>CM070875.1:162645429-164060429 GCA_036365515.1 Torymus aiolomorphi | reverse complement strand
AATATAGTAACAGAAAACCTACAAAAAACGGATAAAGAAATTAAATCAAGAGTAACGATAGAATAAAAGGAATTTTTAAAGAAAATGTTGGAAGATACGAATGAAAAACAAAATTCAACACCCGTAATTCATAGGGATTCTGAATAAGTAGTACAAGTAAACGAAAAAACTGAAAATTTTCAAATTGAGGATGAAATGGAAAAATCATCTTGTTTAATATCTTGTGAACCCGAGTTAATCGATAAAAATGAAGTAAATATAAATTCGGAAATAACATTTTACGATGACGTTACGCAAATTTTAAATACGATTCCAATATTAGAGGCAGAAGGAAAAGATTTACAACAGAAAATGCTAAATGAAATTCTACCAGAAAATATAAATGATTTACATTATGAAAAAATTTTGGAAAATAACGAAAATAATATTAAGTCATTGATAAATAATATTAATATTGCTTTTGAGGATAATGACCGAACAATCGATTTTGAGGAAATCGGCTCAACAGATTATAAACAATTTTTGACGACAATAATAAATAAAAAGGTTGAAGTAGATTTAGAAGAATATAATAAACTTTACGGAAATGAAAAAGAATATAACTTTATTTCTTATGAAATAGACAATTTGCCTGAAGGTTTTCAAATAACAGAAGACTTTAACATAGACGAAAATGAGATTTTAAATTTAGGATCAATAAATCTTATAGAAAAAGAGGATTCAACACAAGATCTACAAGAGGTTAATCGAGAAGAAAAATTATTATAAAAAATAAATTATCAAGATTTACCTGAAAATAGTAAAACAATGATTAGAGACCTAGTATTAAAAAATAAAGATATATTATGGACAGAAGGGGATAGTTTAGGATCATGCAACGTAGAACAACGTGAGATAAATTTAATCAACGATAAACCTGTATATGTAAAAAAATTACCTTTACCCCACAAATTAAAAGAAATCGCAATAGAAGAAACTCAAAAATTAATAACAAATGACCTAGTTAGAAACTCAAAAAGTGCTGTTAATGCTCCAGCATGGATTTTAGCAAAAAAAACAGTTAGCAGACGGAAAAAAAACGGTGGCGTATTACTATAGATTATAGAAAACTTAACGAAAAAACAGTATTTACTCCCAAATATTACAGAAATATTGGATCAATTAGGAAAAACTGAATTCTATCACGTTATAGATTTAAAATCGGATTTTCACCAAATTCCTATGAAACCAAGCGATATACATAAAACTGCATTTAGCATAAATCCTTTGAGATGCTTTGAATTTCGCGTATTGCCTTTCGGATTGACAAATTCACCACGTACATTTCAAAGAGTGCTAAATACATTGTTAATAACAGCAAATAGTAGATTTTTCTTCTAATTTTTTGACGTATCTGCAGCCTATGGCTAATCTTCTACCAAGGTCAAAGGGTATTTTTTCTCAATAAATTTTGATAACAAACACCTTTTTATTAATTTGATCTTTTATTCAACGTTTCGGACATTTTGGCTACTTCCCTCTTCAGGAATCTAATGACAATTCAATACACACGTTTAATAAACCAATAATTAAACTAATTACAATTAAAAATTAAAAGTTATATACAAACTTACAAATAATTAAATTATTGTAATCAACGATGTTTTGCGGGTAACAATTCGCTCGTCAGTAACGATATATTACAAAATTCACGCTTATATACTAAAATTATTTGTATGTGAAAATCGGTGTATCACACAGACAACTATCCTCAGAGTAGGAGTGGGGTAAAACCCGTTGGGAACGTCCGAGAGCGGGGAGAGGTAGCAGGAAAACACGTCTTGGAGGAAGTGGCATCAATAGTCTTGACTAGATGAACTTGTATGTGAATAGTGTATATCTATGTGAGATGTTGTTAGACTTCCACCATACGTGCGCTCCTAATACCTCTTCACATCGATACTTTGACATCATATCAGATAGGCACCAGAAATTCGCAATTATTAATCAAGGTGTTATATTCATTTGGCAGTCTATTTCAAATTGTTTATTAATAAAATTTTTTTGAGTATGAATAAATAATGCTTCAGAGAAGAGTCGTTTTCCTCTGTTGCATTCGGTGTCTAATATCTGAATATTCTGGAAATTTATTGTATGATTATTATCAGTAGTGTGTATAAATAATGACGAATTTTGGTCTCCATCCGAATGGTTAGTTCCTAACCATTTGAACTATGTCACAAAAAACGTAAGAAAAAACCACATGTTTTCTAAAAAATGTAAAAACAAACAAAACAAACTGATTAATAACATAACTTTCCGATTGTTAAATATCGAGATTATGGACCTACATACTGAAATGGTAAAAATTAAAAAAACAGATTTATGAGACTTGTAAAAATATAGAGATTACTGTTGGAAGAGATATTGTTTCTTTGTTTGTAGATTATTATACAACCAAACTAACATTTATCATGAAAAAAATTACATCAAAATTAGATAAAAAACTTGATAGAATTTTTTTCAAAAAATATAATAGAGAAATAGAGAAAGATAGATATAGATAGGATATAGCTAGTAACACCAGTGAGGTCAACCACCTTAACAATAACATACAGGTTACTGACCGGTGCACATCAAATAATATATTCGAGAAATGGTGTGTAAATGTCTCGGACATTCAACTTTCGACGTATGTCACTGATATACTGAAGCTAGGTGAAAAGTTCAATTTTAATAACAGATTTGATAGCAAGTTAGCAGTAAATTATGTAAAGAATTTTGAAACCCTTTTAACAAAATACACTGACGAAGTGAATACCCAGAAATTAAGAGGGACTTTTTAAAGATGATAAAAAATTTTACAATAAAGATCTGGCTAATAATTGATATATTGATAAAAAATTTAAAATAGATTTAGAAAAAACAAAAAACTTCTTAAAACATAATCCGGAAATGTTAATAACTAGAGCCGATAAAGGTAATGCAACTGTTATATTGAAAAAAATCTACATATTTAGAAAAAACTGAATCATTGTTTTGTGATAGAAAATATTACGAGAAAATTAAAAAGAATCCCTTACCTGGGCTTGAAAGTAGAACTAATGATTTTATCAAATGGTTAAATAAGTTGGATTTTACTGGAAATGGGAAGAAGTTGCAGCCAGTTTTGCAAAAATTTAACATCTCAAAAGCGTATGGTTTGGTAAAAGTACATAAAACGGGTTTCCCCGTAAGACCAATAATTTCTACAATTAATTCTCCTACATATTCCTTATCAAAGTTTTATGCTAAATTTCTGCAAACAAATTTAAAAACTCCTGTTTCTCATATTGATAATAGTTTAAAATTAAAAGAAACTAGGGGGGCTGCGCCCCCCAGCGTGCTTTCGGCACGCCATCCCCCCGCCCCCACACACACATGCTCGTCGCTACGCTCGTCGCCCGCCCCCTTCCTATGTAAAAACTTCGTTTTTACATAATAGGCACGATCGCAATACTCAGGAGAACCTTGTATTTTTATAAAAGCGAAAATTGCAACACTTCCGATATTTATAATAAATAGAAAATTAAATATATAATAATAATAAAAAACTAGCTGCTCACGGACTCACGGGTGTTTCTAACTACATATACGTATACAATCTCAATTACAAAAAAATACTTGTGCACATATGCATATATATACACTAATACCGCGAAAAGGAGAAAAACAGAAGGAGAATGCTCAATACTGATGCATTCGGCAACGGCAATCTGGCTTAGCCCTGCGACCTGCATGCATGAATACTTATACTGCAGCAGTCGTAACGGCTACGCTAGGTACCTCGGCTCATGGTCGTACACACTTTCCGGACCTATGTATACTACCGTGCCTCGGCTAGGTTGCGTTCGCACACCAAGAACAGCGGAAAAACACATGCGACTCGTGCGACCGCGAGGTATAAAATATATCTATATATATATATGATCGCGCGCGCTTTCTGCTACTGCTGAGTAGTGCGGCGTGCCGTCAGCTGTGGCGCACATGTGTCCATGGTGTGTGTTGCCAACAATCGAATCGTCTGGCTCCCGGCGTCCCCAGCGATGACTGTGGCTGCTGTAGTATGCCGCCCTGGTGAATCGTGTTCGCCCTTTCATCGTGTTCGTCGATTGTCGATGATTCGTCGGAGATGGGAAGGCAGTGTGTCAGCGGCGAGAGCAGTTTTAGTAAGCATTTTCTCGTTCCTAACCTCTCTGATGGGTGAGCTGATGGTACTTTCGCTTGATACAGGTATCTGTGGCAGCGAGAGTAGTGTAAACGACGGGCACTGCTGCAGACTGTTTCTTGGGTGTGGAAATGTTGTCTGAGTCATCTATTTATTAATTATATGTGGTTTTTAGGTGCTCAACTTTCCTTGTTTGGCTCTTACACTAGTGACTATGTGTACAGTTAAGCTGCTGCTTGTGTCTTCAGCGTCTTCAGTGAAACAACGGTTTACGGTCTCCACTAGTTCTTCCCCTCTAGTTGTTACAGGAAGCTGGTGCAGTGAGTGAACAACAGCCATTGCTGCAGACTTTTCTTTTGTATGGTATGTTTTTTTGAGTCATCTATTTATTAGTCATATGTGGTTTTTAGATGCTCAACTCTCCTCGCTTGTCCCCCAGAATAGGGATTGATCTGCTGTTCATGCGCTTTGCTGATCCCTAGGCTGAGGCAGTCCCTGACATTGAAACACAATTGACGGTCACTGTCAGTACTTTCCTCCTAGGTGGTGTGGTTACTGACACAGTGGATCGCTGTTAGATGATTCTCAGCAGACTGGCATCCATGGAGTAATGCCAGCCTAGACCGTCCAGCCCTATTTGCAACTTCTGCAGCTCTAAGTGATCTTCGAGTGTTAGTGCTTTAAAGTGTGAGGGGATAGGTAATAGGAACTGGAAAATATTATATAAGTGCTGTGTGTGTTGTTAAATGCGATAAGGGTCGGTAGTTGTCCCTGGTAATATTAGCTCGTCTATTTAATTTCTAAGATTAGTCAGGGTGTAAGAACTCGCTTCAGGGTATCTGTTGTATTAAAATACATCATTATGTATTTCGCAGACTTCTACCCAGTGCGACTTGCCTATTTAATAGTTTTCTACATGCTGTAAGACTGAGTCAGCTAGAACATTGCATTGTTTATGCATTGAAATTTACCATATTACAACATTTATAGCTCATACATTACACAAAAGTTTTTTTTTTGTATATGGGAGCGTCCAGCAGAAACGGGCCACCGAGCGCGCGCGGTGCCTTTTTTCGCGTAAAAGGCGCTCTGTTTAACTCGCTCATAATCGTATGCTGCGTCTTTGAAAAAAAAACCAAGGACCTATATCGATAGATTTTTTTCTGCTCTTTTCAATTGCGCCATTGTTTTTATTGCGAAACGCGTTCTTCCGGACGAAAACTCGAGTTGAATATTGAAAGCCATTTTTCTCAAAGTATATCATGTTATTTTTTCAAAATAAACTACACCATTGGAAAGTACAACTCTTAAGCTTCAAAACCCTATCTTGGAGAAGTTGGAGAAATAAAGGGTTTAAACATAACAACATGAAAAAGATAGCGCCGAGGGTCCGCGCGAGCCCCTCGCGCCCGTGCGTACGGTACGTTTAAGTGCACGCTCTATTCAATTCGCTAATAATCGTGTACCAAGTCTCTGAAAAAATAACTAAGGACATATATCGATAGATTTTTTCCTGCTCTTTCCAATGGTGCTATTATTTTTATTCCGAAATGCTTCCTTCTAGTTGAAAATTCCATTTGAATGTTTAAACTCTATTTTTTCAATAAAATATCAGTCTTTTCTTCAAAATGAATTATATTCTTCAAAAGTACAAGTCTTAAACTATAAAATATTATATTTTTAAGTTGAAACATGAAAAGTTCAAAAATAGTAAGATCAAAAAGACAGCGGCTGCCCGAACTTTTTACGCTATGCTCAAGGGCGGATTAATACACGCGATGTGCTATTTCGCCCTTTCTTTTTTGTAAATATAAAATGTTTTGTAACTTACAATGCCAATGCATGGACATAATTTTGTGGATCTAGTTGTAACAGTTGGATAATATTACAATGAACTTTGTTCATTTATATAACAAAATTTGAAAAACATAATATATTAAACATAAAAATATCCATGAACGCACTGAAAGCAGTGAAACAGAAGTTTAAAATAACCTTATAGATTGTTTAATCTGGCATAACAATATCACCTTTTCCTTTAAATTCTAATTTTTTTACATTTTTTTGATTTTATAAGAATTGTCCTTTTTGCGACATCCGCTTCTTTCTTTGTTTGAGTTTTAAGTACTTTTTCTTTTTTGATCGGTGGATCCCGAACAGAAGCATTTCGGAATAAAAATAATAGCTTCATTGGAAAGAGCAGGAAAAAATCTATCGATATATGTCCTTAGTTCTTTTTTCAGAGACTTGGTACACGATTATTAGCGAATTGAATAGAGCGTGCACTTAAACGTGCCGTACGCACGGGCGCGAGGGGCTCGCGCGGACCCTCGGCGCTGTCTTTTTCGTGTTGTTACGTTTAAACCCTTTATTTCTCCAACTTCTCCAAGATAAGGTTTTGAAGCTTAAGAGTTGTACTTTCCAATGGTGTAGTTTATTTTGAAAAAAAAACATGATATACTTTGAGAAAAATGGCTTTCAATATTCAACTCGAGTTTTCGTCCGGAAGAAAGCATTTCGCAATAAAAACAATGGCACCATTGGAAAGAGCAGGAAAAAATCTATCGATATAGGTCCTTGGTTTTTTTTTCAAAGACGCAGCATACGATTATGAACGAGTTAAACAGAGCGCCTTTTACGCGAAAAAAGGCACCGCGCGCGCTCGGTGGCCCGTTTCTGCTGGACGCTCCCATATATGATATTCCTTTAACATGTACTTATATAATATTACACAATTTTGATTCTTTTAGTTCAATCGCTTAGGTCCTGGGAACATAGCAGGTTAAGCTGGGTAATCTTATATCAAATTTTTTAAATTTGATATTAAAAATCTTTTTGTAGAAAACAGGGAAATAGATATTTTGTTTCTTTAATTATTCTTCCAATGTATTTATCCCATTGAATATTGTAATCAAATGTAATTTTGTATCTTATTATTATGTTTTTGTAATTATATTATCTTTGGAATGTTATGTCGATTTTTTCCATCTTATTTAGAGCTATTGTACCGAATACTTCTGTGTAAATCTAATTCTGTGAAATAATAAGCGAAAATTCACTATACGTGTATTGGGGTATTAAAAATCATGTTTATACATTTAGATGATCCAGAAATTATTGTACATAAAAATGTTAATTGGGAATAAGTTTTGTTTAAACTATATCTATATACTTTGTATTTAACAGTTTTATTGAAAGTCAAATTCTTGTGTGATAAGCGAAAATCGACTATTTCAGGTGTATATAGGCATTAAAAATCGTTTTTATAGGTCTAAGCGGCCAGGAATCCATTTTATATGAAAATGTTAAATGGGAAAAGGTTTTGATTAAATATTATCTAGAACTTTTGTATTGAACATGTTTATGTAAAATCAAATCCTGTCAAGTTTTAGCCGAAAATCGTCCATTTTATGTATGTTTTGACGTTTAAAATCGTTTTTATAAGTCTAACTCGACAGGAGTTGATTTTACACGAAAATGTTAAATAGAAAAAAGTTTTGTTTAAATATTATCTACAACTTTTACATTTAACATTTTTTTATAAAATCAAATCTTCTCAAGTTATAGCTGAAAATCGTCATTTTATGTATATTTAGGCGTTAAAAATCGTTTTTATGAGTTTAACTCGTCACGAGCTGATTATCGTATGAAAGCCCTGCTTACAGAATTTATCATATTCCACTATATCCATGCTTTCTTTTAAATTAACCATCTGTTGGACGTACAAAAGACACGCCTTAGCGTATAAATGATGACCTGAAGCGAAAAAAAAGGTATCATTAACGTTACTGTTTCTACATGTTGGTCAAAATTACCAGAACGTTCTGCATCTATGTATCTTTGCAGTAAATAACTTAGTTTAAAATATTGTAGCCACAGTTGGCTAAATTCATTATTACCGATGAAAATTTTATTTGTACGCTTTTCATTAAGAAAGTCATTAAATAATTTTCAAAATTTTCGGTTCCTACTTTTTGTAAATTATCATCTAAAAACGTTTTCTCTTCTTCTGTAAATTCTATTTTTTCTAAAATAATAGTAGCAAGCGCAGCTTGTACTAAAAGGTGACCTCGCACAGACCTCGAAAAAGCATGACCTGTTAAAGCCTTATCCGCTGATAATTCGGCGTATATCGTCGATAAAGCTTCTTTCAGGCCGCTACCTGCCATTATATTACCAATAGCGCCAAGAAAAGATATCGCAAGATGAAATCCTCCTAATCGTGGGATTACTGAGCGGATATTATGGGGATCGTTATCTGCCTCTATAGAAGCGACGATTTCGCTAGCTTTCATGTATAAAGGCAAATCAAACGTTACAAAGCAGTGCTTTTGATTATTTGCATTTGCTCTCCGTCGTGCATCGATTAAAGATGTTAAAATTGTTGTATGGTCGCTCGGTGGCGCTTTAATAAACGGCAAAGCAATAATTCTCGTCGTACAAAAATCATTATTCAATAAATGAAATTTATTCATAAATCCGTGCCAATTCGGGGTCTTCCGTGATGCAGTATGCTTGCCGTAAAAATATAAAAAATCGATCGCTTTGATTTCAATTGTAAAGTCAGCACGATGTATTTCTTTCCAATTACGTATAGTTATATTATCTAATTTGAATGGCTTCTTATTCTTAAAATCGGTCAATGGAAGGAAACCGAACATGCCATCAGTACTAGTAGATAATGTTCCTTCTAAACGAGGCACACAATTATTAAAATTAACCGAACTTGATGGAGTCGCACACATAATACCGCCCATACAATGAAACGTATTTTTGCCATCAATGGTGGCTGTATTATGGTCCGCATATACGAATCATATACGAATTGCAAATAGGTATCTCCAATGAAATCGAAATGTTCAGGGTCATTAACGAGGGAGTTTTCGAATCGTACTGTTTCTGCGTAGGACTCACAGAGCCCAATATTGTAGAGACAATCTATTAAACCTCGTGCTGCAAATTTCGTATGTATCATACATGAAAGTCCTAATAATATAGGCGATGAAAAGGATCGTGGTCGCATAGATGATATTAAAATATGGGCTGCGGTAACAATTCTGTTTTCCCACTTATCCCAAGATCCATTTTTTCGCTCATGTTTATGAGTTTTTATAAGAATTTCGAGCATTAGTTGCAACGTTTCCGGAATATCTTTAATGTTATTTAAGAAATCCGTTGGCGTATTATAATTCTCTAAGTCAACTTTCATAGCCCTAACATCTTGTAGAATAAAATGACTGGCTAATTCCACTATTCTCAACCTTTCTTCTTTTTCATTTACTTTGCGATTTGAATACCAGCTATCTTGTATACATTTACCTAACGTTTGTTTAAAACAAATAAAACGATCATTTGAGCTAGAATAAATTACTATTTCACCACACTGCGCATAAAGTGTTTACTGTACTCCCTATAAGCAGGCTGTACAGTACCGCATTCTCTCCCTGGGACTAAGGTGACTCGCGCATGCCCGATGCGACTTTTCCGCTCTCGCCTGCGGCTCGAGCGGTAAAACCTCGCTTCGCTCGGTCGGCAACATCACACAGTGCGTACTTTGCCTACTTTAGTCCCTCGGTGCATAATGTACTATTTCATCTTCGAAATGATTTTTTAAAAGTATTTCTATGCGACCAAGTCGGGGTAGATCAGTATCTCCGAACTTATTTACATATATTTGTAATATATCTTTTAAAGAAAATTGACACTGATCGCTATTCTCCAATAAATAGTTGATAATAAAAGATAATAAGTTACTCATATCTTCGGTTATCGGTCTACCCTTAACATTACAAGGACTATATGAGTAAAATACGCTTAAGCATTTCGAGTGATAATAAACGGTGTTTTCTATATAATAATTATCAGATTCTTTTTTCAAATTAGATAACCGCGACGCTAGAATTTTATTCTCTTCGCTTTTAGGGAGAGCTTGTAACTGCGCCAAAATATTATCGATAGTCTCCTGCTTTGAAACGCGGGTTAAATTTTGCTTACAACTGTGACATTGATTCGAACAAAAAAAACAATGAGTTGAGAAAGCGAACCCTCGTCCTTCTTTACAACGATTTCGGTCTTTTAACCATGTTAATGCCGATGCTGCTAACGCCCTTTTTATATTAGACTCCCTCGTATAGAGCGTTTGACAAGTTTTATGTACTGTGATTTTTTAAATTTTTGTAACTTTAAATGCTTCTTATCTTTTCTTTTATGACTGGCTAGAATAAGATTATTAATGGCCCGTTCTTTCAATATGTGCGATTTAGATGGTTCATTAGGCTTGTCGCAAAGTAAACAAATTTCATCGTCGTCAAGCCACTCCTGTTCGTCTTCCATAGCTTGTGTATTTTCATCGTGCCTGAATAAAAAAAATATTAATGGAATACGTAAAGTTAAAATTCATATATGTGCAAATCTCACGAAAGATGCGACAAAACCTGAAATCACGTTTTGAAAATTTTTTTTCGAGCACACCTTCGAAACCTGGTTTTTCTATTGTTTGTAGTATATAAAATGAAGATCCGCAGTTGTACAGCGTCCATCAAGTTGTCTATTTTTTCTAGAACAACTTCTTACTTTTTAAGAAAATGGCAAAAAAAGCCCTTCTCTTCAAACCTCAGCTATTTAGCCCAGAAACGATCTACTCAAAGTAAGCTCCATTACGATGTTTTGTATACTGATCTTGTATACTGATTATCTAGGAATTTTAATAAAATATAATTAATATTTACGACTCTTATATTAAATTTAACTAATGAGAATCAGTATTATATACCACTTGTATAACAACACACATCGAGTGTTTTAAATACTTTCAAAGTCTTATTAACAATCTAAATTATTATTAATTTTTAATTGTTATTTATAATGTAAATTTATAAAGTAATGTTTCTTAAACTCAAGTAACAGGCACAAATTAATAAAACAATTACTGGAAAGAAATATTGAAATATATAAATATACATACAAATACGCCACACTTACACACTATATACACATAGATTAAAAAAAAAAATAAAAAAAAGAATTAGAAAAAATGGAACCGTAATAGTATCGGGGATCGAACTCCGGTCGCTTGAGTGAGAATCAAGGGTCTCTGCAACTTGGCTATCCTTCACACTGCTATTTGCTCTTTCTACTCGAATGATTAAACAGAATGCCGGCAATACCGATTCCATTTAGACTCATACACTTTCAAACTTATTCTGTTCATGAAGCTATATTACTTATAATAAAATTTAAGTTGATTTAAACCTCAAGTTATATAAAAAAAACGCTACGAATTAGAAAAAAAAGTTTTTCAATTCAACAAAGATTTTTCAAAAACAAGAACCTAAAGTAACCGGATTTTAACATGCTACTGATAAACTAAAATATTTTACAAGAGACTACTTGATTAAAAATTATCCTGTTTTGATTTCTGATTGTTACAAAGACTTTCACC
The DNA here is from genome assembly GCA_036365515.1 of Torymus aiolomorphi. Lineage (NCBI taxonomy): Eukaryota > Metazoa > Arthropoda > Insecta > Hymenoptera > Torymidae > Torymus > Torymus aiolomorphi. The sequence goes on along the minus strand of CM070875.1, from coordinate 164,048,802 downwards.
TATACTACATATACTACAATAAAAATTATACATACTTTTGTGTGCACCTCGTATAATGAATGTACAGTACGGTGTCGACTCCACTCCAAAAACTTGATATTACACAATAAAATCACTGAACTTATTATTAATTTAATACAATTAAAATTAAGAAAAATTAACAATTTTAATATTTTAAAATAATTAAAATATTAGTAATAATTAAGTAGCTATTTATAAAATAAACACATGTATCAAAGATGCTTTGCAAAGGTATAGTAGCTAGAGTCTCGGTGGCAACTGTAGTATAAACAGCTGAAAAGACCGTTGGTAGCGTCGCTTTCTCCTTCTTTGACCGCTTCAGTCCACGATATACAATAGTATGGTATAGTGGAAGAAAGTGGGGACAGAACAGAGTGGAGCGAATAGCATTACTATACTGTATATACAAGCAGATGTTCCGAGCGTAAACGTCCTTGATTATATAATACACGCCCGAGTAGATACGTATATACCTGCTTCAAATCTCAAGCAAAATTAGCGTTTCTGTTCATTTTTCATCAAATAAAAGTGCAGAATCGGCTTAGGTGGGCTGAGTTACCCCGAAATAAAAAAAAATGATTAAAATAGCTCCTCTAGTTGCGGAGGAAATTAAAAGCAAAGATCTGTGCGTTGCGCGCAGCGCGTTCTATTATTATATATATCGGCTCCCCTCAGCCGCCGCGCGCCCCCCACCACTCCGCCACTTCCGTGCGCTCGGGCGTTTTTGGTCAACTTTGACAGCTGTTTTCAGGTATAAAACAGTACTTAATCAAAAATCCAAGATAGACGTTTTATAGTTCAACATTTGAACTTTCAAAATCATTTTTGATAATTGAAATCGGATAACCCGTAGAGCATACAGCCTCGCTCAAAAATAGCCTACTCAAAAATTGAAATCGCGATTACGCAAAAACTAATAATCGCACAGTCTCTGGTTTTCGCACACATAAAGTACATATGAATTACTATCAATTCGCCAGAGATATCCGCCACATCTTTAAAAATGGCGGATATATGAATTTTTCAAAAAACGCTCATTTTTTCGGTTTTTCACGTTGTTCTCCGTAACTAATCGTACGATCGATTCGATCAACATCTAGTTTTGTTCGTAATTTCATTTACTACAATTTATCTCATTGGACCATCAAGATCGGTCCACTAGTTTCGGCTATAAAAGCAAAAAACCATAAAAAAGCGCTTTTTTTGCATTAAATTGTTAATAACAATATATATAGAACGGAGCTGCTAAGTAGATAAGCTAGGAGAGTTCTGGACCCCCCCACCACTCGCCCACTGACTCAGAGAAGCGCTCTGATTGGTCGAGACGGACAGGTGCGAATTAATTACAGGTGAGACAGTGACGTCATCGAACCTTCTCGAAGATTGCATGCTCTTACGTAATAGCATCCAAAACGTTTTGAAACGTTTGCGTATGATGTCAAATATGCGATGATGGGTGTCAAATTACAGAATCCAAGAAATAGCAGTTCAAGGTTAGGATATCAAATCTCCTCTAATTATTTGTAATTCAACACCTTCGTGCCCCCATCCCCCATCCCTGCATCGATGATGCAATTGCGCGAACGCATCCCCCATCCCCATCCTTGATTTGCGATGACGTCATTAAATATTACGCCACCCTATTAAATATTGCAAAATATTATGCCATATACACCTATGTGTGTGTGAATGTGTACACATTAACTTCTAATGAACATATATTGATGCCCACGTATATGCCCCATCCCCCATCCCCGATTTGCAATGACATCATTAAATATTAGGCTTAAATATTGCAAAATATTACACCATATGCGTGTAAAAGAATGTATGATCATTTTGATACATACTAGCGAACGTGTATTGATGCCCACGTACATGCGTTATCTATCGCACCTCCTCTTTGTTCCGATATTCGCACCGCGCGATTCTTGGAACTGGAGAGTATTTCAATTGCGCTCTCCTTATCCACTCTCTTTCGCTTTGTCTTATAAAATTTAGGATTATTAATTTGTTAATAAAAATTTTATTTAACAATGTCAATGGGTAGAAGGCCCGATAATCACGTCTCATGAGGAACCAAAAATTTCATTATTTTTTCGATATCTTGAGCCGTTTACGAGATATAGAATAAAATTAATTTTAGCATGAGTTTATTGCTGAGATTTCGCATACAATTTCTTATAAGCTATTTAATACTTTAATTTACGTATGAGATATGAGGAAAGAAAAATGAAAACAGTAATATTCAGTATAAGAAATGTTTATTAAGCACAATTTTTACATGTATTGCGTAATAATTTTACATTCATTTCAATTTATTTCATTGAACTGCAGCCCTTTATTAAACATAATTTTTTACAAGGAAGTTTTTCATATTATATTAGCATTACATTGAATGCAATCTCTTCTTAAAGGTGGCACTACAGTTTCCATATAATTGTGCTCTCGACAACGTAGACATTTTAAAATTTCTTCATCACTTTTTAAATCTTCAGGCAGCTTATCCCACGCCTGCTCGAGACTATTGGCTCCGAACGTTGTGAGAAATGCCTTAGGCAACTGAGCAATATCTGTAGGACTCATAAACGACAAATGTTCAGTGCGAAAAAATATCTTGAGCGATCTTTCTAGTGATGGAGTATTATCATGATAAAATTTTCTGAGCAATAGTACATTCTTATATGCACAATTTGCCTTATAAGCAAGTCTATGATGTGGGCATAGCTGCTCCAACACATCAAACTTGAGTCTCTGTAGTGATGGACAGCGCATGTCACTCATATCATATGCGTTGAGGTTATATTGTTCAAGCCATTGTTTTTTCTCCAGGCCTTTAACATAAACAACACTTGCATCATGTAGACTGTTGCGTAGCACATTTTCGAGTTCTTCATATGGCAATTCACCAGAGCTCCATGATAAACCATGATAATTACGCTCCAACCAGCAGTTTTGACTCTTATATTTTGCTGAAAGTCTACACCACGGTGTGGGTGGCTTGAAGGTAAACACCGCTGGTTTCACGTTTCCACTCAGAGGCACAATGGCTAATTCTTTGACAACAAATTCATTGATAGGTTGCTTGAACCCTTGCACATCCAGCACGTACTCCATGTTGACTGACCGATCAGATGGCTTTGCAGGATCTTTTATACCTTCATCCCCTCCTTAGACTAATTTCTTAATATCCCCACTCATGGGATTATATTCAATAATACGATCGTGTAATATCAAGCAGTAAGCTGATGTCTGTGCTGGAAAATTTTCTTTAGCTTCAAATTCAAGACGAACGTCAACTGGAGCCTGCTTCAACGACTCATTCTGCTTTGAACAATCGATGACAATTAGAGGAGCATGCTGTATATACTCTCCTTTCTTGACCATAGGTTCTGCTGCCTCTTTTCCATAATACACACTTTGAAAGCTTACATACATATCATATAATAAAGCGAATTGATTTTGATCAATGTTAAGATTGAGATTTCCATAAGGATAGTATTGTGAATTGAGAAATAATTTCATATTACTTATATTGCAATGATCAAAGCGGCTAGCATTAGTTCCACTTTGTCCTTTACGATTAGTCTGAAAGCCTAGAATGACGAATCGTGGTTTTTCCAGCTGATTCGATGTCTTTACAGTCCAAACATGCTTCGATGTGGTTGGGAGTAATGGATACTCGTATAGCTCCCAACTCCGGAAACTCATAGCAATCGATTTTTCCTTCTGTAGGTAATGAAGGAGACGTATTTTATGCTTGTCAGATAATACCACATACGGCATTAACCATTCAATTTTAATTAGATTAATTTTAAACTCTTCTGCTTGCGTTTGCACGATAGCATTTACATCAGTTTTGGATCTTGTTAGAACAAGCTCATGTTTGCAATTGACTATAATTTTACGATAGTCTTCCGCAAAGCCTAGAATCATACTTAGCGGTATGGACACATCAAAGTAGCCAGCATTATTGGTGATTTGTTGAGTTTCTCCAATATCAATCCAGCCTGCGTTTTCCAAGTTTTGTGTAGGATTGAACGATACCAAACCTTTCATTAGACTTGTCAAGCCAACGTTTTTACATTTATCAATCTCTACAGCATTAATTTCATATCGGATTTCTTCGAAAAGATGACAGAGAGCATTATTTACAAGCTTTGTGTTGACTGCAGCTGTACCATCTGCCTTAGTTAATCGACCATGAATATGTAATGAACTACGTGAAGGTAGTAGACAGAGATCTTGATGTTGTATGGCGATACGAATTTCATCGCTGTTATTGAAAGCGGATGAAGTGTAAGGCTGATGTGCATGCACTTCATAATGAGCGACAGATTCGTCGAATTCCACGGGTGATTGTACGTTCAATATGTCTTCCATCTTTGAAACAGCAGAAAAACAGACAACTTATTTTTTTCCAACGTTTCTTCTGACCTGGAGGCCTAGGCTTCTTAGGAAACGAATACTCTGTGGTGTTAGCTCTTTCACTGCTCGATGATGACTGATCTTCTGGAGACATGGTTTGGTCTTAATATAGCTTTTGCGGTTATATACGATTCCCATAATTATGATGCTGCTTTGATGTGTAGTCTGATTGTTATAATTTCTCCACGAAAATTCACAAAGTTTCCGTCTTGATCGACAATGCGCAACTGTATATTATCGATAGTATGAGCTGTAATTGGTAAATAAATAACTTGCGTTGGAATTTCAATGATCTTATAGCCTGGAGGAACAGCTGGAAAAAATTCATGTATCGTATGTACTTTCTGTCCGTTTATATAGGCTCCAGCTGTAATGTTGCACTCAACTCGCAAAGCGTTAACCTTGAGAATAGCTACAGGTAAATCTGATTCGTGAGTGATATTTGCTGAAAGAGTACGCTGTGTAAAACCTAATAATCTTCCAATAGAATCTTGCGGTTGAAAATCTATCGTATGACTGCACTTTATAGTACTGCGAAGAGTATTATTATTAGGTTTAAGGCTGAGTACTATGCCTTTAGGTGTAAGTATTTCCTGTAGATGGCGCTCAATGTCTTCAATCTCCCAGCTACCTGTCGGTAATGTCACTATCTCTTCTCCGACGTAAAACTTGTTATTTCCAATATCAATATTGGGTATTGAATTGAAGGTTAAAAGTTCAACCAATCCTAGAACGTATCTTTTATTTGCCAAGAGTTCAATTGGTGGAAAGTATTGAGCTTCTAGTATAGATGACGTTCCAGATAAACTTAGCATCAATGATTCACCCATGACTGCATAATTAATACTGACTATGTACAACATTTACATTGTTTTATATAGCCTCACTCAGAAACTTTAAACAGAGATGTCCACAGTTGTACGAGTTATAATCTTGATATCTATCGTGATTATACTTTACGGCGCTAACGCCCAGGTAATCCAGAAGTTCTACAGGTGGTTGAAGGTCTCCAAAACTATCAAAGTACACAACGTTATTGCCTCGTTTTCGATAGGCTACCCAATGTGTGCCAAGTCCTCTTTCATCATCGAGATTAACGATCGCTGATTCGCGGTAATATGGACCTTTTGCTGGTAATGTATTTCGCATGAATATACCTCGAAAGTATGGAATTTGCATAATACGAGCATACTTTATCAAGTCAGCATCAGTCAGTGCTCTATGAGGCAATTTTACATCGAAGTTTTTTTTTGCCACGTCCGCTGTAGGGTTTAAGATGGATACCATAACCTGTTTTGTGTGGTTTAAGGTAGAGACCTTTACCAAGAGCAATAGCTTCCATCGCACTGTTATGTCTTTGACTTTCATCAAGTTGCCGTTTAGCAGCTTTTGCATCATTTACTGCTTTAGCTATGCCAGCAGCGCCACCTGCCAGTGCACCAGTTGCACTTAGACCCGCAAATAATGGAATCAGAAAAGGTAGAAATCCACCGATTTTTCGTGGAACTGGTAGTACACGAGGAATGCGTACTTTGGCTTTACCACCAGCCTCCTTTACAGCATCTCGAGCACTTTTCAATGCAGCTTGAATTACCTTGTGTGAATCATTACTATGGGAAATCGGTTTTGAGGCTGCTTTAACTACTTTAGCGAGTGTAGTGGTTGGACTCTTTTTCAGCCCCATAACGAACTTTGATTTTAATTTCATAGCGTTTGTTACAGTATAAGCTGCTGCTTTCTCACCAATACTTGCGTCTTTAGCGAAAACACGTTTCCAGGCTTTATTTGCTAATACTCTATCAGCAGCGTTTCTAGCCTCAACGCTCTCTCGATTCCGTGAGTAGGCAATGTCGTGTTCTTTACAAGCTTGGTCTAAAGGATTAATTCCAGGGTCACCTCGAGCAAGACGCTTTGCAAGTTTAGTCCCAGGTCCGCAGTATTGATAGCCAGGCAGATGTAATTCAAATGGAAGCTTATTGATGACTGTATTGACTAAGCCTCGACCTTTACGCGTATTGCGTTTACGCTGCTTATGCTCAATCATGATGTTAACACCTCGGAGGATAAATACATACTAACTGGAAATGTATATAAGTATGATGTATATATACGTTCAAGGTTAGTTTTCTTTGAGACGTCAAACATTGAACATGGAGTTTAAGGAGCAACACGTTAAACTACCTGTTGTGAATTTTGATAAATTAATGACGCAACAAAAATCAAAAAGACGTCATGGAGAATTACTTCCCAATAATATTAGAGCTGTATTCTGTGGTCCATCAAACTGTGGCAAAACAAACGCTCTACTCTCACTCATTACTCATCCTAGTGGATTAAAATTTGAAAATGTATATGTTTACTCAAAATCACTGGAACAGCCCAAGTACAAATTTCTCAAGCTTCTCTTGAAGCCTATAAATGGAATTAAGTATTTCCCATTCAAGGATCATGATGAAGTAATATCAATAGAAGATGTACTTCCAAATTCAATTATCATATTTGATGATGTAGCATGTGAAAAACAAGAAAACATTAAAAATTTTTTTGTATGGGAAGGCACAAAAATGTAGACTGCTTCTATCTATGTCAATCTTATGCTCACATTCCAAAGCATCTAATACGAGATAATGTTAATTTATTAGTATTATTTCGACAAGATGATATGAATTTAAAGCATGTATATAATGATCACGTAAACACAGATATGTCATATGCTCAATTTAGAGATTTGTGTTCAAGTTGTTGGAATAATGATAAGTACGGATTCCTTGTTATCGACAAAGAGAGGGCACTTGGTAGTGGTCGATATAGAAAGGGGTTCGATCAATTTCTTATAAATATAGCTGCCCCAAAGCAAAACCGATTAGTATGATTTCAATTGTTCATCAGACAATATGGCACACCTCAAGCAAGAGGAAAACGTTCTCAATCAAATTGTAAAATCGAGAGAAGCAATTAAGCGAAAGTACAAGCAGTTGAGGCAAGATAAAACAGATGTAGAAAAGGTGTTGGGGGAAACATTTAAGCCTATTGTAAGTCCACTTGAAAAACTCGTTGATGCTGCACAAACAGAGAAAAAGAAAGTAATTAAAAAAAGACCGAAGAGGAGCAAGAACCAAGTTATGTTCAAGAACTTAGCTCAGATAATGAAGATGAAGAGGAATCACAAAGTGATCTTGATGAAACTGTAAAGACTAAAAGAGTAGACGCATCATTTGAAACAGCTGAAAGCGGACAGGATGATGATGATGAAGAAACAGAATTTGTTAAAAAACTTACCTACAGACCTTAGAAAAACGCCCCAACTCACTCGATAATATCTATGGGGTAGAATAGAAGATAATGTAATGAAAATTGGTGACTCACCTATAGATTTTACAAAAACATATGTGAAAGTTCAAAATGTAAACTATCCAAAAACAGCAGGTTTACTTCAATTGCTCTTTCAGAAGCAACCTGACTTGATGCACATAGGTTCCAATGATATTGAAAATTATCGAAAAATCGTAGAAGTAACGAATGCTTTTAGAAGAAATTATAGTGAAACTCAACCTCTGCGTAAGAGTAACAGTAACAAATATAAAGACTTCATAGGTCCCTATTTCGATAAATCAATAAACAGAAGTGTTAGTGGCTCAGGCCTCTTACCTAAATATAAGATTGCAAGAAAAGATATGCGTATGGACTATGTATACTGGGATGATCCTAACGAATTAGTTGATCGTCTTCGCTTACTCTTGGCTGAACTGGAAGCTGGCAATCAGAGCCACACAAATGAGATTCATTCAATCATTGAAGAACTCAAAGAAGCAGGTTACATACATTAAGATGTCTTCGAAGAGAGTTCACTTTGATGCTAAACCAGTTATTCATGTGATGCATGTGTGGTCCTATGCCAGTCGAGCTGCACGTCACGGAGAATGGGAACAGATAGCACGTGATCGAGAGCGTTTTCGAATGCGAATTCAAAGATTATCTGGAATTATTACGCCTGTGCTCGTACATAAATATAATACATATTTGAGTATAAATTGATTGAACTCGATGGTATTGCAGTCAGTTGCAATATGAGTGTTGATGTATTCGGACGTAACCTCGAGCGAGGTGGAGGCAGTCGTGGTCCTCCAGGTGTTGGATTCAAAGTAACTTCTGACGGACAATACGACATTGACAGCAAGAGGTTATGTAACATTGCTGAGCCTACCCAACCAGGTGATGCTGTTAATTTGGATACTGTACAGCGCATAGTTAAAATGGAAATCAGAAGCTTTTATGAAGTAACTGCGAAATTACGCGGAGACTTGGATAATTTAGACGTTATTGTTGAGGCTCAAAAAAATGAAATTGATACGAAAGTCTTAAAATTGCAGTCATCAATTCAGAATATAGAAGATGTGAAAGCAGATAGTCAAGAAGCTTATATACGCAATTATATATTATCAAACAAGTCAATGTAAATCTTATAAATAGCTCTTCAATTATAAATTTATCGCAGTATCGTTCAACCACTCGTTGAGAATGGATAAATCAAATAGTACTGCTAACAGTAATATACCATACACAAAACTTTCTGACAACAGTCAAAAAGATAAACAAAAGAGCGAATCACAGTGGAAAAATTTTATGAATAAATTTTCTTCGAATACTTTTTCCTTGCCTGAACGACAAAATTACAAGAGATTTCAATAATTCAGGATGAAGGACATGCAGCAGCAAGTGGTTAAGGAGCTTCATACACCTGCCCGTCGAAATTACCGACGACGTAAGTTTATTGTACGTGGCTTGGATGAAACATGGCAAGCTGATCTAGTGGAGATGCAGCCTTATGCTCGAGAAAACAATGGCTATAAATATATGCTCACTGTTATCGATGTATTCTCCAAGTATGCATGGGCTGTTCCGGTAAAGCAAAAGACTGGTAGTGATGTCACAGCAGCAATGGAGTCTATCTTGCAGCAGGGCCGCAAACCAACAAATTTACAGACCGATCGAGGCAAAGAGTTTTACAATGCTACATTTCAAAGTCTCATGCAACGATATGGAATTAATCTCTATTCGACATACAGTAATCTGAAAGCATCTATTTGTGAGCGTTTCAATCGCACCCTTAAGCAGAAGATGTGGATGCAATTCAGCTTGCGTGGAAAATATAAGTGGCTTGATATCTTACCCAATTTGCTAAAGGAGTATAATAACAGCAAACATCGTACCATTGGAATGAAGCCTAAAGATATAACATTGACCAATGAGGCAGGAGTACTTGCAAAGTTTGCTCAACAGGCGAAAATAGTGAGAAAGCCAAAATTTAAGATTGGAGATATAGTAAGAGTTAGTAAGATAAAGCAAGTATTTGAGAAGGGTTATACACCTAATTGGTCAACAGAAATTTTTACAATAAATCAAGTGATGGCTACTAATCCAGTTACCTACAAGCTAAAAGACTATCAAGATCAACCCATTGCCGGTGGTTTCTATGAACAAGAACTGCTCAAAGCTAAATATCCAGACGTCTATCTTGTGGAGAAGGTGTTGAAGAAGCGTGGAAATAAGATTTATGTTAAATGGTTAGGGTTTGATAACTCACACAATAGTTGTATAAGCAAATCAGATATGTAAAGGTTAAATAAATAAACATGTGATGTATATATAAGATAAATTCTTTTATTTATAAACCTTCATTTACAATCAATCTTCATTAATTTCAATAGTTTTATAATGCCCCCAAGGTAAAGTATCTGTTTCTCCAGGTATTAAGTATCGCTTATCATCGTAGGGACTTAAAGCTAACTTTTTTGTCTTACAGTTTGTACTACATATGCTTTAGATTGTATTACACACTGCTCTCTGTGTTGTGTTGACAAATTTAATAAACAATCAACATAGTCATCAAAAGTAATGGTTCTATCAACAACTCCAGTTTTAACACCTTTAACTTTTTTAACATGATCTTGTCCATTTACACGAATGCTGTACATTTTACTACGCAATCCAACAAATTCAGTCATAATTTGACCATTGCATTCATCTTTCATTAGGCCTACAACTTTCTTATTGACTTGAGGAAGCCAAGAAAAGGCTGTAATTTGATACCCTTTCGATATGCCACATTCTTACCGTTATAAAATTTCATTTATGTCTCAATGTATAGTAAATTATTTTAAATCTCAGCAATAAACTCATGCTAAAATTAATTTTATTCTATATCTCGTAAACGGCTCAAGATATCGAAAAAATAATGAAATTTTTGGTTCCTTATGAGACGTGATTATCGGGCCTTCTACCCATTGACATTGTTAAATAAAATTTTTATTAACAAATTAATAATCCTAAATTTTATAAGACAAAGCGAAAGAGAGTGGATAAGGAGAGCGCAATTGAAATACTCTCCAGTTCCAAGAATCGCGCGGTGCGAATATCGGAACAAAGAGGAGGTGCGATAGATAACGCATGTACGTGGGCATCAATACACGTTCGCTAGTATGTATCAAAATGATCATACATTCTTTTATACACATATGGTGTAATATTTTGCAATATTTAAGCCTAATATTTAATGATGTCATTGCAAATCGGGGATGGGGGATGGGGCATATACGTGGGCATCAATATATGTTCATTAGAAGTTAATGTGTACACATTCACACACACATAGGTGTATATGGCATAATATTTTGCAATATATAATAGGGTGGCGTAATATTTAATGACGTCATCGCAAATCAAGGATGGGGATGGGGGATGCGTTCGCGCAATTGCATCATCGATGCAGGGATGGGGGATGGGGGATGGGGGCACGAAGGTGTTGAATTACAAATAATTAGAGGAGATTTGATATCCTAACCTTGAACTGCTATTTCTTGGATTCTGTAATTTGACACCCATCATCGCATATTTGACATCATACGCAAACGTTTCAAAACGTTTTGGATGCTATTACGTAAGAGCATGCAATCTTCGAGAAGGTTCGATGACGTCACTGTCTCACCTGTAATTAATTCGCACCTGTCCGTCTCGACCAATCAGAGCGCTTCTCTGAGTCAGTGGGCGAGTGGTGGGGGGGTCCAGAACTCTCCTAGCTTATCTACTCTGCTAGTCGAGTTTATATACCACTTATACTGTGGATTCTTCTGCGTACAATAGCGTTTACCGCCTACTAATAAGATTTATGGCACCAAAACGCTGATTTTTTTCTCTATTGACTGGCCTAAAGGTGATAAGTTTAATTTAGATGAAATACTAAATTCGTTAACAGTTGCTCAACGAATAATATTTCAAATAATAATTAATACATTAAATGATGAATGTGACGATAAATATATATTTGTAGATGGGCCAGGAGGAAGTGGCAAAAGTTATTTACTTAATAATTTAATTAGCTATTTAAAATTTAATAAAATTAATTGCTAATTTGTTACAAGATGGTAAAACTGTGCATACAACTTTCAAATTACCTTTTAATGTAAACGAACAAACCACATGTAATATAATTCTAAACAGTGTAGATGGCGACATCATTAAAAAAACAAAAATAATAATATGGAATGAAATTACAATGACATCAAAATATGCCTTTGAAGCAGTTGATCGATTGTTCAAAGATGTATGCAATAATGATAAAATATTTGGAAGAAAAGTTATTATAGTATCAGGAGATTTTCGACAAACTCTACCTACTGTACGTCATGGAAATAGAACCCAAATTATTGAAAATTATATTAAAAAAGTTATTTATGGAGTGAATTTAAAATTATGTCTTTGAAAGAAAATCAAAGGCTTGACGTACGTGATAATGAATTTAAGAATTGGCTTTTGCGTATATGTGATGGCTGTTTTGAAAATCAATTTAAAATTGAAAATGAAGTTATAAAAATTCCAACAGTCGAGATGACAATACCCTGTTAGACTCGCTCATGTAATGACAATTAATAAATCACGAGGACAATCTTTTAAAAAAATATATGTTGCGTGTTCAAGAGTAAGAAGTAAAAAGAATATGAAGATTTTATTAACAGAAAATTTAATTTTCAAACTGAAGATTAAATATTAAACTTCGACTGAAGATGTATCTAAAATATTTACGAAAAATTTTGTTTTTAGAGAAATTTTGTAATTAACCCATTAACGTCAAATGTGCACGTTTGCACATACATACATTCGACGCCGTTAAAAAAAATCAAATCAGTAGGAAAAAAATCTGAGGACTACGTTTTCCGATAGATTCTGGCGAGTACTTTCAGAATCCAAGGTGCAAAAGTTTAAAAAAAACTTCTTCTATTATTATTTTTGCGATTTTAGGGAAAAAAAGGTGAAATTTTTGGGACTTTCTTTGAAAAACCAACATTTTAACAGGGAATCCTTTCAGCAGTAGGTCTGAATCATACGGAAATCGTGCACAAACTATTTTTCCTTGAAAACCATACCCAAATAAGCATTAAAAATCAATATGGTGGATCCAATATGGCGACCGGAAGTCGAAGAAAGTAATGAATCATTGATTAATTTTTTACTCGAAAAAGATTAGTTTTACAAAAATATTTTATAGAACAAAAAGTGCTTAGAATTATCCAAAAAACACGTGTGAATTTTGTCAGAATTTTTTGAGCCATTTTTAGTTTTTTGAATTTGGCCATTTTTTTAAATAATCCGAAAATGACCCAAAAAATTCTGAAAAAATTCACACGTGTTCTTTGGATAATTCTAAGCACTTTTCGATCTATAAAATATTTTTGTAAAGCTAATCCTTTTCGAGTAAAAAATTAAGTCCGAACAGTCTCAACCGTGTAAAACGCAGAGTAAGTGGGCGTATGTGCGTGGGCGTGAGTGCGTGGGCGTGAGTGTATGGGCGTATGAGCATGGGCATATTGCGAGGGCGTAAGTGCACGGGTGTAAGTGTGTGGGTGTAAGTGCGTGGGTGTAACTGCGTGGCCGGAAGTTACTTATTAGGAGGGGAAGTTAACCTTCTGAAGCCGTCGTAAAAAAAAAGTCGGATTTATATTCTTTTAATATAATAGAAGATATTTGATGCGAGTATCATAATATTTCTTTCAAAACCTTAAATTGAGAAAAAAATTAAGTCCGAACAGGCTTTTGACTACTAACAAAAAGTAGGTTATTTTATGATCAAACTGCCCCTACCTCCCCCTTAATGAGCAAGGACTTTGTTTTTTCTTTTAAACTGAAAACTGATCTTTTTTATAAGAAAAAGCCATTTTTTCCTTTTACGATGCAGCTAAACCTTAAGAGATGGCCATAGCCTATTTACCAATTAAACGTTGAGTGATTTTAATTGAATCTAGCAATGTGTAATATATTTACATAATATAAGTTACCCATCGCTCATTTATTTTCAGAAAATCAAAAATTTGCCCTGGATCCGTATATAATCACGTAATCAACTTATTTTTACATTTATTTTATTATAATTTTCTCATTCCACTTTTTCATTTTGACTATTTACCCTTTTTATATGAAATTTATTCATCTTATCTTATAATATGATCCATATTATATGTACATAAAAGCAGATGCACAAGTGTCACAAGCTAAGTCATGAAATTTAATAATAATAATAACAACCCATGCCACAACGCATAATATTTCTTTCATTCCTACTATTTGCAACACTTGTCAAACTTTTACACAAATAATTATGTATAAATCATTATCAAATGATCAGAAGTATCTGATTGTCTCAAGAGCACATAGAAAAATATCACACAATAAGAAAATAATGCAGTATCTTGTAATTTTACATGAGCTGCATTGAAAAATCTCTCCTCATTACTCTCTACAACACTAAATATTCTTATTTATATATAAAATATATTTATTATGCACATTATTTATTCATATAGTTTCACTGGTCTCATTGATACACTGTTGTTATGAAAAATATTAACTTTATAAAAATAGTTTTTATATTACTCTACATAAAATACTTAGTTTATTATTCTATATTAATTTACATAACCTATATAAGAAATGTAATTATAAACAAATTATTTAAATACAGAATAATCTGCTAACAAGAATTTAAAAAAATAGTGTTTCCTGATTTTAAATTTTAATATACTGACACAGTGACTGCGAAAAAGCTATAAATTTAAATGAAAATGGCTCCAGTATGAAACAAGTTGATTCATAGAATATCTTAAGAAAGTCTGTGATTTTTTTAGCGTGTTTGCAAATTGTTCTCATGTTAATTTTTTATTTTTGTACTTACTTACATTTTATATTAAACAAGGAGATTACGTAAATATCGGGTCTTGGAATTCATCCAGTTTAAAATATATGATTTTATAGTAAATAATTGTGAAATCCGTGTTCCAGGGTTTTCTCGAACAAGTCATGGGTCCATATACGTTATAATCACTTAATCACCTTTATAACGGTCACGCGTGTGCGTGTCCATGTATGTACGTGTGTGCATGTGTACGTGGATAGAACTAACCGAGCCTCGACAGGCAGCTACGGCACGCGCAAACCGGAGCATGTACACCTCTTCCAACCTTGCACGAAGGGCAAGGCCGGGAGATGCACGTGCGTGCCCAGGAAGGAACAAGCTGGCAGTATTGCTTACGTCGTAGCGTGTGATAGCTGCCATTTTCTGTGCCGGGCGAGCTCCCGGTTCTTTCCTGGAGAATCGCGTGCGTGCCCCGATGTAGAGAGACAGGGAGGGAGGGAGGGAGGGAGAGAGCGAGCGAGCGAGCGAGCGAGAGAGAGAGAGAGAGAGAGAGAGAGAGAGAGAGAGAGAGAGAGAGAGAGAGAGAGAGAGAGAGAGAGAGAGAGAGAGAGAGAGAGAGAGAGAGAGAGATGTTTATTATCTGCCCTCGCGGCAAAAAATCAATACAGACATTTATGCAATGCATAATTAAAAAATCAAATAAAATAAAATTCAAAATAAGTAATATACAGGTTTTTAGAAGATAACAGAAAATATGATAGAAAATATAATGTAATAAAATAAGATACGATATAAAATACAATAGAAAAATATCGCTCAGTAAAATATCACAGCTGGTACTACTCTAAAATTGATATCACAGTTAATAATACATTTAAAAGCCTTAAAATGGATATCACAGATAAAGTACATTTAGTAAAGACAAGAACACAGTTTACGCTAGATTTAATAAATATCACATTTTAAATACCTATTCTAGTAATATCACAGTAGTACATAAATCACAGCCGCTGAGTCTAAAACAAAAGAAAAAAAAAGAAAAACGCAGATCGCAGTTAATCCGCAGAGTCAAAAATACTAAACTAAATCTAAAACTAACTATTCAATCTAGGTTTCCGTGCTGGCAGCTTCCATCCTTCTGGAAGGCTAGGTGTCAAGATCATAAAGGTGCTGGCGCACCGCCCTCTTGAATGCCGATAACGCTGGTAAATAGCGTATGGAGGGAGGGACAGAGTTCCAGAGTTTGACACTCTGTGCCCGAAACGCCATGTCGCTCGTTTTATAATTCAGAGCGGGGGCCCGAACTTCTGGCTGCACACCCCGACTAGTAGGCCTGGGCTTATGCTCCGTAAAGAGGGCAGCCAAATAACTGGGCTCACGCTCCGTAAAGAGGGCAGCCAGATAACTGGGCTCACGCAACCGTAGAATTTTAAACATGAGTACAGCTGCAAAGTAAGATCTGCGCGAGTCCGTTCGTAGCCAGCGCAGACGTCTCCTGTCAGGGGTTGTGTGCTCATCCTTCCTAGTCCCAGTTACATATCTCACACATGCATTGCTCAATCTATGCATTTTCTCGCGCTTTTCCTTGGTTGCGTCAATGTACACCACTGAATAGTAGTCCAGGTGTGGCTGCACTAATGACTCAGCTAATCTTTTACGAAGGGTCTCAGTGGTACATGCCCTAATAAACCGCAAGCTATAAAGGGCTTTGTTGACTTTCTTAGCAAGTTTTTCGATGTGCGGCTTCCATGTTAGTTTGCTGTCAAGGGTAACACCGAGACTCACGACCTCGCTACTGAATGGGACAAGCTCCCCAGAGCACAAACCAATACCCTGCAATCCCAGCGAGTTTACCGCATTCACACCTTTCTTACATTAGAGCCAAATAGAATTGCTTTGGTTTTGCCGGGATTGAGATGCAGTCCAGAGTTCTCAGCCCATTCAGCCACCATTCGTGCCGCGTCAGATAGCCGAGCCATGCCCTCCGAGATTTTG
Source organism: Torymus aiolomorphi (assembly GCA_036365515.1). NCBI lineage: Eukaryota > Metazoa > Arthropoda > Insecta > Hymenoptera > Torymidae > Torymus > Torymus aiolomorphi. The sequence continues at coordinate 164,032,175 of CM070875.1, read as the reverse complement.
TCCTTGGTTGTGTGCAGATAGATTTGAAGGTCATCTGCATCGAAAATATGCTTGATTGTACGTCCGTCGAGTATGTCCTGAAAGTCGTTAAAGTATAGACAGAACAGCAGAGGACCCAGGACGGAACCCTGTCGAACTCCCAGATTAGTTTCTAACCAATCAGAATTTCCGCTTTTACCGGAAATTACCATCTGGGTGCGACCTTGTAAGTATGATTTAGTCCACAGGAGAGCCGACCTGGAGAATCTAAGCTGGTGGAGTTTGTGCAAGAGTTTTGTCGGTGAAATCGTGTCAAAGGCTTTACTAAAGTCAAACCGTAGCAGTAGCGTCAGTTTTTTGTTATGTCGTCGGTTAGCTTGAGAAGTGCCATCTGGGTGCTATGGTGCTTGCGGAATCCAGCCTGGAGGGGATCAAGTATATTATTAATTCTAAGATATTCCGTGATTTGGTCATGGGCAATCTTTTCGAGCACTTTGGAGAGGAAGCAGAGCAGCGCAATCGGACGAAAGTCCGATGGTGTTGACGAAGTTGCATTTTTTTTAGCGCAATTACCTGCGCCCGCTTCCAAGAGCTCGGAAAGATTCCCTGGGCAAAAGAGGTGTTAAAGATTTTGACCAAGTATTCACCTATGACCGGGAGAGCTTTGGCGATCACCTTTTGGGGAACGCCGTCTGCCCCCTTTGCCTGCGAGGAGAAGTGAGAAATTGCAATGACAACATCGTTCAGGTCAACTGATTTAAAGGAAAAACCTTCCTCACTCGCAGATAGTAAAGTGTCCATTGCATCTTCGATGTTTTCAAGGGGGGACACGGATATCCCGGCAAAATGAGCGTTCAACTCCCCCGGTGTAAGGCCGTGAAGGTCTTCCTGTTTTCGCCGTGGTAAGAGGCCGAGGTTGCGCATTTCCTTCCAGATATCCTTATTAGCATCAAGAGTGTCTGAGAAATGTTTGTGAAGGAAGGAGTTACGCTCTTGAGCAATGCGCACGTCAACCTCGTATCTGAGCCGAAGAAACTCATCAAACACCGCCGCCCGCCCAATGCGCTTGTAGCGTCTGTGAGTAGCATTGCGCTTGTCGATGAGCTGCCTCAGCTTGGGGCCAAGCTAAGGAGCATAGTTTTTACTGGGCTTTATAGTTTTTAAGGACGCTAAATGATCGGTAGCTAGGTTCAGATTCGAAGTTAAATTATCTAAAGCCCTCTCCAGATCGGATTCGATAGAATTTGTGCTCACCCAATCGCAGCGTGCGAGCAGTTCGTTAAGTGTGTCAGGACAGATATTTTTGAAATCTCTGTAAGAGAAAGAGTCTCTTACAGAGGCAGGCACAAAGTATTCGATGGTAGCATCAATGATGGCATGTTTTCCAAAACTGGGTAAGCACTCATTCTCATACCTCAGCAGCTGGTCATGGTCGTCTACAAGCATTAAGTCAATCCATGTGTGAGTTGTTGGAGTTTTATGGTGAGTAGGGCCATGCTGCACAATTTGTAGACTCAATTCTTTAGCCAAGTTCCTTAAGGTATAAGCATCCGCATCTCTTGCCGACGACAAGTCAGCATTCAGATCCCCCATGATGAATTTGTGGCTATACTCGCTGACAAGACACGTAAAACGGTAAAACGTCAGAGAGAGAGAGAGAGAGAGAGAGAGAGAGAGAGAGAAGAGAGAGAGAGAGAGAGAGAGAGAGAGAGAGAGAGAGAGAGAGAGAGAGAGAGAGAGAGAGAGAGAGAGAGAGAGAGAGAGAGAGAGAGAGAGAGAGAGAGAGAGAGAGAGAGAGGGCGACGAAGTTACGCGTTGCAACGAAGGTAAATGCGGCTACTGTTGAAAGCAGCCGATGGCGCGAAGCAGTGTGATCGAGAAGGAGAGATCGTCGAGGGTCGGCACGAGTAAGTGCTCACGCCTATCTTTTGCTGCGCCGTTCATCGGCAAATCCGCTTTGCGGAAGCGAACAACCCGGAGAACTTACCCCTTACAACTGTTGTCCTTAACGTGTGGATACACGAATACCTGCCACCGATGAGCCCGCGGGAAATTTGAGTAGATCAATCAGAATCTGATTGGAAAAAAAAAAAATTTTTTTTTTGTTTGAAATTCGAATTTCGAAATTCGATTAAATCAAATTGGTTTTTCTACAGAATGTAGAATGGGATGGTGCACATAACCGCGTCGTGCCGCGTGCGAAATTTTGCGAGTGCGCGATAAACTGCGTGTGTAAGCGTGTGTGTGCGCGAGTAATAATATTTTCTGTTTCTGGGAAAGGTCAGCATACGAGAGCTGACAGTAAAGTAAATACTGAGTGTACGACGCGTGTTTAATTTTCATTTTCTCTTCCTTTTGTCGCATTAGTTAATTGATTAAGTTGTTGATCTCAGCTAATGGTAGTGTATTGTAAATTATTTTATGAAGCTAATGGCCATATCTACCAGTGAAAGGTGATTTTTAAAAAATTAAAAATAAAAAACACCATAATCTTCGACGTTTCGGAGACTTTATTCATATCTCCCTCTTATAGATTCCTGAAGAGGAGATATGAATAAAGTCTCCGAAACGTCGAAGATTATGGTGTTTTTTATTTTTTAATTTTTTTAAAAAATCACCTTCCACTGGTAGATATGGCCATTAGCTTCATAAAATAAAATAGTTAATTGATTAATTAACTAATTAATGGGTTAATTAACAAAATAGGTGATCGATTAACAAAACAGAAATCAAATAAAAATTTACAAATAACCTTTTCTTTTTTTTTTCTGTTTTAAGGTTAAAATTTTCTTTTGTGTTTTGTTGTTTTTTTTTTTTTTAATTGCTTTTCGACGACCTTTGTCGCAGAGGTAAAAAGCGACAAAAGGGAGCGGTTCGTCGTCTCTCAGCGGTGGTGGAGAGATTGTGAGCCACAACTGAGAGTCGAACCGGGATACACACACATGCGCTTAATCGGAGTATACCTGGATAGGAGTGAAAATTATCTTGTATTTTTTCTTTTCTTATTTGTATTTTTGGTGCGCCTATCCAATACGCAAGCGTATTCGTTAGCCGTGCACAGGTATACTCCGGGAAAGTTTGAGTTCTCCGGCAGAACAACTTGCACGATAATAGAGGTAGCGCAACCATGGGAGACTCTGCAATCAAGGCGATTGATAATTGGTGCAGATGTCTCACCGAGGACGAGACACTACGCTACACTCAGGCGCTCGGGCTGAAGACGAATGGCAGAACGTCCCAGAAATTGGAACGTATTATAAATGGCTAGCCGGCGACTACGACCCAGAAGATTTTGAAGGCGTAGCCGCCGCCGACGAGTATTCCGCGTGGGTGGAACGCGCGAATGCTCGCCGAACGTTCCTGGATCGAACATCCGGCTCGGGATACGATATATCATGGGCAAACTCCACGTCGGACGAGCCGCATCCGCTCGAGGTTTCAAAAACTGCCGAGGTAGTCTAGAGAAACCTTGAGCGCAGTCGCGAATGGGCAGCAGAAGCAACCAGAGTCGACAGCGAAGACGAACCAGCGCCCCACGTCGAGACCAACAACCAGGATGCAGAGGTAAGCGAACAAAACACGGCCAATAGAAGGCTGGCAATGCTCGAGATGTCAACGGCAGACGGCACGACGCTGCAAGTGCCAACCGGCTGAGCCGTGTACATGGCCGCGGTCGATAAGAAACTTCGGCAAATCGAAGAATCGACGCGAATTATTGCTGCCAACTCAACTCACCATCCCAATGCAAAAAGCACCCAGCGGGAGAGCTCCGAAGGGATGCGGCGAGTGACTTTTACGGACCTCACGCCCGCCGGCCAAAACGTGGAGAATCTCCGGGAAGAAACGCAGATAAGAAACTTGCCTCCTCGGCAAGACATCGGCGGACGGGGGGCTGCCTACCCCGATACACCGACCTACTCCGAGGTTACGACAGTCCCTGGTTGATGAAAGGCCGCCGCCACCTACTACCCCGCTGTCGCGCCGAACTGGTCTTTGTGGCGTCTGGGGAGGGGGTGGATTACAGAGTCAGACAATAAAATCGACTGACTCTGAGATACGGCGCGTTAAACCGCACGACGAGCGGCGGGCCCCGAGATGTCGGCCAAGTAGTGCGCCGATCGGGATTTAAGTTCGCCGGCGATCCCGGCGAAAGCATCGACACCTTTCTCGAGCGAGTTGAAGAAAATTGGGAACTCGCCAAGCTTACGGAATGGGAGATACTGAGTTGATGATCAACCGTGAGAAGAGTGTGTTTGTTAAGACTCAGGGTCAAATACCTCGGTGTGCTCGTCAACCGAGACGGATTTCAGCCGGATCCGGAAAAGATCGAGCCGATGATCAACTTTCCGGTACCAAAGAACCTGAAGCAGCTGTGCCGCTTCATGGGGATGGCATCTTGGTACCGAAAGTTCTTGAAAGACTTTCCCTGTTAAAAAAAATCATATGACAATCACTTGATCATCATCCCCGAAATCATGACAAAAAGTCAAATGATTTTCATATGATTGTCATATGATTTTCATGTGACTCTTATGTTCCCAGTTTGTTAAATATTTATTAAAATAATTATTATTAATTATTATTATTATTCATTTACTTGAATCTATGATTAACTAATGTATGTTGATATAATGTAAATGGTGGCAAAGAAGTTTTGCATTAGTTGTCATAATTTAGAAATGAAAAATTAAATATAAAAACTTTAAGATTAACAATAATAAATGATAATAATAATTAATAATAAACGAAAATATTAACATTATTATCAGGTAGAAAACAGCTGATAGCCACCTGAAAATCAGGTGACGTTTTGGCCTGATTTTCACCTGATTATCAGCTAATAATCAGCTGATAATCAGCTGAGCTTTTTCACTAGGGGCGTCGTCACGTTCATCCTCTGAAGTTCCCTTTCTATCTGTTGAATCTACAGTAGAGATTTATATAAATCATTTCCACTCATTTTATTTCCCTTATCTTGTATTGACTAATTTTACAAAATTATTTGAATAAATATTTAACAAATTGGGAACATGAGAGTCACGTGAGAATCATATGGCAATTATATGAAAAATCATATAAAAATCATATAAAAATCATTTGACTTTTTGGCGTGATTTCGGGGATGATGATCAAGTGATTGGCATGTGATATTTTTCAACAGGGTTTGCCACGATAGCTTAGCCGCTCACGGCGTTAACGAAGAAGGATCGGCGATATGAATGGGGTGACGCACAGCAAGTGGCTTTTGAGAAGATAAAAGCCCTCATATCATCGGTCCCTGTTCTCGCCAGACCCTCGTTTAATGCTCAGTCCGTCGTGCAGACAGACGCGAGCGACACGGGCATTGGTGCAGTGATAGTGCAGGTAATCGAGGGACGAGAGCAACAAGTCCTCGAGTTTGCCAGCCGAACACTTCTCCAGCGGAACGAAACTACAGTGTCATAGAACACGAATGCCTGGCGGTGATCTGGGCGATCAAGAAATTTCGCCCGTATATAGAAAGGTATCACTTCTTGGTGGTCACGGATCACAGTAGCTTGCGATGGCTGCACAGCCTGCACAGCCCCACTGGAAGGCTGGCGAGAAGGGCTCTCGAGTTGCAGGGATACTCTTTCGATGTGGAGCATCGGAAAGGCGCGCTGAACCACGTGCCCGAAGGGCTCTCGTGCATGTACGAGGAGGATGACAACCTCGAGGTGTGCGCGAGCACGTGTTTCGACGATACCAAGGACGAGTGGTACCAGACCTGGCTGGACGAGGCGACTCAAAACCCTACAACCTATCCCAGGTGGAAAGTGGTAGGGAGTTGACTTTTTTACTTCCTCGCGGACGAGGTAGTAGAAGCTGCGGTCGCTGACGCCGAGGCATGGAAGCTCGTCGTGCGACAGGAGCATCGTCGAGAAGTGCTCTGCGAATCGCACAATGATCCGACCGCCGGGCACCAAGGCTGAGAAAAAACGTACAAGCGCGCGGCCAGGTTGTATTACTGGCCAAAGATGTACCACTCGGCGAGGAAATACGTGAAACAATGCCAAGTTTGCCAACAGACAAAAGCTGGGCAAAGACCGCCAGCGGATCTGATGGGACAGCGAGTCATCGACGGGCCGTGGAAAGTAGTTGCGGAAGATATAACCGGCCCATTCGTGAAAAGTGAGCTCGGTCATGAATACATTCCGGTGTTCCAAGACCTATTTACTCGCTGGGTGGAGTGCATACCCATCCGCAAAGCTAATGCGAAGACCGTCTTGAAAGAATTCAAGGAGAGAGTGGTCTTGCGATTTGACATGCCCGAGGTATTTTTGTCTGATAACGGCTCGGAATTTAAGAATAAAACCGTGGACGAATATCTTGCAGGCATTGGCGTGCATCATTCAACCACGCCACCGTATCACCCTCAGACAAACCCTGTGGAGAGGGTGAATCAGACGTTGAAGACGCGCCTGATCGCCCTCGTCGAGGAGTTACACGCCGAGTGGGATCAAAAATTGTCGGAGCTGATGTCCTCGCTGAACAACTCGGTGCACGCTTCGACTGGTATGAGCCCGGCCGCACTCGATTACGGTAGGTAGCCGCTTCCTCCAGCGACGGCTCGACGCGAGCAAGAGCGCGAGGCACTCGAGCAACGAGAGCGCGAGGCCGTAGATACGTGGGCAGAGCGCTTGCAAGAGATGCGCTTGTAGCGTCTGTGAGTAGCATTGCGCTTGTCGATGAGCTGCCTCAGCTTGGGGCCAAGCTAAGGAGCATAGTTTTTACTGGGCTTTATAGTTTTTAAGGACGCTAAATGATCGGTAGCTAGGTTCAGATTCGAAGTTAAATTATCTAAAGCCCTCTCCAGATCGGATTCGATAGAATTTGTGCTCACCCAATCGCAGCGTGCGAGCAGTTCGTTAAGTGTGTCAGGACAGATATTTTTGAAATCTCTGTAAGAGAAAGAGTCTCTTACAGAGGCAGGCACAAAGTATTCGATGGTAGCATCAATGATGACATGTTTTCCAAAACTGGGTAAGCACTCATTCTCATACCTCAGCAGCTGGTCATGGTCGTCTACAAGCATTAAGTCAATCCATGTGTGAGTTGTTGGAGTTTTATGGTGAGTAGGGCCATGCTGCACAATTTGTAGACTCAATTCTTTAGCCAAGTTCCTTAAGGTATAAGCATCCGCATCTCTTGCCGACGACAAGTCAGCATTCAGATCCCCCATGATGAATTTGTGGCTATACTCGCTGACAAGACACGTAAAACGGTAAAACGTCAGAGAGAGAGAGAGAGAGAGAGAGAGAGAGAGAGAGAGAGAGAGAGAGAGAGAGAGAGAGAGAGAGAGAGAGAGAGAGAGAGAGAGAGAGAGAGAGAGAGAGAGAGAGAGAGAGAGAGAGAGAGAGAGAGAGGGCGACGAAGTTACGCGTTGCAACGAAGGTAAATGCGGCTACTGTTGAAAGCAGCCGATGGCGCGAAGCAGTGTGATCGAGAAGGAGAGATCGTCGAGGGTCGGCACGAGTAAGTGCTCACGCCTATCTTTTGCTGCGCCGTTCATCGGCAAATCCGCTTTGCGGAAGCGAACAACCCGGAGAACTTACCCCCTTACAACTGTTGTCCTTAACGTGTGGATACACGAATACCTGCCACCGATGAGCCCGCGGGAAATTTGAGTAGATCAATCAGAATCTGATTGGAAAAAAAAAAAATTTTTTTTTTGTTTGAAATTCGAATTTCGAAATTCGATTAAATCAAATTGGTTTTTCTACAGAATGTAGAATGGGATGGTGCACATAACCGCGTCGTGCCGCGTGCGAAATTTTGCGAGTGCGCGATAAACTGCGTGTGTAAGCGTGTGTGTGCGCGAGTAATAATATTTTCTGTTTCTGGGAAAGGTCAGCATACGAGAGCTGACAGTAAAGTAAATACTGAGTGTACGACGCGTGTTTAATTTTCATTTTCTCTTCCTTTTGTCGCATTAGTTAATTGATTAAGTTGTTGATCTCAGCTAATGGTAGTGTATTGTAAATTATTTTATGAAGCTAATGGCCATATCTACCAGTGAAAGGTGATTTTTTAAAAAAATTAAAAAATAAAAAACACCATAATCTTCGACGTTTCGGAGACTTTATTCATATCTCCCTCTTATAGATTCCTGAAGAGGGAGATATGAATAAAGTCTCCGAAACGTCGAAGATTATGGTGTTTTTTATTTTTTAATTTTTTTAAAAAATCACCTTCCACTGGTAGATATGGCCATTAGCTTCATAAAATAAAATAGTTAATTGATTAATTAACTAATTAATGGGTTAATTAACAAAATAGGTGATCGATTAACAAAACAGAAATCAAATAAAAATTTACAAATAACCTTTTCTTTTTTTTCTGTTTTAAGGTTAAAATTTTCTTTTGTGTTTTGTTGTTTTTTTCTTTTTTTTAATTGCTTTTCGACGACCTTTGTCGCAGAGGTAAAAAGCGACAAAAGGGAGCGGTTCGTCGTCTCTCAGCGGTGGTGGAGAGATTGTGAGCCACAACTGAGAGTCGAACCGGGATACACACACATGCGCTTAATCGGAGTATACCTGGATAGGAGTGAAAATTATCTTGTATTTTTTCTTTTCTTATTTGTATTTTTGGTGCGCCTATCCAATACGCAAGCGTATTCGTTAGCCGTGCACAGGTATACTCCGGGAAAGTTTGAGTTCTCCGGCAGAACAACTTGCACGATAATAGAGGTAGCGCAACCATGGGAGACTCTGCAATCAAGGCGATTGATAATTGGTGCAGATGTCTCACCGAGGACGAGACACTACGCTACACTCAGGCGCTCGGGCTGAAGACGAATGGCAGAACGTCCCAGAAATTGGAACGTATTATAAATGGCTAGCCGGCGACTACGACCCAGAAGATTTTGAAGGCGTAGCCGCCGCCGACGAGTATTCCGCGTGGGTGGAACGCGCGAATGCTCGCCGAACGTTCCTGGATCGAACATCCGGCTCGGGATACGATATATCATGGGCAAACTCCACGTCGGACGAGCCGCATCCGCTCGAGGTTTCAAAAACTGCCGAGGTAGTCTAGAGAAACCTTGAGCGCAGTCGCGAATGGGCAGCAGAAGCAACCAGAGTCGACAGCGAAGACGAACCAGCGCCCCACGTCGAGACCAACAACCAGGATGCAGAGGTAAGCGAACAAAACACGGCCAATAGAAGGCTGGCAATGCTCGAGATGTCAACGGCAGACGGCACGACGCTGCAAGTGCCAACCGGCTGAGCCGTGTACATGGCCGCGGTCGATAAGAAACTTCGGCAAATCGAAGAATCGACGCGAATTATTGCTGCCAACTCAACTCACCATCCCAATGCAAAAAGCACCCAGCGGGAGAGCTCCGAAGGGATGCGGCGAGTGACTTTTACGGACCTCACGCCCGCCGGCCAAAACGTGGAGAATCTCCGGGAAGAAACGCAGATAAGAAACTTGCCTCCTCGGCAAGACATCGGCGGACGGGGGGCTGCCTACCCCGATACAACGACCTACTCCGAGGTTACGACAGTCCCTGGTTGATGAAAGGCCGCCGCCACCTACTACCCCGCTGTCGCGCCGAACTGGTCTTTGTGGCGTCTGGGGAGGGGGTGGATTACAGAGTCAGACAATAAAATCGACTGACTCTGAGATACGGCGCGTTAAACCGCACGACGAGCGGCGGGCCCCGAGATGTCGGCCAAGTAGTGCGCCGATCGGGATTTAAGTTCGCCGGCGATCCCGGCGAAAGCATCGACACCTTTCTCGAGCGAGTTGAAGAAAATTGGGAACTCGCCAAGCTTACGGAATGGGAGATACTGAGTTGATGATCAACCGTGAGAAGAGTGTGTTTGTTAAGACTCAGGGTCAAATACCTCGGTGTGCTCGTCAACCGAGACGGATTTCAGCCGGATCCGGAAAAGATCGAGCCGATGATCAACTTTCCGGTACCAAAGAACCTGAAGCAGCTGTGCCGCTTCATGGGGATGGCATCTTGGTACCGAAAGTTCTTGAAAGACTTTCCCTGTTAAAAAAAATCATATGACAATCACTTGATCATCATCCCCGAAATCATGACAAAAAGTCAAATGATTTTCATATGATTGTCATATGATTTTCATGTGACTCTTATGTTCCCAGTTTGTTAAATATTTATTAAAATAATTATTATTAATTATTATTATTATTCATTTACTTGAATCTATGATTAACTAATGTATGTTGATATAATGTAAATGGTGGCAAAGAAGTTTTGCATTAGTTGTCATAATTTAGAAATGAAAAATTAAATATAAAAACTTTAAGATTAACAATAATAAATGATAATAATAATTAATAATAAACGAAAATATTAACATTATTATCAGGTAGAAAACAACTGATAGCCACCTGAAAATCAGGTGACGTTTTGGCCTGATTTTCACCTGATTATCAGCTAATAATCAGCTGATAATCAGCTGAGCTTTTTCACTAGGGGCGTCGTCACGTTCATCCTCTGAAGTTCCCTTTCTATCTGTTGAATCTACAGTAGAGATTTATATAAATCATTTCCACTCATTTTATTTCCCTTATCTTGTATTGACTAATTTTACAAAATTATTTGAATAAATATTTAACAAATTGGGAACATGAGAGTCACGTGAGAATCATATGGCAATTATATGAAAAATCATATAAAAATCATATAAAAATCATTTGACTTTTTGGCGTGATTTCGGGGATGATGATCAAGTGATTGGCATGTGATATTTTTCAACAGGGTTTGCCACGATAGCTTAGCCGCTCACGGCGTTAACGAAGAAGGATCGGCGATATGAATGGGGTGACGCACAGCAAGTGGCTTTTGAGAAGATAAAAGCCCTCATATCATCGGTCCCTGTTCTCGCCAGACCCTCGTTTAATGCTCAGTCCGTCGTGCAGACAGACGCGAGCGACACGGGCATTGGTGCAGTGATAGTGCAGGTAATCGAGGGACGAGAGCAACAAGTCCTCGAGTTTGCCAGCCGAACACTTCTCCAGCGGAACGAAACTACAGTGTCATAGAACACGAATGCCTGGCGGTGATCTGGGCGATCAAGAAATTTCGCCCGTATATAGAAAGGTATCACTTCTTGGTGGTCACGGATCACAGTAGCTTGCGATGGCTGCACAGCCTGCACAGCCCCACTGGAAGGCTGGCGAGAAGGGCTCTCGAGTTGCAGGGATACTCTTTCGATGTGGAGCATCGGAAAGGCGCGCTGAACCACGTGCCCGAAGGGCTCTCGTGCATGTACGAGGAGGATGACAACCTCGAGGTGTGCGCGAGCACGTGTTTCGACGATACCAAGGACGAGTGGTACCAGACCTGGCTGGACGAGGCGACTCAAAACCCTACAACCTATCCCAGGTGGAAAGTGGTAGGGAGTTGACTTTTTTACTTCCTCGCGGACGAGGTAGTAGAAGCTGCGGTCGCTGACGCCGAGGCATGGAAGCTCGTCGTGCGACAGGAGCATCGTCGAGAAGTGCTCTGCGAATCGCACAATGATCCGACCGCCGGGCACCAAGGCTGAGAAAAACGTACAAGCGCGCGGCCAGGTTGTATTACTGGCCAAAGATGTACCACTCGGCGAGGAAATACGTGAAACAATGCCAAGTTTGCCAACAGACAAAAGCTGGGCAAAGACCGCCAGCGGATCTGATGGGACAGCGAGTCATCGACGGGCCGTGGAAAGTAGTTGCGGAAGATATAACCGGCCCATTCGTGAAAAGTGAGCTCGGTCATGAATACATTCCGGTGTTCCAAGACCTATTTACTCGCTGGGTGGAGTGCATACCCATCCGCAAAGCTAATGCGAAGACCGTCTTGAAAGAATTCAAGGAGAGAGTGGTCTTGCGATTTGACATGCCCGAGGTATTTTTGTCTGATAACGGCTCGGAATTTAAGAATAAAACCGTGGACGAATATCTTGCAGGCATTGGCGTGCATCATTCAACCACGCCACCGTATCACCCTCAGACAAACCCTGTGGAGAGGGTGAATCAGACGTTGAAGACGCGCCTGATCGCCCTCGTCGAGGAGTTACACGCCGAGTGGGATCAAAAATTGTCGGAGCTGATGTCCTCGCTGAACAACTCGGTGCACGCTTCGACTGGTATGAGCCCGGCCGCACTCGATTACGGTAGGTAGCCGCTTCCTCCAGCGACGGCTCGACGCGAGCAAGAGCGCGAGGCACTCGAGCAACGAGAGCGCGAGGCCGTAGATACGTGGGCAGAGCGCTTGCAAGAGATGCGCTTGTAGCGTCTGTGAGTAGCATTGCGCTTGTCGATGAGCTGCCTCAGCTTGGGGCCAAGCTAAGGAGCATAGTTTTTACTGGGCTTTATAGTTTTTAAGGACGCTAAATGATCGGTAGCTAGGTTCAGATTCGAAGTTAAATTATCTAAAGCCCTCTCCAGATCGGATTCGATAGAATTTGTGCTCACCCAATCGCAGCGTGCGAGCAGTTCGTTAAGTGTGTCAGGACAGATATTTTTGAAATCTCTGTAAGAGAAAGAGTCTCTTACAGAGGCAGGCACAAAGTATTCGATGGTAGCATCAATGATGACATGTTTTCCAAAACTGGGTAAGCACTCATTCTCATACCTCAGCAGCTGGTCATGGTCGTCTACAAGCATTAAGCCAATCCATGTGTGAGTTGTTGGAGTTTTATGGTGAGTAGGGCCATGCTGCACAATTTGTAGACTCAATTCTTTAGCCAAGTTCCTTAAGGTATAAGCATTCGCATCTCTTGCCGACGACAAGTCAGCATTCAGATCCCCCATGATGAATTTGTGGCTATACTCGCTGACAAGACACGTAAAACGGTAAAACGTCAGAGAGAGAGAGAGAGAGAGAGAGAGAGAGAGAGAGAGAGAGAGAGAGAGAGAGAGAGAGAGAGAGAGAGAGAGAGAGAGAGAGAGAGAGAGAGAGAGAGAGAGAGAGAGAGAGAGAGAGAGAGAGAGAGAGAGAGAGAGAGAGAGAGAGAGAGAGAGAGAGAGAGAGAGAGAGAGAGAGAGAGAGAGAGAGAGAGAGAGAGAGAGAGAGAGAGAGAGAGAGAGAGAGAGAGAGAGAGAGAGAGAGAGAGAGAGAGAGAGAGAGAGAGAGAGAGAGAGAGAGAGAGAGAGAGAGAGAGGGAGTACTAATTTTATTTTGCTAAAGCCCATGGGTCATGAGAACCCATATTGGGCCGAATGGCAATACCTAATCAAATAATAATAATAATGGCAATACATAATCAGTTGTGTTGAAATGATATACCAATTTTTACAATAAACAATTTGGTATAACTAAGATAGCACAGCATAAAGTACTCTCAGTTTCTCTGTAACAATTAATAAAATCTCGCTAATAGAACCTATATAAACATTCGCATCGCATAACAACAGAATTGTTAGTAATAAATTAAAGATTACAATAATAATACAAATATAAAACGCTAGAAAATCAATATCAAAATATTTTAACAAACGAGATTCGACATCGCTTATGTCGCTCATTTTGCTCAGTAGATATTTGAATAATACTTCTTTAAATGCTGTAATTGACGGCTTTAACCTGATGGGACAGGGAAGTGTATCCCAGAGTTTCATGGCCATGTAACTAAATGGATTTTCGTAAGTGGAAGTGTTGATTTGTGGAAGGGCAAAGGATGAGGAGAATGCGACAGTAAGTGTACGAGCAGATCTTCGAATGACATCATTGACTTTAGGGAAGAAAGGTACCAGGTAACCGGGTTTACAAGTAGTTCAAGTTTTTTATGTAGCCATAAAGAATTTACGCCTATCTTCAATTTTTGCAACCAATTTAAACGCTTATAATAGGGCTTAAGTGCAGCATCTCTGCGAAGGCGAAAGATAAAACGTACAAGGTGGTTTTGTAACCTTTGAAGTTTGGTATTCAAATAAACGGCAATGTCGCAGTAGACGAGGCAACAATAATCCAAGTGAGGAAATATTAGCGCGGTAACTAACTGTTTTTTAATGTTGACTGATAGATAATTTGCTATAAAACGCAATCTCTTAAGAACATCATGTACCCTGGACGATATACGAGCCACTTGCGTCTTCCAGTTAAGATTCTCCCTTAATACAACCCCGAGATTTTTTACTGACTTAACTATTTCAATCTTGCGGCCGTTAACGGTAATATGAGGCAAGATAGTAGAGTCTATCAGTTTCAAGTTTTGATCCGAATCAAAGATGATAGCAACTATCTTTGCGAAGTTCAGAGTTAAATCAAAAGTAGAGGCCCATTCGTAAACACGCTGGGCGTCTTCATTCAGCTTGCGAATAAAATCGGGTATATCTTTACGTTTACATTGAATGTAGATCTGAACGTCATCTGCAAACAGCATGCAATTTTCGGAGCAATGAATTAAGCACTTAACTATGCTATCGATGAAGATCAGAAATGCTACAGGGCCGGGGTTCCATCCTTGCGGTATGCCAGAGGTGAGATTGATGAAATCGGAAATGAAACCGCGAAGGTCAACTATAGCCTGACATCGGCCGGATAAATAGGACAAGAACCATCTGATAAAATTATCGGAACAGTTTAGTTTGCGCATAGCCCTAAGCAAAGCCGAGTGTTTGACAGAGTCAAATGCTATTTTAAAATCAAATAAAAGTAAAATGGTAACCATCTCTTTATGGATACCTCGCCGAACGTCATCAGTAATCTTGATCAAAGCAGATTGCGTACTGTTCGGTTACTACTTTGTCCAAAACCTTTGCGAAATGAGCCAGGTTGGAAATAGGCCTCGTATCAGATGGGGTGGCTGATTTCGCAATTTTATTGAGCGGAATGACTAATGCTCTTTTCCAGATGTCCGGATAGATGCCAGTGTTCAGAGATGTATTAAATATGTCAGTCATATATTTGGCAGCTGTGCACATGGAATCACGAAAATAGGTGAGTGGAAGGTCATCCACACTACGATCCCTGGCCTTAGGTAAAGCGGTCAGCCAAACTTGGATTACTTGTACATTACTAAAAGGTTTTGCGTCGAAAATAGGCACATTTCTATTGAGTGGTATCGCTAAGATATTTGCAAGCTCTGCGGGAAAACAAGCTGGATGGACAGTGGCAATTGAAGCATAAAAGGTATTAAGTTCGTGCGCCGAAAATAGCGTTAAAGGTGAGTTTTCACGAGTTCTGACTACTCCAAGTTTATTCAGGAGACTCTATTTTTTAGAAAAGTTACTTGTAGAGTTTAGCTTGTGTGAGAAGTATTTTTCTCTCGTGAACTTAATATCTTTTTTTATTTGTTTCCGCAAAACTCTATACTGTGATAAAAGCGCAAGGCACTTTAACCTTTTCGCTTTAGTATATACTCGATCTCTTTGCTTACATCTATCCCGTAGCTGCGGCGTAAACCATGGGGCATGGTTCTTGCGAATCATCCTATCGACAAACGGCGCCATCTCATCAAAAGTCGAGAGAGAGAGGCATTTTGAAAAATATTCAAGAGCTGATTTGGATCGGTATCAATGTAAGAAGCAAAGGGGGACGTGTCGATCATGATTTTAAGTTTCGAGGAAAACTGCGCTTGATTAAAGTTGCGAAAATCTTGTGCTCTATAGCTGTAGAGTTCGTATTTTCGAGTTTGTAGTCGAGAAGGAGGTAATCGTGATTGCAAATGAAAGCAGCATCCGATTTAACAAAAGAAATCACTTTGTCCGAGGAATCAACAACAATCAAGTCGAGCCAAGTACCAGCAATTGTGGCATGATGCGTTACACCGAAAGGAACATTGAAAAATCCATGCTCATTTATAAGGCTAATAAGAGAATATGTATAATAATAGTTGGGGGAATTTACAGAACATAACATATCTGAATTGAAATTACCAAGTATTACAATATTCTTGTAAAGATGTGAGAACTGACGCAATTGGTTAAAAAACGTGTTTAACACACGGTCTTTGGGTCTACGATACACTACGGCGACTAAAAATTGTTTACCATTATCTGTAATCAATTCGAGAATTAAATATTCTGTGTCAGCTATAGACTTTACCTGGGATTCAGTTAAAACCTTAAACGAAATTCCTAATTTAATGTACAGTAGGATGCCTTCACCTTGAATAAAACGCCTAGGTTTACGATTGGATCGCTTTTCATTTTGACTAGCTTTTATCTTAGGCTGCAAACCTCTGTCATTACGAGCAAGGTTGCACTGATCTAAATGGATGCAATGGTCGGGAATATCTGGGGTAAGCCAAGACTCACTAATAGCCAGAACATCGATATTTTTGGAAAAAGTAAATGTTTAATATCATCTAGGTGATCACGTACAGAATTTGCATTTACATTTTACATGCGCGAGACGAAGAAAATTTCGATTTTGGATTTTTCGCTGGTCACAAGGCTCATTTGGCTGTCATACAATATTATTTAAATCATGTTCAGTAGTGATGTAGATAGGAGTGGAGTTATCAGATTTCTTGACTAAAACATTACCATTAGACACCCATGTATATTTATAACCCAGTTGAGTTGCTTTTTCTTTAGCTAAAAGACGTAAATCATTGAGCAAAGGTGGTAACATCTCGTATAATGTGATAACATTGTCTGGCCCATCTTGAATTAAGTCATTAAATTTGATAACTCCATGTGACCGCTTCGCTTGTAAAATATGCTGACGAATAACATTGGACTTTAACTTTATAACTAGACTGATTAATGGCTCCTGCGATTTGCAGCCTGTATTCGTTTTAGATGTAGACGTACCGGCAGAACCACTGGTATCATGCGAGGCCATTTTCGGCTTAATTTCGCGCACACTTAAAATGTCCGAGCATAAATTATGTGTACCAATAACTTCAAAAATTTTGTTTGCCAACTCAGCATGCGATACAGTGGTATTAGCAGGTACACCGTTCACCTTAATCTCGGGCGTGGATTCGCCTCGACGACGCAACTCTTTCAACTAGCTTATCTTGGATTTAGCATTTCACATGAAGGTTTCTACAAACGCTTCAAGATTAGAGAGACGCGTTGATTGATCGAGTAACATACCATGAAATTCATTATGCTGATTTACAAATGTTTGCATTGTCATATGATTGTTAGCTAACATATTAAATAACATGGCGTTTTGCTCAGAAGGTGACAACTGACTCCAATTTTGTGGTAGTTGTGCGTTCTGCATAGTGCTCATTTGGTTTACAAACGAGGAATTGTTTGAGTTACTTGAATTAATATAAGTCTGTGCATTTGAAAAATTATTCGACATCTGAGAACTATTCAATGCACTCAGGGTTTGAGCACTGTGCAGAGCGCCAGCCGATTGCAAATGAGCGCTAGTGTTAAAGAAGCTCATATTGGTGCACGGAGGAGAAAGCTGAGAGGTGTGAGAAAGCAGTGAACACGTAGATAAAAAAGAGCAATCAGGATTAAATTCTCTAGCGTCAATAATTGATGTACGCGTAGTATTTATTATTTATTCGAACTACAAAAACGAGAAACGCATCTGGTATGCAAAATTTTGTGACAACCGTTACAAGAAGTACGACCATAAGGTATAGCTTTTTTACAATATACGCATGATTTTGTTTTGGTTTTCCTCATGGTATGATCGGAAACTGAAATATCGATCGCACATTCATCTTAGTATCTAAAAATAGCACTATACACAAAGCGTCGCTACTGGTCACATGCGAAAAATTTTGCGAAAGGAGTATTCATAACCTCAAAGTCACTTTACACTTTATGGATTTACTCACTAAAAGTCCACTAAAAGTCCAATTTGTCCAAGAGAATCCAGAAAAAGCTGAGCCAACGTAACTTGCAATAATGTCCCCCAGCAGCCAGCTAAGTCCAATCGGTTCAACACGTGAGCGGCAGCAAGGTATGGCAAAAAGGCACAAGGCAGTCAGCAGGCTTAAGAAAAATTCACTCCAGGCCACAGTTATGGTGAAAAGCAATGCAAAAAGATGTTTGTATGTAGTGGCCGGGATGAACTTTCAACCTGTAACAGTCACTCACGTGGGAGTACAAAAAAACCAGTGAGAAAAGCAAAAAAAAAACAGAGAGCACACAAGAAGCGATGTGATGCTTACCAAGAGAGAGCGAGAGAGGAGAGAGAGAGAGAGACAGAGACGACAAAGTCGCGCGTTGCAACGAAGGTAAGCGCGGCTGCTGATGAAAGCAGTCGACGGCGCGAAGCAGTGTGAGCGAGGAGAGATTGCCGAGGGTCGGTACGAGCAAGTGCTCGCACCTATCTTTTGCTGCGCCGTTCATCGGCAAATCCGCTTTGCGAAAGCGACCAACCCGGAGAATTTATCCCGTTACACCTTGTTTTAACATTTATTTTCTTATAACTTTATTATCATGCCACTTTTTTCATTTTGATTATTTACTCTCTTCTTTATGTGAAATCATTTATTTTAACTTATAATATGATCCATATTACACTTTCATAGCAATACATGTACAAGTTTCACAAGGGAAGTCATGCAATTTTCTAAAAATATCAACTCATGCCATATATCCATGATATTTATTTCATTTCCACTAATTTGCATTATTTGACGAATTTTGCACGTATAGTTCATGTTTAAAACGCTACGAAATGATGAAAAGCATCTGATTTTCTTAAGAATCCATAGAAAAATATTACGCAATAAGAAAACACTAAATTTTCTTATTTCTATATAAAATGCTTATTATGCACATTATTTATTCACACATAGATTTACTGTTCATTCAGTAGCAGATTCACTATTACTGGTCACATTGATGCCACTGTTGTTATGAATAATATTCACTTTATAACAATAGTTTTTAAAGCTTCCTTTTTATTGATACACTTGGATTTTATTTTAAATTTTTTTAACAAATGTGCACCTTCACAACCTCTTCAAATACAGCTGACAAATAAGTGTAACTAATAAGTTACACTGATATCTTCACATTATAACAACACAGGAAGATCGTTATATTCATCGATGATGAATAATTAGGTTACCCCCAATCTTAATATAAGCAATATCGTTGAGCTGCTATTCCATCCTTCTCTCTGTACATAGCTCCTCAGTTTGAAAACTATTGCTCCTACCCTTGAGCTAAAATACAAGCAAAAAGAATCAAAATTCTGACAAATAACAATGTAAAATATTCATCAAAATGTTTACACTTATCTAATAGATATTGAAGCTCCAACTCTTATCAAGAGAATAGAATTTAAGCTTTCCAGTTATCTTGTTTTATACAATACATTGATCCACTTTTCATTACTTGTAGTTGATTTAGATAATAATTGTAAATAAAGTCACACATTCATAGACACTGCATTAGTCCAATATAACGCGAGCAGCCTCTGGTCCTCTGGATGACACATTAGAACGACTGACGGGTTACGGCAGATGGTACATTGTAATAGTTTAATTAATGTATTGACTCGAAAGAGTACAGTAATACCTGATTTTGGAGTTTTTTGGTGGTAAAATTGATTTTTACTTGGAAATCACTTCTTGCAACATTCTGAAAGATATCAGCTAGACTGAAAAAAAGTCATGTTGGAGCTTTTCGTTTGAATCAGTGCGGGTTCAGTCGGGGATAATCAGTCCCGGGGAAGCTTGGGATTGGAATACATGTATTTCGTAATTAAACGCAATGAAATAGATCTGACACTCTGACCGATGATCACTGACTCCGAATTGCCCGAAGTCGATGCGTTCGGAGTCGAACGAAATCATCCAACAGAGCGCGCTGAGTAAGAGACGCGAACTGCACGCACCCATCGCGACTCAAGTCGAGCCAATTCTCGCTTCCGTACCCAGACAGTCCGGAATCCGAGTTGGCGAGGTGCGGCGCTTTTCGACTCCAATGATAGTCTAGTCAAATTAACGTTTGAATATAAAAAAAAATTGCTCAGTGAGATTTTATTGCACTTTATGATGGAAAAGGGTGTGTACAATGATAATATCAAAATCTAACTCGAAAGAAGAGCCGGTAAATTAACAATTCACAAATAAGTCGTAAAATTACGTGTTTTTTCACCCTTTTTACTGCCCATAAAAATCTAGTCGACCTATCGGAAAATGAGTTATTTTGCATTGTAAGCAATAAAATTACCTACAATTTCATGTTCTTAAAGTCATATTTCCACCGATTTGTTAACTGTAAAATAAATGCTGAACGCAAAAAATTAGTTTTCGTAAATTGCTCATTATT
This sequence comes from Torymus aiolomorphi, assembly GCA_036365515.1. Taxonomy (NCBI): domain Eukaryota; kingdom Metazoa; phylum Arthropoda; class Insecta; order Hymenoptera; family Torymidae; genus Torymus; species Torymus aiolomorphi. Next base: position 164,012,009 of record CM070875.1, on the reverse strand, counting down.
ATTGCAAAAAGCGATGAATGTTGCTGAAATTTGGCAAAAAGAGGGTCATTCCAATGAACAATATGTGTGCCAAAGGCCGATTCGATTTATCAAATAATGTTGCTCCTGGCATTTGTTAATTAATTTCGTTCTTTTTTTTTTCAAACTAACTGTTTAATTACTTAACATTAATTTTAGAAGTTAATATCGCAGATATAGGTTCTAATTGATCCAAAGAAACGTATAGAAAAAGAAAAATTTCAAAAAGTTGAAATTAAGTTGCTCCTTACAACTTACAATGTAGAGTGTGCAAAACAGCATTATAAATAAATTGTTCCAGGGTCAGGAAAAGCCGATCGGGAATTTGCTCTTTTTGCATTAAATAGAGATTATTTTTACGTAAATTTTAAAGCTAAAAAGAAATCACCTATGCATTTTTTTTTCAAGATATCTTTTTATTTATAACGTTAATTTTTAATTAACTATTGAGTGTATCGGACCGGCATTTAGAGACTAATTAAAAAAATGTTTAAACTTTTATTTTTAAATAGTTTTACATTGATAGTTCATGTAATAAACGCGCTATTAGCAGTAAAAGTTAATTTTAATAGACGGTTTACGCGTTGCTTTGGGCTGCGCTCGGGATTTTTGACTTGAACGTTTCAAATTCGGTCCAGTCTCTATATCTCGAGAACCGCCCGATCGATTTTTATGATCTTACGTTTTATTTGTGGCATCTCGCCGCGACGAGTATGATGTCATCATAAAGTGATTAAAAACATTACTTATTATATTAATATTTATAAATAAAAAATATTCATATAAATTATATTTCTGACTGAATAATATTATTAATACTTTTTCTCTAATATTTCATTCATATAACTTGTAGCGGCTTAAGAGGACGCCGGAGTCAATGTATTTTAAATGGAGGGTGGCACTGTAATCAGTAAAACGCGTTTTTATTTTAAATTAAAAAATTCTTATCTTTTTGGATTTTGGAGACTTGAGCGCGCTTTGGATATTAACATTTAGTTATTTCTCAAAATAGCAACTTAAACAATCAATTAATTGCCGAGAAAACCTTGAAAAACTTGCGCGGATAACATAACCTATAAATTACGAAATTGAAAGATCATAATTTTTTTGATTTTCAAGACTTGAGCGCGCCTCGTATATAAATTTTAAGTATTCTCCCAAAATTTCAGCCCAATCGGTTAATTATTCGAAAAGAAAACTTTGAAAAACTAACTGACGGGACTTCGGCCTCCCCTTAAAAGTATTTTTACTTTTGTCAGGGAATAGTAGGAGCGTTGAAGGAGAGACTCAAAAGACAGTAGGGAGATGTCTGGCTGAGGTCGGAAGAACAACAGCTGCTCCCGCAGTGACTATCCAGAATTGAACGACTGTACAATATAAGCAGCTGTGTTCGCCGGTTTTTCGTGTTTGAAAGTGAATTGATTTTTTAGTTTTTTTGTCAATTTTAAATAAACAAGTGAACACTTATTATTGCCTATTGGAAAGTTCTGATACTTTGTACAGTTTTACAACGAACTTACGTTTATTTCTCACGTTATTTATGTAAGTAATTTTAAAGATTTTTATTCAAAAATAAAAGTGTTAGAAGAACCTAAAAAGTTTTAACGTGTGTATTAATGCCGATGTAGTAATAACAAAGATAACACAGCGAATGTAGCACATATAACCATTTTATCTTTTATCCTTGTATGTATGTATATACATATAACATTTTCTTACAACTATATAATATAGGTATATACATATATACACATACACCCGTAAATCCGTGAAAACGTTACGTAGAATTTGATGCTTTTAAATTTGATATCTTGTAGTTTACAAATCGTAAAAATTTAATAAATATTTTAATACTGTGAATGTACATAATCTGATAAAATATATTTTCAATTTTGATTTCAGATTAATAATAAAATAACGTCATTGTTTATATAAAATATTTTTAAAAACTTGTCACGTAATGGGCGAACGAGCGTATTTATTATATGACGATTATTTGAAACCTGATGATAGTGATTCTGAAGTAGGGATGCACGAATACTCGACTCGACGTGTTTGAACAGTATTGAACTATTTTTTCGAACTCGAGTCGAATATTCGATACTTTGAACTGTTTAACATCATACGAACTACTCGTACACAATCAAACTGTTCGAACCAAATGAACTACTCGGACGTGATTGAACTACTCAGACGTGATCGAACTGTTTGGACGAGTTCGAACTACTCGATTTTATCGAACTGTTCGGACCAGGTCGAACTACTTAATTTCGTCGAACTGTTCGAGCGAGATCGAACTATTCGGTTTTGTCGAACTGTTCGAACCAAGTCGGACTATTCGATTTTATCGAACTGTTCGGAACAGGTCCGACTATTCGATTTCTTCAAACTGTCCGAATAAGGTCAGAGTATTCAATTTATGTCAAATTATTTGAATCACGTTGAATGCGAACCATAGAGTCTCGAATCACAAAAGGAGTAAAAAAAAAAGAGAAACATAGACCGACGCAAAGCCGTCCGACACATACTCGATTTCAGGCAACAAACCTGTGTTACCATCTGAGTATGGTATTAACTGTATATAATCATACCGTCAGTTTGAGTCTTAAGTATTGGATAATTTCAATCTATAACTTGTATGTGTCAATATTCTTTGATATTTGAAGTTGTTTCATAAATATGTGTATTTGCAACGTTTATGTACGCTCCTTATTCTCTTGTAATGAAACAAGTTATATTTAGTCTGTTTTGATAAAATATGTATCGAAAAAAAACAAGCCTAAATGTAATTGAATCCATCACAAAAAAAATAGAAAGCATTGATAAATGTAAGTCAGTCTCATATACTTATAACTCGGATGATAGTATAAAAGAGAACTATTTAAGTGCATAACTGCACGCGCGTGCCCAGGAGATGATTTTTTCGTAAATCAATGGTGTCGCTGAGTTCGATTCTGAGGTCTCTTTAAGTATATGACTACACGCGCATGCCCTGGAGATGATTTTTGAGCAAATCTAAAAATCTAAAAATGATATAATAAAAGTTACTATTATAGCACTGTGTGACCTAAATCCGCACTTAAGTCACGGCTAGCTGTGACTTAAGTAGCCCATTATTACACTGTGAAATAATGAATTTCCTTAAGTCACAGGCACGTAATTAACGCCAATTATCTACAAAAACTATTCAAAAATACGGTTTTACATATAAGAATGAACAGGAAAAGAAGTAAAACTTCGTTAATAGCTGACAAACCACAAAGAATCAATAAAAATGATGATAATAAGGCTTGTCTATATTATAGGTTAGTTTCATCTGCTATGGGATAGCAGACCGCGCGCTTTTTAAATATTCAATATTAAACTGTATCGATTTTAGTTTTAAAAGTCTTTCTCTTTAATGATATAACGTATACAAATCTTTCACTTTCATAAACTTCAACTTATTGTTAAAGATACAAATCAAATTGCCAAGAATCTAGTTTTATGATTTTTTTATGTATATATTCATATTCTAGATTCAATAATAACCATATTCTATATCAGGTATTCTATTATTTAAATAACGTTTTATTAATTTTTTTCAGGGGGAGGCTGCCCCCCCCTTCCGACCCTCACTTCTCCCACCCCACTTCCAAGTTCCAACTATCATTATAAATAAGCACAAATAAATAAAATAAGAATATGGCGGATTTATGTCACACGAGCTATAAAATAGCTCGCTGCGCTCGGGCGCTAACCTCACGCCGTGCAATAATAGGCCACTTAAGTCACACGTATCGTAATATACTATAATAGATAGTAATGTCGAGACATACTTGCAATATCAAAATAATTACTATGTTTTATTGTACTGTAGTAAGAATTGCTATGTACATAGTAAAAATTATTGAACACATAGGAATTTTTACTATAATAACATCGTAATAATTTTGGTATTGCAAGTTTTGACGTTACTATGTATTATAGTAATTTTTATTATATCATTTTTGTCAATGCAGAAATCCAGTTCAGCGACTCAAAAAACCTCCCCAGATACCCTGAGATTCTGACTAAAGGCATTAATTTGCGCAAGAATTATCTCCTGGACATGCACGTACAGTCACACATTTAAATAGATCTAAAAATACAGTTGAGCGGATCGAAAAATCCACTGTGCGTGCAGTCATACACTTAAATAGACCTAAGAAACGAGCTCAACGACTCGAAAACTCCCCTGGATACCCTCAGATACGAGCTGAAACCTTTGATTGTGCAAAAATCGTCTCCTGGGTGCTCTCAGATTCGCCCTGAAACCTTTCATTTGCGCTAAAATCATCTCCTGGGCATGCGCGTGCAGACAGTCATACACTTGAATAGACCTCAAAATCTGGATCAGCGTGTCGAAAACACACTGCTTACTCCCAAATTCACGCAAAAAGTTTTGATTTGCTCAATAATCGTATCCTGGGCATGTACGTACAGTCATACACTTGAATAGACCTCAAAATCCAGTTCACCAACTCGAAAAATCCCCTAGAATTGCCAGATTCGTGCTAAAGGCTATGATTTGCTGAAAAATGGTCTCCTGGACACGCGCGTGTAGTCATATACGTAAATAGACCTCGGAAACGAGCTCGGCAACTCGAAAAACTCCCTGGGTACCCTCAGATTAGCGCTAAAGGCTTTATTTTGCACAAAAATCGTCTACTGCACATGCGCGATGCATTGTACACAAAAATAGATCTCAAAATCGAAATGAGTGGTTCGAAAAACCCCCTGAATGACCTCGGATGTGAGATGTAACGTTCTTTCTCCCACGCCACGATATATGATAAAGGCCCCATAGATTTGATGCAGATTTTCTTCTTTTAAACTAAATATTCTATTATTAAACGCTATTAGTTATTTCAAAATAATTTTATTAAAATGATTTCGATTCCCCATAGTTATTTGCAAACTATCGAGTAAATTTATTTTAATAACGCGGTGAAATCATATTTCTTAACTATTAAGAAATGTGAATTAAATATGAAAAAACTGATATTTTCTATTAAAACGAGGAGAAGTTAATGATATAAAATATTTTATAAAATTTACATAATTTGGGTTTTGTGGCCAATACTACTTGCTTGTAGTTTTCAAAGTAATGGCTGGTTAGATGTAATGGTTTTATTTTCTCTGTGTACTTTTGACAGTTTGTTTTCGCACCATGTATTTTTAGTATGTAATTTGTACTAGAGCTACCATGATTTTATATGTCTTGATCTATTAATAAATTTCTCTATGTATTATGACATCATTTTCTTTATCGATACATCAAATTTCAAATAAAATTTAAAAAGACGTCATTCTTACATTTACAAATTTAATAAATTAGTTTCTTCGTACGTTAAGTGCAAGATATGGACAAAATTATATTTTGTTTGAATCTGAAATAGTTATATAGAATAATAAGCAGTTGAAAAATACCTTTACTCTAACTATGTTTAAGTTTGGATAGCCCAATTGCTCGGAACAATTAGATCATTTCGAACCAACCATCGAACCATTATTAATTTTTTATTTATGTAAGTACTGGTTCATCGCGTAGTGCGGAAAATTTTAATTTTAGTGGTGTATGATACGGAAAAAAAGAACAAAACAAAAATAACAGGGGGGTGAATTATGTTAGTTATGCTACAACTAAGGATACAATTTTAGCTATGTTTAAAAATCGATCCGGTAAATGGAGTGATGAAGTTTTTTCACAAATAGCAGGTGAAACCGACATAGTAATGTTGGTCGTCCCGTTGATGAAAAGATTAGTGCTGCTGTCAACTAGATAATTAATTATTTAGTAAAAAATAGAAAAGAATGTCAATTTTCAGTATCAGAGAATCTAGAAAAATTTGACGCTGAATCTTCAAATATGGCAGTAAATTTATTAGACATTATAATAGTTGAAAAATTAAAAAATCATTTTCACCATGATATTATAATCAAGTCGCAGGGAGTGCCGCCGTCGACGTGCCATTGACACCGGAAAGCGCTGCACCTCGCGAACTCGGATTCCGGACACTCTGGGTACGGAAGCGTGAGTTGGCTCGACTCGAGTCGTGGAGAGTGCATGCAGTACGCGTCTCTTAATCAGCGCGCTTTGACGGTCGGATTCACTTGGAGTCGGAAAGCGCCACACCTCGCCAACTGGAATTCCGGACTCTCTCGTAACGGCGCGAGTTGGCTCGACTCGAATCGTGAAGAGTGCGTGCAGTTCGCATCTCTTACTCAGCGCGCTCTGTTGAGTTATTTCGTTTGACTCCGAACGCATCGACTTCGCGCATTTAGGAGTCAGTGATTAATCGGTTATAGTGTCAGATCTATTTCATTACGTTTAATTACGAAATGCATGTGTTCCAATCCCGAGCTAACCCGGGACTGGTTATCCCCAACTGAACCCGCACTGATTCAAACGAGCAGCTCCAAAACGACTTTTTTTCAGTGTATATTTCAGGACACATAACATTAGCTGTGACGGAACCCTTTGAAAAGCACATATGAGGCGTTTCACGTCAGCTCTCCAGGCGCGGCGCGCGAGCGCGAAATCATGCTGTTTTCAGCTTCTGTTTGAAGGGCTAAGATGTATCTAAAAAAAAATAATCCCCAAGTGATTTCGATGTATTTTTTCCTCAGCTTTCCGATGGTGCTATTAGTTTCTCAAAATTTTTAATTCTAACCTCAAAAAAATATAAAACGTGTTATATCTCAAAAACTATATTTTTAATATTTTTTTGACCTGCTAGATCGAAAGAGGAGGAAATTTTACATGGATATAGCCTTTTTCTACATAGGGGTTTTTTGATTTTTTCGAGATATTATTCAAGAAATACTTAGAATTGAAAAATTTTGAGAAACTAATAGCACCATCGGAAAGCTGAGGAAAAAATACATCGAAATCACTTGGGGATTATTTTTTTTAGATACATCTTAGCCCTTCAAACAGAAGCTGAAAACAGCATGATTTCGCGCTCGCGCGCCGCGCCTGGAGAGCTGACGTGAAACGCATCATATTAAGGCTTAAAATAGCCAAAATGACCTTTAAACTTTTTCCAATGACATTGAAATAATGTTTTTCTGAAAATTGACAAAATTTGCAAGCTAAAATGTATGTATCACTTTTTGTAATAATTGCATCGTTTTGGAGTTATTTCGGCTTCAAAATAAGTAAAAAAGCTAAAAATGCTAGATCAAGCCATATATATGACGTCACAGCTTCTTTTGGAGGGCACCAAAAAATATAAAAAAATTCAGGGGCACTATGGATGCCTAGGAAGACATTATAGACGGTTAACAAAGAAAAAAACCGTTGCAAATTCATTAGCACGTAGCTTCCTCCAAATTAATGATCGTTTCTATATGTATAGTATATAATTTAAATATAAAATATGTTTATTCATCATACTTTTTTTTCAATCACTTAATAATTCATTAATATTTAAAAAATTGCATATTTTTTTTATTATTGTCATTATTTGTTATTTGACACTTATTTTATTTAAAAAAAAGTAATATTTTAAAATATAAAATTAAAAAATTGCTATCTATCCTGAGATCAACTTACATTTTCAAAATCATATATAATAACTTCATTTTTTACATTATAAATATATTATTATTAACTCTTTCGTACCGAGACCCCTTTCCCGGGGAAAAAGTGACTTCTTTTGTATACTATAATTGTGGAGGCTTTAACTAAGATCAATCGACAGTGTTTTTCTCCAAAAGTGTCGGTAAGTACTATTTTCCAAGTGGGTCCTGGAAGAGCCATACAACCCATACCCGCCAATAAAATTATGTTATTGAACTCGGATAGTGATAAATTCTTAGTACGTTGCCTCATTAATGAGATCCACCACTCAGAAAAAAAAAATAACCATTAACCATTTTCTTATTCTAAAATAAACCATTCAAGATCCGAATTTTCATCAAATCCCAATTTTCATCACCGAGCCTCTTTTTAATGTACTAAACGAAACGGAAAAAACAAAAAAACTTAATTTTAATGACCAGAGGGACTTCCCGTTGAATAAGAGAACACGACTAAATAAAGGGGGGGGGGGTCCAAAGTTTAGACGACTCACTTGAAAATTGAAGTCAACTATAGACGTGCTCCGTTTCGATATAAGCTACTGCAGATTGTGCAAAATTTCGAAATTCTAAATTATGAAAATCATATTTTCGAATCTAACAATTCACCTACTGTTCAAAACATCGAATTTCATTAATAGAATTTTAATAGGGATACAATAATCATATTTCGAAATAAATCATTAGAAACAAGTTATATTTGCTTTGAAATCGTATTGATGAAATTCGATGTTTTGGACAGTAGGTGAATTGTTAGATTCGAAAATATGATTTTCGTAATTTAGAATTTAGAAATTTTGCACAATCTGCAGTAGCTTATATCGAAACCGAGCACGTCTATAGTTGACTTCAATTTTCAAGTGAGTCGTCTAAACTTTGCACCCCCCCCCTAAATAAGTAGATTAAAAAAATTATTTAATTTCAGATTTCTACAGCATGTTGAACAAAGTGGGTGCTACAGGACCCATACGGTAAGAAACGGTTAAATAATTGTATAAAAATGGAAATTATACTTCTAATTTTGATTTTTTTAATGGTCCGTTATAATTTTCGTCATCCTCTTCTTTTATTTTCAATAAAATATCGTTAATTGTTGATTTTATCATTTCTTATACCATCTTAATAAAAAAAGCAAATAAAATATTATGTAAATACAAATATCAGTGGCAGCTGATAAAAACATTTACATAATTTTGTAAAGGCAAAATGAGAGTATTGTAACGCGTTAGGTAATTCGAGATTCGAATTACCCGCGCCGAGCAGGCATGCTCACTAAGGGGCGCGAGCGCGCGAGCATTCTGAGCGGATTAGAACGGTCTCGCGACGCGTAATATGCCCATCGCGTACCCGCGAAGCTGCTACGGCTTTATGTGAGTCACGGGAGCCATCTTCGTGTCTGCCATCGCGCTGTGAACATCTCTCCCGTGTATCTCAAAAGTCTTTTACGTTCGCGCCGTATAGTTTTTTATATATAGCTTTACCGCGAGTGAAGTGCAGGTACAGATTAGCGTACGAGTAAGAGAGAGAGAGAGAGAGAGAGAGAGAGAGACCGCGCCGCGTGTGCCACGAGCAGCACGAGAGAGAGAGAGAGAGAGAGATACCGCGCCGCGTGTGCCACGAGCAGCACGAGAGACAGCGAGCGAGGAGCCGGCAGCCAGCCCGCCGGCCTGTCGATCCGTTTCAACGAGTAGGAGAGAGAGAGAGAGAGAGAGACATAGAGCGCAACGACTGCGCGAGCGAGAGAGAGCGAGAGAGCCGGGTGCACCGGTTGCTCCTTCCCTCTCGCGTTAAATGTAAAGGTTTGCACGGAAATCGCCCCGTGCAAAGTTACTGTACCGTGTACGTGCGGGTGTGTGTCAGCCCGCCGTACTTTAACACCGCGCGCGAGAGTAGCAGCTTCGCCGCGCGCCGTATCGTTCGCGCGTTTAAATCTTAACTGTCACGCGCGAACTAACTCAATGTTTTATTCAGCACGTGCGTTGTGATTGTATGTATCAGTGATTTTAATATACTGTGATATCTAGTTACTCGACGCGTTGTTCATTACAACCTGTCCTTCTCAGGGATACCGCCGCCTCCGCGGGAAAACGACTCTGCCGATCGTTTTCATATCTGAGCGTAGCGGCCGCGCGCTTTACTCTTCGAGCGCGCGCTTTTCACTCAGCGATCCACTTAGTTGGAAAGCGAAGTTCGCGTGCGATCTTCGCGTTGTTTTCGGGATTCCAGGAGCAGATCCCCGGGCAAGTCATTTTAGTCTGACACCCGCGACACCGTGTTCTAGGGCATCGCTGGCCTGTGGCTTGTTGGGGTCTTCCCGCACTAGCCATCCCGTATATATATATATATATATATATATATATATATATATAAATAACTTAAATTCTATTCTCTTGATCAGAGTTGGAGCTTCAATATCTATCAGATAAGTTATAAACATTTTCAATAATATTTGACATTGTTATTTGTAAGAATTTTGATTCTGTGTGCTTGTATTTCAGCTCAAGGGAAGGAGCAATAGCTTTCAAACTGAGAAGTTATATATAAAGAGAAGAATAGAAATAGCGATTGGAGGATGTTGCTTGTATTAAGATTGGGGGTAACCTAATTATTCATCATTGATCGATATAATGATTTTCGCTGTAATGTGAAGCTGTAATGTGAAGCTATTAGTGTAGCTTATTAGTTAGACTTTATTTGTCAGCTGTATTTGAAGAGGTTGTGAATATGCATATTTGTAAAAAAAAAAATAAATATCAAATCCAAGTGTATTCAAGAAAGATTTGAATACTATTTTTATAAAGAGAATATTATTCATAACAACAGCGCATCAATGTAATCAGTGAATCTATGTGTGAATGAATAATGTGCATAATGAGTATTTTGTATATAAATAAGAAAATGTAGTGTTGTAGAGAGTAGGGAGAAGATTTTTCAACGCAGCTCATGTCAAATTACGAAATACTGCATTATTTTCTTATTGTATGAAATTTTTCTATGTGCTCTTGAGAAAATCAGATACATCTGGTCATTTGATAATAATTTAAACATAATTATATGTTTAAAAGTTCGACAAGTTCTTGCAAATAGTGTTAATGAAAGAAATATTGTGCGTTTGTGGCATGGGATGTTATTATTATTAAATTTCATGACTTACCTTGTGACACTTGAGCATTTGCTTTTACGTACACGTAATATGGATCATATTATATGTTTGGGAATTCAGTTAATTTGAATTCCCGCGGTTAATCTCAGCTCGGCTCAACTTACTGTGCAGCCACGGAGCGGTAGCACCTCGCGGCGTCTCGGCGGAACAGCTGAGACGCTACACTGACTAATGAGGTATATGCGCGATATCTCGGTCTTTCTCGCTCTCTCACATGCAAATGTGAGACAGGTGTTAATTTGAGTGGCGAAGTGACAAACTCAAGACCGAGAAGAAGGAAGTCGTTCATGGCATCTCTCTCTGCTATCGGATCGGCACGAGGCGAGGAAGAAGACGGAAGTGCTCACTCATTCTGTCTTAGTCAGGACGGCGTGCTTGCCACGAGGCCGCATGGCCGACGCACACGGCATTCTCACTCGACTCTGGACAAACTCTCTCTCTGAAACGGTCGGCCTCGTGAAGAACATCAGTGTGCACGTTCGGCAACTCTCACACGGAATCTCTCAGGCAGCAGTGTCTCTCATACTAGGCCAGTCAAATTAGTCTTTTTTTTGTCTGTTTTGAAACCTAATTGTAAGCCGACCTTATCAAGCGGGTTATGATTGGGGAGATCATCAGGAACAATAACCCAGTGAATAAGTATAAAAATTTACATGGGAAATGTTTTTAATTAATAATTGAATGCTTGGAAAAAGTTTTTCGACTGCTACAAAAAAAACTACTGACTTTACAGAAAAGTTCAAAGTAAACTTTGTAGATAGTAAAAAGATCTATCAAACGCAATTTACAGATTTAAATTTAGTTAATTTGTTTATCTGCAAATCGCAAAAAACCGCTTAAAAAGGCCATTTTTAAGATTGTTTATTACTCTGTTAAAAATGTCGCTAGGTGCTTCATAACTCGTTTAAGTATAGATCTTATAGCACTTAATAAGCAGTTAAAATTTTAGCTAAAAATATTTAATAGTTTTTGCATAATTCCATTTATTTATTAGATTTTGGTCATTTTTGCGTGATTTTTCCCAAGCCGTGGGACGTCGTACGAGGATGCAGTAACCGGATTTTGAAAGTTTAACATCTCTACTTTCACGAACAATGAATAGCTAAGCGATTTTTTCAAATTTAATTGTTTAAAATCGCAAAATAAAAAGAAGTCATTTTTTTGTTATAAATAAAAGCAATTGCGGCTCGACTATTGGTCGTAGATAATCGACAGTAGGTTCGTTGGAAAGCTGGCATTTTTTTTACAAATTTTAAGGGGTCTACGAACTCTCTAAGTGCTCTGGGAGCCGAGATAATTTTTTTTTTTGTAAAAATCGCTGTGTCTTCAATTATTAATATTAAGAAACGAGGCAGGGACGAAAAATCGAATTAATAGTTGTACTAACAGAAAAAAAATATTTCGTCACATTTATTGCAAAATTACATTGTTATAAATAATCACGAAGGCGCGGGTTTAAATTGGAGAAGGCTACAAGTGTCACGCGCAAAAACTGAGCGTAGGAACTTCAAATCCGACGCGCTCGAAATTTTTTTCATATCTCAGTATATAATTGACGTAAACCCTTCATTTCTTTTTTAATTTGGGGTAGCTCGCCAAAATATTAACATACAGCCTACTCATTTCCCCGAAAAAGTTTATTTAACAATACTTAATTAGCAACAATTATTTTTATTAACTTTTTTCTGTTTTTTTCATAAATAAAGATGAATTAGTTATGGATAAATGCTGGGACATCTACTACTAGTTAATGAAATAATAAATAATAATGTATTTGTTTTGAAAAAATCATTTATTGCAGATTTAACACTTAAATGGTTATTTTACGTTTTTTTGCCTTTGTTGGGCGTGATACTGACTCATTCAGTTCTTGATTATGTTCTTCTATTTCTTCTTCTTCATCTTCATCTTCATCTTCATCTTCATCTTCTTCTTCTTCTTCTTCATCTTCTTGATCTTCTTCATCATTTGTTTCTCGTGTACTTGGCGGGACTTCGCATTCGGTTTCGAATTGCTCATCATATTCTGCATCATCATGCATGATATCTGCCATATCAATAACCATTTCTTCCACATTTGTGCAGGTTTCACCATGGCATGATGAGCATATATTTGAGCATCGCAAGCCATGCTTTCGGCAGCTGCATGTCTTTTTCTTGCACCCCGTTTCACATCTACAGCTAATTTTCCGCAGTACTTCGTCTGGGATGAGCGGCTCTAGTGTGGGAACGGGGTGTAAAACATCAAGTCGCTCTTTCCAACCCCAATCCATCGGATTTTTTGTGAAACCTTCCCACTGCTGCACTTGAAGATATGTGCGAAATGCATGCTGCATTGTGGCACCTTCAGTAGGCGGCAAATTTTCAAGTTTTGCGGAACCTTTTAACGCAGACTTTTGGAAGTTTAGATATCGCTGCTCATGTAAACTTTTTTTTATCTTTTTTGGTTCCATATAGTCGGCTAACAATTTCATATGCACTCGCAGCTAAAGCTTCAAGTGTCGCATTGGGATCATAAAAGCGTTGAGCCTGTTGTTGGAGAGCGTTGTCGTTTAATAAAATATTGATAATTTTATTTTTGCCTTGCTTAAAAAAGCAAGACGTAGTATCACATCCTGTGAACGCGTGAAGGAACGTGAGCAAATACTGTAATTTTTCATGTTTAAAACTATTGCTGTCGTAAATACTGTCCTGTATATTTCCTTTGTCGGGTTTTAAAAAGTAGATGGTGTTATACGGTTTGTGTTTGTTTAATATTACCAGTAAATCTATGTCTTCTCCAACGATCCACGTTCTCCACGTAAGGCTGCATTTTTCCGCCGTGGTGACTATAAGAAAATCTGCATCCTCCTCGGCGACTAAAGTGGTGCAATTTTCTTTTTTGAACTGTTCGCACAATAATGTTATTAAATTTTTTTTATTTTTGTTTTGACTTAAAAATTTGTCCTGTGAAATTGAAATAACAGTTTGTCTATTAAATTCAATTTCACGGCCCAAATTTTTATTTTCTCTCCGTGACCTCTCAGCGGCCTTTGTACTCTTTGTGCTAAGTCTGTCGGGATAACCATCGAAAACTATAGTACAGTTTCTACTATAATTATTGATAGCGTAATTAACGTAGTGCTGTACTATAAATTCGATGGAATTATTCGTATCCCAACGAACTTTATGCAGAAGAAAGCCGCCATCGATTACATAGTAATCCTGCTCATTTCGTGGAAACTCTGTTATTTTACTAAAATTGTCGTAGAAAGAAGATTTGCGTCCTTTCCGCATACCACCCTCGTCAAAAAGTGGGAGCGGATAAGGAGCAAGCTCACATTGTAAGAATTTTCGCATGTCTGATTTGCTTTCAATATTTAGCGATATTCTTTGAAATAACAATGTAGGATCGATAGCTACTACTTCATTGTCTATCTTTATCGATGAAGTGACTGTCTTCAAAGATAATACCTTGTCTTTTTTTTTCAATTTGATCGATCCAAAGTTCCCGCCGACAATTTTCTTAATACATTCTAAACCTACCTCATATGCTTTGTGGCAGTTTATTTTATCACCACCTACTATTCCACTACTAATCGATATTATATTGTGCGTTACAGGAAATGGATTGTGGTTCTGAAAAAATTCTGTTAACTTGTTAAAGTCTTTCAAATCTCTCTTAATACGAGAATTATTTGCGTCGACATGTTGATCAGACGCTGCGTAAGTAATATTACAGAATTTCTCTACAGTATCTGTAACTTGGATTAAAACAATCGTTGGTAAAACCCACTTACATAATGTACTGTCAGTTATGCTGCGTCCATGTGTTAAGCCGCCACTCACTTTCATTGGCCGCATCAACATTTGTTCAATGATCATATCAGACCACGTTCCGGATCAATGTTTGTCCACTCGCCTAATAGTAAAGTAGCCTATACGACTGAATTTATCAAACTCTATTACGTCCATTATATTTTCAAGATTGTACATATCTTGTAAATATAAGTGGGCACTTTTGGCGTACAAATTATGACCGCTAGCGTGGAAATAAGGCAACATTTTCTGTACACACTCGAGGTGCATGTTCCAGTCACCACTTCTTTCTGCTTGAATAAATTGTTTTGCAAGATCTATCATTTTAAAATACTGAATCCACAATTCGGCTGTTGGTCCATTCTCTTTAATCAAATTTAATTTATCTACAAATTTTTTTCTTATTTCTTCAATATCATTTTGTTCAAGCAACGTGTGAAATTCCGATTTTCCTACATACTCGAGCAAATTCTTTAGAACAAATACTTCTGATTCCGATAGATTCATAGTAGAAAAAATGATATGTGATAAAGCATTTTGGATTAAAATGTGTCCTCTGATTGCTCTGGAATACGCGTGGCCACTTAATGCTTTTTCAGCTGAAACTTCAGCGTACAACTGGCAAAAAGCATCTTTTAATCCACTGCCATCCATCACATATCCGACTGCGCCAAGATATGACATGAGCATATGAAATCCTCCAAGCCTCACAACGATTTTATTAATTTTTATTTCATTTGGAGTTCCCTTACAGCATTCTACAATTTCACGAGCTTTTTGATAAAGCGGTTGATCAAAGGTTACAAAAACATGTTTTTGATTTTGGGCTATACACTTTTCGTTAGCTTCGATTAAAACTGTAAAAATTGTGTCATAACTACTGGGCGGGGCGTTTACCAACGGGACCGGAATTATTTTCGATATGTTGAAAGGTTTTACCTGCGTACATTGCTCCATAAAACTGTTCCAACCGCTCAAGTTTTCTCACCGTATGTAATTCCCATAAAACCATAATAAATCTGTCGGCTCTACATGATTTTGCGTTATTGGATTGTTTATATTTTGAAGGAGGTTGCAATAAAACGATCAACGAGGAACCAAGAAAAATTCATTTAAAACTTCGTTTATTGGCCGACGTTTCGGTACTAATATTAATACCTTCATCAGGGCTAAGAAGGGAAAAAATACATAGTTAAAACATATATACAGAATATTTTAAGCAAAAGAACCCATTAACACTTTTTTTGGCATTTTACTGACCTAATAAATTAACGTAAGTTTACACCATGGTTTGTAGACAAACATAGGTGACGTCGATCAAGTAATGATATAGCACATAGTGCAACGTCTGTGAGCGGATTTTATTTAACTAGAACATTTTGAAAAGAATTCGAGTTTGAAAATTTGATTTTAAATTAACGAAAATTAAAATTTTATACGAATATAACAATAAACAGCTAGAGCTCTTACCCATCCTGCACTCTGGAATCCCATTTTTCGACATTGAGAGAAATGCGAAATTTCGGTTGTTTATAGTTACATCTTCAATCACAATATTTTTAAGCCCCGCGTGCACTCCTCTTTGAAAGTTTTGAAGAGGGACGAAACCAAAAGCGCCTACGTTATTAGCCGAAGGAATACGAGCTAAGCGTTCTATTTTAGTATTTGTTGATATTTCGGAGGGAGGAGTTGCACAGATAATACCACTCATCGCATGGAAAGTATTCCGACCATCTATTGTGCACAAGTTGTGGTCGGCATTATCGTATACAAACTGAAAATAAGCTGCACCGGAGTCATAAGTTTCGGGCTGACAAACTATAGAAGATTCAAAAAGTTGCGTTTTATAATAGGAAGCACATAATCCAGGATAAGCCAATGAATCTGTGAGATTTTTCGATGCATGCTTTTTATACATCATAGTTGACAAACCCAATAAAATCGGGGATAAAAATGACCGAGGTCTTACGGAGGATATAATAATATGACAAAGTGTCATGACTCTTTTATCCCACATTTCATTTTTTCTTTTGTTACTTCTCATCAAAATATCGAAAAACGATTGTAACGTCGGTGGTATGTCATCTTTGATGTTATCAAAAAAATGATCAGGCGCAGGATAATTAACTGTATCATAATACTTCGATGTTATATCTTCAAGAAGCAATTCCGCTGCTGTATCAATAATCCGTTTGCGTTCGGCTTTAACATCTGAGTTTTTATTGTTGTACCATTCCGCAGAAAGAATCTTATTTCTTACAAACGCGAAACAAACAACTAAATCTTTTTTTACTTTATAAACGGAAATTGCGTCCCCAAAATATTCTACTAGTTTATTGCGAATTGTGTCAAGTTTGCAAGGAAGTTCTTCTTCTTCTTATTTGTATTCGCTTAAAATACTTGCAATGGAAAATTGACACTCCTCATCACTAAACTCGCATAAATAAGAGATAATATAGTCCACAACGTCAGATGTATCTTTACGCATAGGTCGACCGGTTTTATGAGACGGGCTAAAAATTGAAAATTTTCGTATGCAAAAATCATGGTCACGGGCGCCCCGTTCTACCAAATCTACGTTTTCAATAAGTTTTTTTAAAACTGTATATTCTTCTCGAAGGTTATCTCGTAAAGTTTCATCGTTCTGGCGTGAAGTAATTTTTTCTAGAATATTGCCCTTTAAAGTGTCGCTACCAACAATTTTGACTTTCGAAAGATTCACGTTACGATATTTTTCCGTTTTAGCATTGTACTCGTGCGACGCTTCGTCCCCGCAAAAAATACAATATTTGCTAAAATCAAACTGCTGTAGAGCAATAGTATTTTGTCTCGCAGTTACTTTTAAAATACTTGCTTGTTTTTGGGCAGCTTTTATACTTGACTGTTTAACATAATTACTATGACAATTGGTATGAATTGTTAATGCTTGACACTTTTGGAGTTTTTTATGTTTGTTGTCCTTCCTCTTTAAACTTGCATCAATTAAGGTTGCTATAGCCTTCTCTTTGAGAACTCGAGCCTGCTCGGGGTTGACTAGTTTGTCACACAGCAAACAGATGTTCGCGCCGTCAGTTTCCATTTTCAAGAAAACTTCAACCTGCACAAAAATAACACAGGCACACAAAAAAAAAAAGTGGTCTGCTACTGAGACTTGACATACCCCCTCTTATGCATTTTGACGCGCTGAATCCGAATCCGAAGCCAGAATTGCGCTATCACCCCTCAGTTTTTTTTAAATCGTGTAAACCCACCCCTAAATCGAAAAATCCGGGATATTCCGCATTTAACGTTGGGAAAATTTTTATAAACTGCCTAAAAATTACTGCACATCTAAAGCTATACACATTTTGAGGCGCTGAATCCGAATCCAAAGGCAGATTTGTGCCATCACCCCTCAGTTCTTTTTAAATCGTGGAAAACCACCCCTAAATCGAAAAATCCGGTATATTCCGCTTTTAACGTTGGGAAAATTTGTGAATACTGCCAAAAATTACTGCAGATCTAAAGCTATACACATTTTGATGCGCTGAATCCGAATCCAAATGTAGATTTGTGCCATCACCCCTCAGTGTTTTTTAAATCGTGGAAAACCACCCCTAAATTGAAAAATCCGGAATATTCCGCTTTTAACATTGGGCAAATTAGTACAAACTGCCTAAAAATGACTGCAGATCTACTGCTATACTTTGAGGCACTGCATCCGAATTCGAAACGAGATTTACTACATTCCCTTTACTTTTTTTTCAATCACGGAAAACCACCCCTACATCGAAAAATTCGAAAAATTCAGCTTTTGACCCTTTCAACCCCTAAACCCTTGAACTTATAACTCTTAAACCGTAAATCTTGAAGCCCTCAACGCTAAAACCCTTTAATCCTGAACCCTTTAACCCTGAATCCTTTAATCCCCAACTCTAGAATCCTTAAACATTGAATCCATAGCCCTTTAATCCTCAACCTCTTAAACTCTTAACCGTTGAACCCTGAACTCTTAAACCCTTAAACCCTCAGATTCTTATCCCTTAAGCCCTCCACCCTGAACCCTTAAACCCTTGAACGATGAACCATTAAACTCTGAACCCTTAAAGCATCAACCCTCAAACCATTAACTGTCCCTTAAAACCCTTAAAAAGTGAAAACTGAAACCCTCAGCTCTTAAACCCTCAACCATTAAACCTTGCGTCTTTAAAAAACTAATTCAATTTTCTCTTTTTCGCTTATAGCGGGTTCTTTTATGCTCAAATGACCTGTGTAAAGGATTTCTGGATCTTTTTGTATCACCTGGGTTAGTTTCTCTTTCCAACATCTTGCAGTAGTCAGCCATCATATTAATACCTCAAGTGCCTTGATATCTCCTCTCCATTTCTATAAGGTCTCCGTGAAATCGCTCACCTTGCTCTTCGCTGTAGTCACCTAAGTTTTCAGGAAAGTATTGCAAATGGGCGTGCAAAAAATGTAATTTCACACTCATCAAACAACCTAAACGTTCGTAGTTATCGAATAAATCTGAAACAATTTGTTCATATTCCTGACTTTTCTAATTACCTAAAAAATTTTCAGCAATACTTTGAAAACTGAGCCATGCTAACTTTTCTGTTTCGTTCATTGTGTTGATAAAATTAGGATCTCGAAACATTCTTCGAATTTGAGGGCCGTCAAAAATTCCTGCTTTTATTTTAGCGTTACTGAGACCTGGAAAATAATCTGACAAGTATTGGAAATATGCCCCTTCTTTACCTAATGCTTTAGTAAACTGCTTCATTAAACCAAGTTTAATGTGCAGTGGAGGAAGAAGGATTTTTAATGGATCGAGCAATGGTTCTTGAAGCACGATGTAAGTACCTGGATTAAGCGCATTTCTTTTTGGCCATTCTCTCTTCCTGTAATGATTTATGTGATCTCTGCTGCCCCATAAACATAGAAAGCACGGAAACTTTGTAAAACCTTACTGTTGTCCTGATATGATGGATATGATTTATTTTCTCTAGGACATACTTCATATTTTCATAACTTTCTTTTAGTTTCGTGGAATGAGCTATTGGGATGCTTGCGTATTTATTTCCATTATGCAGCAAAACTGCCTTTAGACTTTGCTTTGAATAGTCTATGAAGAGTCGCCATTCACTGGACTTGTAAATATTAGGTTTTAATTCATTAATCAGACTCTTTACATCTGTGCAATAAACTAATGTTTTATCCTCATCTACAGTGAAATATTTTGTAAACTCTTGTTCCCGTTTTCTATAAACAGAAGATTTAGTTCCAGGTTCTACTAATTCCCGCCTTTTAAATTCCGCTGCCATGAATTCTGCAACATCTTTCGAGATGCCAGTATTGCGAAAAAAGTCATTTAAATCTTTTTGGTTAAATGGTTTAGGATTGCATAACATAACAGAATATGGAACATACTTGTCTTTACTTTCATCCATTTCACATTCACTAATCTCCATTAATTCACTTTCACTGTTATCTTCATTTTTTTTTATGACGTCTTCTTCAATATCTTCTTCCATAAAATCTTCTTCTACATTCATAAGTTCACCAGCATCACAAATAGTTTCCTCTCTTTCAAATCCATTGGATATATGAATATCTGATTTCGTAATGGGTTTTATTGTTGAAGAGACATTAGCGTATTTTATTTTAGATTTATTTCTCGAGTTAAAGCCGCTTGTAATAGTTTTGCAAAAATAGCAATCATCGCACGACTGTGGTTTCTGCCATATAGTTGGCGTGGTAAATTGTAAAACTTCCTTTCCATTGCTTTTTTTTCATCGATTTAACATCGTTAGACAAGTCATCCACCTGTGAAGAGCTGCGGTGGTATGATGATGACGGCTGAGGGCCCGCTTGCTCACCCTGACAAGTCGCCCTGGGTTTCTGAAACACTGCATCGTGAATATATACCACTTATATCTGCACCCAGGGCACCTCCCCGTGGTGACGGTGGGCAACGGATAAATTTTTTGCTGGTTTTTTTTTTCACTTCGGTTTTTTGTATAAATTTTTTGTATATTCTGGCAAAGTTCCTGGAAAAGGGCATTTCGCCGTCATGGCAGATATAAGTAATATATCTATTACGATGCAGGGCTTCGGAAACCCAGTATTGGCGACTGGTCAGGGTGCGCAAGCGGGCCCGCAGTTGTCGTCATCATACGACCGCAGCTCTTCACAGGTGGATAACTTGGCCAGTGTTGAGTATAATGCCACAAGAAACCCCTCAAGTAACCACGATTGCCTTGGAGAACCAAATCGGTTTTGCTACATATGTGGTAAATTTGAGGTAGCAAAGTACCGCAGACCTATTACGGATTTAAATAGAAAAATTTTTCTTGACTGCTCCAAAATGCAGATACCTGTTGAAAATACATGGTGGGTTCCTCAAGTGATGTACTGTACTTGTCTAACGATGTTGAATCGATGGAAGAAAAGCAAAGGAAAGAAAGTGTTATAATTTACCACGCCAACTATATGGCAGAAACCACAGTCATGCGATGACTGCTATTTTTGCAAAACTATTACAAGTGGCTTCAACTCAAAAAATAAATCTAAAATAAAACATGCTAAGGTCTCTTCAATGATAAAACCCATCATGGAATCAGATATTCATAAATCCAATGAATTTGAAAGAGAGGAAACTATTTGTGATGCTGGTGAACTTATGAATGTAGAAGAAGATTTTATGGAAAAAGATATTGAAGAAGACGACATAAGAAAAATGAAGATGACAGTGAGAGCAAATCAATGGGAATTAGTGAAAGTGAAATGGATGAAAGTGAAGACGAGTATGTTCCACATTCTGTTAAACCATGGAATCCTAAACCATTTAACCAAAAAGATTTAAACGATTTTATTCGAAATACTAGCGTCTCTAAAGATGTTGCAGAATTCATGGCAGCGGAATTTAAGAGGCGGGAATTAGTAGAAACTGGAACTAAATCTTCTATTTATAGAAAACGGGAACAAGAGTTTACAAAATATTTCACTGTAGATGAGGATAAAACATTAGTTTATTGCACAGATGTAAAGAGTGTGATTAATGAATTAAAACCTAATATTTACTAGTCCAGTGAATGGCGACTCTTCATAGACTCTTCAAAGCAAAGTCGAAAGGCAGTTTTTTTGCATAATGGAAATAAATACGCAAGCATCCCAATAGCTCATTCCACGAAACTAAAAGAAAGTTATGAAAATATGAAGTATGTCCTAGAGAAAATAAAATATGAAGAACACAAGTGGCAAGTTTGTGGAGACTTGAAAATCATATCCATCATATTAGGGCAACAGTCAGGTTTCAAAAAGTTTCCATGCTTTCTATGTTTATGGGACAGCAGAGATCGCATAAATCATTACAGGAAGAGAGAATGGCCAAAAAGAAATGCGCTTAATCCAGGTACTTACAACGTGCTTCAAGAACGATTGCTCGATCCATTAAAAATCCTTCTTCCTCCACTGCACATTAAACTTGGTTTAATGAAGCGGTTTACTAAAGCATTAGGTAAAGAAGGGGCATGTTTCCAATACTTGTCAGATCATTTTCCAGGTCTCAGTAACGCTAAAATAAAAGCAGGAATTTTTGACGGCCCTCAAATTCGAAGAATGTTTCGAGATCCTAATTTCACCAACACAATGAACGAAACAGAAAAGTTAGGATGGCTCAGTTTTCAAAGTAACGCTGAAAATTTTTTAGGTAATCAGAAAAGTCAGGAATGTGAACAAATTGTTTCAGATTTATTCGATAACTACGAATGTTTAGGTTGTTTGATGAGTGTGAATTTACATTTTTTGCACTCACATTTGCAATTTTTCCTGAGAACTTAGGTGACTACAGCGAAGAGCAAGGTGAGCGGTTTCACCAAGACCTAAAAGAAATGGAGAGGAGATATCAAGGCACTTGGGGTGTTAATATGATGGCTGACTACTGCTGGATGTTGAAAAGAGAAACTAATCAAAGTGATAAAAAAAGATCCAGAAATCCTTTACACAGGTCATTTGAGGATAAGAGAATCCGCTATAAGCGAAAAAGAGAGAATTGAATTAGTTTTTTAAAGACGCAAGGTTTAATGGTTGAGGGTTTAAGAGCTGACGGTTTCAGTTTTCACTTCTTAAGGGTTTTGAGGGACAGTCAAACCATTAGGTTTCAAGGTTGATGTTTTAAGGGTTCAGAGTTTAGTGGTTCATCGTATAAGGGTTGAGGGCTTAAGGGTTCAGGTTCTAAGGGTTTAAGGGTTTAAGAGTTTAGGGTTCAACGGTTAAGGGTTAAAGGGTTGTGGGTTCAATGTTTAAGGATTTTAGGGTTGGGGATTAAAGGATTCAGGGTTAAAGGGTTCAGGATTTCAAAGTTCAGGTTTAAGGGGTTCAGGATTTATGGGGTATGGGTTTAAAGGTTCCAGGTTACAGCATTAAGGGTTTTAAGGTTTCGGGTTTAAAGGTTATACGTTTAAGGGTTCAGGGTTTAAAGGTTAAAAGGGTAAAAGCTGAATGTTTCGAATTTTTCGATGTTGGGAGTGGTTTTCCGTGATTAAAAAAAAGGAGAGGGAATGTCGTAAATCTCGTTTGGAATTCGGATTCAGTGCCTCAAAATATGTATAGCATTAGATCTGCAGTCATTTTTAGGCAGTTTATACAAATTTGCCTAATGTTAAAAGCGGAATATTCCAGATATTTCGATTAAGGGGTGGTTTTCCACGATTTAAAAAGAACTAAGGGGTGGTGGCATAAATCGGCCTTTGGATTCGGATAGGATTGAGCGCATCTTTTGTTGACCATATAAGGGTTCGGAGTTTAGTGGTTCATCGTTCATGGGTTGAAGGCTTAAGGGTTCAGGATCTAAGATTGTAAGGGTTCAAGAGTTCAGGGTTCAACGGTTAAGGGTTTAAACGATTGAGGGTTAAAGGATTGTGGGTTTAATGTTTAAGGATTTTAGGGTTTGGAATTAAAGGATTCAGGGTTAAGGAGTTCAGGATTTAATGGTTCAGGTTTAAGGGATTGAGGATTTATGGGTTCAGGATTTAAGGGTTCAGTTTAAGCGTTGAAGGTTTCAAGGTTTAGGGTTTAAGGGTTATAAGTTCAAGGGTTCCGGGTTTGAGAAAGGGCCAAAAGCTGAATTTTTCGAATTTTTCTATGTTAGGGGTGGTTTTCCGTGATTGAAAAAAAAGAGAGGGAATGTCGTAAATCTCGTTTCGATTTCGGATTCAGTGCCTCAAAATATGTATAACAGTAGATTTGCAGTCATTTTTAGGCAGTTTATACCAATTTGCCCAATGTTAAAAGCGGAATATTCAGGCTTTTTCAATTTAGGTGTGGTTTTCCACGATTTAAAAAGAGCTGAGGGGTGATGGC
Organism: Torymus aiolomorphi; assembly: GCA_036365515.1. Lineage (NCBI taxonomy): Eukaryota > Metazoa > Arthropoda > Insecta > Hymenoptera > Torymidae > Torymus > Torymus aiolomorphi. The sequence goes on along the minus strand of CM070875.1, from coordinate 163,988,084 downwards.
ACAAATCTGCCTTTGGATTCGGATTTGGCGCCTCAAAATGTGTATAGCTCCAGCCTGCAGTCATTTTTAGGCAGTTTATACCAATTTGCCCAACGTTGAAAGCGGAATATTCCGGATTTTTCAATTTAGGGGTGGTTTTCGACGATTTAAAAAGAGCTGAGGGGTGATGGCACAAATCTGCCTTTGGATTCGGATTTAGCGCCTCAAAATGTGTATAGCTCCAGATCTGCAGTCATTTTTAGGCAGTTTATTCAAATTTTCCTAATGTTAAAAGCGGAATTTCTGAATTTTTCGATTTAGGGGTGGTTTTCCATCATTTAAAAAGAACTGAGGGGTAATGGCACGAATCTGCCTTTGGTTTCGGATTCAGCGCCTCAAAATGTGTATAGCTTTAGATCTGCAGCAATTTTTAGGCAGTTTAAATTCATTATTTTGAGAAAATTTAACACGCAAACTTATTAGCAAACTTTTTATACTGTGTCTTCTGAATTTCATAGATTAACTTTATAATTTTTTGCATTCATTAATAGAATTGGAAGTGAACATTTAGTATATTATGTGTGAAGGTATATTACAAAAGTTTTTAAAAGTGTAATATAAGTGTACAGTGAAAGTTATGGATTAAAATTTTGTCTATCCTTACTCTTACGTAAAACACATAGTGCTCCAATTCGTACCAACTTTTAAAGGAAGGAAAACACGTGATATTATATAAAAGTACATTAGAACCTTTGTTTATGCCGGAAAGCTATACTACCATCAAACATCGACTGCACTCACTATGATACAATTGACATTTTATTTTCTGAAGTTTAAACAGTTATGCACTGCAATGAATTTATGAGTCGTGTGAAATGTAGCTGCTATAGACATTTTGATGAAGCATTTGGCCATAGTAATACTGGTTTAGTAATATGCATTCTGGAGTTTGGATTGCTCAACATATTCTAGATTTATCTTTGCCTTACACAGAGAAAAATTGTGTAGGAAAAATTACTATTTCCTATAGTAACCGTGTGACACTCAAATTTTCATAAAAATGAACTACAATTTATAGTAAAAATTTGCTATGACTTTGTAACTTACTACACTGATACAATTGATATTTTATTTTGTGAAGTCGAAACAGTTATGCACAGCAAGGAATTTATGAATCCTGTGAAGTGTTGCTGCATTTTTATGAAGCATTTGGCCAGAGCGTTATTGGTTTGGTAACATACATTCTGGAGTTTGGATTGCTCAACATATTCTATATTTATCCCTGTATATACACACAGAAAAATTGTGTAGGAAAAATTACAATTTTCTATAGTAACTATGGGACAGATTCAAATTCTCATGAAAATGACTACAATTTATAGTGAAAATTGGTATTTTTATAGTGAAAGTAACTTAAAATCATAACAATTTTTATTGGTTATATTTTCTGTTTGTTTTTATTGCATTATTCGTCGCTAGTTCCAAATGATGAAATAAAGGATCTGGGTGTGGAGCGTAAAAAGTGGTACGAGAGTGTCCTAAGTGGAAAAAAACTGTTTTATTGAGTACTTCAGCGTATATAAGCGAATATAACTATCTTTTCATTGCCACGAAGCGCACGGCGGGACGGTCGGACTACGAGTGTGTGGGGGGCTCGGTGCTCGACTGCGGCGCGAAGCCACACATACACACTCTCACATACGTATAAAGTAGAGCGCTCACAGGCTAAGCATTGATCATCCGTTGTTACGTTGTGGTGAGAAAGACAGAGCATACGCTTGCTATGTTTGAGACGCACGAATTTCCAACATCCCGCCCACCTTCATCTTGTAAGACGAACAGTTACACTTAGTAGCACTAAAACTAAATTACTTAATTACATTTTTTTCGTTTAGCAAAAATACTAACTTCACAACGGGATGGCGCAGTTCTCCTGAGCTAGTTTTAACAGTGATCACGCGTATCTTACCATCTGCGCCAGGGTGAAGAGAAATAATTTTACCAAGTAGCCACCTTCCTGGTGGAGTGTTGGAATTTCGAATTAAAACTAAATCACCGATTTGAGGATTTCTTTGGGGATGGAGCCATTTGGTCCTTGACTGTAGCGAAGTCAGATATTCACTTTTCCAGCGATCCCAGAAGTGTTGCACCATTTGCGACACAATTCGCCACCGTTTTCCTGTAGGTATCTTTTCTCCGCGACAATCGGGTTCCGGTAGCAAATGCGACTGGCGTTGTATCAAAAAATGAGCTGGAGTTAAAAATTCAAGATCGGAAACGTCATCTGACAACCTAACAAGCGGTCTAGAGTTTAGACATGCTTCCACCCGACACAGAAGTGTGTTTATCTCAGAATATGTAAGTATTTGATGTCCGATGACTCGACGAACGTGGTACTTCAGCGATTTCACCGCTGCCTCCCACAAGCCTCCAAAGTGTGGAGCACTGGGTGGGTTAAAGAGCCATTTTGTTCCCAACTCGGCTAACCGGCACGGCGGTTAACTATCGCGTTGAAATCACTACCATCGTGTAGCATGGATCGAAGTTCGGAATCTGCACCTACGAAATTTATTCCCCTGTCAGAAAATAACTCTTTTCAATGTCCTCTTCAAGCCATAAAACGGTGAAAGGCCGCTACAAAGGACTCGGAGGTATAATCCTTAGCAAGCTCAAGATGAACCGCTCTAGTCACCATGCAAACAAACACGCAGACATATGCCTTTAACGTTCCCTTGCCTCTACTTTTGGTGAGCTTATACTGACTAGGCCAGCATAATCAACTCCTGCCTTTTCAAAGGGTAGCGCGGTTTGCACGCGAGCTGATGGTAAGTCAGCCACCAATTGCGAGGGCGTTCTCCCAGCGTATCGTACGCAAGGCATACATGATCGAATTAATTTTCTGACTGCGGTATGCGCTCGCTGTATCCAGAATTGTTGCCTTAGCGTCACGAGCGTCAGCTGCATCCCTCCATGTAAACAATGCAGGTGAGCTTCTCTTATAACTAATGTGGTTAAGGCTGATGAGTGTGGAAGAATTACTGGGTGCTTAGTCTGGGTAGAAATTAATGAGTTGCCAAGCCTACCGCCCACCTTGATCAATTCGTTCTCGATAAACGGGTTTAAGGAGAGGAGCTTGCTCTTGTTACCCAATTTTCTGTTTGCCTTCAATAGAAGATACTCGCTTGAGAAATGTACTCTCTGATTAAGATAGCACCAGAACTTTTGTGCATTTTGAATTTCTGTGGACCTAATACTCATAGAGTTATTATTTCCAAACTCTTGAAGAAAGGGCAACCTTAGTATATTATACGTACGTGACATGTTTAATCTAAACTTAATACTGATTTTTAGGATAAACCTCAGGCAGAGCGCGGTGATTCTTAACAATTCGTGAATCGAAGAATATTTGTTTACAAGGTCCCATATATTAGGCGTTTCAACGTCTGCTTCATCTGTTTGTTCATAACCGTTCTCTATTGTGACGTTACTCACTGTAAAATTTATAGTGTTTTGCATCTTGGACCACGTTCCGCTCTCATTTATTAGAAAGGCAGGACCTCTCCACCATAGATCGTTTACAAGTAGCTGAGCGGATTGGTTCCTCTTCATAGGACATCAGCAGGATTATCCTTGGACCTGACATGATGCCAATAAGCATTAGGTAGGCTAACGTGTATCTCTGAACATCGGTTCGAAACAAAGACGTTCCACCGAGAGGGATGGTCCTTTAACCAAAACAAGACGTCAGTGGAATCGGTCCAGAGATGAATAGCCTAAATCTCTAGGTTAGTGTTGTCGATAAATTGTTTCGTGAGGCGGGTGAGTAATAAGCAAGCGCTTAACTCTAAGCGTGGAATGCTCAAAGTTTTAACGGGAGCTACTTTAGATTTGGCGAGTTGAAGTGAGGTTGTACTCTTACCATCTCGGATGAATCTCAAGTATAGTACGGCGCCATAGGCTGCGTTAGAAGCGTCGGCGAATCCGTGTATTTCAACAATAGTTCGGGGTGTGAAGCCTGTCCATCTGGGAATTTCTATTTCACTAGTAACTGTAAGGTCTTCATCCCAACGAAACCATTTACTGGCCAGGTCCTCGGGTAACGGATCGTCCCAGTTTAATTTCTGTAACTAGAGTGCCTGCATCAATATCTTAGCCTGTACAATTACAGGAGCTATCCAACCCATTGGATCATAGGTTCTAGCAATACGAGACAAAACGTTTCTTTTAGTAGCCTTTGCATCTGTGTTGGGTTTTTCTGCATAAAAGCAAAAGTAATCGCCATTGGCGTGCCAGGCAATTCCTAGCATGGGTATCGAGGTGTTGGCACTAAACAATGTTACCTTATCCTCTGCTAGCTTATCGTTGCTAAGCGACGAAAGAATTAGCGAATCATTAGATGACCATTTGCGAAGGTTCATCTGAGCTTTGGAAAACAGACTGATTAGGTCTTTAACTTTAGCTACCGCTTCTGAAATGGTATGGGCGCCCGTTAGAGCGTTATCTGAGTACATTTCTTTTTGAACGATACCAGCCGCGATAGGGTGTTCTTGCTCATAGTCAGTTGCCATTTGCCGAAGTGTGTGCAGGGCTAAGTAGCTGGAGCAAGTCAAACCATATGTTAGCGTATTGAGCACGTGGGTGGTGATTTTTCCCTGTTTTTCCGATTTCCAAATTATTGATTGATACTTTCTATCCTGCTCGTGCACTCCTATCTGACGGAACATTTTTTCCACGTCCGCTGAGAGCGCGAATTTGTAATTTCTCATCCTACAGATGAGATCGACAAGATTTGTGAGCAAATTTGGACCACTGAGGAGCTGGTCATTCAATGATTCACCTGAAGGAAGCTTGCTGGATCCGTTAAATACGGTTCGCAGCTTTGTTGTGCTACTATTCTGTTTCCAGACCCCATGGTGGGGTAAAAAGAAATTATCTGACTTCTCTGAACGAGGCTCTTCCAGGTCCGTTATGTAACCTAATACGAGATACTCTTTCATAAATTTGGAGTATTCTTGCTCAAGCGTCTTGTCTTTTTTTAAATTATTCTCCAGACGATTAAGAGTATTAAGAGCACGAGGGAACGAATTGCCTATTTTTATCTCGCCTAATGTTTCTACATTTTTCCAGGGTAGTTTTACCATGTATTGACCACTACTGTCTCTGGTTGTGGTATTTTTTAAGAGTTCTTTACAACGTTTCTCCTCTACGGAGCAAGAATTTTTAACCGCAGTTAGTTCTTCCGCCCGCCAAAATTCTTGTAGCTGGTCAGATAATGCTTTATCGTGTTCGCATGAACAATGTTGTACAGCTAAGCTGTGTACATTGGAAGCGGATTCTGTGGCGATTCCAGTGATTTTTCCAGTTAGCAGCCAACCTAGCCGGGATGCCATTGCTATCGGTTGATGAATCGCTCCCCTTACAATTTTATCTTGTATAATAGCAGTATAGATTTCTGCACCTAATAGCAATTCTATTCGAGCGTTCTGGAGGTAATTGGGATCCGCTAATTGTAAACTCTCGATGTGGATTAGAGGATCATTTATCCGAACAACTGGTGGCTTGTATGATGATAGTTTCGGAAGCACCAATGCTTGTGTTTCCAATGAAAAGGAAGAAGCAAAATGCGGCTTTAATACTAAGTGCGCGAGTTTGTTAGGAGAGATTGTATCTTGCTCGTCTACTCCTCTTATGCACATATGTGTAGTATTCCTTTTCAATGCCAGCTGATTACATAGGTATTGTGAGATTAATGTTACCTGACTACAGGGATGTACAAGAGCTCTAACAGTTCGCTCTTGCTCCTTTGGTCCAACAGCAGTGACCAAAGCAGTTGCAAGCAGTACGCCTGTACTGTTTGAAGATCGTGTCGTGTGAGCATAACTCGCGTAGCTATTTTGTATGCTGGCATCTGAAGAATTAGCGTTTTCTGATATCGCGGTTGGGTTTGCTTTAATACTGCTGATTTGAAACGCCGAAGAGGGGGAAGAGTTCGCTTGTGAAGATTGGCGACCCTCGATTTATTAAGTGTTTGCTACTTAGACAATTAAAACAAATTTGTTTAAGCTTTGCGAAGTCTCTACGAACCGGAACGAGTTTCTTTTGAAATTGATCACATTTAAACAGAAGATGATTGCCATTACAAAGTAAGCAATTGGAATGAAAAGAATCTTTAGTGTTAAGATCCTTTGAAAGTGTTTGAAGAGAATGTAGAGCCGTATTGTTCTCGTTTTTTGCTAGTTTCCCTTTACTGTTCTTGCTTTTGGAACTGACTCAGGAAGATCCTTTTCCTCGTCAAGATTTTCTATTTGTCCCGTTATAAACTCCTTTAATTTGTCTATTGTAGAGGGACTGACCTGAATAAGTCCCTAAAATTTTCCCACTCTGCAAATTTGCCTGAAAATTTAGGCAAATTCATTTTTGGAAGAGAGTGAGTTTCTATTGATTGTGCATTGGCTGCAGCATATTGCGCAGTTTAAACAGGAGGGGTTTGAGTATGATTCTGATCATTCGCAGCCATTCTAGCGTTATCTATGAATTGCAAAAAGTCTCCCTTTTTATCATAATATGAATCAGTAGTTTGCTCATGGAGCTCTGATTTATAATATGCATGATCCGCGGGGAATTCCATTGTAGACAAAATTTGTTGATGATTAGACGAAAATTGCGAATAGCAATTTTCTAAGCCCTGCAAGCGAGCTTGAGCAGTAATTATGCTCATTTTTGCAGCCCCTTTTTTCTTAAAATTAGTATAAGAATTGGCTATCTGTTTTTGTAAGTCCAACTGGATGATCCATTTTAGAGTTAGAAAATGTAACTATGAGGTAGTTAAAAATTTGCGACCAATCTAATCGCTTGGATTTGGTTGAAATGCGAAATGAAAGCGTACTTGAATCTTGAAGCTAACTCGAAACGTTATGCCTCCTATAGTTAGCCAAGTGTTAAGAACAATGCACGTGAGTTCACTTGAAGGGAGGACCTAACCTAAATCGTGAACTTTCCTTCATATGGTTTTAAGCACAACAAAATGAGCACTAATTTGCTCGAAAGCCTGCTGAAAAAAAAGAAAGGCTAAGATATGCGAAAAAGAGTTCAGAACTGATCAAAATGTGGACATTTCCATGCAAGCTAGCCAAAAATTATTTGTTTTCCTTTTTAGAATAGCGGGTATCTAACTGCGTGAAGCTTTAGCGGTGGGATCAGTTCCTAGCATAACTAGTACAAATTAAATAGTTTTTGTTTCTCTGTATGCACGCAATGTTCAGTGCTAAGCATACTGACAATTTTCTTAGCAACTGGCGCACAAATCATACATTTAGCACTCTCATACTTTTTGCATGCCTGACCTAGTACCTAACTTACTTTAACAAACAATATTATAGCTTACGACTACTAGTTTGCCCCTTACTACTCTTTTGACTCGCCGGCACTCAATCCACATACAGCACACCGACATGACAGTAGCATTCACACTTATCGTACTCATTGCACGCAACGACTTCAATTTTATTAGCCGTTTTCTGGCGATTAAGCTGGTAGCGATGAGATAAAGTTGCTTGAGTCTTGTTGAAGTAGTCTTTCGGTCACTCGTGGTTTGCAGGAGCGGCGTGCAGTGAGTCGAGCAAGACGCTCTAAAAATGGCGGCCGTCCTGATCTGCGGCTTATGCGGCGCGCTTGTTGCGTCATCCGAGCCGCATGACTCACGCTTCTCTCAGCTCATCTACTACGTGCTTTTTTGCGCTCTTTGCATAGGTTTGCTCGTTGCCTTGGTCCAACGTAAAAACTAATTGGCATACCTTTTTTTCACGCTTGATCCAGCTCGAAGGACCATGTTTGTTTTTATTGCATTATTCGTCGCTAGTTCCAAATGATGAAATAAGGGATCTCGATGTGAAGCGTAAAAAGTGGTACGACAGTGTTCTAAGTAGAAAAAAACTGTTTTATTGAGTACTTCAGCGTATATAAGCGAATATAACTATCTTTTCATTGCCACGAAGCGCACGGCGGGACGGTCGGACTATGAGTGAGTGGGGGGCTCGGTGGTCGACTGCGGCGCGAAGCCACACATACACACTCTCGGATACGTACAAAGTAGAGCGCTCATAGGCTAAGCATTGATCATCCGTTGTTACGTTGTGGTGAGAAAGACAGAGCATACGCTTACTATGTTTGAGACGTACGAATTTCCAACATTTTCCCTAACCGAAATATTTTTGAACAGAAAAGTTAAAAACTGTTAATAAGAGTTATAAACTGTTAAAAATAGTTATAAAATGTAGAATTTTGGACGTTACTAATTGTTTATAACTGTTTGTAACATTCTTTAACAGTTAATATGAGTTATTAAATTATTTAATAACTATTAAATATTTATTAATTATTATTATTAATATAATAATAATGTATTGTTAGTATAAATTAATAAAAATAAAAACTAAAAACTAAAAGTACTAATATAATTAATTATTATGAATAGAATAATATAGCTATTAAAAATTATTAATTAATAATTATCATTATTTATAATAATTTAATCATTCTTAAATTTCTTTTAAATATATCAATTTCAAAATTATTTGAAACTGTTGCAATCTGCGTTGGAAACTGTTTCAAACTATTACAAACTATATATCTGTATAATCTATAGAATAATAAAATAATCCTTAAAAATTATATTTACGATTTAATTTATGAAAAGGGATTCTACGAATAAATAATTTTTTCTAATTATAATAGTTTGTAACAGTTTCGAACAGTATGAAACAATTTTGAATAGTCTCAAATAATTCTGAATTTTTCCATAACTATACAAATAATTATGTGGTTAGTATGTTTTAATATAAAACATTCTACGAAAGTATAAAATACGGCAAGTATAGAATTTTTTCATTTTTTTCTTTATAATCTACCCCCCCCCCCCCCTGCCGTTACATATTTCTTGAAAGTATGACTCTTGGTATTTTCTTAAAGCCCGGTCGCCTGACAAACATTGTTTAATGTATTTTTATCTTGAAAAGTTGTGAAATCTCTCTAAAAGAATTTTTCATAAAAGTAAAAACTTAGGCAATATTGCATACAATGTACAAATTATTGTCCATCCTTCTACGCCCCTCTCTTGTTCGCTCTCACCCTCCTTTACAGTACTCCCTCAACATCTGCCACACTCTGTACCACAAACTATAATAAGAACCTAAATATGTTTTTTAAACAATCAGTGAAACAAATAGTATTGTTATAAAACTTTCTACGAAAGTATAAAATAAGGCAAGTATAAGTGTTTTGTGTATAATCTGTAGAATAATAATCAGTGCAAATTAAACAATCAAAATTTGTGAAATCAATTATGAATAGTCAAGTAACGCGAACAATTCTTCGAAACAAATGTGCTACTGTTGTCAGAATAATGTATTTAAGAAATATAATTTAGAGTTAATGAAATATTTTTTTTATTGAAAAAAAAACGAGTTCATGATTTAAGGGCGATTGTCAGAGTGTGATCGGGCGCGGTGTGGGGGGAAGCCCAAATGCTTATAGGTTATGTCGAATTATGTCGAAAGTGTATTGTCAACGATTAGCCGACGTCAATTCAAATAAACGAAAATTTAATAAATTTCGAAGCACAAATGGCAAATCAACCATTAAAGTTACCACTTAAAGAAGTTGCAAAATTAGAATCTGTTTTGACGGGGAAAATATTTCACTTGATGAATACATAGAGAAGTTAAAACAAGCAAAAAGAATAATCTCGGATAATGACGAGCAGAACCTAGTTTAGATTCGCAAAATAAAGCTCAGGGGAGAAACTTATAAAGCTTTACCAAATGTAGAGATCGCAAATATTGAGACGTTTATTCAAATCATACGTAAATTATATCCATCGACGGATAATATACATTCATTATACGGGAAACTAACACAACAAATTCAAAAATCAGATGAAGATGTACTACGTTTTGCAAACAATTTACGAATATTAGGCACACAAATAATTGAATTAAAAAAATTATAACCAAACGTAACAAGAGAAATATTAACAGCATTTAAAACACAATTAGAAAACGACATACTTAGCAGTTTTAAAAGAGGATTAAAACAAGAAATTCGAATAGAACTTGGAGAACACCAAAACATGGATAACGCAGTACAAAAAGCTATTGGAATTGAACCAAACTTAATAAAGCAAAATAGCTTAAGGAATGATTAATTTCGAAACCCCAAATCCAAATAAAATTTAACCAGTTTTTTTCTTCAATTATGTAGTGAAATAAATCACGAAGCTTTATTTTTCATGAAAGCTGCATGTGTCTACTGTAAAACTAAGGAACATGTATTATATCATCGCAGAACAGCTAAACATATAATAAAATTAATTTGCAAATTTTGTAGTACGGAAAGCCACTCAGTAGACGCGTGTAAATTAAGTACGATGTCGAGTAACCATTGTCAATATTGCCAAAATACAGGGCACGAGGTTATACAATGTCCTACTATTACAGAATATAAACTGTGTTGGAAATGTAAGGAAAGAGGACACGATCCGCTTACATGTAGTCATTCGACAAGAATTACGGAAGCATGCGAATTCTGTGGCAACGCGTCACACACGGTTAAAAATTGCCCGTCAGTATTATATAGGAGGTGCAACAACCTCGGGTACACGATGAAATACTGCTCGATAAACAAAAGAACGATATGGTGCGCGATATGTACAAACGAAGGTCACGAAACCTCAAATTGTGAGAGTGCAAATATTTTAATTATGCAAAGTACACAATAAAGCACTCAGAATAGAGAAATTTTCAATTTTGCGACATGCCGGGATATTCAGCGGAAACTTGTAGAACAATTACAATCCTTCAAATAAACCCTATGAGCACCGGGATAAAAATAGAAATGGATTTTTACAATAAATCATCAAAATGGTCATCATTATTCAAATAATTCAAATAGTAATTATGGGGGAAATTTTAATACACTATTTATGAAATCCGATTATTGTAAATTTAACGGGCATACGTTGGACGATTGTAGAAAATTAAAAAGTTTGACAGCACAAATTAAATGCTCTTATTGCAAAAACGGACATCAAATAGACAAATTGCCATGAAGTTAAATTGCTCAAAAATCGATCAGATAAATATTGTAAAATATGTAATAGTACGATTCACACAACCGAAGAATGCGCTCCATGACAAGTATTCTCTCAACAAAACTCGGAAAACTAATAAATTCTTCTGGAAATGAGTGGACTAGAAGGATTAATAGAAAAACACTCGAAAATAATGAAAACATTCAAATAGGTACAATTAATGAAAATAATATGATAAGCACGAACTACAACGAAGCAAAAGAAGCTGACTCAAAAAAGGTGAGCAATATTAATGAAAACAGCAGAAAAATCAGAGGGCCAATAAATCTGAATGTAAGGACTTTAATGAAATAAATTTGAGTGATTCTAACGAACCCGAAATAAATAATGTTGAAGAAAGAAAAATACAAGAAAAAATAACGGCGACAAAGATAGCAATGTATTTTCTGAAATTGGAAAACTCACTACAGTATATCGCAATAGAGAGTCCATTCACAAGTAAAATATGTAATTTACTTGTAGATAGTGGAGCTCAATTAAATATTATCAAAAGAAATCAGATACCTTCTACTATAATTTTAGAAAATAGAAAAATTCATTTTCTAGTCCTCGGGCGAAAGTACGCGTTTTCGCCGTTTGTTTACACTAGAAGAAGAAGCACTTTTTCCCACTGCGTGCGATACTTGTTTCACTCGTGACCGAAAGCTCTGTGAACAATGTTTTGAATAGCCTAACCCCATATACGATACAGCGGATTGTAACTTTGGCGCGTGGAAGTCGCGAAAGTGTGCGACTTCGGCGCGGAACTGTCTCGCATCGGGAGCGTGGTGCTTTCAAGAAGGATGGTCTACTATGAATTCATGTTTATTTATTTAGAAATATCCTCTCTCTCTTCCCTATATCTCTTTACCTCTCTCTATTTTAGCCTATTGGCGGAACATTATGATATTCGTATAAGTATTTTTATAAGTATTTTATTTGAACTACATAAATAATTTTTGACAATAATAAATAAAAAGATTGAAGTAGATTTCGAAAAGTATAATCAACTTTATGGAAACGAAAAAGAATATAACTTTATCTCTTATGAAATAGACAATTTTCCTGAAGGTTTTCAAATAACAGAGGTCTTTAACATAGACAAAACGAGATTTTAAATTTGGGATCAATAAATTTTATAGGAAAAAATGATTTAATACAAGATTTAAAGGAGTTTAATCGAGAAGGAAAATTACTAGAAAAAATACATTATCAAAATTTATCTGAAAATAGTAAAACAATGATTAGAGATCTAGTATTGAAAAATAAAGATATATTTTGGCTAGAGGGAGATAGTTTAGGATCATCTAATGTAGAACAACATGAAATAAATTTAACGCATGATAAACCCGTATACGTGTAACAATTTCCTTTATCATACAAGTTAAAAGAAATCGCGATAGAAGAAACTCAAAAGTTAATAACAAATAATTAAGTAAGTGTTTGGGAAAAATATACTTTGAGCGTCCCGCGTGTGCGCACAGTGGACTAAAACCCGATTTTTTTTTCAAAATAAAATAACTCCACACAGAAGCCACCGATTTGGATGATTTTTGTTTCTACTATAGCAAATTAAATGTAGATTAGAGGAAAAATAAAGAAAATTGTTAAATAAATTTTTATAACCTCCAAATTCAACAAGAAACATTGGTATTTTTCTAAATTTTGTATAAACCCGTATTTAAGTTTTAGAAAAATGATTCTTTTTGGGATAAATGTTGCCTCCTCTGTACATCCATGCATAATATATAACCTCTATACCTGTGAACCATAACCTAACAACTTGAAGATGAATACTTCGCCGCTAAGTCAGGTTAATACGATAATCTGTAATGCACTATAACTTTGTAAAGTATTTATGACAAAATAAGTGATCTGTAACATTACAAACTTTTAATGACCATAACCTAAACCTTTTTAGAGATTAGCTTATTATTTTGATTTAGAAGAAAAGTAATTCTACACAGAAACCACCGATTCGGATGATTTTTGTTTGTACTTATAGCTAATTAAATGTAGATTAGGGGAAAAGTGAAGAGTATTGTCAAATCAATTATTATAACCTCCAAACTCTACAAGAAACATAGGTATTTTTCAAAATTTTGTAGGAAACCGTATTTAAGTTTCAGAAAAATGTTTCTTTTTGGGAAAAATGTTGCCTCCTGAGTTCATCCATGTATAATATATTCATTATACAAATTCATTATACAAATTGAATTATTATTAATTCTATAATAAGATAATAATATTTTTTTTACATTGCGTATGTACATCTATATATTACGTATGCTTGTTCCTAACATTATATAACGAACAAGTTTTGTGTAAGTTCTAATCTAGTCAAATATCGAAATATACTTATTTTCTTGAATTGTTATTACCATTTTATTTTAATTATTTACATACTACGTGATCAATAACTAAATACATAGAAGGTTGCGATTCCCGTCCTACACACCTTGAACTACAAAACGATGCGTCCGGCAAGTATCTTCTGTCTTTAAAGAAAATTTCCCAAAATTTTAAAAATTACATTAACAGTTTAAGAAGATGTTTAATTAAAATTCATATTTGCAGATAATAGGTAGATTGATTTGTGTAAGAAAAACTTACATGAATTTATGATGTATAACAGCTCATGGTTAAACTATTTTAGAGAGGGTGGTGACTTCTATGATCTATACTTCAAAAATTTTTTACTTTTTGTGTTTCAATTACAGTTATTATGTTAGTATTTGTGTAATATTTTTTGTTAGACGTAATTATTTTTTATACAAATTTTTATAGTAAATATATATTAAACAAATTTTATTTTAAAAATTCTCTTTATTATAATAATTGACTTGCCTGCACTTAATTGATTCCACCAGTTTCATGAGTTTATTTTTAGTAGTACTTATGATTTTTGTTATGAAAATAATTCCATATTTCTATGTCACAAAAATGTACTTGTCTGTATAAAATAATAATTGATTCCACTTCTTCCATGTGTTTGTTTTAAACTATGATATTCCTTTGGGGGAGAGAGGGGGAGAAAGAGAGAGATGGAGAGAAAGAGGGAGAGAAAGAGAGAGGAGGAAAGAGAGAGGGAGGGAGAGAGAGGGAGAGAGATTACAAATACACTTATACTCGCCAAAGTTTTACTTTTTTAAAAAGTGTTATTTTAGGGAGATTATTAGTAAATTTAAAATTACCGCGTTCATGTCGCTAGCGCCACCACGTTAAAATACCCTACAAGCAACGACCTGAAGTTGCCCACTCATGTCTTTCATTCGTGTATAAAATTCCCTAGCTTGATGCTTATTTGTACGTCAGAACTGACTTACGTTTAGCAGAGGCGTATTTTTAATGAATTGTATGACATATGAATTGGAATGTCATAAATATCCTCTCTTAAAAAAGTGATGGAGGAAATCTGTCATCACAATAAGACTGTTTTGATTGGTTGTTGCTGGCTCATTTGATTGGTCTACATAGAATAAGCGCCAAAATCGAGTATGTTTGAATTTTGAAGATTGGATTCTTGACTTTGAATATTTAAAACTGAATAGTATAAGAAAAATTTCATGATTTTATTTATGAGACTTACGTTATTATCGTATAATTTAAACTATTTAAAACAAACTTTTAAAATGAAACTTGATCATGTTCATAACCTCAAAAACAAAAAAACAAAGAGATAAATGATACGCGCGAAGCGCGCTAAAAGTAGCTAGTATTGGTAAAACTTTCATTAAACTAATTACAAAAATCTCTATAAAGTAGATACATGGGATATTTCAGGTGAAGTCAGCAGCTCAAAATTTTAAAATCGCTCAAAACTCGTTTTCTTTTAGTTTTTTATGAAAAAAAAATGTTCCTCAAATTTTAGGTCGATATTTGCAAAAATAAAAAAGCCATGCAAGATTGAAAATTCAATTTTTTTGCAATTTTTGGTTAAAACCAAGTTTATTCATTTTTTAACTCAAAATCTTGAAACTTTTTGTGTAGAACATTGATTGGCAAGAAGTTTGCATTTTTTCTGTAGAATGTGCCAGTATTTATTTTTTGACCCTTTTTGAAAGTCTCTGATTGGCTGCTTCTCAGTATATCGAAGGATATTGAGGCTGAGGCCAAATATTTTTTATTCGATAAATTTTTTTTATTCTTCGAAAACCCTTCATAATGCTTTTTTGATCAATACTGGCCGAGCAAAGGGAAAAAAAGTTACAATTTTTTGAAATATCAAGAAAAATCCATAATTTCAATTTTTGATAACATGATTAATGAAACTGAATATTATTCATACATCTTATGGCATGGGCCATACCACTGAATTTTGTTAGAGCATCAAATAGAACATTATATATATCTATTTTCAATAATATTAGGCTTACACAATAAGCGATACCTAATTATGAATTAATAATAAATTAACAAACATTATTTACTAAACTCTCCCACCCTCTCTTCCCCCTCTCTCTCTCCCTCTGTACCAAAAACTTTAATGAGTTCTTAAATATTTTTTCAAAACAATCAACACGTTCTTTAAAAAACTAATTGTTTAAATATATGCTATCCAGACCATTTGTCTATAGTGCTTTGATTTATTCTGATCTCATATATTCAATAACCACTCTCTACAAATGGTAAGAATTTTTTTCATGACTGTACAAATAACTTTTATTTATTCGAATCTCATCTATTCAATAAGCACTCTGCAAATGGTAATAATTTTTCATGACTGTACCAATAATAATATTGTTAATATAAAACTTTCTACGAAAGTATAAAATAAGGCAAGTATAGACGTTTTCTCTGTATAATCTATAAAATAATAATATTTATGTTTTTTTAAAAGAAATCAAATAAATACCAGTGAAAAAGTCTTTTACTTCTTTGACTCATTGTATGCTGAACAAATTATATGTAAGTAAGTACATTCAAATTGTTCATTGCAAATCAAACAAATGAAAGTTGTGAAATCAATTATCGATAGTCAAGTAATGCAAACAACTCTCGGAAACAACTGTATGACTATTCTCAGAAATGTACTAAAATTTGTTCATCCTTCTATACAAATTAAATACAAGAAAGTACTGAAATCAATTTATTGTAGTCAAGTACCCATAAGTTAACTTGACTGAATAATACAACTTTTCGTAACTACTTAAAAATATTCAGTCAGCGGTCATAAAGTACTACTTAACGCCTAACAGGCGTAATAGCTCCCATACTCCTACCAACCTTTATAGAACCTACGCACTTTACGCCCGTGTGGGCGAAAATTATTTTAATTATATAACTACTATGCCTTCTTTTTATTTCTAAAATTCATAAAAATTTTATCAGATATTTACGAAAAGTCAAAGCCTATATAAAAAAATTACATAGTTACCACCACATCTCCATTTTTCATTGATCTTTCTCAATTTTGAAATTTCTATAATATTACGCATCTTGGGAGGACAATAGAAGTCTATAGAGGTGCTCTAGCAGGGGTGGTCCTCCAATCTCTCACACATACTTGGCGGGCCCGACGGTTTCCAGTTTACTGGTGGGCTTTGTAAATGTAGAATACTAAATTTTTACATAAATTCATTAACAATGTTTATACCTAAAAGCCCATTATAAATAATTACATTGGCTCTAATTTATAATTGATACCGTTTAAATATAATATCCCTACATGTGCAGAATCTCATGATTTACTTTCATTACCGAAAATATTTTTCCTTGTGTCCGGCTTTTTTAAGCGGGAATGGGATAAAAAATGCATATAAATTTATTGTCTACTCAAAAGTGCTTTAGGTTTTGTTAACCATTTTGTAAGCCACCTATTTTTTATTCTTTTCCGTCGTGTAAATATCATATGAGGTCTCATATGAGATATCATATGTGTGATGTCATCTGCAATTTTACATATTATGGGATCTCATATGAGATCTGATGCCCGATATTCTCTATGAGATCTGATGTCCGATATTCCCAAATGAGATCTGATGTCCAATATTCTCATATGAGATCTCATATGATATTTTCATGCGGGTTTGCACTTTCTATTCAAACAAGAGTAATAAATTCAATACTGAGCCCATATTTATATGAAAATGACCATGTCTAGACCTTAAACTGGAAACCGTCGGGCCCGCCAAGTATGGATGGGAGATTGGAGGACCACCCCTGCTAGAGCAGCTCTATAGACTTCTATTGTCCTCCTAAGATGCGTAATATTATAGAAATTTCAAAATTGAGAAAGATCAATGAAAAATGGAGATGTGGTGGTAACTATGTAATTTTTTTATATAGGCTTTGACTTTTCGTAAATATCTGATAAAATTTTTATGAATTTTAGAAATAAAAAGAAGGCATAGTAGTTATATAATTAAAATAATTTTCGCCCACACGGGCGTAAAGTGCGTAGGTTCTATAAAGGTTGGTAGGAGTATGGGAGCTATTACGCCTGTTAGGTGTTAAGTAGTACTTTATGACCGCTGACTGAATATTTTTAAGTAGTTACGAAAAGTTGTATTATTCAGTCAAGTTAACTTATGGGTACTTGACTACAATAAATTGACTTCAGTACTTTCTTGTGTTTAATTTGTATAGAAGGATGAACAAATTTTAGTACATTTCTGAGAATAGTCATACAGTTGTTTCCAAGAGTTGTTTGCATTACTTGACTATCGATAATTGATTTCACAACTTTCATTTGTTTGATTTGCAATGAATAATTTGAATGTACTTACTTACATATAATTTGTTCAGCATACAATGAGTCAAAGAAGTAAAAGACTTTTTCACTGGTATTTATTTGATTTCTTTTAAAAAAACATAAATATTATTATTTTATAGATTATACAGAAAGAACGTCTATACTTGCCTTATTTTATACTTTCGTAGAAAGTTTTATATTAACAATATTATTATTGGTACAGTCATGAAAAAAATTATTACCATTTGCAGAGTGCTTATTGAATAGATGAGATTCGAATAAATAAAAGTTATTTGTACAGTCATGAAAAAAATTCTTTCCATTTGTAGAGAGTGGTTATTGAATATATGAGATCAGAATAAATAAAAGGACTATAGACAAATGGTGTGGATAGAATATATTTAAAAATTAGTTTTTTAAAGAACGTGTTGATTGTTTTGAAAAATATTTAAGCACTCATTAAAGTTTTTGGTACAGAGAGAGAGAGAGAGAGAGAGAGAGGGGGAAGAGAGGGTGGGAGAGTTTAGTAAATAATGTTTGTTAAGTACAAACTATGTAGAATAGTAACCAAACTTATTCTTGCCTATAAGTTTTTACTTTTGTAAAATAATTTTTTAAAGAGATTTCACAACTTTTTAAGAGTAAAACTACATTGTAAATAATGTCTGTTAAGTATAAAACTACACTTTAATTGATTTCACAACTTTTTTGGGTTTGACTTTCAGTATCCGCGTGAAAGAAATTTATTTCGACTTTAGAACGCAAACATTTATTATTTATTCGTAGAATTCCTTTTCATAAAATAAAACGTAAATAATTTTTTAGGATATTGTATAGGTTTCGGAAAATAATTCTTATGGTTTACGAAAAATTCTTATCGTTTGTAAAAGTTTTTGTAAAGTGATTGTAAAGGTTTTGGAAAAGAATTTCTCGTTGCTTGCAAAAGTTTGTAAAGGATTGTAGAAGTTTTGTAAAATAATTTATTAATGGATTTTTTAAAAGATATAGAAATGGACCATTTTTTGAGATATTTTGTAGAGAAAATATAATAATGAATAGTTTACAGATAGAAAATACTTTAAAAATAGTTTTTAAAAGTGTTTATTATAATTGTTTCAAAAAACATTTAAGCTTTCAGTCAAGTTTTTGTAGAGAGTTGGACAGTTGTTGAGAGCAAGATTGTTTGGATAAAAACATTACACTTTTATTAGTATTTCGACAGAGAATTTAAAGTTGTTAAAAACGATAACAATAATATATTTTTTCTTTGTAGCTAGCGCAAGGAATAAAAGAAAAAAGTACAAGTTCTCAGAATTACAATTCAAATCTCTATATCACCTGATTCTCTTGCTTTTATAAAACTTGAAGCTCAAAGTTGGCTGAGAAGTTGAGTTCTGATGTTAACTGCCATTTCCATAGCAGCAGGCGGTACAAAGTTTTTTAAAAACTATTCTTTCGCATCTATTTCTCTGAAATCACCTAATCCTCTAGCCTTTACAAAATGCGAAGCTCAAAGTTTGCCAAGTTAACTACCCTTACGTAACAGAACCTGATACTAAGTTTTTTTACAAAACACTCTTATGCATCCATTTGCTTTTGTTTTTTTGACAAATTATTATTACATTATTAAATTTGTGCTAAAATTTACCTTTAGCCTTTTATTGTACATTCTAAAGCTGGAACTCATTTCATTATTTTGATATCCACATAATTCTTTTTCATAATATTTTATCAAAGACTTGCAAGGGTACTAGATCTAATAATCATACTATTGCATCACAATCAGCTAGCAAATTAAAATGTTGGTTGCAGATTCAAAAAGTAGCCATTACAGTAATTTATATTATGGTTTCATGTACTGTATATTCACAGAACAAATGGCTCCTCTGAATCATTTGGTGCCCCTCACCATAAGCCAATCATTAATTACATTATTTTCAACACTTGGATTCGTTGAAGTCTTCACTAGAAACCACTTGAATTAATAATCTATCAGACACATCTTGCAAAATTAAAAACAAAAGTTTATGAACTAAGAATCATTGGGAGAAAAAAGCTTTCTCCATATTCTTTTATAGTAGAAAGTATAAAACAGCTTAATTTAATAACTCATGATTGCCGCACACATCTTGTAAAATTAAAAACAATCAGTTTATGAACTATAATTACTGATAAAAGCTTTCTTAACATTCTTGTATACTTTTTCAAATAATTATCTGAATCTTGTGTAGAAAAATATTTACTGAGAAATCCTCTGAAACATTTTGACGTCTCCCACCGTGAGAAAATTATAAAATTAGATTAACTGAGCACTTTTATTTGTTGAAATTTTCACAACAATAACACATCATTTTTGCTTTTTTCTGTATTTTAAGGTTCATTTGGCATAATTTTTTAATTCGTGGTTAAGTAAATATGTACAAGAGCACAGCACTAATATCGACTCAGTTTCTTGAAGTATAGACAAAAAATGCTTTTTCTTAACCAAGGCTCTAACGTCTCACATTATTTTAAATTCTGATTTTAAGTAGAGGTTTTAAATTTGTTATAAACACTTCATTTAACACATCATACCGCTACTTTATTTCATTTATTATACAAAACATTTTATTATATCTGATCTGAAAACTTGCACTGACTTCACTATAATTATATTATAGATATGTCTTGAAAAATATTGTGTCGTAAATAATAATATATTTGCCCCATAGTAATATTGGTTTGGTTTTTCTATCTTGAGTAGTACGTGTCTGTTCTTGTATTAAAATAATTTTTTCTTGTTTATTAATAATAACTCCAAGGGTCATGAGGGCACTCGTTCATTTTTGTTAATTCAAAATTAGATTTTTCAGACAGTACACAATTAGAACTCCTCAACATTATTGGCTATAATTATATATATCTTCAAAATGACTCGAAAAAAATCTTCTGGTATAATATCTGTAAAAATAAAAAATCTCACAAAGTATCAAGTTTAAAAAAATGATTTTAGCCATTTAACATTTAGCTAGTAAGTACTTATCTAATGAAAGTTATTTCCCCGTTGATTGATAGACGAATAGATCAATTTTTCTCATCACCAGTTGACAACTTGAGATCTTTCAAATACATATATCTATAAAATAATAGATAGATAAAAATTCTTCTTCTTAGATTGCTAAGAATAAGTTCTTAACCTAAACAATCTAGCAACTTCTTGAGATCTTTGAAATGTGTTATTAACTAACTCACGATATGATAACATTTGTATATAAAAAGTTACTGACATGTTGTATGTAAGGTTAGATCGATCATATACGGGTGTGTATATATATATAGATATACAAGCGTAAGATAGACGACAACCGGAAGTGTCGTAAGAGCTGCAAACCGGACGCCGGAATAAGGAGAAGAAAGTATAAAAGGAAATCGCACATAAAAAAATTCAGCTCTCTATATCTTCTGAACGAGATAATCTTTTTAAATAAAATGTTTTGATTTGAGCAGAGCAATGAAATGGCTTTCGATTAAGAGGGATATGTTATATAGTAAAAACTAACGCAATATACGTAAAAGCGCATTGAATTTTTCGTACACCCATTTCAATGTATATGTAGCACGGGTCGCTCCTTTAGGCTTCTTCTATACTTGCCTTCGGAGCGCTCCCGCGCTCCTTGATAACCCCTACACCTGTGAACCATAACCTAAACACCTTGCAGATGAATACTTCGCCACAAAGTCAGGTTAATATGATAATCTATAATGCACTATGACTTTGTAAGTTAGTTATGAAAAATTAAGTGATCTGTAATATTAAAAACTTTTAATGATCATATCCCAATACTTTTTACCGATTAGCTTATTAATTCGATTTAGAAAAAAGTTATTCCGGACAGAAACCACCAATTCGGATGATTTTTGTTTGTACTTATAGCTAATTGAATGTAGATTAGGGGAAAAATAAAGAGTATTGTCAAATCAATTATTATAATCTCCAAACTCTACAAGAAACATAGGTATTTTTCAAAATTTTATAGGAAACCGTATTTAAGTTTAAGAAAAATGATTCTTTTTTGAAAAAATGTTGCCCCCTGAGTTCCTCCATGTATAATATATAACCCCTACATCTTTGAACCATAATCTAACAACTACGTTGAATACTTCACCGCAAAGAGATGTTAATATGATAATCTATAATGCACTATGACTTTGTAAGTTAGTTATGAAAAATTAAGTGATCTGTAATATTAAAAACTTTTAATGATCATATCCCAATACTTTTTACCGATTAGCTTATTAGTTCGATTTAGAAAAAAGTTATTCTAGACAGTAACCACCGATTCGGATGATTTTTGTTTTTACTTACAGCTAATTGAATGTAGATTAGGGGAAAAATAAAGAGTATTGTCAAATCAATTATTATAACCTCCAAACTCTACAAGAAACATACGTATTTATCAAAATTTTGTAGGAAACCGTATTTAAGTTTTAGAAAAATGATTCATTTTGGGAATAATGTTGCCTCCTGCGTTCATCTATGTATAATATATAACCTCTACACCTAAGAAACATAACCTAACAACTCTACGTGGAATACTTCGCCGCAAAGTCAGGTTAATACGATAATCTGTAATGCACTATGACTTTGTAAGGTATTTATGACAAAATAAGTGATCTTTAACGTTAAAAACTTTTAATGACCATAACCTAAAACTTTTTACCGATTAGCTTATTATTTGGATTTAGAAAAAAAGTAATTCCACACAGAAACCACCGATTAGGATGATTTTCTTTTTACTTATAGCTAATTGAATGTAGATTAGAGGAAAAATAAAGACTATTGTCAAATCAATTATTATAACCTCCAAGCTCTATATAGTAGATATTGAGTTCTCTCCTATTATATGTCAAAGTTAACGGCCTGTATCGTATAACCTTTTTTACTTTTGTTCAAAGACAGACCAATCTGAACGCTAAATATCTCCGATAATCCAAACTATATACCTTCAAAATGTTAATACACAAACAGGTAAACTTTACATCTTCAATCTTCTTCAATCTTCTTCATCTTCAGCTTGGAACTTCAGGTCAAGCTTAAAGTTAATTAGCTCATAACCATTAAAGTTACTCAAAAAGTAAATACTTAAATCTCAAAGCCTTATGGCTTCAATTCATTTATATACCATTGGGCTAAGATTGATATACTTTTTAAATTTATACATTATATTTTTTTTAGAGACCACTGGTATTGTTATAACATGAAGTATTCTATGCCATTCGGATAATGCGATGGAGTAAATGCTATCATTCTTTTTATATGAGTGTATCTTGAAAATGTTTATAATTAGTAAATATTTGAACTCATAAATATGTAAAAAATATATGATAATGTGTACCAAACATTTATTTAATTTTTAGCTAGATACACTTTCGTCACTTTCACTGTTTTCAGTTCCCACATCTTCATCTCGACCACTTTCATTTCCTTCGTCTTCAGGTTCACTCGTTTCAGTTTCTTTATCTTCCACATTTACTCTGGAATAAAGTCTCATATTAAAAATTTTCGTCGAAATAAAAATTACTTTGTACTTTATGTGCCTTTGTAACTATGTTGTGATTTATTTTCCATTTTTGTATACGATAATAAAATTAAATGTCAAGTGCCTATATTGAATAAGCCCAACTAATTTTTTTAAATGTAGGTATAGGTATTTAGCAGTATATAGTTTTTTCAAGCGCATATATAAATGTTATCAATATATTTATAATTACCCTGGTGGAAATCAATTCCATTATTTGCATAATCATAGCTAGTTTCACCAACAATAGTAAAAATTATACACTTTTCTTGGCCATTTCTATTCATCAATGAAACAATTTTTCCGCTCATGTTCACCATTTAATAGGCAGAATATCAGAATAAGTTTTTCACAAATTTACATTAACTTATTAATGAGTATTTTAAAGATATCAAATTTGGCCAGTTTTTTTAGTTAGAATATAACTAGTAAGAGGCTATAGCTATTTTTTAATATTTGGTTTTAAATACATAATCAAATTATAGAGAAAAGGACCACCCAGCAACCTTATTGATTTTGGTTCCCGGCCAATTCTTCTGAAAATTTAGTATTTTTGTACTGTTTGACCTTCCGATCAAATGTGTCAATAGGATCTAGATCTGCAAATCAATACATAATGGTTGTGGGGGTGGGTCCTTTTTAGTAAAAACATTTTGAGGTTACCTTGTCTCCGTTAAATAAATAATTGGACCAGAAAAATCGTTTCATGACTACCCAGAACTTTCCGGCTATTTTTTATAGAGAAAATTTACACCAGGCTTTTTTGTAGTATGAGTAAATTTACCCAATTTTTGGCATAATAAAATAACAAAATAAATGAAGGGATTTACTATTACATAAATATAGACTGTTCCCTCATTAACTTCCCAGCAACAAAAAAAAAAAAAATGAATTACCTTCTCTCGAGAATAATATAAACGAATTAATTCCTTTCTTGTAGAATTTACTTTTTAGTACTTATTATCATTCAGTCTCGAATAAAGCTACGTTAATTTTATATTTACTCAATGATATCTTTTTACTTACACTTCGTTTATGTACTCTAACATATCCAAAGTAATCTTGTTTTTCTTTCGTCTTTGTATTCTGTTCTTAATTGTAATTAAGGAAATTTTTGGGTCACTCATATATACAGCTCGGTTAAATACATCTAAAATACGGTTTTTTCTGCTGTTCTGTCTAGCATGCAAAACCATATTTCTTCTATAGTACTTGTGGGCTGCTTCAAGGGCATCTTCCGCATAATAAGCTATAGGTAAAGGGAAGCGACTCGATATCTCACAGCCATGCCTAAGAAATTTGTGCATTGTTGGGTTCATGCGAGCCCAGGGGTATAAACTATAATGCATATCATATGTTTCCCAACAAAACTTCTCTGTTTTTTTAAACTTTAATTCTTTTTTGCACTTAAATAACTGCAATAATAAAGCAATATTGGCTACAAATAGTTTATCTAATCCTAAAGATTGTGCAAATTTTTGTGGATTGCTAAAACATTTTCGTGCTAAATTTCCAGTGTTTGTGGTACCGTGACCTTGTAAAACTTGGTCTACTCTTACTCCAAATTGAGCAAAAAGTATTTTTTGTACAGCAGTTTTTTGTTCATTGTATTTTTCTGAAACCGTAGTTATAATTTAACATGAAGTATGAAATACTAATCATTTTTTTCAATCAGGAAGAGTAATAGATTACATTGAAATTTTTATGAACTAGAGACTCGAGACGCGGATTGCACGTTCTTGTTGTTATATTTTCTCAATTTTTACTTTTGAGGTTAGGAATTCATGCATATGTAGAGATCGCGTGCAAAAACGAACAGCCACCCAGAGGGTCTGAGATAGATCTCTTATTCGTTGGCCGAACGATTAATAAGAGAACGAATATAGAAGGATTACCATCTCTTTTTTAAAGTACGATTTATGAAATTACTACTTTTAATAGATACAGTTATTTTGGAGAGAGAAAAAATAGCAGCTTGTAAATTGCTTATGTAACAATTTTTGTTTAATTTTATTAAACATATGTTATAATGTAGGTGGATGTTTAATATTAAGCCAAAATTTTGTTTTAATCTATTTTTATTTTCACTATACTCTCTCTTTACGTATTCAATTACAAATTTAATATTAAAATTTGAGTCTATATTTATAGAGGTTGTAGGAGCAAGCATACCAAGCTGTATTTCTCATTATTTATTTAAAAAATAGTTCATATCATCAAAAATAATATTGATAATAATACATTTTTATATAGAAAATCATTAAACTCAGAACATTAGTTAATCCAAGAATCACACAATTTTTTAAATCGAAATTTGAGGTGGTCTACAAAAGAAAGGAAGGCACGCAGTCGTACAACCGTAAGCGAGACGATTATTTAAAAAGTTTCTATACTCAAATAGTCGGAGGACGTAAGGTCAACGTAGAAGAACAAGGTACACTGACGTGAAATACTAAGCAAGTTGATTATTAGAAAGTCTTAAACCCAAATAGCAGGGAGAAGTGATTTCCACGCACAATTATTTAAAAAAGTCTCAAATCCAAATAGCTGGAGGCACTAATGTAAGTTTACGTTACAAAGGGAGTTACATAGACATTCGACAGTTGGCGAGTCAATTATAATTCTTATACCCAAATAGCCAGAAGACGCGAGGCTCACATAGAAGAGGAAGGCACGCAGACGTGCGACTGTCTGAGAGACGATTATTTAAAAAATCTTTATACCAAAATACTCAGAGGACGCAAGGTCCACGTGAAATTGGAGTTACGCAGACGTGCGACATGACAGTAAGCGAATCAATCATTTAAAAAGTCTCAAACCCAAATAGGAAGGGGAAGCGAGGTCTACAAAAAATGTGAGTTTTTGCAGATGTGCGACAGTAAGGGAGTTTATTTAAAAAGTCTCGAACCCAAATAGGAGGAGGAGGCGTGATCCACGCAAAAAAGGAAGTTACACGTACTGTAATTCGTACTGCGACAGTAAGTGAGGCGATTATTTCAGAAGTGTCAAATATAAATGGCCATGGGCGCGATGTCTATGTAAAAAAGGGAATTACATAGACGTGCAACAGTAAGCAAGTCAATTATTTCAAAAATTCAACCCAAATAGCAAAGAGACGCAAGGTCAACACAAAATAAAAGGGCGTTATGCATACGTGCAGCAATAAGTGAGTCAGTCATTCAACAAAGTCACAAACCCAATTAATCGGAGAACGCAAGGTCTACGAAAAAATATAAGCTGGTCAATTATTTTGAAAAGGTTTTAAACCTTTGAAAAGGTTTTAAACCAAGTAACTGTAATAAGTTACTTTTTTTAAGTAACTTCTCGAACACCTCAACGTATTTAGTTTATATGATCAAATTCAATTTTCAAAGTTACAAAAGGTAGAAAATATCAATCAATCCTCATAGCCCCAACATCCCCTTAATTTAAAATATTAACTAACGTACGTTTCCGTGGTTCAGTAACATCCCACTCTTTGATTGTTAATCTATAAGCCAAATGCAAAAGATGTTCAAATGTTTTGATTTCAACATGTAATAATCCTAATCCATACTGCAAATTTTCCTCTTTAGGAGTGAATGGATCTTGTAGCTTAAACTTGTACGTGGTTCGTAAACACATAGGGCATTTGCAAGTCGCCCTATTCCCTGTGATTGTATTTACACATTTTCCATCAAACATGGTTTTAGACACTTGAAACTTTACGGTCACTTTTTCATTATTTAACATCTGAAACTTGTGGGAGGTAAGCGAATTTATCTCATTAGTTAAACGCTGAAATTCCCGAATAGTTGCTGTTTCATCTTCTTTTTCAAGGGCGATTCGCAACGGTCGACAAAACCGAACACTTTGTGGTGTGGGATTAATCCAGCTATATTCTTCAGCACTTGATATAAGAATATATTAATTTAATATTTTACTGTATTATATGTCCAATATGTAATGTTAAAATATTTTTTGATTCAGTGTGCGTAAACTATCAATTTTATGCTCCTTAAATTAAATATCGTTCGGTAAATTTACTATTAAAATCTTCATAGAAATAAATAATACTTTACATTTTGTTAAATATTTATCACCAACATGCTTTGGGGTACAGGTGTTTAGATTCAAAGCTGAGCTTGCCTATGTATAAAGTTCTGTATTTTATATAGTTGATTTTATCACGTAAGGGCAAAAAGCTTTAGCCACAGAGGTCTTTATCAATTTAAGTATTACTTTAAAGTATAAAGGAACAGTAAAAGTAACACTTGACTTCAGTGTTATAATTTTAATTTTAAGTGTGTACTCTTAACTGATGAGTATCATCTCCAAAATTTCAGTGTATACTCTTTATAATTGAGCGTGTATACCCAAATTTGAATGTATAATCCTTACAGTCGAACTTCCACACTCAAATTTGGATGTAAACCCCCAAAAAGTGATTTTTTTTTCCATAAGATACCTTATAGACAGATAAGCCTCTGAGCTGTGAATTCTTATACGCATAGTTTTTATACAAGTATGTCAAATCAAGCCAGGTTTTATAATTTTAATCTGATCTACAGATTACAAAAACAAAAATAGGAAATTCATTTTAGTTTTGTTGCTTAAAAATTAATGTTACCTTAACTTAATCAATAAGATACTTGTTACAAACAAAGTTTGTTGACCAAGCAGGCTGTCATTTTCAGGATTTTCACACCTTTGGTGCGAATTCATGTGTCCAGACGAGCTATCAAAACCTGATGTAAGCAGCAAGGTGACATCATTTAAGGCTTCTGGTCTCCAATCAGTAGCTACAGTTTCACATAACCTTTCTACGATTTTGTTGAGCATGATTTGCAGAGGTACTCTAACTTCCACTTCTGTCGCATAAACTCGTGTAGGTAAACATTCAACCATTTCACTTCTAATTGGAAAAACAATATTACTTTATTTTACACGTTAAATAATTAGTTTGAATGGAAATTGATTATCGTTACGCAAACTAACACAAAAATAGCACTATTACCCTATTGGTCTTGAATTTTAAACAAACTTTCACCTAACGTTTGTCAAAAAATTTAAAGTAACATTCATTATTTCGTCGGCTGGGAGGAAAAAGGTGCCATCTCGTTATTTTGCCAAGAAAAGTGTCAACTCGTTATTTAGGTAAGAAAAGTGCCCTCTCGTTATTTTGCTAAGAAAAGTGCCAATTTCGCTAAGAAAACTACCAACTCAGCGGAGCACTTTTCTTAGTGTAATAAAGAGTTAGCACTTTTCCTAACGAAATAACGAGATGGCACTTATCTTACCGAAATAACGTGTTGGCACTTTTCTTAGCAAAATAACGAGATGACACTTTTCTTCCCGAAATAACGAGTTAGCACTTTTCTTGGCAAAATAACGAGATGGCACCTTTTTCCTCCCAGCGGACGATTTATACTCATATAGCTTTACTTTCAAAACGAGAAAGCTTTTAAACTCTTGCGCATTATATTTACAATGTAATTGAAACTTAATTATACTTTAACATTGAAATATTTCAACATTTTTGTAACCTTTTTTACTGTCACAAAGCTTTTTGTATAAAAAAGTGGTTAATACATCGCAATTTTCAAATAATATTCACTATACTGTCCAGTAAAATAAAGTAGCAAATTCAGCTCCACGAATTATTATATTGAATACAATATATCATGGAATTATAAATTTTTCATGGAATATATCATGGAATTTCAAATTCTACAATATATCATGGAATTATAAATTTTTCTATCGAAATATAAAAAAAAAAAATTATTACCTAATTAACTCATAACGTGGATAGATCTTGGATTTCTTTGAATGAGTATCGGTTACTAAAGCTTTATACCGATTCTTGCTATAGTCATTTTCCATATAGAAAGCTAAGGCTGATTCATTCGAGTGCCCTGATGAAAAATGTAATTAGAATTTATCAATCATTTCAAAATGGAGTAAGAAGGTTCTATTAGTAAACATTCACTATTCGAAATTAGTGCTCTTATTTCTTGTTTTATTGCTATATGCATACTTCTTAACTAAAGTGGCATCAATTAACGTACAGTAAACACATTGCTTTATCTAATAATTAATAAAAATTCTTCAACAAAAGATAATTTGGTTAATTTTTTGAGATTACATATATTATTTTTGTTTCAATGTATTTTTAATAATTTAGAGGTAGTGAAAAATAATTATAAAAGCCAATTATTTTTTATTATAATTTCATTTTAAAGCACATTCTCAACGGATTCTAAATTGTGATTGTCGATGGATATGAAGTCGCGAATTTGTAAAAAAAATCATGATTTGCGAATTCAGCAACTTCATGGGCTCTTCTATAAATTGTGCTTTGACATCCTAATAACAAAGCGTCAAACGTTTGTTTCAGTAGTATATGTATATATATATATATATATATAACAAAAGAAATAAAAGGGCTTTTCCGAGCGGATACCCTTTCCCCCCTATATATATATATATATATATATATATATATATATATATATATATATATATATATATATATATATATATATATATATATATATATATATATATATATATATATATATATATATATATATATATATATATATATATATATATATATATATATATATATATATATATATATATATATATATATATATATATATATATATATATATATATATATATATATATATATATATATATATATATATATATATATATATATATATATATATATATATATATATATATATATATATATATATATATATATTAAATTGCAGGACATTGCAATTATTGGTTTCATTTATGATGACATTATTTTTTACCGGAATCAGAATCCGTTGTCACTATTCGTTTTCTTCCTCCGTTAAAACTGCTACGAGTTTTCTTTTTCGGCCGACCTCTTTGAATATTTTCACTTTTTCTCTTTTTTGTTTTGGGTTTGAACATGCTATAGTTAAATGCATATTTTTATTTTAAATGATATATTATTTACTGTAGAAGGTGAGAGGGAGAGG
Source organism: Torymus aiolomorphi (assembly GCA_036365515.1). NCBI lineage: Eukaryota > Metazoa > Arthropoda > Insecta > Hymenoptera > Torymidae > Torymus > Torymus aiolomorphi. The sequence goes on along the minus strand of CM070875.1, from coordinate 163,957,724 downwards.
TGATACAACAATTGAAGGAAAATCCATTTTAAAAAGTGTATATATATTGATGTTAACCAAACTTTGGTATTTATAAAGATCGGGTTTTGCTACAATATCAATCAAAAATAATTATGAAACACTATTTTATTTACGAAAACATTAATTTCTTACACGTATGACATCGGATAATATAAAATCGGATAATTATTGAATAATAAAAATTAATTCTTGATTCTTCAAACCCTAGGTGTACGATACCCGGTCAAAAATATCCAGCTAGGAAATCCAGATGGATTCCCTAGCTGGATCCAGATAGATTTCCTAGCTGGATCGGGTGGATTCACGTAGATTTCAATGGATTTTTTAGCTGGATTTCTACTCTGGTCCATGTTGCGTAGATTTCCTACTTAATTTTTACTGAAAATGGGTAAGAAATCCACGCAACATGGATAAGAGTTGGAATCCAGCTAAAAAATCCATCGAAATCTACGCGAATCCACCCGATCCTGCTAGGAAATCCACCTGGAATCCAGCTGGAAATCCATCTGGATTTCCTAGCTGGATATTTTTGACCGGTTACTACTCGCCCTAAAGTAATATGCCACTTTACAAAAATAAATAATAACTAAATATAATCCTCAGAAGTATTATTTGACATATTTATATTTTGTATATAGCATTTGCCTCTAAAAATAAAAAAAAATTATCTTCTTAATTATATAAAAAATATTTTTGAGAGTATTTATATAACAACAATCGAATAACTAAAATAAAGATGCAACCCTTTTTTAAAACTTGCCGTTGATTAATTTTAAACACCTCGGTAATTGTTGAATACATCCACGCATTAAGGAGGGTCTTTCGCAAAATCCAACCAAATATTTTCAAATAAAATTTAAATACGTGATAAATAATGATTATTCCAATCTCTCTGCATAATTTTAATGTACCTTGATGAAGAATAAATTGAGCACGACATTAATAAAAATTGAGTTTTCAGGTTACATTGCAACATAGCCTTGTGGGATAGCACGATTTTTGTATGTTTGCATAATTTTTATACTTCCAGCCTATTTTAGCCAATAAGAAAACGCATATGTATTCAAGCAACCACCAGAAAAATGAAACAATGAAAAATATATGGGCCAACGAACGACCAGAAAAAAGAATCAATGAAAAAATATTTGGCCAAGTTATTTAATATTAGTCACGAAAATTTAAACAAAATGCGTGACATACTGATTTTAAATTTCATAAAATTTGTGAATTGATTGTGTAAGCAAATTTTATATATTTTTTACCTATAAAATCTATTATTTCATTATTAATTTTGACTATAGATTACTTTGCAAGCAATAATATTAATATTATGGGCTAAAAATATTGGAGGCCCAGGGAAGTACTCGTTAAATATGCTCCTTAGCGAAATACCCCCCTTAAGATATACGTTATATGACATTTTACCCGCACTGGCATCTTTGACCCTGTACTCTACATTATTTGCATCACCTATTTATTTATGATTTAATTATTATTCTATAACATATTCAAATAATTAACCCATAATGTAATTCGAATCAGGCTAAAACAATAGTCTGGGATTAACCTCACCTTATCTTAACGATGCAATGTTTGATGGACACGAATCAAATTATACTAAACTAAAGTATTTTCTTTTTTCTTCGTGTTTTGAAAATCTGTGCATTTGGCTGTTGTTGATGCGGTTGCTGTGATATGATTATACCTATTTAACATAATTGTTTATACGGTTGCTATGCTATAATTTGATTATTTATTGTACTGCAGATAATAAGATACTTATAGATTTTAGGTATAGTTAATAATTATATTCCAAAATGATAGTATAATTTTTAAATTTTATATTTTACAGAATATTGCTTTATTTCTGTAAGACAACATAAATGCTAATTTCGACTCGAATTAGTATATATACATACTTGTCTTATATTATAATTTAGATAAAATTATATTTAATAACTCATTAAGAAATTTATAAAGTAATAAAGAAATTCTACGCTTATTTATGCTTATTAGTTAACCGAGTATTAATTTTTTCGAACCGAATTTGCAAAAATTATATATAAGAATTTAATGTTAATATAATTTACGGCTTAAGTATTTCATTAGGGTGTACATTAGAACTTTTCCTTTAAATGATAACAATACAAATCAGGAACACTGGACAGTCTAAAATTTGTATTAAGCAATCCGATACATGTAGTTAAAAATACTTACCTCAGATAACCGATGCAATGTATAGTACAAACGAAAAACAAATGTTCATTTATTTATTCTCTTATTGTATTATAAATGTTATTAAATGTATACGTAACTGTATATAAACAAAAGAGAAAAAATCGAATCGAGTTACCTGGGGTAACAAATATAAAAAATCAAAGCCTGTGGATGATTTAGCTTTAAGCCAAGCTAGCCTATTGAGTTTAAAGCTTTATTCTATTTATATAAAAGAGTTTTGAGGCTATCGGATATTTTCCTTTCAACCTGGTATTTCAATCTACAAGGTTCATAAGATTACAGATTATTTCGATTCAAGCTCTGCCTGTCCATTGTATGAGTAATTTCAAATTATAAGATAATTCAATTTAAGCTTTTTTTTGCTTCCTCCTAGAGGAAGCTTTGTGATAGTGATTTTTTGAGTTGTTGTAAAAACATGTTATAATTGTTTTCTGAGGTATATTGGCGCCCAAATATAATATGTTTGAATTTTCAAGAATGAATTCTTGAGTTTAAGTATTCAAAACTGACGAATAATTAAAATAATATAAGAAAATTTTCTTTTTTTTCATTTATCCAACTTCCATTATTATCGTAAAATTTGAAGACAAAAATTTTCATCGCAAACTTCACTTGGCTGCTCAGAGAGAGACACAAATGCAGGTATAGTAGAGCGTCTACAACCTGCTACCCAGCCTCAGGATTTCGATTTTTGCTCGAGCAAAAATAGACAAAACATCACTAGAGCGGTACGGGGCCTTGATAAACTTACGTCCTGTTGAGGGTTATAAATAAAGGAACACTGCAGTGATGAAAAGTGAATACAGAGTTTATTATAAAATTAAGCGAAGAACAGTTATTGATGGAATACAGAGAGGGAACGCGTCTCGTAGCTTGCGCTAAGACGGTCAAGCGAGAACTGTCTGAGCACAAATCTTCGCCCGGAGACTAACCTATATAAAAACGTAGAAGGCGCACATGTCCTCGTCATAGTGCTACTCCATGCCCTCTTATATATTACATTGCGTATATAGATTGTAGAGTTTTTAACTTCGTTTAATTTTTAACCTTAACACTCTCCCTAAAACTTTACAATCTTTACATAATTATATAAGATATAAATCCTTTTTTGTTACAAGACCAAGTTTTGAACGCAAATATAAAAATCGGGGCTTTGCCAGAGCTTTGGTAAATATATCGGCGATCTGATCGTCGCTCTTTACATACGCAACGTCTATATATCCTTTCTCATACACATCACGCACAAAATGATACTTGATATCAATATGCTTGCTGCGTTGATGAAACTCCGGATTTTTAATTAGTTTTAATGCGCTCATATTGTCAATGTACAGCATACATACCTGTTGTTGTACATGACAGTCAGACAATAATTTCTTAATCCAAATTGTTTCTTTTGCTGCAGCGGCCGCACTGACATATTCAGCCTCAGTCGTGGAGAGAGACACACATTGTTGTCGCTTGCTCTGCCATGTGACAGCCGCATTCGCATGTTTACATATAATACCACTCGTCGATTTTCGTGTTTCTTTCTCTCCCGCAAAATCTGCGTCACTATATGCCTCAAAAACACCGGTTTTACAATAAAGAAGTCCTAGATCTATAGTACCTTTAATATACCGAATGATACGTTTAACAAGAAACCAATGAGCTTTACTAGGATTTTCTAAAGCTCTTGAAGCAATGTTTATTGCAAAACTGATGTCGGGCCTACTGACGACTTGCAGAAACATGAGGTTCCCTACTGCTTCCCTATAAGGCGCTATACATTCCTCACTTTCGGATTGCTCATAATTCCACCCAACTTCAATTGGCGTTGAAACGCTATTTGCATCCATTAGGTTAAATCTCTCAACAATTTTTTTAGCATAACTCTCTTGTTTAATAAAAATACATCCATTTTTTAAATTGCAAATTTCAATTCTTTGTTTAATTCATTAAAGAACTTGTCAATAAGCCATTCATCCGTTGCCGCTAAGATTCCATCATCTACATAGATTACCAAGAGTATTTTAACGCTATTCCTTTTAAATACATACAAACACGGGTCAGCTGTACTTTTACAGAAACCAAAACGTTTAAGAAATTCAGTGAACCGTTCAGTCCAGCATCTCGGAGCTTGTTTCAGCCCGTATAAACTCTTCTGAAGCTTACAGACTCGTGAAGCACTATCACTAAACCCTTCTGGCTGTTTCATAAAAATATTTTCCTCTAGTTGACCATATAAAAACGCAGTTTTAATGTCAAACTGCCCAAGATGTAGTTCTTCACGAGCTGCAATGCTCAGTAGCATTCTTATTGTATCGAATCGTGCAACAGGACTGAACGTCTCATAATAATCTACTCCTTCTACTTGAGAAAAACCCTTAATGACTAAACGTGCCTTAAAACATTCTTCTCCGTTCAAGTTAAATTTCTTAGTGTACACCCAACGACTGTTTAAAACCTTCTGATTTTCTGATTTATCTACTAAAATCCAAGTTTCGTTTACATGTAAAGATTTTATTTCCTCTTTCATTGCGTTTTGCCAACTTTGTTTTTCTTTGGAATTAATCGCTTCATAGTAATTCGAAGGTAATTTTTCCGCTACAAATGTTATCGGGCATCCATAAAACTCTGTCTGTTTTATATTACGTCTATCTCTGAGTTCTCTCCTGTCAGTTAAATTATCACTTGAAGATTGCAAGGGTTCTTCAGATTTATCAGATTTTTCACTAATTTCATTACTCTCAGTTCCAAATTCAACTAACTTCTCTACGCTTTCTATTCTATTTCCATCCAGATTCACCGTAACTTCATTTGAAAATAATATTTCTTCCTTAAAAATAACATCTCTACTTATAACAATATCTCTTAAACTAGGTACGTAAATCCGGTAACCCTTACAATTTTCAATGTAGCCAACCAAATAACCTTTTACTGACTTTCTATCTTATTTTTTTCTTTTCTCCTTAGGTACATGCACAAAACATTCCGTCCCGAAAACCTTTAGATTTCCTACATTCCCAATTTTTTCGTGCCATAACTCGTACGGAGTTTTATTGACTTTAGACGGGCCTGTTCGATTAATTACATAAGCTGCCGTATTAACAGCTTCCGCCCATAAGAACAACGGTAAATCCGATTTTGCATATATCATAGATTGCGCGGCTTCTACCAAGGTCCGATTATCGCGTTCTACAACACCATTCTGTTCGGGCGTATATGCTACATTTACTGAATGTTTGATACCTTTACTACATAAATATTCGGTTACTTCTTTGTTCACAAATTCTTTTCCTCCATCACTATGGATTTCTTTTACTTTATGACCAAACTGAGTTTCTATTTCATTGCAATAAATTTTCAACTTTTCAAACACTTCAGATTTTTCACGCAAAAAATACGCTTGCCTGAATCCCGAGAATTCATCCTTTAGTAACAAGAAATACCGTTTCTTTCCTAACGACTCTACCTGCATCGGCCCGCATACATCAGCATGGATAGTCTCACGAGCTGCTGTAGCACGCTCACTTCTAGTATTAAAACTTAATCTATGGTGCTTCCCATACACACAACCATCACAAAAATCATAAGACGCCTGAACATTTATGCCCTCGTTTTTCAAAAACATTTTTACGTGTCGCTTATTTTGATGGCATAGCCGCTCATGCCAGAGTTGAAGTGTATCCTCTTTATCAGTAACGTAACACACTTTAGGCATAACAACACGCAAATCGACCTTGTACAAATTACCGCAATCAGAACCCGTTGCTACAATTTTATTGTCGCGCATAAATAAACATCTTTTGCCAAAATTATCTACGATAAAATTTATGCCCCTTTTTGCAACAACTTTAACTGAAAATAAATTCTGTGGTAATCGCGGAACGTACAAAACATTATGTATAATACCCGGTATCCATTTTCCGTCTACAAAAGTTTCGATGTTGATTTTACCTTTTCCTAGAGCACGAATTTCATCTCCGCTTCCTACTTTTATATTTACCGGCATGTCGAACTCTTCGAATTCGCAGAACCAGTCCCTTCGACGACTCATATGGTCCGACGCTCCCGAGTCAATTAGCCAGAAATCGTCAGCAACAGCTCCACTGGTTCCCAGAAACGCCTGCTTCTCGTCAACACTCTGTTCAATTAAACTCGTCCCGTTCTGCGTCTCCGAATTTTCGCGTTGTGGACAATTTCTCTTTATATGGCCTTTTACACCACACCCATAGCAACTAAAACAGTTCTCCTTCTTGTGACCCGTTTTACCACACAAATAACATTTGAGATATTTTCGTTCTGAATTTGTGTTTTCACCTTGAATCGATTTTCCGTAGTTGTTCCGTTTCTCAGTATTTTCTCTCGCTGTCGATTTTGTAAACAGAGCGACCGTCGGTTCACCCAAATTCTCTTGTTTTTGTACTCTAGCTTCTTCTGACATTAACCTTATAATAAGATTTTCTAGAGTCTTCTTCTTATCATCCACAGAATCCCACGCACTGTGAAAGTAATTGAATTTTGCTGGCAAAATACAGAGCGCACGTGTTAATACCATCGATTCCGGTACTTCTCCTCCAAGGCTTTTCATTTTTGTTGCTAGTTGTTCGAGTTTCGCTAAATTATGCGCAACACCTTCACTCAAGTTCCACTGCAAATCAAAAAACTGTTTTTGGATGTGCGTCAGATTTTCATCGGATTTCATATCATACACTGCATTAAGTTTTGACCACATTTCTCTAGCCGTCTTGCAATTTAAGAGTAAGTCCAAAGGCTTCTTATCGACTGTTGTCACAATTAATTTTCTTGCCGCTTTATCTGCCTTTTTAAAATCCTTCAACTTTTGTTCTTCTTTAGGATCAGTCGGCTCAGTCAGTGTTCCTTCACATACTTGTAATAGGCTCTCATCTTCTTCCAACAGAGTACGAATTACAAATCGCCACTGATGCCAATTGTGTTGATCGTGAAGCTTCTCAACTTTTAAATGTGTAGATTCCATTTTGCTTAAAACAAACTCCGTTCTCTCTCTCACTTCACTACAAATCACTCAAACAGCCTAGTCTGGGCCCATAACCTGTTGAGGGTTATAAATAAAGGAACACTGCAGTGATGAAAAGTGAATACAGAGTTTATTATAAAATTAAGCGAAGAACAGTTATTGATGGAATACAGAGAGGGAACGCGTCTCGTAGCTTGCGCTAAGACGGTCAAGCGAGAACTGTCTGAGCACAAATCTTCGCCCGGAGACTAACCTATATAAAAACGTAGAGGGCGCACATGTCCTCGTCATAGTGCTACTCCATGCCCTCTTATATATTACATTGCGTATATAGATTGTAGAGTTTTTAACTTCCTTTAATTTTTAGCCTTAACACGTCCGTCGCACCCAACTGTTTTTCCTTCTAAAGAATCTCTCTGATTGGGCTGAAACTCTCGTCTTGTATCTATCGCACCGAGATAGAGTTAGAGAATCAGGCCCCGAGAGGGGGTTCCGAAACCAAAAACCAGACGCTGGGTGGCACGTTGTAGACGTACTCTCTCTACACATAGCAGGCCTTTGAGGCCCGCATGGCAGTTTGAGGCCGTGTGCTATCATTCAACAGCTGACGGTTTCTAGACTCTGGTTAAATTTCCATTCTAGTTCCTCTATAGTTGTAGATACTTACATCATGCACTGACAGAAAAACAAAAATATGAAAAATTTGTATGTTGTCTGGTAAACTGACAATAACTGACCATGTACTATAAACCCAAACTTTTAATTTTTCAATAATAAATTTAATTATAATAATGTAATAAATTGTTGCAAAAATAATAAATTTTGTTATTAAAAATGAATTAAAGGGATCATCAAATTAATTTTCAGGAAGCTACGGGCCAATGAATTGGCAGCGGTTTTTTTAATATGAAAGAGCCCGAAGGTTATACTGCATTTAGCTTCACCAAAGATTGTATATATCGAATTGTTTACAAATCACTAATCCAGTGATAATTATATTCAAAAGATATACTGAATAAAGTATTAACCTGCCATTGCGGCGAAGTATTTTACTTATAGTTGTAAGGTTAAAACTGCAAGCCGGATGCCGGAAAAAAAAGACTAAAATTCTGAAAGGAAAACGGACATAAAAAAATTCAGTTGTCTATATCTTTTAAACAAGATAATCTTATTAAATAAAATCTTTTGATTTGAGTAGAGCAATGAAATAGCTTTCGATTAAGAGTAATATGTTATATAGTTAAAACTAACGTAATAGGTATATAGGCGCATTGAATTTCTCACACACCAATTTCAATGTATATGTAGTGCGGGTCGTTCCTTCAGGCTTCTTCTATACTTGCCTTCGGAGCGCGCCCGCGCTCCTTGATGTTCACAGGTCTAATGGTAATATATTATATATGGACGAACTCAGAAGTAAACATTTTTACCACTAAGAATCATTTTTCTAAAACATAAATACAGTTTTCAACCAAATTTAGAAAAATTTAGAAAAAATGTTTCTCGTACAGTTTGGAGGTTATAAAAATTGATTTGACAATACTCTTCATTTTTCTCCTAATCTACATTCAATTAGATGTAAGTACAAACAAAAATCATCCGAATCGGTGGTTTCTGTCTAGAGTAACTTTTTTTCTAAATCCAAATAATAAGCTAATCGGTAAAAAGTTTTAGGTTATGGTCATTAAAAGTTTTTAATGTTACTGATCACTTATTTTGTCATAAATACCTTACAAAGTCATAGTGCATTACAGATTATCGTATTAACCTGACTTTGCGGCGAAGTATTCCACGTAGAGTTGTTAGGTTATGTTTCTTAGGTGTAGAGGTTATATATTATACATATATGAACGCAGGAGGCAACATTATTCCGAAAATGAATCATTTTTCTAAAACTTAAATACGGTTTCCTACAAAATTTTGATAAATACATATGTTTCTTGTAGAGTTTGGAGGTTATAATAATTGATTTGACAATACTCTTTATTTTTCCCCTAATCTACATTCAATTAGCTGTAAGTAAAAACAAAAATCATCCGAATCGGTGGTTCCTGTCTAGAATAACTTTTTTCTAAATCGAATTAATAAGCTAATCGGTAAAAAGTATCGGGATATGATCATTAATAGTTTTTAATATTACAGATCACTTAATTTTTCATAACTAACTTACAAAGTCATAGTGCATTATAGATTATCATATTAACATGTCTTTGCGGCGAAGTATTCAACGTAGTTGTTAGGCTATGATACAAAGGTGTAGGGGTTATATATTATACATGGAGGAACTCAGGGGGCAACATTTTTTCAAAAAGGAATCATTTTTCTAAAACTTAAATACGGTTTCCTATAAAATTTTGAAAAATACCTATGTTTCTTGTAGAGTTTGAAGGTTATAATAATTGATTTGACAATACTCTTTATTTTTCCCCTAATCTACATTCAATTAGCTATAAGTGCAAACAAAAATCATCCGAATCGGTGGTTTCTGTGTGGAATTACTTTTTTTCTAAATAAAAATAATAAGCTAATTTGTAAAATGGTTTAGGTTATGGTCATTATAAGTTTTTAATGTTACAGATCACTTATTTTGTCATAAATACCTTACAAAGTCATAGTTCATTACAGATTATCGTATTAACCTGACTTTGCGACGAAGTATTCATCTGCAAGGTGTTTAGGTTATGGTTCACAGGTATAGGGGTTATATATTATACATGGATGAACTCAGGAGGCAACATATTTCCCAAAAAGAAACATTTTTCTGAAACTTAAATACGGTTTCCTACAAAATTTTGAAAAATACCTATGTTTCTTGTTGAATTTGGAGGTTATAAAAATTTATTTAACAATTTTCTTTATTTTTCCTCTTCTACATTTAATTTGCTATAAGTAGAAACAAAAATCATCCAAATTGGTGGCTTCTGTGTGGAGTTATTTTATTTTGAAAAAAAAAATCGGGTTTTAGCCCACTGTGCGCCGTCGGCCGTCCATAAGAGACACCGCGCGCGAGCATCGGGAGCCGCGTGGACTGCTCACTCGCGCCGCGGTGAAGAAGACAGCCGATCGACGAACTGGAGCAGCAGAGCAGTGTGGGCAACGCCGGCCGGCATTATTCTGTCGGCTACCGCCGTGCCGCATGCACACCGAAACGAATCGCGCACAAGAACGTCCGCTAGAGCCAGCCGTCGTGCTTTCCGGACAGACTTCCCCAGAAGGCAGCCGTCATGCCGGATGATCCTAGGAACGAGAGCAGAGTGTGAGAGCAGAGTGAGAGCGGATGACCGCAGCAGCGTCGCCTGGCGGCATAAGGTTTGTCCCTCTCCCTCTCTTCCTCGTGTTTTCCCCAGCGAAGTGTGTGTGCGCGTCCACGTCGGGAGTCACGAGACTCCGAATTCACACAAGTTGCAACACGTGCTGTAGCTGTAGCTTAGAGTTAGGTTTTCTGCTCCCGGCGGAGCTAGCCGGCGAAGGCTTTCTGTTGCGGTGCAAGTGGCGCGTGCACCTGGTGCCCATTCTTGTATATTTTGGAAGGATAACGTTACACCTTCGCTACAAGTCAGAACACCGAATTTGTCGGTTGAGGCATTCACGTGAAACGGTAAAAAAGGCGGTTTATCTCAGTAAGAAGTACTTAACATGTTGAATATTGTGAATATTTCGCCTTCTGTATATGAGCGTAGCTATGAGACATAAACAGCGCGACACACGTATACACACATGTAAGTCTCCCCTCCCTAGTGTGTCTGCGACTATGAAGGTGCGTCGAGCGACAGCGAGCGACGCGATATACTCTCTCTAGTCTCGGACGCCCAGCATGTAGCATCTCGCGCATGGCGTAGGCAAGCGCCTCTTTATATTCACACTACCTAATAAACTAGTCATTTCTTTAAGTATAACCCAGAGTATTTTTACTACACCTATCCACCAATCCAACATGGTAGCAGAAGTCCGTGGTTGGTAAGTAAAAAGAAAAAGACTGACTCAATACAAGCTTCGGCAAGTATTGTGGCAGAATCAAGCACATGGCTCGCGGAAAATTGACAGTGAAAAATATTGAAGGAAAAGTGCAAAAGTAAGAAAAATACAAGTGTGAATAAAGAATAAAACATATCTTCAAGTGATAAAAGAAAGAATTTTTGGAAAATTACGAAAATTCAAGCCGATGCGAGCAGATTAAATTTCTTGTGTGAAGCACGCTGCACGGTGCAAGAATAGAGCACGTGGCAGAATTTGAGGTTATACACGTGAGAAATGGACACTAAAGGACAAGTGAAAACCAAAGAAGAAGAAATAAAAGTGAATGAAGATATTAAATTAAAAGAAGTCGAGATGGCTAAGCAAGCAAAATTCGAAGATATAGTAATTCCCATTTTTGATGGTGCAAACTATACAAGTTGGAAATTTCGCTTAATGACTCTATTAGAGTATAAAGAGTGCAAAGAGCAAACTGAAAGAGAACGGGCTGAGACAGATAAACCAGATGAATGGAAGAAAAAGGATTTAAAAGCAAGAAATATATTAATAAGCACTATTTCAGACAAGCAATTAGAATATGTTTGTGAATGCGATACAGCTTACAAAATGATGGAAAAATTCAAGAGCATGTACTCTACTAAATCTACAGCGCTGCAAATAGTATGCAGAGGTCAACTAGAAGACATTAAACTCAAAAATTATGAGAAAGTTGAAGAATTTTTTGTAGATTTCGAACAAGCCTGCAACAAATTTAAAGCAGCTGGAGGCACATTACCAGAAAAGGAAAAAATGAGGTATTTAATTAGAGCACTACTAGTAAGCTACAGCTTTATTGGGAGTTTCATTGATCTCGTCCCAGAAGCTCAACAAACAGTAGACTATGTTAAGTCCAAAATTCAAGAAAAAATAATGACAGTGCCTGACAACGAAAAAAGGAAAAATGTAAGTACATTCAACGTCAAGACAAAGGGACAGTGTTATAACTGTGGCCGGGAAGGTCATTTCAAGAAGGACTGTTGGAGACCACTACAGACCAGCCAGAATAGAGGAGCATTCCAAAGCAGAGGAGCATCCCAGAGCAGAGGTCGAGGTCAACGAGGATCCCAGCGAGGATATCAACGAGGCAGTTCCAGAGGACGTGGTCGTGGCAGAGGAGCAGCCCAGCAGAGGCAAGAAGACTCCAGTCAACCCAGCGAAGACCCAGCAGCTGAGACCTGGATGATCGAGGTCAAACACGACGAAGTGAAAAGTGAAATTGTGAGTGATGTGTTCTATAGTGAAGTAGAATCTAAGCATTATCATTATCACAATCCAAGCTTCGGCGAAGATTGTGGTAATAAAAATAGAATAACGAATGTTTATAATTATAGTTGCGAAAAGAATGGTAAATTCAAAGAAATCAGTTGGTTATTAGATAGCGGATGCACTGATCATGTTGTGAATGATGAGAGAATGTATGAAAAATTTATTGTATTAAAAAATCCAATTGAAGTAAAGTTACCAGATGGTAAAAATTTAAAGGCCACAAAAGTAGGCAATATAAAAACATATTTCAAAAATTATTATATTGAAAAATTAATAGACTTAAAAAATGTTTATTTTGTAAAAGGAATTAATAAAAATCTATTAAGCGTTTCAAAAATTACAAGAAACAGTACTATTGTTTATAAAAATGAAAATGCCAAGATATATAACAATAACAGAGAATTAGTTGCGGTAGCAAACAAAATAAATGATTTGTATGTCATGAAAAGTAACATATATAAGGATTTTGAAAATGATTTATACGTAAACTCTGTCAAATTAACTGAAAAAGAAAAGTGGCATAGAGCATTAGGCCATGTCAACTTTCAATATTTAAACAAATTAGTAAAAGATAAATTGGTAGATGGTTTACCAGATAAATTAGAAAATAATGAAATGAAATGCGCAAATTGTATTCAAAGTAAAATGGCTAATGTACCGTTTAAAAATGAGAGAAGTAAAACTTCAGAAATTTTAGAGTTAATTCACACTGATCTAAATGGTCCACACAAAACAACAGGTTCTGGTGGAGAAAAGTTTTTTTTAAGTTTCATTGATGATTACAGTAAATGTAGTAAAGTTTATTGTATTAAAAGCAAATCAGAGACTGCAATTTGTTTTAAAGAATATGTAAATTTAGTTGAAAACAAATTTAATAAAAGAGTTAAAAAATTAAATTGTGATAATGGCAAAGAGTACTTGAATAAGGAAATTTATCAATTTATAAATGAGAAAGGAATAGAATTATTACCTTGCCCACCCTACGTCCATCAATTAAATGGAGTAGCGGAAAGATTCAACAGATCAGCTATGGATATAGGAAGATGTCTGTTAAGAGAGGCCAAAATAACATTAAAATATTGGCCAGAAATTGTTAAAACAGTCTCTTATTTGAAAAACCGTACAATAGCTAACTCAAACGAAAATAAAACCCCTTTTGAAATACTTTTTGGAAATAAACCTAATGTACAAAACTTAAAAATTTACGGAAGTAAAGTCTTCGTTAGAAAACCAGAAGTTTTGAGAAAAGGAAAATGGGATGATAAAGCTGAATTAGGTATATTAGTAGGATATACGCACAATGGTTATAGAGTCTTGTTGAATAACAAAGTAATAAATGCCAGACATGTACACATTGTCGAAGACGGCACCGAAATAATCTGTTTGGAAAAGGTTAACGATGAAAATATTATTGAATTCAATATAGACGAATCAAACGATTCAAGTAGTGATACAAGCAGTATTATTGAAAATAATTATGACAATGAAAATTTAATTAATAATAACGATGAAATTGAAAATATTGAAAATGAGAATGAGAACATCGATAATGCTTTCAATCGTTCAAATGAAAATTTAAAAGTTAAAAGAACATCAAACAGAAAGAAAAGTCCGGTACAAAGATACGGAAACCCTGTAACACATTATATTTATATACATTATGTAAACGCAAATGTACCGAATACATTTGAGGAGGCGTTAAACTCCAGTGAATTCAAAGAATGGCAAAAAGCTATGAATTCAGAAATTGAATGTCTAAAGAAAAATAATACATGGGTTGTAGTTGATAAACCTCAAAATAAAAAGATTATTGATGTAAAGTGGGTCTATAAAAGAAAAAGCGATGACTCTCTGAAGGCTAGGTTAGTTGTTAGAGGTTTCCAACAAAGAGAATGTCAGGAAAATGTTTATTCGCCAGTAGGGAAAATGGAAACGTTAAAAATTTTGTTAAGTTATTGTTGCGTAAATAAACTGTTCATAGAACAAATGGATGTAGAAACAGCATTTCTTAATGGAAAAGTAAAATCAGAAGTTTATATTCATGAACCACAAGGTTATGAAACCGGCAAAAATAAAGTTTGCAAATTATTAAAAGCACTATACGGATTGAGAGAAAGCCCAAAGGCTTGGTATGAGACATTTGATAAATGCGTGAGTGAACTTGGGTTCATAAGAAGCAATTACGATTACTGTTTATATGTAAACAACACAGACGATGATACTATATACATGTTAGTATTCGTAGACGATCTCTTAATATGCTGTAAAAATAAAGATAGAATCAATGAAGTTAAATCTGCTTTAATGAAAAGATTTGTAATGAAAGATCTAGGAAAAATTAAATCATATGTAGGAATCGACATTGATTATAATAACGAGAAAGGTATAATGACCTTAAGTCAACAAAGATATATAGAATCATTGGCTGTGAAGTACAACTTAGAAAATGCGAAACTTTATGATACTTCGATGGAGACAAATTTAAAACTCGAACAGGCTAATAAAGCAGATGAAACAATAAAATATCGAAATTTAATAGGTGAATTATTATATATCAGCACAGGTACAAGACCTGACATAACTTACAGCGTGAACTACTTAAGTAGATTTCAGAGTTGCTACGATTCAACACATTTTAAATACGCGATGCGAATATTAAAATATCTATACAAAACAAAAAATTTAAAATTAACTTATGGTTGTAACTTAAATAAGGATAAACTCGATTGTATGGTCGATTCAGACTTTGCAGGTGATAACATTGATAGAAAATCAACCACCGGATTTGTTATAAGAATGTATGGAAATATAATATATTGGAAAGCACAGAAACAAAAAACTGTGACTAAAAATTCAACATTTGCTGAATACATTGCATTGTCTGAAGCGACAACAGAAATATTATTTATAATTAATCTCTTGAAAGACGCCTTCAATATGACATTTACAAGTCCTGTCAAAATATACGAGGATAACTCAGGCGCAGTAGCAATAGGTAAATTCGGTAACTTAACAAAAAAAATTCTAAGCACATTGAAGTACAATGTCATTATGTAAATGAGAATTACGAAAAAGGTGTTATCGATATTGTAAAGATAGAAAGTGAAAAAAATATAGCGGACATATTCACTAAGAGTCTATGTAAGGATAAATTTATTAAAAATAGAAACGCGCTGAAATTATTATAGAAGATTATAAATAAAAGTCGAAAATTCAAGAAGGCGTGTTGAATATTGTGAATATTTCGCCTTCTGTATATGAGCGTAGCTATGAGACATAAACAGCGCGACACACGTATACACACATGTAAGTCTCCCCTCCCTAGTGTGTCTGCGACTATGAAGGTGCGTCGAGCGACAGCGAGCGACGCGATATACTCTCTCTAGTCTCGGACGCCCAGCATGTAGCATCTCGCGCATAGCGTAGGCAAGCGCCTCTTTATATTCACACTACCTAATAAACTAGTCATTTCTTTAAGTATAACCCAGAGTATTTTTACTACACCTATCCACCAACTCCAACATAACATTTTCGAAAAAGTAAAGCTGTATAAAATGTCAATAACGGACTAACGTGATAATCTACTGATGAGTACAAAACAAAAGCACTGAATTTTCATAGATGCAAAACAAGTAATCAGGTAAGATTATTAACTAAATTTCCGTTACTCCTATCAACTTCTGCATATAACGATTCGGCCTTATTATATATACGACAGATTTGTCTATTGTGACAAAAATGCTTATAGACAGTAAAATGGAATATTAATTTCTTTTAATTATTAAAATTACTTTAAATTATCTTTTCGCCCATTGATGTCATGCTTTTTGAGGTTACTATCACATAATTTAGTTGGTAGAAATTCTGTGATTATTATTTTCTTTTCTGATGCCAATTTTGCAAAAGAAGTATTATTTCTCTATTAGTGTATTGCTTATTATTTATATGAAATCTGTCAGATATATAACAACGGTTATAATAATTACAAACGTCATACACAGTTAATATCATTTTATTTTCGGATATTAATAATATGTTTGCACTTTGCAGTACACATCAGTTGAATAAACAATTCAACCGGCTTTCTAATTTTCCTGTGACCATCCTCATTCCAAAATAGTAGGCATCTTAACATCCCTCCAAACCATAATTTATCATGTCTATTTAACATTTAGCCTTATTATATTTAATTAATAAAATTATTTGTTATAACTGTATTTTATTATAAAATGAATTTTTCATAGTGGGGAAAACCAGTCCAGTTTGGAGATATTTTATTCAACTTAATGAGAATAATAATAGATGTAAGATGTGTCAAAAGGAGGTAAAGTCCTCAGGAAATACAACTAATTTGCAACAACATCTTCAGAGATCACATGCAATTAATCTCACGAAATCAGAGCCTGGAATGAATGCTGCTACAAAAAGAAAAGCAACTGTAATTTACCCATACTATAATGAAAATTTACTACTTATATTAATATTGATAAATTATTGATATAATGTCTTATTATTTTTTAAGATCCCTCTTGAAGTGGACCAAAATGACAGTTCTCAGAAAGAATCAGTAACTCAAAAATCTTCAACAAGTTCCAGTTCAAATACTGATTTCACTTGTGGTTCTTCTAAAATAGCAGTTAAAAAGTTTACTGCTAGCAAGTGTCATGTAATGTTAAAACCAAAGCAGACTAGAGTTGATGGAAGTTTTTCAAAACAAAAATCATTTCAAAGTAAGTTTTAGTTATTATAGATTTTTATTATAAACATGTCGATTATAAAATTTGCAGTAAATACCTATCAATTGTTTATTTTTGTTAGTTATTTATATTATAAGATACTGCTAAAGAGATAATTTCAAATTCATCATGTTAGTGGTTATATATTTATTGAATTAATTCTGATAAATTGTTTATAATTTGTTTAGGTGGATCTAAGGCCGCTGAAGTAAATAGCAAGCTAATTTTTATGTTAGCCAAGGACAATATGCCTTTTAGAATTGTAAATAAAGAAGGATTTCAAGAATTTGTAAAAGCCTTAAATCCATTTTACAAAATTCCAAATAAAAATACTGTGACAAAACTGATTGAAGAGAAGTACGAGGTTTTATCAGAGATAATAAAGGATGAATTGTCAAAAGTTGATGCGTTATCTTTGACAACTGATATTTGGACAGACACGTTGAAGTCTAAAAGCTACTTAGGACTAACGGTGCATTACATGCTTGAAGATGAGTTCAAGTCAGTCACAATAGGTGTTATAGGATTAGATGATAAACATACAGCAGAAAATATTAAAAAATGGTTGTTAGATACAATAAGTAATTGGAGAATCAAACATGAAAGCATCGTTGCAGTAGTTTCCGACAATACAGCAAACATGAAAAAAGCATTAATTGATGCATTTGGTAGTGATAAATTCATGCCCTGTTTTGCGCATACTCTCAATCTTGTTCCTGCACGAATTATAGAAACAGATAATATTGTCAATCCTTTGATAAAAAAAGTTAAAACAATAGTAACCTTTTTTAAACACAGCGTTTTCGCTTCAGATCAACTACGGTCACATAATGTCTTAAAGCTAATCCAAAGCGTGGAAACGTGCACACGGACGGGACGTATCGTTCGACCATCCTCATCTCCGATCTCGTAGGTGTTTTCGCCCACAATATTCATAATCGTGTATGGCCCCGCGTACTTCGAAGCTAATTTAGCAGAAATCCCCTCCGCTGCTGAGGACAGTACTTTATTCTTCTTCCATACACGACCGCCTAGACAGAATTCGGGAGGTCGACGGTGAGCGTCGTAATATTTGGCTTGTCTCGCCTGCTCCGCTTGCGCGTCGGCCGCCGCTCGGTCGCGGAATTCGCGGAGCTTGTCCATGCACGCTTCCCAATCGTTTAGAGCCACTTGCTGCCTTTACTCTTCGACTAGCCTGTCTTCCCCTCGCCTTAGTGTCTTCGGCGGGTCGGGCCGACGACCATACTTGAGCAAAGCAGGGCTCTTTTTAGTGGAGCTGTGTTCTGCTTTATTGTACGCGAACACCTACTTGTTCAGTTGCTCATGCCAGGACCGGTGATTCTTCTCAGCGTAAGACATGATCATTGTCTTCACCGTTCGGTTCACACGCTCAACAGGATTGGCTTGAGGGTGATACGGTGGTGTAAACGTGTGATGCACGTTTCTCTCCTTTAAGAATACCTCCAAGGGTGCATTCATAAATTCGGTCCCGTTATCGGAGAAAAACACCTCCGGGACTCCGAATCGCAGACATAATCGTTCGTTGAGTCCTTTTATTACCGATTTACAATCTGCCCTTTTTATCGGAATTACTTCAATCCAGCGTGTGAATAGGTCCTGGAAGATGAGAATGTATTTGTGGCCGTGCTTGGTTTTAGGGAGGGGTCCCATAATGTCGCTGACCACGATTTGCCATGGACGCTCTGTAATGCGACGTCCCATGAATTCTGCTGGAGCGCGCTGTTCGACTTTGCACTGCTGGCAAATTTGGCACTGGTTCACGTATCTGGCCACATCTCGAGACATGTGTGGCCAATAATACTTCCGCCTTACTCTCTCTAGAGTTTTCTCACGGCCCAAGTACCCAACAGTTGGAAGGTCATGGCATTCTCTCAGTATTTCGCGTTGCTTTTCGTGAGGGACTGCTAACTTTCATGCATCGTCGTCGCCGGGAGATTCGTCTATGACTTAATTTAGTTCGTACCTGTACAGTCTCTTCCTCGCCAGCTTGAACGTGGAGGAGTCTCGCGGCCGCTGTTGAACCTCTTTTACGATCTTGAGATACCAGTGGTCGTTTGTATCGCGTTCTAGCTCGAACCGCTGGCTCTTCTTCCTCGAACATTCGTGAAAGGGTATCTGGGACATTGTTCAACGAGCCCTTTCGATGTTCAACCGTGAAACTGTGGTTCTGCAGCTCCAAAGCTCACCTAGCTAACCTGCCGGTCGGGTTTTGGAGGTCACGGAGCCACTTCAAGCTGTTATGGTCCGTGATAGCCTTGAAGTCGTAGGCCGCTACATACGGACGGAACTTTTCAATTGCCCAGAGATTGCTAGGCATTCTCGTTCCGTCACGCTATAATTTCTCTCGGCTGCGCTCAGAGTGAGACTCACGAATTCTAGGACTCTCATCGCCGTCAATTATTTGGTATAGCACCACTCCCAGACCTGTATTCCTCGCGTCAGTTTGCACCACGAACTGCGCGTTAGATACCGGTCTGTGTAGAATCGGTGCAGAAGCTACTAGCGCTTTTAGCTTTTGGAAGGCCTCTTCTTGTGCTGTTGACCACTCGTATTTCCGATCCTTCTTCTTGTAGCTAAGTTCGATAAAAACTTTCTATACAACGAGTCCATTTCTATGAAGCATCTCAGCTGACGGAGGTTTATCGGTACCGCATACTCTATGATTGGCTTTATTTTCTCGCGGTCTGGCTTAAAACCATCTCTATTTACTATGATCCCGAGATATTGGACCTCATTGTAGCAAAAGACACTCTTCTCGCGATTTATTGTAAGGCTCGCATCTTGTATCCTGTCCAGAACTCTTTTTAGAACCTCTTTATGCTCCTCAAATGTCTCTGTGACTATTATTATATCGTCGAGATACGAGTAAGCAGAAGGTTCGAGTTCGGAGCCAATGACATTGTCAATCAGCCTCTGGAAGGACGCTCCGGCATACGAAAGACCGTAGGGCATTCTCTTAAATTGGAATAGCCCTTTGCCTGGCACGGTGAAGGCCGTAGTCTCTTTGTACTCCGGGCTAAGTGATATCTGGTGGTACGCACTGCTTAAATCCAACGTGGAGAAGTACCGCGCTTTCTGCAGTTTGCGCAAGATACTTTCCATGTTTGGCAACGCGTACGCGTCTGGCCTTGACTCTGCGTATACTTTTCTGAAGTCCACACAGAAACGAAACTTCCCGTTGGACTTGCGTAACATTATCACTGGGCTTGACCAGCCACTTGTCGAGGGTTCTATTATTCCCGCGACTAGCATTTCCTCCACCTGTTTGCGCATCTCTTCCTCGAGTTCCTGAGATACAGGGTAGTACTTCTGTTTAATGGGTCTTGTAGATCCGACGTCTATTGCATGCTCGATCCACGAAGTATATCCTAGTGGTGCCAGGCTATTTCCGATCAGCTGAGCTACTAAAGCTTCTGCCTCTTTGCCCTGTTCCTCTGTTGAGTCCGCTAACCCTATAGCTGATACGAACACGGTGTTGTTTGCGGTTATGGCGGCTTCTAACTTTACGCTTGCATCGTCATCCTTGAGATGCAGCGTGTCGTCTGTGGGGTTTAAGACGGCGCTAAATTTCTGAATGAAGTTTGCTCCCAAGTAGCACTCCGTGTCTAGGTCTGGCGTTATTGCGACGCGCACGTCTTTGCACACGCCAGCCACGACCATGGGCAGATACGCATAGCCAACCACTGCTATGCTCTGCTCGTTTGCCACCCGTGCCGTTAGGCCGCTGGCTGGGATTAACTCTTTTCCACAAGCGGTAGCGAGCTGTAGGCCGATGGAATTCATCTCAGTCCAGGAAGCTCCTGTATCGAAGAGTGCTCGTAGCCTGTAGCCGGCTACATCTACTTGAAGCCACCATCGCGAGTAAGTTTCTTCGTGGACTTCATTCGGTTGAGTCACGGGCACTTCTTCGCTCTCCCCTTCAGACGATTGGACCGAGTTACCCTCGGTCTCTTTATAAGAGAGTTGGGGGTGGGCATGTGGTCGTGTTTACCTGCCCTCTTGGCCGTTTCCCTGTTTGTTTCCGGCAGCATTGGATTTGGGATTTCCTCCCTTTTGCTCATATACGGGTCCCCTTCGGTACTCTGGCCTTTGTAAAGGTCCGTTATTCTTCGGACTTTGCTGCCTAGTCTGGTGGGTCGAGCTATTACTGCCCGCTATGCATGCTAGACACGACGGGAAAACTCCTGGAGAAACTGCTGAAACCTCGCCTGCAGGCAGCCATAAGCGCGTTCGGAGATCTGGCTCCGCGGCAGTATGGTAAGTAAGTATACTGTTATTATCCAGGACTCCTCTAGGTTTTCTGCAATAGAAGTAGGTAACCGCGCGCCGCCATTATCTGAAATAATCAAATCCCTCAGAGTATTAACTAACACCACGACGCCTGCGACGCCCCCTTTCAGTTCTGCAGTATTTTATGTTGATTTCGGAAAAATTTTACGGAAAAAAACGTTGTGAGAATAACCCTAAAGGTCCTGAATAATACAAAAATGTCCTGGAAAATGGGCGTGAACATGTTGCTCATTCAGGGCAGTCCTGGAAAGATGCAAATGTCCTGAAACATAGCGGTAACCAATGAAAAGTCCTGAAACATAGCGGTGAACAGATATATATATATATATAGATAGATAAAGTATTATCTATCTTAGGATTAGGGTTACACGCGTGCGTATGGCAATCATACGTGCGCGCATGTATATTATAATTTTTCATTTTTCATTTTGTATTTTCAGTGGAACAGTTGTTCACAACGCGGAAGCCATCGCCGTTGGACATCACTGGACAATGCTGTTGGACACTGAGGACGACAACAAAATATAAGTAATCCCTCGCACGTTCTCTCTCTCTCTCTCTCTCTCTCTCTCTCTCTCTTTCTCTTACTGCTGGGGGGAGGCGGGATTGGGCTCTCACGTGCGCACATGATAATTCCATGCGCGCATATCCTATATTAAAGTAAATATTAATTTTTTGAAATTTTTCAGATAACGAGGAAGCCCTCGTCGATGGAGACCATAGAGCACTTCAACCTCGTCATGTGTCCAGCAGCTTATCGTATGTGTGTCTACTTTGGGTAAATATGAAAATTTTAGATAACGGTACCCGCTCGTGCTGCCCTGGACCGTGCGGCCCGCTCGTGATGCAGTGCTGTAGGCTGACAAGCAGCAGGCCGCCCGCTGCTCGCCGACCGACTGCTTGCCGCTGACCGCTGCCCGTTCTCTGCCGGCGGCCCGCTCCCCGCCCCCTCAGGACCCTGGCGTATAGGGACACCATTGCGGCTGGCCTAGAACGGGGCAAGACCTGACCATGATCCAGAATCAGTAGGCCGATACTGGCTGAACCCGGTTTTCCCGTGCGGGTGAGTCAGAACCGATTCTGGATCAAAAAAGGACTGGGTTATTTGGCCTCGTGCAATTACAGGTGAGCCAGAAACCTTAGGCCGGTTTTGGCTCAAACAGGTTACGACCTGATATGGGGGTTATTGGCTCCCGTGCAATTGCGGGTGATCTAAAAACCCTATGCCGCTTCTGGACCAACGGGTGATCCAAAAACCCGATACCGATTCTGGACCAACGGGTCACGACCTGAAGTGGTCGGGAATCGGTATAGCTTAACAACTATGCTGTACCATATTTTATATATTCTTTCGTGGACTGTCAGACTTGTACACAGAAATGATTATAAAACATTGTTAATAATTTGTAGATACGCTTGAGTAGCATCGCTACCGGGAATATAGTCTTTTAATAATTTAATCACTCTTGGGTTGCAGATTCTTAGTACAGAATTGAAATTCATCTTGTCTTTTGGATCAAAATCTTGAGCAGTCAATAAATGCTTATCCTTTTATCTTGTTTACAATCATTTTTAAATGTGCACATTAAACTACAAAATTACCGATTGGCAAAACAATAGAAAATTTTAGAAGTCTGTTTTTACATCTCATGCCAATATGCATGGTGTCTTATATAAAAATATGATTGGTCGAAATATTAGCATGGAATTCTGGGATTTTAATCGACAGGCTTTCATTTTGATACGTCCCACTTTCTGTTTTGCCAATTTGTGTTTGAAGACTCATTGCTTTTAAAATGTGAGGATCACCATCGGATGAAAATCCTAAAATATTTATACCCTCTTTTTCTAAAAACTGAGTGATGAATTTCCACCGATTCATGGAATCTTCAGCAGTAAATGAGTTGTCTGTTTCAAAAAGATTGAGACAGAAAGATAGGCAATTTTTTTGTAGTGGTTAGACCATATAAGTATATAGTAAAATGGATGTTTTACCATTTTCGAAATGGTTATACATTTTTTTAACAGAGGAAGCTTTAAAGGATAATAGAGTAGGCATAGAATTTTCATCCATTTGCAAAACAAAACTAATCAATTGATCATTTATAGAGTCGTAGTATATTCTACCATTAATTCTAGTAGCGTCTTCGCTTAAATAAACTACTTTAAGGAGATTCCGATTGTCGAGAAATGCTTTTAGCTCTTTAATACGACATTGGCCTTCTATTATTTTGTCAGCAGATGTATTAATAAATTTGTTTATAGTACTTATTGAAGGTAAAGGTAGAGTTGCACTTAATGTTTCATATAGTATTGGTCCACCAACCATATGAATATAAGATGCAAAAAGTTTCAAGGAATGATCATACCTGAATCCACTTGGTTTTGTATGATGATTACTGTCGAATGTCTTAATTAATAATTGCAAAAATGTGGTATTATTAGGAGCATTATTCTCAAATTGAATATCAGATAATTTTTCAAAACTAAAGCGTGCCAATTTATTTGGTGTAGATTTACACTTGCATTTACAAGCCAAATTATTTGTCCCTTGGTTTGTTCAGTCATCGAAAGTAGTGTTATTCATAAAATTTATCATATAACGAATAATGGTTTTTTCTCCTATAGTAAATTGAAAATCCTTACGGTTAAGTGAAAATAATCCATAATAATTTGTTAAATTTGATTCTTTTGGAATGTGACTTGCGTAAATATCAGTTTTTACGAAATTTTCTAAATGAGCAACAATAAAATCATATGAAACATATTTCAATGCATGGTAATTATTTAAATTTTGAAGTTTGAAAGTATCGAAAAGTCGTATGCTTTCAGATTTATCCATTCTTATCCCTTAAAAAAATATTTCGATATGCTAATTATATCGAATAATAATGTATAAAGAAAAATCAACGATTTTTTATTAAGGTAGCGGACATCAAACAAACCAATAGTTGTAAAAAATTATTATTGCTCTATTGCCAACGTTTCGGAAGCGTTTGTATACTCCCCTCTTCAGGGCATAGTAAACAATATCAATTAAACATGTTGGTCGATCCTATTGCAAGTAACAATGGTCGATCCTATTGCAAATATCAATTAAACATGTTGGTCGATCCTATTGCAAGTAACAATGGTCGATCCTATTGCAAATAACAATAGGATCGACCAACATGTTTAATTGATATTGTTTACTATGCCCTGAAGACGGGAGTATACAAACGCTCCCGAAACCTTGGCAATAAAGCAATAATAATTTTTTACAACTATTGGTTCGTTTGATGTCCGATAGTTTACTTGATTATGCAGGTACTAAATGTTTCGGCAAAAAGCTGGAGATCTGCTCACCACGAGCGACGACAGTCAAGTGTGCATCACGATCGCTCGCACGACTCACAAGGCCACTTGAGGCCACTTGTATGTTTTACCCACTTCACTTGGCTGTTTATGAAGATTTTAGATATAGTCTTGGTCTATCTATGTATAAAATTTGACTGATGCTATTCTGCCGTGTGAAAGAAAAACTTACATAAGTACAAAGTAAATGAAACGGAGAAAATGAAGAAAAACTGATTAATTTGAAATTTGTTATGAAAATAATGTTTTAAATTCTGCAAATTAGTATTTAAACTAAAACAGGCATTTTCTATCTGACAGTCTATTCAAAATTTTAATTAAAAAAAAACCTTTAAAAAACGTAAAAAAATGTACTTACGTTTTTTGTATTTAGTAAAATGTTTGTTGAAAACCTTACATATGTAACGGAACCGTCTACGATGGGAAAATTTTTTTTTGTATATATTTTTATGCGATGAACCATAGTCATAACCCTGAACACCTACTACCCTACCGACACTATTGCACCAAGGATTGTAGATGTGACCTGCGCTTCTCGGAGTCTCAAGCTGTCATAAAACACCGACGCGGCGCATGCTTTAAAATTTCTGAATTTTTAATCTTGCAATGTCCTTTTCCTTAAAAGGCTATATTTAGACTTAATATAAAAACGGACTGTAAATTTTCCTTTCTTCTTGATAAAGACAAACACTACTTTTAAATAAATAAAAATTATATCCGATTATACCTACGATCACAGATACTGTAAAATTATAATACGCAATCGTTTATCGAAGATTATTATATTCTCTTGTACAAAAGTAAGTAACCTTACTCTAATAAAAAAATGTTCAATAGTAAAACCTTTAGTTGAATTACAATATTTCTGCAATACAATTTTATTTAGAAATACTTCAGTTGTATTAATGAGTTAGTTATAAATTAGGGTTAATTTTCTACAAGGATATATTTTAAATAATAATTTAAGTACGAATTGTTAAACAAACCCTTGTGCAATAATCACAATTGTAATTCTTGCTTTATACGTTTGACCTAACTAACAAACCGTTCCAAACGCGAGGTATAAGAGTTTATAAGGTTTTCCATTCACAATCACAAACAAATATAAAATTACAATAACTACTTTAAGACACATTCATGAAAGAATATTTTTCCTACTCAAATAATGAAACTTATTCAACCTTCTGTTTTTCTTCTGCTATAAATAAATAAACTGTTTTATTACATATCACAAATTTAACAAACATTTTTGGATTTTGAACAATTACATGTGAGTTGGAAATATTCCTTCAAAATGTGGAATTAGCCTTAAGAAGACGATAGCCCTAGCGGATGCGTAATCTTGGGGCTGTAAAACACATGGCCCATACTAAATATAGATACGACGCTTTCCCACGCAGGGACGCGCTTTTCCGAGTTTTTCAAAACATGACTTATACTATACATTGAAATATTATTTTACATTATCTCTCAAACCGTTATCAATAAAATTATTTTAACAACAACCGATATTAAATATAACAGTAAGGAAATTAGGAAAAATAATATTAATTATATATATTCTTTGTTAAATAGCAATCAACAGCTTTGTTGTTTTTGTATTAATAATACAAAGATCTAGTAACAAAAACCCAAAAATATAGCTCTATGAGTAACCATATGCATTTTATAAACGCAACCTATAACCATGTAAAGAATCTTTATTAACCAACGATAAATAATTACTATAATAGCTATTATATTATATAAATCAACAAGTTTTGATAACAAAGCATTTAGGTTTTAGTTTATTTTAGATAATTGACTGTTATAAATTTATCATATATGATTTCATTGTAAATTAGATTATTAAGTTAGTAAAATTTTGTATTCCGAATAACTATCATTAAAATAGTCGTAGCATTTTCATTCAAGTTGTAATATCTTGCTACATAATTATTTAGTAAGATAAATAATTCAATTCATGGTAGAATATCTAGATTGTTAATTATAGGAAAACCCGAGACAAAGAAGATGTTTGTCAGCTGCATCAGCCCCAAAACACATGGCTCGTCTAAAAATAGATTTTTCTCAGTCTTCCTGCGCGGAGACGCATTTTCCAGCATCTTTTGGGACTCAATGTACTATAGCATAAGAATATTATTTTACAATAACGCTAGATATCTCATTAATTATAATTAGAAAAATAATTTTTGTTTAAGATAAAAGTTGCATTATGTTAAGTAAAAATTAAGAGATGAGAAAATCCATTATTATAATATGTTTTTATAGTAATAATAATCCATTTGTCTATTTCTACTAGATTAACTAACTAGACTTTAAGTTTAGATGATAAACTGTTTAGAATTTGAATAATACATTTGTAATTCGTACGTTTTCTTAATAATAATTAACTATTATGACTATTTATAAGTAATTTTCATTGTTAATGCAAGTTTTATGAAATATACACATTAGATAAAACATTTTACTGGACAATAGTTGTATTTTAACACATTGTTACTTACGAAAACTAATTAAATTTCAAATATTTTAAATAAATAATAGAAAATCTAAGGAAAATGTATTAATTTAATAAAATAACTTAATAATATGATTGATACATTAGCTAGAATGAATAGTCTAATGTTTTTATAAAGTTTGCATAAGAAATTTCATTGTTTAATGTATAATTAAGTTTATAAAATTTGTAATGCGTTTAACTCCTGTTGTAATAGACCGATAACTTCCGTTCAAATTTGTATTTTCATTTTAGAACAAAATGTAATAGAATAACATATTTTATAATTTATAAACTGCCAACATTGTATAATTTTCAACAAGTAACAGAAAATTGATCATTTTTGACTCGAAAGAAAGAGAAGGATATATCTTTTGTCTCTCTCATCTCTCTTTCTCTGTCGCACATATATCGTTCTCTCTCGCTCCTTAAAGAAGATACGAGCCGCCGGAAAATACCCTAGAGAAGGGATAAGGGACCGCTCTCTGCCGCTCTCTGTGTTAAAACATAGGATTTTCCCCACTATCACAAAAATCAACGTTTGGAAGGGATGACACCCCCGCACCATTGGACACCGTTTTCTCACACCACTAGCCACAATTAACACTACAGGATACATGACTATCAACCGCCGTTACAAATGTCAACCAGCGATTCGATGCCTCAAGATGACGCAACCACCCGATTCGACACCGCAATTTTTCCAGCCAAAGAAGAGGAGGAGCAATGTATTTAAATACGCCGAACGCGCACTGCTGGTCGGTCAGTCAGATTTACAAGCCTCACAAGCTTTGCTGACTGGTCCAGGGTGCAGTTCACCACAAGCCTCACAAGCTTTGCTGACTGTACAGCAGTTCACCACAAGCCTCACAAGCTTTACTGAACTGACCAAGTCAGATCAACACAAGCCTCACAAGCTTTGCTGACTGTACAGCAGATTGACACAAGCCTCACAAGCTTCAAAACTCTGTACACAAATTTCAAAATTTAAATAAATATTCAGATTTTTCAAATTTCTAGTTTAATTTCTTTTTACCAAATTTCTAAATTTACTATATTCAAACATTATAAGAGAAAAGGAAATTTACAAAAAATAAGAAAGGTAAATAAAGAAAAAAAAAATAATAAATTAAAATTCCAGACAAGTGAATAAGTAATTGTCTTGGATCGTGAATAGACGATTGGCCTTGATCTTAAGGATTACTGGACAGGAGCTATTCACGATAACAATTCATTTAGTGCGAGTCTTAAGGGCTTTGTGCAATTTGAGTTGACAAGGCAACGACTGAATTAACTTAAAGAGAATTATTATTTCAAAAATAAAGAAATTTTGGATCATTAATGAAAATAAAAGAGACCCGAACAAATTAAAATTCCAGGCAAGTAAAAAGGTAATTGTCTTGGATCGTGAATAGACGATTGGCCTTGATCTTAAGGATTACTGGACAGGAGCTATTCACGATAACAATTCATTTAGTGCGAGTCTTAAGGGCTTTGTGTAATTTGAGTTCACAAGGCAACGACTGAATTAACTTAAAGAGAATTATTATTTCAAAAATAAAGAAATTTTGGATCATTAATGAAAATAAAAGAGATCCGAACAAATTAAAATTCCAGGCAAGTAAAAAGGTAATTGTCTTGGATCGTGAACAGACGATTGGCCTTGATCTTAAGGATTACTGGACAGGAGCTATTCACGATAACAATTCATTTAGTGCGAGTCTTAAGGGCTTTGTGCAATTTGAGTTGACAAGGCAACGACTGAATTAACTTAAAGAGAATTATTATTTCAAAAATAAAGAAATTTTGGATCATTAATGAAAATAAAAGAGATCCGAATAAATTAAAATTCCAGACAAGTAAATAAGTAATTGTCTTGGATCGTGAATAGACGATTGGCCTTGATCTTAAGGATTACTGGACAGGAGCTATTCACGATAACAATTCATTTAGTGCGAGTCTTAAGGGCTTTGTGCAATTTGAGTTGACAAGGCAACGACTGAATTAACTTAAAGAGAATTATTATTTCAAAAATAAAGAAATTTTGGATCATTAATGAAAATAAAAGAGACCCGAACAAATTAAAATTCCAGGCAAGTAAAAAGGTAATTGTCTTGGATCGTGAATAGACGATTGGCCTTGATCTTAAGGATTACTGGACAGGAGCTATTCACGATAACAATTCATTTAGTGCGAGTCTTAAGGGCTTTGTGCAATTTGAGTTGACAAGGCAACGACTGAATTAACTTAAAGAGAATTATTATTTCAAAAATAAAGAAATTTTGGATCATTAATGAAAATAAAAGAGATCCGAATAAATTAAAATTCCAGACAAGTAAATAAGTAATTGTCTTGGATCGTGAATAGACGATTGGCCTTGATCTTAAGGATTACTGGACAGGAGCTATTCACGATAACAATTCATTTAGTGCGAGTCTTAAGGGCTTTGTGCAATTTGAGTTGACAAGGCAACGACTGAATTAACTTAAAGAGAATTATTATTTCAAAAATAAAGAAATTTTGGATCATTAATGAAAATAAAAGAGACCCGAACAAATTAAAATTCCAGGCAAGTAAAAAGGTAATTGTCTTGGATCGTGAATAGACGATTGGCCTTGATCTTAAGGATTACTGGACAGGAGCTATTCACGATAACAATTCATTTAGTGCGAGTCTTAAGGGCTTTGTGCAATTTGAGTTGACAAGGCAACGACTGAATTAACTTAAAGAGAATTATTATTTCAAAAATAAAGAAATTTTGGATCATTAATGAAAATAAAAGAGATCCGAATAAATTAAAATTCCAGACAAGTAAATAAGTAATTGTCTTGGATCGTGAATAGACGATTGGCCTTGATCTTAAGGATTACTGGACAGGAGCTATTCACGATAACAATTCATTTAGTGCGAGTCTTAAGGGCTTTGTGCAATTTGAGTTGACAAGGCAACGACTGAATTAACTTAAAGAGAATTATTATTTCAAAAATAAAGAAATTTTGGATCATTAATGAAAATAAAAGAGATCCGAATAAATTAAAATTCCAGACAAGTAAATAAGTAATTGTCTTGGATCGTGAATAGACGATTGGCCTTGATCTTAAGGATTACTGGACAGGAGCTATTCACGATAACAATTCATTTAGTGCGAGTCTTAAGGGCTTTGTGCAATTTGAGTTGACAAGGCAACGACTGAATTAACTTGAAAAGAATTATTATTTGGAAAATAAATATCATTAAAATTTAACGAACTAAGGAAAAATTACAAATCGATAATAATTGATTAGGTTGGTTTAGGGAAGGGCGAATCTGAGAATAACCTGAGATGGGGGAAATTTAGTATTATCCAACACACATCATTCCAGGGCTCATGACCTTTTTCCAATCCATACAAGAGGCATGTGCAACAAAAATTGTTTTTAAGAGACAAATGTGCTGCTTCTGTTGGTCCCTATTAAAATCCAAATCCTCAATCCAAAGAAAAATTAATTACTAAATTTTCAACGATTAATTACGAACTTGTTACTACACATCTTTTCCTTTAGCTCGTCCATGGTTTATTAGCTGGCGCAGCTACGACCAAAAAGAGCATTAATTCTTAATTGAGTTAATAATCCCAGTCGTGTTATGTTTTAGGACGTGACACATAAAAGCACTTACGTGTTTCTTCGGGTAAAATGTTCATGAGTGCGGACATACTTTTATATGTAAAAACTTATATAAGTCACAAGCTTAAATGAGCTTGTTACGAGATTATTGAAATGAAAGAATGAAATAATCATATCAATTATTTATATATAAAGTAATTTTATTATTCTGAATATATAACAATATTTTTCCAGCAATGAAATACATAATATATAAAATAATTTAATTATTATGAATACTACGTAATATACATTTTTTTAAACAAATAAAAATATGATAACGTCGTATAATTTACAGACTGTTGTTACTTCTTTTATTCATTATCATGATTGTCAATTAAATCATTCACATTTGCCTCTGGTATATTTTTCCAAAACTGACGTCTGCTACTAGGCATTAATGGTACTAAATTATTTATTATGCTTTGTTTTTTCACCTTGGGAATGCCGCGTGCTATGCCAACAACTTCTGGAGTTGAAAAACCCTTTTTTATGATTTGTGATCGAATGAAATCTAATTCCAGTGATTGTTCAGTCTCATCATATGTTAATTTATATGCCATTTTATAACTTCCTCGAGAAACAGTTAACTGTTTTATTTGCTGAAGATACGGCCGTGTATACGTTTTTTTTAATTTGATTTTAGAAGAATAATCAATCCAATTATAAAAATTAAATGTGGATAAGGATTTAACTATCACTTTTTTTTGCATTAGTAGATCCAACAGCAGTCTCATAATCAATAAAATCATAAACATTTTTCATTTTTTTCATAGCTAATTCCACCTGATGATGGAAGGCATCTGCTGCCATGAAAGTATGCCCACTCTCAAAATAATTGATTTCAATAAACTCAGCCTCAACTTCGTCAGAATTAATAATATATATAAAGAAAGACAATAAACACCAATTTTTATTTTGTGCCGCACAGTTGTCCAACCACAAAATAATTCTTTTTTTATCGCGAACTGCCAGAAAAAATGAGTAAAAAGTGCTTACAATATCCTCTTTTTTCCTACCAGCAATTCCCTCATGCCAAATAACAGCGATAGGTCTTCGTTCATTGCTTATGGAACCAAGAGGGACGAAACTTTGATTGAAGGCAATAATCCGACGAGTAAATGCTGCAGTTTTAAATTGTTCCATATGAGGCAACATAATTACTTTTTCCAAATCTACAGAGTAGTATATGGTATCAGGTGAACTGGAAATATTTTCGACGTCTTTTTGATACTTTCCTCGTGCTTTTATATATTTTGTACGATGTTGTGACCAGAGTTGGCATATATTACAATCTTGATATAAATTTTCTTTTGTGTGATCTTTGTTGTGCACGTTAAATTTTTCACAAAGCTCACACTCTTCATGCCCCAATTTTGTAAACGAAATATTCATTTCTTCAAAAACTGACCTGTATAGATGGTACGACACTGATTCACGAGGATTCTTCTGTGTAAAGTCAGCATGCATATCTGAAATATTTAATGTATTGGGCAAGTATCGTCTGTTTGGAGCATGAGCTCGATGGTAGTGTGAAATATTTGGATGATAAGACTCTATGTGATTCTTAATTATGTCATGTCTTTGTAACTTCGTAGAATCTGTTTGTTTTCCTCGTCCATCAGACTTTGGTTTCAAAGTAACTTGATCAATGTTACTGAATGCATTTCTTATTATAAAGTCATTATTAGCTTTATATCCTAATGTTGTCAAAAAAAAAGTTTTGCATACTTTATTCTCAATTTTGTTATTTATAAGATGATAAGAATATTGATTATTCTGTTTCTTATTTCCTGCACTTTTTCGACGTTTAATCTGCTCAGATCTAACACGATTGACGATAAAAGTTCATCTACTAGACCAATTTAAATCCCAATAAGCTTGATTAATCAATTTACGCGTTGTTTCTAAGATTTTTTCTGAACATTTTAAACGACATTTACTATTACAAGGAGGATAAACTTCATGCTGCTTTTGTAACTTTTCTTTTTTCAGCAATTCTTGATCTAATTTAGACATTTTTTTAGTATTCTTTTCAGAACTGTTATTATTTTGGATTGTTAATTCGTCTTCATCTGATAGTTCCACGTTATTGTTAGTATCCATACTTTCGCTGATGTTCATACTATTATTTACATTAGAATTCTCATGAATATGCTCATTACTATCAGTCAATTTACAACGATTATTATGCAAACTTAAATCTATTACAATAGCTTCTTCAGAAACATCCATTTCTGAATCGTAGTCTGCTCGGCTTTTATTGAGTATTTCCTTACCAACGATTGCTTCAGCAATCGCCAAACATGGAGACAAATTATAGTCATCATTACCATCTATAAAATATAAAAGAACAATTTTTTGCATACGGCGCGTAAAGTGCATACTGTAAAGGACGATTATCGAAACCGTCAAAACATTGCAGGAATTCATATGAAAAGTTAGTACTCATTAAATATTGCTAACCTTGTACTAATTTACGAAAAATATATATAATAAAAATTTTGGATATTTCTTATGCAGCTTTCAATACACGTTTACTCTGAAATAACGTAATATTCAAAAAATATAATTTTAATCCTTTAATTTTATATTTGAAATAATAATTTGTATATGATAACGTGTTCATATTTATGAGCAAGACTTAGTAATGAAAAAATACATCGCAGATACATACTGTAGAAGGAAATAAATTTGCTTTTATAGTAATAACTGAATCGAAAACATCTAGTTATAACTTTAATAACGTTAAAATTAATTTATTATTTCTTTGATTTCTCGCTACGTTATTTATTAGCTTACTGAATACGAGATTTTTTATTTAAACCTATAATTAAAAATACATATTATTGTAAAAATCATTACTTACGATCACTGTTCTGCGACATATTACTTTTCTTTTCACAAATTTATAATTACCCTGTTCGAGCTCACGTCCGAAAAGCTACTGCGACGACTAACAAAAATCCGTAAGCTAAACATTCAGAGCCCTTCCACTCTTTCTAGCGTACTTCTGACTAGGTAAGGATTTCCTGATAGTGTTTACTAATAAAATGTTTAAACGAAAATGAAGAGGCTTCTGCGCGCGCTTCTATAGATGTAAACAAATTGAATTTTCGTAAACAAGGTAACTGAGCGCTGATCTATTTTTTCATATTAATTTATCATACTCAATATCTAACATTAAATTGTTGTAGTGATCAATAATCAGATAAGTTGCTCCTCACAATTGTATATGTGTGTGTGTGTGCGCGCACGCGTGTTTGTATGTATGTATTATAACGAGGTGTGATACAGCGCTAGCCGGCGCAAAAGTAGGGCCCTGTGTTACCGGCACCTGCGGTTAGCACACCAGATAGAGGGCCAGGGAGCAGTGCGTTGGTAGTCTCGCGGTAGAGACACTCGCCTCCGGTCCGGACGGCTCGGGTTCGATTCCCGATGCCGGCGCGTATTTTTTACTCTTCTCCTCCGTATCCACCCCGTTACAGTATATATGTATGTATGTATATGTATGTTAAAATTTAATTTAGTTATAATTGAAATTATTTTTTATGATATTTAATTAAAAGAAACCTTCATTTTCAATAATAAATAATGTCAATAATTATAATTAAATTAAATTTATAAGTACTTACGGGTTTTCATTTATTCATAACATTGTCAAAGTTGAATCTAAATTTTCATAAAGAACTTACACAAATGCATGCGAAGTTTATATTTTCAACGAGTGACTCGTACTCACCGACATTTTTGAAGGAAAAACTTACTTAATGGACTTTACGTAAGTTTTTGTTTCACATTTCAAGCGAGCTCGTGCGACTTACATTGTTTTTATCAAACGGAAAGTTACTTACGGTAGTTTTTCCTTATAAATTTACGAAATTTTTAAATTATGAAATACTTACGTTATTTTCTTCTATGGTACAAAAAGTTCAAAAAATTTTGTATTATTTTCATTTTTTTTTATAGAAAAATTCAGCAATTTCTAAAGAATTTATTCATCTGAAAAACTCATTTTTGACAAAAATGTCACTTATGTAAGTTTTTCTTTCACACGGCAGTATCGTACAACAGATCAAAAGTATATTAACCAAATTAACCAGAGTATAAGTTCCGAATCACCTCGCTGTGATATTTGTTTTGTTTTGATACCTGACTAGATAAGCTGTAACCTATTATATGTGTATATACAATCTGTATATAAATCTGTCGCACGCAAGGTCGCGCGTATAGCAGTTTTTGCTATAAGAATTTGGCTAAGGTCGCAGATTATTCCCGCAGGTGAGTTCAGTGATCACCCAAGGGAATCATCGACTTTAGTCTCGTGTTACATATAGTACTTTAGTCCCATCGCCACTGTGGCCACTTCATAGATTTGAAAAATTATTTTGTGTTTATGTGTTATAATTTTGTTAGTTTTAACCCAATTCACCATAAACGTAAAAAAATTAGACTATGTTACTTTATTCTCACTAATTTACTTTATTCCTGCATAATGCGTGAATAAAAGTACTTTATTCCCGCTAATTTAAAAAGAGGGAATCAGACGCCACTTTTGCCCCGCTTCTCAGGCTATACAATGGCCATTATAGTAGAGATGGGAATTTCATTATCAAACGATTATGAGACTAAAATTGGCTTACAGGGAGATAATCTGCGGTGTGGGTCCTGGATCTGGCTAAAACTGTAGGAGGTACATATTTATGACAAATAATCACACGTGTCTCCTTGCATGTCTTGGGATTTTTGTGAATGGGCCTTTTTTCCGAGACCCAAGCTATTTTATGTCTAAAATGAACAATTTTCGATAAAAATGGGGTCTCTTTCTTTAGTTATAGCTTTTTGAATATTTCGGTCATATAAATGGACTAAAAAGTTTATAAAAGAAGGCAAAGAAAACTTTAATTTAAGCGATGTTTCATTGAAAAATGTCGATTATTAAAAATGTTATAGGCTATCAAAAATAGAGTAAGAAAATCACTAAAAATTTCTTATTTTTTTCAATCATTTAATGGGTGGTATTTTAAGATGGGGACGGGTGGACTTTTTAGTCCATTTATATGACAGAAATATTCAAAAAGCTATAACTAAAGAAAGAGACCCCATTTTTATCCAAAATTGTTCATTTTAGACATAAAATAGCTTGGGTTTCGGAAAAAAGGTCCATTCACAAAAACCTCGAGACACGTGTCTTATTATTTGTCACAAAGAAGTACCTCCTATCCAAATCCAGGACCCACATCCCTAATCATCCCCTTGTTAGTCACTTTGAAATTTTGTGGAAAGGTAAATTCATGTCTTCTTAAGGCACGAATTTTTGCAGATCTCTTGATTTGTTCGCAGAGCTCTGAACTTATCCACAGAATCCCTTAGAAATCTTTGGAACTTTTTGGAGCTCTTAAGAAATTCTGAGTACTCTGTAGAAGAATGCACACGCTCGTGAGTACACGGTTGCCTCATTGCGCACCACGGATTTCTTAAGATTCCCTAAGAGTTTTCACTGAGCCCCACGAATTTCTGATAATTTTTCGGAGTTCTCCTATATCGTTTTTGAGAGTTTTGGGAGTGAGTGGCCCCTTGGAGGTTTCCGTCGACATTTGAACAACGTAGAATACGAGTGACCGTTGACTCAGCAAAAGAATAACTAGCTCGCGATGCACTCATCATGGCATCGCGACGTTAGCTCCGTGGTTGAGCGCGAGGCTACAAACCGTAATCACGGGTCCATGAGTTCGCGTTCAGCTCGTCGCTTATTTTTTCACACTTTATTACTTAATATCCATGTATGTCAAAAATATTTTTGAATTTTTTTTACCTTGAAGATGACCCTGGAAACAAGTTAGGTATATTTGTGTATATTTACCCTACATGTATGAATTTTTTCAGATGTTTCAGAAAAAATGTTTTTCCGCGGGGAAGGGCGAGGGGGAGTGGGTTAGAAAGGTAAAAACTTGACAAAACTTCATTTTTGTTAACTACTTACAAGTTTTTATAGGTTATTTTCGAAAAGCCCGAGGGGGCACTTTCACCTATGTACTTATGTAAGTGGGGGGGGGGCATAGGGACGAACTACGGTAAGCAGTTTAAAAAGTGGGTTTAGAGGCCAACTAGAAATGTAAGCTGACAGTTTGTTGCTCTGAGCTTTCCAATTAGATTTTACTCTTCGTTTAGGGAATTGAGTGTTACCAACTTTCGTTAACTACACGTTAAAGATGTTTCAGTCACGTTATTTGAGAACTAAATTGAGATTATTGAAATCTACTTAGCGCGTCTTTTATTTTACGGGCCATTTTTACGGATTTACATATGCGCCTTTGAATGAAAAGTTGTTGTTATCCCTGAAAGTTGTCATGCACCGTTTTTGTAACAAATTCTCATTGAACTATGATGATTACAAGAAGTTCTCGTACTGATTATGCAATGATACATAGATTATGTAAGCATGAATAATATTCACAGGTGTCAGCATTTTGCAAATATACTGAAAGCCAGCATAATGAATGAGAATTCGACAAGTCATTTGTTCGCAAGCTGCTACTTAATTGAAATTCTTTTCAAATTTAATGAATACTGAAAATGTTATCCAACAATTGTCTGACAATTGTAAAAAAATAATATCTTTCTAATTCTTATTACGACTTTTCCAAATATAAAGTATAATATGATTACTAATTGTATGATGTTGCTACACTTTGTTGCTTGAATTTTTAAAGAAAATGATAAAACTTGAAATTTTTATATTGAAAAAAGTGTTAGGTATAAGAACAAAGTAGCCAGCAACCGTCTAACACCAAACCCTGCCAAAAAATAAAGCATTTCACCTCTGTTAGTAAAGCTGAGAAGGGGCACCATAGTATTTTTATTCTAATACACACATACATACACACGAGGGCGTTCACTGTTTAATTTGTGCTTCAAAAGTTCTTATTTATACAATTAAACTGACGACTGTTAGATCAACGCAATAACCTTAATCTCGGTAAAAAAAATGATGAGCTAAAAGTTGGTAGGGCCAAATTATTTATAATAATTGTTGAGTATCTCCAAAAATAATAATAAAAAAAAGAATAATAGAAGGTAGAGGCTAATCTAGTAAATGGAGTTACATTGACAGATTAGAGGGCAGGGGGAGTAGAAATAGAGGTATTTGAGAATCGCGGAACGCAGAGGTGATCGACTCGACTGGTTTGGTGTAGAAGCGGCATTTGGATACCTTGCTGGTTGGGAGAGTGCCTATTGTGGTTGCTAGGTGCCATGATGTGCATCTGATGCGCAGAGAGGGGATGAGACTGAGGCAGCCACGCCAGCAGCATCGATAAATTGTTGAGATTCGCATTTATTGCAAGATTCGAATTGCTAGAGGTCAGGAGGCCGTGATTCGGGGGCCGAGGAGCTGCAACGGTACCCACATTGCTGTTAGCTTGCGGCGGAAACGCGCTGCTGTCCGTTGTTGGGGCTGAGGGGTTTGAGGAGCTGTTATGTGAGGAAACCAAGTCCTTGCCAGGTGCACTGCCCCCACCACCATTGGCTGAACCGCCGCAGCTGCCACCAACACCAGCACCGGCCGACGCCCCTGAGCCCGCCGAGTTCGAGCCTGAGCCCTTTGAGCACCTCAGGCATTTAGGCAGCCACGAATTCCGCCGGATGAACTTCCGATACTCCTTCCGTACCTGCGAATGCAAACCATCCAATATATTATATATTTATTCTGTCTTCTTCATTCAGCATTTACTTATATAAATATTATGAATATAAATATTATGAAAATCAATTTTTTAACACGCCGTGGCACAGTGGCAAATCTGAGCTCAAAAACGATCAAAATTGATGTTTTAAGAGAATTTTTGAGATACAAAGTTTTTCTTTGCTGGTTCGATAGGGGTGGTCATTACCTACGATAATCCGTTTTCGTTGAAACTACATAAGCCCTTTTTCTCGCAGGCTTTATGTCACTATGCGCCAGTTTCTCGTTTCGTCAACTCTTTTTGCCTTTTTATCGATGATGTGCACTAATCTTCAAAAATTCATAAGAAGTGCTATTTTGATAATTTCCAGCTCTGAAACTTTACGATAAAAACCCGGAAAAAATTTGGAGGGATTAAAAGTATTGAGAAAAACATGTAAAAAAAGCGTGCATGCACACATGCACGCACGCACGCACACACATACATATACACATACATACACACACACATATACATATATATTCAGTGACATTAGTGCACATCATCGATAAAAAGGTAAAAAAAGATAAGATAAACTGCCGCATAGTGACCTCCAGCCTACGAGAAAAAGGGCTTATGCCGTTTCAACGTAATCGGATTATCGTAGGTAATAACCACCCCTATCGAACCGCGTGAAGAAAAACTTTTTATCTCAAAAATTCTCTTAAAACATGAATTTTGATTACTTTTGGGCTTAGGTTTGCCACTGTACGTGGGTGAAACACGGTTTCTCGTGCTTGTTTTGCATGTACAAAGCGGTGGATTTACACACTCTTCACGGAGTGTGCGTGAATACTATGTTAATTAAACGTTCCTAGCGTATAATACATCATTTTTTAAAAATAATCTTTACATTTGTTTACATTCACTGTATCGTCTTTTTTGTCAGCATTGCTACGCTCGGGCGACAAAATCGACTCGTGCTCCTTATTATATCAATTATTTATTTATAGATATAATTATTTTAATCGGTTTCCGTGTTTCGCGTACGATGAGTTCAAAAATAGTTTACGCAACACGCCGAAGGCGAAGGTGACAAACATGCGGTCTGAGGCATTCTTTATTTTTTTCCGTGGGGTGTATACTATTTTATTCCCATCTCCACTATAATGGCCACTTTATTGCCAGAAAGCGGGGCAACAGTGACACGTTGTTCCCTCTTTTACTTTATTCCCGCATATGCTGGACACAAAGTACTTTATATCCCGAATTTGGAGGACGTAAAGTACTTTATATCCCGCATATGAGAGAATAAAATAACTTACGAGGAGAGGTTATAAGCAATCAAAAATATCGTAAGAAAATGGTTAAAAATTTGTCTTCGTTTTAACCGATTAAATGGATCGTATTTTTAACCATTTTCGTACGCTATCTTCAATTACTTGTAATTTCCTGAAAAATCAATATTTTTTAACGAATCAGGGCTTAAATTTTAGCTTTTACTGTCTACTTTTATCTATCTATCTTTTTTTGCTCGTTTTCGTATCATAAATATTTGCAATGTGACACTCAATAGAAGAGCCATCATTTTTTAACGAAATAGAGGATATTTGAGATTAAATGGCCTATATCTCAAGAAAAAGGGCCTATTGGATGAAATTGTCAGCACTGAAGTTTATTCTTAGGTACCAGAAATCGACTCTGCAATGCCCGCTAAAATCCGTTTCCCGCAGGTTAGACCCTGTCCTTGTTAGTCTAATAACATAAAGTTCATGGTGAATTTGGTTAAAACTAAGAAAATTATAACTCAAATACAAAATAATTTTTCAAGTCTATAACGTGGCCACAGTGGAGCTGGGAATAAAGTACTATTATAACACGGGAGTAAAGTCGATCGTTCCCTTGAGTGATAAGCCCCTGCTTCTGCTTCGCTTCACTCGCTAGGACAGTGAACTCACTGTATCGGCGCCGGGAGCAAAATTGGTACTTTCGGCTAATATCAATTTGTTTAAGAAAAGTAAGTCAAGTTTTAATAAACAAATTGATATTACGTCGTATTGGTAACTCGTATCATAAATTTTCCCATCGATACTCCCTCTGAAATTTCTTAACGAACAAAATAAGCTTTATTTCGTTAAGATTGGATAAGAAACAAAAAAAAATTAGGTAACTTATTGAAGTTTTTTCATGTTTGAAAGATACTTATGGATCAGGATGGGGCTTTTTTAATACAAAAAAAGAGACTTGATCTTTTTTTCTGTAAATGCTTCAAAGCGACGTTTCGTCGGCTTGGTCTGCCGACCTCTTCAGGCTAGATGTTTATTAAATAAAAATACAGAATTACAAATCACGTATAACATTCGGTAAAAAAAACCAATGATATATAACAAACGAAACGAACCCTATTTACCTTAAACGTTGGCACAAGTCAACGAGTCTGTATTAAAAAAGCCCCATCCTGATCCATAAGTATCTTTCAAACATGAATAATATGGAGGGCGAGAAATTCACATCTCAAATATTGAAGTTTTTGTCTTTAATTTTAACAATATCATGGTAACTATTGCCTGAATTCGTTTTAAAAATTTTTGTTTATGTTCCTTCTAGTGTATATTTGTTATATGTACTTACTTTTGGATTATTAAATTAATTAAAGATTATTTAAAAGTTAAAAATTCGAAAACTGTTATTTCGACCAAGAGAACGTCCTTAAGGCCAAAAACTCAATAAATACAATCGAACAGCCACCGTATTCACCAGATTTGGCCGCATGTGACTTCTTTCTGTTCCCGAAACTAAAATTACCTCTCCGTGGAAAACGTTTTAAAGCGATCGAAGCCATAAAACAAAATTCGTTAAGGGAACTGAAGGCCATCCCAGAAAACGCTTATAAAAAATGTTTTGATGATTGGAAAAATCGTTGGCACATGTGTGTTGCATCAAATGGGGCCTACTTTGAAGGCGACAAAATAAATATTGATAAATAATTGAATATTCTGTGTTTTATTTAAAAATTTCGGGTAGTTTTTTGACAAATAGTAAGAACAATGAAACATAGAAACAAAGGTAGTTATAAAAATAAAAAATCTAAAACATAAAAATAAAAAAATTAAATTCACCGATCGTAAAACGTATAAATGCATACAAGTAGGTACTTGTATACGTGCATGGATTTTGTACATACTGCGTGCTTATGTGTATCTGTGTATTACTTACGTATGCACAAAGATAAAAACCTTTATATTGACTATTATACCATTGACCATATATAAGCGTTAAGCGTGAAAAATTTGTTTGTGTGTTATCTCATTAGTGGTCGCTATCCCAGCGCAAACCTCATGAATCTCACATATACGTCTAGATAGGTATTTAGGTCCTCTATCATGACAAAAAAAAATTAAGCAAACAAAAATGAGTTTTTCGAGAAAAATGTAATTCTTCTAAAAAGTGCATTTTTCAGTAAAAAGTGCATAACTCGTGCATTTTTTATTTTTATTTTTTAAATAAAATAAAAAGACGTGAAAGAGGGCACAAAACTGAGTGAAATTATGTTTTTGTACCGCAAGCACGATTTTCGCTTTTTTCGAACCTACTAATAGAGCTGAAGGCGACCGCTTGCCGACCATCGGGGGGTAAAAACTGAAAAGCACCCGCTGCTCGCCGTAGCGGGCGGTAAAAACTGAAAAACGCCCGCTGCTCGCCGTAGCAGGCGGTAAAAAGTCAAAATTGCCCACTGTCGATTTCAGTACATTAGAACAAAAAAAAAACGAAAATCCATACTTGCGTTACAAAAAATATGGTGTGTACCAAGGGTTAAGTGGGTTTTTTGACCTTGTGTGGTTGCAGTACTTGTCTTTGGTTCACAAACGCACTAGCCTTCGGCTCGTGCTAGCTCACCTTCGACTCGTACTGCAACCCCACACTCGGTCTAAAAAAACCCACTTTACGCCCTTGGCACACAATATACTATTTACGCGCTTAAAAGCTTTAAAAAATGGTGAAACAGTAGCAGTTTGAAAATGTCATGGAAAAAATTGTTTTCTAAGTAAGGATTTTCTCGGAATTTTTTGGCATCGCTGAACGCATGAAATTTTGAAGCAACAAAAATTGCAAAATGATCTGTGACATATGTGGACCATCTAATTTGAGATGAATTTGGCCTAATAGGTCATTTATTATGACGAGAGGAAGAGAAACAAAATCAGATGGCAAAATTAATTTTCTTTTAAATAACGTCTGAAATGGTATGTAATATTATTTTTCGATACGGGTGTGGAAGTAGATTATTTACCTCGTATACGTTCTCCGCTCGAGCCAAGCGAGAAACGTCAAATGATGTTATAATGTTTAAAAGAGTAAAACTAAAAAATATTTAATATAGTTGATATAGTTTACAGAAAACTTCTTTTGTTGATATCTCAATACGAGAGAAACTGGACATTCAATAGTCCGAGAGATCGCAAACTCTTTTGATGCCTAACTGTATTACACTTGTGATGTTATATTTTTTTTGCCTAGCGAGCCGAAAGTACCACTTTTGCTCCCGGCACCCGATCGCGAAGGTCGTATTTTCGGTCTCGCCAGGTAAAAAAATAGTATACGCACCACGGGAGGAAATAAAGAATGCCTCAAACCGCATGACTGTTACCATCACCTTCGACTCGGGTGACAATTTACATGACATCTGGGACATTCTGTACTTTTACTCACTAGCTGCGTAATTATATATTATTTTGGTAGAAGCCTTCTAATATCGAAAAGGCAGTTCTTACATCCCGAGGATAGAACAACCCTTAATGGGGGATGTATTTTAAAAAACAAGGGTGAACTAATTATATTATAATTAGAAATTAGTTTATTCATTAGTTTTCATATTAATACTATAAACCAAAATATTTCTTGCAAACAATAACAGTTGTAAGACTAACTCTATGATGCTTGAAATCAAGTTTTATGAAAAGTGCACATAATCTACTATTATTTTAAGGGGACAAGCCATGGTTAGAGCTGAAAAAATAACAATAGATATTTTGATCAATTATAAATTTCAGGTATAATCATTAAATTAAAATTTTTTCCTCTAATAAGTAGTATTATTACCTACAATTTCCGTCTGTAGTTAGCTGATAATATACATCTGGCTCTTCCATACATTTTATTAATGGTTGAACCCTGATTTATTGGTTGCCGCAGGTTATCTTTGGAAAGAGTCCATGAAATGACTTAAAATTTTAGGTGAATCTTTATTTTTAAATTAGCCACTGCTTTTGTTTGCTACTTTTCCTTAAAACTTGTTTTTAATATTTACTTTTATGAAAAATCTCATTTTTTAGTATATTTTATCAAAAGTTCTGTAATTTTTTTTTTCTAAAGCTTTTTTGGAATAGTAGAAATTAAAAGCAATAACTAATATAAAAACAAATGCTCACCTAAAATTTCAAGTCATTTCATTCAATCGTTGAAAAGTAATCCTGCAGCAATGACCCTATAAACACAAAAAAAAAAA
Source organism: Torymus aiolomorphi (assembly GCA_036365515.1). Lineage (NCBI taxonomy): Eukaryota > Metazoa > Arthropoda > Insecta > Hymenoptera > Torymidae > Torymus > Torymus aiolomorphi. The sequence goes on along the minus strand of CM070875.1, from coordinate 163,913,489 downwards.
TTTTCAGAAATCAAGTTTGAAGTTTGAGTTTCTTATAACTTTGAACACCTTTGAGAACTACTTATCAAATTTTTTTTCACTATTCTGTACAATATACTTTGATGAAAAATGAAAAAGAAATATCCATATAGGAGTTATTACGGTATGAACCCTCTAATCATTTTATGTCCATCAAATAATTATAGGTAAAAAAAAGATTTCATCGGCTTAACAATATCTTCACATTATTTAGAATAATGTATTACTATAGCCCTTAGCGGATAGTAGGCTTTTTATTTGATAATGCTGCAGAGTAAAACTTTAAAGCTATTTATTATTACTTAAACATTTTACATAAGCGCTGCAGGAACTATTCTCCAACGTGCTTACTTGTATTCATGTTCTTATATAATGGCAACATCCGCATACAACACCCAGTACGTAAATAAATTCTGTCATTATTATCTTTTCATGACATTAATATTTAATAGCTATAACTTTTAGTTTAAGAATCTATATTTCTGTTCTTTGTTGTTGTTGCGCTTGTAGATATATAAAAAATTTTGATTTGCTTATATACTTCTTTTCCACTTTGATGGTGGACAACTTTTATGTTTCCTTTAAATCCTTAATTTTTCTTTCTTCTTTCAAATTTTCTCTTCTTTTTTACTGTTGATCCTGATGTTCAATCACTCTTATCGGCATTCATGATTTTCACAAATCACGATTCTTATGTATCAAAAATAAATAAATATACAAAGCTGTCTCACTCAGAAAACAATATTAAAAAAAAAAGTTGTAAGTTTTAATTTAAAAGTATAACTCACCTATAAGCTACTTTTCTAATATTTTTCTACGTATTCTGCTCTAAGAGAACATAAATATTTATATCAGGGAAAAAATTTATGTATACTGTCACGGGCTCAGCTCGACCCTCATCCGAGCCCTGACGCATCCGCTTCACGATAAGGACTAGACACTCGCGATGCTCTCGAGCAAGCATCGCGACGTTAGCTCAGTGGTAGAGCGCGGGCCTACAAACCTCGAGATCGTGCGTTCGAATCCCGCTCGTCGCATATTTTTTACGCGACTTATTCAGTCTGTCCTCTCATACGTAACATATATAAATCTGGCATCCCTTGTATGGCATAGTCCACTTTACCAAGCCTCCACAGGCTATGACTCTGTCAAGTGAACGAACCTACATCATTTCCTACTTTACCCTCCGAAGATTAATTAAGTATATATAGAAAATTTAACCGCAGACTCGCCCCGAATCACGCCTCTGTGTAGCCTAGTATGAAACGGCGACAAGCGTTACGGTTGGCCTTTGAGTTGCGAAGTACAAATACGACTCGTTGCGTCCCCCGTGAAGATATAGTACCACGTGTGAGGATCCGAGCACGCAGTCGATAAAAGAAGTTTACCCGGAGGATAAATTAAGAACGACGAGGGCGTCGTTCCGCCTAACCCCGGAGGTGTCACGGGCTCAGTTCGACCGTCATCCGAGCCCTGACGCATCCGCTTCACAATAAGGACTAGACACTCGCGATGCTCTCGAGCAAGCATCGCGACGTTAGCTCAGTGGTAGAGCGCGGGCCTACAAACCTCGAGATCGTGCGTTCGAATCCCGCTCGTCGCATATTTTTTACGCGACTTATTCAGTCTGTCCTCTCATACGTAACAATACTAATTAAATTGCGTTTCAAAATGCAGATTTAATTGTACTCAAACCACGTCGGTTTAAATCCCAACTTCCGTCGATCCGAACAGCATTGAAACAGCTGTGATTTGAAATCATGAGTATCTTACGTACGTAAGATACTATACCTTACTCTATAGGTGGAGTAAGTATAATACATAAGATTTATACCCCTAGTTAAAAACACTCTAAGATCGTCTACAATGTCAATCTAAGTCTACGTTACACTATTGTATACTGTAAAACATAAAATAATATAAGATTAACAATGGTATAAAATAATGTATAAAAGTGATATTTTGAGTTAAATCACTAAATATGCAAAAAAGTAACTTCACAGTTTTAGCTGTAGTTTCTAAACAAAATCGAATTTCGAAATGCGGTACGAAACATCGCACAGTGGGCAAAAACCTATGAAAATTGGACGAAAATCAGTCTCGCCTAGGGATTTTGACAAATGGCAAAAAGACACATGGAAGTACTACAAACGGGGTAAACTTGAAGTCTTTCTTAACAGAAAGCTTGCCTGAAATGTTTCAGTAAATGTTGTTGCAAACTTGTCAAAACATTTTCCATTTCGTGAAATGTTTGTATCCCCTGTCCAGATCATACACGAAATATTTCAGAAAAGTTTCGGAAACCTTTCGTGTATAATAGCCGGAATGTTTACGGAACCTTTCAAGTTTCAAGTATTCTTACAGAAAATATTTCTGCAAGGTTGTGGGAATATGAATACAAAAATTTTTGTACCACCAAAGGAATATTATAAGATACTTTTGCAGACAACTTTCTACAAGATTTTGTGTAATGTGTGAAGCATCTTAACAGAAAGCTTGCGCAAGATATTTCAATAAATGTTGCTGCAAACTTGTCATAACATTTCGTAAAATGATTGCGTCCCCTGTCCAAACCATACACGAAATATTTCAAAAAAGTTTCAGAAACCTTCCGTTTAATGATAGTCTGAAGGTTCACGCAACATTTCTTGGAATCTTACGCAAAATATTTCGGCAAGGTTGTGGAAATATTGGTTCAAGAAGTTTGTGATCTCGATATGAATATTTCGAGAAACTTTTCAGAAAAGTTTCTGAAAGATTTCGTGTAATATTTCAAGTATCTTAACAGAAAGCTTGCGTGAAATGTTTCAGTAAATGTTGCCGCAAACTTGCCAAACCATTTCATGAATGATTTGTGTCCTCTGTCCAATCCATACACAAAATATTTCAGAAAATTTTCAGAAACGTTCCGTGAAATGATAGTCGGAAGGTTTACGCAACATTTCTTGGAATCTTACGCAAAATATTTCTGCAAGGTTGTGGAAATATTGGTTCAAACAGTTTGTGATCGTGATATGAATATTTCGAGAAACTTTTCAGAAAAGTTTCTGCAAGATTTCGTGTAATATTTCAAGTATCTTAACCGAAAGCTTGCATTAAATGTATCAGTAAATGTTGCCGCAAACTTGCCAAAACATTTCGTGAATGGTTTGTGTCCTCTGTCTAATCCATACACAAAATCTTTCAGAAAAGTTTCAGAAACGTTCCGTGAAATGATAGTCGGAAGGTTTACGCAACATTTCTTGGAATCATACGAAAAATATTTCTGCAAGGTTGTGGAAATATTGGTTCAAAAAGTTTGTGATCTCGATATGAATATTTCGAGAAACTTTTCAGAAAAGTTTCTGAAAAATTTCGTGTAATATTTCAAGTATCTTAACAGAAAGCTTGCGTGAAATGTTTCAGTAAATGTTGCCGCAAACTTGCCATCCCATTTCATGAATGGTTTGTGTCCTCTGTCCAATCCATACACAAAATATTTCAGAAAAGTTTCAGAAATGTTCCGTGAAATGATAGTCGGAAGGTTTACGAAACATTTCTTGGAATCTTATGCAAAATATTTCTCAAGGTTGTGGAAATATTGGTTCAAACAGTTTGTGATCGTCATATGAATATTTTGAGAAACTTTTCAGAAAAGTTTCTGCAAGATTTCGTGTAATATTTCAAGTATCTTAACCGAAAGCTTGCATGAAATGTATCAGTAAATGTTGCCGCAAACTTGCCAAAACATTTCGTGAATGGTCTGTGTCCTCTGTCTAATCCATACACAAAATCTTTCAGAAAAGTTTCAGAAACGTTCCGTGAAATGATAGTCGGAAGGTTTACGCAACATTTCTTGGAATCATACGCAAAATATCTCTGCAAGGTTATGGAAATATTGGTTCAAATAGTTTGTGATCGTGATATGAATATTTCGAGAAACTTTTCAGAAAAATTTCTGCAAGATTTCGTGTAATTTTTCAAACATCCGACCAGAAAACTTGCGTGAAATGTTTCAGTAAACGTTGCCGCAAACTTGCCAAAACATTTCGTCAAAGATTTGTCTCCTCTGTCCAATCCATACACGAAATATTTCAGAAATGTTTCAGAAACGTTCCGTGAAATGATAGTCGGAAGGTTTACGCAACATTTCTTGGAATCATACGCTAAATATTTCTGCAAGGTTGTGGAAATATTGGTTCAAAGAGTTTCTGATCGTGATATGAATATTTCGAGAAACTTTTCTGATAAGTTTCTGCAAAATTTCGTGTAATTTTTCAAGTAACTTAACAGAAAGCTAGCTTGTAATGTTTTAGTAAATGTTGAGAAAAACTTGCCAAAACTTTTCGTGAAAGGTTTGTGTTCTCTGTCCAATCCATACACAAAATGTTTCAGAAAAGTTTTTAGTCACGTTCCATGAAATGATAGTCGGAAGGTTTACGCAACATTTCTTGGAATCTTACGCAAAATGTTTGTGCAAGGTTGTGGAAATATTGGTTCAAAGAGTTTGTGATCTCGATATGAATATTTCAAGAAACTTTTCAGAAAAGTTTCTGCAAGATTTCGTGTTATTTTTCAAGCATCCGAACAGAAAGCTTGCGTGAAATGTTTCAGTAAACGTTGCCGCAAACTTGCCAAAAAATTTCGTGAAATTTTCCCATTGGGTGCTTCATGAATTTTTCACGAAAGGTTTCTGAAAGTTTTCTACAATTTTTCTTGTAATATTACAGGAAATATATTAGCATCCTTTCGTTATTATTGGTACAATATTGTGGCAAGTTTTCTTTGAAATATTTCATGAAATATTTCAGTGCAATATTTCGTGCTATGTGGGGTATTAGTACGATAAATTTTTTATCGATATTTATTCATTAATTAAAAAAACCTCTTTCAATTCATTGGCCCGTAGTTTCCTCAACCTTAATATGTTGATTCTTGTAATTAATATTTAATAACGAAATTTATAAATCTACGACTACAAAGAATTTTGAAGCGATTAAGTCATTGTTACTCCTGTAATCGTTGGATATACAAAAATCAATTTTCATTTTTCAATTTTTTTCTAAAAAACTAACCAACAAAATGAATTAAAACATTACAGATTATATTTATTTATATTATCCATTATCATGATTTTTCTCAAAAAAAATTGATCGTTTAGTTATAAGCATCTAAAAAAAAAACACGTTATTGTTAATAATTTTTTTAGAAAATATAGGTATTTTAATTCTCTTTCGAACGCTACCCATCCGATTCGAATAACTCGATCCTATCATTAAAAAAGAAATCAAAAAGCAGTTTTGAGAAAAATAAAAAATTTGAAAAAAAAAAACGCATTGCCCCAATAAAAAAAAAACGGATTTTGACCGGAAATGAGACCTGCCCGGTCAAAATTGACCGAGTAGAAATTGAGATCTAGGCGTACACACACACACACACACACACACACACACACACACACACACACACACACACACACACACACACACCCACACACACACACACACACACACACACACATTTTTCAAAAACCATGTATTTTGATTCCTAACATCTCGGAACACAATTATAACATATTTTTACAACAACTCAAAAATTTAATGTTACAAAGCTTCCTCTAGGAGGAAACAAAATGTTTAATTGAGAAATAAATGAAATCTATGAATTCGTTTTTGAATTCGAATTGTCTACTTTAGTAGCAAGCAGGGTCAAACCTTTCTTATTATAATAATTGTTGTAAAATTATATATATTAAGGAAGTCCATACCAACAAATTGTCAATTTCTGTACCAAGACTGATACCTCGATTTTTTTTCTATCTATTTTATAGCTACAATTTTATTAAAGTAAAATTTCTTTTTTTTAGTTGGATTAAATAAAATGTAAATAAATTAAAATAAAATAATTAACTTCTTTAGTAAGGTCGTATTTCAGAAAGAAGTTTATATATATCGCTGTTGATATATATATATATATATATATTTTTTTTAATATATCAGTAATTTTATTTCAGGTGGGGAGGCTTCGCCCCCCCCCACACCCCCCTGAGTGGGGGCTTCGCCGCCTACACCCCCACCAGGGGCTCTGCCCCTGGACCCGCCGTGCGCCCCACATCAACCCGCCATACCTCATTACCTACCAACAACAAACTTTATTGTTTCTTTTGTTTTGTTTTATTTAGATGGGACATTTCAACATAATAACTATATCCTCAAGGATTTTCATTCATGGTCACAAAATCATTTCGTAGATTCATTCGTCATCGAATATCATTTAATATGTGATATCAGGAATATGGTTACGAGTCGTGAGGATGGAATATTATATTTGCTTATTCTTTGGCTCAATTTTATATTTAATCAAAAATTTAATCTTTGTTTTTTAATTTTATTTTTAAGGTTTAAACTTGAAGAACTTCTATTAATCACATTGTTAATAGAAGATTAGATTATATACAATATTAGCTGCCTGTCTACGACCAAGTTTTAGAAAAAAATAATTTGTTTCTTGGGCCAACTTAGAATAATTTTAAGTAAAAAAACATTTAGGGATTTAATCTTTTAATTTTTGTTACTTCAACATCAATTTATATTTCTTATTATAAATTTTTAATAGTGTTTTAGTTTACATAATATTTGGCAGTTTGTAAATAATAGATATTTCTTTTTTTTAAATTATGTTTTCAATGTGTTTATCTCATTTTATAGCACAGTGTGACCTAAGTCCGCACTTAAGTCACGCCTACCCGTGACTTAAGTAGTCGACTATTGCATCGTGAGGTTAGCGCGTGAGCGTAGCGAGTGGACTGATTAAGGTACGGATAGGCGTGACAGCGGACTTAGGTAAACGTGCTATAAAATATCGTACGATACATGTGACTTCAGTGGCAGTATCGTAATGTACTATTTTAACATTGTAATTAAATGTAATTTTATATCTTATGATTATATTTTTATAATTATATGATCTTTCGAATGTTATATTGATTTTTGCGATATTATTTAAAGCTATTGCATTGAATAATTCTTTGTCAAATCGAATCATGTTAAATAAGCGAAAATTGAATATGTAAAGTGTCGTATTTATAGGTTTAGATAATCAGGATTGATTGTACATTAAAATATTAATTGGGGAAAAGTTTTGTTTAGATGTTATCCATACTTATATCTTTTGCATTTAATATTTTTGTGTGAAGTCAAATCGTTGAAATAAGCGAAAATCGTTCATTTTATGTATGTTTTGGCGTTAAAAATTGTTTGTTTGGATTTAACTCGTCGGGAATTGATTGTACAAAAAAATGTTTAATAGGAAAAAGTTTTGTTTTAATTATCTATAACTTTTACATTCAACATTTTTGTGTAAAATCAAATCCTGTCAAGTTATAGCCGAAAATCGTCCATTTTATGTATATTTAGGCGTGAAAAATCGTTTTTATGAGTTCAACTCGTCAGGAATTGATTGTACCCAGGCGGAAATAAAACTTTACAAATAATTATTAATAACAATATATAACTTTTTATAATTTAAAAAAAAAGTTTATAACTGTTCATAACTGTTTATAAAGATAGGATTTGAGACTATAGTATAGATTATAAAAGTTATCAACAGTTTTTTTCTGTTATGAACAGCTAAAAAAAGTTTATAACAGTTATAAACTTGTATTTACTTTTTTGGGCTGCAGTGGATAACCATAAAATCAATCTGTAAAAAGTTATTATCAGTTATAAACTTTTTTTATTTGATAATAATAGTTATTAATAGTTTTAAATAGTTTTGAATGAATTTAAACTTTAAAATCATTCTAAAATTCTTATTATATGAAATCATTATTAATTATAAGTTTAAAATAATTATTTTCAATTATTAAAAATTTATAATTGTTATTAATAGTTATTAATAGTTATTTACTTTTTTTTACTGATCAAATATTCACATTTTTCGGCAATCCAAAAAACTTAAAAAAGTAAATAACTATTTATAACTATTTATAATAGTTTTAGACTTTTATAAAAGTCTCAAATCCTGACTTTATAATCTGCTAATATCAGTTATAAACTTCTTTAACTTTTATTATAGAAGATCATTTCCGCCTGGGTACAAAAAAATGTTTAACAGAAAAAAGTTTTGTTTTAATATTATCTATAACTTTTATATTTAAAATTATTGTGTAAAATCAAATCCTGTAAAGAAATAGCAAAAAAACGACTATTTTTGATGATTTTAGCGGTTTTTTCGCTATTCCATTGTTAAATATTGTTCATAGAAAACAATTTTCCATGTAAAAAAGACGTGTTTTAATTAGTTTTAGCAGATGCATTTGTTGTTTTTTGACGTAAAATTAATTTTGTTCACATTATGTTCAAAAATCGATTTTTTCAAATTTTTATTTGTTCTGGCGTTTTTTTATTTGTTGATCGATTCGGCTCGGTATAAGACTGGAGCTTACTTATAATTAGACGAGTATCTGGGCCAAAATTCGTTAAGATCTATTGGAAATTCGCTGAGATATTCCATAAACTTGACTACATACGAACGGACATACACACATACACCATAAAAAACGCCTAAAATGAACTAATTCTGGGTGAAAAATAGTTTTTATGCAACAAATTGTTCGTTTTTGAAGTGTTACAATTTTCGCTCTAGTGAAAATATAAGGCTCTCCCGAGAAGCGGTCGTGCCTAAAAAATCGTTTTTATAAGTTTATAGTTCGTCTGGGTCTGATTGTACATGAAAATGTTAAATGGGACAAATATTATCTATAACTTTTGTTTGTATAAAATCAAATCCTGCTACGTTATAAACGAAAATCGGCGATTTTAGGTATATTTAGGCGTTAAAAATCGTTTCTTTGGATTTAACTCGTCAGGAATTGGTCGTAGCAAAAAATGTTCAATATAAAACAGTTTTGTTTTAATATTATCTATAACTTTTACATTTAAAATTTTTGTGTAAAGTCAAATTCTGCTCAGTTATAAACGAAAATCAGCCATTTTATGTACATTTAGGCGTTAAAACCCGTTTTTTTGGATTTAACTCATTGGAGGAATTGATCGTACAAAAAAATGTCGAATAGGAAAAAGTTTTGTTTCAATATTATCTATAACTTTTGTATTTAACATTTTTATGTAAATTCAAATCCTGTAAAGTAATAGCAAAAAAACGACTATTTTTGATGATTTTAGCGATTTTTTCGCTATTACATTGTTAAATATTGTTCATAGAAAAAAATGTTCAATGTAAAAAAGACGTCTTTTAATTAGTTTTAGCAGACGCATTTGTTGTTTTTGACTTAAATTTAATTTTGTTCACCGTATGCTCAAAAATCGATTTTTTCAAATTTTTATTTGCTCTGGCGTTTTTTATTGTCGATCGATTTGGCTCCGTAGAAAACTGTCAGTTACTTATAATTAGACCAGTATATTCCCCAAAGCCCGTTTGGATCCGTCAAAATTTCGCTGAGATAATCGGGTTACTTGATCACATACCTACGTACAGACATACATACATCTCTGAAAACGCTTAAAATGTACTTCTTTTGGGTGGAAAATAGTTTTTATGTTGTAAATTTTCAGAATTTGAAGTGTTACAATTTTCGCCCTGACGAAAATATAAGGCTCTCCCGAGAAGCCGTCGTGCCTAAAAAATGGTTTTTAAATCATAATATTTATTTATATTTTAACATTAAAAGCCATTTATTTCCATAATTAAATTAGCAGATGAGATCTCACAGATATTATATGTTTTAAAATTGTATGAATAATTCATATGAGAACTATATGCAATTTTATATCGTCGACTGAGAGGTGAAAGACGACAATTCATCAAAGTGGTCGTCCGGTTTCTTAGTGCTCAGTCCAATTGTCTGGTTTCTTTGCGCTTGACCAAGTTGTTTGGTTTCTTAACTCTTGAGCGAGTTGTCTGGTTTTTTTGCGCTTGACCAAGTTGTCTGGTTTCTTAGCGCTAGACCGAGTTTTTTTTTAGCGCTCAGCCGAATGGTCGTCTTTCATCTCTCAGTCGACGATATGACATTGTTGTTAGCTTAAATCATCATCTCTTATGAGATCTCGTATAGGATTTTGACGTGATGAGCTATTTTGGTTTTTGGGTGTAAAGTTGTCCTTTGCTTTCGAGTCAAATAATGATTAATTGTTCATTCGCAAAAGGAGATTGAAGCTATGTACTAATTATGTTTGCTATGTTCGTACCACGGTTATAAAATTGTATACCTTTGCTTAATAATTAATGCGTTCAGGATTATTAGTATAAACAATCTGGTGTAAATAGTATATTATAGTTATAGGGAGAAAAAAATTTTCACCATCCACTTTGTCTTTTTTGCATTTAATAATTTTGTATAAAATAATATTTTGTAAAGCTGTGGCTAAAAATCAACGAGTCTAGTTGGCGTAAAAAAATATTACTTTAATATGTACTTATATAATATTACGGGATTTGGCTTCTTTTAGTATAACATCAATTTATATTTTATATTTTATTATATTTTTATATTTATATGATCTTTAGACCGTTTGATTGATTTTTCCGATCTTATTTATAGCAATTGAATTTAATATATATGTCAAATCGAATTATGTTAAGTAATAATGAAAATTGACTATATTAAGTGTATCGAGGCGTTAAAAATCATGTTCATAGATTTAGGTCATTAGGAATTGATTGTACATGAAAAAATTAAATAGGAAAAAGTTTTGTTTTAATTTTATTAAATGTTATTTATAACTTGGGTATTTAATATTATTGTGTAAAGTCAAATCTTTAAACAACAAGCGAAAATCGACTATTTCAGATGTATTTAGGCATTAAAAATTGTTTTTGTAGGTCTAACTCGTCAGGAATTAGTTGTACATGAAAATGTTAAATAAGAAAAAGTTTTCTTTTATTATAATATACAACTTTTACATTTGACATATTTATGTAAAGTTAGATTCTGTCAAGTTATAGCCAAAAATCGTCAATTTTATGTACTTTTAGACGTTAAAAATCGTTTTTTTGGATTTAACTCCTCAGGAATCGATTTTACATAAAAATGTTAAATAGGAAAAAGTTTTGTTTTAATATTATCTATAACTTTTGTATTTAACATTTTTGTGTAAATTCAAATCCTGTAAAGTATCTTGCCGCCGTTATCTTGGCAAGTATTGCTCGTAGCAAAAAATGTTCAACAGGAAAAAAGTGTATTTTAATTAGTTTTAACAGATAGGCCTGTAGATTTTATGAAATCTTTCTATGTGCTCGCATTTTTATATTTTTGAACGGATCGTTCCCAAAGTAGGACTGTCACTTATGTATGTCTAGACGAAGATGTACGTCCATTTGTGATCGAATTCGATGCATTTTTCGATATGATAATGTAACACAAGGTTCCGTACATACGTACAGATATACATACATCATGGGGAGCACTTAAAATGGACTTATTTTAGGTGGAAAACAGTTTTTATACAATAGATTATTGATTTTTGAGGTGTTACAATTTTCGCTCTAGTGAAAATATAAGGCTCTTCCGAGAAGCGGTCGTGCCTAAAAATTAAAGCAGAAAACAGGTCTAATGAATAAATTTCAAAATGGATTTATTTCTAGCAGATCTCTTAAAATAATTAAGATATATTTTCGATAATTTAATGATCACATCGTAGAAAATAATATTTCGATGAAAAAGTGCTCCCTAATTGTTTAAAAATCAATTGTCTATACCAATTTTTTAAATAATATATTATTTAATGTTATTTTCTTGTATATGTTGATTCGCATAATCTAGATCTGTAAGTCATTCGTCGACAAAGTGCTCTCCAATTGTTTAAACATCAATTGCTTAAAAAATTGTTTAAATAATAAATTATATAATGTTTATTTTGATCAGTATAATCTAGATCTAGATTAAACGGATCAAAATGAAACGAAAGTAACATTATATAATTTATTGTTAGACTTATGGCCTCAGAAATATAATGTTTTCAGTAATGTTCAGTAATGCGATAAAAAGTAAAAATATTCAAAGCGACACGTTTTATGGTTATAATACATAAAAGTATGGGTATACGTGTTGTAAAACTAAGCAATTAAATATTTGCCTAGTTGCCATGAGTTAATATAGTGAAAAATTTTCAAAAAAATCATGCCACTGTGACGGAACCGTCTACATTACTGCATAAACAAATTTTTCTTTTTTTTATTTTTTATTGAGGATTAGTTAAAAATATTTCGTAGTCAATGAATCAAGATCATAACCCTGAACCGCTACTACCCTACCGACACTGCTGCACTAAGGGTTGTAGGTGTGACCTGCGCTATGGGGAGTTTCCCAAACTGCCATAAAAATGACGACGCGGCGCATGCGATTATCCGATTATACCCACGACTACGAGTGTAGTAAACTATATTAGAAAATCTGTTACCAAAGATTATTACTTTTTCTTATGCAAAATAAGTAATCCACTCTAGAAGAAATATTCACCAGACATTGATTATTAACATAACAAAATTATGTACTAATCTGAATAAGGAAATTATATTTATATGCCGTAAAAATTGAAATAGCGAAACCTTTAGTAGAAGTATAATATTACTGCATCACGATTGTTATTAATAATACCTTAGTTTGCATTAACGCACTAGTTATAAATTAAAATTAAGTTCCTACAGAATATATACTAAATAATAGCTTAAGTACAAATCGCCAATTATAATTTTACCTTTATATGTTTGACTGAATATGTTCGTATTTTTTATATAAATTAACTAAGTTAGCATTTAACGGATACACAGTACATAATACACATTAAATAGCAACCGTTCAGGCGTGGGATGAATAATAAAAAAGGAGCATAGAATTTGTAAAATAAATTTAAGTTTACGATAGTTACTTTAAGCCCCACACTTAAAAGATTATTTTCTCTACCAGAGTAATAAACTCATTTAAATTTTTTTTTGCGCTTTTCTTTTACCTCTGTAAAAGGAAGCCCACCAAATAACAAAGCATTCGGCTACCACTAAAGTTTTGTTGTTATAAATAAATGCAATTTTTAATAACATAATAAATAAATAAATCAATGTTTTCCAGGTTAAAATAACTATAGTTATGATTGAAAATATTCTTTCACAGTGTGAATTAGCTTTAAGGGACGCTTGCCTCGAGCGGATGTGTAATCTTGGGGCTATAAAACACATGGCGTATCTAAAAATAGATTTCCTCAGTTTTCCTGCGCGGAGACGCGTTTTCTTACACTTTTCGGGACTCAACACACTATAGCATGAGAAAATTATTTTAGATTAACATTCAATATCCAATTAACTATAAGTAGGAAAATTATTTGGTATGTAACAAATGTTAGATTATGATAAATACAAACGAAAAAAAAAGGAAAATGAATAAACATTACTATTGTTTTGATCTTTGTTTAATAATAATTATCTAGTTTAGTTTGATTGGAAATTTTCTTTTAGAATCAAGTAATAAAACTATAATTATTTTTATAATGTTACAACTTGTATGTATAATTAAATATCTCGATTATTGATAAGAAATTCCAAATTGTTCATGCAAAGTTTATAAAATATATTTATAAAGAAAATTCTAAATAAATAAAAATATATTTCGGAATAATATCATACTAAACATTTAGTTAAATTTCAAATATTACAAATAACTGATAAAGGGTCCACAAGCATTGCATAAAATTAGTAAAATAATTGAATGGCGTAATTGAAATCCTAATTAGAACGAGCAAATTAATATTTTATAAAGTCTGCATAAGAAATTCATTAATTAAATAATGAAATAAATTTTACAACAAGAAAACCGTTACAAAGGTCCTACGCAGGAAGTCTTGCACATCTGGAAACTCTTATCTTCCCCTAAGATGCTGCATAGCATACATAAGTATCGAAAATACGTTTTCTTTACCCTGCGACAAAATATTATTTTCCAATTTTAAAACTTATAAGGTTTATATTTATTTAACTATTTTACATTTTTACATTCTAACAACGCAAATCATCTGCAATAATTTTTCTTTACATTTTCATATAATATTAATCCCTAATCACAATCATTAAAAATAATTGTTTGTTTATAAATTCTTTGATTTATTAATATTTTTCTTGTGAAATCTTAAAAAACTAATTCTTATAATAATTTCATTATCTACAAATTACAAATATTCACATCCAAAGCCCTAGAGAGATAATTATTTAATTAGACAACGAATAAATATAAAATTAATAAATTTTATGATTGGAAATAATCTGGAACCACATTTGTTACAATAACGAAACGAAATCTTTCCTGTATTTGCGTTAACATTAAGTGAAACATTGTAATTAAATAAATAATAGCGACATTTACCGCAATACTGTAAACACTTTTATAACTTTAAGCCTGACTGTTTAATCTTACCATTTTTAACGAAAATTTATATTTTTGTAAAATTATATTAATTATTTTTCTGTTAAAGTATATATTATATTTACCGATTTTTTTTATTTGCTATAACTCCACTTCTAATTAACATATAACTACCGTTCAAGTATATAATAGTTTATAATAGAAATATCTACTAAAGTAAAATTGTAAGTAAATTGTGAAAGTGCGATATCTAGTAATATTAAACAAAGTGAAGAAAACTGTAAAAAAGACAGTGACAGAATTGAAGAGTGAGGGAGATAGGTATATCTTCTGTCTCTCTCTTCTCTCTTTCTCTGTCACTCCTATAGCGTTCTCTCTCACTCCTTAAGAGGATGCCTTACTCGTACTATTACCGACCGAGCAATTCACACAGTTTCAAGCTGATTAAAAATAAAATACGTCGAATCACAAAAAATCAAGAGAACACTCTTCTGTGTTTTTTAACGTTCTATCATCCAGTCAAAGTTTGGAGTCGAAATATCAAGCCGTTTTTTCAAAAACTTTGAACGAAATTAAATTTAATTTCGTTCAAAGTTTTTGAAAAAACGGCTTGATATTTCGAATCCAAACTTTGACTGGATGATAGAACGTTAAAAAACACAGAAGAGTGTTCTCTTGATTTTTTGTGATTCGACGTATTTTATTTTTAATCTGCTTGAAACTGTGTGAATTGCTCGGTCGGTAATAGTACGAGTAAGGCATCCCCTTAAGGAAGATACGAGCCGCCGGAAAATACCATAGAGAAGGGATGAGCGACCGCTCTCTACCGCTCTCTATGTTGAAACATAGGATTTTCCCCACTCGGCTGAAAATTGACGTTTGGAAGGGAGGCTACCCCCGCACCATTGGACATCGTTCTCCCGCACCACTAGCCTCATTTAACATTGCAGGATATATGACTATCAACCGCCGTTACAAATGTCAACCAGCGATTCGTTAACACAAGATGACGCAACTACCCGATTCGACACCGCAGTTTTTCCTGCCAAAGAAGAGGAGGAGCAATGGATTTAAATACGCCGAACGCGCACTGCAGCAGCAGTCAGATCAACACAAGCCTCACAAGCTTTGCTGACTACTCAAGCAGATCTACAAGCCTCACAAGCTTTAAGATCCTGTACGAACACTCAAATTTCAACTCAAATAAATATTCAAATTATTCAAATTTCTAGTTTAATTTCTTTTACAAAATTTCTGAATTCCAAATTCCAAATTTTCTATATTCAAAAAATTATAAGTGAAAAGGAAATTTACAAAATAAGAAAGGTAAATTAAGTCAAAATTAGAAAAAAAATAATATAGTAAATAAATTAGCATTTGTTTTGGATTGTGAATATCCGATTGGCCCTGGTTTTACGGACTTTAATGGACAGAAGTTATTCATGATATACAAGTCATTTAGTGCGAGTTTTACGAACTTGGTGCAATTTGACTTGACAAAGCAATACTAATTTTACTTTAAAGATTTCATATTTCAAGTTGAAAATATTATTCAAATTCAGAAAAAACAAGTAAATAAATTAGCATTTGTTTTGGATTGTGAATATCCGATTGGCCTTGGTCTTACGGACTTTAATGGACAGAAGTTATTCATGATATACAAGTCATTTAGTGCGAGTTTTACGAACTTGGTGCAATTTGACTTGACAAAGCAATACTAATTTTACTTTAAAGATTTCATATTTCAAGTTGAGAATATTATTCAAATTCAGAAAAAACAATTAAATAAATTAGCGTTTGTTTTGGATTGTGAATATCCGATTGGCCTTGGTCTTACAGACGTTAATGGACAGAAGTTATTCATGATATACAAGTCATTTAGTGCGAGTTTTACGAACTTGGTGCAATTTGATTTGACAAAGCAATACTAATTTTACTTTAAAGATTTCATATTTCAAGTTGAGAATATTATTCAAATTCAGAAAAAACAAGTAGATAAATTAGCATTTGTTTTGGATTGTGAATATCCGATTGGCCTTGGTCTTACCGACTTTGATGGACAGAAGTTATTCATGATATACAAGTCATTTAGTACGAGTTTTACGAACTTGGTGCAATTTGACTTGACAAAGCAATATTAATTTTACTTTAAAAGAGAGTTCCTAATATCGATTAACATTAAAGAATAGAGAAAAATATTAAAGAGATAAATTCTAATTTTGATAGGTTAGGGAAGGGCAAAGCTGAGAATAACCTGAGATGGGAAAAATTTAATCCAACACACATCATTCCAGGGCTCGTGCCCTTTTCCCTATCCATACAAGAGGCATGTGCAACAAAATTGTTTTTACGAGACAAATGTGCTGCTTCTGTTGATCCCTATAAAACCCAAATCCTAATCCAAAAATTAGTCAAACTTAAATCTCAACATTAACAGTGAATTTGATATTACACTCCTTTCCTCAGCTCGTCCAAGGTTTACTAGCTGGCGTAGCTAAGGCCTGAAAGAGCATAACTCTTAATTGAGTTAAACATCCCAGTCGTGTCGTATTTTAGGACGTGACACCACACCTCACTTAAATGCGAAAATTAAAAAAGTGAGTAATGAATGAGTCAAAAAACCTATACTTCAAGTTTACCCCGTTGTGTAGTACTTCCATGTGTTTTTTTCCATTTGTCAAAATCCCTAGGCGAGACTGATTTTCGTCCAATTTTCATAGGTTTTTGCCCACTGAGCATCGTACTCAGCGGAAAATTTTTTATCAAAACAGTAAATAAAAAAAAATTTTTTCAATTTAAGTGCGGACATATTTTTCTTATTCGTGAAATATTGAAATAAATACTATTTTGTTACAAAATTCTCATTTGTCTGCGGAACGAGAATTGCACGATTTATAAGTTGAGCAAAAGAGAGAGAATAGAGAGAGAGAGAGAGAGAGAGAGAGAGAGAGAGAGAGAGAGAGAGAGGGAGAGAGAGAGATTAAGAGGCTACTCGTTGATTGCAAATGAACAAGGAAATAAAAATCTATCGTATTCATCTAACAACTAACTTTGCGATTTGTTCTCTCTCCTATAACATCTCCTTCGTCAACAACCAGGTATCAAGGTAAGAACTTAAATTATTAAATTTAATATCCTTCCATTGTATAACAATAAAAATGATCTCATTTATGCATATAAATATAAGAAGTATATCTGCAAATATTGACAAATTAAAAATTTTATTAAATAGTTTAACTAGGAAACCAGCCATTGTTATATGCACTGAAACTTTTATACAGGAAAATTTTAGAATACACGATTTAGAGGAATACAATAGTTATTATAATGAAAGTAAATTAAACCAAAATGACGGTGTCATTGTTTTTGTACATAAGAATATTGTACATGAAACTAAAACTGTTAAATATGGAAAGATTAAAATAATAAGTACACATATTAGATTAAATGATAATAGTAGTATAGAACATTCTGCCTTGTACAGATCCCATGACATACCTAAGACTGAATTCATATTAGATTTAAACAAATTTTTGAATAAAAAGAGAAATATTAAAAATCACTTAGTTATAGGAGACTTTAATTTTGATTTATTACAGTCTGTAAATACTAGTCAAGAATTTCTCTGCAACTTCTTAGACAAAGGGTTTTTTCCTGGTTTCGTGGGCATTACAAGGCCATCAGTAGGAAACTGTAAAGGATCCTGTATTGATAATATTTTCATTAAAACTAATAACCTTAGTACAAGTAACATATAAATTAAAACACTCTTTAACCCATTAACGCGCAAATGCACATTTTTGTGCACACATTTTCAAGTACAGAATTCTATTGGAAAAACAAAGTCATTTTTATCCAAAATCCTATATAGGGGGTTTTCGAGGGTGCTCTTTCAGAATCTGCAACTTATTTTGTAAAAAAAAGTCAGTAAGTGTATTATTGTTGAGTTTCTTTAAAAAAAAGTCAAAAAATTTAATAAAATTTTTTTTTCAAATCAATTTTTGTTACTGTTTCTGTTTTTGGATAATCATATTACCGCCAGAAATCGCGGCCCGAATGTCTGGCGTTTCCAAAACACTGGTTGTGAATCTTTTTTTCCCTTTTAGCTTTTCCAAAATGGCGGATTTTGTGAAACAGCGTAATGTTAAACTTCATGATTTTTTTTCTCGAAATGTATAAACTTAACGAAAAAATGTTATAGAACAAAAAATGCTTAGAATCACTCAAAAAATACGTATGAATTTTTTCAGAAGTTTTTGAACCAATTTTGAATTTGTTAATTTTTAAGATTTTTGAAAAATCAAAAAATGTCTCAAAAACTTCTGAAAAAAATATCATATGTGTTCTTTGAATGATCCTAAGCACTTTTTATTCTATAAAATTTTTTCGTGAAGTGTATTTTTTTCGAGAAAAAAAATTTTGAAATTATGCGTTACATAAACACACAAAACGTTGAATGGATTGAAGACTGTATAATCATCACTCTGCCACTATAAATATGTAGTAAAATATAGCGTTGTCCAGTTCTAACCATGGGGAGGTAGACGATGCAAGAGAACCTTCTTCTTTTTTTTTATATATTTTTTATTTTTTATATTTTTTATATTTTTTATATTTTATTCTATTCTTTTGAATGTATAGAGAGAAAACAGTTTTTACAAAAATGTAAACCACACACCTTGCAGAGCTTTCTAGTTCTTAGAGAACATTAGTTTGTTAGAACAGTTTCTTTGACTTGTGTCATTTTTACAGTGGGTCACTTGGGTCATTTTTATCAGAGGTATCCAAATAGCAATTACCAATGCCACTGTCTTGTACAATGTTGCAACAGCAGGTAAGAGCAAAAAAATAGGTACTAAAGATGATTGTATGGCTATTGCTAAATGCTATTTGGAAAAAGAAAAACATGTAAAGCCCAAATTCAGTAATGCAGTTCAATCCGCAAGTCAAAGAAACTGTTCTAACAAACTAATGTTCTCTAAGAACTAGAAAGCTCTGCAAGGTGTGTGGTTTACATTTTTGTAAAAACTGTTTTCTCTCTATACATTCAAAAGAATAGAATAAAATATAAAAAATATAAAAAATATAAAAAATAAAAAATATATAAAAAAAAAGAAGAAGGTTCTCTTGCATCGTCTACGTCCCCATGGTTAGAACTGGGCAACGCTATATTTTACTACATATTTATAGTGGCAGAGTGATGATTATACAGTCTTCAATCCATTCAACGTTTTGTGTGTTTATGTAACGCATAATTTCAAAATTTTTTTTCTCGAAAAAAATACACTTTACGAAAAATTTTTATAGAATAAAAAGTGCTTAGAATCATTCAAAGAACACGTATGATTTTTTTTTCAGAAGTTTTTGAGACATTTTTTGATTTTTCAAAAATCTTAAAAATTAACAAATTCAAAATTGGTTCAAAAACTTCTGAAAAAATTCATACGTATTTTTTGAGTGATTCTAAGCATTTTTTGTTCTATAACATTTTTTCGTTAAGTTCATACATTTCGAGAAAAAAAATCATGAAGTTTAACATTACGCTGTTTCACAAAATCCGCCATTTTGGAAAAGCTAAAAGGGAAAAAAAGATTCACAACCAGTGTTTTGGAAACGCCAGACATTCGGGCCGCGATTTCTGGTGGTAATATGATTATCCAAAAACAGAAACAGTAACAAAAATTGATTTGAAAAAAAGATTTTATTAAATTTTTTGACTTTTTTTTTTTAAAACTCAAAAATAATACACTTACTGACTTTTTTTACAAAATAAGTTGCAGATTCTGAAAGAGCACCCTCGAAAACCCTCTATATAGGATTTTGGATAAAAATGACTTTATTTTTCCAATAGAATTCTGTACTTGAAAATGTGTGCACAAAAATGTGCATTTGCGCGTTAATGGGTTAACAGATCATTACCCCATTTTTATTGCTATAAATAAAATGAAAACACAAAGTAAGGCACCCACTATCATACTAGATTATAAAAAATTAAGAAACACAGCTAAGACAATAGATTGGAATGACACTATTACAATACGTGATCCTAATATAGCTACTGATAAAATATTGAGAGAAATTAAACATTGCATTGAATTGGCAAAAATTAAAAAGAGGGAAAATAAACAAAAAAGAAGGAAAAATTGGATTACAGATGCTATTATAAAATCATGTGAAACCAAAGAATTTTGATATAATTTATGGCAAATGGATCTAAATAATAATCAACTCAAATTACAGTATAAAACTTATGCAAAAATTCTAAATAAAGTAATTACAGATGCCAAAATCAAATATGAAATGAATTTAGTTAAAAATAATGCAAACAACCAAAAGCAATTATGGAAAATTATAAATACTAAAACAGGAAAGAATAAAAATGAAAATAGTGTCATAAGTTATATGAAAATTGATAATAACAAAATTACAGACAAAGCTGAAATAGCAAATTATATGAATAGGTATTTTTGTGAAAAAGGTAGAAAATTAAGTGAAAATATCGTTAAACCTCCAAATGCAGAACTTAGACTGCCCGATATGAATGCAAATTCTATTTTTCTTACGCCAACAAGTGCTGGTGAAGTACTGAGTATAATAAACACATTAAAATTAAAAAATGGAGGTGTTGACAGAATCAATGCAAAAACGTTGAAAGTAATCGGTAACCTTATTGCTGAACCTCTGGCACATATCTTTAATTCATGTATTGAGAAAGCCATATGGCCAGATGTACTAAAAAAGGCGGAAGTAGTGCCGATATATAAATCGGGTGAAAAACATAACGTTTCTAATTATAGGCCTATTTCACTAATATCAAATGTTGCGAAAATACTTGAGAGGATAGTTTATAACAGAATTTTTGATTTTGTTAAAAAAAATAATGTGATATCAGAACACCAGTTTGGTTTCATGAAGGGAATAGGTACAAAGAATGCTTTGAATCATATAACGAATATATTGTATAATAATTTGGATAAGAATAAACCAACGATTGTAACTTTTCTGATTTAGCAAAGGCTTTTGATACAGTGGATCATAAAATCTTAATCGATAAACTACATTGTATTGGAATTAGAGGTCAGGCTCTCGTTTTACTTACAAGTTATCTTAGTAACAGATATCAAGCAGTCAAAATAGATGGTATTGAAAGTGATGATTTATTAATAAATACAGGTGTTCCTCAAGGCACGATCCTTGGACCACTGCTTTTTATACTGTATATCAATGATATCTTGAAAGAGATTCCCATGGAATCAATATTGTCATATGCTGATAACACTACTGTAATAGCCACAGGTGAAAATTGGAGTAAAGCAGAAGAAAATATGAATAAGTTTTTATTAGTAATCCATAAGTGGTTAACGGTAAATAAGTTATCTTTAAACGTCGGAAAGACTGTTTGTATGACGTATGGCAACTATACTGATAGTATTCCAACTCAAATAAATGTAAAGATCCAAGATAAAAATATAGCGAGAGTAGAAAATTACAAATATTTGGGAATATTCTTTGATTGCAACTTGAAGTGGGATAAACACATAGAATACTTAATAAATAAAGCAAAATATTTAGTATATGTTTTTTATAAAATTGCCAAATCAATGCCGACAGAGACACTACGAATGATCTATTATGCTTTTTTCCATAGTATAGTAAACTACGGTATAATAGCTTGGGGAGGAGCGTACAATAATAATCGGGATCTGGTACAAAATTTGCAAAAAAAAAATTTTTTTAATTATTAATAAAAATAAGTTTATCATACAGGATAATCTAAATTTAGAACAGATTTATAATACAGGGTAATCTAAATTTAGAACAGCTATTTACTTTCAAATCTATAAGATTTCACTATTATGATCTCAAAATGAAATACCTCACATCATCTAGTGTTACAAGAAATAAGAGCCTAATCGTACCTAAAAATAGATTGAGAATTAGTGACAAAAATAGTTATAAAAGAGCCATTATAACATTTAACTCTCTACCAAACGAACTAAAATTTTTATATATAGACAGAGTACCTCATAAGAAAGTTATAAAAGCATGGATAAAGAATACATATTAAGCAATGGAAACTGTTTAACTTTAATTTTCTTTGATACGTACAAATAAGTTTTATTATAAATTGTGGAATAGCATGGAGCATTTAATAATGTACATACTGTTAAAAATTGAAAATTTTATATTTAGTTTTAAGTTTTAGTCTTTAAGTTTTTTTTGTACTTCTTTTGCCAGACCTGCATACAGATAACTGTGTTTATCTCTGGAGGGTTTATTGGAGTTAATGTTTACTCTGTATTTTCTTACTGGTTTGAATAAATAAATAAATAAATTGTTTGAAAGTAAAAATAATTATATTATCTTATATCGAACAATTATAAAGAAAAGGGGAAATCAAAATAAATAAATAAAATAAGATAATTTCTTGGAAATGTCACCTCATATAACTAACATAAATAACGAACCAATTGCGGAACATTACGATAGTGTAGAGTACAAAGAGATAGTAATAGTAATAGTAATTTATTCAAAAATGTAGATTTTACAACATTTTATAAACGTGTAGGATATTCTCATTAATAAACATCATCAATCAGTGTATAAATCAGACAAAAAAATATTCGCATCAATAATAAACAATTGCAGCCGTGATGTTAGCATTTTTGTTCGAAAAGAAATACATAAATACACTAGCCGGTCACCAGTTTTAATCCTTCTAAAATACTACTTTACATACTAATTTGCAATATCACAGTCATTCTCAAGAATTAAATAATACTGAATTGTAAGTCAGAAATACTTACTTAGTGATACATTTGCTAATATTTAAAATATACCATAAGTAACAACCGGTGCGCTAATATTAATAATTAACTGTGTTTCATTAAGGGGGCTTGTGTAGAAGCCCATGTTCCGATTCCTTGGAACATACATTAATGTGTTCCATTAATAGAAACACTACTCGAATAGTTGTACCAAATATGGAACACTTTTTTTCGATTCAAAGGCCTTCTTTTGAATTATAAGACATACCATACATAGTAGCTTGTTTCGAGGTATTGATAAAATAACCAAATGTTTGAAGATACCGTTCCACAACACGGACAATTCGATTATTGTTTTATTTATTTATTATAATAAAAGTGATTCCGCTTTTTCCAGTCTCCGATTCTTCAGTCTGGAAGTAAATAATCTTTTATTAATAAAAACGACGCATTTTTATGGAGAACTTTTACGTTAGGTTGATTTGAACGCATTACTAAACTCGATTTTTTTTTGTATTTCTAGGTTGATCACAAGACTTTTGAGTTCGATTTTAATAGGGTTTTTTTTGCGATAGATGACTCGTGTTTCACATAAAATACACAGTAAATATAAGATCTTCAAAACGATACACGTACATTTACAAACATTTTTTACATAACAACATTTTTTTTATATTCACTGTTCATTAGGATTGGAAAATATCTAACGGGTAAAAGATTCTTATAATCAAATTTTGTTTTATTTTTTTTTTTTTTTTTTAAACACTTAATATTAATATTCTAAGCGTTAATTATTTAAAAGAAATTTTTATGTTTACAAAGTTATATATATTTATAATATTAGCGCGTTTATGAATTTATCTATTTAATAATGTTTCATTCATGAAGTTCAACAGATGCAAAACTTTGCATATTTTGATTTTAATTTCTTTTAATATAAAGGAAACTGATATCACCTCTGAAATCGTTTCACAACTGCGTAAACAGGGATTTAAATTTCAAGTCAGACAATGGAATATTTTTATTTGAGAGATTAATTTCTGAAATATAAAGGCAGGTTCCTTAACAAAAACCAAACTACGAAGGGAATAGGCCTTGTCTGATGAACCTCGGACGATTTGTTTCTGGGACATATAAGGTTACAATAAAAATCAGAAGCGAAATTTAGAGGAAAGGACTGATAGACGTCCTCGGGCGACGACCGATTTTTACTATTGTTACGGAGAGGTATTCCTAACCTCTCACGCAAAATATACATATTTTTAAGCTAAATATGATATGATTGGAATTTTCAAATATGTGACATGATAAAATAAAAGTTCCAAAATCCAAATAGGCGGAGGGAGCTAGATTTGCGTAGAAAGGAGTACACGCATACGAACGTGAATAAATACTTTGATTATAACTTAAATTTCAAAAACTCCAAACACGTGGGGGATGAGATATCAACACTGAATACATACATAAAGACAGATATGAAAAAAACATCTCAATAAAATACAAATTGCAAATCCCAAATAGGCTGGAATCGCGATATCTACGCAGAGCATGTATGTATATAGATGAGTGGGAAAGAAACATCTCGATAAAATATTAATCTCATAATCTAAAAAAAGGGGGGAGACGAGATCTATGTGAAAGTGTATTGAAATATACCTATACATACGCGTTACGTATACTTTTTTCCTAATTGAGTGCACCATATCGAATTTTGTGCACTCATGTGGGAATGTACTACTTTGCGCACTCCTTCGTGTGCGCAAAACCAAAATCTGCACACTCTAGGTTACGAAAAATAGTTTACGCAACTCGTGCGGGAATCGCCTCTTTTCCGTACTTGTCTACTTCCTAAATGTAGAGTGTACAAAAACCTATTTTGCGCACATGATAATTCAATTCGACAAGATATATACGAATAAATAGACGGCTCTACAAATTTTGCGTAGAGGAAAAATTTATGAAATTAAGCTAAAAGAATATGATACAGTAGAAGAATTTTTCATTCATTTTGAAATAGCAGTGAATGAATTCAAATCAGTTGGAGGAAATATAGATGAGTCCGAAAAAATGAGATACTTGTTAAAAACATTACCACCTAATTACAGTTATATCGGTGACTTTATTGATGTGATAGCCGAAGAATAAAGAACAGTAGATTACGTGAAATCGAAGATCAAGGAAAAAAACTGAACAGAAATCAAAGTGAAAACAAAAATGTTAGCACGTTCAATACCAAAACTAACAAGGAATGTTTTGTTTGTGGAAAATCCGGACATCTCAAAAAGAACTGTTGGCACGCAAGGCCCAACAATCAACAAGAACATCGAAATCAAGAAAGAAACCAACAGAGACATCAGCGAGGCGCACACCCAGACGGAGGCTACAGAGGTCATGGCCGAGGAAGAGGTCATCACCCGAATCAATCGAGAGGAAGAGGTCATCTCGACGACAATTCCAGAAGAGCTCAAACATGGGCCACCCGAGTGTTTAATTTCCAAGTGTTAAATTACAAGTGCAGTGAAAAAAGTGAAAATCTAAATGAAATGAAGTGGTTACTCGACAGTGGTTGCTCGGACCACATTGTAAACGACTGTAAATATTTTGAAAAATTTGTAAACTTAGAAAATTATGTAGATGTAGAATTACCTGATGGTAAAATTTTGAAAGCCACTAAGATTGACAATATAAAAACCTATTTTAAAACATTATAACGAAAAGGATATTGATATAAAAAATGTATATTATGTAAAAGATATAGGAAAAAACATATTAAGTTTTTCTAAAATAACAAAAAATAACTGTACTATTATAGCAAAAAATAAAGAAGCAAAAATATTCGATCAAAATAGAAAATTATTAGCTGTTGCATATAAAGATGACAACCTATATAAAATGAAAAGTTATGTAAAAAAACAATCAAAGTAAAATTTATACAAATGTCACAAAATTAACTGAAAAAGAGAAATGGCATAGGGCACTAGGCCACGTGAATTTCCAATATTTAAACATATTAATAAAAAATAAATTATTGGATGGTTTAAGAAGTGTTATTAGACGCTCGTGATATAACGTTTTTTTAGGAAATTATAATCGGACAACATTATTAAATGGTTTGCCAGAAAAAATTGAAAGCACTCATATGAAATGTGCAAATTGCATAAAAAGTAAAATGTCCAATGAACCGTTTGAAAATGACAGAACTAGAGCAACTGAAACTCTAGAATTGATCCATACTGACTTGAATGGACCACATAACACTATTGGTTATTACGTGATGATTATGACAGGAAGGATCCTTCCTATCATAAACATCACGTTATAACATGGAGGGTGCAACACAAAACTATACTATTGGTTATTGCGGTGAAAAATATTTCGTAACATTCATCGATGATTACAGTAAATGTGCCAAAATTTATTGTATTAAATATGAAACTGCTGGTTGCTTCTTTGACTATATTAACTTAGTTGAAAATCAGTTCAATAAAAAAGGCAAAAGATTACAATGCGATAATGGAAAAGAATATTTGAACAAAGAAATTTACAATTTTATAAGGCAAAAAGGCATACAATTATTACCATGCCCACCATATGTACATGAATTAAGCGACGTACCCGAAGGATATAACAGAACTGCTATGGGCATTGGTAGATGCTTATTAAGAGAAGCTAGAATAGATAGGAAGTATTGGCCAGAAATAATAACTGCAGTAGCGTATTTAAAAAACAGAACAATTGCTAATACTTAGATTGTTAGTTGCATCTAATGGTAGTTTTCTTTATATAACTATATAGTGATCCTAATGGCTTATCTACCAGGTAATGTTTTTGTAAATAAAAACATTACCTGGTAGATAAGCCATCAGGATCACTATATAGTAATTGCTAATACTATGAAACACCTTATGAAATATTTTTTTGTAGAAAATCCAATGTAAAACATTTAAAAATTTACGGAAGTAGAGTCTTTGCAAGAATACCTGAAGTAAAAAGACAAAGTAAATGGGATGATAAAGCTGAATTAGGAGTATTAGTTGGTTACACCAATAATGGATAGAGTTTTAATAAATGGTAGAGTAAAAAATGTTAAACATGTAACAGTCGTTGAAGAAAGCACTAAATTAATTTGTTTAGAAAAAATTGATGATGAGAAAGATAGAGTAAATTATGAGAGTGAATCTGAAATTGAAAATGATGAAAACAAAAATGATGTAGATGAAAACCAAACCAATCTATTATCGACTATTTCGACTCTCGAGTCAAATAGAGATAATCAAAAAAATCTTGAAAATGCTGTAAATGATAAAGCAAAAGAGAGAATATGGAAACTATGCAAATGTTGATTATGTAAATAAAAATAAAAGAAATGAAAATTTAACAATTACAAGAAAATCTAATAGAAAGAAAAGTCCTGTAACAAGATACAGAAATCCTGTAACTCACTGTATTTATGTAAACTATGTGAATGCAAATATAAAGAATGGCAAAAGGCGATGGACTTCGAGATAAAAGGTCTAAAGAAAAATGATACATGGCAAATTGTTGATAAATCCAAAGATAAAAAGATAATTGATGTTAAGGTAGTTCTCTAATATATCAAAAAGTGGGTTTCGAAAGTAACAAAATTCTAGAGTATTCTTTAAAATCCAAATAATTTTTTTTTATTTTTTAAAATATAGGTTGCCAACCTATTTTTTAAGAAAAAAATTATCGAAAATGGTTACTTTTACATTGAGAGTAAATGACGCCATATAACGCATAACAGGAAGTAATAGTATTACTTGATAAAAAAGTGGGTTTTCAAAAAGAAAAACATAGCTTAAGAAAGATGAAATTCAGCTCTTTCTTTTAAGTTTATCAAATATGTGTCAAGCCGACCTTTTTAAAAAGATATGAATGATTATAAACACAAATAGCAGACGACATGTATGAGAGCGGGAGAGACAGAACGACGCGTATGGCATGCGTATGATATAGTTTGTGCTCTCGCTGAGTGCAAAAACTATAACGAGTTAGAGAACTACCTTAAGTGGATTTATAAAAGGAAAGATGATAAGACATATAAAGCACGATTAGTCGTTAGTGGCTTCCAAAAAAAGAATATATTGAAAATGTTGATTCGCCAGTAGGAAAAATACAAACCTTGAAAATTTTATTGTCATATTGTTGTAAAAACAATTTATATATAGAGCAAATGGACGTTGAAACTGCTTTTTTGTACGGTCATGTAAAATCTGAAGTATATCTCAATGAGCCTAAAGGTTTTGAAACAGGTGAAAATAAAGTCTATAAATTAAAAAGGGCACTTTATGGTTTAAGAGAAAGTCCAAGAGCCTGGTATGATTGTTTTCACAAATTTATAGAAAAGTTGAATTTTGTAAGAAGTAATTATGATTACTGTGTATATCTTAATAATACAAGCAAAGATTCAATATACATATATGGGTCGTTCCTGTACTTTTTTTAAAAAGTGTGCGCGGGGGGGTCGTCGACTTCGTCGACGATTTTTTTTATGAAAGTACATATAAAAAAAATAGCTTGTGCAAAATTTAAGCCCCTTATCTCATTCCTAATTCCTGCTGGAATTTTTTTAAACCCTGATTTTGACCTGTTTTTAGCCAGTTTTCAAAAAATTCTAAAAGGCTGAAATTTTAACAAAATGAGGTCGGTGAGGTCTCATTTTTTTTGTCTTTCTTCAAATTTTAAGAGAAAAAATTCACTGATATGAAATGATGATTTAGGTTTTATTGGCGATCTGTGATATGGCCATTGCATTTCATCATTTTTAGATCATCTTTAAACCTTTATATCTCGTAACTGGTTCCACATTTTTGAGCTCACGAGGTCTCATTTTTTTTTGTCTCAACAAGACCTTTAATTTCTTTTTTTGAGGACCTAAATTGATTGAATAGACTTCATGATACAGCCTTTTGAAGTTGACGTTTTTATCAAAAATCGCGAAAATCAACCGTGTTCATGGTCACAGTGTCAACCGAATTTTAATTAAAAATCATTAACAAAAGTATTTTTCATTAGAATATGATGTTATCTAACTATACTCTTTTCCTATCATAGGAAAAAGTCAAAAAATAATTTTTTGTCGAGCATTATAATATCTAATTTTTCAATACCTAAAATAATCAAAAATGGCTCTCTACTTACATGAATTCTACCATCTTATAATTATTTTTGAAACGTATACGTAACATAGATACAAAGGTGGTCCCTAGACCTTTAAAATCCGTAGTCGCTGATTTTTCTAGGACCACTAGAGCCAAAGTTATAGCCGTTTTTATAAAAAAATATTTTTCAAGTGGTAAAATTAGAGCTTGTAAAATATAGGAAAAGTTTTATTTACAAGATCAACCATAAGTTTGGCATAATTGCCCTAAAAAAAGTGCTGAGGCTGCATATTTTGAAGATCTTAGGCCGTGTCTACACTATGCGAGAAGCACGTGCGATCAGCCCAAGCGATGCGAGCAAGCCATGCGCGCATGCGACGCGAGCAAGCGATAGTAATGGCTTTAGGTTGATTAAATTACCTATGCAGACTTTATAGATAATTAAAGTTGAAAATAAGAATTTAAGTAAAATTTTTTTGTAATATTCATTTTATTTTAACTATTTTATAATCATTATCAAACGAAGTAAGTTTTGCTTTTAATGTTGAATCATCAATGGGTATAAAGCAGTGATATTTTCTTGTATTCTGTATAGTTCGGGTCAATTTAAAACGGCATTCTAGTACTTTACGCCTTTTCTCAATTGTATCTTGACTCACCCAAATAGATCTAAAAACCAAATATTCTATATTTTTATAACACATAATGATTTATTATTCAAATACATAATCAAATAATATAGTCAAAAAATCTAAATTATATTATTTTTACCTTATTCCATCAATATTTTCACTAACGTAATCATACATGTCTTTTGGATTTAAAATTGAATTTTCTGATGTTCTTTGTAAGGATGCCCTGCGTACTGTTCGTTTAACCACTGCTCCACATCCATCACACGGACTTTTCCCATGGCTAGTAGAAAAAAAGTTGTGCGACTTAACTTTTAAGCCAAAATCCTCCTCATGATGGCAGATATTAATGAAATTGTTCCTACAGTAAATAAATACTATCTTGAAGGTAAAAATTATAAAAAATAAAATAAATCTGTTTAATATTGTGTACATAATAATACAAATTATTTGAACTTGCATCGTAGAAGTTGTTGCTTTTTTTAAATTTGATATACAGAAAAAATAAAGAACTGTTTTAGTAATTTTATCTTTAAAGCTGTTTTCTACATAATGTAAAATTTTAACTCGGGTGTAACCTGCAGGTCCAGGATCTTTATGGATTTTGATGTTCTGGGTCTCAAAATAGTTTTTCACACAAATTAAATATACTTTCAGAATATTACTTTGACATATTCTTAATAATTAAAATTAAATTTTTTCAGGTCATTTAATGAACAAAAATCTAAAGGTGTCTATTTTGTTCATATAATACGTATTAATATACTACAATAAAAGTACTCTTACTTGTTTTTGTATTGGGTAGGTGCTCCATCTGACATATAATGTACATTCTCAATAAACGGAAAATCTCGTTTTCGAAGTGCAATGAGTTGCCCTTGAAAAGTGTTAACTGCACAAGCATCATGTTTTAAATAATCACTAATAACACATACAGATAAGGTTTTTAATTTGTCGTTATTGTCTTCTTTATAATACACTACAAACGGGTGTACAGTTGCTTGTGTATTATTAAAATAAAATGCTTGGATCGAGTCTTGACAAACAAATAAGAAATTTTCAGCAAAATCTTGAAGTATAATACATGTATCTGGAGTAATAATTGTTTTGCAATGTTTTAAATAACATTTTTGCATTTCAGTCACATAATGATGCTTTGTTAACTCCCATAAGTCATTGGCTAAATTTATAATAAAATTTCTTGTAGGTTCTTTTACCATAATAAGACTGACTCTATTATTAGATTGTGATTCAGCATTATTTACCCAATTATGATATTCAATCTCTGAAACATCTTCGCATGAGCTTGATTCCAATATTTTCAGAATTTCTGCTTTACCAGGACAGTTTTCACAAAGATGTAGCATACAATAGCTCCAATCTGTTTAACAAACACAATCATTTAAAATTACTCGGTAGGCTAAATTTTTGTTGATGGCAGACAATTTTAATTTGACATTTTGGTGTATAGGACATACACAAATTGTATGTGTACCAGGTGCTCCAGCACTAATACATTCTTTTGGCCTTAAAGAAGCAAATATACTGAAACCTGGTTTGCGCTGATCTTTAAAATGCTGTTCATATTCTTCTTCCACCCAATTGTTGTATAGATCCTTCAAATCATACATCAACAGTCTTTTTTGTAACTTCTCTGTCATATTAGTAATAGGATTTTTAACACTGATGCAATCTTTAATGCCGCTACATATTCTACTATTGTTTTCATCTCTATAATACTGAGTTACAGATTCTCTAACTTCATTAGAATGAATGCTGTACACTTTACGCTTAATAGCTCCTAAGACACCTGGAAAAATATATTTTGAAATTAATTACAAATAGTGTATACTTAATCACAAAATAAAATCATAATAACAGTATTATTTTTTTTAATTTAACGATTATCAAGACGATAAAATTTAGCTCAATGTTTATTCTATTTTAATTACTATGACTTGTTATATTGGAAGAAAAGAAATAGTTTAGAATTAATTTATTTTTTTTATTTTTTTTTTTTATATTAATTTTAATAGTTCTTTTAAAATCCAATAATTACTTTATTATTTTTTATCTAATAATGAATAACGAAGGGTACCCCATGTTAAGATAGGCAAAATGCCACTATTAATGAAAGCGAAAAATGACAGTGATTTCATAGAAGTATACTAAAAAAAGAATTTTCTACGATTTTTCCGGGGACCTATCTCCCATTTTTTGGAAATTATTTTTTTCTCCCGTTCCTCAATGTTAAAAAATAAAAAAAAAAATATGAGATTACAGCTTGTAAACAGAGAGAACATTGAGATATCTCAAATATAGATTCTTTCTAATTAAATCGGATTTCATTTCAATGTTTAAATTACAATTCATGTATTATTTTACTTAATCCGTAAACAATACTTAAGCAATACGTAAGCAATACGTAAGTAATACATAAATAATAATACTTAAGTAATACTACATGAGTAATATAAATAAATAATGATGAGGATTTTAAATGAAATATTTTATAGGGGTACCCTTTATGATTATAGTTGGTTGAACAAAAATTACATAGATTTTAATAAATTAAACTAAAATTTTCTATTAATAATTCTCAAGTGTAATATAATATATGTAACCTAATGTATAAAGGATTATCGATTCTATATGTTTACACTATGTCTATAATCAAGATATTAAGAATTTATTACAACCCATTTTTGAACTTACCTACAGTAATTTTAAGTACTTTTGCTTTATTAATATAACGTGAACATTGGAAATAATGTTTTGCTTGTCCAAATTTCCAATGATTTGGAAGTAATGTCAATAACGATATTTTTTTACCAAAATTAGTTTCTTTATTATAAAACTTAATTATGTTTCCAATCATTCCGTGAAATGACATACTATCCTCTTGTAGCTGTTTAAGATTGCATTGAGTTGGCAAATTAAGATACAATGTTTTATTAACTGTTGTACAAAATTTCGTATTCATTGATTCTAAAACACTGTATGTTTTATTTTCCAAGCGATAATCACTAAGTTTCTCTCGTTTAAGAGGAGGTTCATCAAATCCATCGACCATTTTATTTAAACGTTGAAATTCTTGGCTCAATAATATATCTTCTGAACCTTCTGATGTACACACTTGGCTACTTGAAGAAACTTGACTACTTGAAGAAAGCTGCTCATTATTATTTACGTTTAAACCATCATTCCCAGTGTTTTCATCTTTTTCTGCATTTTTTGTTATTATTGATGTAATTTTGAACTCACAGTTTTTACAGTACTTATTACCTGGATCTAAATTTATATTACAAATGTTATGAAATTTATCACATTTATGAGCACTAATCATTACTAAATTATTCTCAATGGATTTTGAATGATTATTAAAACAATTGCAACACTTCCTTTGTCTACTTGTATATCGAGTATCATATTTATGAAGACGATGGTCGCAAATAAATTTATTTTCTACATTAATATCAAAATTTTTAATCCTAAATGATAAATACAGCTTTAATTTATTACTAAGATTACTAATTAGATTAAGAGATTTATTTCTTGTGTAATGCTCTAAATGACATTTATCATCCTCATGCAATTCACCAATATAGCACATCATTTTCTTTCAATTCCTGAGAAGATAACAGTTACAAAACACAATTGTACAATTTATAAAACTCAACTGAACCAATACTGATATACTTGGTAATAGTTCTGCTCAACTACCTTCACAATTCTACTTAGAAATATTCATTTCATTTTTTATTGTAACTTGTACTCATTGTTTAAGGACATTCCGTGCCGTGTGTCGTGTAACGGATGACGGGTTCACGGGTGTCTCGCACAGAAAAATTGATGTCTGTCATCTATTAACTTACGTCAACACAGATTAAATGAAACTATCTATGTATGTTTCATTTAACCTGAGCTTATATGTATAACGCACGTAAAACTATAGAAAACCTGCATTTAAGACCATGTCTATACTAGGTATGCGAGAAGCGCAACCGGTGCGCGCATGCGACAAGCCATACGTTTTACACAAAGTACTTGAAATACTTAAAATGATAAATAATATCGTTGTATACGATTGAACGTAAACGTGAGTTTATATTATTAGGGTTTGTTAGCGAGAAGAAATAAACGGGAAAATTAGACTTCAAGAGTCTATGCAACCAACTCTACTCGAAAGTGAAAGTTGATTGCAGAAAAAGGTATGAACGCTTATGCGTACGAGTAAAGAGGCAATAAGGCATTGTATAGGTAAAACGGAAAGTGGTAAGGTAAAACGAATGTGCATAAAGCACGTAGCGACTAGGCGCCGTAGGACTCTATTTAAGCCCGTTGGGTGATGTTTTTCATAGTGGGAGCGCATCGGACGCTTGCCATCTAGCGGGCACTTTGGATACTTCAATCCCGAACAATCGTAGTAGATCAGTTAGTAGATCTATATTTAGCGATAAATAATATAGTCAATAATATCGTAGTGAAATGATATTATTTATCATTTTAAGTATTTTAAATATTTTGTCCAACACGCATTGCTTGCTCGCATCGCTTGGGCTGATCGCACGTGCTTCTCGCATAGTGTAGACACGGCCTAAGATCTTCAAAATATGCAGCCTCACCACTTTTTTAGGACAATTATGTCAAACTTATGTTTGATCTTGTAAATAAAACTTTTCCTATATTTCACAAGCTCTAATTTTACCACTTGAAAAATATTTTTTTATAAAAACGGCTATAACTTTGGCTCTAGTGGTCCTAGAAAAATCAGCGACTACGGATTTTAAAGGTCTAGGAACCACCTTTGTATCTATGTTACGTATACGTGTCAAAAATAATTATAAGATGGTAGAATTCATGTCAGTAGAGAGCCATTTTTGATTATTTTAGGTATCGAAAATTAGATATTATAATGCTCGACAAAAAATTATTTTTTGACTTTTTCCTATGATAGGAAAAGAGTATAGTTAGATAACATCATATTCTAATGAAAAATACTTTTGTTAATGATTTTTAATTAAAATTCGGTTGACACTGTGACCATGAACACGGTTGATTTTCGCGATTTTTGATAAAAACGTCAACTTCAAAAGGCTGTATCTTGAAGTCTATTCAATCAATTTAGGTCCTCAAAAAAAGAAATTAAAGGTCTCGTTGAGGCAGAAAAAAAATGAGACCTAGTGAGCTCAAAAATGTGGAACCAGATACGAGATATAGAGGTTTAAAGATGATCTAAAAATGATGAAATGCAATGGCCATATCACAGATCGCCAATAAAACCTAAATCATCATTTCATATCAGTGTATTTTTTTTCTTAAAATTTGAAGAAATACAAAAAAAATGAGACCTCACCGACCTCATTTTGTTAAAATTTCAGCCTTTTAGAATTTTTTGAAAACTGGCTAAAAACAGGTCAAAATCAGGGTTTAAAAAAATTCCAGCAGGAATTAGGAATGAGATAAGGGGCTTAAATTTTGCACAAGCTATTTTTTTTATATGCACTTTCATAAAAAAAAATCGTCGACAAAATCGACGACCCCCCCGCGCACACTTTTTAAAAAAAGTACAGGAACGACCCATATATATATATATATATATGTTTTATGTTAGTTTCCAGGACATTCCAGAGATGTTTAACGTTGGTTTCGGGGACATTTGTTAGTTTTGGGGACAGTCCCTGAATCTACATATGTTTAACGTCAGTTTTGAGGACATCGGCCCCCATAAGAGACATTATTTCTTTAGTCACGTATAGGTATACAGTAACATGGGATCCTGGGAACTAACAAGTTTATATATATATATATATATATATATATATATATATATATATATATATATATATATATATATATATATATATATATATATATATATATATATATATATTGGTATTTGTGGATGATCTTTTAATATGTTGCAAAAATAAAAATAAAATAGATGCAATTAAAGAAAATTTAATGAAAAAATTTTCAATGAAACATTTAGGAAAAGTTGGAAATTATATTGGAATTGATATTGATTGTAGTAAAGATAGAAATAAAATCACCCTAAGTCAGACAAAGTGCATTGAATCTTTGGCTGTAAAATATAATTTAGAAAACGCGAAGTTATATGATACGCCTATGGAAGCAAATTTTAAATTAGAACAAGCTAAAGAAATAGACGAGAGTATAAAGTATAGAAATTTGATTGGTGAATTGTTGTACATAAGTACAGGCACAAGGCCAGATATAACATATCCAGTAAATTACTTAACCCTTTCTTACCGAGACCCGTTTCCCGGGGAAAAAGTGACTTTTTTTTGTATATTATAACTGTGGAGGCTTCAACTAACAAGGAAGGTACCCCAAATGTAAGTCGCCGATTTGGACGATATTGCAATATGTTGTAGTACATTAAAAAATAAGAGACACGTATTTTTTTTACGTGCTGATAGACACTTTAAGGGGGTGAAATCTACCCCTAAAGTTCACCATTAAAAACAGTTTTTTTCAAATATTTCAAAAACGAATAAAGCTAGCTTAATGAAACCAACGCCAAAAGTTGTAGAATAAAAAAGCCTTCAAAATAGCATTACTTTCAATTTTAAGGGTAGCAACCCCTATTTTCTTTTTCAAGAAAACTAAGCTTTTTCCATCAATTCTCAGCTATAAAAATTACAATAAATTATATATCGCCTCAAAACTGATTCCATTTAAAAGAAAATTAAAAAATAAAGTTGGCCTGTCTCGTGGTTTTGGCCAAAATTATTTTTTTGGGGGTAACTACCCCTTATTTATATTTTGTTCATTATTTCAGAAATAAATAAAGATACCTTAATAAAACCAACGCTAAAAATTTTAAATAAGAAAGGCTTCAAAACAGCATTATTTTAAATTTTAAGGGTAGCAACCCCTACTTTTTTTCAAGAAAACTAAGCTTTTTTCATCAATTTTCAGCTATAAAAATTATAATAAATTATATATCGCCTTAAAACTGATTCCATTTAAAAGAAAATTAAAAAAATTAAGTTGACCTGTCCCGTGGTTTTAACCAAAATTATTTTTTAGGGGTAACTACCCCTTATTTTTATTTTGTTCATTATTTCAGAAATAAATAAAGATACCTTAATAAAACTAACCCTAAAAATCTTAAAATTAAAAAGGCCACAAATCTGTATCACTTTAAATTTTAAGGGTAGGAACCCCTATTTTTCTCTTTTTAAGGAAATTAAGAGACTTTATTGACTTCAATGGTGAAACTTATCGATTTTTGTCGACTTCTACTAACTTTTTGTAGCAGAGAGGGTAAATGTGTTTATTATTTTTTTCTGAAAAAATTGCGTAAATAATCAAAATTTAGTGAGATTAATTTTTTTTCAAAAAAATAATAAAAATTAAAGTTACGTGTTGCAGAAAAATACAAAATGAAATGATAACTAATGTAAATATGGTTTTTGTTTTAACAACACAAGTTTTATTATTACTATTACTACAACAAATTTAAAGTATTCTCAAAAAAGTAATTGTTTGTCGAATAGCTCGAGGTATTATGGATTGTAAGTTGTACAATAATGATATTCTTCAAAAAAGTGTTTTAAGCATAAAGATTTTTTACACCACGAACATCTAACAATTGCAACATTATTACAACCATTGATCTCACAATGCCTTGCACAGGAATCTCCGAAACTGAAACTTACGGGGTCATCGAAATCTCCTGGTCGATTCACAAGATACCCACTTTTATACCACGAATATTTAAATAGATTTTCATATCGTGGAGATGAAAATTGGTTATGAACCAAAGACTGTAATTTAATTATATTATTTCCCAAATGTAAATTTAAGTCTTCATCTATGAGCAAAACATGGTCTGAAAAATGTTTAACATAGTTCTTCCATGTGCGGAATCCATATACATCTAACGGCTGTATGTTTCCAGTCGTTCCTGTAGGTATCATTTTGAGATGTAGTGTTTTATCGTGTGGCGTAACTTCCTGTACAATCGTTGGACAATGAGCACTCCACGAATCAATTAGCAGCATGCTTCTAGGTCCAACTTGAGGAAAATATACCTCTTTTAACCACGCCTTAAAGAGTTCTACAAATTTTGATTTTATTTAAATGTGTCTTCCGAAATAATTAACGTTTTATTTTTAGAAATTAATAGAACGTGATTTTACCTGAATTAAGTTTTCCAGATGTCGAGGATGTAACATATACGTTTGTAGGCACAAACAAATTTTGTGAGATAATTGGTCCAAATTCTCCGCTTCGTTTCTTTAATACTAAAAATAATGGTGATAGTAACTTTTCTGTGGCTGAAATTGTCGGCTGTACACTATAGCTATGAGTTGTTGATGTGACCGACTGTACAAGGCACTGTAATTTCTTTTCTCCTTGAAAAGCAAGAGATCGACCAGAATGCATTTCCAACTGAAAACCAGACTGGTCTGAATTATATGTATTGTCAGCGCCTATTTGATTAATCAATTGTTTGACTTCTGTTACGAATTCTACTTCTTTTTTATGCAAATCATTTCTATTTTCTATACTTTTTTTTGTGATAAATTTATTAATTTTTCGAGAAACAATTCTATGGGTGTTTTTAAATTTTGAAAGCCAATGTTTTGAAGCTGTAAATCTTACGTCCTCATTTCCGATTAATTTTCGTGCTTGTAGAGCCCATCTTCTTAAATCGTTGTCATGAATTATTAATCCAGCTTCAGTAGCAGCTTTAAAATTTTCTAGTGTGAAATCGCAAATTCTTGCAATTTTTTCTCGGTAAGTTCCACCTTGATTGATTTGGTGAGCCCAGCGATGTAACTGTGTTTCAGAACTGACTTT
This sequence comes from Torymus aiolomorphi, assembly GCA_036365515.1. NCBI lineage: Eukaryota > Metazoa > Arthropoda > Insecta > Hymenoptera > Torymidae > Torymus > Torymus aiolomorphi. The sequence continues at coordinate 163,874,767 of CM070875.1, read as the reverse complement.
CCTGAATCTATTTTGAACTGTTTTAAGCGATAAATTCTTTTTGTTTTTCCACTTCACCAATATTCTACAGCCCTTTTTTGTATTCAAAACTCAATGGTTCTTCATGTCCCGTACATTGATCCGTAGGTAATTCAGGATAGTAAGGAAGTGTATGTAAATCAACATCTTCCACAATACGTGCATCTGTTTCTTTATATTCTTCTTGAAAATCCAACGATTTTTCCATTATAACATCTATGCTATTAGACGATTCCATTAAATCTAACAGTATCATTTGGAAATGGTCTTTTATTTCTATTTCTTTAATATTATAAGGGCTATCTTCAATATCAAGTGTTTGGAAATAGGCAAGCAGCAAATTAATAACATTCAGAGGATTAATTTTCATTTTGAGTGCTAAAATAATCAAACATTTATAAGAATAATTGCATACAGAAATAGTATCTTTACAACACACATATATGGAATGCTGAAAATAAAAACATTTTTTTAATTTGTATGCGTCACCCCTCTAAACGTTACATTACTATGTTGCGAGAACATAGCTATTTCTCAATGAGGAAGCTTTGTACGTTGTACGTTGTACGCTTTTACTGATGTACGCCATCATGCGACCAATGTCTTTTTACCGGGATATATTTGTTTAAATATTTAAAAAATACCATATTTTCACAAGATAATAATGTTGCATTTAAAAAGGCGACACATACAAATAAAACAAATATTTATACTTTGGGCCATCCTGTTAAGAATCTATTAAGAATATCGTATCTGTATATTTCTTTACTAAAGTGCTTGATTAAAATGAAAAGAAGGTAATCTCGAGTTATTTTTAAATTTGTAAACAGTAATCGATAAGATGTATTGCACAATGCCTGTTAATTTAGATTTATTAAAATTAAGATTTAGTTATTTAAAATTATTATTTGTATGTAAAATTTATTATTTGTAAAACATCTAATAGTAAAGGAACCGTATACAATTTTGGCTAAAAATTGAATCAGGAGTCTGTAATTTTGTTAATAACAGAAAGTAAACAATAGAGTATACACAATAAAGTATATTTTGATACATTTTTTAATTTTCGTAAAAATATTAAAAATACTTTATGTACTTATAAATCAGGATTTTTTAAATCTTTAAAATTAAAGAAAAATCAATTTAAACTATTTGTGCTCTATAACGTCAAATGTATCTCCAAAAAATGTAACAATGTACGAAATTGCATACTTTCTAATATGTTCATTAAAAATAACGCAAAATATAATTTTGAAAAGCTGTTATAATTTTATTAAAGCCTATAGACAGATACGAAATTCTTACAATTAATGCATTAGATCTGATGTATAAATAGACATTTACCTGTAGTTTTGTAGTGCTGCTGACATTAAAAAAAATGAATTGATGCAATATTACAGCCACAATATTGTAGAAATAACCACTTTCACAAAACAACACTGCACGACTGGAACTCTACCGATTTATATTATATACAATGTTTGCCAGCAATATATGAAACTACGAGTTAAATCACCAATCTATAAATATCCGCCTCATAATAACATAAAAATAACATATTATTTTCTCATTCACAATCAGCGATTACTCTTATTTACTGCATAAAAATCACTTACATCCACGTACACACACGCACACACACATTAATTTTTTTAATGCTTTATTTATCACGTATCAAAACGGTACGATTGCCTTTGACGAAGTATTTATAATAATACATACAATATAATAAAGGGAAGTAAGAACATAATGAACTTCCGGGGATGATTTGCACCCCTTTAAAATGTATTATTCACAGATAAAAAATATAAATATTTTTCGTTTTTTGGTTCACTACAACATATAAAAGTTTAAATAAACATGTTACTTTTCTTGTGGAATTCAAGTCAAAATTAGTTTTTCGAAAAAGCTTTACAATAATCCGTTTAATCAAGTAGTTTAACCAAACTAATTTTGCAAAATTAATGATAAATTAATATTGCCCGAAAGCGCTAAAATTACATAGCGTTTGCCTGTGTTATTGGTCAAAATTTTATGGTCAATCTTTTCAATGGAATGGTTTTTAAAGAGATATATTTATTGTAATTTTTATAGCTAAAAATTGATAAAAAACTTAATTTCCTTTAAAAAAATAGGGGTTGCTACCCTTAAAATTGAAAGTGATACCGATTTGTGGCCTTTTTAATTTTAAGATTTTTAGGGTTAGTTTTATTAAGGTATCTTTATTTATTTCTGAAATAATGAACAAAATATAAATAAGGGGTAGTTACCCCCTAAAAAATAATTTTGGCCAAAACCACGAGACAGGTCAACTTTATTTTTTAATTTTCTTTTAAATGAAATCTGTTTTGAGGCGATATATAATTTATTGTAATTTTTATAGCTGAAAATTGATGAGAAAAGCTTAGTTTTCTTGAAAAAAAAAAATAGGGGTTGCTACCCTTAAAATTGAAAGTAATGCTGTTTTGAAGGCTTTTTTATTCTACAACTTTTGGCGTCGGTTTCATTAAACTAGCTTTATTCGTTTTTGAAATATTTGAAAAAAACTGTTTCTGAGGGTGAACTTTAGGGGTAGATTTCACCCCCTTAAAGTGTCTATCAGCACGTAAAAAAAAATACGTGTCTCTTATTTTTTAATATACTACAACATATTGCAATATCGTCCAAATCGGCGACTTACACTTGGGGTACCTTCCTTGTAAGATCAATCTACAGTTTTTTTTTTTTTCAAAAGTGTCGATAAGTACTATTTTCCAAGTGGGTCCTGGAGCACCCATACGGTCTTAATGAAATTTTTTTCTTTTTTTTAAACAGAAAATGTTTATATTTAAACAAATTATTTATTTACATAGTTATATGTATACATAACATAGCAAATATAACAAATTGTGTACATACATAGAAATGTATATAGAATTATATATTTTAAACATTAATTCATACACAAGTCCCAAAAAGCATAATTAAATCCTAATCTAAACCTCACTTTACAATAACTTTATATATGTATATATAAAGGTTATATATATATAGGTTATACATACATAGATCTGTGTGTGCGTGCGTGTGTGTGTATATATTACATATTACACGTAAATCACCGGGCCGTTATATTTTATTTGTCGGTAAGACCGACTGGGTCCTGTAGGAACCACTACATTTACGTAAGATGCCCCGCCAACAGGATTATGTTATTGAACTCGGAAAGTGATACAGTCTTAGTACGTTGTCACATTAACAAGATCCACCACTCAGAATAACAAAAAATCCCCATTAATCCTTTTTTTATTCGAAAATAAACCATTCAAGATCCGAATTTTCGTGAAATCCCAATTTTCATCGTCGAGCCCTTTTTTAATGTACTAAACGGAACGGAAAAAAAATAAAAAATTTTAATTTTAATGACCAGAGGGCTTCCTCTTGAATAAAAGAACATGACTAAGTGGGTAGATTTAAGAAATTATTTAATTTCAGTTTTCTACAACATGTTCAACAAAGTGGGTTCTACAAGACCCCTACGGTACGAAAGGGTTAAGTAGATACCAAAGCTGCTATGATGTAGCCCACTACAAATATGCGATGAGAATATTGAAGTATTTATATAAAACCAAAGATTTAAAATTGACCTATTATAATAATTCGCAAAATGAGACGTTAGATTGTATGGTAGATTCTGATTATGCAGGCGATAATATCGATAGAAAATCTACAACAGGATTTATAATTAGACTGTATGGAAATTTAATATTTTGAAAAATACAGAAACAAAACAACGTAACCAAATGCTCAACTTTTGCTGAGTATACTGCAATGTCAGAAGCAGTAACTGAAATATTATTTACTAGAAACTTGTTAATTGGATCATTTGATATAAAATTTGAAAGACCTATAAAATTGTATGAAGATAATTCAGGTACAGTTGCAATTGCAAAGTATGGAAATTTTACTAAGAACTCAGAGCACATCGAAGTGCAATACCATTACATAAATGAAAATTACGAGAATGGAATAATAGACATTATAAAAATTGATACAAGTTTTAATTTAGCAGATATATGTTGACCAAGAATCTCGACAAAACAAAATTTGTGAAAAATAGAAACGCGTTAAAATTGATTGTATAAAACAAAAGTAAAATCAAGATAAAAGGATTGTAATAAGTTCAGGATTGTAGATTTAAGGAGGCGTGTTGGAATATGTGTAAATGCTACGCCTCTGAACATAGCTACATGCATGTGTATGTGGGTGTGAGAGTACCGAGAGCGCCGACAGCGCATGCATAGTCAGCCACCACGAGATAGTCATGCGCGAAGAACGCGTACTCGCCAAATGTAACCTAATCCTTAGGCTTAGTTAATAAACTCACATTATATTATCTATAACAAAACCTCAACTTATTCATATCTTTCATATTACAACAAGCTGCATTCAACAAACAATTCTATTAAGATGTTTTGTTCCTACTCGTCTACACGTAAATACTTGTGTCGATCCCCCCCCCCCACGCGCCGCGTTTCTGAAACATTTATTTGATCATGTTATTTCTTTGAAAACTCTAACAGTAGATAAGCTAGGCTGGTTCTGGACCACTTCAAGTCGTGACCTGGTGGACCAGAGCCTCATATAACCGAAATCTCGATTAACTTTGCTTGCGAGAGCCATCTACCTGTCTATCAACCTCTCCATTATCCTTCAAATCATTTTTATTCGTCATTCTCTTCCATGTTGTATACAGCACAATCAGTTTTATACACTCCATTATGGTTAGTACCATTGCGAATATTTAAAAATTTTCACGAAAAAAATGCCGAAGGGTGGATTCGAACCTACGATCTTCAGATTACTGAGAAGCAACTCTACCACTCGGCTATTGAGACGTATGTATTACGCGTAGTTGAATATGTATCTTATAGCGCACGCGACGCTTCAATGTTTACGCTGGTGCCGTCGGTAAAGTAGAACACTGTAGATAAATTAATATACTTTACCGATAAACATTAATATTTTAATATAAAAAGTTTTATGAAAAAACGCCGAAGGATGGATTCGAACCTACGATCTTTAGATTACTGAGCAGCAACTTTACCACTCGACTATCGACACATGTGTATACTCATAGCTGAATTTGTATCTAATAGCACGCGTAAGGCCTCAATGTTCACGGTGGTAAGGTAGAATACTGTATTAATATAATTTACCGATAAACATTAATATTTAATATAAAAAAATTTTAATAAAAAAAAAATCGCCGGAAGTTGGATTTGAACTGACGATCTCTAGATTACTGAGCAGCCACCTTACCATTAGGCTATCGAGTCATATGTATACTCATAGCTGAATTACGAGGATGCTGCGCGCGCAAAATATTTTACACAATTTTGAGGTTATGAAAATTTTGTATATAGCATATGGTTCTATTTAAAAAAGTGATAGCCCCCCTATTGGAATACACTCCCAAAATTTCATCCGTTTTTCGATCCGAGCGCTCCTTCTCGAGATATAAGCGAAAAACCAAAATTTCTACCCTCCACCACCGGTTTTTGGAAATTCTGTAAATGTTGTCGGATAGTGTGTGAAAAGTATGTCCCCCGTCCAGTTGCACCCCCAAAATTTCGTCCGTTTTTCGATCCGAGCACTCCTTTTCGAAATAGAAGCGAAAAACCAAAATTTCTACCCCCACCACCGATTTTTGGAAATTCCGTCAATGTCGTCAGATAGTGTATGAAAAGTATGTCCCCCCTCCACTTACATCACCAAAATTTCGTCTGTTTTTCGATACGAGCGCTCCTTCTCAAGTTATAAGCAAAAAACAAAAATGTCTACCCCCACCACCGGTTTTCGAAAATTCTTTCAATGGATAGTATGTGAAAATATGAAATCACGCGCATTCAAATGTACCCCTCAGAGGTAGATAAAACGCCCCGGCCCTTTCAGGATGGTCAGGCGTACGGCAGGCCTTGAACAGGTTACCTTCAAATTTTGGTACTTGTTCAATACTTATCTAAACCTAGGCGTATGCCCTATTTTTCGAAATATCATCCAAATGACACTTCCGAACTTGACAGTCTCATATACAGACAGTGTAAATATTCATGGGGAAATTATAAAAAAATGGGCTGGCACCCGCCTGGCAACATGTTACGAATAGGCCGCCTGACTTAATTGATGTGGTTAGGTTCGAAAATTTAAAATATTTAACTCACAAAATAGAAAATAGTTTGACACCTTTGATTTATAAAATTAATACTGATATTCCTTTACGATTACTCCAACATTTTTGCATCACAGAAGTTTAAATTAATACTTTTTAATAAATATTTAGAAAGGAAATGTAATGTATTAAAATATATAGAGTGCGCTTGATTTCAGCTAGTTTTCTCTTTTGAAAATAATACCTATGCTTGAAGGCAAACTATTAGGGTCACATATGATTTATTTATAGTGTTTAAACCTTCTCAAAGTGAAATAAAAATGGCAGGAAATAAAATCAAGTCCGGAAACACGTCGGACTTTCGGACTTGATAGGAGTCAACTCTGAAAACACGTCAGAATTCCGGACTTGCGAGTAGCAGAAGTGAGACAAACAGTCGGTAGTAGGATAATTTGAGTTTCTGATAGTCAATATTAGATTTTAGTAAAATTTCAACACTCTATAAACACTACAAATAATGTTTTTTTTTTGCCCGCAAATAATTATTGCAAAATTATAATAAAAAAAAAAACATCATAGAACCACCTGTATTCAGAATATAAAAAAATGTATTTAGCTACTAATTTATATTATTCTATCATAAATAGTTTATACGTGTAATAAATCTTATAAAATAATAAATGTTCAAATTTATTGTAGAAAATGGTAATGCTATCCGTAAAATAAATAAATACAACTCCATTATATAACTGGGAAAACTCATGTACGCAAAACGTGGACTGCTACGCAGTTGAAAATCTGAGTTCGTGATCTGAGCTCGCAGTCACTGCAGTTTTTTCGCAACTCTGAATCCTTTATGTCATTCACCTTAAATAATCGGTAATTCCAGGCTCTTCATTTGTCAAAAGAGCATGGCGGGAAATAGAAAAAAAAAATGACAGGGTATTTGAAAATGTTCGTTTACCAAAATAATTTTATTGAAAATTAACATTTGGCTTAGCCAATATCTCAATTTTTTGATAATCTAGTACAATATAACTTTGAAAGATTAATTTATGATACTAGCATTGGGAAGTTCAATAAGAATAAAACGGATTTCACCATAGTTAGTTCTTATTCCCATGTTTTGCTTGGCCACCAGTACTTGTAAGCGATCAACTAATTTGTTAGGATCATCCCAGACGTCGAGTTCGTATGCATTTGTAACATCTACTCGCGAGATTTTGGGAGCAACTTCTTCCTCTTCATCATCACTAGTCCACTGTCTCTTTTTACTTTCACGTTGATATCTCCAATTGATAAAGTTATAATACTTACGAATTCTTCTAGGTAAATATTCATCGGTTGAGAAATCTGATGCATCTTCACTAGAATGATCAGCTTCATAATAATTATCGGTCTCGTTAGAAGTTGGAAGATGCGAGTTAACTCGTGTATCAACAGTTATGAGCTTCTTTAGAGGATTGACTATTGGTTTAAGTATCTTTTCCGCTGCCACTGGATTAGTTTGCTCAACCCTTTCACTTTTCTCTCTTCCGTTAACATTATCTTCTCGAGATAATGGCGCGAGACTTTTTACAGACGGCTTTTCGAACATTGGAGCAATAAAATTATAAAATTTGTTACTCTTTAGTTTTCGAATCGACTCATTCATGCAATAGTGCTTTTTGTGAGCGCTCGTAACTTCAATAATCATACGATAACTGTCCAAATCATCTGAATTGATAAGACTTTCATCCGGAAGTTTTTTGAATAGTAATTGCAGTAATCCTACGGACAAACGATAGTTTCGTTCGTTTATCTGGACAAAGTCGCCTTCAAACTTTATTGGAGAATTTCCGATTATAAGTAAATTTCCTCGCTTGCAAACACCATAAATATTATCGAGATATCTCCTAGAATTTTCATTTAATTTCGTTACATATTTCTTGACTAGTTTTGCAAATTTACCATTATTGGAGCTAGCTATTTTATTATGGTCAGGGCTCATATTAGATAGTTTGATTTCAGAAGTTTCCATATCATCAGCTGTATCCAAAGATTCAGCACTTTTTGTCAAACCTAATAAAGACTGTGATTTTTTGTACTACTGCATCCTGAAATTTGCTAATAACGTCCGGTGTGTTTGCCATCTTTGTGCTTCAATAGTTTAGCATCAACTGAATAAATAAGGTGAAATACCCTCGTGGATTTCGCCATTTTAAATGAAACATAATTATTTTTTAAAAGCTTTAACACAATATTCAAATTATTTAAAGTAATTTTCATTAAAAAAAAACATTTTTCAACTGATATTTTAATTGTATTAACAAAAATAAGTCTAACCTATAGTTGGACATATTGAATTCAAACTACGCTAATACCAGGACAGAGGTGCAACCTATACCGGGACAAATTAAATTTAAATGCAATTATATTGGCAAATTGAACTTTATTGAATTATTAACTTCAGTTATACATCGAAATATAATATTTAACAGTAAATAAACAAAAATTGAAATCCTTTTTTGTTTAATTGGCATTTTTTGTTGCAAAACAAGCATTTCAAGACATGATAGTTTTTTCTCCAGGTCGTCTAATTGTGGACATAATTTTGTTTTCTCTTCCTTGATTACATCTCAATTTTCTTTAATTGTTTTAGACCTTATTTTTTTTACATTATCGTTAATTTTTAACTTAATGTGTTTAATTTGTTGGCTAATTATCTTTTTTCTTTTCTGTAACTGTTTATTGATTTCTTGTTCTTTTTCTTTTTTTTTCTTTGTTCCTCTCTCTCTTCCTGCATTTTTGACAAATTTTCTTCTTTTATAACTCTGGTTTCTTACTCTTTTATTCAAAACATTCAATTACATCTTCTACAACGGAGGCTCCAAGTATATCATTTTTATTATTTTTCGTTCTAGGTATTTTTAAACTAGGAACAGGGAAACTATCTTTCATATGACTAAATATGTTTAAAGTGTTGGCATCTAAAACAAAAATATGGATATAAATTTATACTTTTCTAAGTAATGAAATAACTATAAGTATATATAGAAATATACTTACTGTCAGATAGTGGTAACTGTTCTGTTTTACTTGTTATTACGTTCACTTTATAATACATGAAATATCAAACAAAATGATAGGTTGACATAGATAAAGTTTTAAGATTAGTTCTAGTTAGCTTACAAATACTGTAAAAAAGTTTAAAAAAGTAGAATTCCTTCCAATTCTTCGAATCGATGAAAAATAAAAGTCTACAGTGAACCACTACTTTTTCTTTAATATAAAATAAAGAAAATGTTGTTGTGCTTTTATAATGTAGCTTAAGGCGGTCTAACACCTACAGGCCTTTCTAGCCAAAATTACTTAAAAAAATGGTAGGAAATATTATTTTAATAAAATAATGAAAATATATTGTAAATATAACTTATTTTAAATAAAATGAGCCAAGGCAGAGGTCCTTAAACTCATTTTATCCTCAGTTAGAGCATTTTCAAGAAAAACAGCTTGTCGTAACCTTTCTCTGGGACCGCATGATGGATTTTCATGGGACAAAGTGCAAATTGTTTCTAATTTATGTAGTTATGGGCCCAAGAGTTGCAATTTTAAGGTTTTTATGTAAAAGTACCTTTTTCATGACAAAAACTGATTTTTTTGCAATAATTTTTTCCATTTTTTTTTTATTTTTAGGGTTTTTAGCATGGAAAAGGTACTCTTACATAAAAACCTTAAAATTGCAACTCTTGGGCCCATAACTACATAAATTAGGAACAATTTGCACTTTGTCCCATGAAAATCCATCATGCGGTCCCAGAGAAAGGTTACGACCAGCTCTTTTTCTTGAAAATACTATAACTGAGGATAAAATGAGTTTAAGGACCTCTGCCTTGGCTCAAAATAAGTTAGTTTACAATATATTTTCATTATTTCATTATAATAATATTTTTTATCATTTTTTTTAGGTAATTTTGGCCAGAAAGGCCTACAGGTGTAAAACCGACTTAAATTATAAAATTGTCCTCTTTTTTAAATAAATATTTAAATATTTATTTCAAATTAATATTTATTTATTAATATTTATTTTTTATTTATTTATTTAAAAAGAGGACAATTTTCTGATTCAAGCTACATTACAAAAGCACAACACATTTTCATTAGTTTATATTAACCCGGTCAAAAATATCCAGTTGGGAAATCCAACTGGATTTTCCAAGAGGGAAATCCAGCTGGGGAAGAGTGGATTCCAGCTGGATTTTGGTGGATTTCCCGTCGGATTCCCAGTTGATGATACCAAATATTCCCACCCATTTTTAACTGGATATTTAAGTGGATTCCCACCTAGATATAACAGGATTCCTATGCATTATTAACTGGATTTCCATTGAATAGAAAAGCGAAAGTTGGATGGATTCCCATCTATATTAAACTGGATTTTTACATGGATTTCCGCCGTCACGCTGGGATTCCCATTTATTATTAAGTAGAATTTTGAGTGGATTCCCATTTAATAGAAATGCGAAAGTTAGGTGGATTCCCACCAACATTTAACTGGATTTTTATATGGATTTCCGCCTTCGCCCAGGAATTCCCATTTATTATAAGTGGATTTCCATTTAATCCAGTTAAAAATGGGTGGGAATATTTGATATCATCAACTGGGAATCCGACTGAAAATCCACCAAAATCCAGCTGGAATCCACTCTTCCCCAGCTGGATTTCCCTCTTGGAAAATCCAGTTGGATTTCCCAACTGGATATTTTTGACCGGGAAAGAAAAAGTATGTTCACCGTAGACTTTTATTTTTCATCGCTTGGAAGAATTTGAAGGAATTCTAGTTTTTTTACCCTTTTGTACAGTATTTGTAAGCTAACTAGGACTAATCTTAAAATTTTATCTATGTCAATCTATTATTTTTTTTTTATATTTCATGTATTACATTGATGAAGAATTTTAAGTAGGCTATATATTAAATGTTAAAAGTTGAGTTTTGGAGTGAATAGCATCCTTAACATCACAAATTAGATTTTATATAAATAAGTTTATAATCTGAAAAAATACTTTTGTTAAGAGTTATTTTGACATAGATAATTTCCTTTCACTTACTGTTTTAATACAACTTACCTTCTAACTATTTTTGAGGTTATGTTTTTGAAGCTGCTAATTTTCACAGTTGTTACAGCACTAGCCAAGACTATTCAGATACATACTAATTAATAATTTATTTAAGTTACTATTTACGTACAATTACTTCAATAATTGTACTATTTCTGTAGATAAGCCATGCGTAGATTGCACTGTCCGACTTAAGGAATGCGCGTATCGAATACTTACCTATAGTTGGACAGCTACTGCTGTCGTGTCCCGGTATGGAGCACTCGTATTTCAAAATAGCTCTATAGTTGGACACGGAATATTTTAATACATAATTATAATTTAAGTTCTGTTTACGCCCTAATTTATTTCAGAATATGAATATTTTGATTTGTGATCATTATTTTTTGACTTTGGGGTTAAATTATGTCTTTTTTCTTGTAAAAGGTCAAGCTATAAAAAATACATGATTTGTATGAAAGTAGACTACTTTAAATGCGATTTGGAGGTAAACTTTTAATTTATTTTATAGTTTAAATTAATATTTAAATCAAACAATATTCACGCCTACTTGAAGCTAAAACCTTGGAATATTTAAAATAATTATCTTACTGCTTAAACATTTATTTTACTATGAGAATTTAACTGTCCAGGTATAGGCATCACTTTTAGCTTTCCCGACTTAGGGCATTTCACCTTATACCGCCAACATCCTTTTTATGCTTTTATGCTATTATATCAACACCTTCTATGTCATACAATCAAAACTTTTTAAACTTTGTATCATAGAGTAACACCCTTTTATGTCGTAGAGTAAGACCTTTTTTATGTCATAGAGGAACACCTTTCTTACGTCATAGAGTGACGCCTTTTTTATATCACAGAGTGACATGTTTTTTATGTCATAGAGTAACATCTTTTTAATGTCATAGGGTAACACCGTTTTTACGCCATAGAGTAACACCTTTTTTATGTCATAGGGTTACACCTCCTTTATGTCATAGAGTAACATCTTCTTTATATCATAGAGCGATCTTTTTTATGTTATAGAGTAACAACTTTTTTATATTATAGAGTAACACCTTTTTTTATCTCATAGCGTATTACCTTTTTTATATTATAGAGTAACACCTTCTTTATGTCATAGAATCACAACTATTTCATGTGATGGAGTAACACGTGCTATGTCATACAGTTAAAACTTTTTAAACTTGGTTTCATATAGTAACACCTTTTTTATATCATAGATTGTCACCTTCTTTATGTCATAGAGTGACACCTTTTTTATGTTATAGAGGTACACCTTTTTTATGTCATAGAGTAACACCTTTTAATGTGATAATGTTACACCTTTTTCGAGTCATAGAGTAACAACTTCTTTATGTCATAGAATAACACCTTTTCAATGTCATAGAGTGAAACCTTCTTTATATCATAGAGCGATCTTTTTTATGTTATAGAGTAACACCTTCTTTATATTATAGAGTAACACCTTTTTAATCTCATAGCGTATTACCTTTTTTATATTATAGAGTAACACCTTTTTCGACTTTATGTCATAGAGTAACACCTTTTTGAACTTTTATGCTATAGAGTAACACCTTTTTGAAGTTTTATGCTACAGAGTAACACCTTCTTTATGTCATAAAGTGACATCTTCCTTATGTCATAGAGTGACACCTTTTTTATGTTATAGAGTAACGCCTTTTTTATGTAATAGAGTGACACCTTTTTTATGTCAGAGAGTTACACATTTTATGATGACATCTCTCTATCCATAAGCTTTTCGTATACTAGCTGACGACGGTGGTGTTGATGGCGTTTCCCTATCCTTGAGCTTTTCCTGTACAATAAGTGCTGACGATGGCGGTGATGTTGGTAGTAGTGATGGTGAGATCTCCTGTGAGGATACGACGGGGATGGAAGCCAATCCTCTAAGCGAACGGTTGTCTTAGTAGGTGCTCTGCCCAACAAAGAGATGTCATCATAAAAGGTGTCATTCTATGACATAAAGAAGGTCTCACTTTATGACATAAAGAAGGTGCTACTCTGTAGCATAAAAGTTCAAAAAGGTGTTACTCTATAGCATAAAAATTCAAAAAGGTGTTCCTCTATGACATAAAGTCGAAAAAGGTGTTACTCTATGACATAAAAAACATGTCACTCTATGACATAAAAAATGTGTTACTCCATAACATGAAATAGTTGTGACTCTATGGCATAAAGAAGGTGTTACTCTATAATATAAAAAAGGTGATACTCTATGACATAAAAAAAAGGTGTTACTCTATAATATATAAAACGTGTTACTCTATATCATAAAAAAGATCGCTCTATGATATAAAGAAGGTTTCACTCTATGACATAAAGAAGGTGTAACTCTATGACATTAAAAAGGTGTTACTCTATGACATAAAAAGGTGTTACTTTATGACACGAAAAAGGTGTAACACTATGACATCAAAAGGTGTTACTCTATGACATAAAGAAGGTGTAACTCTATAATATAAAAAGGTGTAACTCTATAACATAAAAAGGTGTCATACTATGACATAAAGATGGTGTCACTCTATGATGTAAAAAAGGTGTTACTACATGAAAGCAAGTTTAAGAAGTTTTAACTGTATATATAGCAGGTGTTACTCCATCACATGAAATAGTTGTGATTCTATGACATAAAGAAGGTGATACTCTATAATATAAAAAAGGTAATACGATATGAGATAAAAACGGTATAACTCCATAATATAAAGAAGATGTTACTCTATAACATAAAAAAAATCGCTCTATGATATAAAGAAGATGATACTCTATGACATAAAGGTGGTGTAACCCTATGTCATAAAAGCGGTGTTACTCTATGACATAAAAAACATGTCACTCTGTGATATAAAAAAGGCGTTACTCTATGACGTAAGAAAGTTGTTCCTCTATGACATAAAAGAGGTGTTACTCTACGACATAGAAGGGTGTTACTCTATGACACAAAGTTTAAAAACTTTTGATTGTATGACATAGAAGGTGTTAATATAATAGCATAAAAGCATAAAAAGGATGTTGGCGGTATATTTCTTCAGTTGATGCTAAACTATTGAAGCATAAAGATGGCAACCACACCGGATGTTATTAGCAAATGTCAGGATGCAGTAGTACAAAAAATAACAGTCTTTGTAAGGTTTGACAAAAATTGCTGAATCTCTGGATACAGCTGTTGATATGGAAACTTCTGAAATCAAACTATCTAATATGAGCCCTGACCATAATAAAATAGCTAGCTCCAATATCGTAAATTTGCAAAACTAGTCAAGAAATATGTAACGAAATTAAATGGAAATTCTAGGAGATATCTCGATAATATTTATGGTGTTTACAAGCGAGGAAATTTACTTATAATCGGAGATTTTCCAATAAAGTTTAAAGGCGACTTTGTCCAGATAAACGAACGAAACTATCGTTTGTCCGTAGGATTACTGCAATTACTATTCAAAAAACTTCCGGATGAAAGTCTTATCAATTCAGATGATTTGGACAATTATCGTATGATTATTGAAGTTACGAGCGCTCACAAAACGCACTATTGCATGAATGAGTCGATTCGAAAACTAAAGAGTAACAAATTTTATAATTTTATTGCTCCAATGTTCGAAAAGCCGTCTGTAAAAAGTCTCGCGCCATTATCTCGAGAAGATAATGTTAACGGAAGAGAGAAAAGTGAAAGGGTTGAGCAAACTAATCCAGTGGCAGCGGAAAAGATACTTAAACCAATAGTCAATCCTCTAAAGAAGCTCATAACTGTTGATACACGAGTTAACTCGCATCTTCCAACTTCTAACGAGACCGATAATTATTATGAAGCTGATCATTCTAGTGAAGATGCATCAGATTTCTCAACCGATGAATATTTACCTAGAAGAATTCGTAAGTTTTATAACTTTATTAATTAGAGATATCAACGTGAAAGTAAAAAGAGACAGTGGACTACTGATGATGTAGAGGAAGAAGTTGCTCCCAAAATCCCGCGAGCAGATGTTACAACTGCATACGAACTCGACGTCTGAGATGATCCTAACAAATTAGTTGATTGCTTACAAGTACTCGTGGCCGAGCAAAACATGGGAATAAGAACTAACTATGGTGAAATCCATTTTATTCTTATTAAACTTCGTATTGCTAGTATCATAAATTAATCTTTCAAAGTTATATTGTACTAGATTATCTAAAAATTGAGATATTGGCTAAACCAAATGTTAATTTTCAATAAAATTATTTTGGTAAACGAACATTTTCAAATACCCTGTCATTTCTTTTTCTATTTCCCGCCATGCTCTTTTGACAAATGAAGAGCCTGGAATTACCGATTATTTAAGGGGGCTAGACACCTTTTTTCTCTGAAATAAGAAGTTACATTTTAATACATAAATGTAAACTAATTATTTCATACTTTTTACATATAAAAGTGGGTATATTTACCTTACCTTAAAAGTTTCTCCGATGGGTCTTTTATATGGTCCAGAACCATAGTCATCGATGAAACAAGTTTTTTCACTAACCGTAAGCTTTGAAATTTTCATGTGGATGGATTGACTCCAGATTTGAACTAAATTACTCCTGAATAGTATAATTCTCATATGAGTGTAGGGATTTAGGATTAAATGTCGGAAAAAATTTTTACATCAGAAAAATTATGAAAAAATATAAAAAATTAAAAAAAATTAAAAAAAAAACTCTTGAAAAACAGCACAATTTTTTTTCTCATTAGATCAAAAATCCCTACACTCATATGAGAATTATACTATTCAGGAGTAATTTAGTTCAAATCTGGAGTCAATCCATCCACAGGAAAATTTCAAAGCTTACGGTTAGTGAAAAAACTTGTTTCATCGATGACTATGGTTCTGGACCAAATAAAAGGACTATCGGAGAAAGTTTTAAGGTAAGGTAAATATACCCACTTTTATATGTAAAAAGTACGAAATAATTAGTTTACATTTATGTATTAAAATGTGACTTATTTCAGAGAAAAAAGGTGTCTAGCCCCCTTAAGGTGAATGACATAAAGGATTCAGAGTTGCGAAAAAAATGCAGTGACTGCCGAGCTCAGATCACGAACTCAGATTTTCAACTGTGTACCAGTCCACGTTTTGCGTACATGAGTTTTCCCAGTTATACATGTTAAGCCCTAATCTGTAAAACAGGTGGGCGTCCGGGACAGTATTAAATTGATTATTCAATAAATATAATCATAAAAGTAAAAATTCCCTTTTCAACCACCTCATTCATTTCAATTCTAAAACGATTAAAAATCATCTGAAAAACTATGTATCTTTCTCTCTTTGAATTATGTTTATACTTTCAGTACATTTATAAACATTCAATTATTATTCAAGATACGAAAATTGAGTTCCTCGCTAAATTTTAAATATGTAGGGTGTCTATAATGGAGTTGTATTTATTTATTTTACGGATAGCATTACCATTTT
Organism: Torymus aiolomorphi; assembly: GCA_036365515.1. Taxonomy (NCBI): domain Eukaryota; kingdom Metazoa; phylum Arthropoda; class Insecta; order Hymenoptera; family Torymidae; genus Torymus; species Torymus aiolomorphi. The sequence continues at coordinate 163,858,042 of CM070875.1, read as the reverse complement.
CTACAATAAATTTGAACATTTATTATTTTATAAGATTTATTACACGTATAAACTATTTATGATATGATAATATAAATTAGTAGCTAAATACATTTTTTTATATTCTGAATAGAGGTGGTTCTATGATGTTTTTTTTTTACTATAATTTTGCAATAATTATTTGCTGGCAAACAAAAACATTATTTGTAGTGTTTTTAGAGTGTTGAAATTTTACTAAAATCTAATATCGACTACCAGATACTCAAATTATCCTACTACCGACTGTTTGTCTCACTTTTGCTACTCGCAAGTCCGGAATTCCGACGTGTTTTCGGAGTTGAGTCCTATCAAGTCCGAAAGTCCGACGTGTTTCCGGACTTGATTTTATTTGCTGCCATTTTTATTTCACTTTGGGAAGGTTTAAACACTATAAATAAATCATATGTGACCCTAATAGTTTGCCTTCAAGCATAGGTATTATTTTCAAAAGAGAAAACTAGCTGAAATCAAGCGCACTCTATATATTTTAATATACTACATTTCCTTTCTAAATATTTATTAAGAAGTATTAATTTAAACTTCTGTGATGCAAAAATGTTGGAGTAATCGTAAAGGAATATCAGTATTATTTTTATAAATCAAAGGTCTCAAACTATTTTCTATTTTGTAGTTAAATATTTAAAATTTTCGAACCTAACCGCATCAATTAAGTCAGGCGGCCTATTCGTAACATGTTGCCAGGCGGGTGCCAGCCCATTTTTTTATAATTTCCCCATGAATATTTACACTGTCTGTATATGAGGCTGTCAAGTTCGGAAGTGTCATTTGGATGATATTTCGAAAAATAGGGCATACGCCTAGGTTTAGATAAGTATTGAACAAGTACCAAAATTTGAAGGCAACCTGTTCAAGGCCTGCCGTACGCCTGGCCATCCTGAAAGGGCCGGGGCGTTTTATCTACCTCTGAGGGGTAGATTCGAATGCGCGTGATCTCATATTTTCGCATACTATCCATTGAAAGAATTTTCGAAAACCGGTAGTGGGGGTAGAAATTTTGGTGTTTCGCTTATATCTCGAGAAGGAGCGCTCAGATCGAAAAACGGATGAAATTTTGGGGGTGTATTCCAATAAGGGGGCTATCACTTTTTTACATAGAACCATATACTATATACAAAATTTTCATAACCTGAAAATTGTGTAAAATATTTTGCGCGCGCAGCGTTCTTGTAATTCAGCTATGAGTATACATATGACTCGATAGCCTAGTGATAAGGTGGCTGCTCAGTAATCTAAAGATCGTCAGTTCAGATCCAACCTCCGGCGATTTTTTTTTTCTTAAAAATTTTTTATATTAAATATTAATTTAATCAATTGAAGGAAATGCCCGTCGATTTTATGTTAATTTTAATAATGAATCTAACGGCTATTCGGGCAAAGATAAGGAAGGTAACTAAGTTATCAAGCACTTTCTTTGTATGTGTTTCAATACATCTTTAAATTTTAGAAGCTATTTGAAACATTAGTGCAGTCAAGAATTTTTTAGAAAGGAGAATACATTGAAAGAGAAGGTGGTAAAGGTAAAGGTATAGGATAATATTGTCTGCTTCGGCTGAAATAATGCAGACGGGGGGATTTGGGAAAATAGATTGAGAACGATGAGTAGCGGTTAGGGTCGTGAAAGAATTGTCATCCCAGTGGCGCAAATGGTAGCGTAGCTGCCCGGTATGCAGAAGGTTGTCGGTTCGAGCCCGACCTGGGCCGTTATTTTTTTCGTTCTCGTTTTGTATCCTATACCTTTACCTTTACCACCTTCCCTTTCCATGTATTCTCCTCTCTAAAAAATTCTTGACTGCACTAATGTTTCAAATAGCTTCTAAAATTAAAAGATGTATTGAAACACATAAAGAAAGTGCTTGATAAGTTAGTTACCTTCCTTATCTTTGCCCGAATAGCCGTTAGATTCATTATTAAAATTAACATTAAATATTAATGTATATCGGTAAAGTATACTAATACAGTATTCTCCCTTACCACCGTCAACATTGAGGCCTTGCGCGTGCTATTAGATACAAATTCAGCTATGAGTCGATACACATGTGTCGATAGTCGAGTGGTAAAGTTGCTGCTCAGTAATCTAAAGATCGTAGGTTCGAATCCATCCTTCGGCGTTTATTCATAAAACTTTTTATATTAAAATATTAATGTTTATCGGTCAAGTATATTAATTTATCTACAGTGTTCTACTTTACCGACGGCACCAGCGTAAACATTGAAGCGTCGCGTGCGCTATAAGATACATATTCAGCTACGCGTAATACATACGTCTCAATAGCCGAGTGGTAGAGTTGCTTCTCAGTAATCTGAAGATCGTAGGTTCGAATCCACCCTTCGGCATTTTTTTCGTGAAAACTTTTAAATATTCGCAATGGTACTAACCATAATGGAGTGTATAAAACTGATTGTGCTCTATACAACATGGAAGAGAATGACGAATAAAAAAAGATTTGAAGGATAATGGAGAGGTTGATAGACAGGTAGAAGAACCTCACAGGATAGGAGCGAGATGAGACTCTTATCCTCCTTCAAATTCTGACCGCTAGATGGCTCTCGCAAGCAAAGTTAATCAAGGCTTCGGTTATATAAGCGTGTTGCGGTCGTTAGAAGCTTTCATTCCCTAATAATGGGCCAAGGCAGCTCGACCGTTGCTCCTGAGCAACAACAACTGATACAAATCGACACAAAAAAGTCGCAGTGGAAAAAACGTTCGGAAAAATTTTCTACAAACACCTGTTCTTTGCCCGAGCAAAAGGGTTATAAAAAGTTCTAAATATTTACTAGTAGATAAGAACCGCTGACCGAGTGCTGTAGGCTGACAAGCAGCAGGTCGCCCGCCGCTCGCCACCGACTGCTACCGCTGCGCAGCCGGCTGCCGCGGACTGCTGTCGGTTCACTGCCAGCGGTCCGCTGGCCGTCCCCGGGCCTGATGCATGAGCCCCCCATTGCGGCTGGTCTAGAGGGCAAGACCTGATGTATGGGTTACTCTAACCTACAGTGATAGAAGTATTCATTCATAGTAAACGAATATATTCCTTTGAAATCTAAAAACATGGTGTATTTAAATTAAAGGCAAATTTCGTTACTATTATATAATATTCATAACCAGTACGTTCGTATGTTTTTTGTATGAAATCCATCAATTACTTTAGTCTAAATGTAGATTTCTTAATAGTTAATGAATCTGGCTTTGCGCACACTTCCGCAGGATTTGGAAGGTTTGGCTGCGTCGGCAATGCAGAACGCGGCGTAGACTACTGAGTCCCTGAAAATATATGGGCGGCCTACTCCGTTCTGTCCTCATGCGTGCAGTGAGGCCGTCGATTCTCCGCGGCGAACGGCATCGAAAAACGAGGTGACAAGCAGCGAGAAGGAAAAGGGCGGGCTGTCCATCATGTGTTTTCAGCTCTCGAGCACGCATGCATTTGCATGCACGAACTTGCATATAGACGGCACGCTACTGTGCGGCGTACTTACCGCCGTCTTCTACAAGCGAGCGCCATGCGCCACCATCTTCTATGTGTGGTTATTATGTGCGTGTATAATGTGGATGGGTGTGTGTGTGTGTGTGTTTACGGCGATCTCTCCTCGCATCTCTGACCGCTGTTCTGAAGGTTATGTGTGCAGTGACGGATACACTACCCACTGTAACTATTAATACACCACGTTATTAGATATTAATCCACGTGGATTAATAGTTAAGGAATATTCATTTGTCGAAATGTCAAAGCTCGGTGGCTTAACAGTTAAGTCACGGGGCTTACAGTAAATAAATATTTCTATCAGTGTATACAATTGAGTCAGAATCGATATGACGGTTCTGGCTCAAACAGGTATTGATGGGTTATTTATTGGCTTCCGTGCAATTGCGGATGATCCAAAAACCCTATGACGCTTATGGCTCAAAGACCTGGTATATTGGGCAATTACGGGGGGAGAGGGGAGAGGCTCGAAACCCTAGGCTGGTTCTGGACCACCAGGTCATGACTTGAAGTGGTCCAGAACCAGCCTAGTTTATCTACTTCTAACCGTATATAATACTTATAGCACACTTTACATATACTATATATAGGTAGACGTAATAAGAGCTAAAAAGCCTTTTTTGTGGAAACGATTTTCACAATATTTTTATGATCTAGTAATTTTTTTTTTTATCTAATTTTGGGGGGTCCAAAGTTTAGAAGATTCACTTTAAAATTGAAGTCAACTTAGATGTTTTTCAGTTCGGCATACGGTAATGCAGATTATTCTTAATTTCGAAATTCTAAATTACGAAAATCATAGTTCCGAATCTAACAATTCACCTACTGTCTAAAACATCGAATTTCATCAATGCGATTTCAAAGCAAATATAACTTATTCCTAATGATTTATTTCGAAATATCTTCATTGCATTCCTATTAAAATACTATTAATGAAATTCAATGTTTTGGACAGTATGTGAATTGTTACATTCGAAAATATGATTTTCGTAATTTAGAATTTCGAAATTAAGAACGATCTGTATTAGCATATGTCGAACTGAAAAACGTCTATAGTTGACTTCAATTTTAAAGAAAAACGTGTAAACTTTGGACCCCGTCACCGACGCAACTTCACTCGGCCCGCCCGGAGCGGCAAAGGCGCCCGAAGAGATCGAGAAGAAGACGAGACGACCCGCTACAGAGTCAATCCAAGAGGAGGGAAAGCGGTCGTCGATCGGAGCCTCAGCGCCAGCAGAGCCAGCAGCCTTCGGTCCGTCAAGCGTCATATGACGAGTCCCGACCACCGTTGAAGTACAGCGGGCTCACGGTGAAGAGCGATCCACCGAGCGCATGCATCATACGATCCCTCGACGTGGATCAAGTGCTTGCCGCTTTGATGCAAGTGGTAACCAGAGCGTATCCGGACCTGTCGCTCGGCTCGTCACCGCCGCCATTGATGTAAAGTCGTGTTGAACGAGAGCCTCGGTATCGAGTTGCTTCTCTCCCGCTACGCAACGTCTGGGAGAGGGATATAACGAAGTTCCAGGATAAAATACGGAAGAAATAAGAATCTCAGTTCTCCGTATTCTATAGAACTCGTTTGGCTCTCGTTTCCGTGAATTCGTGCATCTCGAGCGTTTGTTTACATCGCTCAGACGATGTATTCGCGAGCTGCGCGCGGGGACATCGCGACTTTGGCGGCTGCAAAGTCGCACTCGATTCATTTTCGAATCAGATTCTCTCGGGCTGTCGAACCACGCGCACGTGAATTAAAACGTCGGGTGAAAACGGTCAACGTGCGTCCACGTCGGTGCAGTATAGTGCCAACTCACGCGAATCGTCCACGAAGAGCAGCGCACGTGAACAATCCGAGCCACTCCTGGGGTCCGAAGCGTTTGTAGGTGAACGCTGGACGTTAGGACTCGACCTGAACACTCCGAAGTAGACCAGAGGATTAGGTCTCACGCAAGAGCAGATTAGCGAGCGAGCGACGAGAGGATTACACACCTCTCCGGTAAGACTCTTTGTTACTTTCGATCTCGCCTCTTTCTTTTTGTATTTTCGGCTCGCTGCAGCGAGCGGCCGGTGGTGCGTTCACCGGCCCCGCGAAAATAAATGCATTGATCCGCCCGCGCCGAGCGGCGGATCCCGTCTTCTTGTCTGCATGCAATGAGACGCGTATTTGATGTAAAGTTTTTTAGAATAGACCTTGTTATTGTTGTTCTATGTAACTGAGGCTATTCTTCATTTCTTGATCTCAACCTAACCTTGTCCCTGATACCGTCGCATCCGCGGGATTCGTCGCTCCGAGACGACGATCATTCTGACTGGCCGTGCCTCGTGTCTAGCTAGCGCGAGTATTAACCCTTGTCGGCACACGGAAAAGTCGAGTTCAAATGCGAACTCGACCTTTTGTAATTGGCGTTCTAGAGAACATCAACCCAGGGTGCTTGTCGTAGAAGCAACACCCGACGGCACCGAGTTCTAGCGATCGGATCGTGGAAGTAACCGAAATAGTCTCCCTGACCTCCTGTTACAAATGGCGCCCTAACGTGTTCGGTTTAAGGAGAAGGTTAGCGGCCGGTATGTTCGAGAGCGGCCTATTCAAATCGCGTTTCGTTCAAATTCGCCCGCGCGCGAATCACTGCACCCGACTATTCAGATGACGGCCAACGGCCATAAATCGTTACAGCTGATAGGCGCAGTGATTTAAACTCGCTAAGTCGAGGTGTCGAGCGTAAACAAACAGACAAGAAGGCTCGCAGCGCGCATAGAAACATAAACACAAAACAGCAGATTGCTTGTTTTGATAGGATTTTATGTTTGTGCTCGGGCAGTATTATGTATACTTGTCCCGAGCCTTTTAAACTGCTGGAAAGCCAGGGCGAGAGCATTTAAACGACGATTGCAGTTGTTTTCGTCGTCATATGTGGCGAAATCAAATTCCTTTTTTTTTGACGCGAAAATTTACGCGATTTTCACGCGATTTTTTTTTTTGGAATTTATTGACCGTGACTGTGCGTGCAGCAGGTCGGAAGTGAAAACACTTTCAATCCTTTTTTTATAGCGGGATTTAATTAAATCATTATCTTCGCGAAATTTTTGTTGGAATAGCCACGCTCTCTCCCTAGCTAGCTGCATCGAGATACGTTGTTCTCGAGCGGCTTGGGACAATTGTGTGTGGTAGTTAGGATTCTAACATTGTAATTTGCGTAACAGACGGCCAATTTGAGAGAGAATCTCAGCAGTTAGTTGCGCACACACACAATTCGTCGCCAAATTTCTATATAATCGGTCTAGCTTCAGAAGATGGAATCATCGACCTCAGAAGAACTAGCCGAATCGATGGAGCAGTGGCATAAAAATCTAGAGTTGAGCTTCCAAGCTGTAATAGAAGCAAATATAGCTCTAGATTTAAGAAGCACTGGATGTCTCGAGGGGGATTCTAGGCGAATCACTCAATGGCCTGAAAATTATTAAAAAAATGAATTCTGAGATAATTGAAATTAAAGTTTGCAAAACAGTTTTTTAAACTTATATCCTATACTGAGTCTATTATTAATTCTGAGAGTATTTACATATTACAGCCAGCAATTAAGAAGTCCTTGTCATATGATACAGTAGCCCGTTAAATTCAGCAGTGTTGTGTTGTGTCAATCCATAACAATCTTTAGAGAAGTTACAGTTGAAAAATGAAAGAAATAATACCACTATTAATAAATTTAGTATCTATTCCTTATCTACTTATTTTTTTTCATCAAATAGAAGTGAGAAAGTGAACCTCGGTCAAATAACCTCAAAGTGCGTTTTGATCTCAAGTGAAACAATGATTTTATGAATATCTTAAGGTGGTTCTATGGGCAGATATAATACTTAATTATAAAATATTCTACAATGAATTGTTCTTATACTGCAAAGTGAGAACCTATATAGTATCATACACCGGTACTTTAAGTTACGGAAAAAAATTTTATTAACAAGATTTCAGTACTAACAAAGTAGATATCGTCAATGTAGAAAAATGATGCAACAAATCGTTTTAATCTTTTTCATTTTTGCTTCAATTTCAATTTTTAATAGCTCATGTTCATCTTTGTTGGATTTCGTTACAAGGTATCGTGGATCAAATTAAAAAATTTTTAAAACCTTAAAAGTTAAAGGCGATTGTTTATCAAGTTTGGCTCGAATTCATACCAGATTCGTACAAAACTTGATAAACAATTTCCTGTAACTCTTCAGGTTTAAAAAATTTTTTAATTTGATCCACGATACCGTGTAATGAAATCCAACAAAGATGAACATGAAGCAAAAATGAAAAGGATTAAAGCGATTTGTTGCACCATTTTTTTAAATTGACGATATCTACTTTAAGAGTACTGAAATTTCATTAAAAAAAATTTTTTCCGTAACTTAAAGTACCGGTCTATGATACTATATGGGTTCTCACTTTGCAGTATGAGAACAATTCGTTGTAGAATATTTTATAATTAAGTACTATATGTGCCCATAGAACCACCTTAAGCAAATTATAGTGATTTGCATTGTGATTTAGTGATAATGTTTCATCTAAATGAATTTCTTTCAAAAACTGACTGAATGTGCCCCAATTGAATATAAGTCATTATCTGACAGCTGTAGTTGTGTTTTTCTTCTTGAAGTCCTCGCCTCAATGGTAGTTACCTCCACTTATCTCCCTGTATGGAAAATACGATGCTCATTAATTTCTTGAACCCATGCTGCTGATTAAGGTCCAAGAGACAGGCCAAACTCCTTCATTACATCTAAGTAGCGACTTCTACCATCATTAAAAACTATCAGAGCAATGTTCAGAGCACTCCAATCTTGAAGACATGAAGACCACTGAATGATGTCTTGGGAAGAAGTTTCCACACAGAGCCATTGAAGCTTTCGTTGTTATTATGGCTAAAACTACCCAGGCACTTTTCCAGCAGCTCAGGTTGGCTCAAATCTTCATAAATTGGTTATAACATCTCCATTATAGCAGATGGTAAGCTATTCGTGTGTTGAAAAATTTTTCTCTTTAATGCTTTTGCTCTCTGCCATTGACACCAACTATCCGCTTCTTTTGGACATAGATGATTTTGTGGTTTCGCATCAGTTGAGACTTTATGGTAATAAGTAGCCCAAATAGCTCTGTTCATATCTTCAACAGAATCTTTGTTGGCTCTTATTGCTTTTCCATAATATCTACTTAACCGATCAATCACTACACCAGTTAGTCAGCCTCTTCCACCTATAGTTTTTCTATCAGACGGTGGTTTTTTTCCTGAGCTTTTCTTTAAATTGCGAAGCCTCGTACCCATTCTATTCTGCACATGGCCCACACACTCTTTTTTTCGACTACACAGTCATTATAAGGTTTAGCTTCGGTTCAAGACCTAGAACGTTTTTGAGTCTCTATCTCCAATGTAACCTGTGGAGAAAACTTGATGTTTTTCCTCTGACCTACTAAAAACTTCAATCATGCTATTGACCTCCATTTTTCCAGCACTGTCTTCATGTATGCAAGAGTATACTGACTTAGACGTCTTAAACCATTCTTCATAAGCTGATGTTTCTTCTTTTCCTTTCTATTGTGAGCAAACTCTGCAGAAACTTGACTTTATTGATACATCAATAACTTTACCAGAATTATGTCCAATCACACTACTGATACTTTGGAGAGACAAGAAGCCCCTTCTTCTCCATAAGCCATCTCCAGACACAATCAACATGTCGCTTTCTGTCTTCGCAACCTCTTCTGTTACTGCTGCACTCATTGAATTTTCTGCAGCATATCCTTGTCCAAGTGCTCTCAAAGCTAATACAAATCTCCTATTGACTTCGTCTCTGGGATCAACTTCAGAAAATTTGAGTTTCCCATGGCACTCGTTGCAGCATACAACTTTCTCCAATTTAGTAAATAAAATACTAACATCAATAATTCTATTACATGCTGTACTGATTTTGATTTCAACTTCTTTCACTTTTCTACTCGAGGAGCTTTTGGGTACTTCTGGCGGTGGTTGGCCTTCACCTACTTCTTATTTATTTTCATAAAACTCCTTTTTTTGGAGTTCGGTCCCATTGATATTTTCTGATCGGAACACCAGGTACTCTGTTTTTATTTTTCTTTCTTCCCATAACTACTTTTTATATAGTAGCATTATATAAAACACAACACAATTCAGGCACGATAAATATTATATATAACTCACTTTATAATATGTATGAAACTGAAATAAAACAAAACACAAATCAAATAATTTAAAAACTACTCAAAAAATATGAAATTGAAATCGTCTTGTAAAAGACTGATAAGTTAAAAAAAAATGCTATACATATCTATATATTAAGCCTTCGTGCTTTCTGTAAACAACGTAAGTTCCTTTACAGTCATAAACAAAAACTTTTTAAAATAATCCCAGTAAGCACTTCATTTTAAAAGATGTGTTATTAGCATCTTAAAGACATCTTTAAGATAAAAAGTTTTTAAAGGTGTCTTTAAGATGGTAATATTAGAAAAACGTACGCTGGCTTAAAATAAAAAGTTTTTCACAATCAATTAATTTTGATAACAAAACATCTTTTTTTTATTAGTTCTTTATTTCGACGTTTCGGACATTTAAATATGTCCCTCCTCAAGAATCTAATAACAATTCAGTGTACACGTTTATTGAACCAATAATTATAACAAATTAAAAATTAAAAGTAATGTTCAAACTTACAAATAAATACATTATTATGGTCACATTGTTTTGCGGATAACAATCTGCTGGTCAATAGCGCTATATTACAATTTTCAAGCTTATATACTAAAAGTTATTTGTATGTGAATATCGGTGTATCATACAGAGTACTATCACGTAACAATAGCCATCAGATTTTTCGGAGTGGGCTAAAGCACATTGAGAACATCCGAGAGCACGGAGAGGTAGCAGGATAGCACGTCTTGGAGGAAGTGGCACCAATAGTCTGTTCACCGCCTAGAGAAACTTCTATATGAGTAATGCATATCTATGCGAGGCGTCGTTACACTTTCACCATACATGCGCTCCCAATACCTCTTCACATCAATACTTAGAAATCATATCGTATTCATTTGGCAGTCTGTTTATTTCGAATTGTTTATTAATAAAATTTTTTTGTGTATGAATAAATAATGCTTCAGAGAAAAGTCGTTTTCGTCTGTTGCTTTCGGTATTTAATATCTGAATGTTCTGGAAATTTATTGTATGGTGATTATCAGTAGTATGTATAAATAATGACGAATTCTGGTCTCCATCCGAATATTTTTTTAGATGTTCTTTTATTCTTACATTCAGCCGTCTAAGGTAAAAGTATCAATGAGCGGCCAGTGCCCAGTATGTGGCCATCTAGATAAATATTCAATTACTTTAAAGAATGTGTAGTAGTTGGATAATATTTGATTCTATAAGATGATTCTAAAATAATTAATGCTTATTGTTTAAATAGTATTATTACTCTTAGTGAAAATTTAATACTTAAAAAGACGATTTGAAAATGCTACTCGCGGAGATCACGGCTTTCTATGAGAGGTCCTTAATGCTTTCGTAAGGATTCATGACTCGCCTTTTAGGTATTTTTAAATAAATTTGAAGTAAATCTTTACTCTTGAAAGTTTTAAGACACTTCTAATTAAGACAAATCTAATAAAGACACTGATGCATCGAATTCAATTACAGTCGTTAGGAGCCCAATAATTATTGTTTTTAATAAAAATAATTCAAGGTTATCTACTAGTACAGTTTAAACGTTATGTCCCAATACTTGGTCCTATGTATTTCACCGATGTTTTGATGGTTAGGGTTCCTACGTATTGGTAGAGTTAGGTTGGAAAACCATAATATGATTATTATACATTGATTTGCTGTAATTTCATATTATTAACCTTTAGAGGGCCGGAAAACCACTAAAATGGCACACCCCCTTATCGACACTTTGTCTACGTTCAATCAATGATATAAGATACCTTTTGTTCCAATTTTTTAAGGTGAATTTCCCTCTCAAAATCCCGGCCCTCTAAAGGTTAACGATTGATTTAGTGTTAAAAAGTATTTCTAGTTCAAAATTTAGCGATTTTATTATTTTTACATAAAAATCAAAATAAATATAGAGTACAAATTATATGGTCCAAGTATTGGGACTAACAATTTCGACCACTAGTACATGACTTTTTAATACGGTCCAACTACTAGTACAATCAGTGTATTCATAATTTAATTAATTTTTTTATCATAAAAGCTTATTTTCACAAATTAAATACTTTTTTCGCAAGTAAAAAGGAATAATAATTCTATTGGCTACTGATTCTATGCATTTTTAATAATATTTCGCATTTAAAATATGACATGAAAATTCTAGCTTCACTAAGCGTCCATCTATTGGTACTTTTACCTTATCTGTCTGCCCTACATATGACGCATTACAATTGTAAACGACATTCGCATTATTACATTTTTAGTTTTTGTCCTTCACGAGATTATTAGTTTGGATGCTGTTAGTTTGTTCACTAATGTTCCGGAATATCTAGTTTGTAATGCTATAGAAAAGAGATGGCACCAACTCATAATAAGATAAATATTAATTGTTCTGAATTTCTTCACGTTATAAAGTACATTTTAAATAATAATTATTTCCAATTTAATGAAAAATTTTATAGACAGACTTTCGGATCAGCTATGTGTAATCTCATAAGTCCGATTCTGTCGGATATAGTTATGGAAGATCTAGAATCTTATTGTGATTTGCTAATAAGCAAATTACAATCAAAACCGATATTTTACTTTCGATATGTAGATAATATTGTGTTGTGTATTAATAATAATAATATAGAGGACACAATAAATATTTTTAATTCCTATGACACGAACTTACTTACGCTGTCGAGCGATCGCAAAATAATAGTATTAGTTTTTTAGATCTAGAAATTATTGAGAACGAACAAAGAAAGATTATCACAAATTGGTATAGAAAACCAACCTTTTCTGGACGATACCTAAATTACAATTCACACCATCTTCTAAGTAATAAAATAGTCATTGTTTACTGCCTCGTCGATCGAGCAATAATGTAATCACATAGTAGTTTCCATAAAACTAATATTTCTTTTATAAAAAAAGTCCTCCAGGAGAATGATTACCCACATGACACACTAGATTTTCATATAAAAAAACGGTTACAAAAGATAAAATTCGATAAAAATAATTCACAAATAAACAGTAACAATGAAAAAAGATACATAAGTCTACCGTTTATTAAAGAACTTGAAGGTATCATAAAAAGCATTTTTAAAAAATGTAATACAAATGTTGTTTTCAGTACAACTAATAAATTAAATAATATTATAATATTAGGGAAGGACAAAAACCAAAAATGTAATAATGCGTCATATGTAGGACAGACAGATAGACGGCTGAATGTAAGAATAAAAGAACATCTAAAAAAATATTCGGATGGAGACTAGAATTCGTCATTATTTATGCATAATACTGATAATAACCATACAATAAATTTCCAGAACATTCAGATATTAGATACCGAAAGCAACAGCGGAAATAGTATATTACAGACCTAGGCCGGTAAAATAAGAAATGTCTCAGATCACATGTAATTGTCGGCCGAGGCGAAGCCGAGGTTGACAAACATGTGATCTGAGGCTTTCTTTTTTAGCGGGCAAGGTGTGTATACTATTTTTCCGCCCGACGGCACCGGAAAGCGGCAACTTCGTTTCGCGCAGCGGCCGGAAAGTTGGCGCTTTCCGGCCAGAGGACAGAAAACGACTTTTCTCTGAAACATTATTTATTCATACACAAAAAAATGTTATTAATAAACAATTCGAAATAAACAGACTGCTAAATGAATACAATACCTTGATAAATAATTGCAAATTTCTGGTCTCTATCTGATATGATTTCTAAGTATTGATGTGAAGAGGTATTGGGAGTGCACGTATGGTGAAAGTGTAACGAGGCACAGTGGGTACAAATGAACATGTCTGGACAAAATAAAATAACTTCTTTTGGAACTAACCGATTGGGATGGGGATACTTTTAAAATGAAGGTTATAATAAGTACTTTAAGGGAAAATTGTAGATAAAATGTTTAAAAAATTTTCAAGGTTAGTCCAAGATCCAACAATATATAAAAATTTACTTTTGCTTCCTCCTAGAGGAAGCTTTGTGATAGAAATTTTTAGTTGTTGTAAAAACATGTTATAAGTGTTATTGGAGGCGTTAGGAACCAAAATACATGATTTTTGAAAAATGTCTATGGATGTGTGTGTGTGTGCGTGTGTGTGTGTGTGTGTGTGTGTGTGTGTGTGTGTGTGTGCGGGTGTGTGTGTGTGTGTGTGTGTGTGTGTGTGTGTAGCTGGATCTCAGCTTCTACTCGATCGATTTTAATCAGACAGGTCTCATTTCATTTTTTTGTTTTTCTTGTGTGATGGCGGGTCAAAAATCGGTTTTCGATTGGGCTGATTCGTTTTTGTTTTATTTCGAATTTACGATTTTCTCAAAATTTATTTTTGATTTTTTTTAATGATCGGATTTAAATTTTTGTATCGGATGGGTAGCATTCGAAAGAGCGTAAAAAAACCTATAATTAAAAAAAAAATTCTCTAGCTATCACGGTTCTCTTGTTATTGATAAAAATGTGTTTTTACTTTTAAAGCCTGTAACTCACAAACTAAACGGTCCATTTTTTGAGAAAAATCACGATAATGCACAATATAAATAGCTATAATCTGTAAAAATTTGAATCCATTTCTTTGGTTTGTTTTTGAGAAACAAATTGAAAAATGAAAAAAACGCTTTCTCTATGCCCAACGTTTACGGAAGTAAAATTGACTTAATCGCTTCAAAATTTCTTGTAGAGGTAGATTTTTTATAGTTCTCGGTTGAGTTCTTTGGGCAAAATATTTGGTCTAAAAATTTCAGAGATATTTGAGGTTAAAATTTTTTTAACCTTTTTTTCAAATCGTAATTTCTCGAGAACGGCTCTATGTATCTGGATCGGATGGGTAGCATTCAAAAGATAATTAAAATACCTATATTTAAAAAAAAAATTTATTCCTAGCTTGTAGCGGTTCGTTTGTTATTAACAAAAACAAAAACCTGCTTTTTTTAAAAAAAGGTTATAACTTCCTAATCCTATCACTTATCTTAAAAAATAATGGATTAGTTATGATATCAATTTATTCGTGATTTGATTGGTGGGAGTAATGGGTTGCTAGGTTAAAAAAAAAGTGGTGCAGTTTTGATAAAATTACAGCATGCTAAGCGCGCTTAGAGATTACTACAGTGATGTGATGTGATGATGTGTTGTATGTATATATTATTTTTAACCTGGGACATTTTTGCCCGTTGATATTCTTCATTTGGGTGTACATAGTTTGTAAAAATGAATATATCTCTTGTAAGAGACATACATCTTAAATTTAAATTATGTTTATTGTTAAAGTATAATTTTCAGAAATGTAATAATTTTGTTAAGAAAAATTTCTATTTTAGCATAAGACTTAATTTGAAAACATTAGAAAAAGTGTAATAACATTTTAAGAAATTTTGAGTAAAAGTTAAAATATTGCGAATAGCAGAATTTTTTCAGTTTAGTTTTGAACACTTTATTGGCTTCACCTATAGTACATTTCCCTATTTGCATTACCGTGAATCCACATTACGTGCCTTGTGCGCTGTGAGTTGTGCCATGTGAGCAACCGAAAAAAAATTGTTGTTCGACATCTGTTAAAGTCAGCGTCAGAGGCTAAAATGGAACAGACCTATACTTGTTTTGGAGTATTGGAGTACGAAGGAGAGGTTATATGCACAAGAATTACATTGGACTTTGAAGCGGATCAGTGGCAAATTTCTCATCATTATTCTGCAATTATACTTAGAATGCCGTTAATGGATTAAAAAATAGATTATACTTAGACTTCAGTAAGTTAATTTTATTTATTATTGAAAATTATGAATGCAAGTAATAGATAGTTTTCAGTAACTTAATTTTATTTTTTATAGAATTCTAACTATTAGTAACATGGATATTTTGCAACTTTTAAATCTATTTTATACATTGTTACTGTTGCTAAAATTAAAGCGTTTAATAAAATTACGGAAAGCTGTTCTAAGTTCTACAAGATGGTGGGTGAAACCACACCTTAGAAAAAACATTAGAGATGCAATAGGTGGTTATAATAAGATTTTTATATAGGTATGACAAACTTGAAGATCATGAAGAGTTCTATAGATTAATTGGAATGTCTGTTGCATCGTTTAATTATCTTTTTAAAATAGTAAAAAGAAAATTAACCAAACATGGAAATGATATCAAAACAATAAATAGATGATAATAACGTATATTTTCCATGCGTATGTTTCTAAGCCGAAGGCGATGACGAACGATGAGCGTTGGATTTTTGATTAATAAATGGAAAATAAATGGAAAATTCTCAAAGACAAATAAATTTTTTTAACAAAATTTCAAAGAAATTAAAACAATTTTGCTCTAGTTATTGTGCAACCGAGAAAGTCATTTTCAGAAATACCATAATGTTAAATATCAAATATTTTAAAAAGTAGCCATCTAATCTTGATCAAATTTTACACAGATATTGCCTATCTGGCAAACAAAATAGCCTATAAATTATGAGCTTATACATGGAGTTGTCATTTAGAAATTACGATCATCAAAAAAACGTAAACAAGTTTTAACCTCTAAATATTTTTACAAATCATGAGACAATTCTTTTACCTAAAGGACTTATACAATAAATATATAAACTCTACATTTTCACAAAATTTCAACATGATTAAACCGATTTTTTTTCTCTAGTTATCAAGCGACAAAGAAAGAAACTTTGTAAAATACAAAAATTTTCAATATCAAATATTACAAAAAGTAATGGTACGATTTTCATGAAAATTCGCACACATATATATTATCTATATCACATACCAAATTGTGTTGACACATTATTAATTGCATCTAATAAATGATTTAAAGAAGCGATTAAGTCAATTTTACTTCCAAAATCGCTAGACATACAAAGCTTAATTTTTTCATTTATTAATTTTACTAAAAATATTTTAACCTCAAATATCTGAAATTTATGGACCAATCATTTTGCCCCAAGAAATCGACATAAAAATCTAAAAAATACACCTCTACAAGAAATTTTGAAGCGAATAAGTCAATTTTATTCCAGCAATCGTTGCACATACAAAACTCATATTTTTTATTTTTTCATTTTTCAATGCTTACGTTTTTTTTTATAATAACAGAACACGCTATAAAAGAAATTTTTTTTTAAGGATATATAGCTATTTTAATGCTATTTCGAATGCTACCCATTCTCTTGGAATACATAGAGCTATTCTCGAGAAATTATGATTTGAAAAAAGGTTAAAAATATTTTAACCTCAAATATCTCTTAAATCTAGGGACCAATCATTTTGCCCAAGTAACTCGACCGAAAACTATACAAAATCTACCTCTACGAGGAATTTTGAAGCGATTAAGTCAATTTTTACTCCCGCAATGGTTAGACATACCAAACTCATTTTTTTTCATTTTTCTATGTTTACGTTTTTATTAATAACAAAAGAACCGTGATAGCTAGAAAAATAATTTTTTTAGAAAATATAGGTGTATAAATTCGCTTTCGAATGCCACCCATCCGATTCAGAGACATAGAGCCGCTTTCGAGAAATTTCGATTTGAAAAAAAAGTTAAAAAAATTTTAAACTCAAATATCTCAGAAATTTATGGACCGATTATGTAGCCCAAAGAACTTAGCCGAGATCTATCCAAAATATACCTCTATAAGAAATTACAAAGCGATTAATCCAGCTTTACTCCATAAAACGTGCGACATAGAGAACACATTTTTTTTAATGATCAGAAGAAGCTGGGCTGTTACCCAAACAAGCTGAAAAGATTTTTATGTGGTTTTCGGATCGCTGATAACAAACCAGCTGACAGAATTGCAAAATTCATTTGTTTAAACAATTATTTTAAAATTTTTTTTCTATGAAATTTTAAATTAAAATAATAATAAGCTAAAACACGAATCATATATAAAAATAAAAAAAAATTATTTTGATTCAAATTAATCTAAATAATTGCTTCCTCCTAGAGGAAGTTTTTTGATATTAAAAAAAAAGTTTTGGAACAAATGTGTTAGGAATGTTGTTTAGCACATTTGAAATCGAAATACACTATTTTAAGAAAATGTCCGTATGGATGTGTGCGTGCGTGCGTGCGTGCGTGCGTGCGTGTGTGTGTGTGTGTGTGTGTGTGTGTGTGTGTGTGTATACGCGTATATCTCATAATCTACTCGACCGATTTTAACCAGCGAGGTATCATTTTTTTGCATTTTGCTTTCACAGTTGGAGTCAATAGTCTATTTTTGTCAATTTCGATTTTTTTTTACAGCCATTTTTCAATTTTGAAAATTTTTATTTTCGTATTTTTAAATATTTAGAACTAATATTCTTAATATATTATGAATGCACTTTATGCAGAATAAAATTCTCTACAGTTAAAAAAAAAGTCGATAGCTATATTCTGTCATAAGATATTGATGAAAACGTCAATTTTTGAAAGTGGATTATATTTCGAAATTGAAAAAAGATATTGGCATGAATATTTTTTTGGTCAAAAATAATATTGAGTAATATAATTTTCTAAATTTTCATGTCTTTTAATTGATTATTTTTTTAGAAAAAAAATTTTAACATATTGAAGATTTAAATTTTGAAAATTTTGAAGATATTTCACAAAAAGAGCAAGCTTTTGGTAATGTACAAACACTCAATAAAAGTATCGATAAAGGTAAAAATTTGATTCTATGTGTTATAACGAGGTTCCAAGATAAAATACGGAGAAGATAAGCATCTCGGTCCTCCGTATTCTATCGAACCCGTTAGGCTCTCGTTCCCGCGAATTCGTATATCTCGAGCGAGTATTGACATCGCTCGGACGATGTATTCGCGTTAGCTACGCGCGGGGCAGGCGCGACTTTGACCGTTGCTAAGTCGCGCCCGATTCTTTTTGAATCAGATTCTCTCGGGCTGTCAAACCGCGCGTACGCGAGTTAATTTGATCGTCCGCGAAGAAAACGGTATCGTGCGTCCTCACCGGTGCAGAGCAGCGCCCGTACACGTACCGACCACGAAGAGCAGCGCATGTGAGCAATCCGAGCCACTCCTGGGGTCCGAAGCGTCTGTAGGTGAACGCTGGACGTTAGGACTCGGCCTGAACACTCCGAAGTCGACCGGAGGATAAGGCCTGACGCAGGAGCGGATTCGTGAGCGAGCGACGAGGGGAGTGCACTCCCCTCCCGGTAAGACTCTTCGCCTATTTTCTGCGCAGCGATTTATTTGAGTATCTTCGACTCGCAGCGCTGAGTGGCCGGTGGTGCGTTCACCGGCCCAGCGAAAATAGATACCTTGATCCGCCCGCGCCGAGCGGCGGATCCCGTCTTCTTGTCGATGCGCAACGCGTCGAGTTATTTTTCTGTAAAGTCTTTTTTTAGTCCGCGCGTTACAAATGGCGCCCTAACGTGTTGGGTTTAAGGAGAAGGTTAGCGGCCGGTACGTTCGAGACCGGCCTATTCAAATCGCGTTTCGTTTAAATTCGCCTGGGCGCGAATCACTGCACCCGACTATTCAGCTGACGGCCAATGGCCATATACCGTTACAGCTGATAGGCGCAGTGATTTAAACTAGCCAAGTCGAGGTGCCGGGCGTAAACAAACAGACAAGAAGGCTCGCGACGCGCATTCAAACATAAACGCAAAACAGCCGATTGCTTGTTTTTGTGTGTGTTTATGTTTATGCTCGGGTAGTATTGTGTATACTTAGCCCGAGCCTTTTAAACTGCTGTAAAGCCAGGGCGAGAGCATTTAAACGACGATTATCGTTGTTTTCGTCGTCATATGTGGCGAGAATTAAATTCCTTTTTTTGACGCGAGATTTAAAGCGATTTTCACGCGATTTTCTTTTGGTTTGACCGTGCCTGTGCGTGCAGCCGGTCGAAAGTGAGAATACTTTCATCCTTTTTTTTGGTTGCGGGAATTATTTAAATCGTTATCGTCGCGAATTTTTTTGGAATAGCCACGCTCTCTCCCTAGCTAGCTGCATCGAGATACGTCATTCTCGAGCAGCTTGGGACAATTGTGTGTGGTAGTTAGAATTCTAACATTGTAATTCGCGTAACAGACGGCCAATTAGAGAGAGAATCTCAGCAGTTAGTTGCGCATACACACACAATTCGTCACCAAATTTTTTATATAATCGGTCTAGCTTCGCAAGATGGAATCATCGACCCCAGAAGAACTAGCCGATAAGATGGAGCATTGGCGCAAAAATCTAGAGCTGAGCTTTGAAGCTGTAATAGAAGCAAATATAGCTCTAGATTTAAGAAGCACCGGACATCTCGAGGGGGATTCTAAGCGAATCGCTCAATGGCTAATGGGAAGTTACAACCCAGCCCACTTCACACAAGAAATAAGTGGAAGTGATTACGAGCAGTTCACAAGGAGGCTCGATTGCAGGAATAAGTTCGTCAACACGACGACCCTCAATACAAGCGGCGCTCCAGAAGTGAACCGAATTGCCGATCCCTCAACCCACAGCCTGTTTCAGCAATTGGCGTCGAACAAAGCAGTCGACAACAACTTGCTGAGTTCCATAAAGACACATGTCTTGCAGATGAGGAACCAAAGAGCAGGCAGTCCTCCTGACGTAAGACACGAGGCTCTTACGTCACCACGGAGCACTTTATCTCCAGCGGGAGGACCGGGTGATGCCCAGGTGCACCTAAGGTGCAGCACAGCTTGGGGGAGGGGAGATTCCCCGATCTCCTTCCAGTCCGAAGAATCCGAGAACGCGAGTCGCTCGGGGAATGCAGACCGCACATGGATTTCGGACAGCTGTGCAGCAACCGCACCATCGCCATCATCTTCAGCTTCCATCTACGAAATCGACGTCGGAGTAAGCACAGCCTGGGGGAGGGGAGATTCTCCAAGCTTCCCCCTGTTCGAGAAGTCTGATACTTCACGTCGCTTGGCGTATACAGACTGCCTGAGGGCACCGAACGGCTGTGCTGAATACTCCCAAGCCCAAGACGACGGAGTAAATGCAGCCTGGGGGAAGGGAGATTTTCCAAGCTTCCCCCTGTCCGAAGCGTCTGATATGGCCCGTTTATGGAATATATCGGCATCGGACGGCTGTATTACTCATTCAAAGACTCCTGAAGACGAAGAGCAGACAAGCCTTCCAAGGAGCAACGAGGAAGAGATCGATAGTCTGGGGACGGCACAACCCGTGGACCGAACGCTGATTACTTCGCAATTTCGCGACGTATCGACGCAAGCAGAAGGCGAGCGTCATTGCGAATGCGAATCTAATCAGACGCGTAAATTGGAGGAGGAGAAAGTTAGGCGCCTAAGCGAAGAAGTGAGGCGACTGCACGACGAGCTGCGCCAGCTACGCGCGCAAATGTCGTCACTTCATAATTCCGCTGCGCCTAATAAGAAACGAGCCGCAGGTGCAGCCAAACACTCTGCAAAGCAACCTCGATCGGACCTAGGGACTAAAGACAACAAGAAGTCGTCCCGAAGTCTTCAAAAGTCCAGCTCGACAGGGAAAAAAGAGGCGTATGCAGCGGCCATGCAACGACCTCCAAAGTTATCCAAAAGAGATAAAGGCAGAAAACCCTCGAGTGGACTGGGTTCGAATCAAGGAACAGGTTCGAATCCTTGGACAACGGTAGCCTCTCGACGTCCCAAACAGCGGTATATCCAGCAGGGGTTGGATAGTCGAGTATACCGCTCGTCAAGATCGAGGAACGCGCTCGGAGCATATAACTCCCCACCACCGAGTCCAACCAGAAAATTGTGTTGGACGTGTAGGTCACCAACGCACCTTCACTGGGCCTGCCCGGAGCGGAAAGAGGACCCGAAGACGAAGACAAGAAGAAGACGAGATGATCTGCCAAGTCAACCTTGGAGGAATGACGGCAGTTGCCGACCGGAGCCCCAGCGCCAGAAGTGCCAACAGTCTCCGGTCCATCAATCGTCTTGGGATTGGTCTCGGCCGCCGTTGGAATTCAGCGGAATTACGGTGATGAGCGACCCACCGTGTGCGTGCGGACGATCCCTCGACGTGGATCGTCTGATCAGCCGTTTAGTACACGAGCTGATCCGCGCGTATCCGGAACTGTCGTCTCTGCCGCCGACGACGACGTAAAGTCGAATCGAACGAGATCCTCAGTATCGAGTTATTCTCTCCCGCTACGCAACGTCTGGGAGAGGGGTATAACGAGGTTCCAAGATAAAATACGGAGAAGATAAGCATCTCGGTCCTCCGTATTCTATCGAACCCGTTAGGCTCTCGTTCCCGCGAATTCGTATATCTCGAACGAGTATTGACATCGCTCGGACGATGTATTCGCGTTAGCTACGCGCGGGGCAGGCGCGACTTTGACCGTTGCTAAGTCGCGCCCGATTCTTTTTGAATCAGATTCTCTCGGGCTGTCAAACCGCGCGTACGCGAGTTAATTTGATCGTCCGCGAAGAAAACGGTATCGTGCGTCCTCACCGGTGCAGAGCAGCGCCCGTACACGTACCGACCACGAAGAGCAGCGCACGTGAGCAATCCGAGCCACTCCTGGGGTCCGAAGCGTCTGTAGGTTGCTTTGCAGAGTGTTTGGCTGCACCTGCGGCTCGTTTCTTATTAGGCGCAGCGGAATTATGAAGTGACGACATTTGCGCGCGTAGCTGGCACAGCTCGTCGTGTAGTCGCCTCACTTCTTCGCTTAGGCGCCTAACTTTCTCCTCCTCCAATTTACGCGTCTGATTACATTCGCACTCGCAATGACGCTCGCCTTCTGCTTGCGTCGATACGTCGCGAAATTGCGAAGTAATCAGCGTTCGGTCCACCGGTTGTGCCGTCCCCAGATTATCAATCTCTTCCTCGTTGCTCCTTGGAAGGCTTGTCTGCTCTTCGTCTTCAGGAGTCTTTGAATGAGTAATACAGCCGTCCGATGCCGATATATTCCATAAACGGGCCATATCAGACGCTTCGGACAGGGGGAAGCTTGGAAAATCTCCCTTCCCCCAGGCTGCATTTACTCCGTCGTCTTGGGCTTGGGAGTATTCAGCACAGCCGTTCGGTGCCCTCAGGCAGTCTGTATACGCCAAACGACGTGAAGTATCAGACTTCTCGAACAGGGGGAAGCTTGGAGAATCTTGGTTCCGGTACCGGGAATCGAACCCGAGCCTCCTGGGTGAGAGCCAGGTATCCTGAAGATGACCACGAAGAGCAGCGCACGTGAGCAATCCGAGTCACTCATGGGGTCCGAAGCATCTGTAGGTGAACGCTGCACGTTAGGACTCGGCCTGAAAACTCCGAAGTCGACCGGAGGATAAGGCCTGACGCAGGAGCGGATTCGTGAGCGAGCGACGAGGGGAGTGCACTCCCCTCCCGGTAAGACTCTTCGCCTATTTTCCGCGCAGCGATTGATTTGTATTTTCGGCTCGCAGCGGCGAGCGGCCGGTGTCTTGATCGCCGGCCCAGCGAAAAACAATCACATCGATCCGCCCGCGCCGAGCGGCGGATCTCTCGCCTTCTTGTCAACGCGCAACGCGACGCGTATTTTGTATAGGATAACTGAGAATAGATCTTGTTATAGTTTTGAATGTAACCAAGACCACTCGTTATTTATTAACCTTCACCTAACCTTCTCCCGGATACCGCCGCATCCGCGGGATCGTCGAACCGAGACGACGATCATTCTGAGTGGCCGCGCCTCGCGTCTAGCTAGCGCGAGTATTAACCTTTTCCGGCACACGGAAAAGTCGAGTTCAATCGTGAACTCGACATTTGTAAACAGGGATCCAGAGAACATCAACCCCGAGTGCTCGTCGTAGAAGTAGCACTCGACGGCACCGTGTTCTAGGGTTCGGTTCGCGGAATTACAAAAGATTTCCCCAGGCCTCCCGTTACAGTGTAAATATTAGAAGTATAAAACCAAACTTTGAAAAACTTGAAACTTTTATTGAATGTTTAGCCGTAAGGCCAAGTGTCATTATATGTACTGAATCTTGGAATGTGCAATATACTCCATTGTACAACATATCAGGTTACAAAAGTTACTATAGTGAGAGTAAAGTGAATAAAGCAGATGGAGTTATGATGTATATAAAGGATGAACAATCTGAACACACAGAAATTATAGTGGTCGACAACATACGTATCTTAAGCACGGTTATAAAACTAATTGGCACCGAAACTATAAGAATCTCAGCGATCTACAGATCACACAATATAAAAAAGTATGAATTTGTTCATAGCCTGAAAAAATTCCTAAGAGACCAACTAAATACTAAGAACCATTGTATAGTCGGGGATTTTAACATTGATATATTAGACGAAAATTTTAGTAAGACTGACTCAACAGATAACATTATAACACAAGAATTTTTAAATGATCTCTTGGAACATAAATTTACGCCATGCTTTTCTGGAATAACAAGGCCTTCATCTGACAATAAAAGAGGTACCTGCATCGACAATTTCTATATAAAAAGTAAAAATATAAATATTAATTCATTTAAAATAACGAATCGATTTAATGATCACTACCCATTATTTATAACTATAGATAAATTAGAAATAAATCAGCCGAACAAATTCAATATGAAATCAATTAATTACAACAAGTTAAAACATGTTGCAAATAATTCAAACTGATACTCAATATTGTCTATGCAGGATCCTAATCTTGCAGTTAACGCATTAATTGATATGATAAATAATTGTATTGATGCGTCCATTACCAAAAAATAATTTAAAAATAAACTTCCGAGAAAAAATTGGATTACTAGTGCTATTATAGTCTCGTGTACTACTAAGAGACACTGTATATCTTATGGAAACACAATCCCACTTCTGAAGCCCTAAAAAAAGAGTATACAAATTACACTAAGATATTGAACAAAGTTATTAAAGAAGTGAAATATAAATATGAAAAGGAAATGGTAAAACGAAATAGCGGAAACTCTAGGGAATTATGGAACATAATTAAAACTAAATTAGGAAAAAATAGTGTGCATGATAATCCAATAAAATATATATACGAAAACAACCAAAAAATCGAAAATAAAACTGATATAGCAAATGCTATGAACACCTATTTTTGCAAAATAGGACCAAATGTGAGTGCTCAATTTGCTAATATAAATAATAATAACCTGAAACTTCCAGATAGGAATCCTAAATCCATTTTCTTTCGTCCTACAGATTTTGCTGAGATATACAAAATAATCAATACATTGAAAAATAAATCTGGAGGTGTGGACAATATTAACGCTAAATCATTGAAAATTCTCTCGGAATATATATGTGTGCCCTTAGAATATACCTTCAATTTATGTATTGTGAAATCTATCTGGTCTGACGCGCTCAAAAATGCTGAGGTAGTCCCTATTTACAAGGCTGGTGAAAAATCTTATATCAGTAATTACAGACCAATCTCTTTAATATCGAACATTGCGAAAATTTTTGAAAAAATAATTTATAATAGATTATACCACTTTTTTGAAAAATATAACATAATATCAGAAAAACAATACGGTTTCGTTAAAAATAGGAGAACTACTGAGGCATTAAATTATATATCAAATATCATATACGAAAATTTAGATAAAAGTAAACCAATAATTGTTGCTTTTCTAGACTTAGCCAAAGCTTTTGACACTGTTAATCATAGAGTTCTTTTAGATAAGCTTGAACGATACGGAGTAAGGGGTAGTGCCTTAAAACTGATGACTAGCTATCTCACAGATAGGCGGCAAAGAGTAAAAATTCAAGACTGTAAAAGTGAATATAAAGAATTTACTACGGATGTTCCCCAAGGAACTATATTAGGACCATTACTTTTTATACTTTATGTTAATGACTTACTAGAAAGTATGCAAAATGACACAATCATGTCCTATGCTGATGACACGATTATCATATCAAGTGACAACATGTGGTCCTCAGCTCAGGAAAAAATGTGTGCCTACCTTAATCATGTGGCCAATTGGCTTGCACAAAATAAACTGTCGCTAAATATAGATAAAACGGTCTATATGACTCTCGGAAACTACTGTGATAGTGTACCTGGCACACTAAACATCAAAATAGGAACGCAATTAATAAAAAGAGTTGAAAGTCATAAATACTTAGGGCTGTATTTCGACTACAATATGAAATGGGATAAGTACATAAGATATATCATTAAAAAAACCAAATACCTAATTTTTGTCTTTGCTAAGATAAAAAATATGATGGATACAAAAACATTAATGATAATATTTT
Organism: Torymus aiolomorphi; assembly: GCA_036365515.1. Lineage (NCBI taxonomy): Eukaryota > Metazoa > Arthropoda > Insecta > Hymenoptera > Torymidae > Torymus > Torymus aiolomorphi. The sequence continues at coordinate 163,832,154 of CM070875.1, read as the reverse complement.
AGTTGGATTTAATTGATGTAAATGAATACACACATTCAATATTAAATGTACAACGTTTCGATAACTTGATTGTTATCCTTTTCAAGTACTTGATTAATGATAATATATTATGCTTTCTTTCATAGTCTAATCAATTACGGGGTAATTGCCTGGGGTGGTGCGTACGATAATAATATGAAACTAATACAATCAACACAAAACAAAATATTGAAAATCATAAATAAAAATAAATTCTCTCAAACTAATCCACCTCTTGAAATAAAAAAAATTATTCCAGTTAGAGTCAATATCGTTACATTATAATACTTTAAGAAATAAATATATAAACAGTGTGAGCAAGACCAGAAACAAAACAATTCAACTACCTAAATGTGATAAAAGAATTAGTGATAAAAATAGCTACAATGAAGCTATAAAGGTCTTTTTAATGGGCTACCTAAGGATCTCAAAGTTATGAATTTAAGTAGACAATTAATGAAGAAAAAATTAAAAATGTTTATAGTAAAAGCTGCAATATAAATTTAATATAATAATTTAATCTTAACCAATATATCTAACAAATTATTTAACTGTTATTTATGTACTACAATGGATTTTATCGATGTACGTGTAACAAACACTACGCACATACAATTATATAGTTTTTAAGAATTTTTAGTTTGTAATATTTTTTAGTTCGTAAGCTTTCTATGTACCAGATCTACACACAGGCAATAATATTTGCCTCAGTAGGATTTACTTACTTATGTATATTTCGTATATAATAATGTAATGTAAATATTTTCTGGAATAAATAAATAAATAAATAAATAAAAGTGATTTTTTTGTCGTTGCATAACTAGAGTAAAATTTACTTAATCGCTTTGAAATTCCGTGCAGGAGTAGATTTTGTATTTGAGTCAAGTGCTTTCTTTGAGCAAAAGGATTGGTCCATAAATTTCAGAGATATTTGAGGTTAAAATTTTTTTAACTTTTTATTTAAATCGTAATTTCTCGAGAACATGTCGATGGATTATCCTGAAATATACAGACGAATTTGCATTTGAAATAGGCAATATGTGTGAAAATTTTGATCGTGATTGATCGATTATTTTCAAAGAAATTAAGATTGAAAATTTTCAAAATTTTTTGAACAGTTTTTTGTAATTGCAATTTATTGAGAACGGTTTGTTTTTATATATAATTTAAATATTTTAATTATTCTTACGTGTAAAAAATATTTAATATTCATACATAAATTTAATTCGAATTATGTCATAAATAGGCCATTAAGGGGGTCAGATACCTTTAAAATTTTATTTATAAAATGACCTGACAAAATAAATTTTCATAATTAGAAATATGTAATCTCTGCTACTTTAAGTATAACGTTTCCAATGAAAGTTCATATACTAAAAAGCTATTTCCAAAACTTTAATTCAACTGCCACACATATTATTCAAACACTTTTAAAAACTTATTAAAAATACCTTTACGTATTATAATACACTAAATGTTTACTTCCCAATCCGTTGGAAGCAATGGAAACTAAGAACAACACTTTGTATAAAAAAGGTGCTGATGCTGATGTCACAGTGTTTATATGAAATGACAGCTGTGCATGTTTAAATTGCTTGCAGACTTTTACATAGGTTAAAATCAGCTCTGTTACAATAAAGGGGTGAGCTGTGAGAGGCTGTCGGTGATAAGTCAGGTTGTTAAGGTGCCAACTTAACTGCTATAAGTTTTAAATTCAAATTTTTGTTTTTGTCAAAAATACCGTCCATACATTATATTATTTATTTTTTATCTTTATATTAATGTTTAAAATATTATTTTTGGATTTTTTAAAGTATATATAGATATGTAGAGTGAGAATTTTAAATATATTAAGAACAGGGAAATGAACAAAAAATTAGTAGAAATAATATACGATTATATAAATATGTATGCAAGGGGAAACATGTAATTTGAACAAAAAACAAATGAAAAGCTTTATCAGTGTCTTGTGTATATTCTTAGAACAAAAATAAATAATGCTTTAAAACTAATTGGGACATATTCTACAAGTGTTTTTTAAGTAAAATATGTAATAAAAAAAAATTGATTTTTCGTCATTTTAAAGGTGTCCGACACCCTTAGTTTTCAAATTTGGCTTTAAAAATTAATTAAATGAATCAATAAATTAATTTTGAAGAAGCCACGTGCCAATGAATTGGCAGCAGTTTTTTTTGTTATTGTAATATTCCCTTTAATAACTATAAAAAAGTGTACAACTTTATGGAAAAATTAGTACAAAATACAACTTGAACATTACATACAAGTTGTATCCATTATTATATTAGTGAAAACAATTACATTCCTTTTTTGGGAGAGGCGGACATCAAACGAACCAAAGTTGAGCGAATATTGTTTATTATTTGCCGATGTTTCGGGAGCGTTAGTATCGTCACCTGGGAGGTAAAAGGTTACAGCTCGGCGCGGCGCGTAAGAAGGTTACAACTCGGCTAGGCGCGTATGAAGGTTACAACTCGGCTTGGCGCGTAAAAAGGTTATAACTCGTCTCGGCGCGTAAGAAGGTTACAACTCGGCTCGGCGCATAAGAAAGTTACAACTCGGCTCGGCGCGTAAGAAGGTCACAACTCGGCCGCTTCGTTTTTTCATTGACGTTTGAATTGAGAACCGCTGTAGGAAGGAATCGCTCTCAGAGAGATTCGAGCTTTCATGCATAATATAATTATTTACCAATCTATCTTATTTTCTAGAAAAGTAAATTTTATAAATTATTTGTTCGCACTATTGCATATTATTTAAGACATTTTTCAAAGCATGCAATGACATGAAATAAATTTACAGAAATATATAGGCAAAATAAAAACCGCTGCCAATTCATTAGCACTTAGCTTCCTCAACATTAATTTACTGATTCTTTTAATTGATTTTTACTTCGAATATTTAAAATTTAATAATTTATATTGTGCGGAGAGAATTATGCTATATTTTTTTTTTTATTTTTTTTTTACCTCAAATATCTTTTTTCGTAACGGACCGTTTTTTTCGGGCAACGAACTCGATCTGAGAATATATAAAAGCTACATCTGTGCCAAATTTCAGGACGATTGGATACTTTTTGTTCTTGTTATCGTGCGACAACGAAAAAGCAAATTTTTTCTAAAATAATTTTTATCTAAAAAACAAATGAAGCTAATCTCTTAAAATTTTAACCACACATAGTCTTCAATTAGTGTAATAACTGGTTAAAATTTCAAGTCGATAAATAAAATATTTTTTGAGAAATTAAATTATGAAATATAACAAAGTTTTCCTTAATAACAAATGACAAAGTGAAGATATTTTAAATTAAAAAAAAAAGGAAAATATAGGTAATTTAAATACCATTCAAGAAAAGTTTATTATATTATGTAATAATGACAGTAAGATATAAAAAAATCAAAAAAACTAAAAATTCAAAATCGTTTTTTGGAAAATAATTTTTTTCTAAAAAGCAAATGAAGATAATCTCTTAAAATTTTAACCATATATATGTTTCAATTAGCGTAATAACTGGTTAAAATTTCAAGTCGATAAATAAATTATTTTTTGAGAAATTAATTATTGAAATGTAAAAAAGTTTTCCTTAATAACAAATGACAAAGTGAAGATATTTTAAATTAAAAAAAAAAGGAAAATATAGGTAATTTAAATACCATTCAAGAAAAGTTTATTATATTATGTAATAATGACAGTAAGATATAAAAAAATCAAAAAAACTAAAAATTCAAAATCGTTTTTTGGAAAATAATTTTTTTCTAAAAAGCAAATGAAGATAATCTCTTAAAATTTTAACCATATATAGTTTTCAATTAGCGTAATAACTGGTTAAAATTTCAAGTCGATAAATAAATTATTTTTTGAGAAATTAATTATTGAAATGTAAAAAAGTTTTCCTTAATAACAAATGCCAGAGTAAAGAAATTTTAAATTTTAAAAAAGGAAAATATAGGTAATTTAAATACCTTTCAAGAAAAGTTTATTACATTATGTAATAATGGCTGGAAGATATGAAAACATCAAAAAAACTCAAAATTCAAAATCGTTTTTTGGTGATAAAACAAAAGAAAATCAATAAAAACTCAAATCCATCAGAGAACCTTTCTTCTCCCGCGAGACGAAGAGAATAAGCTTTACCCGACGAAAATCAGTTGATCAATTTTTGTAAAATCGGGGTTTTCCATCTGGAATCAGTATATTATCATAAGAAATGATTAAATACACATAAAAAACATAAACAAATGAACCTCACATCACCCCCACCCCCCAAACGTTGATTATATAGGGGTGGCCAAAGAAAAAAAATTCTCACTTCGCTACTTTTGGTATTCATATCAATTTTATGGCTGATTATGAAATCTAACCATAAAATACACCTAGAAAAAAATTAGCAACGAAATCGATTCCCCAGAACATCCCCGAAAAGTCAATTATAGAGGGGTTGAAGGCGAAAAAAAATTCTCACTTCGTTGCTTTTGGTATTCTTATCAATTTTAGGCCCGATTTTGCAGTCTAACTATAAAATAGACCTAGAAAAAAATTAGCAACGAAATCGATTCCCCGGAACATCCCCGAAAAGTCAATTATGGGAGGGTTGAAGGCGATAAAAAATTCTCACTTCGTTGCTTTTGGTATTCGTATCAATTTTATGGCTGATTACAATTCTAATGATAAGATAGACCAAGAAAAAAATTAGCAACGAAAACGATTGCCCGGAACACCACCGAAAAGTCGATTATAGGGGGGTTGAAGGAGAAAAAAAAATATCACTTCGTTGCTTTTGGTATTCGTATCAATTTTAGGGCTGATTTTAAAGTCTAACCATAAAATAGACCTAGAAAAAAATTAGCATCGATATCGATTCCCCGGAATATCCTCGAAAAGTCAATTATGGGGGGGTTGAAGGAGAAACAAAATTCTCACTTCGTTGCTTTTGGTATTCGTATCAATTTTATCGCCGATTTTGTATTCTAACGATAAGATAGACGAGAAAAAAATTAGCAACGAAATCGATTGCCCGGAACACCACCGAAAAGTCAATTATAGGGGGGTTGAAGGAGAAAAAAAAATATCACTTCGTTGCTTTTGGTATTCGTATCAATTTTATGGCTGATTATGAATTCTAACGATAAGATAGACCGAGAAAAAAATTAGCAACGAAATCGATTGCCCGGAACACCCCCGAAAAGTCGATTATAGGGGGGTTGAAGGCAAAAAAATTCACACTTCGTTGCTTTTGGTATTCGTATCAATTTGATTGCTGATTTTGTATTCTAACGATAAAATCGACCTAGAAAGAAATTAGCAACGAAATCGATTCCGCGGAACACTCCAGAAAAGTCGATTATAGGGGGGTTGAATGCAAAAAAAAATTCTCACTTCGTTGCTTTTGGTGTTCGTATCAATTTTATGGCTGGTTATAAATTCTAACGATAAAATAGACCTAGAAAAAATTAGCAACGAAATCGATTCCACGGAACATCCTCGAATAATCGATTATAGGGGGGTTGAAGGCGAAACAAAATTCTCACTTCGTTGCTTTTGGTATTCGTATCAATTTTATCGCCGATTTTGTATTCTAACGATAAAATAGACCTAGAAAAAATTAGCAACAAAATTGATTCCCCGGAACACCCCCGACAAGTCGATTATAGGGTGGTTGAAGGCGAAAAAAAATTCTCACTTCGTTGCTTTGGGTATTCGTATCAATTTTATGGCTGGTTATAAATTCTAACGATAAAATAGACCTAGAAAAAATTAGCAACGAAATCGATTCCACGGAACACCCTCGAATAATCGATTATAGGGGGGTTGAAGGCGAAACAAAATTCTCACTTCGTTGCTTTTGGTATTCGTATCAATTTTATCGCCGATTTTGTATTCTAACGATAAAATAGACCTAGAAAAAATTAGCAACAAAATTGATTCCCCGGAACACCCCCGACAAGTCGATTATAGGGTGGTTGAAGGCGAAAAAAAATTCTCACTTCGTTGTTTTTGGTATTCGTATCAATTTTATCGCCGATTTTGTATTTTAACAATAAAATAGACCTAGAAAGAAATTAGCAACAAAATCGATTCCACGGAACACCCTCGAAAAATCAATCACAGGGGGATTGAAGGCGAAAAAAAATTCTCATTTCGTTGTTTTTGGTATTCGTACCAATTTTATCGCCGATTTTGTATTCTAACGATAAAATAGACCTAGAAAAAATTAGCAACAAAATTGATTCCCCGGAACACCCCCGACAAGTCGATTATAGGGTGGTTGAAGGCGAAAAAAAATTCTCACTTCGTTGTTTTTGGTATTCGTATCAATTTTATCGCCGATTTTGTATTTTAACAATAAAATAGACCTAGAAAGAAATTAGCAACAAAATCGATTCCACGGAACACCCTCGAAAAATCAATCACAGGGGGATTGAAGGCGAAAAAAAATTCTCATTTCGTTGTTTTTGGTATTCGTACCAATTTTATGGCTGATTTTGCAGTCTAACGATAAAATAGACTTAAAAAAAATTCAAGGCATTCTCTGCCATCTTCTGAGCAGAAATGGTCCTTAAAAACTTTTTCCTCGGACGCATAGTTTTCGAGAAAAAAATTCTCAAAATTTTGAGAAAATCATATTTTTTAAAAATCAAAAATATAACAATTTTTCCTTCTTCCTAGAGGAAGCTTTGTGATAGTAGTTTTTTGAGTTCTTGTAAAAACATATATAATTGTTGTAATGGTTTTTCGAGGTGTTAGGAATCAATATACATGATTTTTGAAAATTGGCTGTATGGATGTGTGTGTATGTGTGCGTGCGTGTGTGTGCGCCTGGATCTCAGCTTCTACTCGATCGATTTTAACCGGACAGGTCTCATTTTTAGGCACGACCGCTACTCGGGAGAGCCTTATAATTTTACCAGAGCGAAAATTGTAAGAATTCAAATACTGAAAAATTAATGTGTAAAAACCATGTTCCACTCAGAGCGAGTGCGTTTTAAGCGTTTTCTGAGATGTATGTCTGTACGTCCGTATGTACTCAAGTTTCTCGATTATCTCAATGAATTTTCGACTGATTTCATCGGGAATGCGGGAAAATACTCCTCTAATTATACCTAAGTGCTGGTTCTATATTGAGATAGATCGATGAAAAATTTTTCAAATGCGAGCATAAAGAAATATCTCAAAAAATCGATTTTTAGCCTAATGTCTAGAAAAATTAATTTTAAGCTAATATGTACAGGTATATCTGCTAAAACTAATTAAAACACCGCTTTTTTATGTTCAACACTTTTTTGTACGAGCAATATTTGCCAAGATAACTGCGAAAAACAGCCAAAAATGGTCAAAAATGAATGATTTTCGGCTATAACTTCTCAGGATTTGATTTTTCACAAAAATGTTTAATACAAAAGTTGTAGATAATATTGAAACAAAACTTTTTTCCATTCAACATTTTTTTGTAAAATCAAGTCCTGACGAGCTAAACTTATAAAAACGATTTTAAACGCCAAAATACACATAAAATGAACGATTGTCGGCTATAACTTGTCAGGATTTGATTTTTCACAAAAATGTTTAATACAAAAGTTGTAGATACTATTGAAATAAAACTTTTTCCCATTTAATATTTTTGTGTAAAACCAATTCCTGACGAATTAGACTTATAAAAACGATTTTAAACGCCTAAATATACATAAAATGGAAGATTTTCGGCTACAACTTGACAAGATTTGATTCTATACAAAATGTTAAATGTAAAAGTTGTAGATAATATTTAAACAAAACTTTTTTCTATTTAATATTTTCATGTAAAATCAACTCCTGTCGAGTTAGACTTATCAAAACGATTTTAAACGTCAAAACATACATAAAATGGACGATTTTCGGCTAAAACTTGACAGGATTTGATTTTACACAAACATGTTCAATACAAAAGTTCTACATAATATTTAATCAAAACTTTTTCCCATTTAACATTTTCATATAAAATGGATTCCTGACCGCTTAGACCTATAAAAACGATTTTTAATGCCTAATACACCTGGAATAGTCGATTTTCGCTTATCATACAAGAATTTGACTTTCAATAAAACTGTTAAATACAAAGCATGCAGATATAGTTTAAACAAAACTTATTCCCAATTAACATTTTTATGTACAATAATTACTGGATCATCTAAACGTATAAACATGATTTTTAATACCCCAATACACGTATAGTGAATTTTCGCTTATTATTTCACAGAATTAGATTTACACAGAAGTATTCGATACAATAGCTCTAAATAAGATGGAAAAAATGGACATAACATTCCAAAGATAATATAATTACAAAAACATAATAATAAGATACAAAATTACATTTGATTACAATATTCAATGGGATAAACACATTGGAAGAATAATTAAAGAAACAAAATATCTATGTCCCTGTTTTCTACAAAAAGGTTTTTAATAACAAATTTAAAAAATTTGATATAAGATTACCCAGCTTAACCTACTATGTTCCCAGGACCTAAGCGATTGAACTAAAAGAATCAAAATTGTGTAATATTATATAAGTACATGTTAAAGGAATATCATATATACAAAAAAAACTTTTGTGTAATGTATGAGCTATAAATGTTGTAATATGGTAAATTTCAATGCATAAAGAATGCAATGTTCTAGCTGACTCAGTCTTACAGCATGTAGAAAACAATTAAATAGGCAAGTCTCACTGGGTAGAAGTCTGCGAAATACATAATGATGTATTTTAATACAACAGATACCCTGAAGCGAGTTCTTACACCCTGACTAAACTTAGAAATTAAATAGACGAGCTTATATTACCAGGGACAGCTACCTACCCTTATCGCATTTAACAACACACACAGCACTTATATAATATTTCCCAGTTCCTATTACCTATCCCCTCACACTTTAAAGCACTAACACTCGAAGATCACTTAGAGCTGCAGAAGTTGTAAAATAGGGCTGGACGGTCTAGGCTGGCACTACTCCATGGATGCCAGTCTGCTGAGAATCATCTAACAGCGATCCAATGTGTCAGTAACCACACCACCTAGGAGGAAAGTACTGACAGAGACCGTCAATTGTGTTTCAATGTCAGGGACTGCCTCAGCCTAGGGATCAGCAAAGCGCATGAACAGCAGATCAGTCCCTATTCTGGGGGACAAGCGAGGAGAGTTGAGCACCTAAAAACCACATATGACTAATAAATAGATGACTCAAAAAAACATACCATACAAAAGAAAAGTCTGCAGCAATGGCTGTTGTTCACTCACTGTACCAGCTTCCTGTAACAACTAGAGGGGAAGAACTGGTGGAGACTTTAAAGCGTTGTTTCACTGAAGACGCTGAAGACACAAGCAGCAGCTTAACTGTACACATAGTCACTAGTGTAAGAGCCAAACAAGGAAAGTTGAGCACCTAAAAACCACATATAATTAATAAATAGATGACTCAGACAACATTTACATACCCAAGAAACAGTCTGCAGCAGTGCCCGTCGTTTACACTACTCTCGCTGCCACAGATACCTGCAACAAGCGAAAGTACCATCAGCTCACCCATCAGAGAGGTTAGGAACGAGGAAATGCTTACTAAATCTGCTCTCGCCGCCGACACACTGCCTTCCCATCTCCGACGAATCATCAACAATCGACGAACACGATGAAAGGGCGAACACGATTCACCAGGGCGGCATACTACAGCAGCCACAGTCATCGCTGGGGACGCCGGGAGCCAGACGATTCGATTGTTGACAACACACACCATGGACACATGTACGCCACGGCTGACGGCACACCGCACTACTCAGCAGTAGCAGAAAGCGCGTGCGATCATATATATAGATATATCTTATACCTCGCGGTCGCACGAGTCGCATGTGTTTTTCCGCTGTTCTTGGTGTGCGAACGCAGCCTAGCCGAGGCACGGTAGTATACATAGGTCCGGAAAGTGTGTACGACCGTGAGCCGAGGTACCTAGCGTAGCCGTTACGACTGTTGCAGTATAAGTATTCATGCACGCAGATCGCAGGGCTAAGCCAGATTGCCGTTGCCGAATGCATCAGTATTGAGCATTCTCCTTCTGTTTTTCTCCTTTTCGCCGTATTAGTGTATATATATGCATATGTGCGCAAGTATTTTTTTGTAATTGAGATTGTATAGGTATATGTAGTTAGGAACACCCGTGAGTCCGTGAGCAGCTAGTTTTTTATTATTATTATATATTTAATTTTTTTTTTATTATAAATATCGGAAGTGTTGCAATTTTCGCTTTCATAAAAATACAAGGTTCTCCTGAGTATTGCGGTCGTGCCTATTATGTAAAAACGAAGTTTTTACATAGGGAGGGGGCGGGCGACGAGCGAAGCGAGGAGCAGGTGTGTGTGGGGGTGGGGGGGATGGCGTGCCGAAGGCACGCTGGGGGGCGCAGCCCCCCTAGTTTTTATTTCTTTTGTGTGATGGCGGGTCAAAAATTCGTTTTTTGATTGGGCCAATGCGTTTTGGTTTTATTTCGAAATTTCGATTTTTTCGAAATTTATTTTTGCTTTTTTTAATGTTAAGACCGAGATATTTGAATCGAATGGATAGCATTCGAAAGACCATTGAAATACCTATATTTTCTAAAAAAAAAAAATTGCTCTAGCTACCACGGTTCCGTTGTTATTAATAAAAACGTGTTCTTTATTTTAAAGCCTATAACTCTGAAACTAAATGGCCAAATTTTTTGAGAAAAATAATGGTAATGCAAAATATAAATAGCTATAATCTTTAGAAATTTGAATCCATTTTGCCGACTAGGTTTTGAGAAAAAAATTGAAATATGAACAAAATGAGTTTTGTATGTCCATCGATTACGGGAGTAAGATTGACTTAATTGCTTCGAAATTCCTTGTAGAAGTAGATTTTGGATAGCTTTCGGTCGAGATCTTTGGGCAAAATGATTAGTCCAGAAATTTCAGAAATATTTGAGGTTAAAATTTTTAACCTTTTTTTCAAATCGTAATTTGTCGGGTACGGCTCATGTATCAGCTCCAAATTTATAGACAATTTTGTACGTGATATAGATAATACGTGTGCGAATTTTCATCGAGATCGTACGATTACTTTTTGAGATATTTGATTTTGAAAATTTTCGTATTTTACAAAGTCATTTTCTTTGTCGCATGATAACTAGAGAAAAAACCGCACCCAAGTCATTGGCACGTAGCTTCCTCCAAATTAATTCATCGTTTCTATATGTATAGCATATAGTTCAAATATAATATATGTTTATTCATTCTACGTGTTTTAAAATGGTTTAAAAATTCATTAATATTTAAATTGGACCTCATTCCGCTCTGCCGTCGATATATCACATACAAAATAGTCTATAAATTTCAAATTGATACATGAAGTGTGATTTTTCAAAATCACGATTTGGAAACAACTGTAAAAGAATTTTAACCTTTAAAATAAACGATTCTTTTCCTAAAGGACTTATACGATAAAGATACAAACTCTACATTTACACAAAATTTCGACATGATTAAATCAATTTTTTTCACTAGTTCATGCGACAAAGAAATTGACTTTGTATAAAATACGAAAATTTTCGATGTCAAATATCTCAAAAAGTGAGCGTTCGATTTTGACGAAAATTAACACACATATTATCTATATTTCATTTATCATATTGTCTATAAATATGGAACTGATACATAGAACCATTCTCGAGATGTTGCGATTTGAAAAGAAGGTTAAAAAATTTTAACCTCAAATATCTCTGAAATTTATGAACCAATCATTTTGCGCACAGAACTCGACCGAGAGTTATCCAAAATCTACCTCTACAAGGAATTTTGAAGCGAATTTTAAGTCAATTCTACTCCAGTAATCGGTTGACACACAAAACTCATTTTTTTCATTTTTCAATGTTTACGGTTTGGTTAATAACAAAAGAAACGTGATGGCTGGAAAGTTTTTTTTTAGAAAATATAGGTATTTTAATTCTTTTTCGAATGCTACCCATCCGTTTCAGATACATAGAGCTGTTCTCGAGAAATTTCAATTTGAAAAAAAGGTTAAAAAAATTTTAACCTCAAAAATATCTCTGAAATTTAAGGACCAATCATTTTGCTAAACGAACTCGACCGAGAACTATCACAAATCTACCTCTACAAGAAATTTTGAAGCGATTAAGTCAAATTTACTCCCGTAATTGTTGGACATACAAAACTAATTTTTTCCATTTTTTAATTTTTTTCTAAAAAACTAACCAACAGAATGAATTCAAATTTTTACAGATTTTAGCTATTTATATTCTGCATTATCATGATTTTTCTCAAAAAAATTGACCATTTAATTTGGGAGTTATAAGCTTTAAAAAAAAACATATTTTTGTTAATAACAAAAGAACTGTGATAGCTAGAAACTTTTTTTTCTAGAAAATATAGGTATTTTAATTCTCTTTCGAATGCTACCCATCCGATTCAAATATCTCGATCCTATCATTAAAAAAAAAAGCAAAAAATAATTTTAAGAAAATCAAAAAGTTGAAATAAAACAAAAACACATCGTCCCAATCAAAAAATGGATTTTTGACCCGCAATCACACAAAAAAAAAAAAAATAATGAGACCTCTCCGTTTAAAATCGACCAAGTAGAAGCTGTGATCCAGGCGTACACACACAGACACACGCATACACACACACACACACACACACACACACACACACACACACACACACACACACACACACACACACACACACACACACACACACACACACACATCCATACAGACATTTTTCAAAAACCATGTATTTTGATTCCTAACACCTGGGAAAACAATTATAACATGTTTTTACAACAACTTCAATAATTACTATCACAAAGCTTCCTCTAGGAAGAAGCAAAAAATTGATTTAATCATGTTGAAATTTTGTGGAGATGTAGATTACATATTATCGTATAAATCCTTTAGGTAAAAGAATTGTCTCATGATTTTTAGAGATATTTAAGGTTAAAATTTTTGTACGGTTTTTTTAAAATCACAATTTCTCAATGACGACTTCATGTATCAGCTTGAAATTTATAGGCTATTTTGTATGCGATATAGGCAATACCTGTGTAAAATTGTATACAGATGATATGGTTAGTTTTTGAGATGTTTGATATTTAATATTTTAGTAGTTTTGATAATGACTTTCTTTGTTGTCGCACAATATAACTATATTAAAATTGTTTTAATTTCTTTGACATTTGGTGGAGATATAGAGTTTGTATTTATATATTAGAAGAGTTCTTAGAGTAAAAGAATTCGTTTATGAATTTCAGAGATATTTGAGGTTAAATCTATTTTAGCCCTCTTTTAAAATCGTAATTATTCGGGAACGCATTTATGTATACAAGAAAATGGAGTGACTACCTATACATGCGAGCCGTTTTCCAGTTTTTAGCAATTGGCGGACATATGCTTCGAAATCTTTCTATATACATACCCTATGTAGATAAATATATACATACCCTATATAGATAAATATATACGCACACATATATCTTCCCATACATATACGTAGTCCAGATGTTAGAGAGATGGTGGTGGAAAAATGATATGTAGATGATTTTTTTTATCAGCTTCATCTCGAGCTCCTCTATAAGATTCTTATTATCTACAGTGTCAAATAGTTTGGAAACATTAAAGTATATAACAATTTATGACAAATTTCGTGACTTTTGTTAGTTTTTCTCTTAAATCTCGTTTTTGAGGCACTTTTTGTTAAAACTAGTCCAGGTCATTTTTGTTTCTTGTTAAATTTCGAAGAAAGTTAGATTAGTTCGAAGTCTCTAACTGCAATAGTTAACTTGCAAATGAACGTCAAAGTTGAAAAACACCTTCTTTTTTATTATTAAATAATTTTTTTAAAAAAATTCAAAATGTCCCGAAATTTCATATAACACATGTTTTCGTATATGAAAAACAGCATGCGAAATTTCAGATTAATTCATAATTGTGGTTCCAGTTATTAGCAGGAAGGTGATTTTTCTTTAACTTAATTGCATATTACGTCGTAATGTGCAATTTTAATTCTCTTTCGAATGCTACCCAACCGATTAAAATATCTCAATTCTATCATTAAAAAAAAGCAAGAATAAATTTTGAGAAAATTGGAAATTCGAAATAAAACAAAAACGCACGCACGCACGCACGCAAGCACGCACGTAAGCACGCACGCACGCACGCACAGAGGTATTTTTCAGAAACCATGTATTTTAATTCCTATGACCTCGGAAAACAATTATAACATGTTTTCACAACAACTCAAAAAATTACTATCACAAAGATTCCTCTAAGAGAAAGCAAAAATCTTATATATTTCATATTGTAAACTATACGTATATAATTTGAAACAGACATAATTAAATAGTAGATTATGCACCTAGGGAGTAAAAGTAAAAATGTCCCAGATCGTATGTAAATTGTCACCCAAGCCGAAGGCGATCTGAGGCATTCTTTATTTTCTACGGTGTTGCGTATACTATTTTTCGTTATAGTAAACGTAAAGTAACTGCTTTGCGCCTGCACAGCGGGGCGTACAGTAGATACTTTAAGCATACTATGACGAGACAAACATTTTCCCAGCTCCAATTAATTAAAGTTATTAAGCAATGGAAATTTTACCTAAAATCTTTGTTATAAAGTTATTTGATACTATCAAACAATAAATCTATACGGAAAATTAAGAACAATTATTACAAAATTGAGGGAAAATTAAATATTTTTTTATTTCGTTGCAGTAGAACATTGGAAACTTCCGACCCATAAATTTTCGACCGAATATACCACACAAATGTTTATTATTTGACATTTATAATTTGATTTATATAATATTTTTGTGAAACAAAAATCTATGAATGATCAATGGCATTGTTTTTATTTTATCTATTTATATTCGATTGATCCTTGTATCTTTAAAGATTCGGAGAAATATTAAATCTAAATTCTTTCTACTTAAATCTTCAATTACCTCAAAGAATTTTTAAATATATAATGAAAATATTATAATAACAATTAGTTTTAATAATATAAAACATACAAGATGCGTAAAAAGAAAATAACACATATACACCCACACACACACACGAACGCACGCAGGTACGCCCGCACGCAGGCACGCAAGCACGCACGCATGCACCCACGTACGCACACACACACACACTCACACCTAAGGCAACTTAGTGAGAATTTTTTTCGCCTTCCACCCCCCTATATTCAACTTTTCGGAGGTGTTCCGGGGAATCGATTTCGTTGCCAATTTTTTTCTAGGTCTATTTCATCGTTAGAATGCAAAATCAGCCATAAAATTGATACGAATACCAAAAGCAACGAAGTGAGAATTTTTTTTCTCTTTTCGGGGGTGTTCCGGGAAGATGATTTCGTTGCTAATTTTTTTCTAGGTCTATTTTATTGTTAGAATGCAAAATCCGCCATAAAATTAATAGGAATACCAAAAGCAACGAAGTGCGAATTTTTTTTCGCCTTCAATCCCCATATAATCGACTTTTCGTAGGTGTTCCAGAGAAACAATTTCGTTGCCAATTTTTTTCTAGGTCTATTATATCGTTAGAATGCAAAATCAGCCATAAAATTGATAAGAATACCAAAAGCAACGAAGTGAGAATTTTTTTTCGCCTTCAACCCCCCTATAATCGACTTTTCGGGGGTGTTCCGGGGAACCGATTTCGTTGCTAATTTTTTTCTAGGTCTACTTTATCGCTAGAATTCATAATCAGCCATAAAATTGATACGAATACCAAAAGCAACGAAGTGAGAATTTTTTTTCTCTTTTCGGGGGTGTTCCGGGAAAACGATTTCGTTGCTAATTTTTTTCTAGGTCTATTTTATCGTTAGAATTCATAATCAGCCATAAAATTGATACGAATACCAAAAGCAACGAAGTGAGATTTCTTTTTCGCCTTCAACCCCCGTATAATTAACTTTTCGGGGGTGTTCCGGGGAATTGATTTCGTTGCTAATTATTTTCTAGGTCTATTTTATCGTTAGAATTCATAATCAGCTATAAAATTCATACAAATACCAAAAGCAACGAAATGAGAATTTTTTTTCTCCTTGAACCCCCCTATAATAGACGTTTCGGGGGTGTTCCGGGGAATCGATTTCGTCGCTAATTTTTTTCTAGGTCTATTTTATCGTTAGAATTCATAATCAGCCATAAAATTGATACGATACCAAAAGCAACGAAGTGAGAATTTTTTTTCTCTTTTCGGAGGTGTTCCGGGAAAACGATTTCGATGCTAATTTTTTTCTAGGTCTATTTTATTGTTAGAATGCAAAATCCGCCATAAAATTGATACGAATACCAAAAGCAGCGAAGTGAGAATATTTTTTCTTTGGCCACCCCTATATAATCAACGTGTGGGGGGTGGGGGTAATGTGGGGTTCATTTGTTTATGTTTTTTATGTGTATTTAATCATTTTTTATAATAATAAACTGATTCCAGATGGAAAAACCCGATTTTACAAAAATTGATTTTTCGTTGGATCCTAACGTTGCAAACTTCTAACACATCGCCCCCCCCCCACACACACACACACAGACACACACACACACACACACACACACACACACACACACACACACACACACACACACATACGAAAACAAAAATTATCGAAATAAACTGGTATACAAAATTTCGAAAATTTATTCACCGTTACAAAGTTTCCTCTATGAGGAAGCCAAAATTTATTGTTCAACTATATACACGGTGACCCATTTTAATCGCTACACCCGGATTTTTCGGATCCTAAGACAGATAGGAAAAAATGATTAAGACAAAAGTTGTAGGGGACGAAGGGGGCCAAACGATGGTCCTAACAGCTTTGACCTTGAACTTGACCTTCAAGGTTATGAGTAAATTAAAGATATGAGCTGTAAAAAAATGTCATTGTTTAAAAAGAAAAGTCATAACTTTCAAAAGAATAAAGATACAACATTTCTTTTTTGTACAAAAATCTTGACGGAACAGAAATTATTTGTAAATGTGCCTTTAATGATTACATTATCAATATTAGTATTTCTCAAGTTTGAACGGCAATAATTCACAATATTTAAAATAAAAGCAAGTTTTAGTATTATGTGCAGTTCAAATTAGAAATAATTTAATGATTATTACTTTATTATAAAACTTACAATTACAAAAGTGTGACAATCGGAGTACTTTTGGCAAATACACTTAGTCAGATAAAGTTACCATAATTTAGGAACATTTTTCTTTTTTGGTCGCGACCGTATACGGGCAAATATTATAATTATTAATATTTTTTATACCATTTCACTATTCAAATTTAATAGTAATTAATAGCTGGCTCTGAAATGGCTGACTATCCGCCCAACGAGATCGTTGACATGATGTTGGCTTTAGGAGAAAGCCGAAGTAATTATCGTGCTGCGGCAAGAATTTATGCTGAACGCTATCCAGACAGACGACACCCTGACGCTATGGCTATCAGACGTTTAACTCAAAGAGCTCGTGGTGGACACATGGTTCGTCAACGTAGGCGCCATCAATACGATGAAAATGATAATCGGGTTGTGACTATTCTGGCAATAATTCATCTTGACCCACAGATAAGCGCTCGTCGAATCGAAAGGGAAATCGGTCTTCCAAAAAGTACATTTTTAAGAATTATGAAGGTGCTTAGATATCATGCGTATCATATTACTCTGGTCCAAGAGCTACAGTTTGCTCATTTTCAACAGCGTATTGTGTTTTGCCAATGGGCTTTACAAATGATAGAAAATGATCCAGACTTTTTTAATTTTGTTCTTTTTTCTGATGAGGCAAAATTTCAAAGTGATGGGGAATTGAATAGACATAATTGTCATTACTGGTCTGATGTTAATCCTCATTGGATCAGAACTGTAAACCATCAAAGACGATGGAGTATTATGGTATGGTGTGGGATTATTAATGGATGTGTGATTGGCCCTTATTTTTTCGAAGAAAATGTTAATCAACACACGTACTTAACGCTAATAAGAGATGAACTACCTGTATTGATGGAAGATGTTGACTTAGAAACGCGACGAAGAATGTGGCTCCAGCAGGACGGCGCAACACCACATTTCGCTCGAATTGTCAGGACTTTTTGAATGAGCAGTATGGTAACAGATGGATTGGTCGAGGTGGTCCGGTTGAATGGCCTGCTTGCTCACCAGATCTTACATCACCAGATTTTTACTTATGGGGGTATTTAAAAATGCCGTTTTTGAGGAAAGACCCACCACAAGAGTAGACATGATGGACAGAATTCGTCGAGCATGCGCTGCCATTCCAAGGCAAACTTTGCTAAACACCGTTCGCCACTTCCAAAGGCGTTTGACTATGTGCCTGGAAGCAAATGGTCGTAATTTCGAACATTTTCTTCGAGGTTAGATAAACACATAAGTGAGAGGCGAAGGGACTCACTTAAATCAAGCACCCTGAACAGTGAGAGGCAAGGGGACTCACTTTAATCAAGCACCCCGATCAGTGAGAGGCGAAGGGACTCACTTAAATCAAGCACCCTGAACAGTGAGAGGCAAGGGGACTCACTTTAATCAAGCACCCCGATCAGTGAGAGGCGAAGGGACTCAAATCAAGCACCCTGAACAGTGAGAGGCAAGGGGACTCACTTTAATCAAGCACCCCGATCAGTGAGAGGCGAAGGGACTCACTTGAATCAAGCACCCTGAACAGTGAGAGGCAAGGGGACTCACTTTAATCAAGCACCCCAAAGGAAACAATCCTTACTACGTCAACGTCGTTGTTTCTGGGTAGCGCTAAACGTAAGGTTGACACATTTACAACAGAAGCTTTAATGATCTTGAAGTTTCCGTTAAACAAACATCAGACATGGGGTAGAGATGTGTGGGACTGGGGATGTCTGGTGTAACAGTTTAGCATGTGAGGCTATGAAGAGCATGGGGTTCGGATGTGCAAGTTTGATATTTGTTTACTAGGATGTGAAAGTTTTGGGTGTGTGGGTTTCCCTATTAAACCTACGATCAGTTTGAACCACTTAAGCCTGTGACTCATGGAAAAAACGACTTAAAATGGATTTTTCGGAGTTCGACCTTCATTTGGCCTTGAAATGACCTTGAAATGACCTTGAAAAAAAATGTCTCAATATGATTTTGAACGTAAAATTTCCCGCTCTTTCCGAATCCGGGGTCAAAAATAGGTGTTCCTATTAAAAAAAACCACTTGACCTTGAAATAACCTTGAAGGTCAAGTTCAAGGTCAAAGCTGTTAGGACCATCGTTTGGCCCCCTTCGTCCCCTACAACTTTTGTCTGAATCATTTTTTCCTATCTGTCTTAGGATCCGAAAAATCCGGGTGTAGCGATTAAAATGGGTCACCGTGTATATATTAGGGTGTCCGTTATTTCCCAAGTTTAATGTTTTTCAAATGTTGGGTTTGCTATCAAATCTGGACTTCTAAAAATGAAGTTTTGCGTTGGATTTAGCTCGATCTGTTTAAAATTCGCGTGCCGCCAAACATAACTCGATTTTCCATGTTATTTAAATGGGAGAGATAAGTTCTTTTAGATTTTTCAGCTTAAAATCTCGCTCAGAGTAGTTACACAAATAACTCCGGCGCCATTGTATAGAACAGAAAAAATACTTCTTTTTGTGTACTAGATTTTTATTTTTTGATAATTTTACCCATTTTTATAACCCTAAAATTAGTCAAAAAAAAAAAAAAAAAACACAAAAATAATGATTTTTCGCATTTTAAAAAAAACTATTTGAGTCTGGTTAATATTTCCGACAACATTGTAAAGAAGGGAAAAGGAGGTCTTGTTTATGTACGACATTTTTATTTTTTGATATTTTACCCTATTCTTATAACCCTAAAATAAGTAAAAAAAACACAAAAATAACAATTTTCTCAATCTAATTAAAAAAAATATTTAAGGGCACAAGCCTGGGTTAAAATGATGAATAAATCGAATTTTTTTTATTGCATAATGAGTTTAAAAATTTCTTCAAAATCATGCTCCCACGAACCATTTTTCGAAATTCGATTTCGTGTTTTATTGGGAATAAAAAATGTAAAACAGAAAAAATCAAATTTTCGTGAAAATTTTGTTTTTATATTCCTAAATTTGTCGAACTCTTTTAAATGTTCAAAATAATCATTCATATTCTGAAAAATACTTAATTTAAGGGTAGAGCACCTGAAAAACTCATGCCCATACATAAATTTGATAATATAATATTTTCTTTCATATTTTTCGAAAATAGTATTATTAATTTTTTTCTCCGTTTTACACCGCATTTTTTGCATAATCTTTCAATTCAAAGTCAAAGACGCTTGATCGCTAATTTTTCGAAAACGTTTTATATTTTTACGAGTAATACTCTATAAAATGTATTACTTGCTACTACCAACCCAATCAATTCACGATTTACCAGTACGGTGCAATGTCAATTTGATTTAGCAAAAGCAGTCAAATTTCAATGATATTAATTTTAATTTCAAGTTACATGGTTTTCATGTAAAATATTGTAGAACAGCCCAAAAGTTTCGTAAAATGTGTTACATATTTTTTTACGTGTAGAAAACTTATATTTCTGACAGTCAGTTTTATACATAACCATCCTTGCTACACAGTAAACAATCAAGTAGACGAAAGTCCATATATCTGTTTATTGTGTTTTGGACTATTTTTACTATTTCGAAGAGTCAAAAAGGCATTCTCTTAATAGGCGTTGGCTTTCAGAAAGAGGGAAATCATGGAAAAGGCCAAAAGGAAAGTGGAGCACCGTAATCTGCCCAGTAAAGAGCAGCTACCTATTGATTACAGTACAGCAAAATTTCTTCTTACGCACAACCTTTTTCAAAATATTAAGTGCAATGAGTGTGGAGGGCAAGAGCTTAGTGCAGAATTTTCTGATGCGATGGGGCACTCTTAAAAAATAACATTGAAGTTTATATCTTGTAATTGGGTGGCTGGAGAGAGTCATTCAAGCCCTCGTACAGAAGCCAAGCTCCGCTCTCTTAATATTCTCTTCGTTTAGGTTTTGCTGCCCTAGACCGACTTTATGTTATCATGAACATGAACTGCTTGTCCAAGAATGCATTTCAATTGCAGTTGGAAGCACAACATAAAGAAGAGAGTGTCCTCAAGGACATTGTGCTTAGAACTGCTCATCAGAAAGTTCAGAAGGATAGAGACGGCTGTTGTCAATGCAGTATCTGAGTACAACAATGACCTTGTAAGAACTCTTGAGGCAAGGACTTCAAGAAGAAAACCACTACTACAGCTGACAGATGATGACTGATATGCAGGTGGTGCACATTAACGTCTGTAAGTTTAGATCAAACATTATTACTGAATCACATTTAAATCACTGTAATTTGCTTTATATATTCATCAAATCATTGTTTCACTTGAGATCAAAACACACTTTGAGGTTATTTCACTAAGGTTCACTTTTTCACTTCTATTTGATGAAAAAAAATAAGTACTTATTTCATGTATATTATTTGCACTAGATAAGGACTAGATACTAAATTTATTAATAATGGTATTTTACTTTCATTTTTCAGCTGTAACTTCTTTGAAAACATGGTTATGATTTGACGTAACACAGCACTGCTGAATTTGAAGGGCTACTATATCATGTGTCAAATACTTCTCAATTGCTAGTTCTAATATTTAAATTCTGTCAGTACTAATAATAGAGAGAGTAGAGGAGATAAGTATAAGAAAACTGTTTTACAAACATTAATGTCAATTATCTCAGAATTAATTTTTTAATAATTTTCAGGTAGAGCACGTAGCGCTGCTCTGGGGAACTTTGGCCAAATGTATGAGAGTTTGGGGAATGTCTTCTTTATACATATTAATACTGAATAAGTGCAGCGGATTATGGAAATAGACCTCCAATTAATTTGTACGTATAGAAATCTCTGAAAAAATTAAAATAATTAATAAAAAATTATTCATAGATGTATATTAAATGGAAGAATTCAACTTTTTCAATATCTGCTCCATTTATTCAGTGTAAATATATATAAACAAGATTTTCCTCACTCTCATATTCATTTGGCCAAAGTGTTCCAGACCAGCGCTACGTGCCCTGAGGTGTTATACAAAAATTTATGCTTCAATCCAGTGGTTATTACAGACTTATAAATCAAAATATAGGAGCCAGGGAGGGGCTAAAATGTTGTTTTTTATGTATATTTTTGAGGTATAAAGTTGTATTTGCATAGATTTGAAAAAAATTACCTAACTAATTATACTAAAATCTATTCATTTTTTTCAGACTTTAACCCAGGCTTGTCCCCTTAAGTGTGGTCACTTTAGTATTATTGTTAGCAGTACCTATCCTTATGAAAGTTCTGTATAAATTATGCAAAATTTTTATACAGAGTATACAGAATTTATATAGAAAATTTACCGAAATTCTATAGAATTTATATAGAAAATCTACAAAAAAAATTTCTATTTATTTTCTGCAGAATTTCTATAGAATTTTCCGCAGTTGTGTTTACGTGAGTACCGCCCGGTAAAAACAAAAAACCTAACATCAGCTAACATAACTATTTTCTTTTTTCCGTGATTGCTACAAAACTAAACAAAAAATTTACAAAGGAACTCACGAGTTGCGATCAGTCTCCTGTGTGATGAACTGACCTTACGCCACGGATCAACTCGGTACGTAGATAGAAAACCTTCGGAAACCAACCTTTTTAAAATTAATTATACTCAACCAATACAATTCTTGAACAACTTCTTCATATCAATAATCCATTACGAAAAAGTTCTGCATAAATTCTAGACAGAGTTTATGCAGAATTCACAGATACTTCCACAAATTCTATAGAAATTCTGGAGAAAATAAACAGAAAATTTTTTTGTTGATTTTCTATATAAATTCTATAGAATTTCTGTAAATTTTCTGTATACTCTGTATGAAAATTTTGCATAATTTATACAGAACTTTCGTAAGGGTAGGTACTGCTAACAATAATACCAAAGTGACCACACTTAAATATTTTTTTAATTAAAGTGAAAAAACCCGTTATTTTTGTGTTTTTTTTACTTATTTTAGAGTTATAAAAATGGGTAAAATTATCAAAAAATAAAAATGTCGTACATAAACAAGACGTACTTTTCCTCTCTTTACAATGGTGTCGGAAATATTAACCTTACTCAAATAGTTTTTTTTTTAAATGCGATAAACGTTATTTTTTTTTGTTTTTGTTACTTATTTTAGGGTTATAAGAATGGGTAAAATTATCAAAAAATAAAAATCTAGTACAAAAAAAAAAAGTATTTTTTCCGTTCTATACAATGGCGCCGGAGTTATTTGTGTAACTATAGTCTGAGCGAGATTTTAAGCTGAAAAATCTAAAAAAACTCATCTCTCCCATTTAAATAACATGAAAAATCGAGGTATGTTTGGCGGCACGCGAATTTTAAACAGATCGAGCTAAATTCAACGGGAAACTTCATTTTTAGAGGTCCAGATTTGATAGCAAATCCGACATTTGGAAAACATTAAACTTGGGAAATAACGGACACCCTAATATACATAGAGTTATATTTATATGAAATGCCGTTTTTGGCGATTATATAATAAACGAAATGTCGCTTTTGGCGAGTTTGTGACGCTTTTGACGAGCTCGTTATAACAGCAAAGATACCGGAGACCACTTTTGGCGAGTTTTATTAATACCTTAGCCCCAGATAGGGATATTATTTCTTTAGCCAAGCATAGGAGACTCTGGCTGAAAAAACTATAGCTCGCCAAAACGGTTCACTCACATACTTATATATATATAAAGCTCGCTCAGCAGTCGCCGCAGAATTTTCTCCAAGCCCTCCAGCTTGGCGTTCTTCTCGACCACCGCGTCAGCCACTTTGCCTTCCTTGACATCGCCTTTAGGCTTTCGTCGCGCGTCGGTGTTTGCCGGCGGTTTATACGCCATTTCAGACAGTAGCGCCGCTGTTAGCGGTGAGGGAGGTCGGAACGTCTTCGAATTCTCTAACGTTTGCTCCGCGTCCACTGCTAACTCCAGTATCTCCTCTACTGTGCTGAAGTCTGACTTATGGACCATCGCTTGTAGCTGTGGTCGTAGGTTTCGGTGCAGCTGGTCCAGCTGTTGCTCCGAGCTGGGAGGCGGCGATATTTTCCTCACTATCGCAATGAGGCACATGATATAATCTCCCACTGCCTCGTCTGCCCCTTGGGTGCGGTTGTTAGCCTCTGCTATCAACCGCTGCTGGTACCTCTTAGTCGTTCCGTACCAGCGTTTCGCTGCTGTCACGAAATCTTGCCGCGTGGCCCATTTCTCTTTCTCGTTACAGTACCACGTGGCCGCCGTGTCAGTAAACAGCTCTGACAGCGACGACAACACCTCTTCTTCAGAGACGTTTGCCAGGACTCGACAGTCCTCAAGCCTCGCCAGGAATACGTCGGATACTCTGGCTCTTCGCATCAGAGAATCGAATTTGCCATTTCCTGACAATTTGGCCTATATCTCGCGAGTGGAACATACTCGACCTCGAGAAGTTTCCTGTCGCGCCTGGCGCGCCATATGTCGGCCAGCTCGAGCCTCTCGCCGAACCTCGGCGGTCACCCCCACCCAGGCTGTGTTTACTCCTTGTAAACCAGTCTGACCATCACGCCGAGCTGGCGGTGGTGTCGATGGCGAACCGATCCACGCATCGTTGCCGTTGACGGTGTACGTGTCGTCGAACTGCACGTTGTGACCTGGCCGGGGTTCTGCAATGTGTGTGCTGGAAGCGGCGTGTCGCTGTTGGTTCAAAACCAGATCCTCCAGTGACCTGACTTTCGCTATTAGTTCCGCTTCTAGCGAGCCGACTTCCCGCGGAATGCAGAACTCGGAGCCGTCCTTTGCCAGGAGGCGAAGCATCTCTCCTGGCTGCGCTTGCTATTCGTCGCTGTCTTCTCCGTTTTCGTTGCTCTGATGCTGTAGTGGTTGTTGTGTGCGTTGCTCCTTATGTTGTTGCGTAGTGTCCGTATTATTAGCTGTGGCGTTTGGATGTAGTGAGTGCTGGGTATTGGACACGGCCTCCGCCGTTGTCCTACGCAGTATCTCTAATATCTGCTCGCTTTTGAGTAATACGTCCAGGGGGTGTAATTCCCAACTGGACGCTTCGACGAAGGAGCCGTCGTCTTCTGCAAGGATTTTTCGTGAGAGGTTTTCCCTTAGCGCCATCCGCCGGGGAATTACATCGCCCGACCCTTCCGGCTCCTCGAACTCTTGGGGTGCATAACTACCCAACACCCACTGGCTTAGCCTGTGCATCTTCAAGAATGTTGTGTCTTGACGCCTCAATTGCAACTCAGACATCTCACTTGGAGAGATCGACCACACCCAATCCTCCACAGTTTCTTGGATGTTGTAAGACATCGTTCGCTGGCTGTGTGTGTGCAACGGGATTCCTCTTCAATCCCGTAAATTTAAAATGCTTTCGCATGGCCAGTGGTATTCTTCACATGGTACATACTAGATTACCACTGGCTCAGGAAGTAATGATCTTCCCAACTGATGGTTTGGGTTTCGTACGCTAGGCCGGGGTAAATTCGATTTTATCCGCCAGCCTGGAGGTTATGTCGCTTATTGCGTAATGCGCGAGCGATTCCGCGTCCAAAAATAAAATTTCAAATTTTCGACCGTTTGCGCATGCGCAACACCGAAATTATTGAATGCACCCACGTCCCCGTGAGATGGGCAATCGAATTCGCGATAGTGATTTTTCCCTTTTTATTTTCGGTTTTGCGCATGCGCGGAGCCAAAATTACTGCGCGCACGCTCTAAACTATTTCCCGCGTAAGCCTTTACGCGGGTTAACCCTTTAAATAAAAAAAAGCGTCGAAATCCTCCAATTCACCAAACGGGTGTGAAATCCGTTACTTTACTCCCCGGCGTGCACGTGTGTTGACGGACAAAGAGATAACGTTCTAACCTATTTTAAAACAATTGTTAATAAATCGTATAATAAATAATTTACAATAATTAATAAATAATTGTTCACTAAACTCTTTGCCGTCCTCACTATGTACTTCAACAAATGCTCGGCCTTCACAAGCAATGTTACTCACTAAGTACGTGCAGGCCGGGTTATTTCCTCCAAGCCGGGTTATGAACCATCAGTTGGTTACCCTTGCACACACTATACACTTTTGATAATTAATTATCTCCGCGATAATTAATTATTCGCAACACGCGTCTCGACCTGTTTCGAAAATTAGTTAACCACTATAAAATTCGCCGTTCCCTAATCTAATGTGCTGCAGCACGTTAATGGGCGCCAGTTGTAACGGGGTTAATTTAATAGAGGGTATTAATCCCTCTCTGGGGTGCGCGAAGGTCATATACGGGCGTCTACTACACCCGGGGCAGCTCGCTGTTGTAGGAGGACCCGTAAGCCGGCAGGAGCGCGTTGGCGCAGGCTCCGAACAAGCGCGCCCGGCTTCTATTGTAGAAAGCTTAGGCCGCTTTCTACTAGAACCGGCGCTCAGCTCTGCCGCTGCTGCCAACTTCGGCGCACGAATCACCGGCGGCTAGCTATGAACTAGCCTTACTTGCACTCGCCGGTGTTCCCGCACAACGTCACTCAGACCTGAGCGACTTTAACTTACAATTTTCCCGTTGACGATGCTCCTCTAGGAGGTGATGCCTCCAACTAGCTGCTGAAAAGGTAGAAGGCGGTATTCGGGAAGATAGGAAATGGTTACTCGCAAAAGAAATGACACGTGACTACAAGGTAAAAAAAACGAAAAGACGAGTTTATTGAAGGGCAAGGGATTTCGCGCTAAGGGGTGCGAAGCCCGAACAATTCCTACAGAATTACGCGCACAGACTGAGATTTACGCGAAGCCAGCCGGTCGCACAGCCGATTTATATTTAATATAAATCCTCAAAAGTACCGTTTCATACCGAACGAATTTTGAGAATGTCCTCAAATGTCCGAAAAATCCTCAAAGTATCGAATCCGTGCTGACACAAATCCTCAAAAGCTGCATTTGATATATATATATATATATATATATATATATATATATATATATATATATATATATATATATATATATATATATATATATATATCCATATAAATATATGAAACGCTAGTTATGCAGACACTTTCCGAAATTTAAATAGACTTATGCAGACAGAGACCGACTTATGCAGACGTCAGCATAAGTAGAGGGATTATTTCTTTAGTCACGCTAGACTTGTGCAGACACTTGTATAAACGGTACTACACTTATGCAGACAGGTCACGTGGTCTTATACATTGGTGTCAGCATAAGTCGATGTTCATATGATTATATATATACATATCTACAGTTTCAATTGTCTGTTACTTATTTCTGAGTTTGCACTCCACTTTCATCAAGGTCTCGTTTTAAAAGTAACATTTTGTAGCAAATTTTTAGCCTCTGTCGAGGGATATTAATCACGTCACAACCGCCTTAAGGATATTTTGTATGGTATTTTCTTACGTGTAAATTAGAATATAATTGGCATCAATCTGGAAAAATTCTGAGCAATTCTACTTACAATTTGGAAACGTTTTCCCATTTAATGTGCTATACAAAAAGTTTCAAGTTTTTGAGTTAAAAAATCATGAAAATTGAAGATTTATGAAAAAATTCAAAATTTTCAAATTTTCAATTAATTCTAACTTTTGAACGATTGAATATTTTGCTCTAAAACTCTAGGGTTGTGTTTTGGGGCTAATTTGGAACTAGTAAAAAAATTTTGAGCAATTTCAAAATTTTGACCTGTCACACTTGACATGAAGTTACCCATATATATATGTACGTGTGTGTGTGTGTGTGTGTGTGTGTGTGTGTGTGTGTGTGTGTGTGTGTGTGTGTGTGTGTGTGTATGTGTGTGTGTGTGTGTGTGTGTGTGTGTGTGTGTGTGTGTGTGTGTGTGTGTGTGTGTGTGTGTGTGTGTGTGTGTGTGTGTGTGTGTGTGTGTGTGTGTGTGTGTGTATCTGGCAAAACATACTTTTGAGACTTATATTCGGCAACAAACCAAACTTTTGAGGACTTTTCGTACTTTTGGGGACGATCCCCAGAAGTAATATATACGAAACTAGACTTTTGAGGATTTAAAATGGCGGATATTAATACATTCCACGCAGAGAGGGATTTATTTCTTTAGTCACGCATCCTAGACTCTGATGGAAGAAACTCTAGATCCTCAAAAGTACGGTTCACCCGAATTATATATATATATATCATCCATAGTATATAGTTGTACAACTATAGTATATAGTTGTAAGAGGCTTGTAGGGTACCCAGCCCCTCCGCCCCTCTCCTCCCCCCTTCTTACAGCCGCTCCTCAACCCCTCCTCAAAATAGTGGAAAAATGAGATTAGAAATAGGAGTTTTTAGTATTAAATTTGCTCCTCAAAACCTCTCCTCCCCCTTCTGCTGCTCCTCAAAATCCCTTCTCCCCCTTCCTCCTACCTCTCCTCTTAATATTGTATTGTTTTTCTCATTTTGTTATACATTTCATATATATTACGAATGGTTTGATATTGTTAATATTATTGATGTTTAAATAGTTGAGGACGATCTTTGGAGGCAAAATGAAATGATCTTATTTCTTTATGGCAACGTTTCGTTGGCTTAGTACGCCAACCTCATCAGGCCTTTATTCAAAACACAGAAATAAATTAACATATAAAACTTTTTTTTAAAGACCATTAAACCACAAAGTGTAAATACAAAAATCAAAATTACCGAAATTATAAACGTATATACCATACGTCAATCAGATGTTATTCTCGACTGAAAACAATAACACGTACACTGTATTTATATAAGCTGGACAATGTTTACATAAAGAGTTATACAGCATCAAGTTCGTTAATAATAGGAAAATACATTGTACTTAGTCTTTGGATATCTTCCTTTTTATTAATACTATTTTGATTGCTTTTTATATAGATCATTTCGGAAATCAGTCTTTTTTTGTAATTGCTTTCAAAATCTAAAATGGATGTATTTTCCCAATCGAACTCATGTTTGTTTTCTAATCGATGTGTACTGACAACAGACTCTTTATTTTTGTTTATTTTATGTTCATTAATGCGTGTGTGTAACGATCTTTTAGTTTCTCCTATGTATGTAGCGGAACAATTTAGGCAATCAAATTTATACACCACATTAGTAAGATCCCATTTTTTGGTTATGTCTTTGCCTAACCGAATGATCGAAGATAAACTTTTATTCAATAATGGGATTGTACAAATGTTATAAGATTTTAACATATTAGATAGACTATTAAAATCTTTGGTAAACGGTAAAGACAATTTTGGTAATTTTTCATAGCAATTTTGGTGCGTATTATATGTATAACCATACTTAAGTTTATTAAATCTAATTTCGATATGTTTTTCTATAAACCACATAGGATAATCATTGTTACGTAAAATCTTCTTTATGAGTTTTATATTGTCTAAGTGAAAATTAGAATCTGAGAGTAAAAACGCCCTATCAACTAGGTTAAAAATAATATTCTTTTTTTGCTGTGTTGGATGATTTGAAAAATAATTGATTACACGTCCTGATGATGTCGGTTTTTGGTACCAATTTGTCAAAATTTTATTATCAGTTCTAATTAATGTTATATCTAAAAAATTAATTTTTGTATTCTCTTTTAGTTCATAAGTAAATTTTAAAGTTATGTCATAAGCATTAAAAACTTTTATCACTGTGTCAATGTGTTATTTTTTAACACAAATAAGCGTGTCGTCAACATATCTGTAATAAAAAATAGGGATATAGTCATAATGTAGTTCTAATTCTCGTAAGCGATTCTTTTCCAAATCATCCATTACAATGTCCGCAAATAATGGTGAAATCGGTGAACCCATTGGGGTTCCATAAATTTGTTGATAGGTTTGACCATTAAAAGTAAAAAACGTATTATTAAACAGAAAAGCGGTGCATTTTTTTAATTCATCAAGCGGGATCTTACAGTGATTATGGATGGAAACCGCTCTTCTATCTAAACTATCCAACACTAATTCGTACGAGATATTTGTAAATAACGGCGTTACGTCTAATGACAGTAAAGTGTATTCATCCGTTATTATTATATTTTTTAATTTTTCTTTCAATTCAAAACTGTTATTGATATGTGAACTAGGCTTAGGTATCGCATTCTTAAATTCTTGATATACTATTCTTGCTAAGAAATACGTGGGGCTATTAACTAATGAAACAATAGGACGTAACGGTACATCAATTTTATGAATCTTTGGTAATCCATAACATTTTGCCAGTGTCATATCAGATTGAGTTAAACTATTTTTATGAAAATTTTTGTACAAAAAACCATTATTATTTAAATAATTTAACATACCATCCATAATCACTGTAAGATCCCGCTTGATGAATTAAAAAAATGCACCGCTTTTCTGTTTAATAATACGTTTTTTACTTTTAATGGTCAAACCTATCAACAAATTTATGGATCCCCAATGGGTTCACCGATTTCACCATTATTTGCGGACATTGTAATGGATGATTTGGAAAAGAATTGCTTACGAGAATTAGAACTACATTATGACTGTATCCCTATTTTTTATTACAGATATGTTGACGACACGCTTATTTGTGTTAAAAAATAACACATTGACACAGTGATAAAAGTTTTTAATGCTTATGACATAAATTTAAAATTTACTTATGAACTAAAAGAGAATAAAATAATTAATTTTTTAGATATAACATTAATTAGAACTGATAATAAAATTTTGACAAATTGGTACCAAAAACCGACATCATCGGGACGTGTAATCAATTATTTTTCAAATCATCCAACACAGCAAAAAAAGAATATTATTTTTAACCTAGTTGATAGGGCGTTTTTACTCTCAGATTCTAATTTTCACTTAGACAATATAAAACTCATAAAGAAGATTTTACGTAACAATGATTATCCTATGTGGTTTATAGAAAAACATATCGAAATTAGATTTAATAAACTTAAGTATGGTTATACATATAATACGCACCAAAATTGCTATGAAAAATTACCAAAATTGTCTTTACCGTTTACCAAAGATTTTAAAAGTCTATCTAATATGTTAAAATCTTATAACATTTGTACAATCCCATTATTGAATAAAAGTTTATCTTCGATCATTCGGTTAGGCAAAGACATAACCAAAAAATGGGATCTTACTAATGTGGTGTATAAATTTGATTGCCTAAATTGTTCCGCTACATACATAGGAGAAACTAAAAGATCGTTACACACACGCATTAATGAACATAAAATAAACAAAAATAAAGAGTCTGTTGTCAGTACACATCGATTAGAAAACAAACATGAGTTCGATTGGGAAAATACATCCATTTTAGATTTTGAAAGCAATTACAAAAGAAGACTGATTTCCGAAATGATCTATATAAAAAGCAATCAAAATAGTATTAATAAAAAGGAAGATATCCAAAGACTAAGTACAATGTATTTTCCTATTATTAACGAACTTGATGCTGTATAACTCTTTATGTAAACATTGTCCAGCTTATGTAAATACAGTGTACGTGTTATTGTTTTCAGTCGAGAATAACATCTGATTGACGTATGATATATACGTTTGTAATTTCGGTAATTTTGATTTTTGTATTTATACTTTGTGGTTTAATTGTCTTTAAAAAAAAGTTTTATATGTTAATTTATTTCTGTGTTTTGAATAAAGGCCTGATGAGGTTGGCGTACTAAGCCAACGAAACGTTGCCATAAAGAAATAAGATCATTTCATTTTGCCTCCATAAATATAGTGTATTTAACATGACTAAAATAATTTTTTTTAACAAAATGTCGATATTTTAGAAACAGCGCAAACAATTATTGATAATAAATCCCTATCTTTTTTGTTTCTAAACAAATTTTAATTATCTAGGTCTCATTTTATTCTTTCACGGGGACTTGCCCAAGGAAAAATTCAAAATTATTCAAGACTCAGAAAGTTATAGCGAATTGAAGATAATTATTTTTACAACCTCATTCGTGATTTTATAAAGAATTATAACTACCTTAAATGTTATCAAATGTATTGGAGGGTGTACGTAAGCGCTGTGCGGTACTGTGCTGTGCGATGCTGCGTGATGCGTGTTATTGGTGCGTTGGCTTCTTACTGAACTACTTTTCTGATTGGTCGGTATTTAAACATCAACCAATCAGCGGCGTAGTTCTATAAGTAGCCAATGCACCAACAGCACCGGCATCGGAGACGCACCGCACATCACAGTACAGCGCGTATGTACACTCTTCCTAAGGTCACGTGTAAAAAATTTGTATAAGTTCGCCTTTCCTTAAATGTTATCAAATGTATTGGAGGGTGTACGTAAGCGCTGTGCGGTACTGTGCTGTGCGATGCTGCGTGATGCCCGTGTTATTGGTGCGTTGGCTACTTACGGAACTACTTTTCTGATTGGTTCGTATTTAAACATCAATCAATCAGCGGCGTAGTTCTACAAGTAGCCAATGCACCAACAGCACCGGCATCGGAAACGCACCGCACAGCACAGCACAGCGCTTATGTACACTCTTCCTAAGGTCACGTTTAAAAAATTTGTATAAGTTCGCCTTTCCTTTTTACGTGTAGTCTTAATGTAAGCCTTAGTCACATTAGGGTATGCCTTTAATAACGTGTAGGTATTTTATTATCTAGAGGAATGACAAGTCATCGTACTTTTAGACTTCATTAGATTTAAAATTAATCAGATAAAAAAAATTACGGGAAGTAGATATTATAGTTTGGAATGAAGCATCAATGATCTCAAAAAAAGCTTTGGAAATTCTTGATCAAACTCTCAAAGATATATGTTACAGTGATGTTCCATTTGGTGGTAAATTGATAGTTTTAGGAGGCGATTTTAGACAAATTCTGCCAGTCCTAAAACATGGTTACCGAGACAGTATAGTACAGGACACAATCAAATTTTCTCATTTATGGCCTCTCTTTAAAGTTTTAAAATTAACTGAAAATATTCGCTCAAAAAATAAACAATTTGCTTCGTTTTTATTAGAGTTAGGTGAAGGTAAAATTAATCCACTTATAGTTCTAAATAAATGGAAGACCGAAAATGTATGTAATAAAATTTATGATGATATCAATCTCGAAAATTCCGTAGATCGTATAATATTAGCTCCACATAATGACGATACTAAACTTATAAATAATAAAGTTTTTAACTTATTACATGGTAAAACGCATACATATTATAGTTTAGATTACGCAACGCATAAAGGAGTTGATCAAACAGATGAAAATATCCACTTAAGGACGTTCTCCGGGTCGAAACAGCAATTTTAGTTTTTATATTTTTAAATAATGTTCTATTAATTTGATAATCCAAGAGTAAGTACATGTAACAAATATATACTTGAAACAACATAAGACAATTTTTTTCATACAAATTCAGGCAATAGTCACTATGCTATTGTTACAATTAAAGACGAAAACTTCAATAACTTCTTTAAATTTTTTTATTTTTTGTCCGATCTTAACGAAATAAAGCTTATTTTGTTTGTTAAGAAATTTCAGGGGGAGTATCGATGGGAAAATCTATGATACGAATTACTAGTACGGCGCAATATCAATTTGTTTAAGAAAGTTTTGATGAAAACTTGATTTGCTTTTCTTCGGAGCATATATGGATATATATATATATATACACGGTGACCCATTTTAATCGCCGCACCCGGATTTCTCGGAACCTAAGTCAGATAGAGAAAAATGGTTCAGACACAAGTTATAGCGGACAAAGGGGGCCACATAATGGCGCTAACATCTTTGACCTTGAACTTGACCTTTGAGGTTATTTCAAGGTCAAAGTGGTTTTTTCATATGGAAACACCTAGTTTTGACCCCGGATTCGGAAAGAGCGGGAAATTTTACGTTCAAAATCATATTGAAAAATTTTTTCCAAGGTCATT
This sequence comes from Torymus aiolomorphi, assembly GCA_036365515.1. Classification (NCBI taxonomy): domain Eukaryota; kingdom Metazoa; phylum Arthropoda; class Insecta; order Hymenoptera; family Torymidae; genus Torymus; species Torymus aiolomorphi. The sequence goes on along the minus strand of CM070875.1, from coordinate 163,798,111 downwards.
TCAAGGTCAAATCTAGGTCAAACTCAGAAAAGTCCGTTTAAAATCGTTTTTTTCCATGAACCACAGGCTAAGCTGGTTCAAATTGATCGTAGGCTTAATAGAGGAACCCACACACCCCAAACCCACACACCCCAAACCCACACACCCAAAACTTACACATCCTAGTAAACAAAACTCAAACTCGCACATCCTAACCCCATACACTTCATGCCCTCACATGCTGAACTGTTACACCCCGGTCCCACAACCATACCCTACACCCCCCAGTCCCACACATCCCTACCCCACGCATGCTAATCCCATACACCCCAAACCCACTCATCCTGAACCCTGAAAAATTTTTCTCAAGGGCAAAATGATTTTTTAACGGAAACTTTAGGATCGTTGAAGCTTCTGTTATAAATGTATTAACCTTACTTTTTGCGGTACCCAGAAGCAACGACGTGGACATAGTAAGGATTGTTTCCTTTATGAAAAGGAATAGGAAAAGGATATGAAGATTTATGAAAAAATTCAAAATTTTCAAATTTTCAATTAATTCTAACTTTTGAACGATTGAATATTTTGCTCTAAAACTCTAGGGTTGTGTTTTGGGGCTAATTTGCAACTACTAAAAAAATTTTGAGCAATTTCAAAATTTTGACCTGTCACACTAATCTGTGTGACACTATACTATATATATATATTTCTGGCACGTTTTGACGAGTAAAAAAGATACGGAACGACTGTTTTGGCGAGTTTTGGACGTTTTTGACGAGCTCGCCAAAGAGCTAAGATACTATAGACCACTTTTGGCGAGTTTTATTAATACCTCAGCCCCAGAGAGGGATATTATTTCTTTAGTTAAGCATATACTTCAATCGTGGTAAAAAACTATAGCTCGCCAAATAGGTTCACCAACATACTTATATATATGTAATATATACACTTATCGGGGTTTATGTAGCCCAAGACTGTATATTAGTACCTACAGCCCAGAGTTCCCTATGGCAAGTGACTAAAGAAAGTGACTCTGGGGTTATAGACTCTAGGTCGGGCCGCATAAACCCCTATATTTAGAAATATTATAAAGCCCGGGATGCATAATCAAAATCGGGCTCGATAAACCCCTATATATAAAAAACGGGCTTTATAAACCCCTTTCGAGAAATGAATTATATATATATATATATATATAATGTTTATGCGGCCCGACCTAGAGTCTATAACCCCAGGGTCACTTTCTTTAGTCACTTGCCATAGGGAACTCAGGGCTGTAGGTATTTATATACATAACGTCGTGGGCTACATAAACCCCGATAAGTGTGTGTGTGTGTGTGTGTGTGTGTGTGTGTGTGTGTGTGTGTGTGTGTGTGTGTGTGTGTGTGTGTGTGTGTGTGTGTGTGTGTGTGTGTGTGTGTGTGTGTGTGTGTGTGTGTGTGTGTGTGTGTGTGTGTGTGTGTGTGTGTGTGTGTGTGTGTGTGTGTGTGTGTGTGTGTAAATATATATATTCACATCTGGGACGCATTTTGAGGATTATATACGTCATATATACCGAATTTTGAGGATTTTGTAGGCATTTTGAGGAGTCTCCTCAAAACTCCAAAGCACTCGAGAGGCATTTTGAGGATTTTTCAGCGGTTTCCACAATAGTGTGTTAATACATCGATTTCGGAAATTCCGTGATATTTTTCCGTAAAAGCGGACGCCGCAGGCGTCGTGGTGTTAGTCAATAACCTTAGGGTCATTATTTCTTTAGTCACGCGCTTGTTTATTGGTTGTTTATAACAATGTTTATATTTGTGTCACCACTATTGTACCAATTCTTTATGAAATCCTCAAAATACCGTACAAAGATATTTATATATATATATATATATATATAAGTATGTTCGTGAACCTATTTGGCGAGCTATAGTTTTTTACCATGATTGAATATACCGGGTGTCCCATTTTAAAACCACCAGGCAAATATCTCGAAAACTAAGGGAGATGGAAAAAAACTTTTAATACAAAAGTTGTAGGGTTCAGAGGGGCCCAACTGATCCTGACCTTGGTTATGACCTTGAGGTCAATGATCAAGTTCATTTGAAGGTCAAATCGATTTTTTCAAATGGGAACCCCCACTTTTGACCTCGTAAATAGAAAGAGCGGAAAATTTTACGTTCAGATATGTCCTTGAGTCAAGGTCATGGTCATGGTCACGTTTAAAATCAAAATCAATAAACGCATCAAAACATTCCCATAATTAGGTATACGAGACAAATTTTTAAATACAAAAGTTGTAGGGTTCAGAGGGGCCCAACTGATCGTAACCTTGGTTATGACCTTGAGGTCAATGATCAAGTTCATTTGAAGGTCAAATCGATTTTTTCAAATGGGAACCCCCACTTTTGACCTCGTACATGGAAAGAGTGGAAAATTTTACGTTCAGATATGTCCTTGAGTCAAGGTCATGGTCATGGTCATGGTCATGTTTAAAATCAAAATCAATAAACGCATCAAAACATTCCCATAATTAGGTATACGAGACAAATTGTTAAATACAAAAGTTGTAGGGTTCAGAGGGGCCCAATTGATCGTAACCTTGGTTATGACCTTGAGGTCAATGATCAAGGTCATTTGAAGGTCAAATCGATTTTTTGAAATGGGAACCCCTACTTTTGACCTCGTAAATGGAAAGAGCGGAAAATTTTACGTTTAGATATGTCCTTGAGTCAAGGCCATGGTCATGGTCATGGTCATGTTTAAAATCAAAATCAATCAACGCATCCGAACATTCCCATAATTACGCATACGAGTGTTAAATACAGAAGTTGTAGTGTTTGGAGGGGCCCAACTGATCGTGACCTTGACCATGAACTTGAGGTCAAGGATGATGTCGTTTGAAGGTTAAATCAATTTTGTTTAACGGCAACCCTCACTTTTGACATCGTAAATAGAAAAACCGAAAAATTCTGATATGACCTTGGGTCAAGGTCATGGTCAAAGTTATGGTCAGTTTCCGTGCAGTTAAGAGCAAAGTCGGAGATGACCCGGTCACCTAAGGCAAGGTCGGAGATTACCCGGCCAGTTAAGGCAAGGTCGGAGATTACCCGGCCAGTTAAGGCAAGGTCGGAGATGACCCGGCCAGTTAAGGCAAGGTCGAAGATGACCCGGCCAGTTAAGGCAAGGTCGGAGATGACCCGGCCAGCTAAGGCAAGGTCGGAGATGACCCGGTCAGTTAAGGCAAGGTCGGGGATGATCAGGCCAGCTAAAAATTCATTGGAAAATTCCACGTTCATGTGTATTTAGTCATAGGATCCAAGTGTTTCGGTCACCATTTACTGAAGAAGATGCTCAAAAGTTGCACCATTTACTTGTTGACAACATTCTATTCTCCTTTTAAAGTTTCTAACAGTATTTAATAATACTCGATGTGGAATACTTAAGCAGATTTGTGTAATCCTTTGAATCATGTCATCTCTTGTAGTTGGCCTGTTGCGGTAGACTGTATTTTTTAGGAAGCCCCATAAATAAAAATCTGGAGATGTCAGATCTGGAGATCTTGGTGGCCATGCTACGGGACCTCCTCTACCAATCCATCGACCGTTAAACCTTTCATTTAGAAAATCTCTGACAATTCTGGCATAATGTGGATAACCAAGGTTACGATCAGTTGGGCCCCTCTGAACCCTACAACTTTTGTATTTAACAATTTGTCTCGTCTGCCTAATTATGGGAATGTTTTGCTGCGTTGATTGATTTTGATTTTAAACATGACCATGACCATGACCATGACTCAAGGACATATCGGAACGTAAAATTTTCCGCTCTTTCCATTTACGAGGTCAAAAGTGGGGGTTCCCATTTGAAAAAATCGATTTGACCTTCAAATGACCTTGATCATTGACCTCAAGGTCATAACCAAGGTCACGATCAGTTGGGCCCCTCTGAACCCTACAACTTTTGTATTAAAAGTTTTTTTCCATCTCCCTTAGTTTTCGAGATATTTGCCTGGTGGTTTTAAAATGGGACACCCGGTATAACATAACGTCAAGGAGCGAAGGCAGAACAGAATAGCTAGATTGTTGTCGCCGAGAATGCCGCTTTAGTCTTTTTAGTCTTAATGCTGGGCCTTTTTCTTCTGCTCCTCACCCTTTCGCCGTGTTAGTGTATGTGTGTGCACCACAACCCTCAAGAATTTTTCGTAATTGAAATTGCATACATCATATAGTTAGGAACACCCGCGAACATTGTTTTTTCCCTTTAATTAACGTTTCACGCAACGCTTCGCGGGAGCGGCTAGCGTCCACTTTTCGTTAAAATTGAATAAAGTTTACCATACCTAGTACTTATTTTGTATTAATTTTGTACAATGTTTTCTTTGTACAATCAAATTCTGATTAAATAAATCCTTAAAAATGATTTTAAACGCTTAAATGTACCTAAAATGCCGATATTTGGCTATTACTTTACAGGATTTGACTTTATACAAAAATGTTAAATACAGAAGTTGTAAATAACATTCAAACAAAATTTTCTTCCATTTAAAATTTTGATGTACAATCAATTCTTAATGAGCTAGACCTATAATAATAAAAACGATTTTTAATGCCTAAATACAGGTAAAATGCTCGTTTTTCTCATATACATATGCAACAGTATTTGACTTTACACAAGTATGTTAAATGTAAAAGTTGTAGTGTGCGCCCAAAAATTCTACACGCGAGAGTCGAGCACGCATTATTATCGTTTTTAGTTGTAATGGTCTAATTCTGTAAAATCGATTTACAAACAACATAACCAAGAACTGTGTGAAAGAGCACGCATACTTATATTTATTTAAGATTTACCACAACTATATTTATATCTATGATACAAATTATGAAAGCAAAATGTCACAAATTTCGCAATTGTAAAATTATAAGGTTCTCCTGAGTATTGTAGTCGTGCCTATTATGTAAAAACGAAGTTTTTACATAGGGAGGGGGGGGTGACGAGCGAAGCGAGGAGCAGGGGTATGTGGGGGCGGGGGGTTAGCGTGCCGAAGGCACGCAGGGAGTCACAGCCCCCCTAGTTTTTGTTTTTCATTTGTGCGATTGCCGGTCAAAAATCCGTTTCTTGATAGGGACGATGCATTTTTGTTTAATTGGTTCCTCCTAGAGGAAGCTTTGTGATAGTAATTTTTTGAGTTATTGTAAAAACATGTTATAATTGTTTTTCGAGGTGTTAGGAATCAAAACACATGATTTTTGAATAATGTCTGTATGATGTGCGCGCGTGAGTGCGTGCGTGTGCGTGCGTGCGTGTGTGTGTGTGTGTGTGTTTGTGTGTGTGTGTGTGTGTGTGTGTATGTGTGTGTGTGTGTGTGTACGCCTGGATCTCAGCTTCTACTCAATTGATTTTGACCTGAAAGGTCTCATTTTTTTTTTTTTTTTTTTGTGTGATGGAGGGTCAAAAATTCGTGTTTTGATTCGCCTATGCATTTTTGTTTTATGTCGAATTTTCGATTTTCTCAAAACTGATTTTTGTTTTTTTTTAATGACAAGATCGAGATATTTGAATCGAATGGATAGCATTCGAAAGAGCATTAAAATACTTATATTTTCTAAACAAAAAAAATTTCTCTAGCTATCACGGTTCTTTTGTTATTAATAAAAACGTGTTTTTTTAAAAGCTTATAACTCCTAAACTAAACGGTCAATTTTCTTGAGAAAAATCATGGTAATGCAGAATATAAATAGCTATAATCTGAATTTATTTTGTCGACTAGTTTTTGAGAAAAAAAATGAAATGTGAAAAAAATGAGTGTTGTATGCCCAATGATTACGGGAGTAAAATTGACTTAATCGGTTTGAAATTCCTTGTAGAGGTAGATTTTTGATTGCTCTCGGTCGAGTTCTGTGGGCAAAATGATTAGTCCAGAAATTTCAGAAATATTTGAGGTTAAAATTTTTGTAACCTTTTTTTCAAATCGTAATTTCTGGAGAATGGTTGTATCTATCTAAATCGAATGGGTAGCATTTGAAAGAGAATTAAAATACCTATATTTTCTAAAAAAAAAGTCTATCTATCACGACTCTTTTGTTATTAACAAAAACGTAAAAATTAAAAAATGAAAAAAATGTTTTATATGTCCGTTGATTACGGGAGTGAAATTGTCTTAATCGCTTCAAAATTCCTTCTAGAGGTAGATTTTGGATAGTTCTCGGTCGAGTTCATTGGGTAAAATAATTGGTCCATAAATTTCAGAGATATTTGAGTATTAAATTTTTTTAACCATTTTTCAAATCGTAATTTCACGAGAAAGGTCTATGTATTTGAATCGGATGGGTAGCATTCGAAAGAGAATTAAAATACCTATTTTTCTAAAAAAAAATTCTAGCTATCACGGTTCTTTTTTTATTAACAAAAACGTAAAAACTATAAAATGAAAAAAATGTGTTTTGTATGTCCAACGACTACGGGAGTTAAATTTTCTTAATCGCTTCAAAATTCTTTGAAGAGGTAGATTTTGGATAGCTGTTGGATCCAATTTCCAACAATGTTCGGGAAACGATCGGCAGGCGAAGAAAGCGGGATAAAAGTCTCGTCTGCCGACATCCCCGCAGCACAACCGCAGGCAACGGCTGAGCTGGCAGCCGACCACGAGCAGGAATCGAGGTAGTGGGTGCTATAGGAAGCAATAGAGTCCGCGCCCTCTATGATACGGGAGCTTCACGCACCGTAATGGGAGCAGTAGGACTACAGCTTGCCTCCGCGCTAGGCCGGCCATTGATGCCTAGTTATGTCGGCCGCGCGAAATTCGTCGGAGGACAGACGGCGACCATCGCCGGCTATGTAGAACTGCCGTTCGAAGTAGTCGGCACAAAACAAGATATCCGGGTAGCGGTGATCCCGGACGATAAAATGGATTGCTACCTAAGTAGTATACCCCTTGCTATGGGCCATCACACCAAACTTGACCTCAACCGCAGGCGCCAGCTGGGGGTCAAGGTCAAGAAGTCACATACAGACGTGTGTATGCGTGTGTGTGTGTTTCAGTCGATTATTTGATGTACATGCATAATCAAATTACATATTGCGTCAGCATATTAAAAATATTTATGAGTATCTAATTTCAACTAATTTTTATTCTTTTAATTAAATAATTTAAAAATACTTATTCAAAAAATATTCAAATGTAAGCTAGCTCCATTTTGTGAAATAAAATTTAATTTATATAAATTACAATTTAGAAATGTAAATTAAAAATTAACGTCTTTAAAAATATAATAAGTTTGGATTAAGAGGAAGGCAAGGAAGACAAAAAGAAGTACATAGTAAGTATATTCAAATTTTTCTATTTATTATCAGATAATATAGTATTTAATACATCAACAATTCTTGGCATGTGTAATGATACAATCTGATACAATACATCAGCAACATCGCAATTAGAGGTAGAGACGCTTGATCTTTTTCTTTACATTGCTTTTCTGCACTAGAGGTTATTTCGTCTATTACATCATTATGAACTAAATTTACAACGTCTTTTACAATACTAGGTGTATACAGTTGTATTTGTGCTTCATGCATGACTACTTTTATTTTTAATAAAATCCATAACGTCACAGGTAACATATCTTACACTCAATAGAATTTAAATATTTAAGACGAGTATCGACACACTTCACAATAAATTCTTAGAGACAATCAAAAGTAACTTTTTTCATTACTTAACTATGACGAAACCGCTTGATTCGACCAACACCAGGCCTCCTGTCTTCTTCAATTTCGATTGCTCTGTCCTGTTGACTTGTGGTGAATTTTAAAGTCCAACCGTTTCCGTAAATTTTCTGATCCTTTAAACTATTATTAAGTCCACGAAAATATTTATCAATGTCGTCGAAACTTGTTTTGAATTCTTCCCAGACATTGTATAAAAACGCAACACCTTCAAAGTCATTCGATATTAGTCGAACCACAGGCTTGGAGTACTCGTCGTCAAACTTGTCGACGAGCGCGTCGTATTCCAAACCAACAATTACCTTCTTGGTGAACGATTTAGTTAAGGCTTACAATGTACAAAAGACTTGATGTGGGTGTTGTGCAGCTCGTGGTAGTGTCGCCATGGCGATCCGCGTATCTTTACGAGCAGAAAGCGACTGGTGCTAAAGACTCTGAGGCGATCCTTTAAATATAGCTCTTCAAATTATGCACACGGTTAAAAAAGTGCAGACGTTTAAGAAGTAAAGAATGAGACGAGCAAGATTAAACAATGACACCCATGTAATTGAAACGGTTAAATTTCCATGACACGTTTTATCGTCTTACATCAAAACTTCTTTCGCGTGATAATAGAAATGCTGACAATTATAACAAAGACATTTTAGAGCGAGTTTCGTAAACATCTGACGAAGCATCCACCGTTGCCAATGAAATTTCCGTCAGCTTTTTTATAGTGCACATAGCATCCAACCACGTTATCATTTATCTCCAAGTTAACAGAAAAATTATCCAGAAAATTCTTGCAACTTAAGCCATTACTCATATAACTTAAAAACAATATTGACCACATAGATCGGATGCGTCATTTTGAAGTTATATTGCGTTCTAACGAAATGCTTTACAATTTTTTCGCAAATTGCTTATGTGGTCGGGTATTATAGGTAGTAATCCAAAACTATCAAAGTAAAGTACGTTAGAAGATCTATCGACTTAGAGCGTAACCCAATGCATACCAGGTTTCGTATGATCGTCAGTGTTTACGATGAACGCTGTCGGTTTGGTCCACACCCGCGGGATTTGATCAGCTGGGAATAAACCTACAGTATGCGACTGGATTGGTGAAAGGATCTTCAATATTTGAAAGCTGTCCATTGTGAAGATCAATTAAATTTTTATTTAGATTACCAAGATGTAAAGATAAGTCGCCTTTCAAACGATAATCGTGATTTAACGCATATCGATATTTGTAACCTGAAAATTTTAAAGCGTGATGCATACAATATTCATTAGATGATAACTTATCGAGCGGAGGACAATCTACGTTATATTCCAAATTGATGATTTCGTTTGCTATAATTTTATGAAACATGAACCACTTTTCGCTGCCTCTAACGTAAATTTTTCGAGCACTTTTTGATAAATCTTGCAGAGTTTTATGAAACACTTTCAAATCAACTTCACCTTCCAAGTTATTAATGCCGTGACAATGCTGAGTTAACCAATTATTTTGTCTTCTAATTTCAGCGCTTAAATCATCTACACAAGCCGTTGGAGCCACTAACCAATGACCGTGAAAATCACCATTAAGAGTAACAACAGCGATTTCCTTTTGTGCATTGTTATTGTCAGTATCTTTAAGACACTGAATATCTGTAACTAAATCCATCGTCTTTATATAGCTTTCAATGACTATCACGACTCGAAACGTACTGGCTACCAAGAAACAAATCTTCCACGTATATGTACTACAGCGTCATCTGCACTTCGTTATTCTAACCACTAAAGTCTACAATAACTTTACGCGATGCGTCTACTTCCAAAATATTATCGTACTCAGCATAGGCAATACAATTTGCAGTATCGGCTAATGCTTCAGCGAATCTTACATCTAATCTGACGCTACCGTGCTTAACCGAATTCCAATGAGTGCATTCGTTAGCCGATAGATTAGGAGTTAAATCAAACGCGAAAAGACAATAGCCATTAGGATATGATTCACGCGAGGTTTAGTTACCCTCGTTAAGAAAATGTACGTCTGTTCCAGAAAATAACGTATGATAAGCATCAATGTATAATTTGCTAGCACCGAAATTAGGTTGTAGTGGTTTAGAAGGTACACCGTCATCGTATAAGCATAGAAAATTTATATTAAAATGTTCAAAGTTAAATGGATTTAGAGCTCGATCGCCATTGAAAGCTTTATTGTCAACAAACCTGATTATAATTCGTTTCGGTAGTGACCTAATATTATATTATCCAAAGTTTCACCGTGAATACCTCTATGCATTGTTACAGCTTTAACCTCAACCTTCGTGAGAGGATATTTCGCAGTTATCTTTGAAAGTGATTAAGCGTGTGCTAAGGAATATACCCGGACTAATTTTGACTCGCATAACTAAAAGATTAGCTTCATCGATATCTACAGAGTAACAGCCCGTAGGATCCATGAGGTAAAAACTATCACGAGACCTTACTAATCGCACTCTTACCTCGACACTGTTTATTAATAAGTTTTCTTGATTGTACACGTCGCAGTGAAGATGGCCAATCATGTCAACTGATTTTGTTGCCGACAGTAATTTGCGACGATGCACAAGGCCTGCATTTGCATCTTGACCGTCGTCCATTTTTCCAGCAGTATAGTTGTACCACAGCACATTCGTCAAATGTGAATTTTTTGCAGCAGGTCCATAATTTAATAAAGTTTCAAGGTACGCTCTGTAAGTGTACGCGTTTGTTGGTGGTGATACCGGTTTTTGATTAAAAAATACATCCACTTGATTAACTAAAGCATGCATAAAATTATTGGCAGGACCGACTTTGGGCACCTGGGTTGTAGCGGCTTGTGGTACGTCTACTGTAGTTTGTAGACTTACACGCAGGCTAAGCATCGTGTGAGCAAGATCAATATATTCTTCACCATTGTCCGGTAATACAAATTCTATAAGTGAGTCATCAGCTAAAGACGACAATAGTTTATATTGTATACAGTGTGTATTTTCTATCGTTGTTTGAGTAGAAGGAATTTCAAACAGAAACAACTCCGACTTGAGACACTCGCACGAATGAGTGTGTAAAAATGCCATCTTATCTATCCAAAAATATCTCTCGTGGTTCTCTTCTTCTTTTGTTTCGTTTATTTTCTCTTAGCTTGTCTTTTTTCGAACTATTAGACTTGCGTTTTCTTGTTTTCCTTTTTCTAGAGCTATTCTTCTTCTTTTTACCTCTGTGATTTGTATCAGAGCCAGCACCCGTTCGCAACTGAAGTGGTAAGCCGTGGCGTGGTAATTTATATCCCGACCCCTCATTAGTTCTCCTCTGCTTTTCGTTTGAGAACTTGGCCAGATTCTTTAAAACGTTTGCAAATCGACTCTTTAAACGGAGTGTTTCGCGTGGTAACATCAGACATAATGTTCACACCAGTACGCACAGTCTCCTTCCCAACAGCCTTGACTCCACGAGTGAAAAGTGGGATAACGTGATGGAAAATTCCAGCTAAAAATGAACCATTACTGCCGTGACCCCTTTGGTAGGAGGATCCAACGTAAATACGTTGACCTCCACCAAGCACCTCCCCTCCGCTATAACCACCGCCAACTTGCATGTTGAAGTATTCTTGGTAACATTCCATCACTGTATTAAAAATCAATTGTAGTCAAGTTTCTTGAAATGAAATGTCACCGTCAAAGTGCCGTAATCGAATGGGATCGCACGGCCACTTTGGCCCCTTATATCGATTTCGATTGTCTGAAATGAGTTGAATCATAAAGGTATGTACATGGCTGGGGAGAAACTCTTGATTCTCGTACTACCATACGTATAATCGTCGTCGATCTTAAACGATACTTCTTGCAATAATCGCGATTGAACGTCACCTATTACTTATGGTTCGCAAATATCACTATAAATCGTAAGCATGGACGGAAGCCCATTAGACAGATGAGCAGGTCTATCACTTACTACTGATTCTTCATCTCTTATAAAAATACTATTCGTGCTTTCGAATCCCAAAATGTTTCGCAACTTCTTGAATAAATAAAGTTGGTGACTGAATTCAGAGCAAGTTATATTTGTACAAACTCTGTATACTATCACGTAACTACCGGAATCGAGACCGAATTCCAAATGGTCCTCTGTACACTTTAAATTATTTAGCTCTTTTACTATAGAGTTTACATCTCTGTAAGTTCCTGGACAAACCAACGACAGTGTAGTACTAACATTTTTTGCCTTTGTCTCTAGAGTCGAGTGAAGAATGAGCTTAAGCGCAACTGTTCTATCCGGTTGCTCGGAAGACACGTGTTGAAAAGTCAGCGAAATTTGAACGTCCGTAAGCGCGACTGACCATGAACCTTGAAGACGTATCTGCTGCGGGAGCTGCGTGATGAAACGTGTCGTGGTATTTTCCGCAAAATAATTCATGCTGCTGTTGCTCGGCAACACAATATAAAACTGATCTTCCATTTTAAAATTTTTTTTATATATTCATCAACTTATTCGCTTTAATCCAGGAATTGAACTTATCACCGTATCCTTTCTACTTTACAAAATATTCTTTAGACATCTGTAGTTAAATTTTTACGTACTCTGCACAATTCTTCGGCGTAGAAAAAGCCGTCAATTTCCTCACCTGTCAAGTCTTCTAAATAATAAACTGCAGGCGGACGCGTCGTTGAGAGTCGTGTAATTTTAAAAATCTCTAGTGTCCAGCCACTCTCATATCCTTTACCGAAAACGTTCTTTGCACGACTGACGCCCACCAAGTCACCGTCGCAGCATTTAAGGGTTTTGAAAACACGATTGCCATATCGGCGTTGTAAATTTTCACGAGCTTTGGCTGCATTGTACAGTGTTACGACTGCTGGCACCATTTTTGTGGCCGAATGTTTGGTATGATTGTACGCCTCTACGATCTTCTGCAAAACATCAACATACCTTCGAGAATTTTTATGAGTAAAATACCGCCATGTTCTTTCTTTTATAGTTCTTATGAATCTTTCCACAATGGCAGCTTTTACAATTGGATTGCGTACCACTCTAAACGCTATACCGTGCTTTGAGAGATCCCTCTGCAGCGCCCCACCGATAAATTCTTTACCTTTATCAATTTCAAGACTTATTGGTTTCCGTCCGTTACTTCTCGACAAAATACGCACAAAAGCATCCGCGACGTTTCTCGAAGTTTTGTCCTTGACAGGTTCAGCCCATGCGTATTTGCTGAGAACATCGATAACAGTTAAAACGTAGCTGTAGCCATCGTTGTAAGATTTTATATATCTCATGTCCATCAAATCGGCTTCCCACACGTCGTTGAAATTGCGTACATTATAATTACATCTAGGAAAACAATGTCGAACAGGTCTATGCAAGTTATAAGCGTTTTGACTCTCATGCCATTCAATAACACTTTGACGTTCGTATTTTTCACGCGCAGTTCGCAAATGTTTCTCAGCACCAACGTACGTCGAATGTCAATGTGGTTCGTAATAAAGTTTGTCAAACGTTTTATTCATTGTTCGAGATTATTATTTTGTCTATTTTCTTCTTATCCTTTGGTTTCTATTCCATCTTCTTCTTATCCTTTTTTTATTGTCCACGCTTTGATTATCTTTTTTGTCTCGTTTTCTGATAGCATTCTTGATACGCGAACAAAATTTTTCAGAAGTTATCTTGCTAACCGTGCACCAAGCTGTCATCATCGCGACTGTTCTTTCGTCAGACGGCGTTTCCCCGGCATGCGAGAGAAGACATATCGCGCTAAAACTCGGTCGCGTTGATGACGGTCACTGTTCGAGTCAGCATAAGCTAGATCATGCTGTCGGCAGGCCTCATCCAACGAATTGATTCCAACGTCGCCACGTTCGATACTTTCTGCTAACTTAGTTCCAGGTCCGCAAAATTTGTAATACGGTACATGCATTTCAAACGGTAATAAATAAACGAATGCATCTAGAACGCCATTTTTCTCCTGTTCTTCTTCTTGAGAATTTATTAGCGCATCCCTAATGTTTTGCTCATTCCGCGCCATGACAGTATTTCAGAGTGTGGTGGTGACACCTTATTTTTTCCAGCTGACTTCTTTTTTCTTCTTTTTTCGGGTTGCGTTGAATCTGTTTCATCAGTGGCACTATCGCCGCTACTCTGAACTCTCAAAATAGGAACGGAAGATGGTGTAGTAAAAGCACTGTTTTCTGAAGGCTCACTGGTCGATGAGGATCTGGTAACGTCGTTCCAAACACGCTTACCTATAAATTCTCGCGGCACAGTTGTTTGGCGAAGAGCGACAGCGAACTAAAGATTACCAGACGGAGAGCTCATTTTTCTATCTCTCATTGCGTCATTCACGAAGTCGACAATGTTGGCTCCCGGTACAATCGTGCCATCTATCGTTACAGCGCCGTTGGCATCCCAAACTATTTTACCACCAGCTCGCAAGCATCGCACGACTTGTTTGGGTTTCGTTTTGTACTTTTTCGGGATGGTATAGATAATGTTTGTATCAATGAGCTCATCGATTTCCTCCTCCTCCTCCTCCTCCTGCTCATTATCGTCTACCGTATTAGATTCATTGTCTCTGTCATTCTTTTGTTCTTTTTTATACTTATCTCCTACTTCTGTTCCTTTAAAGTGAAGATATCGCTGTAAAACTTGACGGTAGAGAGTCCACTTTTCACGCTCGTCTGTGTTTGTTGTCAAGTTCAATATTTCGTTCATTTCAGCATCGATTCTATTCGTCAGCGATCCCGGTGTTTGCACAGACTTTATCTTATCTTTTCCGAGCGTGATCTGCAAACGTTCAAGGCTCTCTTGCGGTAAGATAATCATCTTTCCCGCATGTTCCATCTTTATTTATTCACGAGATTAGCAAGAAGCGTGCCAATCCGAGGTGCTAGCAGAGCAGGCAAAAAGCCGCCACGTTGCACTATAATGTTTTTTCTTTGTTGTAAAGGGATATCCGGTGATGCTAGCTTTCGCAGAACTTTTGCGTGTTTACGCAGACGATCCTTGTGTCCTTTACTTAACGGAACGTTACCTATTAATACGTTTAAAGCGCACTGGCAAATACGACGAACCAATTTTGCTTCAGCTTTCTGTAAAACTGCTCTCCGCTGTTCTTTGTCAAAATGGTACAATGCCATCAACACGGTAGCATGTTTTCGACCAAACGGATAAAGCGTTTTTGTAGTCATTACAACGACATGATTGGAACTTGATTTTGTCTGTTTGTCCTTCGTACGATTGATTTTCAGGTGTGTTAAACAAATGTGGAAAAATACATTTTTCGATTTCATGTAACCCGTAGGCTTTTGTTAAACTACTTAATGGCATGTGAAAATAATTTAGGCTGTCTATAAATTTTACATTCGCAATCTCCATTAAGATAATCTTCGACCCATTCATTATTACTGTTGGATCCACGTTTATACCTCTGTATTGTTCGACAATGTATTTGAATATAAACTGCGCGTCAACACCTTGTGCATTGTCAGCGATGCAAACTATTTTTTTCAATTGTTGTTTTGGAGCTAGAGCAAGATCAATCAATTGCTTCAATGGTTCATCTTTAAACACGTATTCACGAATTCCACAATGATTGCATTTAATAGAAACGTCATTGATGTCAAGACAATGAGTACACGTTTGCTGCACAATGCACAAATTTGGAACATGGATTTTTATTTCTTCGTTATCTAACAGGCATCGCCTGTTGAGTCTCAAAATCGTAGAATAAGGATAAAACATCTCTCACTGTTTCGTTCATTTTAATAGGTTGAATGTAACACAGATGTCCAAGCGGTAATCTTAATTTGTATGTGTCACAATACGATACACCACACTCATGTTTTACGCTTCGACGATTTTTTTCGAGAACAATTTTAAAACACTTTTGACATAATTTTATTTTATCACACACACTATTATTCTTGTTATACGAGCCTCTCTTTAAATGATTTTGAAAACAATCTTCACTGAAAAAGGTCGTATAGCACAAGGTACACTTTCTAATATTTCCGAGTGCAGTGCACGGCGGTGACATCAAACATTTAGAACACTTATTTGTGCATCGATGGTCTTCGACATGCCAGTAACTTTTATTGCACGGTATGCAGTAACCACGGGTTCCGCTAGCACCAACCAAATTCAGAATAGGTTGATAGTGATTGGAATGTTCGTAGTACATAATTCGTAAAGTGTTGGTAATACATCTTCGTGTGTCCATGACAAAACGTGTGCCATGGTAGACAGGCGGATATCCGCGGGCGAAATTTCTAAACGAGTACACCACTAGAGCTGTAGCGTGTGTAGCAAAAAAGATTTGAAAACGATGAATTTCCTCGAGACCGCAACCTCTTGTTGGAACCTGAACATTTGCTAAGTTTAAAAGCTCGTCGGGTGCTCCCTTTTGAATGAATTCGTTCTTTCGACGAATAAGGTTCCAATATTCGTGCAATCTTACCGCTCGTATTTGTCCTCTGATGACATAAAGATAGGCGGTGGCCAAGCTTTGTGGCAAGCAAAGGTTATCGTCATTTTTAATAGATTAGATGAACTTTTTCTTCACATTTTCATGAGTTAACTGTGTCCGACAGCCCCCAAAGGTCTTCTACATTGAAATCTTTAATCGGTCTAAATGAAAGCCATAAAGCACCATGATTGAATCGTTCACTATTTATCGTTACTCCTATAAAGTCGATAGCCTCCGCGCGACTACAGAGTTGTCTATGTAAATCCTTTAAGCAAGCTTTGAGCCACATATAAATATTAGCATTTGCCAGTCTTCCTCGTATCTCTCGTCCTTGATAACGAAAGCGGTGATAGCGTCGTGTTGTTTCGCTTTCCACGATAAAGCATGGTTTTGATCCTTCACCATGCTGTAAATAATTAACCGAGAAATAATTATTTTCATTTTTTATTTTTATTTTTACTAGTGAAAATTATTAAAAATATTATACATCCTTACTTTTGTCATTTCTTTCTTCAGCTGTATCAGTTCTGCTGCTACTGCTACTGCTACTTGTACTGCTACTGCTACTGCTAGAGTCCGAATCATATCCTTCCTCGACATGTTGCGACATCGTTGAAATCGATGAATCAGCTACTATTAATTTATTATTAATACTAAAGTATTGAAATGTACCAAAATTTATACATTGTAAAATATTATTTTATTTTAATACTTTCAATACTTACGATTACGTGTTTCCTCGTTTTCGTGATGTACAGCGTAGGTTACTGGCTGTAAAGCTGAAATTTTGAATCGTGCCTTAATAATATGAAAATTATTATAACAGATTCAATACTTACGATATGCTATATCTTCATTATGACGATATACATCGGCTGTTGATGGGCCAGGTTGTGGATCATCAGCTGCTGAAGGTCCTGACTGTGCATCGTTTTGATATTGACACCGCATGATGAATTCGTCACCTTCCGTATCGTCGAGCATTTCATTGACCGCTGAAGGTAAAATCGATTTAATTTATTGAAGATAAAGAAAAATATTGATAATAAAAATGTGATACTTATAATGGCGTCGCATTATACACCCGGCTAGACAATCGATGTGCTCGTTACGTTGTTTTACGGCCTTCACAACGATTGAAAGAATATCTCTATTATGAAATAAGCCGATACCGTACATGTAATTGATTGTAGATATCCGACAATGCAGTAAAAGGAAATGCAATTTTTTACATAACACATCTAAAGATAATCTTTCAAAATCACTGGACCACACAGGTCCACTCATTGTACGAATGTGTGATTCTCGATTTCTTGCGATGCGTAAAGCAAATCGCAAAATTTTCACAAGGTGACTAACACTAGCTCTAACCATTTTTACTGAGTGATCTCTTGTTGTCAACTGGCAAAAGCGCACTGACGAGTCAAGCCACTATCCTCCTTAAATATACTGATGCTACATGTACTAATTTAATGAAAAAATATACAGTTACACTTTGATGCGCCTTTCGTACGTCACATTTCTTCCGAGTCAGCAAACACGTGTCTTCTAGCAATAAACAGTCCTTTAAGAGATTTTGCTGATTTCACTAACGTAGCGAAATTCTTTTCACGGTAATGTAATCTATACCTTACCAAAATAGTATGTCGTCTTTATTATCCGGTAACCGCATACTCTTTATGCAACGTAATAAAGATGTTTTTAATGATTACGGTAAAGACAAAACTAAAGAAGCGCTGATGTTTTGTTTTATCTGATTCAGCTGTCAGCATTTCACGTGCGTGACTTTTTCGCATTTTTTTTTCTCATTTTATAATCGCACATATTATTTGTAACATTAGAAAGACTGTGTCATAAAGAAATTTAATATATATCTCAACTGTTTAGGCTATGAAAAATATGGTGTTCCATTATACTGCAACTCACTGAGCCATCGGTACGTGACATTTTTGAAAATAACATATCTGCAGTTCGTCGTCTGATGTTACACTATCCGGCTTACGCTGAAAATGAATGTCCGCAGAGTGCCGGCCGAACGCGACTGTTGATAAAGAATAGTCAGGAGTTTTTTGCACGTGAGTGTAATTCTAGAAATTGGAAACATGATGGTCCACATGACAAGATGCGATTTCGACGACTGTAAGTTATGACTAATTCGAGGTAAGACGATATAATGCGACAGCAGAGAGCCCATGTGCGATCAGATTATCCGTGGCAAAGACCTTCGGCCGGTCGGCTGTCAGTCGTGAATATTGTCTTGTGGCGCGAACATCTCTACCGTAAAGTACTATCTGTCAAAAAACTACCCGGAATTTTGAAATAAAACACACAATATTCAATTATTTATCAATATTTATTTTGTCGCCTTCAAAGTAGGCCCCATTTGATGCAACACACATGTGCCAACGATTTTTCCAATCATCAAAACATTTTTTATAAGCGTTTTCTGGAATGGCCTTCAGTTCTCTCAACAAATTTTGTTTTATGGCTTCGATCGCTTCAAAACGTTTTCCACGGAGAGGTAATTTCAGTTTCGGGAACAGAAAAAAGTCACATAGGGCCAAATCTGGTGAATACGGTGGTTGCACGATTGTATTTATTGAGTTTTTGGCCTTAAATTCGGTTACAACTGCGGCTTTATGCGGTGGTGCATTATCGTATTCGTGCAAAATCCACGAATTGTTCTTCCACAATTCTGGCCGTTTTTGACGGATTTTTTCACGCAAATGCTTCAAAACGCACAAATAATATTGTTTATTGATCGTCTGTCCCTCTGTTAGGAATTCATGATGCACCAAACTATGAATATCAAAGAAAATAGTCAGCATGACTTTCACTTTTGATCGACTTTGACGTGGTTTTTTCGGTTTTGGCTCGTCTTTTGTTTGCCATTGAGATGCCTGTTGACTTGTTTGCATGTCAAACTCATAGACCCATGTCTTATCTCCAGTTATAATGCGTTCCATGAATGTAGGATCGGAATCAGCACGATCCAGCATCTCCAAAGAGATCTGTCTGCGGTACTCTTTTTGAAGAAAATTCAGCTCTTTTGGAACAAGTCGAGCGGCGACGCGTTTCATGCCCAAAACATCCACCAAAATTGTACGAACTGACTCGTGGGAGATGTTTAGCTCTTGTGCTATAACGCACGCCGAAGACAGGTGTCTTACAAAGTCGGCGACCTTGTGACGAAGAGGAATCGGGTTCTCTCTTCCGCAGCCCAAGGAATTTCGGCGAAGCTAGCGCCGAAGTACGCCGGCACCCTAAAGATTCTTGAAATGACCGACTCGAATACGGTGAGAATCATTAATGAAAAAGACGCGAAAGAAGAGATTCTTCACGTTTCTCACCTCAAACCGTGTAACGATGAAGACGGCGATGAAAGTGGCGAAGAAGTAGACGACGCCGAGGATTTACAACCGCCGAGGGAAGATACTAGCTTCCCGGTGATACTAGCCACCGGAGGTCGGCGGAGCGCCGCCGAGCGACGTACGTCCGGTCGAGAAGCGTTCCCGGAGACGTCCGCAGAAAACGGTTCGCGTCGTGGTACGAGTGGTTCCGGGAATGATGCGTGCGACATCCCAAGTGACCCTCGTAATGGGGAAATCTGAGGGCAACCGAAAGTCTCCGCGAAACGGATGGAGCCGAAGGCGAATTGAGAGGATTCTCCACGGTCGAACTGCGTGCAACGACGTGAGGCTACGGCGGTGAAAACATGAGTTCTGGAGTGGCCGACGACTTTGACTAATGCCCTTTTTCGTTGCATGCCTCCTATGTTACAGATGGACGAAAAACCGATGATGTCGAGCGTCGAGGGTGACGTCTTTGACGCCGAAGCGATGGTGCGCGGTGTGTTGCGCGCCATCGAGCATCTAGGGCGAGCCCAGTCCGCCAGCCCGTCTTCGGTGGTGTTGGAGGAGATGTCAGAAGCAGGAGGAGCACTGTTGCTCCCTTCTCCCACCACATCCACGGCGGCGCCGATTCTGCGCCGGCCGGGGGAGGTCCTCGCCATCGACACGGAAGGAGGAACTCCGTCGGCGGAAGACGGCCAGGCGGGCCAAGCGACCCATCTCGCCGAAGCCCGGGAACCCCCAGTCCCCGAGGCTATGGCGCCGAAGCCGGGCGAGATAACTCAGTCGACGCCGATGAAGGCTCAATGGGCGTCGCTGGAGCGCCTCTTCGAAGGGGCGCGAGCGACCAGCCGCCAGGCCTGGGTGGGAGAAAGTGCGGCGATCTAGGCCTGGGATACCTTCCTCGCCGAGACGCCCTACGGACGAGAGCTCGCCGGACCCTGGGCAACCTGATTGGAAGGGCTGCGCGAGGAACGAGCCTTGCTAGCCGCGGCACGTCGCGCCGAGAAGGAGCATTGTGCGACCGAAGAGACGACGGCCCAAGCCCGGGAAGAAATCCGGGTCGCCGAGAGAGACGCGCTGCTCGCAAAGAAGCGGGGCGAGATGGCAGAGGAGAAGCACCGGAAGGCCTTCCACCGAACTAGGCAAGCGACCATCGCCATGGTACTGGCCACGGCGCTGCGACAGGCCGCACCGTCTGCGCCCATGCACCTGCACTGCGGGCAACGGTGCGACAACCTGGCATCAGCGGCGGGTAGTTCGTGCCGCCGCTTCTACTGCTGCGGCCAGCGGAGGGTGTCCACCGACTCCAAGCGTCGGAACGTAGGGCCACACGACAAGTGACGGCCGTGGTTCCAGAATCGAGATTGACCATGTCCGGAGGAGAACTTCCCGCCATTTCGGATGTAAGCCCCGTCTTCGGGGAGAATAAAGAGATCCCGTTGCAAATTTACTTGATTACTTTTTTCTTTTTTATTTCGCGCGTACACCCTACTCCTTTTTCAGGAAAGCTCGCCCCATCGTTGACGATGCTGAATGCGAGGGAGCAGAGCAGATTCTCCAGGGGATAGTCCGCGTCTGGACGGGGGGTGTAACGGCAGGTGCGTATTATGTGGCAAGCCTCGGTGGATCACCAAGGAACGGTAACACACACACAGGTAACACTCGCCAAAGTAAGTAAGTAATCGAACAAAGGGTGTTGATTAGAATAATGATTTATTAAAACGTCGTTACAGGTTGGATGCCCGACGGAGACTGGCGATCGTCGATGCAAAGTGCAATAAGAGAGTATAAAGAGAGTTTATGTATAAAGTATATATGAAAAGTATATATTACAACTTCATTGTCTTCTGACTTCTCTTTGTCCATGCAGATTCCATTCGGAGCGATAAGGAGGCTGGCTGGCCGATGCGTCTAAGTACCTATGTGGTGACTCATATAACTCGCACGTATCTGTGTGTTTGTGTGTGTGTGTGTGTGTACGTACGCGACTGCGTGAAAACATGCGTAGCTCGGCGCGAGGGAAGATTCGAGACGACGAACGTAGGCGCGAATACGAAAAATAAAACACGGCACAACCTTACGCTGAGGGCAAAGCCGTGTGATGTTCGTGGTGCGCAAGCAAGGAGTCAGTACGTTGCGACCATCGACACTATCGGAAAAGTTGTAGCCTACACTGAACCCGAGACGCTTTGCTGGAGCGAGTGACGAGCGAGAGAGCGAGATTCGCGAGTACCCGAGTGTGAGGTGCAGAGTGCAGTGAGTGCAGGCGTGAATTACGAGCGAAGCAGTGAGAGAGAGAGAGAGAGGGAGGGGGAAAGAGCGAGCGAGAGAGGGAGGGAGGGAGGGAGAGAGAGACAGGCAGTGATAGCCAGCACGCGCTCACCGAGGACCTGCGAGCCAGAGGCAATGGGAGAGAGAGAGGGAGACAAGCAGAGCACACGGACACCGGCTAGAGAGGGAGAGAGGATATACACGACAGCCGACGAACCGTACAACTCCCGTCGACCAAGCTGACGCAGTCGCCGCCGCTCGCTGACGCGGCGATTGCTGCGGTACCCGACGAGGTAAGACCTGGTCAAGCGAGCGCATGCTTCCCCCGTGGACGACGAGTGTCCGGGAAGCAGATCCGGGCGAGCTAGGGAGGCGAGCTGACGCGGCGCGCGCTTTGTGCGCGCAGCAATTATATCTTGATTTTCGTTCCATAGGGCAATTCTGCATTCTATCTCCTTTTTCATTACTTGTTCGCGTGTCATTTTAAGCACCCTATTCCAATCCCTTTATTCGGTGACACAGCATAACGAACACCACCGGCCTCCGCTGGCTCGAATACGCGATACTCGTGTGATACTGAGCGGCCGGCGATGCTCGACAGAGAGACAGAGAGCTGTCGAGAGCAGCCGACGGCGAGCGGCAGTGCGGGGCCGACAGGACGCCGATCGCCGAGGGTTCGTACGAGCCAGTGCTCGCGCATCATAATGGCTGCGCCGTTCACGGGCAATTACGCGTCGATACATTGCGTGATACAGGCGATATCTACCCCGTTACAGTAATAAATTGTTGCAAATATTGTAAATGTTTTATTAAAAATTAATTAAAGGAATCAGCAAATTAAGTGTGAGGAAGCCATGGGCCAATGAATTGGCAGCCGTTTTATTAATAATAGGATTGAGATATTTTAGTCGGATGGGTAGCATTCGAACGAGAATTAAAATAGCTATATTTTCTAAAAAAAAATTCTAGCTATTACGATTCTTTTGTTATTAACAAAAACGTGTTTTTTTTAAAGCTTATAGCTCCCAAACTAAACGGTCAATTTTTTTTTTGAAAAAATCATAATAATACAGAATATAAATAACTATTATCTGTAAAAATTTAGATTGATTCTGTTGGTTAGTTTTTGAGAAAAAAATTGAAAAATGAAAGAAATGAGTTTTGTATGTCCAACGATTACGGGAGTATAAAATTATTTTAATCGCTTCAAAATTCCTTGTATAGGTAGATTTTGGATAACTCTCATCCGAGTTCTTTGGGCAAAATGATTAGTCCGTAAATTTCAGAGATATTTGAGGTTAAAATTATTTTAACCCTTTTTTCAAATCGTAATTTCTCGAGAACGGCTCTATGTATCTGAATCGGATGGGTAACATTCAAAGGAGAATTAAAATACCTATATATTCTAAAAAAAATGTTTTCTAGCGATCACAGTTCTTTTGTTATTAACAAAAAGAAAAACGTGTTTTTTTTTTTAAAAGCTCATATCTCCCTAATGATGTTGTATATGTATATATTGTATTATGTTAAATCGAAGGCGTTCTTCCCCTTTGATATAAATAAATTTAAAAATTACTAATTTTTAATCTACATAAATGAATTTAATTGTAATCATGTCATAAATTATTGCAAAAATTATAAATTTTGTTATTAAAAATTAATTAAAGGAATCAGCAAATTCAGTTTGAGGAAGCCACGGGCCACTGAATTGGCAACCGTTTTTTTAATATTTTTGAATCTATGGTGTATACCTTAATAAATAAACTCAATATTTATGAAGATCTACTTAAAGGCATGGTGTGGTTTGTGCACATAAGAATTATGCACATATTTATTGTGCACACTTTAGCATTGGTGTATATCTATATCTATGTGTATACTCCAATGCTAAAGTGTGCACAATAAATATGTGCATAATTCTTATGTGCACAAACCACACCATGCCTACTTAAAATATTCCTAAGCCGAAGAAATATTTTAATAGACAGAGAAAATTATATTTTATTAAACCGGTTATTAGTAGCTTGAAAAAATAACGAAGAAAAAATGTCAAAAAAATTACATAATTAAAGCAATAAGCCAGTGGCTGTTAGGTACTTGTTTATAAATTGTTAATAGCAGCAAATGGTAGACTTTCTTATAATTTTGACGTGTCTGCAGCTTATGGCCAATTTTCTACCAGGGGCAAAGGTATTTTAATCAATTAATTTTTATAACAAATCATCTTTTTTTTATTAGTTCTTTATTTCGACGTTTCGGACATTTAAATATGTCCCTCCTCAGGAATCTAATAACAATGCAATGTACACGTTTAATAAACCAATAATTATAACAAATTGCAAGCTTATATACTAAAAGTTATTTGTACGTAAATATGGGTGTATCACACAGACTACTATCACGTAACAATAACCATCAGATTTTTCGGAGTGGGGTAAAGCACATTGAGAACGTCCAAGAGCAGGGAGAGGTAGCAGGATAGCACGTCTTGGAGGAAATGGCACCAATAGTCTGTTCACCGACTAGATGAACTTCTATATGAGTAATGTATATCTATGCGAGGCGTCGCACACTGAGCACAAATGAACATGTCTAGACAAAATAAAATATCTTCTTTTGGAACTGACCGTTTGGGGTGGAGATACTCTTAAAATGAAGGTTATAATAAGTACTTCAAGGGAAAATTGTAGATAAAATGTTTAAAAAATTTTCAAGGTCAGTCCAAGATCAATATATAAAACTTTACTTTTTTTAATGATCAAAAGAAGCTGGGCTGTTACCCAAACAAACTGAAAAGATTTTTATGTGGTTTCCACATAAAAATCCAAAATTCCAAAATTTATTTGTTTAAACAATAATTTTCAAATTTTTCTTCTATGAAATGTTAAATCAAAATAATAATAAGCTAAAACACGAATCATATATAAAAATAAAAAAAAATATTTTAATTCAAATTAATCTAAATAATTTTTTGTTATTGTAATATTCCCTTTACGAACTATAAGAAAGCGTAGAACTTTATGGAAAATTTAGTACAGAATAGGAATATACTAAAATCAATTGAAATTTAATCGATTTGTATAGCTTTAATACCATTTAATTGACTCCATTGAAAAAGTCGATAAAAAATGAATAGTTTTTTATCTTTTTGAATCTCTATTTACTATTATGTAGATTTTTGACATTCATTTCAATTGAGTCTAATTGATTTCAAAATTATTATTTTTCTAATTTTATTAAAGAATTTGTTGGTTGTTGATATGATTCGATTTTTATAGATTTAAATCAACATACAGTTCTATCAGCTTTTATGGATATGAATTCTGACACATGCAATTATTTTCCGTAGATTTGAATACAAAAACGTACAAATGTTTATTTATTTAAATTCGCACAAATGTCTATCGATTTGAATTAGCATGAGTTATACGCGTGGTTTTAGATTTGAATTGATTTAAATACCGAGGTATGCTCTATTGATTTTAATACTAAAAAAATTAAATTGCCATGATCAAATTCTATCTGTTTAAATATATTTGCATTTCTATTAATTTTTATAAGAATGAAAATCGTGCCTAACTAATAGATGTTGATAAGTTTCAATACAAATGAAAATTCTATTGCATTCAAGATAAAAATATCTCGAAATTTCCACATCCAGTTTTATCGATATAAATTGGTCCAAATGTCTATCAACTTTAATTTACACAAGTGATTCGCGTGGTTCTCAATTTGTATTTATTTTAATGTCGAGGAATGCCCTATTGATTTTAATGATAAAAAAGTTAAATCTCCAGGATCCGCAGTTCTATCTGTTAAAAAATATCTGCATTTTTATCGATTTTTATCGGAACGTATCAGTTTTAATACAAATTTAAAAATATCTCTCCATCATTTGCACATGAATTTCCACATTTTATTGATTTAAATAAGCCCAATTATCCATCGACTTGAATTTAAACAAGTCATGCCCATGTTTCGTGATTTGTATTGATTTTAATGTTGAGGTGTGCTTTATCGATTTTAATATTAAAATAGTTGAACCTCCGGGATCGAATTCTATATGTTTTAATATATGTCTTTTCATCCATTTTGTTGAGAACGAATATTGAGCTTAGCTAATACATTTCTACAGGTTTTTATACAAATAAAATTTCTATTGAATTGAACGCAAAAATTATGCCGAAATCAACATATGAATTTTTATCCATTTTAATAGGTATGAATATGTATCGAATTTAATCAACACAATTCATTCTTCCGCCAATATATTGATATCGATTTTAATGATTATTATATTTGAATGCTAAAGAGTTGCGCGTCTATATAGATTTCTATTTGCTTTTGTAGCTATAAATTTCAATTAATTTCTAGAACGCCAAATCTCACGTTTGATATCTGTTTGTATTGATCTTAATGGTAATGTCGTTTTTTATTCAATGTAAAAAGTAATATATTAGAATAATCTTCTAATGCTTTGAATCGTTATGATTAGATATAATAATGTAAATATTTTTTAAACAATATTTTTTATCAATTCTAGCAATTTCTTTTTCTTTGCATACTAAATTTTTTAGATTTATTTTTTTTCTTTTGATTTATTTTTTGTATGTTCACTTATTTATATTTATATTAGTAAAGGCTGGTCCTCCGTTATTTAATTTTAATATCCCTTCTTAAAAAAGTGATGACCGGAAGAAGTGAATTAGCCTCTATAGATTTGATCTGTGATTGGCTCTTGGATGAAAGGCGCGAGAATTTAAAATTAAATATGCATTTTTATTTGATAATTAGGTATTATTTTGGAATATTTATTGGAATGAAAATGATTAAAGTGAAAAGTATTAAATAAATAATAATCAAATTAATGTTGGTTGCAGCTTAAAAAAAAATAACTAAATTGTTTTAATTATTTGTTAAAGGGATGGCCAGAAGTAGAAAAGTATTTCAAAACACAATACGATTAGTTATTGAATTGCACGGTAAAATTCAAAACAATAAGCAATTAATGTTTTAATCTTAGAAGAATTAATTATGTTAATATATTAGAATAAATTATGTCAATATTATGTTCAGATTTTATTCCTTATTTAATACTTCATGAAAAAAAAAAATATTCGAAGAAGCTTATAGTTTCTAGCCTCAAAATGTTAGTATTCGTTAAGAGTAAGTGTATACTACAGTATTATATTAATTATTAAAGATGCATCAAAATTAAGCGCGAAAAAAGTCATTGTCCGCAATCTTAATAATTTCTAATCTATGGTAATTTTTTCTGTATAATTTTCTATTGCCATAAACTATAAATGTATAAGAAATCGGACAACGATTTTTTTCGCGCTTGAGACATGAGACAAGAGACAAGGCACATGAGACGCTATGTGGAAACTCCCTTAAGAAAAAAAGTACATAGAGCACGCGCAGCGCGCATGGTTTTACCTAGTATGGTAAAATGTTGAATAAATTAAAGTATGTATAGATTTTATAATATATGAATTGTTTTATTGTACTTCATAATCTTGGGGCAATTTACATAAATATCGACCATTCTTTACACTCACTAATATCACTTTACATGCAACATTATATATAGAAGTAGTAATAGCATTCTCTAAACTTTCATTCCTTATTTTTTTAATATGAGAAATGCCATTGAAAGGTTCGTTATCAAATACATCAAATAGAGATAAGCAAAAATGGCATTTACCATGTATATTTAAGATTTTTAATATGCGCCCAAATTGCCCTGTTCGTAATTCAACTATGGTATCATCGGTTTTATTTGCTCGACTATATTCAACGCTATGATAAACAACATCTTTAAAAATGCACTTTGGAAATACTAATGCTTCTTGCATTTCGCAAGTATTTTCTAGAACACCTCTTCCAACATATGTAACCTTTTCTTCGTTTTCTTTATTAAAAATAGTCAAGCGTTTTTGCTCGAAGAATTTCTTGCAGTAGTTGGCAGTTTCCT
Organism: Torymus aiolomorphi; assembly: GCA_036365515.1. NCBI lineage: Eukaryota > Metazoa > Arthropoda > Insecta > Hymenoptera > Torymidae > Torymus > Torymus aiolomorphi. Next base: position 163,770,372 of record CM070875.1, on the reverse strand, counting down.
CTGAACATGAAAAACATTGAGCATTTCCTAATTTAAAAATCATTGACTGCAAATGCTTTTTCGCTATTTGTCGATTCATACCATTTGGACCATTGATAAAAGTTTTAAAAATATATATAAAACTTTCAAATGGAAATGCGGAATTCATGGATAGCGGTCCATTTTTTCTGACAGACTCTACTGCATGCATTAAGACATGCACATTAAACGTCATTTTCTCTTCTCCATACAGAACTTCATATTGACCAATGAATTTCAGCAAATCGACTTCGCATTCTCGCAATTCTTCATTCGAAATTTCAGGTTTTAGAAGTACGTACGCGCACTTGACTACCAAAGTGTAACGTTCAAGAGCTGTTGTATCTAAAATACCTTCCAAGCATGGCAAACTAAAGATAAGTAGCCAGTTCTTTAATTCCGATGCCTTGGGCTTCATTTTTCCTTGAATAATACCAGCTCTTGAAGTCTATGAACTTGATGACTCGGCGTAATCGATAAATATCTTTTTTCAATCCTTTCAATGCTTGCTTTCTTGATTTTGTACGGTGATGAACCACTTTTCCACTCATTCCATATTTGCCATGTAACACCTAAAAGCATGGAATGCATGTACTCATATGAAAATGACCAAACCATGTCAAAATTATGAAGATTTTTCAAACACGAAAAGCCTTTCACTCCTTGTACAATAGTGTTACTTTCCATTGCACTCTTAACATCGCATTCATGACTTTCATGCGTTCTATTCACACTTTGTTGCTCAAAAACATAACGTATTCCATTCACAGATTTAATGAATACACTTCGTTGATAACACCAACTGCATCCATTATAGCCATTAAATTGTACCCGATTTTGCAGTATAGGGCGACAGACAGAGTCAACAGCACAACTTGCAATGAAAAATTTGAATACAACTTTGACACCTTTCTTAACTACATCAACGCCATTTAAATATAGATCATTGATTTGTTCAACAAACTTAGATATATACAAATTCATTAAAGCGCTCTTTGGTTCTGTTGATGTAATTAATAACCCTGCGAGGAGTAAAAATCGAAACCGAAATTTTGGTGATAATTCACTTACAGTTAGTTGTATAGGCCAAAATCCTCGTTTAACACTTCTTGTTAATGGCGCACCGTCAGTATTAAAATTTAATGTTAGTAAACGTTCTGATTCTTTACTACTATGAGCTTGTAAAAATTGTTTACATATTTCTCCATCGCGAACATCTCTGATTATATTCGTACTTTTTGTAGTGGTAACTCTTAAATTTTCTAATAAGTTATTATATATATATCATCGTTTTTTAGTAACAATTGGATTTGATATCGTAAATTAATAGAGGTGAAATAATTTGCAGATGCACTATTTATGATATCTTGTTTTTCACACTTTTTGCAAATGACATTTTTCTTTTTTACTTTTTCTGTTGCTTTTACAGAATATGTTATTTCATTTGAATATTTAGAGCAAAAATAATGGTATATGACATTTTGAGCTTGTGAAGAACAACATTTTTCCATAAAATATTTTGACAAAGGCAAATTGTTAAATTCTGGACCAGCACAAAATTTTAATAAATCAACACAAGCTAATCGTGCTTCATCTGAAAGCTGAAAACGTAAAGAATATGCTGTACATAGCGTAATAACATCACGCACAGTCAATTTTGATGCTTCAAATATTACTTTATTAAATAAAGGGTATTCTTTATCATCATGTTTAAAACTATAACTTTCTCCATCACTACTACCATCATACGCGCTATTATCAGTACCATATTCTGTAGTTGTATTCATAGATTCAGGATAATTGTTACAATATATATCACCTCTACCTAATTGTTCGCCATAACTAAAAGAATCATTCATTTCACTATCGTTGCTCACTGCATCATTGTTCATTGTATAATCATCAATATGATGTTCATTATTCAAATTACAACCATCATGAGTATCCTTACTATTATCTTCAGTTAGATTAGATTCTTCTTGGTTTATAGATTTTGAGTTATTTGATGAAGACAAATTTTGTGTCCCATCAAAAGGTTCATTCAAAGATTCATTGTCAGAGTTGTGAACTGAGTCTGCACTAGCGATATCTCTATCAATAAAAAAATTACTAATTAAAACACAATATAAAATTGAATCATAAAGTCTTTCAGAGCTTCCTTCGCGATGAGAAATCCGTTTATCTTTTAAGTCATTGCTCAAGTAATTGAAATTGATTAAAATTTATTAAAATCTACCTTGAATAAATTTCAATTGCTTTTAGTAAATTTTCATCAATTTTAATCGAATTTAATTGTCAGTTCTTGGCAAGGTAGGTTCACGTAAATGATGATGAGTTACGTAGTCGTGCATCAGTAAGCGAGTCGATTAATTAAAAAAATCTTAAACTAAAAAAGGAAGGGGATGCGACCTCGACGCACAAAAGGGAGTTCGCAGACGTACGACAGTAAGCCAGTCGATTATTTGAAAAATTCTTAAACTTATTAAATAGCTAGGGGCCGCAAGGTCCACGCCAGAAAAAGAAGTTACGTAGACATGCAACTAGTAAGCGAGTTGATTTATTAAAAAAGTCTTAAACTGAAATATCCGGGAATGCGAGCTCCACGCAAAAAAAGGAGTTACGCAGACGCGTAACAGTAAGCGAGTGGATTATTTAAAAAGGTCGAACTCAATTAGCCGGGGCATATGATACTGTCGAAAAAGGGTAATTGAAATTGATTAAAATTGATTAATTTGAAGTTAATCTTATTAACTTGAAGAAACTTCAATATCTTTTAATAAATTTTAATCAATTTTAATCGAATTCAATTGTAAATTTGGCACTGTAACTGTTTAAAATCGTCAAAATGCACATAATCGTCATAATTTATACGTAATGACGATTTTAAACAGTTACAATGCCAATTTAACAATTTTGCTTCGATTTCTGATTTTTAAAACTTATAATACTCCAATTGTATTTATACATAGATCCAGAGAACTGGAAATTGATCAATTGTTTTACATAATTATTTATCGCAGTTTTTAACGTTAAAAACTAACTTTTGGCAGGGACCTTACTGCCAATACAACCTTAAAAAGAAAAAAATAAGTCATGACTTAAGTATTACTTAAGCAGTTACATAATTTATTAATTAAATTTTAGGCTTATTATTTAATTAATTACTTAAGTAATTATGGGTTAAGTAATCTCTTAAGGTGGTCTTCTGCCTATACTGCTAAAAAACGTAGATTGAAAAGAATTGGAATCGATTAAAATTCAATCGATTTTGAGACTAATTCTTGATACCAATTTTCAGAATTCAATTCGATTGCTTTCGATTAAAATTGATAGAAATCGATTCAAAACGATAAAACCAAATCACTGAAATTTAAATTTGAATCGTATTTAATCGATTTGTGTAAATTTTTATCGAAAGCAATGGAATTGAATTCTGAAAATTGGTATCAACAATTAGTCTCAAAATCGATTGAATTTTAATCGATTCCAATTCTTTTCAATCTACGTTTTTTAGTACTGGCTCCTAACGCCAAAATTACAGCCAAAAAAATTAATTAAAATATAATTACTATAAAACAAAGTATATGTATTACTACTATAACTTATTTCTAATACAAAAATAAGTGCAATCCTGGGAACAAGATGATGCGCGCATGCGTGCGCAAGAATTGCAGCAGAATTACGTCACGTTCATCCAGCAGCATCGTCCGTAAGGATTGCAACAGAATTGCAAGTAAAAAATGCAACCCTGGGATCCGGATTATGCACGCATGCATGCGCAAGAATTGCTGCAGCATTACGTCACGTTCCTCCAGCATGATCGTCCGTCAGAATTGCAAAAGAATTGCGAGTGAAAAGGTCCATTCTCGAAACCTGGTTACGCACGCATGCATGGGCAAGAATTGCAGCAGAATTACGTCACGTTCCTCCAGCAGCATCGTCCGTAAGGATTGCAACAGAATTGCAAGTAAAAAATGCAACCCTGGGATCCGGATTATGCACGCATGCATGCGTAAGAATTGCTGCAGAATGACGTCACGTTCCTCCGGCAGGATCGTCCATCAGAATTGCAAAAAAATTGTGAGTGAAAAGGTCCATTCTCGAAACCTGGTTACGCACGTATGCGTGCGCAAGAAGTGCAGCAGAATTACTTCACGTTCCTTCACCAGCATCGTTCGTCAGGCGTGTAAAAGAATTGCGAGCGAAAAGTTCTATTCTCGGAACCTGGTTATTCCCGGGATTCAAAATGGTTACCAATTTTTTTCCCGCATAGTTTTATCTCCAGACTACATAAGCAGCACTAAAATCGGAGAAAAAATCAAAAGTAACGAAAATAGAATTTTTTTTTCCACTTGCACCCGTATATAATCGACTGTTTGGGAGTGTTCCTGTGATTCAATATGTTGGCCAATTTTTTTCTGGTACTGCTTTATCGCCAGAATCCATAACCAATAATAAAATCGAGGAAAAAACAAAAGCAACGAAAATAGAATTTATTTTACTTGCACCCCTATATAATCGACTGTTTGGAGGTATTCCGGAGAGTCAATTTGGTCGCCAATTTTTTTCTCGTATAGTTTTATCGACAGAATACATAAGCAACACTAAAATTGGAAAAAAACGAAAAGCAACGAAAACAGAATATTTTTGTCACTTGCACCCCTATATAATCAACTGTTTGGGGGTGTTCCGCGGATTCAATTTGGTCGCCACTTTTTCTCTGTTACAGTTTTTCCCCAGAATCCATAAGCAATGATAAAATAGGGGAAAAACTGGAAGCAAAGAATATAGAATTTTTTTTCACTGGCACCGCTTTCTAATCGACTGCTTGGGGGTGTTCCGGGGATTCAATTTGGTCACAAAATTTTTTTTGGTACAGTTTTATCGCTAGAATCCATAGAAACTATAAAATCGGGGAAAAAACCAAAGGCAACGAAAATAGAATTTTTTTTCCACTTGCAGCCGTATATAATCAACAGTGAGGTCGTGTGCCGGGGATTCAAATTAGTCTCCAATTTTTTTTTGGTTCTCCTTTATCGTCAGAATCAATAAGCAATAATAAAATCAAAGAAAAAACTAAAAGCAACGAAAATAGAATTTTATTTCACTTGCACCCCTGTATAATCGACTGTTTGGAGGTGTTCGGAAGATTCAGTTTGGTCACCAATTTTTTTCTCGTATAGTTTTGTCACCAGAATCCATAAGCAGAACTAAAATCGGGGAAAAAACTAAAAGCAACGAAAGTAGATTTTTTTTTTCACTTGCACCCCTATAAAATAAACTATTTGGGGGTATTCCGGGGATTCAATTTTATCACAAATTTCTTGCCGGTATACTTTAATCGCCAGAATCCATAAGCAACAATAAAATCGAGGAAAAAATCAAAAACTACGAAAATAGAATTTTTTTTCGCTTGCAACCTCTATATGATCAACTGTTTGGAGGTGTACCGAGGATTCAATTGGGTCGACAATTTTTCTCTGTTACAGATTTTTCTCCAGAATCCATAAGCATCAATAAAATAGGGTAAAAACCAGAAGCATCGAAAATATAATTTTTTTCCACCGGCACCCCTTTATACTCGACTGCTGAGGGGGGTTCCCGGGATTCAGTTTGGTCGCCAACTTTTTTGTGGTACAGTTTTATTGCCAGAATCCAGAAGCAACAATGAAATCGAGGAGAAAACCAAAAGCAACAAATTAGAATTTCTTTTTTCCACTTTTACCACTATATAATCGACTGTTTGGGGGCGTTCCTGGAATTCAATTTGGTCACCAATTTTTATCTGATACAGTTTTATTGCGAGAATCAATGAGCAACAGTAAAATCGGGGAGAAAACGAAAAGCAACGAAAATCGAATTTTTATTTCCACTTGCACCCCTATATAATCGACTGCTCGGGGGTATTCCGCGGATTCGATTTGGTCGCCAATTTTTTCCTGGTACAGTTTTATTGCCAGAATCCATAAGCAACAATAAAATCGGAGAAAAACCCAAAAGCAACGAAAATAGAATTTTTTTCCTATTGCGCTCCTATATAGTCGACTGTTAGGAGGTGTTCCGGGGATTCAATTTGGTCGCCAATTTTTTACTGTTCCAGCTTTATCGTCGAAATCCATAGGCAACAATAAAATCGGGGAAAAACCCAAAAGCAACGGAAATAGAATTTTTTTTCCACTTGCGCCCCTATATAATCGAATGTTTGGGGGTGTTCCTGGGATTCAATTTGGTCACAAATTTTTTTCTCATATAGTTTTATCGACAGAATGCATAAGCAACACTAAAATCGGAGAAAAACAAAAAGCAACGAAAACAGAATATTTTTGTCACTTGCACCCCTATATAATCAACTGTTTGGGGGTGTACCGAGAATTCAATTTGGTCGCCAATTGTTCTCTTTTACAGTTTTTTGCCCAGAATCCATAAGCAACAATAAAATCAAGAAAAGAACTAAAAGCAACGAAAACAGAATATTTTTTCACTGGCACCCATATATAATCGACTGTTTGGGGGTGTTCCTGGGATTCAATTTGGTCACCGATTTTTATCTGGTACAGTTTTATTGCCAGAATCCATGAGCAACAATAAAATCGGGGAAAAACCCAAAAGCAACGGAAATAGAATTTTTTTTCCACTTGCGCCCCTATATAATCGAATGTTTGGGGGTGTTCCTGGGATTCAATTTGGTCACAAATTTTTTTCTCATATAGTTTTATCGACAGAATGCATAAGCAACACTAAAATCGGAGAAAAACAAAAAGCAACGAAAACAGAATATTTTTTTCGCTTGCAACCTCTATATGATCAACTGTTTGGCGGTGTACCGAGGATTCAATTGGGTCGCCAATTTTTCTCTGTTACAGATTTTTCTCCAGAATCCATAAGCATCAATAAAATAGGGTAAAAACCAGAAGCATCGAAAATATAATTTTTTTCCACTCGCACCCCTTTATACTCGACTGCTGAGGGGGGTTCCCGAGATTCAGTTTGGTCGCCAACTTTTTTGTGGTACAGTTTTATTGCCAGAATCCAGAAGCAACAATGAAATCGAGGAGAAAACCAAAAGCAACAAAATAGAATTTTTTTTTTCCACTTTTACCACTATATAATCGACTGTTTGGGGGCGTTCCTGGGATTCAATTTGGTCACCAATTTTTATCTGATACAGTTTTATTGCGAGAATCAATGAGCAACAGTAAAATCGGGGAGAAAACGAAAAGCAACGAAAATCGAATTATTATTTCCACTTGCACCCCTATATAATCGACTGCTCGGGGGTATTCCGCGGATTCGATTTGATCGCCAATTTTTTCCTGGTACAGTTTTATTGCCAGAATCCATGAGCAACAATAAAATCGGGGAGAAAGCGAAAAGCAACGAAAACAGAATTTTTTTTCGCTTGCAACCTCTATATGATCAACTGTTTGGGGGTGTACCGAGGATTCAATTGGGTCGCCAATTTTTCTCTGTTACAGATTTTTCTCCAGAATCCATAAGCATCAATAAAATAGGGTAAAAACCAGAAGCATCGAAAATATAATTTTTTTCCACTCGCAGCCCTTTATACTCGACTGCTGAGGGGGGTTCCCGAGATTCAGGTCGGTCGCCAACTTTTTTGTGGTACAGTTTTATTGCCAGAATCCAGAAGCAACAATGAAATCGAGGAGAAAACCAAAAGCAACAAAATAGAATTTTTTTTTTCCACTTTTACCACTATATAATCGACTGTTTGGGGGCGTTCCTGGGATTCAATTTGGTCACCAATTTTTATCTGATACAGTTTTATTGCGAGAATCAATGAGCAACAGTAAAATCGGGGAGAAAACGAAAAGCAACGAAAATCGAATTTTTATTTCCACTTGCACCCCTATATAATCGACTGCTCGGGGGTATTCCGCGGATTCGATTTGATCGCCAATTTTTTCCTGGTACAGTTTTATTGCCAGAATCCATAAGCAACAATAAAATCGGAGAAAAAACCAAAAGCAACGAAAATAGAATTTTTTTTCCTATTGCGCTCCTATATAGTCGACTGTTAGGAGGTGTTCCGGGGATTCAATTTGGTCGCCAATTTTTTACTGTTACAGCTTTATCGTCGAAATCCATAGGCAACAATAAAATAGGGGAAAAACCCAAAAACAACGGAAATAGAATTTTTTTTCCACTTGCGCCCCTATATAATCGAATGTTTGGGGGTGTTCCTGGGATTTAATTTTGTCACAAATTTTTTTCCCGTACAGTCTTATCGCCAGAATACATAAGTAACACTAAAATCGGAGAAAAAATAAAAAGCAATGAAAATAGAATTTTTTTTTCACTTGCACCCCTATATAATCAACTGTTTGGGCGTGTACCGAGGATGCAATTTGGTCGCCAATTGTTCTCTTTTACAGTTTTTTGCCCAGAATCCATAAGCAACAATAAAATCAAGAAAAAAACCAAAAGCAACGAAAATCGAATTTTTTTTCCACATGACCCCTTTATAATCGACTACTCGGAGGTATTCCGCGGATTTGATTTGGTTGCCAATTTTTTTCTCGTATAGTTTTATCGACAGAATGCATAAGCAACAATAAAATCGGAGAAAAAACCAAAAGCAACGAAAATAGAATTTTTTTTCCTATTGCGCTCCTATATAGTCGACTGTTAGGAGGTGTTCCGGGGATTCAATGTGGTCGCCAATTTTTTACTGTCACAGCTTTATCGTCGAAATCCATAGGCAACAATAAAATCGGGGAAAAACCCAAGAGCAACGGAAATAGAATTTTTTTTCCACTTGCGCCCCTGTATAATCGAATGTTTGGGGGTGTTCCTGGGATTCAATTTGGTCACAAATTTTTTTCTCGTATAGTTTTATCGACAGAATGCATAAGCACCACTAAAATCGGAGAAAAACAAAAAGCAACGAAAACAGAATATTTTTGTCACTTGCACCTCTATATAATCAACTGTTTGGGGGTGTACCGAGAATTCAATTTGGTCGCCAATTGTTCTCTTTTACAGTTTTTTGCCCAGAATCCATAAGCAACAATAAAATCAAGAAAAGAACTAAAAGCAACGAAAACAGAATATTTTTTCACTGGCACCCATATATAATCGACTGTTTGGGGGTGTTCCTGGGATTCAATTTGGTCACCAATTTTTATCTGGTACAGTTTTATTGCCAGAATCCATGAGCAACAATAAAATCGGGGAGAAAGCGAAAAGAAACGAAAACAGAATTTGTTTTCGCTTGCAACCTCTATATGATCAACTGTTTGGGGGTGTACCGAGGATTCAATTGGGTCGCCAATTTTTATCTGATACAGTTTTATTGCGAGAATCAATGAGCAACAGTAAAATCGGGGAGAAAACGAAAAGCAAAGAAAATCGAATTCTTATTTCCACTTGCACCCCTATATAATCGACTGCTCGGGGGTATTCCGCGGATTCGATTTGGTCGCCAATTTTTTTCTGGTACAGTTTTATTGCCAGAATCCATAAGCAACAATAAAATCGGAGAAAAAACCAAAAGCAACGAAAATAGAATTTTTTTTCCACATGACCCCTTTATAATCGACTACTCGGAGGTATTCCGCGGATTCGATTTGGTTGCCAATTTTTTTCTCGTATAGTTTTATCGACAGAATGCATAAGCAACAATAAAATCGGAGAAAAAACCAAAAGCAACGAAAATAGAATTTTTTTTCCTATTGCGCTCCTATATAGTCGACTGTTAGAAGGTGTTCCGGGGATTCAATTTGGTCGCCAATTTTTTACTGTTACAGATTTTTCTCCAGAATTCATAAGCAACAATAAAATAGGGGAGAAAACCAGAAGCATCGAAAATAGAATTTTTTTCCACTAGCACCCCTTTATACTCGACAGCTGGGGGTGTTCCCGGGATTCAATTTGGTCGTCAATTTTTTTGTGGTACAGTTTTATTGCCAGAATCCAGATGCAACAATGGAAACGAGGAGAAAACCAAAAGCAACGAAAATAGAATTTTTTTTTCCACTTGTACCACTATATAATCGACTGTTTGGGGGCGTTCCTGAGATTCAATTTGGTCACCAATTTTTATCTGATACAGTTTTATTGCCAGAATCCATGAGCCACAGTAAAATCGGGGAGAAAACGAAAAGCAACGAAAATCGAATTCTTATTTCCACTTGCACCCCTATATAATCGACTGCTCGGGGGTATTCCGCGGATTCGATTTGGTCGCCAATTTTTTTCTGGTACAGTTTTATTGCCAGAATCCATAAGCAACAGTAAAATCGGAGAAAAAACCAAAAGCAACGAAAATAGAATTTTTTTTCCTATTATGCTGCTATATAATCGACTGCTAGGAGGTGTTCCGGGGATTGAATTTGGTCGCCAATTTTTGCTGGTACTGCTTTTTCGCCAGAATCCATAATCAGTAATAAAATCGAGGGAAAAACTAAAATCAACGAAAATAGAATTTTTTTTTGCACTTGTACTCGTATATAATCGACTTTTTCAGGTACCCCGGAGATTCCATTTGATCGCCAATTTTTTACTGTTTCAGCTTTATCGTCGAAATCCATAGGCAACAATAAAATCGGGGAAAAAACCAAAAGCAACAGAAATAGAATTGTTTTTCCACTTGCGCTCCTATATAACCGACTGTTTGGGGGTGTTCCAGGGATTCAATTAGGTCACCAATTTTTTTCTGGTATAATTTTATCGCCAGAATCCATGAGCAACAATAAAATCGGGGAGAAAACGAAAAACAACGAAAATAGAATTTTTTTCCACTTGTGCCCCTATGTAATCGAGTATTGGGGAGTATTTCGGTGATTCAATTTGGTCGCCAATTTTTTTCTGGTACAGTTTTATTGCCAGAATCCAGGAGCAACAATGAAATCTAGGTAAAACCAAAGGCAACAACAGTAGAATATTTTTCCCACTTGCATCCGTATATAATCGACCGTATGGAGGTGTTCCGGCGATTCAATTTGGTCTCCAATTTTTTTTCTGGTATAGTTTGTAACGGGCACATGCATAAGGGGATAATAGTAGCGCATACAGCGTCGCGAGATTTGAATCTCTCGCGCCAGCACGTATCGCGACTGATAGCGCGTCGCGCGGCTCTCTCGGGAGTCGAGCGGAGAAGAAGAAGAAGCCGCCGCGCCGCTTGAGAAGTGACGCCGCGGCCATTTTCGTCCTGTCACGGAACAGGTGAGCACGTGTGCTCCCCGCGCCTCGCCAGTGCCGCGAGTGAATAGCGCACCGTGCCCCCGCGCCTTGACTCCGCTACCGGAAGGACCGCCACGCAACGCCTGCTGCAGCCAGCCTCCGGCCAAGCCGTCATAGAAGAGAGAAAGGAGAGAGAGCTAGAGAGGCTCCGCCAGCGAAGCGACGAGACGCCACCAAACGCGACGCCTCATAGCGAAAGAGAGCGAGCGAGAGAGAGAGAGGGAGAGAGAGAGAGAGAAAGAGAGAGAGAGAGAGAGAGAGAGAGAGAGAGAGAGAGAGAGAGAGAGAGAGAGAGAGAGAGAGAGAGAGAGAGAGAGAGAGAGGAAAGGACCTGCTGGCGTGAGCTGGCCAGCTCGAAAACGTATGTCTTGCGTGCATTATTTACGCCGCGTAGGTTTCTGTGTGCGAGAGGCTCGCGAGTGGTTTGTGTTTCGCAGCTATCCGACGCCGCTTGCATTGAGGCAAGCGGCCTCGCGTACGTGCGTGCGGCGGCCATTTTGTGGCGTTTCGCGACGCGGTTATGTTCGCGTGAAGTCTCGGCATCTGTGCATAGTAAACTTGTAGGAGTTTGTTCAGGCTTCGCGTCCCTAGCGCGACTCATTTCCCTTTTCTTTAATAAACCTTTCCGTTGCATTTTTAAGCTTGTAGTAACGAGTTCATTATTTTGCGAGTAACCGTTCCGTCTCTCCCCGAATACCGCCCTCTACCTTTTCAGCAGCTGCAGCTAGTCGGAGGCATCATCTCCTAGAGGAGTATCGTCAACGGGGAAATTGTAAGTTAAATTCGCTCAGGTTATCCTGAGCCGGGTTGTACGGGAACACCGGCGAGGGTAGGTAAAGCTAGTTCATAGCTAGCCACCGGTGATTCACGCGCCGAAATTGGCAGTAGCGGCAGAGCGCAGCGCCAGTTCTAGTAGAAAGCGGCATAAGCTTTCTACAATAGAAGCCGGGCGCGCTTGTTCGGAACCTGTGCCGACCCGCTCCTGCCGGCCTGCGGGTCCTACTACAACGGCGAGCTGCCCCGGGCGTAGTAGCCACCCATATATTACCGTCGCGCACCCCAGAGAGGAATTAATACCCTCTTTTAAGGTGGTTCTCCTCGGACTCCCTAGTCAAAGCAGTGCTAAATGTAGAAGTTACCTAAAATTTAAAAAAACCGTAGTTGTAATGTGATTTATTTATTTAAAATGATAGAGATAATCTATTTATTATAAATAAAGTGTATTTAACATGACTAATATAACTTTTTTCACGAAATGGCAATTTTTTAGAAACTAGATATTGTCACTACAAACAATTGTTGATAAATCACTGGAATCTTTTTAGTTTCTCAACCGATTTTAGTTTTCAAGGTCTCAATTAGCTCCTTAAGAAATTTCATGGGAACTTGCCGAAGGAAAAATTAAAAATTATTCACAACTCAGAAAGTTATAGATAATTGTGCATAAATTCATGCACGTCGTTAAAACAAAATATTCTTTTAATAGGCTATAACTTTCTGAGTTTTGAATAAGTTTTAATTTTTCCTTCGGCAAGTCCCCATGAAATTTCTTAAGGAGCAAAATGAGACCTTGAAAACTAAAATCGGTTGAGAAACAAAAAAGATTCCAGTGATTTATCAACAATTATTTGTAGTGACAATATCTAGTTTCTAGACTATCGTCATTTTGTGAAAAAAGTTATTTTAGTGATGTTAAATACACTTTATTTATAATACATTGACTATCTTTATCATTTTAAATAAATAAATCACATTACACTATGGTTTTTTTAATTTTAGGTAATTGCGACACTTAGCACTGCTTTGACTAGGGAGTCCGAGGAGAACCCCCTTAAATTAACTCAGTTACCAGTTTTATAGCCAGAATCATGAGCAATTATAAAATCGGGGAGAAAACGAAAAGCAACGAAAATAGAATTTTTTTTCCACTTACGCCCCTATATAATCGAGTGTTTGGGAGTACTCTGGGGATTCAATTTGGTCGCCAATTTTTTTCTGGTACAGTTTTATTGCAAGAATCCATAGGTAACAATAAAATCTAGGAAAAAACCAAAAGCAACAAAAGTAGAATTTTTTTCCCAATTGCACCCGTATATAATCGACTGTTTGGAGGTGTTCCGGGGATACAATTTGGTCTCCAATTTTTTTCTGATACAGTTTTATAACCAGAATCCATAAGTAACAATAAAATAGGAGAAAAAACAAAAAGCAAAGAAAATAGAATTTATTTCCCACTTGCACCCTATATAATCGACTGTTTGGAGGTGTTGCGGGGATTCAATTTGGTCACCAATTTTCTTCTGGTACAGTTTTATCGCCAGAATCCATAAGCAACAATAAAATGGAGGAAAAACAAAAAGCAACGAAAATAGAATTTTTTTTTCACTTGCACACCTTTATAATCGAATGCTTGGGGGTGTTCCGGGGATTCAATTTGGTCGCTAATTTTTCTCTGTTACAGTTTTTTCCAGAGAATCCATAAGCAACAATAAAATCTGGGAAAAACCCAAAATGAATGAAAATAGAATTTATTTTCCACTTGCGCCCCTATATAATCGACTGTTTGGGGGTACCCCTGGGATTCAATTAGGTCGCAAATTTTTTTCTGGTACATCATTATCGTCAGAATCCATAAGCAACACTAAAAGCGGAGAAAAAACAAAAAGCAACGAAAATAGAATTTTTTTCCACTGCACCAGTATATAATCTACTGTTTGGGGTTGTTCTTGGGATTCAATTTGGTCACCAATTTTTTCCCGTATAGTTTTATCGCCAGAATACAAAAGCAACACTAAAATCGGTGAAAAGAAAAAGCAACGAAAGTAGAATTTTTTTACACTTGCACTCCTATATAATCAACTGTTTGGGAGTGTTCCGAGGATTCAATTTGGTCACCAATTTTTCTCTGTTACAGTTTTTTCCCCAGAATCTATAAGTAACAATAAAATAGGGGAAAAACCAGAAGCAACGAAAATAGAATTTTTTTCCACTGGCACCCCTTTATAATCGACAGCTTGGTGGTGTTCCGGGGATTCAATTTGGTCACCAATTTTCTTCTGGTACAGTTTTATAGCCAGAATCCATAAGCAACAATAAAATGGAGGAAAAACAAAAAGCAACGAAAATAGAATTTTTTTTTCACTTGCACACCTTTATAATCGAATGCTTGGGGGTGTTCCGGGGATTCAATTTGGTCGCTAATTTTTCTCTGTTACAGTTTTTTCCAGAGAATCCATAAGCACCAATAAAATCTGGAAAAAAACCAAAATGAATGAAAATAGAATTTTTTTTCCACTTGCGCCCCTATATAATCGACTATTTTGGGGTGCTCCCGGGATTCAATTAGGTCACCAATTTTTTTCTGTTACAGTTTTATCGCCAGAATCCATAAGCAACAATACAATGGAGGAAAAACAAAAAGCAACGAAAATAGAATTTTTTTTTTACTTGCACACCTTTATAATCGAATGCTTGGGGGTGTTCCGGGGATTCAATTTGGTCGCCAATGTTTCTCTGTTACAGTTTTTTTCTGAGAATCCATAAACAACAATAAAATCTGGGAAAAAACCAAAATGAATGAAAATAGAATTTTTTTTCCACTTGCGCCCCAATATAATCGACTACTTGGGGGTGCTCCCGGGATTCAATTAGGTCGAAAATTTTTTTCTGGTAAATCTTTATCGTCAGAATCCATAAGCAATACTAAAATCGGAGAAAAAACAAAAAGCAACGAAAATAGAATTTTTTTTTCACTTGCATCCCTATTTAATCGACTGTTTGGGGGTGTTCCGGGGATTTGATTTGGTCGCCAATTTTTTTCTCGTATTGCTTTATCCCCAGAATCCATGAGCAACAATAAAATCGGGGAGAAAACGAAAAACAATGAAAATAGAATTTTTTTTCCATTTGCGCCCCTATGTAATCGAGTGTTTGGAAGTATTCCGGGGATTCAATTTGGTCGCAAATTTTTTTCTGGTACAGTTTTATTGCCAGAATCCACAAGTAACAATAAAATCGGAGAAAAAACAAAAAGCAACGAAAATAGAATTTTTTTCCACTGACACCCCTTTATAATCGACTGCTTGGGGGTGTTCCTGGGATTCAATTTGGTGGCCAATTTTTGCTTGTACTGTTTTATCGCCAGAATCCATGAACAATTATAAAATCGTGGAGAAAACGAAAAGCAATAAAAATAGAATTTTTTTCTCACTTGCACCCGTATATAATCGACTGTTTGGAGGTGTTCTGTCGATTCAATTTGGTCTCCAATTTTTTTCTGGTACAGATTTATCACCGGAATCCATAAGTAACAATAAAATGGGAGGAAAAACAAAAAGCAACGAAAATAGATTTTTTTTTGCACTTGCACCCCATTATAATCGATTGTCTGGGGGTGTTCTGGGGATTCAATTTGGTTACCAATTTTTTTTCTGGTATAGTTTTATCGCCGCAATCCATGAGCAATTATAAAATTGGGGAGAAAACGAAAAGCAATCAAAATAGAATTTTTTTTTCCACTTGCGCCCCTATATACTCGACTGCTTGGGGTGTTCCGGGGATTCAATTTTGTTGCCAATTTTTTGCTGGTACAGTTTTATTGCCAGAATCCTTGAGCAAAACTAAAAGCGGGCAAAAAACAAAAAGCAACGATAATAGAATTTTCTTCCATTTGCACCCCAAATAATCGACTGCTTAAGGGTGTTCCCGGGATTTGAATTCGTCACCCATTTTCTTCTGGTACCGTCCTATCGCTAGAATTCATAAGCAACAATAAAATCGAGGAAAAAACAGAAAACAACGAAAATAGAATTCTTTCTTTTTACTTGCATCCTATATAATCGACTGCTGGGGGTGTTCCGGGGATTCAATTTGGTGGCCAATTTTTGCTGGTACAGTTTTATTGCCAGAATCCATAAGCAAAAATAAAATCGGGGAAGAAACAAAAAGCAACGAAAATAGAATTTTCTTCCACTTGCACCCCAATATAATCGACTGTTTAAGGGTGTTCCGGAGATTCAATTTCCTCACGAGTTTTCTTCTGGTACTGTTTTATCGCCAGAATCCATAGGCAACACTAGAATCGGAGAAAAAACTAAAAGGAATGAAAATAGAATTTGTTTTCCACTTGCGCCCCTAGATAATCGAGTGTTTGGGAGTATTCCGTGGATTCAATTTGGTCGCCAATTTTTTTCTGGTACAGTTTTATTGCTAGAATCCATAAGCAACAATAAAATCGGGGAGAAAATGAAAAGCAACGAAAATAGAATTTTGTTTCCACTTGCACCCTTATATAATCGACTGCTTGGGGATATTCCGGGGATTCAACCTGGTCACGAATTTTTTTCTGGTACAGTTTTATCGCCAGAATCCATAAGCAACAATAAAATCGGGGAAAAAACCAGAAGGAACGCAAGTAGAATTTTTTCTATGGACTGATCTACGTAAATGGTGCTTTGGGGGGGGGGCCTGTTTTTTAATTGTTTTTTGTTTTTTACATGTATTTTATCATTGTTGATGATAATAAACTTCGTCCAATTCGAAGAAAAAACCGATTCTTCAAAAATCGCCTTCCGTTGGATCCCAACGTTGCAAACTTAAAATACATCAGTTGCGTGAGATATTCCATGTGAGAAAAACTGCTGTATGATAAGTTGCCGTGTAGAAGTTCATGTAGAGAGAGTGTGAGTGACCACACTTGAGTTTATCCGACTTGAGAATCGCCGAACGTACACACTGAGATTTTCCACGTGGTCGACCGATATATGGAGACTATTTGAGTGAGAGAGATTTGATTAAGAAGATCTGTCATTTTCCTCGCCTCGTTATCACCGAGGAGAGGGTATAATCAGCGTCTCTCTCATTTACATGTGTAAAAGTGAGAGAGACAGCATGATTTTTGCCACACTCGGCTAATCAGTGTGGAGGATCAGCTGTTCCGGAGAGCAGCTCATGAGTGCTGCCGTCGCTAAACCACTTCCTGAGTTATACCTGTGGTGTTCAAGCCACGGGAAATTCAAAATGATCATAATTCCCAAACAAGTAATATAAATGTAATTTATTCCTTGTTTTCGCCCCCTAAGCGCTGTGGCCCTTGCTTTTACATTCCTGACTTTCTCGGTGTTACTGCATCTGTCGATTTCAAAAGTAACGTACTCGCGATTGAACTTAACTTTCCGATGAATCCGTCGCTGACAATGCGCCGAAAGTACGCGAAAAGCACGTGACGGCAAAGTCGCTTTCGCGTAATTTGTTATACAGCCAGCTGACATGAATTCGCGCGTACGTAAACCAAAAGCTTGCACCCCCCCCCCTCCCACGCGTTTTCCACAATGACTTTGCAAAATTTTTGAAATACAAAGCTTTTCTTTGTATACACCATCTAATTGTTGACAGAGCAAAATGTTAACAATGAAACCAATAGACAGCGGGAATAGATGGTAATGACGGTCGAGGTGATACCAAATGAGTAGGAGGCAACGGGTTTTTTCAGGATTATAAAATTATTAAACAATAATATTTTTACATTATAAATATTATAGTATAAGTAGTACATACATATATACATAAACACTCAAACACACATCTTCACTTACACACATACATATATATATATATACACGCACACACAAGAAATAGCACTGTAATAATATAGAAACGATTAATAAAAATGTTACTATTGCATCCAAGGTTGTTAAATAATTATTCCATTTTTATTTCGCCAAATAATTTTGAAGATCAAGGGGAAAATCAATACGAGTATGATTCATATAATGATGACGAATCAAGTGATAATTACTCTGCTACAAATGAGTCGGAAACTAGCGATGACGATGAGGAAGAGATAGAAAATGATCTTTACGAAAATTTTAATGAACCTCTCTACGCATGAGCGCCGTTAACCATAGCTGAAAGTATCCTGGCTATATTTTCGTTAGCTACTTGATTCAAGATAACAGGAGTTCTTTTATCGAGTATAATGTCTCTGATTTTATTGCACTGTAGTCAGCCAAATAAGTGCGTTAAGTCGATTTATTAATTAAAAAATTTTTTTGTAAATGTATGTACACCTATTATAAAAGAGTATTATTGCACTGTGTGTTTTTCAAAATTAGATGAGAAAATTTGTCACAAGTGCAATTCCAGCGATAACATAAGTTACTTTTTACGAATGTCGATAACAGATCAATTATCTTCCATCTATAAAAGACCTAAATTTCAAGAAAAATTAAATCATTGATATACACAACAAAAAAGCACCGAATCAGACTATGAAGACATATATGACGAATCTGTATATAAGACATTAGCAAGGGACTTTTTAGAAAACAGATATAATTAAACGTTTACTTGGAACACCGATGGAGTTTCTTTATTTAAATCATCCAAAGTCAGTATCTGGTCGATTTATATTATGATAAATAAATTACCATATAAATTGAAGATCCGAAAAGAAAATATGATTTTAGTTGGTTTATGGTTTGGCCCAGAGCAGACACAACCAAATTTATTTATGAATTCTTTTACAGAAGATCTAAAGATGCTGTATAAAGGAATAGATATTATGGTTACCGATAACATGAATTCATTGCGCCTTCGTGGATTAATAATAAGCGAGACATGCAATTTATGCGCCAAAGCATTATTTTTAAAACACAGAAATTCAATGGCAAATATGGATGTCCCAATTGTAAAATATTGATGACAAGAGTAGATAATGTACAAGTGTATCAACTTGCAGAAACTGTTGAATTACAAACAACCGAGGAAAGTCAGCAGTATGCAGAAGAAGCTTGTACAGAAAAAAAGTCAGTACTTTAAATATATGCCTTTAAATATATGCCTTCTTTTGTTGCAAGAATCCCAAGGAAAGTTACAGATTATGCTTATTGGAAAGAATCAGAATTAAAATTATGTTTACTTGTTTATAGTTTAATTATATAAAAAAATGTAATGAGTGCTCAATATTTCGAGCATCATGTACGATTAGTTCACGCTATTTCATTATTAAATTCGTCAACTATAACTGAACAGATGATTATTGAAAGTGAGCGTGCATTAAAAGAGTATGTGAAATGATTTAAAATTTTATACGGTAAAAAGTATTTAACTTAAGCATTTGCTTTAAGCATTTGCTTTTACATCTGCCGGAAAATGTAAGGAGGTTTGGCCCATTATGGGCGACGAGTTGCTTATCCTTTGAGAATTTAAACGAAGTCCTAAAATCCTTCGTACACGGTTCTAGATATGCTGAGCTTCAGACATGTTCTTCGGTTTCGACGTTTCTATCCTTGACGGAGCTGAAAGAAAAGTTGTTGCAACCTGAAAGCGATATGTTTCATTTTTGTAAAAGAATGCAATTTTCTGGAACGCATCGCAGAAAACTGGAACTGTTGTCTGATTCCATTTTTGCTGATGGAGTGTTGAAAAAAATAAATTTACTTTCCTACTTGTTAGACGTTTTAAAATTCCAACCAAAAGTATTATTAAATTCGCAATTTCACATTTTTGAAAAACTTTAAAAAAAAAATCTCTATTTTGAAACGGAGTCATACGCTAATGCAAAAGGATGAAATTCCTCATGTGTAAAGTATCTTTCAAACGATACAATGACGGTAGATATTATAACAAATTTTGTAAAAGTATACAATTGTTGATGTGAAAAAGTATGTAAAAATTATACAGATGATTGCGTGACCTATGCGATTATAAACCAATGCTTAAGAGAGGCAGTATTTGTATGTTCTACCACAGTTACTCACATCAGGACAATAGATGTATGTACGCTGATTGAAAATTACATTGAAGCAGTTGATGCTAAAGATCTTTCAAATGTCTGCTAATACATACAAATGTTTGGTGACTTATACACGGTTCATCCATCTAATTATAAAGAAATAGAGTAACACATACTAATAGTTCATGTTAAATAAATTCACTTATTTACGAAAAACTCTATTGGCTTTTAATAATATCAATTATAAGTAGACTCTTAAAACATTAATTTTTTCATCGAAAGTGCAATCAAAAGAGTTCAAATAAAGTTTTTATTAATGTTAATGATTATATATCTACAGTTTATCAAATGAAAATAATACTTTAATGTTGTTAACATTAATATGAACTTTCTATATGAACTTTTTATACATACTATTGAATGTGGCATAAAATATTGATTTTTCTACTTATTTTAACAAACTTTACCTTTATTTTATTCAATTTTCCCTTCACTTTCCGAGATTCATTTTTTTATTAAATTTCATATTTTGTTAAGCACTAAAAACGAGTATTGGATGTGTATACATTAACCTGCGTTTTCGTATGCAATACGCATTCGTTGAAGTCCTTCTTTTTATAACTTATCTCGTGAATCACGCGTTAGTGCTCGATTGCACATGCTCTTTCACTCGGGATCAGGTAACCACTTGTCCACGTCAGCATTATCCAAGACAGCTACATGAGGGCGATAATCAACGACTTTGCCCTCCGATGATCCCGACATGAGACGCACAGTACCTGCGTCGTAATAGACCAGTCAATAGAGAAAAAAATCAGTGATTTTGTGACACAAAAAGCTTCATCAAACGGTAAGCGCTATCCTACGCAGAATAATCCACAGTATAACTGGGATATAAACTCGACTACCAAAGCTGTTCCATCTATTTATTATTAACAATTTAATGCAAAAAAGGTGTTTTTTTTGTTTTTTGCTTATAAAACCGAAATTAATGAACCAATCTTGATTTTGAAAAATCAGCGTTTTTTCAAAAATTCATATCTACACCATTTTTAAAGATGTAGCGCATATCTCTGGCGAATTGATAGAAATTCACATGTACTTTATGTGTGCGAAAACCAGGCGCTGTGCGATTATTAGTATTTGCGCCATCTCGATTTGAATTTTTTAGTAGGCTATTTTTGAGCGAGGCTGTATGCCCCACGGGTGGTCCGATTTCAATTATCAAAAAAGATTCTGAAAGCTCAAATGTTGTACTACAAAACGTCTATCTGGGATTTTTCATTAAGAAGTGTTTTATACCTGAAAACAGTTGTCAAAGTTGACTAAAAACGGCCGAGCGCACGAAAGCAGCAAAGTGGTGGGGGGTGCGCGGCGGCTGAGGGGAACCGATATATGTAGCAAAAGAACGCGATGCGCGCAACGTATAGATCGTTGCTTTTGATTTCCTCAGCAACTAGAGGAGCTATATTAATCAATTCTTCTTTTTATTTCGGGGTAACTCAACCCCACGAAACCGATTCTGTACTTGGATTTCGTGAAAAATTAATAGAAATGCAGTTGTTGGACGTTTTAGTAGGTTGATAAGACAATAAATATACATTTGCTATTTTCATTAATCTATATTATATTTATTAGAAAAAACATACAATGTTACTTAAAAAATATATAATATTAATTAATTTTTGTTCGCTTTGGTGGTACAATATCAGTTACATCGTCGCAGTCATAAGAATCGAGTTCGTAATCATTTTTAGCGCTCGAATCATCTTCTGACTCTAATGAAGGTGTATTTATTAATAAATTATAACACGAATTTTCGTGGAAGTGTGCACAAAGATTTGTGTGCACTGTAAGCCGTGTTTTTAACAGTTGCACGAAGTTTCTATACACCCTTTTTTTGCGCAATTACATGAACTCTGGGAGAGCAATTTTTGAGGTATAGGCGGATCGGTTGTACCTATAGGTAGCAAAGTATTATTTTTTACTTACCACTCCCGATCAGTAGCTGTTAAAGTGTCATTGCCTAACCATAACTGAATTTGGTATTAAACACGAAATGCGTGTTGCTTGGCAGATTCCTGCGTTGACGGCAATGTATTATATAAAGCGAATTAACTTTTCGTTTTCGCTTGTTTTTTTCAAAAATGCTAGTAGCGCAAGTCGTTTAGTGAAAAATTTTGGTTCTTTCCTATTAATATTTTTTCCGCTTTGGTGCTTTACTTTTCAACAATTAATTTATAGGCATTGCTAGCTATTTCTTCAGAACTGGCATTATCGTAAAATATTGCTGATAAGTCTGATACTTTTACATGTGTAATGGAATCTATCAATTTATTTTTGCCTATTCTATAAAAACAAGATGTTGTATTGCACCCACAAAATGCATGTAAAAATGTGATTCTATTTCTTGAAAAGGGATATTTGAAACTATTATTACTGAAATATTGATTTGGTGTTGAGCATTTGTCTTCTTTACAAAATTAAATGTTATCAATGTTTTCTGCCAGTTCTGAAAAAATAACTAGCAAGTCTATATCTTACCCTACAATCACCACCGTGGTTTTAAAATCAGCGCGGGCATTATTAATCGTAGTCAAGATTATTAATCGATCCCCGTCCTCGGAAGCAATTTTTGCTTATAATTTTAGCACTAATACAATAATTCATTAGGTTATGTACAGTTAATCGAGTACCACTACAAAGACTATCATTTAAGTTAATATTTTGAAGAAGAATTACAATAGCACCGGCTTTTAATTGTAGTTTATGAAAAAACTAAATTCCACTGGTAAAGTTACTTCTAAATTATTATCATTAATATCTGTAGATGAATCAATACTAATGTACTATTTTACATCTCCTTTAATCTTGAATAATATTTCATTATTAATATTGTGTACATCTACGTTTTTAGGAGGTAAAATGACTCTCTTGCGAATCTCCTCATCATCGACAATTAAATTTTCACCAAATGTTTCTGTCCTGCGGCCCTGGCCCCCCCCCCCCCCTCCGTAACTAATTTGGTGGTTTGACGGGGTTTTTATATTTCTATTTAAATAGTAACTTCTATGTATGTATAAAATTTTACGCACACTGTTGCAAAAGAATAGCGTATGCAACGCGGACATACGAATTACACCTTTGTGTTGATCGGCGCGGTGATCAGTAACGCGGGCGTAAAATCGCATTTTACGACCATGCTGCATAATATACTATTGAGAATATCGCAGGGATTGGGTGGTACGGGGTCAAACCAATATTTTTAAATTATCATAATTTCTTCTGTATTCACTCATTTTGTTGATTTTTTTAGGTAGGTAAATAATTGATGTTGATGAGTACAATAGTATTATTATTAAAAAACGTGCGACGTTTCGGTAGCTGGTTTGCTACCCTTCTCAAGCACTGAAAGTTTATTTATGAAGTTAACCACAAGTCAAATTAAACTATACATAAACATCACAATATTGCTCGTCATTCTTACCTAAATTTCAGTTACAACTTATTAACATCGTCGATTTTTATTACAAAATAAGTACTTGTACTCTGTCTAAAAACGAGAAACAATAATGAGAATTTAATACGAATCTTTGCAAAGAGGTTAGTTTTCAAGTGAAATTAATCGTTACCTTCTTCTTTGGTATAAATATTCTGAATTTGAATAAATCCATTCTTACTGTTAACTCAAAAATGAGACAATACTAAATAAATTAACACCAAGGACGAAACAGTTTAATAAATTAACACAGAAGAAAGCAAAAGCAATAATAACAATGTAATTACAGATTCTTCAGAAATTAGTTTAGATAATAAGAAATGGTTTTACAATTTAACTGATATTAACATTCCTAAAGAGATTACTGATGTAGTTTCTCTAGGTCAGAAATTTAATGATGTGTTTAACATTAACAGTAATAAAGTAATTGTAGATACCATAAAAAACGTCAAACATATGCTTGATATTAACGACTTTAAAGAAGATACTAGTAACATGATTAGGATGAACATTATTAACAGCTTACAAGACCATATGAATAAGAAAAAACATATCAAGTATGAAGATAGGATCTTTGCAAAGAGGTTAACAAAAACTAAGACTGTTTTAAAGAATAATGATGTTTTTCTCACAATGGCTGATAAAGGTAACGTAACAGTCGCCATCGACAAAACACAATATAATCAAAAAATGAATAATTTATTGAACGATAGTAACACATATACACGAATTTCTAGTAATCCTCTTCTAAAACTTCAAAAATGTGTACAGAAAATAATGAATCGTTGAAACGATAACAACTATTTCAGTAAAAAATATCACAAAAATGAATTAACACAAACGAATACTATCCTCCCGAAGATTTATGGACTACCCAAGATACATAAAAAAGACACACCTTTAAAACCAATAGTGTCGTGTGTTAGTAGTCCTACGTATAATATATCAAAAAGATTAGATTCACTGATACGTAGTAGTGTACCAAAACCGAAGTCATATATTAAAAATAGCTCGGATTTGATAAATAAAATCAAAGATGTGATGATCGCCAAGATGACAGACGAGGGTGTGCTGCTTAAGCAGACCCCTCCGCCAGAAATTTATTACAAATGTCATCCCGGGACGCCAGTGGGAGTTGTGATATGTGCAGTGTGTAACAATGTCTACCATAAAAGTGATCATAACAGAAAAAGAACACAAAACTACTTATCTGCCATAGAAATAATATGTGAAGAACATAATATAGATCGCAGTAGTGCTACTACGGAGGGAACTAGAAAATCTGAGAAACCAAAATGATGTGATAATGACAAGGAACGAAATACTAATAAAAACCAATGCACAGACAGAACAAAAATTAAAACAAGCTGAAGAATTGCTACTAATAAAAGCTAAGGAAATCAAAGGAAATCAAGAATTGACAAGTTTTCCTGAAGAAGAAAAAAATCTATTAAAACAAATAAGTACAGAAGTACACAACAATAATCTCATGCTAAACCAAGTTTTAGACAAAGAAAACTATACCAAAAACAAAAAAAAACATATGCAGAAGTGGTAGTAAGTGATAAGCAATTAGAAAAGAAGATACAAAAACTAATAGTGAAAAGAATACAGAATGATAATAAAGGAACAAATGTGCCAGATATAAAACCATATATAGCTCACTATATAAATAAAAATTCATCTATACAAGCAAAAAGTATAAAAATCAAGATCAAAGATGAAGTAATAATAAGCTCTATAAATGAGGAGAGTTTGATACAAACTGAGAATATACTAAAACAGAAGTATTCTGCCTACTACAAAATAACAAGAGAATCTATTAAAAATCTCAAGATGAAAATAGCAGGCTTCGACAATTTTGAAGACATGAAGATTAAAGAAATAGAGCAAGATATTAACAAAAGGAACTTCAAACACCTAAACAGCAAATGCAAAGTGTTACATATATTTGAAAACATTAAAACAAAAATTAACACTATATTAATTGAAACACCAGCGGAAGTATATAATCAAATTGTGAGTAATAAATATAGAGTTCATATTGGTTATCAAAATTGCAGAGCATTCGATGACTTGAATCTAACCCCGTGTTTTAACTGTGGTCGATTTGGTCATAGTGGTAAAAAGTGTAAGAATACGAAAATCTGCCTACGTTGTGCTGGAAAACATAACACGATCAACTGTACTACCCTAAACGAACACAATTGTGTTAATTGTATGTACAGTAATCATCAATATAAAACAAATTATAATACGAAACACGTGGTAAATGATACCGAAAAATGCGAGGTTATGTTTCACAAGATAAAGAAGTTAATTGCTGAAACAGATTATCCAGTGAGACCGCACATTCCAAAATATGTAGGTAAAGTAAATTTTCAATCACAGTTACAAAACACTGATACAGCTACCGATAAATCACCGGTCGTAACGACACCAAGAAGACAAAGTAGAATTTTTATCAGTCCGGCAACATCAGCTGGTAATTTATCGGCCACAACCTCACCAATAAATTTAAACAGAACCATATCACAAATTTATTACCCAACAGACTCAGCCACTTCTGAACTTCTGAATTTTGAACATGGATCAACAACAACTAAATTTTGAAGTTATTTCACAAAAAGAACAAGCTTTTGGTAATGTACAAACACTCAATAAAAGTATCGATAAAGGTAAAAATTTGATTATATGTGTAAATATTAGAAGTATAAAACAAAACTTTGAAAAACTTGAAACTTTTATTCAATGTTTAGCCGTAAGGCCAAGTGTCATTATATGTACTGAATCTTGGAATGTGCAATATACTCCATTGTACAACATATCAGGTTACAAAAGTTACTATAGTGAGAGTAAAATGAATAAAGCAGATGGAGTTATGATGTATATTGTGACGTATTTTGTGTCACAGTTCTGCTCCTTGTGGTTTTGCAGTTGCCTGCATTAAACCGGGACGAGCAATGGCTAGTTACTCAATATTTGTATTAGATTGTGGGAAAAATTTATCCTAACTCTATTCCCTCAGTGTAGATGAGTTAGTTTTCCGATCCTTGCTCTTCCGTTTCTTAGGAGGCCGAATGCGAAATTCCAACTCACTCACCGCTCTGATCCGTCGACTTTAAGAGGCCGAATGCAGAGTTAGTAAGCTATGGGACAATTGATCCTATCGTTTCCGACAGAAGAATTCAACGTCCCGGAATTAGGATAGGGGAGGGTGAGGTATAAAAGATGAGATAGAAAAGATAATGATATTTGATACAAACTTACTTTTTATTTCGGTCTTCTCTCTCTCTCTCTCTCTTACAATGCTTCGACTTACAATCTACAAAGCTTTGCACGCTCTTTACAAAAAAAACACAAATAATTTCCTAAGTCCGTAGTGGTGGTGATGGTGCTGATCTTCCTTGGCTGTGAGTGTTCCGTCCTGCTGGATGGTGGTGGCAGACTGACCTCCGGGGCCGCGTGAGTCCCGTTTGATGCTTCGAGGGTAGTGGGCGGGAAAACTCCCTTCCCTTGATCCGTCGCGATGGAGAAAAACGAAGTTAGCTTCATTTCCCTCATTGGTGTAATCGTCCTCCTCCTCTTTTCTTGTCTAATTTTGGCCCCCTAATTGGTTTGGGGGCGCGAGCGCGGGAGGGCGTGAACTCTAGGGTTCAGATCTTTACGCAAGAGATGGCTCCTCAAGCCGGTTTTCTGTGCCTTCTTATTTTAACATTAATTTGTTGATTTGTATGCGCAAAACTCTGTTAATTTAATTCAAAATGAGTTGAGAAACGTCTTATTAACTATTCTACAATACTTCTAATATGCAAAATTCAATTTTTACGTTTAATTATCCTTTAACTATGATTAATTGAAATTATAATGTCCCAATCATTTTTTAAATTGATAAACAAATGAAAGTACCTAAACGGTAATAGGATTGTTGAACCTCAACGTAAAAATTCAATTTTTCTTAACATTAATAGTATAAAATAAACGTATCGCAAACATTATGTAACGCACGCTTTCTCGAAAGGAAAACAAAAGAAAATCTTAAAATACTTTCCATCAACTCGCTATGGTCTTAGACTAATTATGTTAGAAAATAAAACATCCAAAATTAGGGAAAATCGCAAACATTTTGACTAAGTTTAAATTAAACCTACAGCAATTGCATTGACGAGAGAGATTTTTATTCTTATAATTTTAAAATTATTATTCGAACTACCAAGCACTATTATCTTATAATTTATTGTTTAGGTTGATTCTTCTAACTTCGAATATTTTCTTCCTAATCGATACAACATGAAGAGTACATCTATTGTTAATTATATAAATTGCATCTCCTAGAGAAGGTCATAAAATATCTTACGTGATTCCGCGGAAATAAGAAAACATTACGCATTATTGTTCGTAGTAAGAAAATTAGGAAAACCGGTGTCGATTTTCCAACTTAGAACAAGCGGCTACGCGCAGGAATTTTTATGACTCTCCCTTTCTCGCTATCTTGTTTGGCTTTCTCAAGTGTACACAGATGTTTTTTTTCGGCGTGGGAGAAAAACCGAGCGAGGATGACTGCTTTTCCGAGAGAGTCAAGTCGTAAAACGTTTTTTTCTCATATAGTTTTCACTATGTTCCTTCGTCCTCGTCAGAAACATTCTGCTCGAAAACGCGACTCTGGGTTTCCTCAACGATAATGCGCGGCGACATTCTGGGTGACAATAGTGTTCAACTTATTTTTTCATAAGAGAACAGAAGGTTCTCAGTTTAAACTACAATATATATTTATTTTTTTTCCTTACTTTAAATTATATAAAAAAAATTAAATTGAAGCATCCGCCGTCACACCCCCACACTTAAACGATTACTTAAGGAGTGCAATGAGGAAAAGTGATCGTAAAAATGATGTAGAGATTAGTGATACAATATTGTAGCTATAAGGTTTTCGCATATAAAGAACTAAAATACACAAATAAAAATTATGCCAATATGATCAATTTACTTTTAATCCTGAACGAACCCTAAGGTCGATTTGGTTGATTTCGGTTGTAAGGAGTTAGGGTTATCTATTTCATTATCTACCCTGAGCGTTGGGTAATAAGAATTTTCTCTCAGTGGCTGAACAGGTGGTGCGAGAGGTTGTTCCATATCCCTTTGAGCAAATGCATCGGGTTTGGGCCCCAAATGAATAAAAAGAGTTGTTAAACTATTCCAGGCTGCTGCTAATAGATGGTATGACCACCCATAAATCCTGTGCAAAACTATACCGTTGACAAGTACGTCGGCTAACATTTTTACTTCTTGAAGGATGACTAAAATAGCCATTATTGCGACGCTCACAGTACCAAAGGTTAAGAATTTTCCCCACGCCTTTTGCCAAGTGGACTTAGCTAGACGCTCAATGAATTCCTCATCCAAAAGTTTAGTGATCCCTCCATCCTGATTACGTAAGGGACGACCTCCTATTTCCCGAGCAACATCGTTGATTACACCTGGTTGTTCAAGGGGATACATAATCCTGTTCATCAGTTCCTCCAAATCCTGTTCGGAGTAAATACCGCTTGTAGCAAGGGTTGGTATGTCTTGATATTTCCAAGTCATCTCAGTAAAAGGTTTCAAGATTTCAGGTGTTCTGGCATCTACGGGTCGTGGTAGAAACTTAAACCAGTTCTCATTAAAGAAAAAGAATGTGGGTAATACGGCATTACAATCCACTATGGTACCGTGGTTTTTTAATATGTGAGTCTTGGGTGTCATAAACTTGGTTTCATTGTTATGACTAACCTTAAGTTCAACATAACATTCATCGCCAGACATTACCTTAACATCAGTAGGTATACACTTTACAACATGGACCACTTCTCCAGCCGTCACAGCCATATACCCGGGTCCTCTCATGAGATTAAAAGCGAATTGATCGGGCGCATGCGTAGCAATAGCTAACGCGTTTTTTTAAAATTTCACGTTCCTGTCTACAACGATGTATCACTACATCCCTATACAAATTAGTTATTTGGGTTCGAATATAACGTTCTACAAATACAAACTTAGAATTAGTACACGCAAAGATATCTAGGTTACTGAGCGACATTCTCTTGCTCGTAATGAATACATTATCCTTCGTAGTTTCAAAAATAAATAGCTTCGGATGTTCAGTGACGACTATTTCATACCCACATAAAAAATAGTCCTGTCACAAGAGACATAATTGTTGTTTCAAACTGTAATTAGAAAGAGAAGTTATTATTTATTCTCCTCCACTTTCGGGGTTTTTTTTTTTTATTGAATCTTTGGTTGGGTTAATATGTGAAATACGCAACCGATTTGCATGAACAACTCTTGTTTCCTTTTTCATTTGTATTCTAATTTTATTATTAATAGAAATGGCGGGATGTAACACCCCCCCCCCTTAAATGGTTGCTACTACTAACAAACGTAGTAAACCTTACACTGAGTACCGTCGGTAAGATATAATTTGGAATAATAAATCGATGTTTATTGTTATATTGATTGCACAAAGAAACTACAAGAACCGTAAGAGATGAAATTCAAATTGTTGTTTATGAGTAATTCAGAAAAACATAAATATTTTTTTTTTTTTTTTTTTTTTTTTTTTTATAATAATAATATATATTGTATTTGACATAACTCCTTTCTTTTAGAAGGAAAACTTAACGTTTAATGTTTTTTTTTTTTTTTTTCTCAAGAATATTGAATTGGTTTGAAACATTTTAAAGTTAAATGCACGTCATCTCTAATTCATTTATAGAAACAAAAAAAAATTTAACATTTTTTTTTTTTTTTATTTTCAGCATCAACTACAACATTATCTTTTGTAAGCTGAGTCATAGTATTGATCTTCCTCTATATTGGCTAGCCAGTGCTTGGTTAAATCTTAGCTTTAAAAACGGATTACCGCACGTGCTAGATTTTGTTTGTCAGAGACTGTGACGTATTGATCGTTATTTAAATGATACAACAGCCTTTAAGATTTCCAAAAAAGAAAACTTCTCATGATCAAAACCTAATAGAGTTTGGTATTTGTGCACCAAGTCAGTTTTGCATGGTCACCACTTGTGATTCCAGAGACTTTGTTCCTTTTTTGTATAATAAATAAATTAGAAAATACGCTCAAAAAAAAAAAAATTTTCCAAGAACAAATCGACTTATTTTATTAAAACAATAAAATAAATACACAGGGTGTATTGGATGATGATTTTTTTTTATTCTTTTAACTCGAGCAAGTATTCGTTAGATATATATACTCCCACATCAATTATTATATTCGTATTATTATTTGAATTTAAAATTCCTCAAAATCAATTTAAATTTTCCAAATTATAAGCCTTACAAAGTAAAAAAAAAAAATTATCGCACGCAATTTATACAAAAAATTCGCACGCTTAATCTTTTCTTCATTCATTATAATACGATTATTAGAGAACCTAACGCAGTGATAAAATGTACAATAAATTTCTGGCTTGTATTAGATGAATTGTAGACGCGTAATCATTAATTTGAAGGAACTGAAAGTATTGCTGGGTGATGTTGGGCTGTTAAACAGAAACCTCGCACTCGCCTATCTATTAAGGCATGTGCTTCATTCAGAAGGAATAAAAATGGTGAAAACTACAAAGCTCATTTTTACTTTGTTGAGACTTTGAGTTTTTTATTATTATTATTCTTTCCTTTTACTATAAATTTGTCTGTAACAGAAAAGAATATTAGTATTTTGGCTCATAAAAATAAGTTTAAGTTTAAATGAAAAACAATTAAAAAGAAATTCGGAGGAAATTTGCAACCTATATTACTTGATGGAAAATAATAATAATAAACAAAAAATATTCTTTTAACAAATTAATTTTAGTAATATTTAATTAAAAACTAACTTTAATACTTAAGTATTTTATTTTTCTCATAAATTTTAATAAAAATGCTTAAGGTTGATGGAGGTTTATATTTTTATAAAATCGGTAGTAATTTTAGATAAGAGTTAATCTCTGTATTGGACTCATGCTTCAATAAATTTTGTAATATATTTTTGATTTTTAAGTAGCTAGTTACATAGTACTTATATTGGTGGTATTTTCGTTTAACATTATTTAGTAGTAAATTATGGAAAGTTAATTTATACTTGATCAAAATAAAATCAAGTATAACCTTAAAGTGTGATAGCTTAATATTAATTAAAGAGTAATTAAACGGTGATTTGAAATTGCTGAAGTTACTTTTAACCGTAAACCTATTCCTTAACAAATCTTTGAAATATATTGGAGCTTGAATTGGAAAGGCTGATTTATGAAGTGGTTTTTTATTAATGGCATTATTCGTGTGTGCTTTTCCACTTGAGTTAACAATATAATCATCGGTCTCATCTTTAATTCTAGTTTTAAAGTAACTAAGTAACATACAATTTGATTGGGATTTAGATTCATCATAGCTTTTATTCGGAATGAGGTTATATTTAGAAAAATTGGTATTAAGGTATTTTTTTATGGGTTTAGGTAGTTTAGTAGTTTGTTTAGGAATACACTTTTCAGGTGTCACTTGAGGATTCTCAGATTTTTTATATATTCTGTCGATATGCATGCTATCATGGTTTAGCCTAGAATTACTTATAATACTAGTTGTTAAAAGACTTTCTATCGTTTTAGATACCCCAACACTTTTATTTGAAATAAATTTAAGTTTAGGAGGACTATTTATTTCTTCGGGTAATTTAAACTGATCATTTTTTTAGATTGTAGAGATAAAATAATTTTTTCTATAAACTCACCATTTAGATTATTAGATTCTTTATAATTGGGTTTATTCACAGTACGTTCGGAGACCCGTTTCTCAACATATTTTGATACAATCGGATTATTTTCGTTTTGATCTAATCCATTATTTTCTGTTGCTTTTTTGCAGTCTTTAGACGCGATTGATCTTGGTAAAATTATAAATGATCCAAAATTATACACTTTACTGGTACTATGTTCTAAAACTTTGAGTTTATCGGAAACTTTATTTGAGTGGATATTAGAAGAAACATAGTCATTACTCGAAGGTGATTGAGACTTGTAATTGTATATTTCCTGTTCTACCGAAATAGCATGTTTAACGGTATCAGTGAAAGTTTCACATGGATTAACATCTGACAATAAATGAGGTTTTAGTCCTATTAGAAAATTCTCAACCAGTAAACTCTGTATTATTTTATTAAAATTTATATTGTTCGTAAGTATAGTTTCTATAGCGCATTTTTTCATTAACTCATTAGCTTTAATAATCAACCTGTTTGAATACTGAGTTACAGATTCATTAGAAAATTGATAAATATCTTCTAAAGATTCATTTAATTTAGTCAGTAGATCGTTCTCTAAAACTTCTTGATATTTAGCAGTACCTAATTTATTTAAATGCTTATTGTTACTTTTTACGGTATTAAATGACCGAGCTTGGGATTGAATTGGACGACTAAGACAATTAGTCGCGGTATGGCCTACTCCAGAGCAGAGTTGGCATCTAACTAGTTTGGGGCATTCTAAAGCTATATGTCCTACCTTATCACATAACTGACAAATCTTTATTGTAGAACATTGTGGTGCAATGTGACCACGTTTATGACACAATTGGCAAACGGAAAACATTTTTAGAAATAGTACGATACAGTGAAATTGGTATAGTAAGTAAACAATTTACCTTGAATGTGTAATAATTTTGTTTAATGGCTCTTACAATTTAGTAGGATAATTTAAAAAAAACATAATAAAATTCAGAGAATTTGGAAAGAGTAACGGTTTTTCAAAATTTAATAGAACAAATTTGAACGTTTTAACAATTTAAAAGAATGTAGTAAAATTTAGAGAATTCCGGAAGAACAGTAATATTTTTTTTTTTTTTTTTTTTTTTTACAACTTTTACTTTGGCAAAATTCAGATGGTTTAGAAGATTTTCTTTTTATTAAATTCATTTAAGTAGTAAAATGAAGAGATGCAGCATTACGGCCGCACCTTTTAAATATCAATCTTTCAAAAATGGTAAATATAGTAAAGAATGAAACTTCAATTTTCAAATTGGCATATTTTTTGTATTCATAATATTTAGTTATAATTTTAATTTCACAATTTTTAACTTTAATTTCGTAAGGTTTAAAGTATGTTTTGAATTTTAATGGTTCTAATTTTTAATCTACATGAATTTAGAAAAAGTTTTGTTTCATTAAAGATAAGTTGTAATTTAGAAGACTTGTCCTTTTTTTTTTTTTTAAATTAAGTTTCATTTATTTATTAGCTTAAGCCAAATGCAAAAGTATCTTGTAAGTTATATACTTAGAACATCATTCGTTTTATAAAGTAGTAAGAGTTAGGAAAAGATAAATACAGATTTACATTAATATGGTAAAATTTCTTTTGAATAGTTATTATTAGTTTAAGAATATAGTAAAATTAAAAAAAAAAAAAAAAAAATAAACGAATATTATTTTTACTTGTTGAATTCGAATAAAGATTTAGAAATTAAGATTCAATTTTGTAGATAAAAGTTTGAAATCTTTTTGTAATTTTTGTTTCTTTGTTTATTTTTCAAAATATAGAATTGCAATACCGTGAATTTAGCAATAAATTTTAGAGGTTACTTTTATTAGCTTCTCTTCTCAGTAATAGAGGATTTTCAAGGTTTGTGAATTTGGAAAGCCAAAGATTCCTGAATTAAAATGCATTCGAAATTTAATCAATTAAAAAGAAACAAATGTACACGCAGTATACAAAACAACCTAAATGCAATTTTATATGCAATTAATACTTATTGCTTCTCTACCAATTTTAAACATTTAAGACAAGTTGAATTTACGAACAGCACGTTAGCTGCCTCCGCAACGTTAAACAGAAAAAAAAACTATTAAATAACTTTTCAATTACAAGAACACCACTAAATTGATTTTCCAAATACCGAATTTACACATTAATTTAGTCAAGAGGCCGTTGCGCATAGTCATCTTCTTGTGGCTCAGAGGCTTTGGGGCTTTAACTAACAAAAATTATTTTTCAATTTATCAAAAGTTTACCGATAGGCCGTTGCGCATGATCACTTCTTATGATTCAGAGGCTTTGGGGCATTGGCTTAAGAAAATTATTTTTCAATTTACTAAAATTTCAATCGATAGGCCGTTGCGCATGATCACTTCTTGTGATTCAGAGGCTTTGGGGCATTGGCATAACAAAATTATTTTTCAATTTACTAAAATTGTAACCGATAGGCCGTTGCGCATGATCACTTTTCTTAATGATTCAGAGGCTTTGGGGCATTGGCTTAACAAAATTATTTTTCAATTTATCAAAAGTTTACCGATAGGCCGTTGCGCATGATCACTTCTTGTGATTCAGAGGCTTTTGTGCATTAAACAAAATTATAATATTTTTTTATTTTACTTAATTTTAGTTCAGAGGCCGTTGCGCATAGTCACCTTTATGTGACTCAGAGGCTTTGGGGCATAACTAACACAATTATATTTCTTTTTTTCAAATAGGCCGTTGCGCGTGATCACTTCTTGTGATTCAGAGGCTTTTGTGCATTAAACAAAATTATAATATTTTTTTTTTATTATTTTCTTTCAAATAGGCCGTTGCGCGTGATCACTTCTTGTGATTCAGAGGCTTTTGTGCATTAAACAAAATTATAATATTTTTTTATTTTACTTAATTTTAGTTCAGAGGCCGTTTCGCATAGTCACCTTTATGTGACTCAGAGGCTTTGGGGCATAACTAACTTTACATTTTTTCACTCTTTTTTTTTTCACCCAATCACTTCGTAACCGCGATTTTTTTTTTTTTTTTTTTAAATCAAACAAAATATTTTTCGCGGCACGTACGGACTCTTAAAATTACAGAGAAGGAAAAGAAAAAGAAAATGCTACTGTTTTTTTTCTAACACAATTTGAGCAATTAGCCTATCCCTCCGGGGCCTCCAAAAATTTTATGTGACGTATTTTGTGTCACAGTTCTGCTCCTTGTGGTTTTGCAGTTGCCTGCATTAAACCGGGACGAGCAATGGCTGGTTACTCAATATTTGTATTAGATTGTGGGAAAAATTTATCCTAACTCTATTCCCTCAGTGTAGATGAGTTAGTTTTCCGATCCTTGCTCTTCCGTTTCTTAGGAGGCCGAATGCGAAATTCCAACTCACTCACCGCTCTGATCCGTCGACTTTAAGAGGCCGAATGCAGAGTTAGTAAGCTATGGGACAATTGATCCTATCGTTTCCGACAGAAGAATTCAACGTCCCGGAATTAGGATAGGGGAGGGTGAGGTATAAAAGATGAGATAGAAAAGATTATGATATTTGATACAAACTTACTTTTTATTTCGGTCTTCTCTCTCTCTCTCTCTCTTACAATGCTTCGACTTACAATCTACAGAGCTTTGCACGCTCTTTAAAAAAAAAACACAAATAATTTCCTAAGTCCGTAGTGGTGGTGATGGTGCTGATCTTCCTTGGCTGTGAGTGTTCCGTCCTGCTGGATGGTGGTGGCAGACTGACCTCCGGGGCCGCGTGAGTCCCGTTTGATGCTTCGAGGATAGTGGGCGGGAAAACTCCCTTCCCTTGATCCGTCGCGATGGAGAAAAACGAAGTTAGCTTCATTTCCCTCATTGGTGTAATCGTCCTCCTCCTCTTTTCTTGTCTAATTTTGGCCCCCTAATTGGTTTGGGGGCGCGAGCGCGGGAGGGCGTGAACTCTAGGGTTCAGATCTTTACGCAAGAGATGGCTCCTCAAGCCGGTTTTCTGTGCCTTCTTATTTTAACATTAATTTGTTGATTTGTATGCGCAAAACTCTGTTAATTTAATTCAAAATGAGTTGAGAAACGTCTTATTAACTATTCTACAATACTTCTAATATGCAAAATTCAATTTTTACGTTTAATTATCCTTTAACTATGATTAATTGAAATTATAATGTCCCAATCATTTTTTAAATTGATAAACAAATGAAAGTACCTAAACGGTAATAGGATTGTTGAACCTCAACGTAAAAATTCAATTTTTCTTAACATTAATAGTATAAAATAAACGTATCGCAAACATTATGTAACGCACGCTTTCTCGAAAGGAAAACAAAAGAAAATCTTAAAATACTTTCCATCAACTCGCTATGGTCTTAGACTAATTATGTTAGAAAATAAAACATCCAAAATTAGGGAAAATCGCAAACATTTTGACTAAGTTTAAATTAAACCTACAGCAATTGCATTGACGAGAGAGATTTTTATTCTTATAATTTTAAAATTATTATTCGAACTACCAAGCACTATTATCTTATAATTTATTGTTTAGGTTGATTCTTCTAACTTCGAATATTTTCTTCCTAATCGATACAACATGAAGAGTACATCTATTGTTAATTATATAAATTGCATCTCCTAGAGAAGGTCATAAAATATCTTACGTGATTCCGCGGAAATAAGAAAACATTACGCATTATTGTTCGTAGTAAGAAAATTAGGAAAACCGGTGTCGATTTTCCAACTTAGAACAAGCGGCTACGCGCAGGAATTTTTATGACTCTCCCTTTCTCGCTATCTTGTTTGGCTTTCTCAAGTGTACACAGATGTTTTTTTTTCGGCGTGGGAGAAAAACCGAGCGAGGGTGACTGCTTTTCCGAGAGAGTCAAGTCGTAAAACGTTTTTTTCTCATATAGTTTTCACTATGTTCCTTCGTCCTCGTCAGAAACATTCTGCTCGAAAACGCGACTCTGGGTTTCCTCAACGATAATGCGCGGCGACATTCTGGGTGACAATAGTGCTCAACTTATTTTTTTCATAAGAGAACAGAAGGTTCTCAGTTTAAACTACAATATATATTTATTTTTTTTCCTTACTTTAAATTATATAAAAAAAATTAAATTGAAGCATCCGCCGTCACAATATAAAGGATGAACTATCTGAACACACAGAAATTATAGTGGTCGACAACATACGTATCTTAAGCTCGGTTATAAAACTAATTGGCACCGAAACTGTAAGAATCTCAGCGATCTATAGATCACACAATATAAAAAAGTATGAATTTGTTGAATAGCCTGAAAAAATTCCTAAGAGACCAATTAAATACTAAGAACCATTGTATAATCGGGGATTTTAACATTGATATATTAGACGAAAATTTTAGTAAGACTGACTAAACAGATAACCTTATAACACAAGAATTTTTAAATGATCTCATGGAACATAAATTTACGCCATGCTTTACTGGAATAACAAGGCCTTCATCTGATAATAAAAGAAGTACCTGCATCGACAATTTCTATATAAAAACTAAAAATATAAATATTAATTCATTTAAAATAACGAATCCATTTAATGATCACTACCCATTATTTATAACTATAGATAAATTAGAAATAAATCAGCCGAACAAATTCAATATGAAATCAATTAATTACAACAAGTTAAAACATGTTGCAAATAATTCAAACTGGTACTCAATATTGTCTATGCAGGATCCTAATCTTGCAGTTAACGCATTAATTGACATGATAAATAATTGTATTGATGCGTCCACTACCAAAAAACAATTTAAAAATAAACTTCCGAGAAAAAATTGGATTACTAGTGCTATTATAGTCTTGTGTACTACTAAAGAGATACTGTATATCTTATGGAAAAACAATCCCACTTCTGAAGCCCTAAAAAAAGAGTATACAAATTACACTAAGATATTGAACAAAGTTATTAAAGAAGCAAAATTTAAATATGAAAAGGAAATGGTAAAACAAAATAGCGGAAACTCTAGGGAATTATGGAACATAATTAAAACTAAATTAGGGAGAAATAGTGAGCATGATAATCCAATAAAATATATATACGAAAACAATCAAAAAATCGAAAATAAAACTGATATAGCAAATGCTATGAACACCTATTTTTGCAAAATAGGACCAAATTTGAGTGCTCAATTTGCTAATATAAATAATAATAACCTGAAACTTCCAGATAGGAATCCTGAATCCATTTTCTTTAGTCCGACAGATTTTATTCAGATATACAAAATAATCAATACATTGAAAAATAAATCTGGAGGTGTAGACAATATTAACGCTAAATCATTGAAAATACTCTCTGAATATATATGTGTGCCCTTAGAATATATCTTCAATTTATGTATTGTGAAATCTATCTGGCCTGACGCGCTCAAAAATGCTGAGGTAGTCCCTATTTACAAGGCTGGTGAAAAATCTAATATCAGTAATTACAGACCAATCTCTTTAATATACAACTTGTTTGAAAAAACATAAGATAATATCAGAAAATCAATACGGTTTCGTTAAAAATAGGGGAACTACTGACGCATTAAATTATATATCAAATATCATATACGAAAACTTAGATAAAAGTAAACCAATAATTGTTGCTTTTCTAGACTTAGCCAAAGCATTTGACACTGTTAATCATAGAGTTCTTTTAGATAAGCTTGAACGATACGGAGTAAGGTAAGTACTTAAAACTGATGACTAGCTATCTCACAGATAGGCGGCAAAGAGTAAAAATTCAAGACTGTAAAAGTGAATATAAAGAATTTATTACGGGTGTTCCCCAAGGAACTATATTCGGACCATTAATTTTTATACTTTATGTCAATGACTTACTAGGAAGTATGCAAAATGACACAATCATGTCCTATGCTGATGAAACGGTTATCATATCAAGTGACAACATGTGGTCCTCAGCTCAGGAAAAAATGTGTGCTTACCTTAATCATGTGGCCAAATGGCTTGCACAAAATAAACTGTCGCTAAATATAGATAAAACAGTCTATATGACTCTCGGAAACTACTGTGATAGTGTGCTTGGCACACTAAACATCAAAATAGGAGCGCAATTAATAAAAAGAGTTGAAAGTTATAAATACTTAGGGCTGTATTTCGACTATAATATGAGATGGGATAAGCATATAAGATATATCATTAAAAAAACCAAATACCTAATTTTTGTCTTTGCCAAGATAAAAAATATGATAGATACAAAAACATTAATGATAATATATTATGCTTTCTTTCATAGTCTAATCAATTATGGGGTAATTGCCTGGGGTGGTGCGTACGATAATAATATGAAACTAATACAATCAACACAAAACAAAATATTGAAAATCATAAATAAAAATAAATTCTCTCAAACTAATCCACCTCTTGAAATAAAAAAATTATTCCAGTTAGAGTCAATATCCTTACATTATTCTACATTAAGAAATAAATATATAAACAGTGAGAGCAAGACCAGAAACAAAACAATTCAATTACCTAAATGTGATAAAAGAATTAGTGATAAAAATAGCTACAATGAAGCTATAAGCTATATAACAATTAATGAAGAAAAAATTAAAAATGTTTATAGTAAAAGATGCAATATAATTTCAAAATAATAATTAAATCTTAACCAATATATCTAACAAATTATTTAACTGTTATTTATGTACTACAATGGATTTTATCGATGTTAACAAACACTACGCACATACCATTATATAGTTTTTAAGAATTTTGTAGTTTGTAATATTTTTTTTAGTTTGTAAGTTTTCTATGTACCAGATCTACACACAGGCAATAATATTTGCCTCAGTAGGATTTACTTACTTATGTATATTTCGTATATAATAATGTAATGTAAATATTTTCTGGAAATAAATAAATAAATAAATAAATGTTATCGTTCCGGATGATCACGTCATAATACGAGGGTCATTTGACAAGTACCTAGCCTCACCGCCAGATGGTGCCACTATCGCACCAGAAATACATTACAGTGCAGTATCTTCCTGTAAACGGTTACAGACGAAATTTCAGCCGGATCGGAGTTGTAGTTTATTTTTGAGAGCGTGTGAAAACAAATGTGTCCGTTGATTTTTGAAAAAATGGAGAAAGAACAATATCGGTCGGTGATACGATTCTTGTTTTTGGAAGGGAAATCGCGCAGTGAAATTAAAGAACGCTTGGATGCAGTGTATGGGGATGCTTCTCCTTCGATGGCGACCGTTAAATTTTGGTATAACGAGTTTCAACGTGGTCGTACGTCGGTTTTTGATGATCCACGCCCAGGTGCTCCGAAAACAGCCACTACGGAGGAGAACGTGACAAAAATACATGATATCGTTTTGTCAGACCGCCGATTAAAGGTGCACGAGATAGCTGCGATAGTAGGCATCTCAGAAGAACGCGTGTGGCATATCCTACATGAGATTTTAGGCATGAGGAAGCTGTCAGCAAGGTGGGTGCCGCGTTTGCTGACTGCAGACAACAAGCGCATCCGTGTTACCAGTTCAGAGCAGTGTTTGGAGCTGTTTAATCGCAATCCAAAAGAGTTTTTGCGTCGTTACGTGACCGTCGACGAAACATGGATTCACTACTACACTCCAGAGACCAAGGAGCAGTCAAAACAGTGGACCTTACCCGGTGAACCTGCTCCGAAGAAGGCGAAGACGGTCCCGTCGGCCGGAAAGGTGATGGCCACTGTTTTCTGGGATTCTCAAGGTGTGATTTTTATTGACTATCTGGAGAAGGGCAAAACGGTCACAGGACAGTACTACGCCGAACTATTGAGCCGATTTGACGCCGTGTTAGAAGAAAAACGGCCCCATTTGTCTAAAAAGAAAGTGCTTTTCCACCACGATAATGCACCGGCTCACACTTCTGCACTCGCCACAGCTAAATTGGTCGAATTACGCTACGAACTGCTGCCCCATCCACCGTATTCTCTAGATTTGGCTCCGTGCGACTTTTTTTTGTTTCCGAACCTAAAAAATTCGCTCGCTGGGAAGAGATTCCACTCCAATAACGAAATAATCGCCGCCACGGAGACCTATTTTGCAAACCAAGAGAAAACATTTTTTTTCAACGGGGTTAAAAAAATTGGAACACCGCTGGACCAAGTGTATTCAACTAAAAGGAGACTACATTGAAAAATAAATTTTATTTTTTGTAAAATTTTGGTGTTTTCATTTGTAGGCTAGGTACTTATCAAATGACCCTCGTATTATTAGATGTGACATCATTATTTACCAATGTACCGCAAGAGTTAGTTATTAAAGGTTTAGAGAAAAGATATCAACATATGTTTCACCATAACATACCACTTAATGAAATAATAGAGACGTTCAGGTTCTTAATGAACAACACCTTTTTTCAATTCAATGGTAATTTTTACAAACAGATATATTGGTCACCCATGGGTAGTCCAATTAGCCCGTCATTCGCCGATATAGTTATGGTTGATTTGGAAGAGGATTGCATAAAAAAACTAGATTTCATACCATTGTTCTACTATAGGTACGTTGACGATATTATCATGTGCTTACCAAAAGAAAAAATACAACAAGTACTAAATACATCCAATTCTTATCATGAGAATTTAAGAATACACGAAAGTAACATTAAGTTTACCATACATACCAGACAACTTTGAAAAAATTTCAGTTAGTTTGAAAAAATTTGGTATAAAAACTGTACCACAAATTAATAACAATCTCAGTAAGATAATAATAAGAGGTAAAGATAGGATGGAAAAATATGAAAATACCAAAATTGCATACAGGATTTATTGTAATAATTGCAGTGCTAGCTATGTTGGTGAGAATAAACGTACTCTCGGCACAAGAATAAAAGAACATTGTGCAAATACGAAAAAAAGTGATAAAAAATTCGTCATTAACAATCACATCAAAGAACATAAACATAGCTTTAATTTTGACAACGCGAAAATAGTAGATCACGAAAGTTGTTGGAAAAGAAGGTTAATTTCTGAAATAGTGAATATAAAATTACAAGAAAATCCAATCAATATAAAGGAAGACACACAAAATTTAAGCAATTATTATTCACAATTATTTGAAAAACTGAGATAAAATGTTCAAGTTTGTAAAGTGCAATTAACCGTCCATAATTTTAAAGTAACATAAACCTCAAAAATTTTCGAATTAACCGCGGGGCCGTTCTTCGTTGGTATAGTACTGCCACACGAGCACTACAGGTCGGCGGGCGCGCATCAAAACTTTGGTGCACCCATGCAGAGGTGTAGTGCCCGAAAATTTGTGGGAAGATTTGAAAAGGCAGAGGTTTAAAGGTGGAATTTTAAGTATTATTATTAATTTTTAAATAATTGTAGAGTTTTAAATTAATGACATTGTATATTAAATTAATAATTGGGACGTTACTTTATCAATTTGACTAATTAAAAGGGATTTTATCTTATCAGTTGACTTTTAATTTTGACAGTATTATACTGGGTTGATTACTTATCTACATATGCTAATTATACTCAGTGTAATTGTTTTGATTAAGACAAGCCATGTTGACAGTTAACTGTTTACGTTTCTTTAAAATTCTGACTGCTATTGCTTTCTTCTGTGTTAATTAATTAAACTGTTTCGTCCTTGGTGTTAATTTATTTAGTATTGTCCCATTTTTGAGTTAACAGTAAGAATGGATTTATTCAAATTCAGAATATTTATACCAAAGAAGACGGTAACGATTAATTTCACTTGAAAACTAACCTCTTTGCAAAGATTCATATTAAATTCTCATTATTGTTTTTCGTTTTTAGACAGAGTACAAGTACTTATTTTGTAATAAAAATCGACGATGTTAATAAGTTGTAACTGAAATTTAGGTAAGAATGACGAGCAATATTGTGACGTTTATGTATAGTTTAATTTGACTTGTGGTTAACTTCATAAATAAACTTTCAGTGCTTGAGAAGGGTAGCAAACCAGCTATCGAAACGTCGCACGTTTTTTAATAATAATACTATTGTACTCATCAACATCAATTATTTACCTACCTAGAAAACTAAAAAAATTTTTAAATTATCTTGTTCTATAACAATTTTGGTCGTACCGATCTCAAAGGAAGATCTAAATCAAGGCATTTTTGACTATATTAAGGGGGCTAGATACCTTTTTTTTCTGAAATAACAAAAAGTGATATTTTAATACATAAACATAAACTAATTACATCCCACTTTTTACAGATAAAAAGGGGTATATTTACCTCACCTTAGACCTTGGTCTGGGATCTTTATATGGTTCAGAACCATAGTTATCGATTAGGCAAGATTTTTCCCTGTCCGTAAGCTTTCAAACTTTCCTGCGGATGAAATGATCCCAAGTTTGAAGTGGATACTTCCAGAATGCATAATTCTTTTATAGGAATTTTTGATCTCATAAAAAAAAAAAATTTTTTTATGCTTTCTTTTTGTACATTTTGCATTTTAATGTTTTAGACTTTGAATTTTTTCAAAATTTTTATGATGTATACATTTTCCATGACATTCAAGCCTAAATCTCTGCATTGATAAGGAAACTATACTATTCAGAAGTACTCACTTCAAATTTGAAATCAGTTCATCCGCATGATCATCTAAAACACCTTCCGGACGGTGAGCCTATTTTATTAAAAACCATATTATGAGAAAATCAATGTTAAAGTTTTTTTGTACCGCAAGCACGATTTTCGCGTTTTTGAACCTATTAATAGAGCCGAAAACGACCGCTTGTCGACCAGCGAGCGGTAAAAACTGAAAAGCGCTCGCTATCGTTTTTGAATGGAGTTTTCAAGATTGTTTAAGAAAATCATTGATATTTTGAAAAAACGCAAAAATCTATACTTTCGGTACAAAAAATATGGTGTGTACCAAGGGCTAAGTGGGTTTTTTGACCTCGTGTGGTTACAGTACTCGTCTTCGGTTCGCAAACTCACTCGCCTTCGGCTCGTACTAGCTCACCTCCAACTCGTACGCAACCCCACACTCGGTCTAAAAAGACCCACTTTACACTCTTGGCACACAATATACTATTATAACTCATAAGTAGTTATGTTATGAAGTAGACGACATCATTATCAAAAGAGCAAATAATATAATCAGTACATGGCTTCTCAAATCTGCAACTAAGGAAAATAAAATAGAATCAGTCGATGTAACGAACACCCTCGATACCTCAAATAACTCTGTGAAAAAGGAACATAAAGTAATTTTACTGACCTGAAATGCGACCTATGTAATTATCCCAAACCGTCAGAAGCAAAGCATATACACTTCATAAAAGGATCTACGACCACAGAAGAAAATAGGAAATACAACAGACAAAATTATCTACCCATTGAGACGGTTTTCTTTAAGATCGACAAAATGACAGAAGAAAATAGTGAGTTAGCAAAATTAAAGAGAGTAGGGAATGCACCTGGGAAACCTATATTACAAACAAACAGCTATCGCATGTCCTACGGTGATTTAAACTACCTAGGATCTAACAAGGCTATTTTTTACTTTGACAGAGAGATAAGAGGAAAACAAATATTCACCAATTCCATGCACCCTCTTGAAAGACAACCTAAATTTAAGGACCT
Source organism: Torymus aiolomorphi (assembly GCA_036365515.1). Taxonomy (NCBI): domain Eukaryota; kingdom Metazoa; phylum Arthropoda; class Insecta; order Hymenoptera; family Torymidae; genus Torymus; species Torymus aiolomorphi. The sequence continues at coordinate 163,725,561 of CM070875.1, read as the reverse complement.
TGTAGTTATTGACGATATAGTATTTACATCATCCTGTAAATGCGATTCGGCCAATCAACACAAGGAGATGTTTCCTCACTACAGAGTGACATGAGCGGTTGGAATAACCTGTCCAGCCAGACTGAACAATATCGAGAAAATAATATACGCAAGGGACAGGAATGCCTCCTCAGAGAACTGCACGTCGGCTAGATCAATGTTAATCAGATTTTGGTGAAGTCCATAGACACATAGATTATAAACGAACATAATTATTAACATACAATGAGAGAAAATTTATTATATACAAATTGTTAAATAATGAATATTAATTATCAAATATTGGTAAATTTTTAATTTTATACCACTACCAAAAAGAAGGATTGTGCTTAGCTAAGTATTTATAAGAATACTTAAGCAGTAGCAATTCCTATAGCTTCTATAAAATTGTTATACATTAAATTAATTCTAGTCTTAAGTTAGTATTAAGTAGGCTGGACCAGCGAACAGGAAAATATTTTCCTCTGCTGGGTTATTATTGTAATGTAAACTATGTATAATGGTTATGAAATATGTAATTTATTGTACTTTACTCTGGTTAAATAAATTGTCACGGGGTGGTTATTTGGGCTAAGACGCGTTTCTCCCACGTGTCTTAGTTGTGAACCTCTGGATCTTCCAGTTCAATTCTCGGAGACCCAATAGCTCGATTAGGCAGCGGACGCTACAACGCCGTGTAATGCTGCACCTAATCTGGTTACTTACCGTGTAACACGCAAATCGAAGACTCGCGCTTTATTTCTGCCAGGGACTCGAACTCCTCACCGGGTTCCTGGTTCGTGTGCCAGTTGCTCAGTTGTAAAACGATACGTTTTCACTAACGTAACGACCGCGGAGGCGGCGGGGAACGAGGAATGACTAGATCGCGAAATAATAACTCGAGCAGCTAAAGTTAATAATAAAAGACTATTGTTTATTAAGTTAAAGGTTAAATGAGTTGATTGAATAATAATAAGTTAGACAGTTGAAGTGTCGTGTTGAAATAGGTTAATTTCCCTACCTAATGGTGCGCTAGCACGTTATCCCGACGTCAGCTGTCTCGGAGGCTGACGTCACGCTAGCAGTAATTTACGCCGCGCACATGAGGTATAATACGCCTCACGTGTGCGGTATCCTACGGGCGCGTTCGCCGAGTAAAGCGGCGAAGTGAGACAGCGGTCGCGATCACCGCGCGACGCACACACATATAAGTGTGAGAGAGAGGGTAGATGGCGGGGCTGCACGTGTGCGCACCTATTGTGCGCACTCACCGGCTTTGAAATAGCGGGTGATTCGACCTTGAGTCCAACCTTGATAACGTGTGAATCCGGAGTCCACACTCTCTCCTCACACTCGCTCTCTTCGCACCAGAGCGCCTACTCGATGCCGTTGTCCAGGTATGACGAGCCTAGACAAACGGTTACGCGGAGCTAATTCGCGGCGCGGTAGATGCGTGCACGCTTATCTTAATTGGCGATAACTACTACGCAGTCTATTGGACACTCGGCTGGCGTCCTTCCCTCTTGGCTGCGGTGTTGCTGGGTCGGCTTGGGCGTGTCCGTGGAGCTTCGGCTTTGGAGATGATGCGGCAGGTGAAACTAGCCTGTCACACGATCGCACGATAAGTCGCGACACAGCGGTGGAAGTACGCGGAGGCGAAATCTGTAAGTCCCCGAAAAGGCTTCGGCGAACTCGACACTATCACCCTAGGTGTTTAGCGGACGAAACAGCAAAATCTTTCTGTTAAGAATTGATTAGAAAAGCGAAGCGAAATCGAGCGCCTCTTCTTTTTCTCCAAGCGAACTATAACTGCCGGCTCCGCGAGTCTGCTAGTTGTCACGTCGATGTAGCTCCAATTCTGCATCGACGTGCCATCTCGCGTTCGAGAGCGTGAAGTGCTATAACCGCTCGCTGCTACCGACGACGGTACGGTAGGCCGTGACACCCCCCACTCAGACGTCGCTTATCCTTTGGTTTGCGACTCTGCACATTATTCCGACGTCGCCAGTATCGAAAAAGGGGAGGGAGCACGAAGGAACACACAAATAGGTAATTTTTATAAATATACAAAAAATAAACTTTATTTTTCCTCAGCCTACATTAACGCGAGCCCCCTTCTACTAGCGTTCTTCTAGGTGTTGCCGGTAGTAGAAGGGGTCCCGAGGATTGTGGCTCGCTGCACGAGGACACGTCGCTGGGTTGCGGATATTTGGGTACCAGCAAAAGAAACATAGTCGGGGTTGCCGGGGGGGCCGTTGCTCCCCAGGTAGGCGCCGTCCGGTTGCTCTCCGACTGCCGTCCTCTAGAGGGTCTTCGCCTGGAGAGGCTTCGATGTCGGCTCCGCTGGTTGTCTCTTACGGGTTGCGATGCCACAGCAGGAGCTGGCAGTCTCCGCTGCATCGCTGCCCTCTCCTCTGCCCTGGCTCTCTCCAGTTCTTGGTGGATCCTGGCCACTTCTCTCTCCTTTGCCTCGCGGAGGCGGAGAGCTTTATCTATGGTCTGGCGGCTTTCTCGAGCCTCTCGGGCCCTCCTCTCAGCTCTCTGTCGGCAAAATTGGACCGTCTCCGCGAGTTCCTCCTTGCGGTCCTGTACCAGGTTGTACCAGGTATTGGAGTACTCCATCGCCCTTGCGTAATCGTGGAAATTATCTCACTCCTTCATGACGGCTTTTTCTTTCTCTCTAGCCAACTTGGTTAAATAAGCGTTCTAACATCGCCAGATGTTCTTTGAACGTTTCTGTTGCGATGATAATGTCATCTAGGTAAGAGAACGCGTATGGCTCTAATTCATGCCCTATTACTCGGTGAATCATGCACCGAAAGGTGGCTCCTGCGTTCGACAGTACATAAGGCATCCTTTTGAATTGAAAAAGACCAAGGCCTGGCACTGTGAACGCAGTTATTTCACGCGACTCTTCTTTCAAAGGTATCTGATGATACGCGCTGCTCAGATCCAAAGTTGAAATATAGCGGGCGGCTTGAAGCTTCCGCAAGATCTGATCCATATTTGGCAGCGGGTATGCATCTCCCTTTGTGGCCGCGTTGACTTTTCGCATATCTATCACCATACGGTGTTTATTGCCAGCTTTCAGCACCATAACGGCGAAACTGGCCCATGGGCTCGACGACGGCTCGATCAATCCGGCTGCCAGTATTTCTCGCACCTGTCGGTGCATTTCTTCCTCCAATTTACTAGAAATCGGGTATTGTTTCTGCCGGATTGGTCGAGTTTTACCAACGTCTATCTCGTGTTCGGCCCAATTAGTGCAGCCAAGCGGAGCATCCACTGATGGGAGAGCTCTCGTCAAAAGGGCTTGTAAGCGCTGGTGTTCTTCCAGCGTGATATCAGTGAGACCTGCTGAAGAAGCTTTTATCGTGTCGATGGAGGCGATCCTGATCTTTGTCGGGTCTTTTGGATCTGACGTGGAGACACAGGCTAGTTCTAGTCCGATACTCTTTCCGGATTTTCCCACTATCAACCTGTTCTCCACGGGATCATGCATTGTTTCGAACGCATGGACGAAATTGGAACCGAGATAGCAGTCAACCTCCAAATTTGGTATTATCGATACCAGCACGTCCTTTTTGATCCCGCCCAACTCGAACGGGAGATCTACGTGTCCCATTACGCGGAGCAAATTATTACCAGTAACCCGAGCGATCCTATCACTGTTCTCGATGCTCCGGTATTATACAGCGCGCGAATGCGGAACCCTCCGATTCCCACTTGTACCCACCAACGCAACTCGTCGGATTGTACTGGAATCTGGTTGGAGCTGGGTTCAAGCTCCTTCGCGGAAGTATTCCGTTGCTCGACTTTCACTTCGTCTGAGCATTGCTCGGCCTTGACCTGGCTAGCGGTCACTACTAGGTCAGTTGGTCGCTCTACCTCCTTACTTGACACTTTCGGGGCCTCTTTTATGGTCTCGGCGGATTCGGACCCATCTAATCGCGCCGATTCTCGCTTCCTGAACACTAGGGGCAAAACGAGCGGCGATATCCTATCCTGCCATAGCCCCAGCACTTAATCGGCTCGGCAGGTCCGCTGGGTTTTTGGCTCATCTCTCCGCCACCTTCACTTCTCTTGCCGCCACCGGTTCAGAGTCGTTTCTCTTCGTCTTTCATCGCTTTATTCTTTGCCGGTGGCGGTTTGCCCTTATCTTGGCGATAATCGCCTTTTCTTCTAGAGCTATTGCCGGATTGACGAGAGTTCTGTTTATTTCTCAGCTCGTTCAATCCGGCTTCTAACCTCGAAATCGCCGCCATTATCGACTGTTCTAGGGGCGTTTCTTGGCCTGCGGAATCATCATACGCTCCAGCTCCCACACCGAAGAGCTTTGGCTTCGCAGGTTTTGAGGCTTTGGCTTTGTACGCCGCCTCTGGTAACATGGATAGATCCGGGGGCAGTGGTGGTTGGAAAAGCCTTTCTGTTTCGAGAGTCATCTCTGCTTCTCATACCATCTCTTGTAACTCGTCGATGTCACGGAAGTCAGCTCTCCTCACCAGCTTTTGGATTTCCGGCCTTAAATTCCGGTGCAGCATGTAGGGCTGCATTTCCTGGCTCGGAATTGACTCCATCTTCCTGATTATTACCAGGAGGCAAGTTATGAAGTCTCTTGATAATTCATCTTCTCCTTGCGTCCTGGCTGTCGCTTCGGCTAATAAACGCTGTTGGTAACCTCTTCCGGTTCCATACCAACGACGAGCTGCTGAACGAAAGTCTGACCATGTGTTCCATCTGTGTTTCTCTACTTGGAACCACATGGCTGCTACTCATTTCAAGAGTTCAGGCAGGGCTTGTAACACCTCAGCGTCCATTAGACTGGTAGATCCGCAACACGCTTCCACTATTTCGAAGAAAACTTTTATACTCTGGCCTTTTTCACCGGAGAAGGAAACGTTCCATTTACGGACAGTGAGTCAGACGTCAACAATGGGGAAGGTTCGCCTTCTTAACGACGAATCTTCGACTCCACTGGCGCCGAGGTTCTCGGAGGTTTTGTTCCTCGAGAATCCTCCCCCCTACCCCCAGGCTCTGATACGGTTGCCCAACAGTGTCTGGATCCTGTCTCGCACCTGGGAGGTCGATGCTCCGTCTCGATTCGGATCACGTGTTCCCTCCTTCGTCTCTGCCGGTCGTCTTCCATCCTGGTGCTAGATGCTGTTCCTTGCATTGCGCCGGCTGCTCGCAAGGTTCTATTCTCCTGCATCATGTTACCGCAGAACTCTAAAAATGCTTCTGGTACCAGGAATTTCATGCCGTATGCTGATATTATCGCTACCATCAGCTCGGGAAACTGTGCAAGCGTTGTGTCGTCTGCTATAGAACTCTGGTTCACAATGTTACCAGAGTTCCGCTGGCCCGATATCTCTTCCGTTTTCACGCCTGTCGTCTCTTCTCCTGTCGATTGTTGCGGCGAGGTCGCATTTATTGCCAACCTTGTTGCCTCAAGGTTGGCTTTTGTCGCATCGTCTTCTGCCAGCATGGTTAATGGGTGTGGTTCATCCATGGATTCACCTGTTATATTCTCCCATGCTGGTGGAAGGTCTTCTTTGCTGTGTTCTTGGATGAACGTGGTCCAGAGATTCTCTCTCTTTATGAGCAGGAAATATTCGTCCCTGCCCTTCTTCCATTTGAAAATCCTCCGGTTCGTATATTCCAAGTAGCCACTGCGACATCCTGTTCATCTTTATAAATTTTGATCCACTAGTTTTCATACCCAGTATCTGTAGATGATCATCTACTTCTTTTGCCGTCAAACATTGGCACCAATTTCCGATGGCTTCCTCTATATTCTGCGCCATTTTAGATTCTTGTTCCGCTTGAAGTCTTCGTTACACGCACTTGAATGTGTATTTCAGAGTGTGGTTGTGTGTGCGATTTCTATTAAAAGGATCATTCCCTAAGGTGCACCTTATTAATTCATAAATAAATATATATGTATGTATAAATAATCTATAATATATTATAATTCTACCTAACTTCCACACTCTGAATTTCCCTTCGAGTTGCAAAGAGTTGATACCAGTCGCTCGGTTTCAAAATGCACTGGCTGATTTTCTTTCTAATTTGCCAGTAATTGGTGCTTCGATCCCGATTTAGCACGAATTACTGGTTTGTCGCTGTTTTTCAGCTGTTTTAAAATTTTGACTCTGTAAAAAAATTAAACGCCAGCCAGGTCACCGCGGGTTCGAATCTAGCCCTCAGTTCGATTCTTTGTCTCTGGTTCGAATCCCCTGAGGGTATCATCTATACTAGCCATCACTAGGCTAGCAACTGGTATCGATTGAATGCTCGTCACAAATTTAGTCGAGTGTTTAATCACCTGATGCTTCTCTTCACAAATTTTTATCATTATTTAAACAAACTGTTATTGTTGTTTAAACAATTAAAGATCTCGCTCGCACTTCTATTCCGCCTAGGCGCACCGTATCTAACCATTCACGACGTTCTAAGAAAAACAGAACTTTGTAGCCAACAGCAATTTTCCTTGATTTTTCACAAAAATCTTCGAACTTCTACCCCCAGAGTGTTTGCTGTTGGTTGGTTATCGTCCTTTATTCACTTCCTAACTAAAACTCTAAAAAAAACGGGAAAAACGAAAAAAGAAATTTTCGGGATTCGAACTTTGCTCCGTCGTAGTCAAAATTTCGCGATATTCCCAAGCACACACACATTTAGGGCGCCAGTTGTCACGGGGTGGTTATTTGGGCTAAGACGCGTTTCTCCAGCGTGTCTTAGTTGTGAACCTCTGGATCTTCCGGTTCAATTCTCGGAGACCCAATAGCCCGATTAGGCAGCGGACGCTACAACGTCGTGCAATGCTGCACCTAATCTGGTTACTTACCGTGCAACACGCAAGTCAGAGATCAGCGCTTTATTTCTGCCAGGGACTCGAACTCCTCACCGGGTTCCTGGTTCGTGTGCCAGCTGCTCAGTTGTAAAACGATACGTTTTCACTAACGTAACGACCGCGGAGGCGGCGGGGAACGAGGAATGACTAGGTCGCGAAATAATAACTCGAGCAGCTAAAGTTAATAATAAAAGACTATTGTTTATTAAGTTAAAGGTTAAATGAGTTGATTGAATAATAATAAGTTAGACAGTTGAAGTGTCGCTTTGAAATAGGTTAATTTCCCTACCTAACGGTGAGCCAGCACGTTATCTCAGATGTCAGCTGTCTCAGAGGCTGACGTCACGCTTATAATAGGCCTCACGTGTGCGGTATCCTACGGGCGCGCTCGCGGAGTAAAGCGGCGAAGTGAGAGAGCGGTCGCGATCGCCGCTCGACGCACACACGTATAAATATGAGAGAGTGGGTAGATGGCGGGACTGCACGTGTGCGCACTTGTTGTGCGCACTCACCGGCTTTGAAATAGCCGGTGATTCCACCTTGAGTCCAACCTTAATAACGTGCGAACCCGGAGTCCACTCTCTCCTCACACTCGCTCTCTCCGCACCAGAGCGCCTACTCGATGCCGGTGTCAAGGTACGACAAGCCTGGACAAGGGGTTACGCGGAGCTAATTCGCGGCGCGGTAGATGCGTGCACGCTTACCTTAATTGGCGATAACTAGTACGCAGTCTATTGGACACTTGGCTGGCGTCCTTCCCTCTTGGCTGCGGTGTTGCTGGGTCGGCTTCCGCGTGTCCGTGGAGCTTCGGCTTTGGAGATGATGTGGCAGGTGAAACTAGCTTGTCGCACGATCAGTCGCGGTACAGCGGTGTAAGTACGCGGAGGCGTAATCTGTAAGTCCCCGAAAAGGTTCGGCGAACTCGACACTACCACTCTTGGTGTTTAGCGGACGAAACAGCAAAATGTTTCTGTTAGGAATCGGTTAAAAAAAGCGGAGCGAAATCGAGCGCGTCTTCTTTTTCTCCATGCGAACTATAAGATGGCCGCTGCCGGCTCCGCGAGGTCTGCTAGTCATCACGTCGATGCAGCTCCAATTCTGCATCGACGTGCCATCTCGCGTTCGCGAGCGCGAACTGCTATAACTACTCGCTGCTACCGACGTCGGTACGGCAAGCAGTGACAAAATAAAATAATGCATTGACTTCCTTGCGTAGAATTTTATTCGCCTTGGTATTTATTGACCTAGAAAACAAAATCAAGTATTAGTTATTACATAACATTTTGGCTATACATGCATTAATTCATATATCTTAGATACTTATCGTTTTTTCGCCCTAGGTCAAAAGCTTTTATGTGTGCTATTGGCAGTAATCCCCTTAACCTCATCTGTCAAGCCCATGATCCCATGATAGTCGCAGGATGTGGCTGTCAACCAGTGTTCTTGCCTAGAAATCACTGAAACACATAAAATATATTTTTTAATTTTTGGTTTAAAAAACAATAGTATAAAGAAACTTGATGAATTTACTTTAATAAATAAAGTAAAAAAGAAATTTGAAAAAATAATACACACATATGAGACGTTTCACGTCAACTGTCCCAGCGCGCGCCGCTGGAGCCCCACATCGTGCTATTTCTAACTCACGTTTATGATACTAAAATATACTTAAAAAAATTGTTTGATAAGCGTTTTCGACGTATTTTTTCCTCAGTTTTCCAATGGCATAAGCAGTTTTTCCGAAATTTTCAATTTTCACCTTCAAAAAGTACAAAACATGTTATATCTCAAAAAGTGTATTTTTAATATTTTTTTTTACCCTCTAGATCGAAAGCTGAGCACTTTTTACGTAGGAAAAGATATTTTCCAAAGAGTGCCCGAGATGTTTTTTGCGAAAAATAGAATGCGAAAGAGTTTTTGAAGATGAAAACGGAAAATTTTGAAAAAACTACCAACATCATTGGAAAGCTGAGGAGAAAATACGTCGAAAACGCATATCAAACAATTTTTTTAAGTACTTTTTAGTATCATAAACATGAGTTAGAAATAGCAGGATTTGGGGCTCGCGGGCCGCGCGCTGGGACAGTTGACGTGAAACGCCTCATATATGTATGTATTATATAATAATAAAAATAACAATAATAATTGCTTTATTAGATTAAATACTAGTTTATTATTAATTATACATTTTTCGGCTCTTCGCCTTTCTATACAAAAAATATGTATATTTGTGTATATTTTGTACATAGTTTGCGTACAAAATATTGATCAAATACAAAGGCATATATGTTATATAAATATACTTACATAATTTAAAATGCACCTGCTGTATATGAATCATCGTATTCGGCTGTTCCTTTCTTTCTCTTCCAGACTGAACAAGGTTTACATAAGCGATTTTTAATAACAACATTCAAAACCTTGCCTTATCTGTTGCCAATAATACTGGTGGACGTCTTGTAGGCAAAATAAGCCCCTTTTCCTCCAAGAGCCGTCACCAGAAACAATAAGTTGTAAGGAGGTCACATGTAGCTGCAGGCTCGGTGTCAGCAGGGCACGAGCACACGTTGGACGGGCGACACCATGTTGAGCGCGCACATGATGAAGACGCCGAGCGGACAGCGCAAGCACTCGCGTACACACACACTCACAATGGCCGGATCGAGCGGCAACGCGGAGCACACGCGAGAGAGAGAGAGAGAGAGAGGCATGGAGGGTGCTGGAGGGAGCGGGCGCGTAAGAGGAACGCGGTGAGCGACGTCGAGAGCCGACATCACAAGCGTGCAAAGCGGACAATAGTGCGAGAGGCGCAGACTGAGCGCCGCGCAGCCAGCCCGCACATTAGTCCAGGAATTCTGTCACAGCCCAATGTTAAATTAACAGGAATTTCTAATAGAGTAAAAAAATATGAGCGTATAGGAAATTAAATTTAAAAATGAGTTTCTTTTTCATTAAATTCGATCCTAAGTAGCGAACATAATCAAAAAAATTGGCAAAGTGTCCAAAAACGGTTTTTCGTAAATAACTAAAAAACTATAGCTCCTACCCAAGAAAGTTAAATGAGAAAATTGTAGGTATTAAAAATATCTATCAAAATGCTCTATTATAATTTATCGATATTTATCGTATTTTTCGAGTTATATCGAAAAAACCTATAAAAATCGGGTTCTCTAGATCTCATTAACTATAACGTTTCCATACTTGTTACTTGCAATAAATATAGCTCATGGTCAGATAAAAAAAATGCTTTTTTGAAGAATTAAAAAATATTGATTATTTATCGAGTTATCTGGATTTGTTGAAAAAAAAGGTGCTCTCATAAGTTCGTTAAATCTTCTCAGGGAATGGTGCTAGAGCAACTATTCAGAGCTTATTTTGTTCTTAAAGAGTTCTTCCATCATGATATTGAAAAATTGTATCGATTTTGTTTATTTAAAGGGTCAAAAAGTCAATTTGAAAATATTGCACTTTTTTAGACATGTTTTTATTTGAATAATTTTCTTAATTTTTATTTCTTGGAAATGACAGTTACGGGAATAGATTCCTGGCATTTTTTCACAAATTTTGAAAAAAAAAAAAAAAAAAAAATTCTACGACTATCAGGAGCCGAGATAATTTATTTCAAAAAAATCTGGAAGGCGAAATAAACGTCGTAGAGCACTGAGCTTAACGCATGTTAACGTTGAATGTCTATATTTTCAATAAAAAAATACTAGGATATGATTCATTGGTTTGTAGTATTCGAAATTTAATAATAAAGTGCGAAGCGTGCGGACGCGGAGAGCGGCAGCTCTGGAGTTGCCGGCGGAGTGGGGAGAAGTGCTGCGCGCATTTCGTGCGTTCAAAATAAGTCGCGCTTGCTAAATCTTTAATATCTCATAATTCATATCATATTTATTCTTGCCTTAGAAGCTAAATAGACCCGGGAAAACCTCATTTTTATTTACTTTCTCATATTTTCTTTAATTTATTCGGTATTTAAATTATCTTTTACTATAACTACAATTTTTGTCGTGCAATATCTCAATTTTTGCCTTATTAATCATATTAATATTATATATTTGTTGCTGGATTTTCCAATAATTTTTTCCATTTATTTTAAAATATATATGCACAATTATTTATTGCATTTATAACTGTACGTATTTATAATATTAAATTATAAATCCGAAAATTCAAAGCACTGAATTACTTTTCAAAGTTTTGAAACGTAACGGTATATTTGGAAGGGACGCAGGTATAAGTATGACGGTTATGAAAGAGCAGCTGCGTATAGCGTTGGTCTCGCAGTATTCTGAAGTATAAAAACATGTCTAAAAAAGTGCAATATTTTCAAATTGACTTTTTGACACTTTAAATAAACAAAATCGATACAATTTTTCAATAGTATGATAGTACAACTCTTTAAGAACAAAATAAGCCCTGAATCGTTGCTCTAGCACCATTCTCTGAGAAGATCTAACGAACTTATGAGAGCACCTTTTTTCAATAAATCCAGATAACTCGATAAATAATCAATATTTTTTAATTTTTCAAAAAAACATTTTTTTATCTTACCATGAGCTATATTTACCGCGTGTAACAAGTATGGTAACGTTATAGTTAATGAGATCTAGAGAACCCGATTTTTATAGGTTTTTTCGATATAACTCGAAAAATACGATAAATATCGATAAATTATAATAGAGCATTTTGATAGATATTTTTAATACCTACAATTTTCTCATTTAACTTTCTTGGGTAGGAGCTATAGTTTTTTAGTTATTTACGAAAAATCGTTTTTGGACACTTTGCCAATTTTTTTGGTTATGTTCGCTACTTAGGATCGAATTTAATGAAAAAGAAACTCATTTTTAAATTTAATTTCCTATACGCTCATATTTTCTTACTCTATTGGGAATTCCTGTCATCAGTTGTCTATAATGCCTGGACTACATGGAAGATGGTGGGAGCGAGCAGAAGTAGCCGCGAGAGACAGATACTCGCGCAGCAGCAAGATAGGCGCCACGCGAGGAGAGAGAGAGTAGCGGAGAGGGAAGCCGCCCTGGCCGACACGCAGCAGCCAGGCAGGCGCCACGTGGGGAGAGAGAGAGTCGCGGAGAGGGAACTAGCACTGGCAGCAAGGCCGGCTTCGCGCGGGGAAAGAGGGAGAGAGTTAGAAGCATAGTGCGCGTGGGCATGGAATAGTTAGAAGCGTAGAAGGGGGAGCGCGCCGCGACAGTCAAGCCGCCGGATGGTGCAACAAGTGATGTAGGGGCCGCGCGTGCTGTGCGCAGACCTATCATGACTCAAATTAATCGGGAGTTATAATTTTTCGGACAAAATAGGACGAATCCAGGGTGAAAGCCAATGAACAGGAGCCACGTAAAGGGAGGAGACTAGAGCGGAGGGCTTGAGGTTAACCGAGCTGAGTAGACGCGCTCTATTGATCATCAACCAGCACCAGCAGCAGTCGCACCTTTGAGCACTAGTGGTTTTGTAGTTAAGAGAAGTTTGTTTGAAGAGCGATAGTCGATAGTAGAGTTAGTAGTTGTAGACGAGGAGTTTCGTATAAAAGAAACGAATTGAAACAGTAAGTAGCTACGAGACGAGGACATTGAGGCCTAGGCTGAGGGTTAGAATTCGGCATATACTGTTCGTTGGTTAAGTTGTGCCGTATAGTTCGAGTTGTAGGTGCAACATAGTCGGTGGACACTGATCGCTCCAGAGTTGCTTCGAGAATACTCTAGAATATGGAGACTGGGGACTTATCGTGTCCATGTTTTTTTATCTTTGCCTTACAGGATCGAAGCCGTAAGCAGGAGCTTCTGGCGGAGTACGCCATCTTGATTGCCCTTCCAGTGACCGTTACAAAGGATACAGTCACTACAACGGCCATTTTGGGGCCTCATCGTTTAAATTTCATAAACTAACTCTAATTACTAATCACGGTGAATAGTTGTTATTAGTGAGTGTATTTCCTTGTGTTGTACGCTCGAGTATTATTTTCAGGGAATTAAAATTATCGCCGTGGATAGTCCGTGACGTCACACTGTTACACCGTTGGTGGAACAAGAGTCTCGGTTGTTGCTCATCATCTGAGCCCCCTTTGTCGAGATAGAAGTCTTTGGTAAGGAGGTGACTCGGTTTGGAGTAAGGAGCCACGAAGGTAAGGTGTCCTAGTGCTCGTGTTGGGGTCGCCCTTGATAATACAGACCCAGTCGGCGGTTATAAAGAAGCACTTCGTCACAAAGTCCAGTATTTGGTGATGTGAACTTTACTTCTTCTTTCACTGCTGTGACAACAAACTCTTGAGCCGCTTCTGCACAAATATTTCCAAGATGCACATTGATTTTATCATAAGCAGAACGGGCTACTGATCACCATCAGTAGCCCGTTTTTTATCACCATAAATCCATGATTCCACAGAAAGTTGATAGTCCAGTGTGACCGCGGCCAAGTGCACGCATGGCAAGCACACTCCTTCTATTTATTTCCCATGTACTATTCATAGGGCCAACTTTCTTACAGGAATTTACTGCTGCAATTTGGCCACATTGAACACACACAAAATCAATTTGAAATCCAAAACCTTAAAGGCTGGATTCGCTTATATGAACAGTCATATAAGCGAATCAAGCCTTCAAGTTTTTCCTCATTATCGATATTTCCTTGAAAAATTCTAACCCTCTTCTTGGACCTTCCTCTTGAGTATTTGAAGTCATGAGCAGTCGTAATCCCCCTTCCCTTCGCATCTCGTCCATTCTTTGAAGCCATTTTCAAACTTTGTTAAAAGTCACTTCACTTCCTTTTTTAAAACACTATTTTTATATTTTGGTAAGCACACAACTCTATAAACACATTAATTTTTCTGTCAAATAAACACACGAACCGCAAATACAAAAAAGAAAAACACTTTTTATGTTCAAAGCGACGTAAAACGAATCGTAATAATCGAAGCATTCCATTCAACTGTCAGTTGTGTTTACACAAATTAAAGGGCTAAAAGTGGGTTACCATGTCAAATGCTCAGGGTCCTTTCTACATATGAAGCGTTTCATATCAAATACCCCAGCGCGGCGCGTGAGCCCTAAATCGTGTTATTTCAATCTTATGTTTATGACGCTAAAATGTACTTAAAAAAATATTTGATAAGCGTTTTCGACGTATTTTTTCCTCAGCTTTCGAATCATGTAGGCAGTTTTTCCGAAATTTTCTATTTTCACCTTTAAAAACTACGAAACATCTTATATCTCAAAGTATATTTTTAATATTTCTTTTTGACCATTTAGATCGAAAGCTGAGCATTTTTTACATCGGAAATGATTTTTTACAAAATGTGCTCAAGATGTTTTCTTCGAGAAATAGAACGCAAGAGAGTAGACGCAATGCCTCTTCTGCGCGCGGTATATCGCGTGAATTAGGCCTGCATCGCTACCTAATAACCTTTCATAATCTTTACCTGTTCTTTCGAATTCCTTGTATTGTATGCATAATATTTTATCGGTTATTTTATAAAAAAAAGAGTTTCATAACTGACAGCAATATAGTAACTATACTAACGCTTTTTTCTCAGTGCAGATAATTTTTCTTTGTTTTTTCTAACAGTTTTTTTCGGGAAGATTTGATATTCAGAACTTAAAGATGTTTTTTTGAGCTTTAATGTACTTTCATCCATTGGAATAATAGCATTGTAACGTGCCTGGTATGGATTTAGCCTTATTCAGTCTTGGTTTTAGTTTCAAGACAGTTGCTTCTTATTCTTCTTTGCGTTTCTTTATCTTTTGTGACGCGCTTCTCGCATCCCATAAGAATTTATTGGCAAGCTACTAATGGGAGGCGAAACGTTCCCAGACACCCAGCTATGTGCACACGCATGTACACATAGCTCATCCGGTGTTTTTTCCGTCTGTCGAGGTACGAGGAGAACGCTAGCAGATGACGCACACGCACACCCTTACCACTACCTAGGAGTACAAGCCGATGCCGGAGAGCCAGAAGTCGAGAGAAAGAAAGTGCGAAGAGGCCGTCAGGGAAGAACGCCGAGCCACATATTCGCGCGGCTCACAGACGACGCACACTGATTATTACAACTGTGCGCCGGGTATGAGCTTGTCCATGTGTGCTCGGCCGCCATATTGCGCACGCAGCATCAGACGTCGAGGAGGACGCCAGCTGCCGATGGGGACGATGCGGGCTGATGACTGCAAGCGCACCATAACACGAACACCAGCACACCACAATAACAACACCCGACGCGCAAACAGCAGGACACGGCGAAAGGCTGTTCGACGGCCACGAGGCCAGCAGCCACGCGTATGCGGATGGAGACGAGAGTGACAGAGATAGCGCGACGGCGCTCGCGTGTGTGTGAGTGAAAGAGACACGGCCAGCGGCAGCCTGCGTGCTGTATACCGCCGTATGCTTATGAGAGAGAGAGAGAGAGAGAGAGAGAGAGCGACGGCGCTCGCGTGTGTGTGAGTGAAAGAGACACGGCCAGCGGCAGCCTGCGTGCTGTATACCGCCGTATGCTTATGAGAGAGAGAGAGAGAGAGAGAGAGACGGCGCTCATGTGCGAGACTGAGAGAGACACGGCATGCGGCAGCCTGCGTGCTGTATACCGCCGTATGTATGTGAGAGTGAGAGAGGTGCGCAGTGGCGCTCGTATGAGAGGGAGAGAGAGAAAGGAGGCCAGCAGCAGCCTGCGTGCTGCTCACGGCCGCGCAAGAGGGGTGCGCCGAGATCCATCAGCCGCGTGAAAGCATGAGAGAGAGAGAGAGAGAGAGAGAGAGAGAGAGAGAGAGAGAGAGAGAGAGAGAGAGAGAGAGAGAGAGAGAGATAGCCTTTATTTACCAGAATGGCAAAATTTTAAAATACAAAATAGATTAATATTAAAATACAATATAAATTAACAATAAATAGTCTTAAATATTCTCTAACAAATATTCTTAAATAAGATAACAAATAAACGTATTTTGGTGAAGGGTCTATCCCAGTCATATTAAATTGCGTAATGAGACAATACAGTCATAAATAACTAATCAAAGTCCAAAAGGACAAATAACTTAGTGTATATACAATATCACAGTCAACTTAATATACGGCCGGCGGCCACGTTTATTTATAAATACCAAATACAAATGGAGGCTAGGGATCGATGTCGAATAGGTGCTGACGCACCGCCCTCTTAAACGCAGCAAAAGATGGCAGGTGACGAATGGAGGAGGAAATAGAGTTCCAGAGACGAGCACCCTGAACTTGGAAAGTTCCGGCACCAGTCTCCGTGCTCACCTTGGGGATGTTAAGTTCCCGCAGCTCTCCCCTAGCAGAGGGCCTGGGCGTATGCTTGTCGAAAAAATCCGCTAAGTAACCAGGCTCACGTATCCGAGTAATTTTATAGAGTAAGAGGGCTGTAAAATACAGTCTGCATGAATTCGTTCGAAGCTAGCCCAGCCGTTTCCGATAGGGGGTGTTCATCCCTCTTAACCCCCAAAATATACCTCACACATGTATTACTCAATCTCTGTAGTCGGGACCTTTGTTCGTTCGTCGTGTTCAGACACACTACTGTGCAGTAATCAAGATGCGGTTGGACTAAAGTCTCGACTAGTCTTTTGCGAAGCGTCTCATTGGTGCATGCCCTGATGAACCTCAGACTGTATAGGACTTTATTTACTGTGTTAGTAATCGCGTCAATCTGAGGTTTCCACGTAAATTTACTGTCCATCGTGACACCAAGACTCACAACTTCGCTACTGAATGGGATGAGAATCCCCTCCCCCAACCCAACACCTGGCAAGCCTTTCGAATTGAGATCATTGACATTTTTCTTTGAGCCGAAGAATATAGCTTTGGTCTTGCCAGCGTTGAGGCTCAGGCCAGAGCGCTCGGCCCACTCAGCCACCATTTGTGCCGCATTAGAAAGTCGAGCTATGGCCCCCAAAACTTCCTTTTTGGTGGTGTTTAGATAAATCTGAAGGTCATCTGCATAAAAGATATGATTTATCGCTAGTCCGTCAAGTATGTCGTGCAGGTCGTTGACGTAAAGGCAGAAAAGTAGGGGACCCAGGACAGAACCCTGTGGAACTCCCATATTGGTTTCTAGGAAATCCGAGTTACCATTCTTTTGAGAGATTACCATCTGGGACCGACCTTGTAAGTATGATTTGATCCACAGGAGAGCTGCCCTGGAAAAGCCTAGCTGCCGAAGCTTTCGCAGAAGCTTTGATGGCGAAATCGTATCAAATGCCTTACTAAAATCAAATAATAATAGAAGAGTTACCTTCTTTTTATCAATGGCCATACGCACATCGTCCGTCAGTTTAATCAGAGCTGTTTGAGTACTGTGGTGTTTACGAAGACCGGTTTGGAGGGGATCAAGAAGTTTATTTTCATTAAGATACTCCGTAATTTGGGTGTGGGCAAGCTTTTCAAGAACCTTGGAGAGGAAACAGAGCATTGCAATGGGCCGAAAGTCCGAGGCTGATGTTGGTGCCACTTTCTTTTTAAGTGCAACGAGCTGCGACCTTTTCCAGGCCCCCGGAAAGATCCCCTGAGCGAAAGACGAGTTGAAAATGTTGACCAGAAAGTCGCCAACAACCGGAAGAGCCCCCGCAACAACCTGCTGGGGAATCCCATCCGCCCCCTTTGCCTGCAAGAAGTGAGAAATGGCAAGGACAACATCATTATAATTTACCGGTTTAAAATGAAAACCCTGCTCATTTGCAGTATTTATCAGGTCCAAGCTTCGTCTATGTCTTCCAAAGGAGAGGAAGAGACCCCAGCGAAGTGAGCATTTAACTCTCCCGGCGTGAACCCATGAAAATCCTCGTCTTTACGTTTCGAAAGGAGGCCAAGGTTACGCATTTCCTTCCAGATATTCTTATTATTATCGAGAGCATCAGTGAGATGTTGTTGCATGAAGGAATTCCGCTCTTCGATTAGGCGAACGTCGACCTCCTCACCGAGTCGGAGAAACTCATCGAGCAGCTCAGCTCTCCTAGTGCGCTTATAACGCCCGTGAGTAGCAATGCGCTTATCAATGAATAGCCTCAACTCAGGCCCAAGCTAAGGAGCATATTTTTATTGGGACAAACCTGTTTAAGAGGCGCCAAATTGTTAATTACTATATTAAGATTATGATTCAATGAGAGCAGAGCACCCTTCAAGTCGGTTTCGATTGAGCTCATGGCCATCCAGTCACATTGAATGAGCATATCATTTAGTGCTTCCGGACTTATGCTCTTGTAGTCCCTATAAGAGAAAGATTCTCGAACGGGATTCAAAGAGTAGATGTCTATAGTAGCATCCAAAATGCTATGCTTTCCAAAACTGGGCAGACTTTCGTTCTTGTACTCCAGTACTGTATCATTATCGTCCGTCAAGATTAAGTCAATCCATGTGTGAGCGGTAGAGGTTCGATGCGTAGGGCCATGCTGAACAATTTGAAGAGAAAGCTCTTCCGTAAGACGCCGGATGGTGTTTGCGTCATCGGATGCCGACAACAGATCCGCATTCAGGTCCCCCATGATGATTTTGTGGCTATACTCAGCTGTTAAGTCTCTCAAGATGGAGAAGAGATCAGATTGCTTTTGCATTTGAATTTTAGGGAGCCGATATATCACCCCTACGAGGACAGGGGGAGAGTCACCCTGCTGCACGCTACAAAACAAGTATTCAGGCTTATTTGGCGTGTCCGGTCCGTGAGTATTAGAAGTGTCAAGCACACGAACGGTATAATCACTGCGCACATACAGCACAACTCCCCCCCCCCCATTCACGTTTCGATCCTGTCTGATCAAAGTATATCCCTGAACCCGAATGAGGCCGTCATCGACAACCGGGCCCAGCCATGACTCCGCAATTCCAAAAATATGGTAGGAGGGATTCTCCGCAAGGAACAAGCGAAGTCTCTCAATGCGCGCTCTTAGCGAGTTAATATTGAGGAACCCCGCCTTAAAGAAACTACCATTCCACCGTCCCCCCTTCGCCACTGGCCCAGTAGCGTCAAAGAGTTGCCGCCGGACCATTTGCCAGAGCCGAGCCTTTGTCTGCATTATCTACCTCAGTCGGTGCTATGTTACTGACAGCTGTTGATTTTGCGGAAACTGACTGGCACGCTGTATAAATAGCTTGAAGGTCCGCAGCTTATGCGAAGACATGCGCACGCTCACCATCTCTTCTCCTAGCTAGGAACCTGCCTCCCGCATGCCAGACGTACTTGAAGCCAAGTCCCTGAGCTATTGGCCACAAGTTTTTAAAAAGAAAGAAGTTTTCTTGGGACAACATCTCGTTAATAAAAATTTTTCGCGCTGGCATGCAGGAAGCAGCCTCTGAATCCAACAGGTCGAGTTTAATATCGCTAGTCGTGAGATAGTTGTTGGAAAGCGCACGCTTGGCTCGCATCACTTCTCTGACTAACCTGGGCTTTGCTAGTCGAACGATTATAGAGGGCAATGCACCCGAGCGCGATCCCAAGCTCTCCACCGAGCTCTCTCCTGGTTCCCGGGTTGGTCCCGGGGTCGCAAAACACGAGTGCCAGCAATATCGTCTCTCTGAAGAGAGGGAAGAGCGGTGCTGATTACCGCGAAGGCAATATTGTCCAGCTTCATTGCATCTGGGTCGACATTACTTTTCAATACACCATTAATCATTACCTCGCAACACTCAGCTCCGTCCTTGCGAGATCTCGTATCAGAGCTTCCGAGACCCAACCGAGGAGAGGAGGAACATGAGCCGTAAGTATCACAGCCGATGGCTGAGTCAAAAGAGGCTGGGGGAGCAGCCCTTATCAAGGGAGAATCTAAAGACTCTCGAAACGGACAAGCACCTCGGAGACTCTCAATTCCAGCGTGGACTTTTCGTAAGTCGTCTTTAAAACCTCCGGTAGTCTCGAGCAGCAACCTCATGTTAGCGTTTGTTTCGCTTAACACACCAGTGTGGTTAGCTATTTCTCCCTCAAGAGCAGAGACTCTGGCTGTTAAATTTGCCTCATCGACAGCAGCGCCCCTACAGGAGAACGTAGGAGTTACACTGTGAAGATCAGGGCCCCTCCTCATGAGGGATTTGAGCTCATCCAGTTGCTTCTCGATTATATCGAAGCGCCGGAAAAAGAGCTCCAAGGTGCTTACCGGAATTAAAACTTGTGAGACTCCAAGAAGAGTGGTCTCACCTAGTGGCGCCTCTTGCGGAAACAGCTTCAGCAGATCGTCGCTATTTCTTGCGGATGGAGAGGCGAGGTGACTTTTATTGTCGCTGGTTGTAGATTCAACAGCCTCTGCATTGCTTTGACCAGTGCCATCTAGTGGCTCTTCCTCTGTATCAACGATTGCTGTATCAACATCAGCATCAGTGCCAGCAACATCATCCGAGAACTTGGAGGCGACACCGGAGCCAGTAATAGCTGTAGATGGTGGTGGCAGGTCGTCCTCAATTAACGACGAGCGCTTCGGCGCCTGCCCGCCGATAACCCGCTGGTCAGCCTTAGTGTGCGCCTTCTGGGCTGCAACCCGCTGTGTAGCCTTCTCGCATACGCTGAGTGTCGAAGCAGACGCCGAGTTGTTGGAGCGCCTTGCTCGTGGTGACGTCACAGCTGGCGTCAATGCGCCGAGCAGCGATTGATGGTGGAGGGGGGCCACGGTTTTTGGTGAGCCGCGCTGCGAGGTCGTCTGCTTTACTCGCGTGCTCACTTGATGTATAGAAGGCGAGGTGCGGCTCGTGGTTGACGGCGTCTTCTGCGACATGACCTTGGACTGCTTTGCATTGCGACAGTTATCACAGATGCCTTCCTTTTCTTTTCCCCGAGCACTTCGAGTGGCATGGGCGATGACACGTTAGGCATTGGCTAAGTGGTGACGTAGATAGCACGCCACATACAGCACACTTATAATCCATGCCCCCGGTGAGAAGAGCAAGCGAATCGCAACAAGGAGCACAGGTGGTACCAACCTCAAGGCTGTTGATTGACGCCGAGGTCCCGCCGAAAACTGCCTCTGTGGTCCTAACCTCTCCGAAGTAATCGTGATGGTAAAAAACGGACTCCCTGGCTCAAAAAAATGGAGCCATGCAGTACTACTCCGTGCACATGGAGCCTGCGGGAGACCGGTTGCTCTGCGAACAGTATACACTCACACAGGTGTGGTCAGACAACGAAAATAGTCGCCGAACGGCAGAGCGTCAAGACAGACGTTATAGCTGTTATACTTACGGAGAGAGAGAGAGAGAGAAGCAAAGAGATGCAATCAAGAAGGGCGCGGGTAATCTGCTGAGCGAAGTCGCGGAGGCGCCTACGGATGTAAAGGCACGCTGACACTGCCATGCGAGTAAAGTCAGATTGTTAGGTTCAGATTCATCCCCTCGCCTGCGCTCACCTACTGCCGAGGAAAAAGCCAATCAGTTGGGATCGAGTATTGTCCTGCCCTCCTAATTGGAGCTTAGAATAGGAAACCGGCGCGGCGATCGTCCTCGCACACCACGCAAGTCGAATTTTCACCCACCGTCCTATGTACCGCCCTAGGAGTGAGAGAGATGGAAAATTCGCAACCGTGAAAGAAGACGGAAATCGTGCGAGGGTTTCTTCTTCTTCTCGGCCATTCCGTCTCCAACCATCGTTTTGAGTACGTGCTACAGCTTGCGCTGATAATCGGAGTAATTGTTCAAGAGAAAGAGAGAGAGAGAGAGAGAGAGAGAGAGAGAGAGAGAGAGAGAGAGAGAGAGAGAGAGAGAGAGAGAGAGAGAGAGAGAGAGAGAGAGAGAGAGAGTAATTCGAGAGAATAAGTCGCAGAAGAATTTTTTTAAGTTTTAAAATTTTTTCTACGTCGATTTACTGATTTCAAGAGTGCTGTAGTTGCAACAAAAATTTACACTACGTTGCTCATGTTCTCATCGCCCATTCTTGGTGGAGAACCAAGGTAATCACCATAATAAATTTATATTCATAAATATTAAATTTATATTTGTGCATATACCCCCAGTTCAAGAAAAAACTAAATACCACCGCTCGGTGAGACACGATCGATGACGTAGGTGCCCATCGAAGTCAACCCTGCGCTGGCATATGTTCAAAGTGCGATAGGAGAAAAATCCCTTTTTGGCTGTATGGAGAGTTAGTTTGAGGATTTTAAACTCTAGTTCTTTTCTTTTTCGTTCACGGGTTCGCGGATCCCTCGGAGCGACAGGAAAGGCGTTTTTGAGGCAGCCCGCGTGTACGATTTTGTTTTTTCAAAAAACTACCGTCCATCTCTACCTGCGTACGAATTATCCATAGGTTGTAAATTTATTGCGTGAGTGGTTTAGGGAGAGGAAGCGTGCGAGTATATCAAGCAAGTAAGAAGATTCAACGAGAAGGAGTCAACATGGATACTGCCGACCATCAGAAGAGAATGAAGAAGCTACTGAAGATCAGAGAAGTGAGGGCTATGAACCTGGAGGTTCTACGCGTGACACTCCGCTGACTAAAGAAGATGCTAAAGGAGAAACAGCTGAGCACCCAAGAAGATATAGGCGTGCGACAAGACCGGATGCTACGTGCCAGCTTGAGAGAAGCTGGATTGGGACCCGGAGAGATTCCGTGGTATGAGGAGGATCAACGAGAGAGATCAAACCAAGACAGGGAGACGACGAGTGAGGAGGAGATGGCTGAAAAACCAGAAGCCTAAGAAACGGCGAGGCAGGAAGCCCAAACTGACCAGAGAACCGAGGAGAGAGTAGTGACGACGGACGATGCGGCAAAAATGAGCTCGCGTCTGAACCAGATGGAGATCAATGAAATTGTGGGAGTAGTACAGCCATCGCCGTTGAGTAACTCGCCCCCAGCTCAGTCGCAGCACCATCCGGGTCGGGAGGCCCTAAGCAACGGCACACATCGCCGCTCACCCACACTACCTTGTCAGTTCATGAGGGCTTATTGCAGATGGATGAAGTAACGGAGAAGAGACGTCAAATGGAGAAGAGGAAGTCGACGTCTATACCAGCGCAAGGCTTACGCACATTGCCACTAAACTTGCGAATTTTTAAACACGAGAAGGAGTGCATTTCGAATCGAAGGACGTGCAAGTGCCGACAGAAGTTTTGAATAAACCACGCCTCACACCTCAGCGGAAGAACGTCGTACCACCACGACGACAGCAGGGAAACAGGATTCGTACCAAACTGCCACGAACGCCCACGGGAAGCGAAGTAGAAGGAAGAGAGACCACTATCCGAATTTTATAGAGGGAGAGCAGTGAGAGTGATTGCAGCCACGGCAGAGTAGAGGATTCTCGACGTAAGGAGAGAGGCGAACTCAGGCTGAAGAGGAAGAAGAATTAAGAAGAAGGGGCCGCTCGCCAAGGAGACTTTCTAAACTTCCCCGTACTAAGTAAGTCACAAGAGAGAAGAGATGAACGTCACGGAGTAAGAAGGAGGTCGCCGAGCGACCGACGACGCCGCCGTCGAAGGCGCAGCCCATCGGAGAGCAGTTGGTCGTCAGAGAGCAGGAAGGATGACAGCTCATCTAGTAGCGGGAGCAGCAGCGATGAAGCGAATCAGAGTCACGGCGCAGACGTCGAGATGCCGTCGGGAAGTGCAAGCATGGAGAATTCAATTCTCAAGAGAAGATAGAGACGGACTTAAAGAATTCTTGACAATGTTATCTACGTGGCGAAAGAAATCGAGCATGGCGGATAAAAACTTGTTGCGAGCCTTACCGAGCATTTTGGCGCGTTACTGTGGTACCTCACGGAACAAGACGATATCACCACATGGCATGAGCACAAGAAAGAATTCAGGCTGCAATTCATCAGCGCCTTGGACAAAACCGGCATCAAAGAAGAGTTACATGCCCGTACGCAAGCCAAAGGTGATAACATCACCAACTTCCTGTCATGTTTCAAATATATATCGTCGGCGATTTCAAACGCCCACCGCCAGAGAGAAAGCTCGTGAAAAGCGCATATAAGAATATCCTGCTAGAGTACCGAGCCACCCTTTTGAATAAGAAGGTGACGTCGTTGCAGATGATCAAGGACTATGGGGTGAAGTTGGAGCGCTAGATGGAGATAGATCGGAGACACACGCCGCCGAAACCAAAAGATAAGATGAAGCTGTAGGGAGCGGCGTTCATGAAAAGTAGTCGTACCGCTAAAGTGATAGCAGCGGTTGAAGTAGCGGAAGATACGAACCATAGCAAAGAAGCGGCTGCAGCCCGCGGACACCAAGAGAGAGCGAAGAGAGTAAAAAGGCCAAGAGAGAGAAGACGCAGTAAGAAGTTGCCGTCGTCTATGCAAAGCGGCCAGCAGCTGTTCCACCGAAAACGACTCCATCACCGCGGACGTCAGCATCGATCACTGCCAAGCCCCCGCCAGCACGTAAAGTAGCGGTCTATGGGGGTAACAGAGGAGATCAATAACGAGGGAGAATACCACCGCGGACGAAACTACAGGCCACCAACAGACGATGGAGCACGCCGAAACGACGACAACGCCCGATTTGTGGGAGCATGTTACATATGCGAAGAGATAGGGCACCGAGCGAATCAGTGCTCTCGGAGGAAGTGCTACGCGTGCCACCAGGTAGGGTACATAGCACCGGAGTGTCCACTGACATAGGTTGTCGGGTATGCGGCCAACAGGGGATCACGTTGGTCAACTGCCCTGGTTGTGTGCACCGAAGAGCGTAGTGGGGAAACGAGCAGGATGGAAGCCAGCACAGTCCCCTGGTTTCCCCCCACCTTCCACAAGAATAATAAGGGGAGAGGTTGCGAGAGTGGGAGTAAGAGAAGAAGAGAGAAAATCGTAAGAAGTAGAGGCAGAGAGACGAGAGAGCGCTGTCGTGCCCTCTTCACGCACGTCGTCACCGCCCGAAGGAAGAGACTTCGCCCGTGATAACATCATGTCAAAGGAGAAATGCAGCGATTCCTCGAGAAAAGGAGAGAGCTCGCAGCCAGCCAGCCCAGGAGTAGATGTTGAGAGGGAAAATCCGTCACTCACAGCGCCAGGCGGGTGTGCAGCACAACATAGAGAAGTAGAGGCAGAGAGACAAAAGAGCGCTGTTATGCCCTCTTCGCACATGTCGCCATTGCCCGAAGGAACGGACTTCGCCCGTACCGACATCGTGTCAAAGAAGAGATGCAGCGACCTATCGAGAGGGGGAGAAAGCTCACCGTCCGCCAGCCCCGAAACGCAAGTCGAGAGGAACAATCCGTCGTTTGTCGAGCTGATAGGAGGTGACGAGCCACAGGGAGAAAGTACGAGAGTAGAGGAGGAGCTGAAATCAGAGGAAGGAAGTGATACCAAGCAGTTTCGAACAGCTGCTAACCTCTGGGGGAGCTCAGGGTAACGCGGAGCTCGGTCGAACTGTTGAAGGAACCATAGACTTGGCGCAGGTTCGAGAAGAGGTAGGGAGGATGCTCACCGAGACGGAGTGGGAGATCGAGCCTATGGAAGAGAGATTAGAGGATGAAACAAATGAGACCCCATCTATCATGCTGTTGAAAGCAGGAACAGAGGGGCAGGTAGCAGAGATGAGTTCCAAGAACCTCCCGTTCAGCGAGATTATTCTAGGTGGTGAAACATACCGCGCGCTTTTATATTCGGGGGCAATGGTGTCACTGGCCGGCCCGAGAGTGATAGATCATTACGCTAGCCATCATCAACAAACCACAACCGCCGCAAAAAGTGTCACGGGGAATGTCAACCGGATTGTTGAGGAACTTAAAGTGAGCTTGGAGGTTGGAGGGTACCAAGTCATGCTATCGTTAAAAGCCATTCAAGGAATAGAGAACGATCTGATTTTGGGAATGGACTTTTCGAGAATTTTGATGTAGAAGTTCGACCGGCTAAGGGAGTATGGAGAGCCAGGGAAGAAGGTTGGCTCCCCTAGTTCAACGAGGGACCGCAAATAATAAGGTCGTGTACGCCGAGTTCGCCGGAATCGGAGCTGAAGGATGAGGAGAGACTGACAGTGGAAAACTAGTAGAGAAAATATTGAATTTCGCCCATTTCGCCTCAGGATTGACGGATTTGACCGAACATCACATCCGTGTGACGGATCCGACGCCCATCAAGGAGAAGCCACGGCGAATATCCCCGAGGATGTCGAGTATAGCCCAAGAGGAGATGAGGAGGATGAATGCAGAAGGAATTATCGAGCGTTCCGCTAGTGATTATAGCAGTGCTCCGCTTATTCTCCAAACGAGATGGGCGACACAGGCCATGCATCGATTACCGCCCATTGAACAAGGTGAAAAAGGACGCCTATCCTCTGTCCAACATGAATTCGATATTGGACAAGCTGCGGAGAGCGAAGTACCTGTCGAAAATCGACCTGAAGACTGCTTATCATCAAATACAGATGGCGCAAGGTAGCAAGAAATACACCGCCTTTGCTGTTTCCGGTACGGGATTATGGCAGTTTAAACGGATGCCATTTGAACTCACAAATACTCCCATGACCTTTCAGCGATTCATCGATGCACTTTTAGGCCCAAAGTTGGAACCGTACGTGTTTGGCTACCTCGACTACATTATCGTCGCCACGGAGACTTTCGAGGAGCATTTGAAGTGGGTAGAGGTTATGTTGAACAAATTAGTGGACGCTCACCTGAAGATAAACTAGAACAAGGGTGAGTTCAGTTGCTCCCATGTCACCTACTTGGGATTTTTGCTCGACCAGGCCTTCGCCCCGATCCAAAGCGCGTCGGCTCTGCTGAATTATCTCACACCCACGAATATACGTCAACTGAGAGGATTTCTGGGGATCGTAAACTGGTATGAGCGGTACATAAAACACTGTGCAGAGCTGAAGATGCCTTTATTGAAACTGTTGCGGAAGGCGCAGAGGTGGATATGGGGAGATGACCAGCGGGAGGCTTTCGACGAGTTGAAGAGGGTTCTCATGACCACCCCAGTGCTCGCCCGCCCGGATTTTAACAAACCTTTTATAGTACAGCGTGACGCGAGTGGCTCAGCCTTAGGTGCCGTGTTGGTGCAGGAATACGAAGATGACGAACACCCAAACCTATACCTCAGCCGTGCACTAAATCCAGCCGAGCGCAACTATACAACTACCGAACGAGAGTGCCTAGCCTTGGTATGGTCCCTGAAGAAGCTACGCCCTTACTTCGAAGGCTATGTTTTCACTGTCGTCACCGACCACAGCACCCTCAAATGGCTAAGGACGATGAAAGAACCAACAGGCAGATTGGCGCGGTGGGCCCTAGAGTTGCAGCAGTGGGACTTTGATATCATCCATCGGAAAGGCGAGACGCATAAAGTCCCCGACGCCCTCTTCGAGGAGGATGATATTGAGGTGGCAGAGTTGGGGGAGATCACCGACCACCGTCTGGCGGCCACTTAGGAGTCGAAAAGACATACAAACGTGTTGCTCGCAAGTATTTTTGGTCCGGAGTGTATCAAAACGTCTATGATTTTGTAGGCACATGTGAGAGTTGCCAGCGGTATAAGAGTTTGCAGCAAGGCCCACAAGGACTGATGGGGAAAAAGAGAGGTAGAGCACCCCTGGTGTGTCGTAGCCGCCGACATGATCGAACTGCCTCGCAGCAAGAGCTAGTATAGGTACGTGCTAGTGCTACAGGATCTATTTAAGAGGTGGCTGCAGCTGAAGCCACTGAGGAAGGTAGATCGGAAAGCGGTGATGAGAGCGATAGAAGAGCTGATATTATTCAGGTGGGAGACGCCCGAGTATTTGGTTGGTAAAGGCGCTTACGGTAGAATGTGAATCATAATTTTGTATCTTGAGTCTAATGGCCAATTGTCTACCGGGAAAGGTTTAAATAAATGGACACCATTTATTTTTAACCAACGTTTCGGACACTTTTTCGTGTCCCTCTTCAGGTGCTCTATATTTAACAAAAACCATTTACATAATAAATATAAGGTTAAAAATAAATGGTGTCCATTTATTTAAACCTTTCCTGGTAGACAATTGGCCATTAGACGCCCGAGTATTTATTGACGGACAATGGCAACGAATTTGACAATCAGGTGCTACGGAAGACGCTAGAAGAGTACCGAATCCGCCATGTGACCACGTCCCCATATCATCCTCAAGCAAACCCCGTGGAGTGGAGCAACCGAACCCTGAAGACCATGATTGCCACGTTTGTTGACTGAAATCATCGAAGCTGGAACGATCACCTTCACGAGTTTCGCTATGCGATCAACACTGTCCTACAAACCAGCCTGAAAACATCGCCTGCGTTTTTGAATTATGGACGTCACCTCCGCCCAGTGAAGAGTTTGCGTAGGGAGCTGGAGAGGAAAGAGACGATATTACGTTTGGATCTGGCAGTCTGAAAGGAGCGCGTTAGTTGCCTCGATGCACTAAAGGATTTAGTAGCAAAACAGATAGATAAGAGTAGCGAAAAGCAGAGTAAATATTATAATCGAGGTAAGAAAGTAGTGGAATACACCGTAGGAGATAAGGTTATGCGTCGCGTGCACGCTTTGTCGAACGCCGCCCAGGGTTTTTCCGCAAAGCTTGCGCCGAAGTATGAGGACCCGTATGAGATCACCGCGAAATTATCACCGACCGTGCATTTGTTAGAGATGGAGGGTAGTAGAAGAAATGCAAAGGTGCACGTAGGCGAATTGAAACGTTACTTGGCCCCACGTCGCGCAGTAGAGTAGGGATTAGGGTAGAAGCTTCCAGCGAAAGAGCGACTGGAAACACGATATCGTGCCCCCCCCCCCCCCCCACTGGATTTTGGTTTCGCTAGTGGCTGCGCAAGAGTGTGATGTGTGTTTTATTTCTCTGTTTCCTAGCAGGAACAACATGCCAAGACAATCAGGAAGCCATCGCCAGTTGGTAGCATGGCTGGATGAAAGAGAGGAGAGAGAGAGAGAGAGAGAGAGAGAGAGAGAGAGAGAGAGAGAGAGAGAGAGAGAAGTAACTACCACCCGGGAGCAGAGACTCTAAGAGAGGGAGGTGAAGAGGCCAAGAACAGACAGGAGGCCCTCCCCACCGACGCGCAAGAGCCTCCGGCCTCTGCCCCGGAGACGACAGAGGCACCCGAACCCACAGCCCGGCCGACCTTGCGACGCCCGTACGCGCCGGCACCAATTGAGGTCGCTAGCCTCGAGTTGATGCAGGGTGCTACGGAGTCGCCACAAACTATTACCCAAGAGAAAATAGAAGAGATTGAGGAGGAGCTACAGAGCCGCGCAGCTTAGTGAGTTCGAGCAGTGCCTGGCGGCCATGAAGGAGTCGAACCACACTTTCGCTCAGCAACCGCCCATTGAACAACCATCCATGCAACAATCGCCTGCACCGACGGCCCCAGCTCTGAACGCGATTCCGATATGGGGAGAGATTCGGTTGCGCCACAATACCGGGTCCAAACGGAGAGCGTAAAACCCGAACCGGCAGTTGCAGATGTATGACTATGAGCCACAGCACTTGCGACATCGCCCAGCGCGCTCACCATCCGCCGCTCGAGAGACGACACCACCGCCATGCTCACGCCCATCGCTCGTATCTCTCCAGCCAACCTCGGCCCCGCACCCGACCATGCCGGCTCCGAGGAGACCCATCAAGGTCACGGGACTTATTTTCGGGGGGTTGAAATCGGTACCGGTGGATCCCATGCGCGATCCGCCAGGAGGCGTGTGTTTCAACTGCTGGCAGCGAGGGCATAGCCGCCGCGCGTGACCTCGAACCTCGCGCCGTGGGTACTGCATTAACTGCGGGCGATAGAACGAGGAAATTGAGCAGTGCCCTCGCTGCGAAGATCGCCATCGTAAGCGCCAGAGGGAGTGGGAGGCCCATAATAGCATAGCTGGGAAAGGTCCCGCCCGAGAGAACGGAGCGCCAGCCACCAGTGTCGGTTGAAGTTGATTGCCAGCCGCAACCCAAACGAGCGTTCGAAGACGCTGCCACAACTACCACCGCCCCCTCCGCACCCGACGGCAGCCCCGGAGACGATGCTGAATCTGGCCTAGATCCTCCAGAACACTAGAGGTTTGGAGTTACAGCTACGTCATCAACTTCTCCGGGCGGCTTTTGGGGACGGAGCGGGGCCAGATGGTGAAAGCCAGTCGGCTCCGGACCACCGCCAGTAAGGAGCCCGGCGACCGCCCGTGTGTAGGAGATTGGCCAAGAGCGTAGAGATGGCTACCGTCCGAGTGAGAAAGAGGAAGAGAATAGAGGACAACGCCCACGTGTGGGAGATTGTAATTCGGCCACCGCTCCATGCATCACACCGCCCTTCGGGTAGTAAGTACCATAAGTGACATAAATTCTATCGCCGACAAATGTAACTATGTTGTTTCAGGGGACCAGCTGGAAGAAGGTAGCAGTGCAACCGCAGCGTAATCAATAATGCTTTAATTCTCTTTTATTTTCAAGTATGGAGGAGTGAGCCGGCTGGACCAAAAATTCGATATTGTAATTGTAATTCGGTTAAAGATTGTAAATGTAGTGGGGTGTCAGGGGAGGTGATTGCCGATCAACCCCAGCAGTAGCCCCTCATCGTAAACCGGCGGTAACACCGAGGTGTTCCCGGTTTAGGAAGGGGGAATATGTGACGCGCTTCACGCATCCCATAAGAATTTACCGTGACGACACCAGCACACCACAATAACAACACGTGACGCGCAAATGGCAGGGCACGGCGAAAGGGTGTTCGACGGCCACGAGACCAGCAGCCATGCGTACGCGGGCGGAGATGAGAGTGAAAGAGAGAGAGAGACAGAGAGAGACAAAAAGAGAGAGAGAGAGCGGGACGGCGCTCGCTTAGTATGTGCGTGAGAGACATGGCCAGCGGCGGCCTGCGTGCTGTACACCGCCGTATGCGTATGAGAGGGAGAGAGAGAACGCGATGGCGCTCGCGTATGAGAGTGAGAGAGACACGGACAAGGGCAGCCTGCGCGCTGCACATTAGTCGTAGAGACGAGAGTGAGAAAGAGCGCGACGGCGCTCGCGTGTGTGTGCATGAGAGAGACACGGCCAGCGGCAACCTGCGTGCTGTACGCCGCCGTATGCATATGACAGGGAGACAGAGAACGCGACAGCGCTCGCGTATGTGTGCGTGAGAGAGACAGCCAGCGGCAGCCTGCGTGCTGTACACCATCGTATGCGTATGAGAGGGAGACAGAGAGCGACGGCGCTCATGTACTAGAGTGAGAGACACGGCCCACGACAGCCTGCGTGCTGTATACCGCTGTATGTGTGTGAGAGCGAAAGATGCAGCGCAGCGGCGCTCGCGTGCGAGAGTGAGAGTGAGAGAGAAAGATGACGGACAGCAGCATGAGCGCTGCGTGTGAGTTCATCAGCCGTGCGTGTGAGAGTAAAACAGGCAGCGCAGCGGCGATGGTATGAGAGAGAGAGAGAAAGGAGGCCAGCAGCAGCCTGCATGCTGCTTACAGCCGCGCGAGAGGGGTGCGCCGAGAGGGGTGCGCCGAGATCCATGAGCCGCGTGAATGTGAGAGAGAGGGAGAGAGAGAAAGCAAAGAGATGCAATCAAGAAGGGGAGGGCCATCTGCTGAGCGAAGTCACGGAGGCGCCTACAGATGTAAAAGCGCGCTGACACCGCCATGAGGGTAAAGACAGATTGTTAGGTTCAAACCGCGCGGGCAACAGGTGGCAGCAGGGATTGACTCATCCCCTCGACTGCGCTCACCTACCACCGAGGAAGAAGCCAATCAGTAGGGATTGGGTATTGTCCTGCCCTCCTCATTGGAGGTTAGAATAGGAAGTCGGCGCGCCAATCGTCCTCGTATACTACGCGAGTTGAATTCTCACCTATCGCCCTATGTACCAGCGTCCCTACCCCAGCCAAGACGATTTCTTCGGTTTTTAATAAAGAAATAATCAACAGACAAGAAAAAAGTTGTGCTAAATATCATTTAATTTGCTCATAATTGCTCAATATTTAAATAGGGCAAACATTGAAAACAATAACAGTAAAAAAATAGAACGCGTTATTAGCGTTTTTTGCTTTCAAGACAAAATTTTGATATGCGCAAATGAAGGGCTGAGCAAAATTGAACAAATTGAAATATTAAAGATGCATATTTTATTATTTGATATGGATTATTTCTTTAGTATAGTACCGCTCTAGGAGTGAGAGAGATGGAAAATTCGCAACCGAGGAAGAAGACGGAAATCGTGCGAGGGCTTCTTCTTCTCGGCCGTTCCGTATCCAACCGTCGTTTTGGGCACGTGCAACAGCTTGCGCTGATAATCGGAGTAATTGTTCGAGAGATAGAGAGAGTCATTCGAGGGAATAGGTCGCAGAGTTAGGAAAAGTGTTGTCGTAGAGTGAACAGCTAGAACAGGGTAGGAGTGCTTAGAAGTTAGCGTTTAGTGCCGTTGGTGAGAAGACAAGCAGTGGCGGGCCAGTGGAGTCTAGGAGGAGGTTCACCCGCCAACGTATCGCTCTGAGCCCACGGTGAGCCCTTAAGTTGCTGTTGTCGGGTAGTGATTACTTTCCGCCCCGACCCTATATATTAATTTCTTGTACTAGCGAGCGGCAGCTGCGAGCACGGAGTGTACCGGTGCGGCGTCTCTCTCGCGTGTGCGTGAAGTTTGAGTGCGCGTGGGCGGACCCGCGGCCATTTTCGTCATCCGCGATTTCGGATATTCAACAGTCCGAGTGTAAGCGGTAAGTGTTATCGACCGAGCATCGTGCCTCGGCTCGTGCTAATATTTTCAAATTTACGTTTAATTTAAAATGTTATTTATACCATCTTACATGCTATATATTATAGGTATTTTATTAATTAAAGAAAAACGAATGGCAATGATTTTTTACAATGATTCATTTACACATTCCAAT
This sequence comes from Torymus aiolomorphi, assembly GCA_036365515.1. Classification (NCBI taxonomy): domain Eukaryota; kingdom Metazoa; phylum Arthropoda; class Insecta; order Hymenoptera; family Torymidae; genus Torymus; species Torymus aiolomorphi. Next base: position 163,692,937 of record CM070875.1, on the reverse strand, counting down.
CTAAAAACTGATTTGATAGGAAAAAGGGTTCTTAATATAACGAAAATAACGAAATATTAAAAAAATTAATTTATTTTTAATTGATAAAATCTTCTTTTGCATCATTGGAAATTTTCCAACAAAAATTTTCTCCTTAAAAGGCTACATTGACTATTAATATAATTAATGTACTGTGTATCTGATGATCATGTAACAGTTAGTAGATGGTATTGTAAGTATTACAATATCAATGTTTTACTTAACGATGTATGGGCTATACTATCGGCGTCGAATATCAGTATTACTCAAATTATTAATAATTAAATATAAAACCATATTTGATACTTTTTTTATTAAATAAGTTTACAAATATACGCGAATTTATATTATCAGGGTTTGTCAGCGAGAAAAAGTAAATTGGAAATTAGACTTCTAGAGTCTTTGCACCAACTGTTTCCAAAGGTAAGGTTAATGTAAGAATATGATGAGAGCGTAAAATTTGTATTTGAGCACGTAAACAAAGTGGTGCAGCAAATAATACGAGAGCTACATTTGAGATGTAATGCCGAAAAAGTTATTTATAATTCATAAAATTATTTAATTTTTCTAAAAAATTACTACTTATTCAAATCCGCATTTTTAAGTCAAAAATAACTCATGAGTAGTTTTAAAAGACATAATTCAGAAGGAAATTGAATATAATTCGAGAATATTGGTGTCCATTTGGCATATCTTTAAAAAAATTAAAAAAACTTATTTTTGAAAAGAAAATTTTTACAAAATAGTTATTTTTTAAAAAATAAGATCTTAAAGTTATCCATTTAACTACAAAATTTAATCAGTTCTAAGTTAAGACATACCTAAGGTGCGTGCGAAAGTTCAGCTAATTCCATCCATTCGTTCAAGAGTTATGCCGGGGATCAAATTTGGTTTGGTACATATATACGGGAGCGTCCGCCAGAAACCAGCCAGTGGGCGCGCGGGATGCATTTTTCATGCAAACCGCGCTCTGTTCAGCTCGCTCGTAATCGTATTCTGAGTCTCTCAGAAAAAAACAAAAGATATATATCGATAGATTTTTTCCTGCTCTTTCCAATGGTGCTATTGTTTTTGCTCCGAAACTTTTTCTTCTGGTCGAAAATTCAAGTTGAAAGTTCAGAGACATTTTTCTCGAAGTATATCATGTTTTTTTTCAAAATGCACATGACCATTCGAAAGTACAAGTCTCAAGCTACAAAACCCTAAATTTTCAAATTGGAGAAATGAAGGGCTCAAAAGTAACAAGATTAAAAAGACAGCGGTGAATGGCCGCGCGTGCTCTTCGCGCTGCGCTCGGATGCGCCGCACACTCAGGCTTGGTATAATGAGCTCGTAATCGTATTTTGAGTCTCTCAGAAAAAAAAGACATATATTGATAGATTTTCTCCTGCTCTTTCCAATGGTGCTATTCTTTTTACTCCCAAACACTTTCTTCTGGTCGGAAATTGGAGTGGAAAGTTCAGAACCATTTTTCTTAAAGTATAAAATGTTATTCTTCAAAATGCATAGCACCATTCGAAAGTACAAGTTATAAGCTACAAAACCCTACATTTTCAAGTTGGAGAAACGTAGAGCTCAAAAGTAATAAGATTAAAGAGACAGCGGCGAGCGGCTGCGCAAATTTTTTGCGCTGGACCCGAGTGTGCTTTTATAAACGTAGTGCATATTTTCGTTGTTTCCTATTTAAAAGCATTACACAATGTTTTATGAGTGCATCATATATTACGTTTTAAATATATTAATTTTTTATTTAAACCTTAATTCTTTTATTTTTATTTGCGATTATTTTTATTGGTCTTTTCACGGTACTCATGTTTTTCTTAATTCGAGTTTTAGAGGGTTCGGCTTTTTTAACTGGTGGATATAATTGAGAATCTTTGGATGTTGAAAATCGTTTTAGTTCTAACTTTTTGGTGTTAGCTAATAATCTAACACAGTGAAACGATTGAGTTCCAGGCCCTGTTTTCGCTGAATCTAGCCTTTGTCTTAATTTATCTGTAGCCTTAGCATATTCATCTTTTGATGAAGAAAAGCACAAAATATTTTCAAAGTATTTAGTCGCCCACTGGTAAAGATCTTGCGGCGTCAATATAGAATTATCGGATACTTTCCGCAAACTTGCTCGCCTAGCATTACTTTTTATAGAAGCACCGATTCCATCGCATGCATTTTTTCCGTGAGCAGTCGCATGAAAGTGCCATTCAACTTCAACGGAAAAATCTTCATAATGATGAAAAAGATTCTGAAAATTATGTTTATTTTTAAAATGTTGTGCAGCTCCATCAGTAAAGTAAATAATTTTTTTAACGAAATCAAAAGATTTTTTAAGGTAATCGATTATAATTTCTTGAATTAGGTAAACTGCCACAGTATCATGAATTAAGTTGTCTGAAAAAACCGCCATACTTTTGTGTTCAATTTTAGAATCTGAACCTTTGTAGTAAATAACTATTGTTGCCAAACTACATTGATTATTATTATTATAGTGAAATGATTGTGCCGCATCTTGTGCAATGAACGCATAGTTTTCCGAAAAATCTAGGGAAATTAAAAATTCTCCTTTGCTTAAGGATTCTCGTAAGATTTGAAAATAAGATGACTGCTGTTTGGAAATGAAAGAATGAGTTTTGAGTTCATGTAAAAAAGGAAAAAAGATATCAGTAAATAAAGAACTAGAAACAATTTCAGTTTGCAATGTTGATCTATCAGTAGTTTTCCACATTTGAAATTTTATTTCATTAACCCCAGACCTTTCAAGAAATAGTTCAAGTTCCGTTTTTTGAGGTTCAATACCAGGACAATTTTGACACATATTTAAGTAACATTTCGCTGTTGGTGTTTTACAAACTATTTCAGCTATACAATCTTTGTAAGTATCCATTTTATCAAAAGAAACTCCTGAATTTCTTAAAGCAGCTAAGAGGAGTTTGACGTTTTGATGATAAATGCACACACACACTGAATGCGTACCACTAGCACCAGCTAAAACACAATATTTAGGGTGACATTCGACAAATTTAGTGAATCCTATTTTTGATTCGGGATACTGTTGTTTATACTTTAAATATAACTCTCTAAGATTGTACAAAACAAGTCGTTTCTGAACATAGGTCTTTGTGCCATCATCATTTTGTATACACTTATTATCTTTATAACCCGGCATGATTCTACTATTATCGTCATTTTGATAGAAAAGTTTTACTTCGTTTACAGTATCACATGATATTTTTCGGTTTCCCCTTTTATCAACTAAAAGGGATTGACTATCTGACAAACATTTTGTTACAAGCCAACGGGATGAATTAGAAAAATTAGCAACTTTACGAGAACTCCAGTTTTTTGGGAGTAATTTTAAAAGCAACATTTTTTCATTTTTCGACAAATTATCATCGTTAAACAATTTTTGTAATGTAGGATTTTGTAGCTTATAACTTGTACTTTCGAGTGGTGCTATGCATTTTGAAGAACAACGGGTTATACTTTAAGAAAAATGGTTCTGAACTTTCCACTCGAATTTCCGACCAGAAGAAAGTGTTTGGAAGTAAAAAGAATAGCACCATTGGAAAGAGCAGGAAAAAATCTATCAAGATATGTCTTTTGTTTTTTTCTGAGAGACTCAAAATACGATTACGAACTCATTATACCAAGCCCGAGCGTGCGGCGCGTCCGAGCGCAGCGCGAAGAGCACGCGCGGCCACTCACCGCTGTCTTTTTAATCTTGTTACTTTTGAGCCCTTCATTTCTCCAATTTGAAAATTTAGGGTTATGTAACTTAAGACTTGTACTTTCGAATGGTCATGTGCATTTTGAAAAAAAACATGATATACTTCGAGAAAAATGTCTCTGAACTTTCAACTTAAATTTTCGACCAGAAGAAAAAGTTTCGGAGTAAAAACAATAGCACCATTGGAAAGAGCAGGAAAAAATCTATCGATATGTGTCTTTTGTTTCTTTCGTTTTGCATGAAAAATGCGTTCCGCGCGCCCACTGGCTGGTTTCTGGCCGACGCTCCCATACATAGATATATACACACATTTTTTAAAAACCTATTATTCTGACTCAGGAACCTCAAAAACATCGTAATTCATCAAAATCCTTGATTCGAAAATTTTCGCCGTTACAAAGCTTTCTCTTTGAGAAAGCAAAAAACAACCCCATATAACAAATTATTGATATTTTAAATAAAAAATAATTTCTGACACAGATTGTATAGCCAGTACATCCTTAAAGATAAAATACTGAAATTGTTACACCAAAGATGATATCTTTACCTTTGTAATAAATAGCAGTTGGCCCTATTTAAACTTAGCTATCTTAACAGTTACAATGCCATGTTAATCATTAGATCTCCTTTTCCGAGCTCTTAAGCTCGGATCAGGCTCGAGGGCTCGTTTGAGCTTCAAACTCGGGTCGGTCTCGCGGGTTCGTTTGAGCTCCAAGCTCGAGTCAGGCTCGCGGGCTCGTTTGAGCTCCAAGCTCGGCTCGAGCAGCTCGAGCTCGCGACTTCGAGCTCGAGCCGGCTCGAGCGAGCTTCTGCACATCACTAATGATTGCAAAGAAACCAAAGTTTTTTATAACAGTAACGGATCATATTGTCACACTCACACATACATACAATAATCAATAATAACCATAATTACAAAAGAATAACATATAACTTTATTTAAGATCATAAACACACACAATAAAACATGTTATCAACAACAACGTCCCGGATCAACTAACTAACTCAAATCGAGAACAACAAACTAGTCACTTGGCAACGCTTTTGTTCTTATGTTCGATGATGGTAGATGAACACATAACATTATTCCCCATTCTTTCAGATTGTCGTCCCGACAATCAGAATTGATCCATCTTGAATTCTTTAAATCATTTTGAAATCATCTTGAAATCATCTATTTTTAAGCGGGTTGATCCTTGACTTATCTGGTCAGAGGACCCGTCTCTTAAAAAATAGAATCGTCATTTTTGGGTATCATTGTGTCATTATTCTCCATCCTTTTAGATTGTCGTCCCAACAACCTTAAGATAAAACGAAAGAGAAGACGTCTTCTTCAAACGAGCTGATTCTTCGCACACGGCCAAAGGGCCCATCTCTTGAAGAATAGTTCTCCTCTTCCAAAACCGAATCAAAATGGCATCATCTTCAAGCGGGCTGATCATTCGCACACGGCCAAAGGGCCCGTCTCTTGAATTGGTCCATCTTGAATTTTGAAAACATCTTGGAATCATCTTGAAATCTTTTAAAAATTGTCTACTTTTAAACGGGTTAATCCTTGATTCATCCGGGATCTTCATGTCATTATCGGTGGGCAGAGTCTTATTGGTAATTCTTGGACACAAGTGGGAAGTTGGCATGCCGTGGTACCTCACCTCTGTCCCTGCTCTGGCATTTGCCCTGTGTCTCACGGGAAAAACCACGGCTCAAAATAACCGTGAGCAGAGCAGAAGAAATTACCTATCGGGGTAAGTCGTCATTGATCAAAATGAATGATCTTTTTTTGTGTTTTGGTGTCTTCTGGATGCAGAAAACGACATCATTGATCTTCTTAACAGACACTTTCCGAAAATAGCTTCCATAATTTGAACATTCTTCTCCTTCGGGAGGATATCCTCGAATAAAATCCAGAGGAAGTCTCAAATCAGTCCCGGTGTACATCTCCGCTGGAGTGGTCTCAATTGTTGAGTGTACTGATGATCTGTAAACTAAAAATACACAAGGAAATCAAACGATCCCAATCTCTTGGTTATCTGATATATATATAGATAAGTATTCGAGTATCGTCTTATTGTCTTTCTACCTGATCATTCGGTTATATGTGTAATGGTGTGGCCCTAGTTTTCCGAATTCCTAACAGGTTGGACAATTTTTTAACTAGTTTAGAGTCAAAGTTAGGACCCCGATCGGTGTGAACTTAAAGAGAAAGCATAGATACGTATACAGAATTGCAATTAAATTGAACTGATTTAAATACTCAGACAAAGGCGACGTACTATCAGTTGTTATCATAAATATCAGATTTTACGTTATAACCTAACCTTAAATCGATTGGTGTTATCGAATTTTCAACAAGCGATCTCGTGTTTCCAAATGAATTATCATCTAACCTAATACGCTGTGTTCTTGTTACTCGTGTAGACTACGGAGGTTGTTGGTGTTGTTTGTGTATTAGAATGTAGGGTTGTACTCATCTGGTTTAATTTTAAAGCTCCAAGAGCCTTTCATGAAGAAGAGTAGGCTGGAGTACACCGACCGTCGGTGAGATGTCAGCGTCAATGAGTTATCGGTCATCACACGTGCATCAGTCCCCAAGCGTGCGCCACCAGCCGCCAAGCGCATGTCATCAATCGGTGTCGGTAATATTAGCCGCAGCAGTTTCGGCAGCGGAAACCTCGGCAGCAACCCGTGCTCCGGTCTTCGATCGGAAGGGCACACGTAGCGGTGCATGTGTCGTTTTTCCTTTGCTGATTTTTCAAATCCGCCCATTTCGTCCCCAAAATCCCGGACGAACCCCCAAATTGTCACACTCACACATACCTACAATAATCAATAATAACCATAATTACAAAAGAATAACATATAACTTTATTTAAGATCATAAACACACACAATAAAACATGTTATCAACAACAACGTCCCGAATCAACTAACTAACTCAAATCGAGAACAACAAACTAGTCGCTTGGCAACGCTTTTGTTCTTATGTTCGATGATGGTAGACGAACACATAACAATATGAAGAAACGGTCTTGAAACTAAAACCGAGACTGGATACGGCTAAATCCATACCAAGTACGTTACAATACCACGCTATTATTCCAATGGATGAAAGTACACTGAGAAAAAAGGCGTTTGTACTGTGAACTATATTTCATAGCAAAACTGAATATTATTACTTCACTATGTTTTTTTTTTGTAAAATCAACTATAATATGTTAATAATAAATGTATTGATATAATAGAAATGACTAAACAGTTATAATAACTCAATTATTGTACATTTAACAAAATTTTCCGTAAAGTTCACTTTATTTATTTAGCGTAATATAATATTTCCATTCGAAATCTATTCATATTTTAAATTTTACTATATAAATAATATCCAATAACATATTTCTAGCTATCTTTATCATAATTTTGTTGTTTGTATCACTATAAAATATATATGAAGCCAAATACCACTATATTTTCAACTGATGAGAATTTTTCCATCGGTCTTACAGTCTTATAAATTAAATTAAAATAATTAATATTTATGGCAGTCAGGTTGCCCTTGTTTGTAATCACCCCCGCAGAATCTGAAGTAAAAACTTAATTAAAACCTGGAAAAAAAACTTTATTAGCAAAGGACTATCTGACTGCCCCCTACCACCAAATTGTTTCGAGCCCGCTCCGGCTCCTCAGGGACTGAAATGAAACCCGCGATACACCTCCTTATATACCCACTTATTTCCTCTTATCCCCACCACCATCCACCTTCCCCTCTCCAACTTTCCATTCTAACTTAAATTAATAAAGAATGATAAATGTTATCTAATTTATTTGACTCTACCATTAAATTTACATTATTCCGATTCCTTAGAATGTGAATACTTTCAAGGCTTTTCCTCTTATATTTATTCTTAATCCAAATATATTTATTCTTAATTCCAAAATATCCACACTCCCAAAATCGAAAGAAAGCAAACTATTTAAACAATGTTCTTTCGAACCCAATGTAAAATTTGTACTGCGTAAACTATACTGATGTTCATATATTCTCTTCTTCAAATATCTACCCGTTTGACCAATATAACATCCATTACAATCCCTACAATTAATTTTATAAACTACTCCCGATTTTAAACCTTTATCATCCTTGTCTTTATAATTACTAAATAACCTTTCTAAATTATTATCGTTTCTAAAGAAAACTTGAATATTATGTTTACTAAAAACCCTTCTAATCCTTTCCGACAAACCTCCAGGTTTTAATTAAGTTTTTATTTCAGATTCTGCGGGAATGATTATAAACAAGGGCAATCTGACTGCCGTAAATATTAATTATTTTAATTTAATTTATAAGACTGTAAGACCGATGGAAAAATTCTCATCAGTTGATAGTAAGTTGCAGTCGACATAAGTAATATTTTTAATGACCACTATATTTTGTAATACTTTTATGTGAAAAAATACGATATTTTTTCTCAGTGTACATTGAAGCTCAAAAAAACATCTTTAAATTCTGAATATCAAATGTTCCCGAGCAAAACTGTTAGAAAAAACAAAGAAAAATTATCTGCACTGAGAAAAAAGCATTAGAATAGTTACTATATCGTTATCAATTATGAAACTATTTTTTTTTATGAAATAACCAATAAAATATTATTCACACATTACAAAGAATTCAGAAGAACGGGTAAAGATTATGAAAGGTTATTAGGTAGCGAGGCAGGCCTAGTTCACGTAACATACCGAGCGGTACCGGGCGCAGGAAAGGCGTTGCGTCTGCTCTTTCGCCTTCTATTTCACGAAGAAAACATTTTGAGCAAATTTTGGAAAAAATCATTTCCTATGTAAAAAAATGCTCAGTTTTCGATCTAAACGGTAAAAAAAATATTAAAAATATACTTTTTGGGATATAAGATGTTTTGTAGTGTTTCCTGGTGAAAATAGAAAATTTCGGGAAAACTGCCTACATCATTCGAAAGCAGAGAAAAAATTATGTCGGAAACACTTATCAACCAATTTTTTAAAGTGCATTTTAGTATTATAAACACGAGTTGGAAATAGCACGATTTTGGGCTCGTGCACCGCGCTGGGGTAGTTGACGTGAAACGTCTCATATGTTTCTGTCGTATGGAACAAAAGTGGAGTGGTCAATCTACAGCATACGTAATTCATGGTGTATCGTAGTCCAAATATATTTAGTTTAACATAGTTCACGCCTGATTGCTCCAAATCGTTCTATACAATTAAGGGCTCTTGCATGAATAGGGGAATAGCGAGGAATAACGCCTGACAGCCAATCACAAGCGAGCTTTAAAAAGACGTATTCCTTTTTGAAGGAATAAGAAGGAATACGTCTTTTTAAAAGTTGCTTGTGATTGGCCGCCTGGCGTTATTCCTCGCTATTCCTCCATTCGTGCAAGAGCCATAATTGTTATATATTATTCGATAGTATAATAATTGTTTTATATTCAATTGTTTTATATTATTCGAGATATTTCGACCATAAAACACTATAAATTACGAATGTTACAGATTATACCCGTAATTATATACGTATCATACATCTATTATACGTGCTAGAAACGTCATTCGATTGATTTTTGTCAGTTTTTTTCTGTTATTTTTTTCTAATAAATTGATTTATTTTTACATAATATTTATTTATGTTTATAAATATATTAATGTAGATTTAATAACAATTAACAAAATATATTTACAATCGAAAGGAAAAAGAAATACTACCAATAAATAAGAGCATGTATGTCGAAAAACTGAATATTGGAGAAGAACGAAATTACAGTGAAAAATCGATAAAAAGTACAATCAGTATTTTATCAATATCATTGAAAAAAAATAGATATCGTTCTCGGGCAAAATGGAGCATATTCCATAGATATTTTCCTATAAAGAAAGCAAAAAAAAGCCTTTGAATATGAAAATAACGTTAATAAAGTTCCGTGTGAAATTTTGTCATATGGCAATCTTATAGATGAAATATATGGCATAAGTATATATATTAATTTCAAGAATTTTATGAAAGAATAATTTTGGCTTCTAAAAAATCAGATGTTTTGGAAATATTATTCAAAATAAATGGCAATCAACGAGAATATTTAAGATAGGTCAACGAGATTAAGAGCGACGTTTGGCTCAATTATTAAGGCGCTTGCCTTCGGAAATAAACACCACTTAGAGGCGTAGGTTCGAATCCCCGTCGGTCCGAATTTTTCGGGATAACTTTCAAAAAGATATCTCCCGGATTTTTCAGCGGCGAAGATCCGAAACTATTCTCCCAGATTGTGCGTGAGGTTCTCGATACAACCTGTGATAGGCTGGGGAGCTAGATACGTTGAGTACACTAATTAACAGTCTATCACTGAAGGTCAGTACGGGGACCTCTGCAAATCTGACAAAACACACAAATACAACAAAATAACAAAAGTTTTAATACGGCAGATCGGCGTCTCAAGCTAGAGAAGCACGGCCAAAAACAAACAAACAACAAACATCAACGAGATTATTTAAACCTATTTATTATAGTCTGCGAAAAATAATTTTTCATTTTGGTATAATATTTAAATATATGAAATAACTAAACTGAGTGAGCGTTAGCGAGCGAGGTAATATATAGCTAAATTGAGAAAAAATGAAACCTTAATATTTTTAGACAATATTGGCTTTATGTACAAAGAACTAATTTAAAATATATATAAGATGTATTACAATACTACAATTTTAAGTAGATTTTTGCTCACAATAAAATTCAAGAAATTACCTCAAGAATTTTTATGTGAATAGTTCTTATTACTGCTTATAAATGAGTTTTTCTATGAAACTTTCAATGTTAACCCATTAAGCTCTAAACGGACGATATTTTTTTACTTTTTTCAACAGCATATTTAACTATGATATCGCTTGTGAAAAAATCAACATAAATCATTTCTGATGTAAAATTGGCTGAACTTTCGATGGGCGGTGTCAGAATTTAAATAAAAATTACATTTTGAGTTATGATTGTTTATTTAACAAAAAACGTGAATTTCCGAATAAAACAATTTTTTCATTTCATATTTTTGCATCGAAACTGTAGGCCGATTTTTCAGATTCGCATATTTTTTGCGTCCATGGACCGTACCCTTCAAAATGTAGGGGTAGGTTTTTTTTCAAAGATGGCGGACTCAAAATGGCGGCCAGAAGCCAAAATATTTTTGTTTATTTTGATGTTTTAGCATAGACCTATTCGTAATCAATACAAATTTACCAGAATTGGTATATGGGGGTTTTTTGGATCGCTGATTATGAATCTGATGTCAGATTTTATAAATTCAAGATGGAGAATCCAATACGGCGGCCAAAAATTTTCAAAATCATTCAAAATTTATGAAAATTGGTATACAGAGGTTTTTTGGATCGTTGATCATAAATCTGCTGTCAGAATTCACAAATTTAAATTGAATCTAATATCACTGCCTCAAATGTCTAATGTGATCAAATTTCATTGGAATTTGTTTATAAGTTCGTTTGCAGCTGTAAAATCATGTTGCCCAGCTTTTACTACGTGGAGGTAAATGAGAAAAGAGCATCTTTCTTTTTATTTTTTATTTATTTTTTTATCATTTTTTTTTTAATTTTTTTTAGATTATTTTTATATAACTTTTAATATTAGACGAAGACATAGAAAAATTTGTAATATTTATTTATGAAGGTTTAAGTCACGAGTATTGTATATTATTTTATAGCTCGTGTGACATAAATCCGACAATTCTTATTTTATTTATTTATGCATAGTTAATTATTAAAATAATATTGATGTTTACATTTTTTACAATAAGCATTACATGCGTAGACTACGTTGACCGCTATTGACTGTCACGTTACAGTTTTCCTGTATGATAAACGGACTGTCTCAATGTGCGCGCGGGCTACCTTTATTTAATTATAATTGATTATAGTTCTTTTGTATTTAAAATAATAAATAATAGTCGGAAGTTGGGGTGAGAAGGGTGGAGGGAGGGCGGGGGGGATCGGAAGAGCCTAGCCCCCCGCCTTCAAAAAAATTAATAAAAAATCATTTAAATAATAAAATTCCATATATAGAATATTGTTATTATTGAACCTAGAATATTTAATACAGGTACAAAAATTATAAAATATTTTTCTGTATTTTTCACAAGAAATTAAAATTTATGGAAGTGAAACATTTGTATACTTTATTTCATTAAAGACAAAGATTTTTATACGACTCTAACCTCAAAATGACAACTTCGATATGATTTCTCAGCACTCGTCGTAAAAAATAACGTTCGACACTAGGACATAAGTAGATTATTTACCCTATGTGACTTTTTGATCTCGCTTCGCTCGAGCGGACAACGTCACATGCGGTACATAATCTACTTCTGCCCCATGTCGACAATTGAACACGAAATATAACAAAATAAAATTAATACAGTTTAAAATTGAATATTTAAAAAGCGCGCGGTTTGCTATTCGATAGCACATAAAACTAAACTATAATGTAGAGAAGCATTATTATGATCATTTTTATTTACTTTTTGTGGTTTGCCAACTGTTTACAAAGTTTTACTTCTTTTTCTGTTTATCCTTGTACATATAAATCCACATTTCAGAATAGTTTTGGTAGATAATTGGCGTTAATTATGTGCCTGTGACTTAAGTAAATTCATTATTTCACAGTGTAATAATGGGCTACTTAAGTTCCAGATAAGCGTAACTTAAGTGCGGATTTAGGTTAACCAGGTACTGTAGGAAGGAAGGACTCGGGCTCATTATTGGATATGATTCCAACGCCCACAATGAGGCGTGGGGTAGCACGGACACAAATGAGCGTGGGGAGGAACTCCTGGAGTATCTGATTGAGGAAAACCTCGTGGTCTTAAACACAGGTGCGGAACCGACCTTTGTCACGTCTAAGAGAAGCGAGGTACTCGATATCACCTTCTGTAGTGGACTGATGAAGGGATGGGTTCACGTCTGGAGAGTCTCTGAGGAGCCCTCCATGTCGGACCATAGGATTATCAGAGCCACCTTGAGGGGCATTGTCCCCAACGTGGTCTGGTATAGGGATCCCAAGAAAACAGACTGGGATGGCTTTAGGGCCTCAATACGGCGACGCATAGTCGGATTCAAGGGGAGATATGGTACACCGAACGAGCTAGAACGCACCGAGGCCTTTATCAGGACGGTGGTCACAATGGCGTCCGAGAAAAATTGTCCCATCGCTCAAAAAATCACTGGACGCGGCAAGCTCAAGTGGAGTAAAGAGTTGGAGGCAAGGCGGAAGGAAACAGGTAGGCTCTTTAATAGAGCGGGGAAAAAGAACACGATAGAGACTTGGGAAGCTTACAAGGCTAGTCAAAGACTCTATAAGAGCCTCATTAGAGAGGAAAAACGGGACTATTGGAGAAAATGGTGCTCCGAGTGTAGTACCATAAGCGACACGGCTAGACGTTTCAAAGTCCTAGCGGGGGCTCCAAGTGGGGAACTAAGGCTAATAAGGAAGGCTGACGGGAGTTATACTAGGACACCGGAGGAGACCCTGCAGATACTTTTGGAGACCAATTTCTCTGACTTCGAGTGGACGGGCGGGGCGGGCAAGCCCCCCCCTCCCCTCCGAGGGCTGGTAGAAAGGCTGATTGGAGTATAGCAGGGCAGGTAATCACGGCACCAAGGGTCAAAGAGGCTATTATGTCCTTTGAGCCCTACAAAGCACCAGGCATGGAGAACATCACCCCAGTGCTGCTGCAACAGGGCCTGGAGAAGATTACGGGACTGCTGACGGGGGTAATGAGGGGTTGCATAGCCCTTGGGTACACACCCAGGCAGTGGCTTAAAACAAAGGTCATTTTCATCCCCAAGCCAGGGAAGAAGAGTTACACGGAAGCGAAAGATTACCGGCTCATTGGCCTCACGTCATTTCTTTTGAAGACGCTGGAAAAGCTGGTGGACGGCTATCTTAAAGAAGGACCTCTGAAGACCTGTCCGCTTCACGAGGAACAACACGCGTATCGCACGGGCAGGCCAGTGGAAACAGCACTTCTTTCGGTGGTCAACTACGTTGAAGAACAGCTTGAGCTGAAAGGAGTTTGCATAGGAGCCTTTCTGGACATTGAAGGAGCGTTCAATCGGACCTCTAGGGAGGCGATCCGGAAGGGTGCAGCAGAACATGGTATCCCTAAGAGCATCATTGACTGGATCATGAGCTCCTTGGTAAGTAGGGAACTGACGACCTCCTGGATGGGACACTCGATAGGTGAGCGAGTATCCGAAGGCTGTCCCCAGGGTGGGGTTTTGTCCCCCCTGCTGTGGAGCCTGGTGGTAGACAGTCTACTACGAGTACTAAACGGGATGGGAGTCAAGACGGTAGGATATGCAGACGATATAGCTATCCTAGCGAGGGGGGCTTATGAGGAAGTTCTTAGGGACTTGGTTCAAGGAGCCCTCAAGGCAACGGAGGAGTGGTGCAGTAGCAAAGCATTGCGAATTCAAGGGGATAAATCGGTAGCCCTTATCTTCACAAAGCGCTATAAAATCAGAAAGCTGAGGAAGATGAAGGCGGGAAACATAGAGATTCATTTCGTGGAGGAAACCAAATATCTGGGGGTTATCCTTGATAGAAACTTACTCTGGCGCAGGCACCTCGAGAAGAAATGTAGGAAAGCAATCACCACATTCTGGCAATGCAGAAGACCTTGCATTGGGTGCAAGGTGGGGAGTGTGTCCGCGGCAAATGCACTGGATCTACTCTGCCATTATTGTGCCGAGGTTAACGTTTGCCTCAGTAGTCTGGTGGAGTAGGACACTGCGGAGCACGGATTGCGCGAAGTTGGACCGGGTACAGGCACTTTTCTTAAGGGGCATAACTGTCACTAGGAGGAGTACGCCCTGGGTCGCTATGAGGACCATGCTGAATCTACCGTCTCTGGCACTACACATCAAGTTTGAGGCAATGAATACGGCATACCGGCTTGGTTGCGTCGGTCTGTGGAAAACAGGCAGCAAGAGGTATAAACGGCTGTTCGGGGGTGCACTGAGGGAGCTCTGGAAAGAACCCCAGATAAAATACCACCTCGACCAGTAAGAAAGGGGAGATATAAAATCCATATTCCGGAGAGGGAGAGGTGGGAGGAATGTAGACCCAAACACGGCGAAATTTGGTTCACGGGTCTAGGGCAAAGGAGGGGGTGGGAGCTGGCTTCTGTGGACCTAGGCAGCAGGACAGCTTCTGCTTTAGGATGGAAAGCTACAACACGGTTTTCCAGGCCGAGGTACTCGCGATCAAGTCATGCGCGGAGGAACTAACAAGGGCTGGCAAGTCGGGCAAGACTATTTGGATCTGCTTTGGACAGCCAGGCGGCATTGAGAGCCATCGAGAAGACCATTACTTGCTCTAAGTTAGTAATGGAAACAAAGACCTCGTTGGATGAACTAGATACAGTTAACCTTCTCAACTTAACCTGGATCCCGGGTCACTCCGGTTGGAAAGGTAACGAAAGGGCGGATACTCTTGCTAAACAAGAGGGTCGTACTCACGGTCCCACTACATAGCAAGTTGACATGCCGGCGCAAGAAGGCCAGAGCAGGATAGCTGCTCACATCAGGAGCATATGCGAGGCGGAGTGGCTCGCGACTGATGGTTGCAGCAAATCCAAGGCCATGTGGGGAGTGACGGGTGACCGGTGGGGCGAAGAACTTCTCTCCCTCGGCAGGTGGCAACTCAGAAGGGCAGTGGAACTGATAACAGGGCACTGCGACCTGCGGGGTTTCCAACACACAATAGGTAAGGCAAGCTCCCCGTACTGTCCCAGGTGCGGGGAAGATTGTGAGGAAACGCCAATCCACGTGATCTGTGAGTGCCCTACACTGGCGGCCTGCAGAAGGAAGTGATTCGACAGGGCTGTGGCAACACCAGAAGAGATCAGGGAGCACAGCATTAGGGGGATCCTAGATTACTGCTCTGTAGTTGGCCTCCCCTAAGTCGGACCCGGGGTAGGTGGGGAATAGCGTACAATGGCAAGCAAGCTAAGGGCGCTAAACAGTTTTGGTCCTCGCGAGTTCACAATCTAATCTAATCTAAGGGTAAAGCTTTAAAGAGTTGATAGGTTTTAAAATCAATTAAAGGAAATGCGATATGGTAGACTAATTGGAAGTTGTGTAATAGGATCGTCACGTCTGATATCTTTATCAACTCCGATATGGCATTCTCCTCTGTTGTTGATATCAAATCCGCCGTCTCTTGGGTCTGCATGAGGTTCAGGAACCGCGGGTGAATGGACCCTTGTTGAGCAAATAGAATCACGTCGGTCAGAGTTTGTACGTCAATTTCGTACTGCAGCACATTTTCCTCGAGAAGCTACGTCGCTACTATTATTGCGGCTTCTTTTTGCGAATCTTGTTGATATTGATTCAGGATCTGTGTTTTTCGCTCTAGATCCTCGGCCTTCATTTGTAATGCTCCGAACTCCTTGTATACGACCTCCGTTTGGTTTAGCAAGAGGTCTGATAATTTTTCTAGTTTTGTCTTCTGCTTCCTCTATAAGCCCTTTAATTTCTTCTTCTGCTGCCTCATCTAGAGTTCCAAATAAGTAGCGGCTGGCCTTTCCGACGGCCGAGAATCATGCTCGTCGAATTCGGGTAGCTCTTCGTGATCCTTGCCGTTCTAGTAGTTCTAGAGCTCTAACGATGTCCTTGTTTGTATCCGAAACTTGTTTATAGATGTTCTTTAACTGCTGCTGATGCCAACATGCTACCATATTACTACAGTGTTGTGTTATAGAGCGCCATGCGTCTAGCAGTCGCTCCCCTTGGTGCAACAACGGATTCAACTTAACCTGCTGATCTTTTATGTTATGCTTGATGTTATGAGCGGACTTAACTGTTCTATGATAACTCCTGGGCTCCCCAAAATAGGCTAAACTACTGATTTCCTTGTGTTCCCTGCTTCCAACATCAGTCTGCAAGCACACATGGTTGCCATATTTTATTGGGTACTCTGATACGTTGCTTCTTATGTTATTTTTATTGAGTTTCGAGGTCCGGGTTTCCCCATTTTCTTTCGGGTTAGTAATAGACATCGGGTTTGTCTCATTAGTAGGTTTGTTATGGTCCATGTATCGCCTTTAATATGTTAAAGACCGCCGATTGTACTGTAAAAAATTAAAATAAAAAACTTAGCCCGGAGCAGCCTGAATGGTATACTGGTGCACTTGTTTATTGACTGCCTTGTATCCGTATGGTACAACTCTGGGTGCTGTTTTATAACGTTTTACCAAGAGCCTCCTTGCCAATTTTTCATCGCATTCTACCTTATTGACGCGTTCCTTTCTTAAAAGAAAATTTCTCTATTACTGTTTTCAGGCGTAGTTCACATTATTGGCAAGTTTGGCATTGGTTACTCTGAATTTTTTTAATTAATTTCTTACCGCATTATTGGCTGGATTCTGAAATCGGCCAGTTGGTTAAGTATTCGGTCCAGAATAAGAAAGCTCTTACTCGTGGCATCACGATCTACCCGGTTTCTATAGTGTTGGCCACAGCGTGTTTTGGACGATTCCGTGATTTCAATTTTTACCCGGTTTTGTATTGGTTATCTAATTCTAATTTTTATCTTAATGGCGCCATCCGATTAGGCCGTTGAGATTTATGTAGACTGTTATTTACTCATATTAGCACGTTAAAAAGTTGCAGCCCGTTTGTGTATCCATACTCTTCAGCGATCGGGAATAAAAGACACTAATGATAATAACAATGATTATTATTACTTTTAGATCATTTTGATTTTTCTAGAAAAACGCTCGAGGTAATAAGTTCTATTCTATAATGCAATTATTGATATTCCCCGCTAAATTAATGTGTATGATCGATATTATTTGTGTGATTTTTGAGCATTACGATCGCATTTATCGTACGGGTCCCGTGTTCCAAAGGTTTTAATGTGTAGTTTCTTTTTTAATATGTAACAATTAAGTTACTTTCCTTCCATAATAAAACCCAGGCACATTGACTATAATACATGTTATGTGTATATACCTTGATTAAACTCATAGCAAACATACTAGATTGGTTTTAATTGCTGATACCTATTTTATTTCATTAGAGGAGATAAAAACGATATTATTTAACCGATATAATAAATTATACAATACGGTCCCGCTGAGGACTTACCAATAATTTCCAAAAGCTTAATCTAATCTAAGTGGGCGCAAGAAGCTGCCACTGAAGTAATAATAATTTACTACTTGACCCTGGTATTTAAATCGCTTAATAATTGAAAATAATATCTTAGAGCTTATTTTACTTTAAGGCCCTCAAAATCATTTTAAAATTGATTTTAAGATATGCGATTTTTGTGATTCATATAAAACATATACGTATGTAATTCAAATCGGTTTCACTTTGGTTATTGCATTTACTTGAAACCGGCATGAAATAAATTTCATTTTGGAACCACCCGTGCAACGTTTTTTTGTGAAAGTAGGTGACCCCGCGGGTTGGCGTATTATACTGCAGTTGATGCATTTTTATTTATCGTCTTTACTCTCGACCTTGTCCTTGGCCTGCGTTGCACTTGGGTTACACCGCCTATCGTGCCTACTCGTAACGCAGTCATGAGCCTTATCTCGCATACTGCATTTTATGCTAAGTATGCCTTTCCTTATCCCTTACACTGGTAGAACATTAACCAACAGTTTTGTTAAAATAAAGGGATAGTCGTGGTTGGTGGTAAAATGATTATTTATTATAAGAGAAAGAAAGTACAACAAAGCGCTATGCGCTTGGGCACCGCGTGCCGCTCCGAACGAGAGCTGAGAGCCAAGAGAGAAGCGCGAGTCGGCCGCTTCCGCTTGACATACCTTCTGGCTCACAGACACACTAGGGAGGGGAGACTTACACATGTGCATACGTGTGTCGCGCACTGTAAGTTCCCTTCGCACGGAACCTGAAGCGTACAAGAGAGAGTGAGGTTCCGTTCGAACGAAAACTGAGCGATGTGCAATATATATGTATCACATTTTCAACACGCCTCCTTACATATATATTGTGCGCTTAAATTTCGCAATTAACAATCTTTGGTTTTCGTTTTCTTTACTATAATAATTACTTTGCCTAATATTCTAGTTTTAAGTTTGCTCTAAAGTTTTCAAATTTTATCTGTCCTAATGACTTAGTGAAAATATCTGCAGGATTTTCATCTGAATTAATTTTTATAACATTAATAATCTTATTTAGATATTCTTCATTTACAAAGTGATAATGTGTTTCTATATACTTAGAATTTTTTGTTAAATTTCCATATTTACTTATACTTATCGCACCTGCATTATCCTCATAAATACATATCTGATTGTTAATTTCTATTTCAAATTCTTTTAGCAATTGTTTAATTAATTTTACTTCACTCACGCATATAGATAACGCAACATACTCAGCTTCGGTAGATGACTTTGTTACAATATTTTGTTTTTTTTTATTTCCAATATATACTATTTCCATTCATTTTAATTACATAACCAGTCGTTGATTTTCTATCAACTACATCTCCTGCCCAATCAGCATCAACATAATATTCTAAACTATCAGCATTTAGATTTTTCTCGTATGTTAATCTTAATTTTTTTGTATAATACAAATATTTTAATATTCTTAGTGCATATTTATAATGACTCTGATCATAACAATTTTGAACTCTACTTAGGTAATTTAGAGAATAACAAATATCTGGTCTAGTACTAGAGCTTATGTACAAGAGTGCTCCAATTAAATATCTATATTTTATATCATTTGATGCTGACAACGCAGGTTCACATTTTAAATTTTGTTTCATCGGAGTAGCATACAATTTCGCATTTTCGATATCATATTTTCTCGCTAAAGACTCAATATAATCCTTTTGATCTAAAGTCATAATATTATTATCATAACCACCATTGATATTTATCCCTAAATAAGTTTTTATTTGGCCCATATCTTTCATTCTAAATTTCACAGATAATTTCTTTTTAATAAAGTCTATCAATTTTTTATTTTTACCACAAATTAATAAATCATCAACAAAAATTATTAAATAAATCATCTCATTCTCAATTTTTATGAAATATAAACAATAATCGATTTTACTTTTCTTAAAACCTAATTCAATCAAATATTTATCTAAGCACTCATACCATGCACGTGGACTTTCACGGAGTCCGTACAAAGCTTTATCTAATTTGCATACTCTTCCTGAATTATCATCATAACCTTGAGGTTGTTTAACATAAACTTCGGATTCTACTTTTCCATTAAGGAATGCTGACTCGACATCCATTTGATTAATTTTAAAATCATTTTGCACACAGTAATTTAGTAAGATTTTTAATGTTTGAGTTCTCGCAACAGGTGAATAAATATCATCAATTATTTCCTTTTGCTGAAACCCTCTTACTACAATTCTAGCTTTAAACTTATTATTTGCCTTTTTGCATAAAGCCACTTTAAGTCTAACGCCTTTTTATCTATCGCTTTTTTGACTAATTTCCATGTTTCATTTTTATTTAAATAATCAATCTCATTATTCATAGCTTCTTGCCAATTTTCACTCTCATTACTATTTATCGCTTCGTTATAATTTTCTAGATTAGCAACGTTTACATAATTCACATAAATACAGTTTGTTACCGGATTTCCGTATCGATTTACAGGGCTTTTCTTTCTTGATGACCTTCTCGGTACTATTAAATTATCTTTACTAGAACTAGGTACGTTATTTTCGTATTCATTATTTTCAATGTTTCCATTTTTATTTTGATTTTCTAAATCATTTTCTCTTCCCCTACTCTCCCCGAGGGTCGAAGTAGGGGGAAGTATAATTTCATCATTGTTTTCATTTATTTCATCATTATCACCAAATCCAACTAACTTTACATTTTCTTCAATTATGTCTACATGTTTAGCTACAATTACTCTATTATTTGTTAGGACTCTATAACCTACACTGTTATATCCAACTAATACTCCGAAATCTGATTTCCTATCCCATTTACTTTTTCTTTTAATTTCTGGAACTCGAACAAAAACTCTACTGCCATATAGTTTAAGATTTTTAATATTAGGGTTTTCTCCCATAATAATTTCATACGGAGTCTTTTTCTCTAAAGTATTTGCTAAGGTTCTATTTTTTAAACATGCTGCTGTTTGAACTACTTCCGGCCAAAACCTATTATAAATTTTTGCGTCTGCTAATAAACATCTCGCCGTTTCCATTATCGACCTATTGTACCGTTCGGCAGTTCCGTTCAATTCGTGAACATACGGGGGAACGGTTCAATATAAAACCCTTTATCTTTAGCAAAATTGTAAATATCTTTATTTAGGAATTCTCTACCGTTATCACACCTTAATCTTTTAACCTTTTTTCCTGTTGAATTTTCAATTAAATTTAAGTAACTCATGATGCAATCATAAACTTCATTCTTCTCTTTCATCGTATAAACTTTGCAACTTTACTATAATCATCTACTAAAACTAAAAAATATTTTTCTCCCCTAAATCCTATTGTACTATGCGGTCCATTTACATCCGGGTGAATAATTTCTCCTATATCTTTGGCTCTATGCTATCATTTTCAAATCTAGTATTAGTCATTTTATTTTGTACGCAAGTACCACATTTTAAATATTTACTTTCTAAGTTATTTGACAAACCTTCAACTAAATTATTTTTACTCAAAATATTCAAATATCCAAAATTAACATGCCCTAACATTCTATGAAATTTTTCTTTCAAAGTCATGCCGTTATTTACATTTTCTGTTACGTAGGTCTGTTTATTCTCTAACACAGTGTTTATCTTATACACATGATTTACTTTATTTGCTACTACTATTAATTCGTTTTCACGGTTATAAATTTTTGAAGTATTTCCTATCGAAAAAAATTTTAAATTTTCTGCTACTTTCCCGAAACTCATTAAATTCCTATCCATTTCTTTTACAAAAAATACATCTTTTATTTCAATTTCTGTTTCATTATAATTTGTTCTAAATTTAGCTTTAATATCTCCTATACTAGTTGCTCTTAAGGTACAACCATCTCCCACTTTTACGTTAATCGGATTTTCTAATTTATTTACTCTAGCATTTATCATCGTTAATAATATGATCGGAGCATCCGCTGTCTAAAACTCATTCCAACTTACTTTCGCAACTATTTACCTCTACATTATTATTTACGATACCCTCTGCTTCGGTTATGAAAGTCGTCGGGTCTCGACTCGTGTTCTGTCGATGATGCCGCTATTGACTGCTCCGTCCTCGCAGACCTCTGCCTCGGCTGTGGTAGCTGCCGTTGTCTCTGCGGTGATAGCCGCCGTCTCGTTGTTGCTGTTGAGAACGCGCGCCTCCTCGCGCTTGCTGCTGTCCTCCTCCACGCGAGTCTCACCAGGAATTCCTCCCGTTGCTCATACATTCGTATTGGAAATGACCGGACTTTCCGCATCGGTAACATGTACCGTCCTTTCCTTTTTCTACTTTAAACACATTTGAATCTCCATGTTTACTTCTTGAATTCTGATTTTCTTCTTTTTCACGGTTCTCGTACACTTTAATTTTTTCAATTACATAATCTACGGTTCTTTCTTATTCTGGTAGCACATCAACTAAATCGCCAATATGGCATAATGAGCTTGGTAGTGTTTTATTTATTTATTTATTTATTTATTTATTAAACCAGAGTAAGTACATAGGTATTACGATAATATCAATATACATTTTTACATTACATGCGTAACCCAGCAGAGGAAGTATTTCCTGTATGCTGGTCTGGTGACTTAAACTAACTTAAAACTAAATTGAAGTATTGTCCCTGATTGTTTGTCGATCTTGTATCCCCGTAGCTAGCAGCTACGGAGTCAAGTCGACAACCACACATTATTCATGACTTTTCTTCTATCACCAATATCTAACCAACATTTGTCTTGCTGTTGTAAATGATTCCGTGGATGCGTTTCTGTCTCTTGCAAAGATGATTCTTTCGTAGCTGTTTAGTCTTGTTGGGCAGGTGAGTCCCACTGCACAGGTAACTCTGTAGTGTGGGAACATCAATCTGTGTTGGTTGGCTGAGTCACATTTACATGTTGATGTAAAAACAATGTCGTCTACTACTATGAGATCGTTGTATTTCGGGTGCTGTTCTAGAGTATACATTGAGTTTGTAAATGTTTGTTTACCTCGAATGCCTCTGTCGAAATACAGTAGTGCTTTATTACAGCCTAGATAGTTGAGATCTCCGTAAGACATGCGGTAGGTGTTATCTTGCAGTATAGGCTTTCCCGGTGCGCCACTTGCTTCCATTGACATGGTTTTTGTATTGTTATCCTCAGCCATTTTATCTATCGTACTAAATACAGTTTCTATGGGATTATATTTTTCGTTGTTGTGTTCCTTTTTTATTTCAATATCTTTGGATTTTTCTTTGACAAAGTGTATATGTTTTATTTCATTATTTCCGTTAGTAATACGATAGTCACAACACTTATTGCTTAAAGTTGTATTTTTGTTGCTCTCTGAGAGCGTCCACCTGTTAGCAATCATATTTGCAATTTCGATGATAATTTGTTGATTAATATTGAGTTTTCGGATTTTGTTCCAGTTGTAATTAGATAATCGACGATGAGAACGTTTATAATGTAGTGTGCATAACCCGTGTGCGCATATATATGTTCTTATATCCAGTAACAGTTTATCGGACTCTAAACTCCCCATGGACTTCCAATGTGGGAGGTCTGTGTCCGATATCTTTATTAGTGAATAATATATTTGCTTTATCTGTTTACAGTTAATATTATTAGTTTTATTCATGGGTGTTTTATTATGCTAGATGTTTGCTTTTATCCAGATCTTGATTTTATATTTCAGACTTTTTTTATTCGTTATTGTTTTAAGGTCATTAGGCAGTTTGTTGTAGGTAGTTAGTGCTCTAATGTAGCTGTTTTTGATGCGGATGCGTTTACAACGTTTAGGTATTGGTATACTTTTATTCCTCGTTACTTTGTCGGATTCTATATATTTGTCTTGTAATTCTTTGTAATGAAATATTAGTGACTCAAAGGTAAAAATTTGCTCTATATTTAGTGGATTTCTGTCATAAATAAAATTGTTTTTATTTATAAGTTTAAGCAGTCTGTTTTGCAGGCTTTGTAAGCTTTTGGTTCTACCTGCGTAAGCGCCTCCCCAGGCTATAATACCGTAGGAGGTGATACTGTGGAACAACGCATAGTAAATCATACGGAGATTGTCTGTGTCCATTATAATAGACAGTTTGTATAAAATGAAAGTAAGGTATTTGGTCTTATTATATATATTTTTGGTGTGTATATCCCATTTCATGTTGCTATCGAAAGTTACTCCTAGGTATTTGGTGTTTTCTACTCTTTTGATGTTTTTTCCTTGTATGCAAATGTTCATATTTTTAGGCGTGCTTTTATAATTGCTGCCGAATTCCATGTATATTGTTTTGTCCTTGTTGAGAGATAGTTTATTTAGTGCTAGCCAGTCGGCTATTTCTTGTAGGTAGTCGTTCATTTTAGTTTCTACTTCTTGCCAGGTTTTACCTATTGCTATGATCGCAGTGTCGTCAGCGTATGACAATATTGTATCTTCAGGCATTGAAGATAACATATCATTAATATAAATAATGAACAGCGTGGTCCAAGTATTGTACCTTGCGGTACTCCCATATAGACAGTTTTGTATTGGCTATAATCATTACCTATTTTCACCCTTTGTTTCCTATTACTTAGATAACTTTTTATGAGGTTATATGCGCTACCTCTGATGCCGTAGTTATATAGTTTATCAAGCAAAATTTGATGATCTACTGTATCGAATGCTTTCGCTAGATCGAGGAATGTAATAGCTATTGGGTCGCTTGCATCTATGTGGTTATAGATTGTGTTAGTTATTTGATATAGTGCATCTTTAGTGCCTCTATTTTTCCTGAATCCAAATTGTTTATTTGAGATCAAGTTACATTTATCTATGAAAGATGATATTCTACTATGCAGTAGTTTTTCCAATACTTTTGCAACATTTGAGATCAGGGAAATTGGTCTGTAGTTTGTTGGCATATGCTTTTCTTTGGCTTTATGTATTGGTATAATATCCGCAATCTTTAAAGCATCAGGCCAAATTTCTTTCTCTAAGCATAAGTTGGTTATGTGAACCAGTGGGTCGGAGATGTGTGATATTAAAACTTTGAGTGAGAGTGTGTTAATACCATCACACCCACCATTTTTATTTTCCATGTTTAATATTGTTTTTTGTATTTCTTGATGATTAGTAGGATATAGAAAAATACTCTTGTTATTCTTAGTAGGCAGCCTTACTCTTTTGTTTGGTGGAGTTTTAATTTTGTCACACAGTTGTTTACCAACGTTGCAGAAGAAGTTGTTGATATGTTCAGAAATTTCTTTTGAGTCGGTTATTTTTTGTTGTTATTATCCATGATAAAATTAATGTTGTTATTTATTTTACTATTTTTTCCAATTTTGTTATTAATTATTCTCCAGAGATTCCTTTGATTGTTCATGTTTGATTGTATTTGCTTTCTATCATGGTCCTTTTTTGCTTGGTTGATAATGTGGTTAAGTATCTTAATGTAGTTTTTGTAATTTTCTTTTTTACAGAGTTAGTAGGATCCTTCTTCCATATATTATATAGTTTTTCTTTATTTTTACACGAATTTATTATTGCTTTTGTTATCCAAATTTTCCTCGGTTTCATGTTGTTTTGTTTATTGCTATGCGTCTTAATTATTGACCTGTTTAGGCATGTTTGAATTTTTTGTATAAGGTTATTTAAGGCTTGGTTGGGATCTGTTATTAATGAGATATCTGCCCATTTTATAGTTCCTGCTGTTTTTTCCAATTTATTGTAGTTAAATCTTTTTCCTAATTTGGTACTGGATTGTTTTTTAATATTTTTTAATGACATCATTATGGGAAAATGGTCGGTAAAAGGTGTTTTTAGTAAGTAGGTTTTATATTTAATTTTGTCTAGTTTAATGAAAAAGTTATCTATACAGGTGCCATTGCTATTGTTATTAATATCTGATGGTCTCGTTATACTTTTAAATCCTGGGCAGTAACCATTTTCTAATAGTATTTGTAAAAAGTCTTGATCTAAAACATCTTGACTTAATATATCAAAATTGAAGTCTCCTATTATTATATTATTTTTTTGTTTCTTGCTTATTTTTAGAAAATTTTTAATATTCATTAAGAATTCAGTTTTATGTATGTCATGTGATCGGTAAATTGATGATAATGTTATGTTTTTGTTATTTTCAAGTGTGATTTTCGTGTTCATTATTCTAAGTTTATTTATTTGTATAATTTCCGTGGTTTCTGTGATGTCTTCACTTATATATAATACTACACCATCCGATTGGTTTATGTTGCTTTCATTATAGTACATTCTATATTTTGGAATATTAAAAAATTCGTGGTGTTCAAGTTTCCATGTTTCAGTACATACTATAATACAAGGCTTTGTAACAAGCCTGTTTAAGAATACTAATAGTTTATTGTAATTAGCATTTAAACTTCTTATATTAACGCAAAGAATTAATTCTTTGACTGTAGCTAGGCATCTATTTAATTCGGTTACACTATTTGTGATATGTTCGTTGTCAAATATTACCTCTTGAGAATCAAGATTCATTTTCATTTTCATTTTCTAACGTATCAAATCTTGGTTGAGCTGTAGATGTAGGGGTTGCTGGAGATAATGTACCGGCAGATGTGTTGGTCGTTAATCTAACTCTTCTAGTAGTTATCCATTGCTGTGAGCGGGAATTGCTTTGTTTGCCGATTTCTAGGTTGCCAAAGTACCGACGGTAGGTAGGCTGCAGTGGATAGTCTGTCATTTCAATGTATTTTTTTATTTTGTGTTTTAGCACTTCACACTGATCACTGTCTATTGCACTATGATTTATATTGTAATTAGTTTTGTATTTGTTGTTGTTAAATTCACAGTTTGCACATTTAAGAGTATCACATTTACACTCAGCAGCTGCGTGATTTCCTGCACATTTGTAGCACTTGTCCTCATTATCGCATTTTTTGCCACTGTGGCTGACTCTTGAGCATTTAGTACATGGATTTGTGTTTATTATGTCAAATACTCTGCAATTTTGAAACCCTATAAATAACTTGTTTTTATTGTCTCTTATATTTTTGTAGATTGTAGGCGTTACTTCAACTATTGCACTCATTGTTTTAGCTTTTTCACTTGAGTTTATGTGTAGAACTTTGCACTTGTCATCAATATTGTTAAAGTTTCTTTGATTAATGTCTTGTTCTAGTTCTTTATCATTAAACACTTTTTCAATGTTAATAATTTTCACTATAGGTTTTTTTATTTCTTCTTTTTTGATTTTTGCATTAGTTGATAATTTTTTAGATAAGGTCTTTTCAATTGCATTTATACTTTCTTCGTTCATACAGTTTATTAATATAGTATCATTATTTATTTTTGTCACTTTTTTTGTTTGGATTGTTTTGTCTTTTGCAAGATAATGCAGTACAGTGTTTTCTAGATTTATATTGTCTTTGTTGTTTGTTTTTTAACAATTAGTTTTGGTACTCTTTTAGCTTTGGGTTTAGTATTTGTTAAAATTTCTGCATAAGTGTGGGGCTTGATGTTTTTAAAATTGTTATTTTGTCTTTCTTTTATTAGTAATTCGTTTAGTAAGGCGTTCTTTTCTTGTGTTTCTTTAAGTAATTGTTTTAGCAGGTTATTTTCAATTTTCAGTGAGTCTGATTCATTGTAATCTTCATATATGGTTTTATTGAGACCATTTTCTTCTGTTGTCTCATGCACTATGTTATTCACAATGTCTTGTTTAATTTGTTCACGGTTTTCATGCTTTAGCTGTGCTATGAATTGCCACGCTGCTTCACTGAGCGTGCCATATGGCAACTTTGAGGTTAGTGAGAGGTTAGGATGATCTTGGCACACAATAAATGAGTTGCTGAGGAATTTAATTGGTTTTCCTATGTTATATTTTGTAACTATTTCATCAGTATGGTAGAAGTTTCCACACACTATGCACACCACTGCCCCAACGCTAATGCTGGGATGGCACTTGTAATATTTATTAAGAGAGGCATCGGGCGGCTCCTTCTCCTCCGACGCCATGTCGAAAAAGTGTTCTTAATATATAATTTAACTTTTCCTTTTTATCTATTGTAGCGCCGGCATTTTTTAGTTCTGTGATTAACTTTTCGAATTCATTATAGAATGCATTCACTTCTGTGTAGTCTCTTAATCTTAATCTGTCCAGTTCATTTCGTACATAAATTTGTAATGCGCTTGACTCACGCAAATACAACTTGTCCAATTTCGTAATTATTTCAAAACTGGTATTTTCATCACTCACCAACTCCATTTGTCTGTTCGACAAAGCTCTATATATGTAATTCATCGCTTTCAAGTCTTTCTCGTTTCACGTGGCTTCATTATCATTTTCTGCTCTCCCTCTCTGTATTACTTCTTCACACTTTTCTTACATGTGCTGTAGTCTTTCCCGTCGAAAATCGGTAGCATCAATTTGAAATCGTCCGCCATGTCGATTCGTATCGCTTCTTGTTTAAGTATTTCTATCACTTTTCTTGTCTTACTCAAAATAATTATTTTCTTCACTGTACTCACAAATCGTTTTAAATTTTTCTTTTCTTCAATTGGTACTGCGTTTTCATCCAGTATTTCTTCTTTTAAAAATTGTTCCTTAAGTTTCTCTTCAGAATCGCTGCCACGTGTTTCCACAACCTCGAAGTCTAATCTGCCCACATCGCTTTAATTTCATATTATTTTTCCAAAACTTTTCACTGTGTTATATTCTTGATATATTTGTTCATATTTCCTCACCAATATTTTTTTTTGATTCCTCACTTAGTTTCACTTAATTTTTTCACTGAAAACTTCCTTGCGCGACGTGGTCCTCCTCTACCTTCCCCGAAGGTCTTGGTAGAGAAAAGAATAATAATTATACTAACCATCCAAACCACCAAAACCACCGGACTACTACAATGTTAAAATAAAGGGATAGTCGTGGTTGGTAGTAAAATGATTATTTATTATAAGAGAAAGAAAGTACAACAAAGCGCCATGCGCTTGGGCACCGCGTGCCGCTCCGGACGAGAGCTGAAAGCCAAGAGAGAAGAGCGCGAGTCGGCCGCTTCCGCTTGACATACTTTCTGGCTCACAGACACACTAGGGAGGGGAGACTTATACGTGTGCATACGTGTGTCGCGCACTGTAAATTCCCTTCGCACGGAACCTGAAGCGTACAAGAGAGAGTGAGGTTCCCTTCGCACGGAAACTGAGCGATATACAATATATATGTATCACATTTTCAACAAGTTTAAAATTGGTTGGCGACATCGGAGCGAATTGGCTAACGGTTTAACCAACTTTTGGATTTAAAATGCTACTAATTTTGTCACAAAATGATGGTTTGCTTAGACAACCGTTGGACTAATCGTTGGTTTAAGAATGCCATAAATTTATGTACAGAGTTAAGAAACCGTTGGCCTGCAGATCCCTAATTTTCACAATTACTAAAATAATAAATTATTCATTTGGTAGAGAATAAAAACAATCAATTTAATAATAATAATGCTATACCAACAGTGTGCAAAAAAATATTTTTCTTGTAAATGAATGTGTCATACATATTAAAAGTTTAAACTATTTGAGGATAAATATTTTTTCCAATTTTTATATTATAAATGACATCTCTTTTGTTTTTGAAATGTTATATTTGCTCTTTTTCGAACCGTTGATTAATAGCTTATTTTTCTTACCAGGAAAAAAACTGCCAATTCATTGGCACGTGACTTATCAAAATTAATTTATTGATTCATTTAATTAATTTTTAAAGCCAAATTTGAAAATTAATGCAGCTATTTATGACATAATTTGAATTAAATGTATGTATGAATATTAAGTATTTTTTTAAATTATGTATAAAATTAAAAATTATTAATACAAATATATATCTATAAAAATATTAATTTTTTTTATTCGATAGTTATCCATATCTCTCTTTATATAATTTTAATCTTGTTCTCATTCATTATTTAAAATTAATATATTGTTACTAAATTATCTATTCATTTTCATTTAGAAAATTTATAGACGAAAAATATGCTGAAAAACGTCAACAAGATGTAGCTGAATTTATAATGGATATATGTTTAAAATTTCCTGTATTAAAATATACAATAAAGCACAAACTGATCGTGCAAACAAAATGTAAAAATTGCAATAATTTCAATGAAGAATCAAATAATAATAATGTGATTATATATTAGATTTACCTACACTTAAAAATCAAAATAAACATTATAACTTACAATAAATAATTAACTATAATTTTAATAAATTTACAGACATAGAAGGAAAATGCAATATTTGTGAATGTATTTTGCAGCAACAAAACATAATACAATCAAAAAATAATACAATTTTAATTCTACAATTATCCTTATTTATAAGAAATGATTCATGAAATGATTCATGTGAATTAAAAAAAAAATAATAAATTATAATATACGAATTATACCATAAATAAATATAACAATAAGAAATAAGATTATAAAATTGTAAGTTCAATTCTTCATCATGGTAATACAATTAATGACGGACATTATACTAATATATTAATGAAGAATGATAAATATATTCAAATAAATGATACAATAAACAACGATTTTAAATGGATAAATAATGTTACAGAATTTTATGTTATATTTTTAGCAGAAATAGATAATAATCAAACTTTTTGCTTCTAAAATTTGCCCAATATATAATTAAAATAAAATAATCCACACGTAAAGAATAACTAAAATATTTAAATTATATATAAAAACAAACCGTTCTCAATAAATTGCAATTTCAAAAAACTGTTCAAAAAATTTTGAAAATTTTCAATCTTAAATATCTTTAAAAATAATCGATCAATCATGATCAAATTTTTCACACATATTGAAATAAATTTCAGGATAATCCATCGATCTGTTTTCGAGAAATTACGATTTAAAAAAAAAATTAAAAGAATTTTAACCTCAAATATCTCTGAAATTTATGGACCAATCCTTTTGCCTAAAGAAAGGACTCGATTCGTACACAAAATCTGCCTCTACACAGAATTTCAAAGCTATTAAGTAAAATTTACTATTATGCAACGACAAAAAATCACTTTTTTTAAAATTATTTTTTTCTGAAAAAATAATCAATAAAAAAACATGAAGATTTAGAAAATTATAGTACTCAATATTCTTTTTAACCAAAAAAATATTCATGTCAATTCCTTTTTTCAATTTCGAAATATAATCTATTTTCAAAAATAGACGTTTTTATCGATAACTTATGGCAGAATATAGCTATCGACTTTTTTTATTTTTAAATGTAGAGAATTTTAACCTGCATAAAGTGCATTCATAATATATTAAGAATATTAGATCTATATATTTAAAAATACGAAAATAAAAATTTTCAAAATTGAAAAATGGCTATAAAAAAACATCGAAATTGACAAAAATAGACTATTGACCCCAACAGTGAAAGCAAAATGCAAAAAAATGATACCTCTCTGGTTAAAATCGGTCGAGTAGATCATGAGATATCTGCGTATATGGACCCCCCCCCCCCCCCACACGCACACGCATACGCACACACACACACATCCATACGGACATTTTCTAAAAATAGTGTATTTCGTTAGTGTATAACGAATTTTCTTGACCAATATTTCTTTTAGGATTTTTAATTGGTTGTATTATTTTTTTTATACATTATGATTTCCTTACATATGGAGGCGCGCACGATATGTAAGTCTGTAAGAGCTACTTATTTACTGACAATTTTTACCGATTTTAATTAAATATGTAAATCAAAACTGTGTAAATACCTTAAGAAATAATTATTATCCCTTGACTCTTAATAGTTACTGTGTGTTGTTTAAAGCAGTCCCTGACTTTAATACATATTTATTAAAAACTGTAGTGTGTCTGTGAGCGCAATCTCTGTGCCATCCTCCTCGCGTGTGGCTTCGGTGTATGTCGGTGACTCCTCCGCTTCGGAAGTATGGGTAGTGTAATCTCCGTGCACAGTCCTGCGCTTGACGTTGGTGTACGTCCGTGTGACTCCTACGCTTCACAAAAAAATTTTCCATTTTCATGGATAACTTATGACGACATATAATATTTCTTATGTCTGTTAAAATGATTTACGCTGTCGCTAAGAATCTTATTTCAAAGCATATTCCAAATTACGCTTAGAGATATCGTCTCCTCAAAGAAAGCATGATATAGTATCGGCAGTGTCTTAATATCTCGAATTTTGCGTATGCACTATGCCACAAGTGCGTTTCATATGCGGGGGTGTACTATTGCTATGCTTACCTCTACTACCTATTTCTCTATCGCCGTTGGCTTCCAACCACAGTCTTTATTTCCGCGCAGTCAGCGTTTCGGCCCTTTACTTGGCCCTTATATCTCAGTCCTGATTGCCGAGATGCTTCTTGACTCATTAATAATTTCATACGTTACTTCAACTTCGCACTGAACAGACGTATTCTATCTTTCATTATATCGCTGGCTTATTTTTTTGTGTTTTTCTTTGAAATTCCTTGTGAAAAATTATTTTTGAACAGTGCTGAGAAAGTTTTTTTTTGACAATTTTTGAATAGTTATTGCGGACAGTTGGTTTTTTTTTTTCTAGTTGCGGACAAATTTTGTCGACTTTTTATGGACAGGTTTCTTTTGTGAATAGTTGTAACAGTTTGGTGGACAGATTTTTTTGACAGTTTCGTGGACAGGATTTTTTGTGAACATTTGTGGTAGTTTAGTGGACAGGTTTTTCTTTAAAAGTTGTAACAGTTTCGTGGACAGGTTTTTTTAACGGTTGTGACAGTTTGTAAACGGTTTTCTCCTTCGGAGAATTTTTGAAGACTTGTAAGTTTCGGAGTAATGCTCATTTTTCGAGGATGTCTTCAGGCGGCGACTATTTTCTCGGCAGGGAGCCACAGGAATTGGTGGAATGGCACAGGGTCGTCACCCCCGACCTTGCACTGTCCTACATCCGCTCCCCGTCGGGGGTCCGGGCTCGTCATGTTATGTGTATGTCAAATAATAGTTCCTGTATTAGTGTGATCAGCCTCATTGCTTCCTCAAGGAGGGAGCTTATCGCGTCCATATCGAGAATGGTGGTTAGTAAGCGTGATCGAAAGCCCGAACAAAATAGTTCGTGCGCAGCGCGGTCCGATCTCCTTAGTACGAGCTCGTCCTCTATTATCTCACTTTTCTTCTTCGATTTCGTGAGAGTTTTTAATCTAATACGGCTGAATTCCTTGTTCTTCCGGGAGAGGCTTATCTCAAGGGTATCGCGTGTTGTAGCTCGCTCTTCTTGCCGACGGCTGCGTTTGTCCGTTCTCTTAATAGAGTATGCTAACGTTCCGCCATGTGTCGTTCTGTTGTCATCGTTAATTTGACGATTTTAAGGGTTCATACTTTTAGCCTTTTAAATTAAACGAATCATTTCGTTCTTTCAACTACTTTTACTTCCTCGTAGAGGCAGCTTTGTAATGGTAAAATTTTAAGTTTCGGTAAATCGCTCTAGAAACACGAATAGAGGTGTTAGAAGTTCGAATCACACGATTTTAGAAAATGTCTGTATGGCTAAGCGTGCGTGCGTGCGTGCGTGCGTGCGTGCGTGCGTGCGTGCGTGCATACGTGCGTGTGTGTGCGTGCGTACGTGTGTGTGTGTGTATGTATGTGTGGGGTGTATACCGTTTTATCTCGAATTTTTGATTTTTGCAAACTCTATTTTTAGGTTTTATTCAGGTTAATTTATAGCCCTGCGGAAACGTGTAATTAGTCAGAAACGCTGGCACATTATCTTGACTTTGAACTACTTTTTCGAATAATCGCGATTTAAGAAGTGAATATTGTAAGAATTTCCCTCTCTCCATTTTGAGATAAAAATTTTAAAGTTGAAACGTTTATGGTTCATGGACATATAATTCCATATATACTCATTTTGCATTTAAAAATTTATGTAAATGTCTTTATTAGCTCCGACTGATATTTGTGTGTAATACTCTTACTTTAAAACATTCAAAAAATAAGTATAATGAATAAACATATTCTATATTTGAAATATATACTATGCATACAGGAACAATACGACAATTTGGATGAAGCTACGTGCTAATGAATTGGCAGCGGTCTTTACTTAGTGAATCCACTATATAAATAGACATGTAACGCATCACGCAAAATTTGGCATTTAACTGAACAACAATCGATAGTAATTGAAGATTTAAATGATAAAGAGAGTTTAGAAGCTGCATTAAATCGATCTAGCACATTGTTAGCTTATTTTGAACTCAATAGGAATGACTCTACAGCTAGGCATTATACCTATACTGAAGTTGCTGCTCACTATTAAATAGTTGAGGACGATCTTTGGAGGCAAAATGAAATGATCTTAGTTCTTTATGGTAACGTTTCGTTGGCTTAGTACGCCAACCTCATCAGGCCTTTATTCAAAACACAGAAATAAATTAACATAAAAAACCTTTTTTAAAAAGACAATTAAACAACAAAGTATACATACAAAAATCAAAATTATCGAAATTATAAACGTATATATCATACGTCGATCAGATGTCATTCTCGACTGAAAACAATAACACGTACACTGTATTTATATAGGCTGGACGATGTTTACATAAAGAGTTATACAGCATCAAGTTAGTTAATAATAGGAAAATAAATTGTACTTAGTCTTTGGATATCTTCCTTTTTATTAATACTATTTTGATTGCTTTTTATATAGATCATTTCGGAAATCAGTCTTTTTTTGTAATTGCTTTAAAAATCTAAGACGGATGTATTTTCCCAATTAAACTCATGTTTGTTTTCTAATCAATGTGTACTGACAACAGACTCTTTATTTTTGTTTGTTTTATGTTCATTAATGCGTGTGTGTAACGATCTTTTAGTTTCTCCTATGTATGTAGCAGAGCAATTTCGGCAATTAAATTTATACACCACATTACGAGGGTTATTTGACAAGTACCTAGCCTCATCGCCAGATGGTGCCACTATCGCACCAGAAATACATTACAGTGCAGTATCTTCCTGTAAACGGTTACAGACGAAATTTCAGCCGGATCGGAGTTGTACTTTATTTTTGAGAGCGTGTGAAAGCAAATGTGTCCGTTGATTTTTGAAAAAATAGAGAAAGAACAATATCGGTCGGTGATTCGATTCTTGTTTTTGGAAGGGAAATCGCGCAGTGAAATTAAAGAACGCTTGGATGCAGTGTATGGGGATGCTTCTCCTTCGATGGCGACCGTTAAATTTTGGTATAACGAGTTTCAACGTGGTCGTACGTCGGATTTTGATGATCCACGCCCAGGTGCTCCGAAAACAGCCACTACGGAGAAGAACGTGACAAAAATACACGATATCGTTTTGTCAGACCGCCGATTAAAGGTGTACGAGATAGCTGCGATAGTAGGCATCTCAGAAGAACGCGTGTGGCATATCCTACATGAGATTTTAAGCATGAGAAAGCTGTCAGCAAGGTGGGTGCCGCGTTTGCTGACTGCAGACAACAAGCGCATCCGTGTGACCAGTTCAGAGCAGTGTTTGGAGCTGTTTAATCGCAATCCAAAAGAGTTTTTGCGTCGTTACGTGACCGTCGACGAAACATGGATTCACTACTACACTCCAGAGACCAAGGAGCAGTCAAAACAGTGGACCTTACCCGGTGAACCTGCTCCGAAGAAGGCGAAGACGGTCCCGTCGGCCGGAAAGCTGATGGCCACTGTTTTCTGGGATTCTCAAGGTGTGATTTTTATTGACTATCTGGAGAAGGGCAAAACGGTCACAGGGCAGTACTACGCCGAACTATTGAGCCGATTTGACGCCGTGTTAGAAGAAAAACGGCCCCATTTGTCTAAAAAGAAAGTGCTTTTCCACCACGATAATGCACCGGCTCACACTTCTGCACTCGCCACGGCTAAATTGGCCGAATTACGCTACGAACTGCTGCCCCATTCACCGTATTCTCCAGATTTGGCTCCGTGCGACTTTTTTTTGTTTCCGAACCTAAAAAATTCGCTCGCCGGGAAGAGATTCCACTCCAATAACGAAATAATCGCCGCCACGGAGGCCTATTTTGCAAACCAAGAGAAAACATTTTTTTCAACGGGGTTAAAAAAATTGGAACACCGCTGGACCAAGTGTATTCAACTAAAAGGAGACTACATTGAAAAATAAATTTTATTTTTTGTAAAATTTTGGTGTTTTCATTTGTAGGCTTGGTACTTATCAAGTGACCCTCGTAGTACGATCCCATTTTTTGGTTATATCTTTGCCTAACCGAATGATCGAAGACAAACTTTTATGTAATAATGGGATTGTACAAATGTTATAAGATTTTAACATATTAGATAGACTATTAAAATCTTTGTTAAACGGTAAAGACAATTTTGGTAATTTTTCATAGCAATTTTGATGCGTATTATATGTATAACCATACTTAAGTTTTTTAAATCTAATTTCGATATGTTTTTCTATAAACCACATAGGATAATCATTGTTACGTAAAATCTTCTTTATGAGTTTTATATTGTCTAAGTGAAAATTAGAATCTGAGAGTAAAAACGCCCTATCAACTAGGTTAAAAATAATATTCTGTTTTTGCTGCGTTGGATGATTTGAAAAATAATTGATTACACGTCCCGAAGATGTCGGTTTTTGGTACCAAGTTGTCAAAGTTTTATTATCAGTTCTAATTAATGTCATATATAAAATAGTAGATTTTCTTACAAGGGGGGAAAATGGAACTTTCGCAGGCACGTGATATGACGACCGAGGCGAAGTCGAGGCCGTTATATCACGTGCATGAAAAAGTTCCATTTTACCCCCGTGTAAGAAACAGTATTTTTCTCTATTCCCGGGCGTAAGTACTTTAATTAATCAGTCTAGAAAAGTCGAAAATCATCGTCTTTCCTGGTGACATCAACTCTGCGCAGCCATGTTTTTGCTTTCGCCCTATGATTTGATAGCGTTAGCGACTTCACATCGTTCTTGTAGTTTGCAGGTTATATTTTTCAATTTTATTTTACCTGTCAGAATTGGTTTTTCCCGATGCGCGCGTTTATGTATGGTTGATGCCCGTCCAACATTTGCAGCACGAGCGTAGCGAGTGCTGCTGGTTGGGGCGGGCATCGATAATACATGAAAAAGCATATTGTTACATACTCATGTGAGTCAAGAGAAAGAGGGATAGAGAGATAGATAGATAAATAGATAAATCTTTATTCTCCCTTTTCGGCAAAAATTAGAAAATATATTAAAAGGTATAAAATTATAAATTTCAGTCAATTACAATAGAATACAATAACAATTTAGTTCATTATGTCGTAAAATACATAAGAGATATAAAAGCTTTATCAAAAACATAACAATGCAAAAGAAAACTAAAAAGATAATCTTTGAAATAATAAATAAGAGAACATGTAGTAAATAAGATATGTATAAAAATACTTATACGAATATCATAATGTTCCGCCAATAGGCTAAAATAGAGAGAGATAAAGAGAGATAGGGAGAGAGAGAGAGAGAGAGAGAGAGAGAGAGAGAGAGAATATTTCCAAATAAATAAACATGAATTCATAGTAGAACATCCTTCTTCAGAGCACCACGCTCCCGATGCGAGACAGTTCCGCGCCGAAGTCGCACACTTTTTCGACTACCCCGCGGCAAAGTCATAATACGCTGTATCGTATATGGGGTTAGGCTATTCAAAACATTGCTCACAGAGCTTTCGGTCGCACGTGAAACAAGTGACGCAAGCAGTGGGCAAAAGTGCTTCTTCTTCTAGTGTAAACAAACGGCGAGAACACGTACTTTCGCCCGAGGAATAGAGAAAAATTAATTTTATTCTCTTCTAGTTCATCAGTAAATTTTAAATTTATGTCATAAGCATTAAAAACTTTAATCACTGTGTCAATGTGTTGTTTTTTAACACAAATAAGCGTGTCATCAACATATCTATAATAAAAAAAAATAGGGATACAGTCAGAATGTAGTTCTAATTCTCGTAAGCAATTCTTTTCCAAATCATCCATTACAATGTCCGCAAATAATGGTGAGATCGGTGAACCCATCGGGGTTCCATAAATTTATTGATAGGCTTGACCATTAAAAGTAAAAAACGTATTATTAAACAGAAAAGCGGTGCATTCTTTTAATTCATCAAGCGGGATCTTACAGTGATTATGGATGGAAACCGCTCTTCTATCTAAACTATCACACACTAATTCGCACGAGATGTTTGTAAATAACAACGTTACGTCTAATGGCAGTAAGGTGTATTCATCCGTTATTATTATAATTTTTAATTTTTCTTTCAATTCAAAACTGTTATTGATATGTGATCTAGGCTTAGGTATCGCATTCTTAAGTTCTTGATATACTATTTTTGTTAAGAAATACGTGGGGCTATTAACTAATGAAACAATAGGACGTACTATATGTTCCATCTTTTAAACATTACAGTGGATTCTTACAAATTGGTACCAAAAACCGACATCATCAGGACGTGTAATCAATTATTTTTTAAATCATCCAACACAGCAAAAAAAGAATATTATTTTTAACCTAGTCGATAGAGCGTTGTTACTCTCAGATTCTAATTTTCACTTAGACAATATAAAACTCATAAAGAAGATTTTACGTAACAATGATTATCCTATGTGGTTTATAGAAAAACATATCGAAATTAGATTTAAAAAACTTAAGTATGGTTATACATATAATACGCACCAAAATTGCTATGAAAAATTACCAAAATTGTCTTTACCGTTTAACAAAGATTTTAATAGTCTATCTAATATGTTAAAATCATATAACATTTGTACAATCCCATTACTGAATAAAAGTTTGTCTTCGATCATTCGGTTAGGCAAAGACATAACCAAAAAATGGGATCGTACTAATGTAGTGTATAAATTTTATTGCCTAAACTGCTCTGCTACATACATAGGAGAAATTAAAAGATCGTTACACACACGCATTAATGAACATAAAACAAACAAAAATAAAGAGTCTGTTGTCACTACACATCGATTAGAAAACAAACATGAGTTCGATTGCGAAAGAACATCCGTCTTAGATTTTGAAACTAATTACAAAAAAGACTGATTTCTGAAATGATCTATATAAAAAGCAATCAAAATAGTATTAATAGAAAAGAAGATATCCAAAGACTAAGTACGATATATTTTCCTATTATTAACGAACTTGATGCTGTATAACTCTTTATGTAAACATCGTCCAGCGTATATAAATACAGTGTACGTGTTATTGTTTTCAGTCGAGAATAACATCTGATCGACGTATGATATATACGTTTATAATTTCGGTAATTTTGATTTTTGTTTTTATACTTTGTTGTTTAATTGTATTTTTAAAAAAAGTTTTGTATGTTAATTTATTTCTGTGTTTTGAATAAAGGCCTGATGAGGTTGGCGTACTAAGCCAACGAAACGTTGCCATAAAGAATTTCGGGCATAGTATTTGTTAGTATTTTGTTTGATAACTAATTTGTTGACTATTATTATTCTTGTAGTTCTCACAGGTCATCGGTCCCCCGACCCCGCGGGAGCTGGAGCGGCAGCTTTTCCAACTACTTCAGCTGCGGGGAGCGGCCTTTCATCGCCAAACTCTGCGCCCTACCTGCGTCCAGGGTCTTTACATAAGTGACAAGGATGGCGAGACTCTGGTCGGCAAAGGGTTTGCGTATATCACTCAGCAGCTACAGGTATAATTTTGCTTCGTTTTTTTGTATATGTGTGAGATCAAATATTATTATTATTATTTGTCTTTAGGGGTTTACACTTGGGTCGACTTCCGCCCCCCTCCAGACTTTAAGCGATACTGACAATTTTATCGATCGTGGTTTCGCTGACATTTCGATTCGGCGTGCGCTTCACGTTTATGGTATGAATTTTACCGCTCAAGCCACCCGGCGGGGTCCATCCTCATTTTGGTCGCTCGGTCGGAATTAACGCCCCAACTTATTCTCTGGCCGGGCGACTGGCTTCTTCTGAACTCCATCTTGAAGATGGATGTTTGGATTCCTGCAACTTTATGTAATGGATTTAGTGCGGCCCTTTGCCGCGTGGTCCGGCAGAAGTTGCAAGAAATAAATGGATCGAGGGAGCATGTCCCTTATGATGTAGGGTGTAACACGACGTTACATCATAAGAATCGTGCTTACCCCTGCATTTTTTTAAACTAATCGGGTCCCCTATTAGGTTGTTGTGCAACGACCTAATACCCTCATCTATGTTCGAAAGGGAGCTCTCCACCAAGTGCTAAATATCGACCTGAATCTAGCTGACGCCATTAACGTCGGGGGGCCCGGATGGAATCACTTGGCACACATCTTTGTGCCCTGTGGTTGCGAGGGTTGCTCAGTCGTGGACATTCCCCTTAACCCGGCGTCGTATGAAATCTTGCGGGGGTATGCGACCCGCACGCATGAGTGTCTACGGCCGGGCTACCTAAATTCGGCGGTCACAGTCACGCACACTCGCCAACACGCTCGGATGCACGACAGAAGGACAGCTAGTCGTCTTCAAGTCTTCTGTCGCTTGTGCCCGGCGGCCTACGTAAGTGAGGCGTGAGCTGATGCACGAGATGCCATCGGATGGTCACCTCCAAAAATTCTGCCCAGCATAAGCGACGTTGTTTGGGTGCGAACCCGGCCACGTAAGGTACGGGCCGTTATTCCCCTGTTCGCTTATACGCTAAACTTTTCTCTAATCGTCTCTTTTTTGCTGACAGGGCTGGCGACATCCGCCGCCGTAGCTAGAGCGCGTGAGAGCCTGTTGCTCCGTGTCGCTGCCGCGATCCTTAGCGCGGCTGTTCACTGACAGGGCTTGCGGCTGCTGGTGCATTACTCTGCTAGTGATCTTTCCTTGGAGGGGGTGACTACTATAGTGGGGATTTGCCACGATTATAGCAGTCCTGCTGCAAAAGTGGCATGTCCTGCTGTAGGAGCTCACACTTGCTCTGCTACTTCCTTGTCAGTTGCTGCCAGTACTAATACCGCCCAAAAGCATGGTGCCACGCTTTCCGTACGCCGCCGAGCCAACTTTTCTGGTCACCGTCCTGGTGCCCAAGACGAAAGATCATCTCGCCTTACTGAGGTAAGTGCCCTAGTAGATGGCGATAAACTTTATTGTGTTTACTCGATTAATGTGCTTGTGCATGTCAGTGCGACCTCGAATAGAGTTCCCACTTTTTTTCATAAGAAATATCATTTCCAATATAATATCCAAATTGATATCGTATATTGGTGTCTCTCGTGTTTATTGCCCAAAATATTAATTTACTGGTACCCTAATTTGAAGGTTGGTTAATGTATTTTGCATCCACTTCTCCGTGTGTAATTTTTCTTTAATTTTGAATTCGATCGGAAAATCGATTGCCAGTAAAAATATGATTTAATAAAAATGAGTTAAAAACATCCTTTCCTATAGTGGGCTGAAGAATTGCTGCATACAAAAACGTAGTTCACGTAATCTCCTTTGAGTGACGTATATCCTAACAAATGTTTGCATTTCTCTTTTCAGACGTCCGCTGTTCCACTTTCACCGGCTGGGGCGATCACTCCGTCAGAGTGGGCTGTGGCCGGCCTGTTTATCGCGACCGGGGCCGTGGTCTATGCCGCGATCGCCGGAGCCCGATGCTGCGGGAATGCTGCGGGCGTGGGCCGCTCGGAAAAGGGCTCATTCACCATCACCCACCAGGATCGTAGGCCCGGAGCCTGGTTCAGGTAACGAGGGGTTCAGGTTATCCTCTCCACGGCAGCCCAACGCCTCAGAAGCTCATTCTAGTCCAGCCCCAGCACGAGACCGATGCCTGAGCCGTAGGGGCCGGGCTGTTCTAGACGCGGTTCAACACAGGAGGAACATGGCTGTCATGCCCCCACAGCGACCGCTATTACCTGGTCCGAAAGAATGCCGGATGGCTTTTGACAGCCGTCTGTTGACGCCGTCTGAATCTGCTGGACGGGTGATTCCCGTCACGGCTTGTGGACGGGGCACCGCTCGACGGAGCCGTGGTGGTCGTGGTTACGACTGCGCCCACTCCCCTGCACGATGTTCCCCTTCGCCAGCCCCGATCCAAAGCTCGGTGCTGGAGCATCAGGGAGAAGGATGACGACGACGTTCTAGCCTCCGGCGGGTCCACTCCGGAGTGTCGATGCATAAGATCGCAAGAACTATTATATTGGAAAATGGCTTCATGATTGTAAAAAGATATTGTAATTCTCCGGAATCCATTGTGAGATA
This sequence comes from Torymus aiolomorphi, assembly GCA_036365515.1. Taxonomy (NCBI): domain Eukaryota; kingdom Metazoa; phylum Arthropoda; class Insecta; order Hymenoptera; family Torymidae; genus Torymus; species Torymus aiolomorphi. The sequence goes on along the minus strand of CM070875.1, from coordinate 163,650,763 downwards.
TTGTCATCTTGCTTCCTCAAACATTTTTTAATTTTCTTCTCTTTTTGTGTTATTTTGTCAAAAAAATATTGTAAACTAATTTTGTAAAAAAAATTTCTGTTTTTGCCATTTCTTCAATATATTCACCATTCATCTAATTATTGTGTAAAGACTTTTTTTATTAGCTCCAGCCATGCTCCAGGCCTTGCTCCTTCCTCTTAAAACATATATTTGGGAATATACCATAGACATTTCTTTGGAGAAAAAACTCGCTGCTAACTGAATCAGCATAATGCTCTCAAAGGGTTCTTAAGACATGATTCAAAGTTGAGGCAGTATTGATTCGCGATTCAATTAAAATATTATCACTTGTTTCGTTCATATTTGCTTATATTCTATATATATATGTTTAATACGATTTGCTAACGAACTTTTTGAATAAGAAAAATATAATATTGTTCTAAGTTGAAACTCGAAGAATTCACCCTAAAATAGTCTCAAAAGACATGAATAAGCGTATTGCAAGGATATGTGTTTATATTATATGCGTCATTAAGACGAATGTCGGAAAGGTTATTTATTCTTCGTGTACTTTTGTATTTTCGAACAAGTTGCTATTTTTCGAATACTTAACTATAAGTCAAAAATTACTAGTGAGTAGTTTTAAAATGCATCATTTGAAGAGAGGCTTATACAACGAGGCTTATACATTATGCAACGAGGGCGCAAAGTGGGTGATTTGCGCCCGAGTCGAGTTTGTTGCAACAATGAAGACGAGGGCGTTAATCACCTTGCGCCAGTATTGCGTATACTATTTTTCGAACTGGAGGGCGCTAAAATCGAAATGAATGTTTAATAGAGAAAAAATGTCCAATCCAGCGCCGCAGGCCCTCGTGAGGGGGCGAAGCCTCCGCCGGGGCGGTTGGGCCAAAAGAAATATTCATACCAAAATTATAATATAAGCAAAAATTATAAAAATTTTGTACAAACAAAATTTTTAAAAAGTATATCAATAAATATATGAGCAGGTAAATACAATTCTTTGTAATTATTATTACGTAATATTATAACGTTTTCGATGACAGAAAAGTCAAAAAGGTACAACCTTTTATATATGAGGCGTTTCACGTCAACTGCCCCAGCGCCGCGCGCGAGCGCCAAATCGTGCTATATCTAATTCATGTTTATGATATTAAAATGTAACTAAAAAAATTGTTTCATAAGCGTTTCCGACGTATTTTTTCCTCAACTTTCCAATGGTGTAGGCAGTTTTTCCGAAAATTTCCAATTTCACCTTCAAAAAGTACAAAACGTCTTGTATCTCAAAAAGTGTATTTTTAATATTTTTTTTGACCATTAGATCGAAACCTGAGCATTTTTTACATAGGAAATGATTTTTTCATAATTTGCTCAGGATCTTTTTTTCGAGAAATAGAACGCGAAAGAGCAGCGCAATGGTTCTCCTGCGCATGGGACGTCGCGCGGCACCGCATCATTCATTTTTCTTTCGATAAGTGGCTTTCATATCAGAATTTTCTATCCGTATGTGAATCATTACGTCGAAAGTAAATAATTGCAATGACTTTTCATCTTATTCCTCTTCGAAATTTTTTCGAATTTCTGTCAATACAATCAAACTTGAATTTCATGTCTTTCGTGTATTTGATGATTAACTCATCAGTAACGCTTTGTTTCGTTATTTCTTTCGTTTATTGTAGCAACTAAAGTGGATTCAACTTGAAAATTAAAATGCATAAATCTTTTAAATAAAAATGATCATCCTTCATATAAAATAAAAGATTTGATCGACATTCCAACACTTTTGTGAAGCAAATATCCCTTAGTACCAGAAAAAGCAAAAATTTGTTCTAACTGTCAACGCTAAATTTACAAACATAAATCAAGTTTAACTCCAGCTGATACTAAAAAAGCTAAAATAGTGTGTAACGATGAGTATCAAAAAGCTGGTGTTGCAGTTCTTGAAAAAATAAAGAAAAAAATTTCAGAATCAACAAATAAGCAAGAGAGAATGCAGTTACTAACTCTTGCGCTTGAGTTTTGGTCTCGTAGGGACTTACGCGGTAATTCGCTTGCATTGAACGGGAAGCTCGCGAAGCAAAAAATTTAGTAGCTAAAAGTGGAATTTTTTCAATACCTGCTAATAGAAGTGGCAAACTACTTTCAGCTGAAACTGTAAATTCAGTGAAAACATTTTATGAAAAAGATGATGTAAACCGAATTATGCCAGGTTTAAAAGATTACATATCTGTTAAGCAGGGCAATGGTAAAATAGAACATGTTTAAAAAAGATTACTGCTTGGTAATTTAAATGAACTGTATAGTTCATATAAAAAAGAAAATGAACACTTTAATATTGGTTTTACTAAATTTACACAATTGAAGCCACCACATTGTGTTTTAGCTGGAAATGGTGGTACGCATAATGTATGCGTGTGTGTACATCACTAATACGTAAAGCTCATGCTAAGTGCTATGGATCTAGAAAATTTAACAAAAGATACTAGATTGCATCTTAAGAACTACCACGATTGCATCCAAGCAATTATGTGTAACGATGCACATGTGACGTCGGGTGGTCGTATCGATCCCGTTATCGACCGCCTTACGTTGAGTCCTCTTTAGCATCGGCAAGGAAAAAATTTTCCTTTTTATTTTTTTTTGTTTTGAACCTTTGTCCGTAGAAAGTAACGGTCAGATTTTATGTAACACAGATGCAAGACACTGCATTCTGGCTTAGTTCCAACGAAAGAGGAAAAAAAACACACAACGCTCGAAAGTGAAAACTATCTTCAGAGGCGAAAGCATTTCCACCTATGTAGAAAAAAAAGGGAAAGGTTTTATGACTTTACCCCGAAAAGCAGGCCACCCCGGCTCTGCACATGCGCGCCTACGCGACGCCGAAAAGCCATAAAATTTGACCGTTACAAATTCCTTTGACTTTACACGTTGCATAATCTATTTTTTATATTTTAAATTTTAGTTAATAAGTCATATTAATTTAAATTTTTCTAGTCACGCTGATCCAAATTTTACGAAAATAGACCTGATAGAAGTATATATAATATATATTATATATATATATATAACACAAAAAGTATTTTCTCTTATTATTATAAAAATTATAACGTATCGCAATGATATACACAAATTCAGTTATAAATAATAATTATTTTGCAAGCGACTTACCAGAATAATTTAGTTTAAATAGAAAGAATATTTGTAAATTTATAATTTTACTTTTAAATTACTAAGACACTTTAAATTATCTTTAAGAAGTATGTAATATGTGCAAACAATTCCTTTGTTTTAATTTATTTAGGCGTCAATAAGTAAACAATAACAACACACACAACATATACACACTCTGATTAAACACAAATATAAACTACATATTAACTTGTAAAAACATCAAAAAGAAAGAAAAACAACAACGGAAGTTATGTGAAGCGTGCGCAAATTAGAATAATTAATTTAAGTTTAATTAGAAAATAAATTGTTTCTTATGTATATCTAAAATTATTAATGTACATTAAATATTAAGTATAAATTACAAAATAAGCAGGAAAATGGTACAACTAATGTCATCTCTGTAGAAAAACTGAAACTAAAACTGAGGGATGCTCTCTTCCCCCAACAGCCAATTAGCCGCGTCACAGGGCCTTAGGCCCACCCTAATTATAATACCCACGCCGCAGCGGCCAGTCAGCTATCCCCAAAAATATTGTAAACTCCCTCGCGAGGAGTACCCCTGGAACTCAGCGCGTTGAGGGAGGAAAGAGGGAGAAAACCGAGTTTAGCTCTTCCCTCATTTCTCCGCCAACGTCAGTTCCTCGCCACCATCAGAGTAGACCAGCAGCAAAAACACCACCACCACATACCACCACCAAAATACTGCAGGAGCAGAAATAAAGCGAGCAAAGTAAGAAAAAAATAATTATTCGCTTTCTACCTTTTATTTTCCCTTCTCCTCTATCATTTTTTACAAGTAGAATTTTGTCCCTCATCTTTCACCTATTTCCGAGGAGCGTTCTGACCGATCTGTGCCGAATGGGCAGATCAGGAGTCGCTTGTCTCCTCAAAACTAACTATTCCTCCTACTAGCGAACTAGATACCAAACGTTTAGAAGACTTGGCCATCCCTAGCTATTGGGTAACACCAGGCTATGAAATAGGCAAAGTGGAAAAGTATCGACGGCCGTCTGGACGTCACACACACGATAGATGCTATTTGGGTGACTGATTAGATTGTCCCAATATGTCCATATTACGTAAACATTTGTTTGAATGTTTTGATGAAAGTGATATTTTGAAATAGAGTATGAATCATGGTTTCAAACAGATCGGTGTACAATAGCTTCCAAAACTGTAAATGTTCATGAATTTATGGACATACTGGGAGAAAAATTGATAAAATTAAAATCTCACAATTTTTTTGCTAAGAATCAATCACTTTTTGTAAGTGACTTAAAAAATAACCTTCAACAAGGAGAATTTCTTGTGTGTTGTGATTTTGCCGAAAATTATGCGTTTGTTATACAAAATTCTACACAATCGTTCCACTGAAACAACAACCAAGCAACTGTTTTTACAGTTGTTGTGTATTATAAAGAAAATGAAGAGCTTAAACATGTAAGCATTGCTGTAATTTCCGACAATTTAAACCATGATACTGTTGCCGTTTATGAATATCAAAAATTTATAATATCTTACCTCAAAACTAAATTCATAGTAAAAAAAGTCTATTATTTGACTGATGGAGCAGGTCAGCATTTCAAAAATAAATCTAATTTTTTAAATCTTCTTTTTCCTGAGAAGGATTTTGGTGTTCCAGCTGAGTGTCATTTTTATGCCACGGGGCATGCCAAAGGTGCATGCGATGGTATAGGCGCCAATCTAAAAAGAGGTGCAAAACGAGCGAGTCTACAAGTTTCTTCTAATAATCATATTTTAACGCTAGAAAAGCTTTATAATTGGGCAAAAGATTATTGCAAATAAACCAAAGTTTTTTATAGCAGTAAAGAATCATATGAAGATACTGTCTTGAAACGAAAACCAAGACTGGATAAAACTAAATTCATACCAGGCACATTACAATACCATGTTATTATTCCAAAAAAATCTCTTTAAGTTCTGAATATTAAACTGAGAAAAAAGCGTTAGTATAGTTACTATGTTGCTGTTAACTATGAAACTCTGTTTTGTTTTGTTTTTTAAAAAGCTAATAAAATATTATTCTTACATTACAAAGAATTCGAAAGAACAGGTAAAGATTATGAAAGGTTATTAGGTATCGAGGCAGGCCTAGTTTACGCGACGTCCCGTGCGACGTCCTGCGCGCAGGAGAGCCGTTGCGCTACTCTTTCACGTTCTATTTCTCGAAGAAAACATCCTGAGCAAATTATAAAAAAAAATCATTTCCTATGTAAAAAATGCTTAGGTTTCGATCTAAATGGTCAAACAAAATATTAAAAATACACTTTTTGAGATATAAGACGTTTTGGACTTTTTGAAGGTGAAAATGGAAAATTTCGGAAAAACTGCCTACACCATTGGAAAGCTGAGGAAAAAATATGTCGGAAACGCTTACAAAACAATTTTTCTAGTTACATTTTAGTATCATAAACATGAGTTGCAAATAGCACGATTTGGCGCTCGCGCGCCGCGCTGGGGCAGTTGACGTGAAACGCCTCATATGCGTGTTATTGCCAACGGTCCAGTTTGTATTCAAAAACTTTAAGATTTATTATAATATCATTTAATTAGTTTTATGCATCAAATAGTTTATTCTAAATAATTTTTTATATATTGAATAATTTTTTATATACTAAATAATTTTTAAATTAACATTCTATATTACTTAAACATATACAGTACGTTTTTATATTGCGTTATAGGGCGCAAAAGTACTCACTTCACGCCCTAGGGCGTAAATCGGGCACTTTGGCCCAGCAAAGTTACAAGGTTTATCGCTAATTTCATTTTAATTTTGTCGTTTACTCGTATTTATAATGATTATATTGGATTTTCCTCTAAGAAATCTTAAATTTTTATATCATATCTTATAGAAATTACTTACTTAGAACGGAATAAATATGGAATGGCGGTCTTTTCCATGAGCTTACATATTAAATATACGTATTAATTTATATTATGGAGCAGCGTCCAAGGGCCGCAGAAAAGATAAAAATTAATATCGCATGGGAAGCTTGTTGTTGCGTTTCGCGGCGTCCGAGGGCCGCGGAGAAAATTTTAAGAACTGAGTTTCACCAAGGAATTTCTAATTATAATATCTATCTGCCTCATTGATGACACGTCATAGCGTCATGTCCGCATTTTGGGATGTGTCTACTGATACCAATGTTGGCTTTGGTAATTCGAAGCTATGTTTAATCATGTCCATATGGACGATGCGCATGTGTTCTCCCATTTCAATTTCTACACTATGAGTTTCATAGTTGACACCTAGGATCTCGCATGGCCCCACGTATTCCTGATCTGTTTTCCCGTGTTTAGGTTTCTTTAGCACGTAAAGCATCTCTCCCTCGTGGAAGTGTCGTATATTTTGGCGCTGGTTGTAGGCAAGAACAACAAGTGGCAAATACTATAGAAGAGCGTGCGTTCTAAAGCTAGCTCTAGAATCATCGCGTGTACGGTGATCAATTAATCGTTGCCGGCAAGAGCAACTAGTCTACGGGGTTCACACGAGCCAACTCAAGGAGTACCCGCATGGAGCCTACTCGCTACGGGGTCCACGCTAACCAACTCAAGGAGTACCCACGTGGAGCCTACACGCTACGGGGTGTACACCAGTCCATTCATGGAGTACCCGCATGGAGATCGCTCGCTACACCATCAAGGTGCGAGGCGCTCACTGGGCATATAGCAAGCTTTCTACGTGGGAGAAAGAGAGGTCTTCAAGAGGACGTCCATCAAGACGCGTGACGTCCTGGACGCCGCGTACGTCGTCGCCAAGCATAATTGGAGGTGAACGAGTCCATTTTCATCCGTCAGGGGGCGCATCAACGAAAAAGAGCTGCAGAGATAGCTGAATTTACTGCCAGTTGGAATCTTGCTGCCATAAAGTCAACGTTGTGGATCATCATCGACTGATTCAGCGGAGGAGCAACTGCAGCAGTATTCAACATTGCATCACTGCGTTCATATTAGCGTAAGTATTATAACTTAGGTTAAAGCTTAATTGTAATAACTCTTACTATACTTGTTTTGTTCTCGAGCGTGCAAGAATAGTTAACGCAATACCACAGGCTAAATAGTAAAGTTAGTTGTTGATCTAATTACTTTGATCTCAAAATGGCGGAATTACACCATAAGCAGATGCTGCTTCAAACTAAAATCGTCAACTCATTTCAAAATTTCAAATCTAAAGGTAAAGACAGTATGAATATGGCTAATGCCGAGGCGCGCCTAGCCGGTCTTGAGATATATTACACTACCATTCAAGTCAATCATGAGAAATCTTGCATCTCAAGGATCTTGATAAGAAACATGCCTATTTCATAAGTAGCCTTTCTGATCTAGTTGAAAATAGTTTATTGATTTCCATGAAAACCTTAGGAAAGATAACGCCAAGACTGGCACAGGTGCCTCTACTTCAACCGCTAGTGCGGTTACTCCAATTTCTGCTAAGTCTACGAATGTTTCATTTCAATCATTGCCAAAAATAGATTTACCAAAGATTTCAGGTAAATTCTCTGATTGAGAAAATTTTAGGGATGTTTGTCGCTCCGTCATTCATCGCCATGAGGACTTATCGTCCGTCATGAAGTTGTATTATCTTCGCACTGACCTTACAGGTGATACACTTGAGAAAATTGAACCTCTTCCCATTTCGGATGATAATTATGAACGAGCATGGATAGCCTCAATCGAATATTACGAAAATCAACGTCGTATTGTTAGCTCCCACATTTCAGAAATCCCTAGTCAAACCCATGAAATCAGATATCTCATCTGAAATGAAGCGTATTTATAGGGAAATTTTCAATCCCATCGCTAGTCTGACCTCTCTTGATAGAGCTAATTCGTTAGGTAGTGACTTAATCGTTCACTTTACGCTAAATCGGCTTGATTTAAATACACGTGAAGAATGGGAAAGACACCTAGGTGATAGTGTCGACCCACCCACAATGGAGCAACTTCAAGCTTTTCATCAAAGTCAAACCCTCACTCTAGAGGCCAGCGAAGCCGGTACTAATTCATCATTAAACAATAACCCTAAAACTCAGTCTACTAATTCAAAATCGCGAAAGTCGGTACATGACATGCTCATACGGTTTATTTTGATCAAGCATCACCTCAAAGTGCGAAAAACAATCAGAAAAGATGATTTCCGAGCGGAAAGAGCTTCTTAAGTCATCTAATCTTTGTTTTAATTGTTTAGGGAAGTACCACATAAAAAATTGTACTTCCTCGTATCGATGCTTTCTTTGCAAAGCTAAGCATCACACTCTAGTGCACACTGATGGCTATTCATCTAATCAGCCGAATAATTCAACTATGTCTGATCAAACTGTCTCACTAGGAGAGGCCGCGAACTCCGGATCACGGATTCGGTTCAAACTTTGCGATATGTTTTTGGATGTAGAAATACAAAGCAAGCAGCAATATTAGACCCTAACGCTAAAAAAAACTGAAGATCTGCTCCTTTTCAGCATTATTTTGAAAAAAGGCTTGAAAAAAACCTCTTCTTGAAACGGTAACCATTTAACTCCGGGGAGTCTTAAATATAATTTCAAACATAGAAAATAAAACTAGAGAAAATGAGCTTTCATTTACTTTTTTAAGAATTAAAAAATGATGATTCCTTCAAAAGTTATGTAAGTTAAAAATTGAGCATCGAAAGTGCATCAAAATATGCCGGCAGTCGAACAGTTTAATTTTAGGGATTAAACAGTGCATTTTCGATGCTCTATTTTAAACTTTTATAACTTAGAAAGAAATCAACATTTTTTAATTCTCAAAAAAGCAAATGAAAGCTCATTTTCTCTAGTTTTATTTTCTATTTTTGAAATTATATTTAAGATTCTCCGGAGTTAAATGGTTACCGTTTCAAGAAGAGGTTTTTTCAAGCCTTTTTTCAAAATAAAACTAAAAAGGCGCAGAAATTTAGTTTTTTGAGCCTGATGAACAAGCATGCGAGGATTTTTACCAAAAACAAGATGAATCAGGTCGATATATATAGTAAGTCTTCCTTGGAAAAACTCTCATTCGGCCGCGTTACGCGTACTTAATTGTCTCGAAGCAAACTTCGCCAAGGATGAAAAATTGGAAATATCTTATACAGATTTCAAGAATACATTAAATAAAAGAGTACATTGACTTGGGTCATATATACCTCTCTTCGAATTTAGATTCAATATCTAACTCCCAAGCTTTCTTACCACAAGGAAGGAAACAAGTACGACAACCAAATTATCTTCTACACCTTGGACCTAATCTTCTTCAAAATCCCGTCGCTTTGATCTGTGTCTGGCGTAGGTATAAGATCGCCCTTTCAGCTGATGTGGAGAAAATGTTTAGGCAGATTAGTGTCGAACAATCTGATCAACCTTATCAGTCGATTTTATGGCGCTTCAATAAGAAAGAACCTGTTCAGACTTATCACCTGACGACAGTGACCTATGGGTTGGCATGCTCGCCATTTTGGTGCTGTTTTTCGTCAATTTTTCATATGTCTATGCGAACCATATGTTTTCCGCTTTTCTCGTGTTCTTCTAATTCCACGGTGAATTTAGGCTTCCTTCCTTCGTTCTTATTAAGAAACCTTTGTTGTATCACGTTTAGTGGTGTCGTGTTCATTGCTGCTGAGTCACTGACGCTCTCTCCTTTATCGGTTGGTGACGTAATTCCTCCCAGTGCTGACTGATCGAGAGTATTTTCTGCGCCTGCTCCACGCGCTGCCTGTCTCGGTGTTGTTTCCCTGGCTTCATTTTTGCGGGGACCTTTCCTCGTTATTATTATCTCCTTCCTCAGATGATTTTTCTTCCAAATTCTGCGCCGGATTCATTATCTCAGTCGGTGTTCAGTCCTGATTTCCTTCTCCCGCTCGAGGCGTCACGTTTTCCTTTTTTTCCGCTAGTATCGATTCAGTATTGATTCGGTACGCTCTTGTTCACTTCGAGGTAAACGATATTTATTTGTTTTGATTTTCTCTAAGCGCACGTCGGTAAGGATGCAGCTGGGCTTGATGTAATCATGGTAATCGAAGACATAAGTGTCGGCGTTGACATCTGTCTGCGTGAGCTAGCGTATTCGTATTAGTTGTCAGTGTTTCTTAACGCAAGAAATTCTCTTTTTTTATATCTAATTTCCTGTTCCGTAACCGGCGGTCCCATCAGTAGTGCGGTGTTGCCAATTGAGCGAGGTATTTTTGCTATCGAGCTTTTTGATCGTGCTGTGTCTGGTTGTGTAGCTATATCGTCTAAATTTGATTATCTACGACGGTTAATCAATAAAAATTAGCACGTATGTAATTTCGTTATGCGTAGCCTTTCGTAAAATTCACACAGGGTAAAAATGTAAAATTTCGGGTAATGTAATTTTCACTTAGTGGAAGCTGAAAAGGACGATCAAGAAGATCGCTGGTATCAGCCTGGCTTCCTTCCTTCCTGTTCTTTTTGTCTAGGAGTAGTTGGAGTGGTTGAAACTCGGGCTTCGCGATTTTGCTTCCTCATAGAGGAAGCTTTGTAACGGTAAAAAAAAGTTTCGAAAGAAAATGTTCAAAAAGATGTTGTAAGGCGATATATGTGTATATTAGTTGATTTTGATCATTTTTGCTTTCGTGTGTGTGTGTGTGTGTGTGTGTGTGTGTGTGTGTGTGTGTGTCTGTCTGTGTGTGTGTGTGTCTGTCTCTCTGTGTGTGTGTGTGTGTGTGTGTGTGTGTGTGTGTGTGTGTGTGTGTGTATATATGTGTGTGTTTGTGTGTGTGTGTGTGTGTGTGTGTGTGTGTGTGTGTGTGTGTGTGTGTGTGTGTGTGTGTGTGTGTGTGTGTGTGTGTGTGTGTGTGTGTGTGTGTGTGTGTGTGTGTGTGTGTGTGTGTGTGTGTGTGTGTGTGTGTGTGTGTTTGAACTCTTCATATCTCGGAAATGAATCGACCGATTTTCGTCGAGTAAAGCTTATTCTCTTTGTCTCGCGGGAAAAGAAAGGTACCCTGATGGATTTGAGTTTTATTCATTTTCTTTTGTTTTATAACCAAAAAACGATTTTGAATTTTTAGTTTTTTTTATTTTTTCATATCTTACAGTCATTATTACATAATATAATAAACTTTTCTCGAAAGGTACTTAAATTAGCTATATTTTCCTTTTTTTTTAATTTAAAATATCTTCACTCTGTTATTTGTTATTAAGGAAAACTTTTTTATATTTCATAAATTAATTTCTCAAAAAATAATTTATTTGTCGACTTGAAGTTTTAACCAGTTATTACACTAATTGAAGACTATGTGGTTAAAATTTTAAGAGATTATCTTCATTTGTTTTTTAGAAAAAAAATTATTTTCCAAAAACGCATTTTGAATTTTCAGTTTTTTTGATTTTTTCATATCTTACGGTCATTATTACATAATATAATAAACTTTTCTTGAAAGGTATTTAAATTACCTATTGTAAAGGCTGGCGCGTCTGTGTGTGTATATGTGCGCGAATACGGAGCTCGGATCGAGCCGATCTCCAACACGATATACACATGGGTAGATGCCCGAAAACGTAAACATGCCGCCGCCTTGGAGAAGGCAAGGCCGGCGATTTCGGCATGAGGCTTCGCGAAACTAGTCGGGCTTGTCCTCGTGTTTCTCCAGGGGCTTTCATATATGTATGTAGTTGCGCGCGCGTGTAGATGTGTGAAAAGTACTGAGCGCAACTACGATACACAATAAGCCCCGAAAAGAAAACTCGCAGAAACGTTGCGCGAGGGGGGAGCGAGAGACAGAACCCGGCAGTATGGCTTCTGCCGTAGCTGAGGCAGCTGCTCGTCCCCCGTGCGCGAAGACAGACAGAGAGAGAGAGAGAGAGAGAGAGAGAGAGAGAGAGAGAGAGAGAGAGAGAGAGAGAGAGAGAGAGAGAGAGAGAGAGAGAGAGAGAGAGAGAGAGAGAGAGAGAGAGAGAGAGAGAGAGAGAGAGAGAGAGAGAGAGAGAGAGAGAGAGAGAGAGAGAGAGAGAGAGAGAGAGAGAGAGAGAGAGAGAGAGACGAAGTGAAGTGCACGAGGATCGCGGCAGGATCGCGGAGTAAGTGCAGTGTAGTGCACGAGAGGGAGAGAGAGACGCAGCACAGCTCCGAGAACCGCGTTCGCCGGTGGTTGAGGGAGAGGAACAGAGAGCCACACTCGACCGCGTCAGCGAAAGAGCGAGAGAGAGCAGCGCGGCCAAGCTCACTCACGGCGACGAGTGAGAGAGAGCATCGCGGCCGAGGATACTCGCAGGGGCGAGAGAGAGAGAGAGGAGAGAGAGAGAGAGAGAGAGAGAGAGAGAGAGAGAGAGAGAGAGAGAGAGAGAGAGAGAGAGAGGCGAGCCGCCAGTGCAGCAGCGAGAGAGAGAGTCGAAGCGGCGCACGGCGACCAACGCCGCACGGCCTGTCCGTCTGCATCGTCGCCTATAGAACGAGGTAAGTCCTGGCCAGGCGCGCGCGTGCACTTCCCCGCGGACCACGAGCGTCCGGGAAGTGAATTCGGGGGAGCGAGGCCGCCGACGCGTGCGTGAGAGCCAATCGTGCGCGGCGATCGGCCGACGTCGGGGCGGGCCGCCTATGCGCTTACGTGTGTGCAACCGAGCACACATGTACTTCGCGTGCGCGGGCGCACCACCCGAATCGGCGCGTACCTAGAGTACGCGCCGCGTGTATAATTAGATAACCGCCCGAGGGTCAATAAATGTAAGTGTTTCTTTTACACATGTTCGCCTGTTATTTAGCGCATCCTAATTCCGCTTCCCTATTCGGTGGCACGGTGATGAATACCGCTAGCCTCCGTGGTTGCGAGTCCGTAGTACTCGCGTGATATCTGAGCAGTTGGGGCAGCACGCTCGAGAGAGAGCGCGACGACGAAGTCGCGCGTTGTCACGGACCGACGGGCTGCTAATCGCCGAGGGTTTGCATGAGCCCGTGCTCGTGCCTGGCCATTGCTGCGCCGTTCATCGGCAGATCCGCTTCGAGATATAGCGCACCGAGGACAGTTTTTAGCCCGTTACACTATATTTTCCTTTTTTAAAATTTAAAATATCTTCACTCTGTCATTTGTTATTAAGGAAAACTTTTTTACATTTCAAAAATTAATTTCTCAAAAAATATTTTATTTATCGACTTGAAATTTTAACCAGTTATTACGCTAATTGAAGACTATATGTGGTTAAAATTTTAAGAGATTATCTTCATTTGCTTTTTAGAAAAAAATTATTTTCCAAAAAAAGATTTTGAATTTTCAGTTTTTTTGATTTTTTCATATCTTACAGCCATTATTACATAATATAAAAAACTTTTCTTGAAAGGTATTTAAATTACCTATATTTTCCTTTTTTTTAATTTAAAATATCTTCACTCTGTCATTTGTTATTAAGGAAAACTTTGTTATATTTCATAAATTAATTTCTCAAAAAATATTTTATTTATCGACTTGAAATTTTAACCAGTTATTACACTAATTGAAGACTATATGTGGTTAGAATTTTAAGAGATTATCTTCATTTGTTTTTTAGAAAAAAATTATTTTAGAAAAAATTTGCGCTTTCGTTGTCACACGATAACTAGAGCAAAAATTGTCCAATCGTCCTGAAATTTGGCACAGATGTAGCTTTTATATACCTTCAGATCGAGTTCGTTGCCCAAAAAACTCGGTCCATTACGAAAAAAGATATTTGAGGTTAAAAATTTTTTTAAAAAATTTTTGACTCACATTTTCTCAGAGATTACTTGATTTATCGACTTAAAATTTTAACCACTTATTAAACTTACAGAAGACTATACTTGGTTAAAATTTAAAGAGATAACTTTCATTTGTTTTTTAAAAAAGAATTATTTTAGAAAAAATTTGCGTTTTCGTTGTCGCACGATAACTAGAGCAAAAATTATCCAATCGTCCTGAAATTTGGCACAGATGTAGCTTTTATATATCTTCAGATCGAGTTCGTTGCCCAAAAAAATCGGTTCATTACGAAAAAAGATATAACGCACAGTTTAAGCTGAATCCGGACCCATGACCCTTTCCTAGTTAGTCTAACCGTACAAGATAAAGTATTAAATTTTAAATATTAGAAGTAAAAATTAATTAAAGGAATCAATAAATTAAGTTTGAGGAAGCTACGTGCCAATGAATTGGCAGCGGTTTTTTAAATGTTACTTATTATTTCACATGGGAACAACCCCATACCTAGCACCGAAATATTACAAGTGAGGGGGTATCTTTTAGTTCCCGGCCACTCTGGATTACGTACCCGGAGAAGTTGATTTTACGTGAAATAAGAAGTCGGAAGGCGAGAAGCATAAGTAAACTATGCTATTTATTAGGTATTCAATTGCGCGAGAGAGAGGTGTCCTAATTGTGTTTGAGTGTACGTGCGCGGCGCGGTTGAATCGTCGTGAACGTGACTTCGTAGCTTCCTCGTGGATTGATAGCTGAAGGCTCTGTTGTCGTCCTATCTCCTTCTGGAGTCATCGTGTCGTCTAAACCTCTCTCATAGGTTCCCCGTGGCTATTAATAGTCCCGCTACGCCGGATGCGGATTTTTACATCCGCGATGCAATGTCTCCCACTTTCCTAATTAATCATAGGTGGGGAACGGCTGCACGTGAAGCTTCGTTCTTCCGGTGGTGCCGATCTTGCAGTTTTCGGTCCGATTTGACCATATCTGGTTTCCTCACGCCATGGTCGCGGCGCAGTGCCCAATGTTCTCGACGCTTCGAACCCTCAATCTCGGCTTTTATTTGTAAGACCGAACTCGCGTGTGGACACACGTAACAATGTCATAACATCAGTTTAATGCAATTTCATGCTTTCTGGGATGGAGTTCTATCGCATAGTAGATATTTTGTAAAAAAAAGGCAACAGTCTAACTTATAAAATTTTGTGAAATGACATTAACTGTAATATGAGTATATTAATTTTAGATATGCTAAAAAATGATCATAAAATGTGTTTCTTGACTTTTTTCACTTTTTAAAAAAACCATAGCTTTTTTCTCCCACTTTCAACCATCAAAAACAAAATTTTTTCTTAAAAGTAATAGATTAAAAATACTTTTTGGGCTTTACTACAAAAAATTGGTTTTGTCGAGTCACCTTTCACACAGTGATGGATTGTTATTCAACTATCAAATTTGTAAAAATTCTATATAATTCTACTCACAATTTATAAATTTTTTCCCATTTAATATGCTATACAAAAAGTTTCAAATTTTTGAGTTAAAAAATCATGAAAAATGAAGATTTATGAAAAAATTCTAAATTTTTCAATTGCCAATTAATTCTAACTTTTGAACGATTGAATATTTTGCCATAAAACTTCATGGTTGTGTTTTGTGGCTAATTTGGAAGGAGTAAAAAAATTGTGAGCAATTTTGAAATTTTGACCTTGAACAGTTGACGTGAAGTTATCCATATATCTTCCTATATTATATAGTTGTAAGGGCAAAAATGGGTACTTACCCCCTCCGCCTCATTCTACCCTCTCGACCCCCCTCCGTCCGCTCCACCACCCCACCACCACTTTTTACCGTTAAATTCTTTCAAATTTTACGTTATTTTGAAGGGTGTCTGCCCCTCCACCCACCTCCACCCACCACCACACCCTCCACTTTCCATCGCCCCCTCCACACCCCCTCCACCTACCCCTTTACCTACCCCTCCACCTACCCCACTACAACTAATTTCTTATAGATATCTAGTTGAAAATTGTATATAGGGATTTCGAGATTCGCTGATTAGGAATCTGAACTCAGATTTTGAAAACTCCAAATGCCGACGCATAACGGTGGTTAAAAATTGAAATTTTACTGGATTTTGCTAAAAATGGTATATAGAAGTTTTCTGGAGTCGATTATTACGAATCTGAACTCAGATTAAGAAAATCAAAATGGTAGATTCGAAGATGGTGAAATATTAATGAATTTTGCTGCAAATTATGTATAAAGAGTATCTGGATTCGCTATTAAATGGATAAATTATAATTTAGATTTTCCAAATTCAAAATGGCTCCACCCCGCTTCATGTGCGATCCATACCGGCTTCACCGGTCCCTCTATCTACTCCTCCTTTACATAAAATTCATTATAGATATCTTGCGTAGTAAGATTTTCAGTTTTATTTATTACATTTAACAGTTTTCCACACCACCATTGAGGTACTGTTATGGGCGCGTTGAATTTTTTATTTTATTGTGCTTAGATGTTTTATATAATAAATAATAATAATTATATATGATAATGAGACATGCCAAAATCATATAAAATTACTGTTAATCATTTTTTATATAATAAACCTACATGAACAACATAAATATGTATTCTTTTGTTACATGTAAATATATTCATAATTTTATTCGAACATATCTAACAAATTTAAAAAAAGCTAAGATTTTTTTTTAAATACAGAAAAACATCATAAATATTTCTAGATTTAAAAACATAATTCAGTTTATATTTACCTAATTGTATTATCTTTTGTTATAATATTTTTTTTAACAATTCACGCTATGCACGGGGGTTGGCGAGCGGAGCGAGCAGGGGGCGAAGCCCCCTAGTATATGTATATATATACATTTCCGAAAGGGGTTTATAAAGCCCGTTTTTTTATATATAGGGGTCTATCGAGCCCGATTTTGATTATGCAGCCCGGGCTTCATAATATTTCTAAATATACGGGTTTATGCGGCCCGACCTAGAGTCTATAACCCTAGAGTCCATTATTTCTTTAGTCACTTGCCATAGGAAACTCTGGGCTGTAGGTACTAGTATACAGTCTTGGGCTACATAAACCCCGATAAGTATATATGTGTATATATATATATATATATATATATATATATATATATATATATATATATATATGTTATACATTTCTCGAAAGGGGTTTATAAAGCCCGTTTTTTTATATATAGGGTTTTATCGAGCCCGATTTCGATTATGCAGCCCGGGCTTCATAATATTTCTAAATATAGGGGTTTATTCGGCCCGACCTAGAGTCTATAACCCCAGGGTCCATTATTTCTTTAGTCACTTGCCATAGGGAACTCTGGGCTATAGGTACTAACATACAGTCTTGGGCTACATAAACCCCGATAAGTGTATATCTGGCAAAACATACTTTTGAGGCTTATATTCGGCAACAAACCGAACTTTTGAGGACTTTTCGTACTTTTGGGGACGATCCCCAAAAGTAATATATACGAAACTAGACTTTTGAGGATTTGAAATGGCGGATATTAATACCTTCCACGCAGAGAGGGATTTATTTCTTTAGTCACGCATCCTAGACTCTGACGGAAGAAACTCTAGATCCTCAAAAGTACGGTTCACCCGAATTATATATACATATACACTTATCGGGGTTTATGTAGCTCAAGACTGTATATTAGTACTTACAGCCCAGAGTTCCCTATGGCAAGTGATTAAAGAAATAATGGACCCCGGGGTTATAGACTCTAGGTCGGGCCGCATAAACCCCTATATTTAGAAATATTATGAAGCCCGGGCTGCATAATCAAAATCGGGCTCGATAAACCCATATATATAAAAAAACGGGCTTTATAAACCTCTTTCGAGAAATGTATATATATATATATATATATATATATATATATATATATATATATATATATATATATATATATATATATAAATATATGAAACGCTAGTAATGCAGACACTTTCCGGAATTGAAATACACTTATGCAGACAGAGACCGACTTATGCAGACCTCAGCATAAATAGAGAGATTATTTCTTTAGTCACGCAAGACTTATGCAGACACTTGTATAAACGGTATTACACTTGTGCAGACGGGTCGCGTGGTCTTATACATTGCTGTCAGTATAAGTCGAAGTTCATATGATTATATATATATATATATATATGGGGCATTCTCTGTCAACGCGACACCCCCTCTGCCCAGAACAATTTTGATCCCAATGAGGTCTACCTAGACTCAAATGAAAGCTCTTGACTTCTACTTTCGAACGCCGTCTGGCGATTCCAAAAATTCAAAATGGCGGATCCAATATGGCGGCTGAAAGTCTCAGAATGATGGAAAAACAAGTTTTTCTTCACTCTAATAGCGAATCTGATACGAAAATTGTTATTTCTTGCCACTAATATGAAGTTAGCGACATATTTTCTTACTACTACCGTTCAAACCGAGCGGTTAAAATTATATTTCAAGGTCATTTTGAAGGTCAAAAGTTATTTTCTGGATTTTCGGACTAGTATTCCACAAAACTAGTAGAAAACTTGATTACGATCATAACTAGACTTGACCTTGGATCATTTTTCAAGGTCATGATTTCTGTCTCTGCATAATTAATGTTTTGTTGAACGTAACCTCCTATGAGACATTTGTTCCTTTGTGCATATCGTGAGACCGGTGATCTAAAAATTTCATGTATAAAATCCTTAGAGAAGATAAAGTTCCACAATAGAACTATCAAGTTGTTTTAGCATAACCCATTCTGAACCACGTGGAGCTACTACTTCTCTCAGAACATAAAAAAAATTAAAAAAAGGAGGATAAAAAATAGAAAAACTTGAATATTATAAAAAAAATTCCGTTTATTTTCCCATTGAAAATTAAAGTAGAACAGATACAGACTTAGCAGCATTCGAGTACCTTTTCATGATAACTTTCCCGTCACTTGATAATTGAAAAGAATGATGTTTAAGAATCTGTGGGACAGGTAATGCATCTTGAAACCTACTATTGAGTTTCCTTTTGAATTTATCATGTTCAGTCGCCGTAAAATAAAAAATCCTTATATTTTCAAAATGATTTTTAGCCCACTTCACAAGAGATGTGTGCGTCAGAATAGCATCTTTCGGTTTCGCCTTCAAGCTGGCTCTATAAGCTTCTCTTTTAAATATTGCACCAAGACTATCATAACAGCTTTTACCATGAGCAGTGGCGCAAAAATGCCACTCTGCCTCAATACCAAAATCCTTCTCATGATGAAGAAGATTTGCTATCTGAAAGCGGTTCTTGAAATGCTGTTTTGCTCCATCTGTCACGTAAATAATCTTATTAAGTTTTTTTACTTTTCTCTTGATTTCTGGAATCAATAAATTCTGAATAGTATAGACAGAAGAAATGTCATGCTTCAAACTATTCGACAAGAATACACAACTTTCATGCTTCAGCTCTGAATCTTCTTTATAATAGTAAATAGCTGGAAAAACAGTGCACTGGTCATTATTAAAATGGAAGGCTTGAGATGCATCTTGAACTGCAAAAGAGTAATTCTCAGAATAGTCGAACATTACCAGAACTTCTCCATTGCCTAGATTACTTTTTGTTTGAGCAATGAAATTACCTTGTTCTTTGATATGAGTGGGGTTTGAGTATCGCCAATTTGGCATATAATTCATCAACAAATTCTTCAACTGGTAGAGTTAAATTCTGCAAAGTTGATCTATCCGTTCCTGACCACGCACAGTACTCAATTTGTGAGATATTTGCTCCATCCAATATTTCAAGTAAACGAGACGTAAGATTTTCAGAACCAGGGCACTTCGAACATTCATCCAAGTAACAGTCAAGTGTAGGATTCTTACACATAATTTGCTGTAAACAATCTTTATGATTACAAATGGGTTCTTCTTGATTTTTCGTGAGCTTCTGAATATCGATTGCATCCAACATCAATTTACAATTTTGATGAATGGTGCAAACGCAGACGCTATGCGTTCCTCTAGCACCAGCAAGAACACAATGTTTTGGTCGTAATTTCGCGAAAGTACTGAATCCTACTTGCACTGTTGGTTCTGCTATCTTGAATAATTCGTAAAGTTCTCGTAAATCGAAATATAAAAGACGTTTCTGCACCTGAGTCCGCTTTCCATCAATAATAACAGAGACAGTATCTTTTCGACCCGGCATCATCCGACTGTGCAGATCGTTATTATAACATTCAACAATGACTTCTATCACTGCCTTTGACAAAGTTTTACCATGTTTAGCCGTTGTTGTAGCTAAAATACCTCCATCGCCTTTGAGTTTTTTCGACTTTCTTACTAAATGTCTTGATGTATTGAATTCACGGGAAATTCGACTAATATTCCAAGTTGATGGGGCGATTGTAAGTATAGTTAGTTTCAAAGGGTCATTAACTGCTAATCTAGAAAACTTTTCTTTTAATTCTGAAAACATGTCTTCCAATTCGATTTCTCTAGCTGATCGTGTAGCTTCTTGAACAGATTTATCAATACCAGTGTTTTCTGATGTCGTCTCTATATCCATATTTTCATATTCGTTGTTGCCTTCGTTATCTCTTGTACCAATAGATGAAATGGGAGATCCACATAACTTTCTACACTTACTACAAATTTTTTAATTATCTAGCAAATCTGGAAATCTTCGTTTTAAGTTGTTCGACAACAAGCGTAAATCATTACCTATGTGACCCTTACCATTGAGAGGGTTGATACAACGATCGGGCCGTGCTACAGTAGACATATTCAATCCACCTAAGTGATAATACTCGACTATAATAACGTAGGACTGTTAGAACAGGTGCTGTGAAAAATGTCTTCGAATTAATTTGAATCCTCTCGAAAATCGATGGGAACTATATGTACGAAACGTTTAGGAAAGATAATGCACGAAATATAGAACCACAGATACACCAAAGCGTTAGAGCAACAGCCGCACTAAACTTTTAGAGAAGCATCGGTACTTAAAGAGTTCGAAAGAGGAATAAAAAAAGTTAGAGATTTTAGAAATGTTCTATTGTAAAGTTTAATTACAGGGTTATCAAAAAGTACGGGACCCCCGTATTTTCCCAGAAACGATATTTTTTGAAAAAGCTAAGGTCATACCGTAATTAATTTTCAACGAGGATTTGTCTGGTCTGATGACCTTGAATCCGACCTCGTCGTTGACCTTCAAAGTCAATTCAAAAATTGAAAAATTAAAAAATTTTGCAATTTTTGATCGCATTGTATACGTGTATAGTCACACGATCTTACACCAACTATAGCATCCACGGCGTCACGTCGGTTTTTTCTCTCAGTGCGCATACTGCACGATTTTTGTGCAGGAGGAGCACCAAATAAAAAAAGCAGTAGCAGCACAAATGTGTTGTACCATTGCCACACTTTTTAGTGCTTCTTCTGCCCTAAACTTTTGCACTCCTGAAGAACGATGAAATAGATTAAATGCGGAACAATTTTAGTGCAACATTTGCTCTAAAATGGAAGAGTAAAGGACTTAATGTTTAGTTACGAAGCAATTCTTGCATTTGGAACTGATACTCTACGCTAACGTGTTTCTTCTCCACCAAACTTTTTTCAGTGATTCTGAAATGTTTCAAAGTGTGGATATAACCACAGTTTTTCTGCTACTGTTCCGAATTAGAACCGATTGATAGCATGAATTGAAGAAGTATAACTGCAAAAGAATCGGTTTATTAAAATTAGAACTCACCATGAAAATGACCTTGAAAAATGATCCAAGATCAAGTCTAGTTATGATCTTAATCAAGTTTTTTACTAGTTTCGTGGAATACTAGTCCGAAAATCCAGAAAATAACTTTTGACCTTCAAAATGACCTTGAAATATAATTTTAACCGCTCGCTTTGAACGGTAGTAGTAAGAAAATATGTCGCAAACTTCATATTAGTGGAAAGAAATAACAATTTTCGTATCAGATTCGCTATTAGAGTGAAGAAAAACTTGTTTTTCCATCATTCCGAGACTTTCAGCCGCCATATTGGATCCGCCATTTTGAATTTTCGGAATCGCCAGACGGCGTTCGAAAGTAGAAGTCAAGAGCTTTCATTTGAGCCCAGGTAGACCCCATTTGGATCAAAATTGTTCTGGGCAGAGGGGGTGTCGCGTTGACAGAGAATGCCCCATATATATATATATATATATATATATATATATATATATTATCTTACTATAATATATAGGTGTAAGCCAAATAAAGACGCTAACCCTCCGCGTCCATCCGCGTCCCTCTGCATTCTTCCTCATCCCTCCGCGTCCCTGCGCAAAGTCCCCTCCACAAAATAATGTAAAATTCACTGTATTTTGCGTTATTTGGGATCTGCATTGTCCCTTCGCGTCCCTCTGCAGCCCTCCGCGACCCTCTGCACTCCTCCGCGTCCCTCCGCATCCATCCGCATTGTCCCTCCGCATTGCCCCTCCGCAATGTCCCTCCGCATTGTCACTCCGTATTGTCCCTCCACATTGTCCCTCCACAATGTCCCTCCGCATTGTCCCTCCGCATTGTCCCTCCGCATTGTCACTCCGCATTGACCCTCCGTATTGTCCCTCCGCATTTTTTACACGTTACTTTTAGCATGGAAGAGCTCCTCCTTGCCTCCCCCTTGAACCCACTCGACACGATCTCGATCCTCCCAAGACCCCGCAATCAGACCTCCCTCAAGGTTAAAGGAGTTTTGTAGTAGAAACTACCGCTTTTGCAGTGGATGCTAGGGCCAATGTTCTCTGAAACTTCATCAATGCCCACTTTTTTTGCGAGTAAAGCGCCGGCACCATTGTGGCATCTTTTGGTCGGTTATTCGCTAAGAGAGGGAGGTTAGTCCCGCGCTTACTGACACAAAAAGTAAGGATTAACCCTCTCGGCTTCAAGGCGGGTCTCCATAGAGATTCCTCGATCTGTTATATGAATGCGAACATTCGATGAAGTAACACTCAAGACAAGCTTACAACTCAGAAAATTAACTTCATTTCTAAATTCTAAAAAAGGTTAAATTTTGTCTAAATTAGTATACAGGTATTTACGAGGTCGCTAATCAAGATTTTGCTATTGGACTTTCGAAATTCATAATGGCGAATTCAATATGGCTGTCAAAAGTTCGAAGAATGCTTAGCTTTTGCTTAAAATTTGTATGTAGGAATTCTCCTGGTCGCTGATCACGATTTTACTATTGGACTTTCAAAATTCAAAGTGGCGGATCAAATTTGACGGTTAAAAGTTCGGTAAAAGCTTAGATTTTGCTTAAAGTTTGTAAACAGGTGTTTTCGACGTCGCTGATCACGATTTTGCAATTGGACTTTCGAAATTCAAAATCACGAATCCAATATGGATGTCAAAAGTTCGAAGTAAGCTTAGATTTTGCTGAAAATTTGTATGCAGGGGTTCTCGTATCGCTGATCACGATTTTGCTATCAGACTTTCAAAATTAAGAATGGCGATAAAAAATTAGAATAAAGCTTAGATTTTGTTTAAAATGGATATACACGGGTTTTCGAGGTTGCTGATCATGATCTTGCTATCAGACTTTCAAAATTGAAAATGACGGATCCAACATGGTGGTTAAAAATTCGAAAAACGCTTAGGTATTTCTTCAAATTGGAACACAGGGATTTATAAAATCGCCGATCACGTCTTTGCTGACGGAGTTTCGAAATTCAAAATGGCCGAACCAATATGGCGGTTAAAAGTTCAGAAAAACCTTAAATTTCGTTGAAAATTGGTATACATGGGTTTTCGAGGTCGCTGATCGCGATCATTCTATCAGACGTTTGAAATTCAAAATGGCGGATCCAATATGGTTGTTAAAAATTAGTAGAAACCTTAGATTTTGTTGAAAATTGGTATACAGGGGTTTTCGGGATCGCTGATCACGATTTTGCTACCAGACTTTCAAAATTCAAAAAGGCGGATCCAAAATGGTGGTCATAAATACGAAAAAAGCTTGGATTTTTTTGAAAATTGTTTTATATGGGTTTTCGAGGTTGCTGATCACGATTTTGCTATCAAACTTTCGAAATTCTAAAAGGTAGATTCAATATGGCGATTAAAAGATCGGAAAAGTGCTTAGAATCGCCTGAAAATCGGTATACCGGGTTTTCGAGGACGTTGATAAAAATTTTCCTATTGGGCTTTCAAAATGCTAAATGGCGGATTCAATATGGTGGTTAAAAATTGGAAAAAAGCTTAGATTTTTCTCAAAATTAGAATACAGAGGTTTCAAAGCCGCTGATCACCATTTTGCTATCAGACTTTCAATATTTTAAATGGCGGATCCAATATGGCGATTGAAAATTTGGAAAATGTTTAGATTTTGCTAAAAATTGGTATGCACGGGTTTACGAGGTCGCTGATCAAGATTTTGCTATTATACTTTTGAAATTCCAAATAGAGAATCCAATATGACGGTGAAAATTTTAATAGAAGCTTAAATTGTGCTAAACATTGGAATACGGGGGTTTTCGATGTTGCTGATCACGATTTTGCTATCAGACTTTCGAAATTCAAAATGGCTGATCCAATATGGCGGTTGTAAGTTCGAAAAAAGCTTAGATTTTGCTCAAAATTGTAACACAAGGGTTTCTGAGGTCACATTCTTGCTGTCAGACTTTCAAAATTCAGATTGGCGGAAAAAAGATCGATGGAATCTTAAATTTTGCTTAAAATTTGTATACACAGGTTTTCACGTCACTGATCACGACCTTAGTATCAGACTTTAAAAATTCAAAATGGCGAATACAATATGGGGGTAAAAATTCGAAAAAAACTCATTTTTTTCAAAATTGGAAAACAGGGATTCTCGAGGTCACTGCTCACGATCTTGCTATCAGACTTCCGAAATTCAAAAGGGCTGTCAAAAGTTCGAAGGAAGCTTAGATTTTGCTTAAAGTTTGTATACAGGGGTTTTCGAGGTCGCTGATCATTTTGCTATTGGATTTCCAAAATTCAAAATGGCGGATCCAATACGGCTGTCAAAAGTTCGAAGGAACCTTAGATTTTGCATAAAATTTGTATACAGGGGTTTTCGTGGTCACTCATCACGATTTTACTATCAGAGTTTCCAAATTCAAAATGGCGAATCCGACATGGTGGTTAAAAATTCGAAAAAAGGTTAGGTATTTTTCAAAGTTCGAATACAGAGGTTTCTGAAGTCGCTGATCACGACTTTGCTGTCGGAGTTTCGAAATTCAATATGGCGGTGAAAAGTTCGGAAAAAGCTTCGATTTTGTCGAAAATGGGTATATAGTGGTATCTAGATCGCTGATCAAGTATTTCTATTAGACTTTTGAAATTCAAAATGGCGGATCCAATATGGCGATTGAAAGTTAGAAAAGTGCACAGAGTTGGCTGATAATTGGTTTACAGGGGTTCTCGAGGACGCTGATCACAATTTTGCTGTTAGACTTTCGAAATTCAAAATATCGAATTCAATATGTCTGTCAAAAGTTCGAAGGAAGCTTAGATTTTGCTTAAAATTTGTATAGAGAGGTTTTCACGTCACTGATCACGATCTTACTATCAGATTTTCAAAATTTAAAATGGTGGGTGTAATATGCCGAAAATAAAATTGAAAATTGAATTTACTGGTGATATTCAAGAAAATGAGAAGAAAAATTAATACAAAAGGTACATTAGGTAATTAAAAATTCATTTTTTTACATGGTTCAATGTAAACGCATACAATTTTAATGGTTTTCATGATTTTATAGTGACATAGACAGTAGATCAAGGAGAGCGGAAGCGCTCCGAAGGCAAGTATAGCAGAAGCCTGAGGGTTGGGCCTACTTTAAAATAAAACGCATGTTTATATTTACCTCTCGAATGAAAAAAATAAAACAAAATTTACAATTTAATCAGTTTCTAAAAATGGGGGTTGAAGAGCGGAGCGAGTAGGGGGTATCCCCTAGTGTATATATCTTGAACGCTATGTTTCAGGACTTTTTATTGATTTACCGCTATGTTTAAGGATATTAGTATGTTTTCAGGACTGTCCGGAATGAAGAATATGTTTACTGCTACTTTTCAGGATATTTCGGGTCACTTTGACAACGGTTTTTTTCCGTCAAATTTTTCCGAAATCAAGGTAAAATACTGCGGAACTGGAAGCGGGCGCAGGCATCGCTGCGGAAGTCAATAACCTGAGGGATGTTTGCACTGTAGACAATGGCGGCGCGTAGCGCCGCCCTTGCCCACTTTTATTGCAGAAAACCTAGAGGAGTCCTGAATAATAACATTATACTTACTTTTATATATATATATATATATAAAAAATTTTGTGAACCCCGGGGCACATAAAATTTCTATATATAAGGGTTTATGTAGCCCGACCTACAGTCTATAAGGGTCCATTACTTCTTTAGCCACTTGCTATAAGGAACTCTGGGCTCTAGGTAACAATATACAGGGTTGGTCACCATAGACCCCCAATATATATAAAGCGTTTCACGTCAACTCTCCCAGCGCGGCGCACGAACTCGATATCTTGCTATTTCCAACTCATGTTTATGATACTTCAATACACTTTAAAAAATTATTTGATAAGTGTTCCCAACGTATTTTGTCCTCAGCTTTCTAATGATGTAGGCAGTTTTTCCAAAATTTTCCATTTTCACCTTCAAAAACTACAAAACACCTTATATCTCAAGAAGTATATTTTTAATATTTTATTTTACCATTTAAATCGAAAGCTGAGCATTTTTTACATAGGAAATGATTTTTTTCAAAATTTGCTCAAGATGTTTTCTTCGAGAAATAGAATGTGAACATGATATAGCATATGCAAACAGTGGTGATCGTAGCGAAGCTGATTGTTTGCCGTTTCGGTGTAATGACTGTTTCTTTGGCAATAAAATGAAACTTAAGAAAGCCTTATGAGCATCCAAAACCTCAAAGTAACAAAAATAATAAATTGCATTATGTTGCGATCGAAAGTGTGCAAAAGAAAAGTGTACAATATACCCACTCTCCCCTAGTACGGAAGGTGCATTTATAGAAAATACATAAGGCGAATGCCGTTTATAGAAGTAACCGTAGTTTTTTCTATATTAGTGTATAGCATCGTCTGTATTCGTGACATGCGTCTTATGTATTTTCTATGAATCCGCCTTTCGTACTATGTGTTTTCTACAATTGTGGCAGTATGAAATTAGATTATTCTGTAGATATATTTATGTATTTTTGCATTCTGTTAATCGTACTTTCTGCTTTAAATCCCGTATAATAAGCATGCTTTTGCTAATGGGGTGCGCGTATTAAATATTTAATTTTCTTTCCACAGCCTTTCGATATATCTAGTCCCACCCACACCAATTGGTTAATATTTAAATATTACCCAATCAGCCTACAGGTTGGGTACATACCCGCATTATACGGATATTTCAGAAAGGAAAAAAACGTCTACGGCTGATCAACAGGACAAGGTACTGAGTAAGATACGAAGCACGGCATGGAGCCCACTGTATGGTCTGTAATACTCCCATGTATTTCGAGATGCGAAAACGCAAATGTATCTACATATAAATATCTAACTGTGTATGTGGAAATGAATAACATTTGACTTAAAAAAAACTTATTGGCAAATCTTTAAGGAGGTTGTATACCCCTAATAAGGCCTTCAAGAAAAATATTCATGTCTTAATTTTGTACAATATGGTAACGATAGTACGAATATAATATAAAAGAGTATACTTTGAGAGAGTGAGAAAAAATATTTTCAACTTATTTGTGATATCTTAAGCGTAGATAATGGCCGTTAAACAAAATTTCACTTGAAAATATACAACTTCTTTATTTTTAATTCGATTTTAATCATTCAAAGCTTATTTTATTTCTTAACCATTTATCTACAAATTCATTTTCTATGTATACATTATTTGGATTTTTACATCTTGAAAGAGCAACATATAACTGAGCATGAGAGAATAAAGATTTTTTTAGAAATAATCCCTTGCTATCGAAACTTTGACCTTGAGGTTTGTTAATATTTACAGCAAAAGCTAACACAATAGGAAATTGTTTCCTGTATAAAATAAATGGTAATGCAGACAATTCACAAGTATTAAATGTTATGCGGGGAATAAAAAATTGTTTTCCTTTATTTTCTCCTGTAATGATTTCAGCTTTTATATTATATTTATATAATCCTATTATTTTGAGTCGCGTTCCATTACATAATCCATCACTTATTCGAATATTTCAAATTAAAATTACTATTGAATTTATTTTTAATTTCAATTCATGTTGAGGAAAACCTCCACGTATGTTCTTTAATATTTCTATTGGATAATTTAGATGAATATTTTCATCTATTTGATCGACTGCTTTATGTCTTGCATAATCTATCAAGGAGCGCGGGAACGCTCCGAAGGCAAGTATCTGTCCAAATGCAGAATAAGCCTGAGGCAAAGAAGATAGACGTAAATAGAAGCGCAAAGCCTGCAGGGAAATTGAGGCACCCCGAAGAAGTACGCACCCCAACCACGCGCAGCGCGGCAGTCAATTTCTAAATGCTGCGGGAACAGCTGATGCGCGGCCGGTAACACACCACCCATACCGGCTGCAATGGTAACACGACGTACTTCGTACGTAACATTGCAAAATTATTATTTACAAAGATCTGTTATTACTATTGCTATAACAAAAACGATAAATAAAAACAAATTAATCTTAAACTCATACACCTAAACCCAAATGGGGGAACAACTTATATATTACATACGTGTAACACATTCACGTCAATTCCGTTGGTCCTGTGGATAGCACGCATGCTTACTATCTTTTCGGTGCGGGTTCAAATCCATTATCGGATTTCTTTTATATATATATTAATATAGTATAATCAGATTGTTATTTTCTGCCGATTTGAAAAAAACAGTAAAATTTCTGAAGTTTTTTCGCATTCCCGTATATAAAAAATGTTGGATAATTCTTGTTTTATTTACGAATTGTTATATAAAATAATTATAAAAATACTTAAATACTATTTTATGAGAAATCATATAGAATACATGAATAATATTTTTAAATAACCATTGTAAATAAAACTGTGAAGTAAATAAAAATAATAATTTAAAGGAAATAAAGAATTTTTCCTATATTTAGCTTAAAAAATAATTTACACTCGACCTTTTAAAATAATTTTGAAAGGATGAATTTTTTTTATCTGATTGGTTTTTTATTCATATGTTATATTGTTTAGAGGTATTTTACGTTAGATTTTTATTGTTGTTGTTTTACATAATTTATACAGTTAACTAATGTAATTAAGAATATTAAATATTAATAATATATTATTATTTATCATAATAATCATATCAGAAGTACATAAAATACGATAAGATCTTTTGAATTACAAATACAATAGAAAAAGGCGCCAAAACTATAGTTCGCGCTTTTAATTTTCACGTTATTTTCAAATCAGCAGAAAATAACAATCTTATTATACTATATTAATATATATATATAAAAAAAAAAATCCGATAATGGATTTGAACCCGCACCAAAAAGATAGTAAACATGCGCGCTATCCACAGGACCAATGTAGTTCACGTGAATATACTTCATGTATGTAATATATAAGGTGTCCCCCCATTTGGGTTTAGGAGTATGAGTTTAAGATTAATTTGTTTTTATTTATCGTTTTTGTTATAGTAATAGCAATAACAGATCTTTGTAAATAATAATTTTGCAATGTTACGTACGAAGTACGTCGTGTTATCATTGCAGCCGGTATGGGTGGTGTGTTACCGACCGCGCATCAGCTGCTCTCGCAGCATTTAGAAATTGACTGCCGCGCTGCGCGTGGTCGGGGTGCGTACTTCTTCGGGATGCCTCAGTCTTCCTATCCGCTTTGCGCTTCTATGTACGTCTATCTTCTTTGCCTGAGGGACGACCACGCTACTATATACTTTGAAATGGGTGTGCGAGAATTTCACTTATTTTTTACGACTTTGCATTATGTTTTATCTTATATTTAAATATATCAATGGATAGCTTTTTTGATATACTACATGTATAAAAAATTTCAATTAAAAATATTGTGTCGTTTTCATGTATATCGAGTTTATAATTTCCGATGGCTGTTTTCAGAGCAGAAATTTTTCTTCTTCTTTTCTCTCGTCGATCAGCTGTTTTGTTCCGACCGCTGCTCTGTTATGATTGGCCAACACGCTCCTATGAGTATCATATATAATACATAAATATAATGTATACTCGAAGAGAAAGAGAGAGAGAGAGAGGGACGGAGAGAGAGAGAGAGAGAGAGAGAGAGAGAGAGAGAGAGAGAGAGAGAGAGAGAGAGAGAATGAAAGAGAAAGAAAGAGAAAGTATATACAACAACAACATATATAACAATAACAAAACTGTGACTCTACAAAATAGCCTCAGAATATCGTATGCCGTATATGGTATTTTTAAATATACGTATAATTAGGTAAAAAAAAAGATATGCATTTCAATCAGCTGATGGCATGAGCATACTTTTATACATAGATAAGTATTATAATATATATATATACATATATATATATATATATATATATATATATATATATATATATATATATATATATATATATATATACATATACACGGTGACCCATTTTAATCGCTACACCCGGATTTTTCGGATCCTAAGACAGATAGGAAAAAATGATTAAGACAAAAGTTGTAGAGGACGAAGGGGGCCAAACGATGGTCCTAACAGCTTTGACCTTGAACTTGACCTTCAAGGTTATGAGTAAATTAAAGATATGAGCTGTAAAAAAATGTCATTGTTTAAAAAGAAAAGTCATAACTTTCAAAAGAATAAAGATACAACATTTCTTTTTTGTACAAAAATCTTGACGGAACAGAAATTATTTGTAAATGTGCCTTTAATGATTACATTATCAATATTAGTATTTCTCAAGTTTGAACGGCAATAATTCACAATATTTAAAATAAAAGCAAGTTTTAGTATTATGTGCAGTTCAAATTAGAAATAATTTAATGATTATTACTTTATTATAAAACTTACAATTACAAAAGTGTGACAATCGGAGTACTTTTGGCAAATACACTTAGTCAGATAAAGTTACCATAATTTAGGAACATTTTTCTTTTTTGGTCGCGACCGTATACGGGCAAATATTATAATTATTAATATTTTTTATACCATTTCACTATTCAAATTTAATAGTAATTAATAGCTGGCTCTGAAATGGCTGACTATCCGCCCAACGAGATCGTTGACATGATGTTGGCTTTAGGAGAAAGCCGAAGTAATTATCGTGCTGCGGCAAGAATTTATGCTGAACGCTATCCAGACAGACGACACCCTGACGCTATGGCTATCAGACGTTTAACTCAAAGAGCTCGTGGTGGACACATGGTTCGTCAACGTAGGCGCCATCAATATGATGAAAATGATAATCGGGTTGTGACTATTCTGGCAATAATTCATCTTGACCCACAGATAAGCGCTCGTCGAATCGAAAGGGAAATCGGTCTTCCAAAAAGTACATTTTTAAGAATTATGAAGGTGCTTAGATATCATGCGTATCATATTACTCTGGTCCAAGAGCTACAGTTTGCTCATTTTCAACAGCGTATTGTGTTTTGCCAATGGGCTTTACAAATGATAGAAAATGATCCAGACTTTTTAATTTTGTTCTTTTTTCTGATGAGGCAAAATTTCAAAGTGATGGGGAATTGAATAGACATAATTGTCATTACTGGTCTGATGTTAATCCTCATTGGATCAGAACTGTAAACCATCAAAGACGATGGAGTATTATGGTATGGTGTGGGA
This sequence comes from Torymus aiolomorphi, assembly GCA_036365515.1. NCBI lineage: Eukaryota > Metazoa > Arthropoda > Insecta > Hymenoptera > Torymidae > Torymus > Torymus aiolomorphi. The sequence continues at coordinate 163,619,043 of CM070875.1, read as the reverse complement.
TTATTAATGGATGTGTGATTGGCCCTTATTTTTTCGAAGAAAATGTTAATCAACACACGTACTTAACGCTAATAAGAGATGAACTACCTGTATTGATGGAAGATGTTGACTTAGAAACGCGACGAAGAATGTGGCTCCAGCAGGACGGCGCAACACCACATTTCGCTCGAATTGTCAGGACTTTTTGAATGAGCAGTATGGTAACAGATGGATTGGTCGAGGTGGTCCGGTTGAATGGCCTGCTTGCTCACCAGATCTTACATCACCAGATTTTTACTTATGGGGGTATTTAAAAAATGCCGTTTTTGAGGAAAGGCCCACCACAAGAGTAGACATGATGGACAGAATTCGTCGAGCATGCGCTGCCATTCCAAGGCAAACTTTGCTAAACACCGTTCGCCACTTCCAAAGGCGTTTGACTATGTGCCTGGAAGCAAATGGTCGTAATTTCGAACATTTTCTTCAAGGTTAGATAAACACATAAGTGAGAGGCGAAGGGACTCACTTAAATCAAGCACCCTGAACAGTGAGAGGCAAGAGGACTCACTTTAATCAAGCACCCCGATCAGTGAGAGGCGAAGGGACTCACTTAAATCAAGCACCCTGAACAGTGAGAGGCAAGGGGACTCACTTTAATCAAGCACCCCGATCAGTGAGAGGCGAAGGGACTCAAATCAAGCACCCTGAACAGTGAGAGGCAAGGGGACTCACTTTAATCAAGCACCCCGATCAGTGAGAGGCGAAGGGACTCACTTAAATCAAGCACCCTGAACAGTGAGAGGCAAGGGGACTCACTTTAATCAAGCACCCCAAAGGAAACAATCCTTACTACGTCAACGTCGTTGTTTCTGGGTAGCGCTAAACGTAAGGTTGACACATTTACAACAGAAGCTTTAATGATCTTGAAGTTTCCGTTAAACAAACATCAGACATGGGGTAGAGATGTGTGGGACTGGGGGATGTCTGGTGTAACAGTTTAGCATGTGAGGCTATGAAGAGCATGGGGTTCGGATGTGCAAGTTTGATATTTGTTTACTAGGATGTGAAAGTTTTGGGTGTGTGGGTTTCCCTATTAAACCTACGATCAGTTTGAACCACTTAAGCCTGTGACTCATGGAAAAAACGACTTAAAATGGATTTTTCGGAGTTCGACCTTCATTTGGCCTTGAAATGACCTTGAAATGACCTTGAAAAAAATGTCTCAATATGATTTTGAACGTAAAATTTCCCGCTCTTTCCGAATCCGGGGTCAAAAATAGGTGTTCCTATTAAAAAAAACCACTTGACCTTGAAATAACCTTGAAGGTCAAGTTCAAGGTCAAAGCTGTTAGGACCATCGTTTGGCCCCCTTCGTCCCCTACAACTTTTGTCTGAATCATTTTTTCCTATCTGTCTTAGGATCCGAAAAATCCGGGTGTAGCGATTAAAATGGGTCACCGTGTATATATATATATATATATATATATATATATATATATATATATATATATATATATATATATATATATATATATATATATATATATATATATATATGTGTGTGTGCGTGTGTATGGAACGTGATTTATGCAGACAATTTCTGAACTGGTGCGAGACTTATGCTGACTTTGCGATACTTATACGTCCGCATAATTTTTACGTGTTAATTTTACATAAGTATTAACACGCGATGTCAACATAAGTCCTGTTTCATATATATATATATATATAGACACACTTATCGGGGTTTATGGAGCACAACCCTGTATATTAGTACCTACAGCCGAGAGATTAGAAAGTTTTTGTTCTCTCAGTAATTCTTAGTTCATAAACTGTTTCAAAAGATTATATAAAACAAAAATTGAAATACAGAAAAATGCCAGAATGATGTGTTATTGTGAATATTTGAACGAATAAAAGTGCTCAGAATAATTTAATTTATGATTAGCTCATGGTAAGAGACGCTAAAATGTTTCAGAGTCTACAGTAAACTTTTTTCTACACAAGATTTAAATAGCAATTTTAAGAAGTTGTATCAAGAAAGTTTTTGTTCTCTCAGTAATTCTTAGTTCATAAACTGTTTCAAAGATTATATAAAACGAAAATTGAAATACAGAAAAATGCCAGAATGATGTGTTATTGTGAATATTTGAACGAATAAAAGTGCTCAGAATAATTTAATTTATGATTAGCTCATGATAAGAGACGCTAAAATGTTTGAGAGTTTACAGTAAACTATTTTCTACACAAGATTTAAATAGCAATTTCAAGAAGTTATATACACAAATAAATGTCAAGAAAGTTTTTGTTCTCTCAGTGATTCTTAGTTCATAAACTGTTTATTTTTAATTTTACAAGATGTGAGCAATGATAGACTATTAATTCAAGTGGTTTGTGTAAAAATTTCAACAAATCCAAGTGTTGAGAATAATGAAATTAAGGTGATGTGATACCCTGATTTCAATATTTTTTAAATCAACATTCAAACGTTTATTTGGAAAAAGACGACTGTCAGGCGCTCCGGACACGTAAACACTATATTCAGAAATTTTTTGAGCGATTCTATTAGTATTTTCGTTAGCTGTGCTCGATTTGAAAATAGGTCAATTGCAGATTCCTACTTACCGAAAGTACGGTTTTTATTTAATTAAATAAACTCTGATCATTTTTTTGGAAAAACACGTCTGTCAGGCGCTCCGTAAATGTAAATACTATACTCAGAATTTTTTGTGGATCATTCTATTGGTATTTTCATGAGAGAGTAGACGCTAAATGACCCAGAGGAGCCATCCGTTTAGTGAACATTATAGTTATAATATACAATATAAAAGTATTGCTACTTTGTGAAATCTTTTTTTTATTTTTACAGAGTATCAGGACCTAAGGATTATTGACAAGTACATCGTAGAATAGAAGAGTTAATTAACAAATTTAATATATATGGAAATTGTAGTCAACTTTGAGCTTCAAGTTTTGTAAAAGGTAGAGGATCATCAGGTAATACAGAAATTTCAATTTAAATTCTGAAAATTGAACTATGAAGTAAGAGCAACATTGGCAGCTGGCTAATATCCAAATAGAATACGTGTATTCATGAAACATGTCCAGCTCAGGATCGAATACGTATTAAGGTGATGTTATATACCGACATAATTTTAAAAAGAGTACATCTCATGAAAATACCAATAGAATCATCCACAAAAAATTCTGAGTATAGTATTTACATATACGTAGCGCCTGACAGACGTGTTTTTCCAAAAATGATCAGAGTTTATTTAATTAAATAAAAACAGTACTGTCGGTAAGTAGGAATCTGCAATTGACCTATTTTTAAAACGAGCACAGCTAATGAAAATACTAATAGAATCGCTCAAGAAAATTTCTGAATATAGTGTTTACGTGTCCGGAGCGCCTGACAGTCGTCTTTTTCCAAATCAACGTTTGAATGTTGATTTAAAAAATATTGAAATGAGGGTATCACATCACCTTAAGGACTTACAGAGTTTAAAAAAACAAGCAACAATTGTTACTTATAAAGAATTTGCAGCTGGATGTACTCTAACCATACGAAGTCATTTCAAAAATTTTTTCATGAACCAAGTAAAAGTTTATGCAAAATGAACATTACAATGCTGAGAAATACCAAGACAATGTGTTATTGTGAAATTTGAATAAATACAAAACCAAGGTCTTATGTGAGTGAAACTTGGAACACGAGTTTGTTATATGTGGGCGTGTGCGTGTGTGAAAAAACTATTTGAAATAAACAATAAAAATTAGTACAGAGAAATAAACATTTAGCATTTGTGAAATAACTTGTTTTTTGTAATATAAAAACATAATGCTTCCCAGTGAAATACATTTGTGGGTTCTTATTTCAGTGAAATGTACGTTATTTTGTGTATTTTGATAAGAGTTTTGTAAAGTGAAAAGCATAAATGATTAAAATGAGAGGAGTGAATAATTTATAATATAATAACATGACGCTTCCCATTGAAATACATTTGTGGACTTTTATGTCAGTGAAATATACATTATTTTGTGTATTTTGATAGAAGTTTTGTAATGTGAAAAGGAAAAATGATTAAAATAGGAGGGAATAAATAAGTGGACTTAGAGAATGTATTTAAAAATATGATTATTAGGTTAGGTAATCTATGGATCCAAGGTCTTATGTCAGTGAACCTTGGAACACGAGTTTGTTCTGTGTGTGTGTGTGTGTGTGTGTGTGTGTGTGTGTGTGTGTGTGTGCGCGCGCATGCGTGTGGGTGTGTGTGTGTGTGTGTGCGTGCGTGCGTGCGCCTGTGTGTGTGTGTGTGTGTGTGTGTGTGTGTGTGTGTGTGTGTGTGTGTGTGTGTGTGTGTGTGCGAAAAAACTATTTGAAATAAACAATAAAAATTAGTACATAGAAATAAACATTTAGCATTTGTGAAATAGCTTGTTTTTTGTAATATAAAAACATGGTGCTTCCCAGTGAAATACATTTGTGGGTTCTTATATCAGTCAAATTTACGTTATTTTGTGTATTTTGATAAAAGTTTTGTAAAGTGGAAAGCATAAATAATTAAAATAGAAGGACTGAATAAATAAGTCAATTAAAAAAATGCATTTGGAAAAATGTTTACTGTGTGATCTATATGGATGTAGGGTCTATATGCAATTGAATCTGGATCACGAATTTATTATATATTAGCAGACTGTTTAGGCTGTATCTTCTATTCACACATAACTAACTCATTGTGCTTAAAGTTAGATTATTATAATAAAATGCTGAACATATAGTACATATGAATTCGTTACAAATTTTTCTTGTTGGATGGTGTAAATCAAATCATCATGCATTAAGGCCACCAAAAGATTATGTTCAAGTTTGTCAAAGTACCCAACCTCCTGTAGTAGAGACAAAGAGAAATACTGTTGTAGATATTCCTTTAAGGGGATGTGAGTACCGACGTTATTTTTCTAACGAGCATAACTCACGAAAATATCAATAGAATTATCCAGAAAAAATCTGCATATAGTGTTTGCGTGTACGGAGCGCTTGACAGACGTCTTTTCCCAAAAAAATGATGAGAATTTATTTAATTAAATAAAAACCGTACTGTCGGTAAGTAGGAATCTACAATTGACCTACTTTTCAAACGAGCATAACTCATGCAATTATCAATAGAATTATCCAGAAAAAAATCTGCATATAGTGTTTGCGTGTACGGAGCGCCTGACCGTCGTCTTTTTCCAAATAAATATTTGAATGTTGATTTAAAAAAATATTGAAATTAGGGTTGCACATCCCCTTAAAAGTAAGCTATAGCGACTCTACCAAAGAAAGTTGGCCCCGGATCTGTGAGTTTAGTTATGAAGGAGGTTTTATCAATCTATTGAATGATATAGAAGTGCAAGAATCTTAATAAAAATATTACAATGTAATACTAACCAAGAACCACCCAGGCGGAAACAAATTCTGCACACAATTGTTAATAACTAGAGATAATTTTTATTTGCAGTTTATAAATGCATGATTTGGAACGCTAATAACACTTAATAATAGTTTTTAAGAATTATTTGCTGTCAGTAACAGTTCTTTACAGTTATTTGTAGTTGTTTGCATTTATTGGTCTTCTTTTATTCATCAAATGAAAGTCATGACAAAAAATGTTGATACCAGTGATTTGCATTTTTATTGAAAAAAAATTTTATAACAGATATGAATGATTATTATTTATAATTAAATATTAATATTGTTGTATAAGTTATTTTCAAAAATTGTCTATCACTATATCACTACATCTTTTAAAAAATCCTTTCATAAATTATTTACAAAACCTGGACTATCTTTTAAAAACTTTTGCAAGCAATGAAAAATTATTTTCCAAAACCTTTACAATCGTTTTATAAGAACTTTCGAAAATCGTAAAAATTTCTTTTCGAAACCATAAGAATTATTTTCCGAAATCTATACAATCCTTTAAAACTATTTACGTTTTCTTTTATAAAAAGAGATTCAACGAATAAATAATCTCTCTACCTCTCTCTCCCTCCCACTCTTTCTGCCCTGTCACTCTCGCCCTCTCTCTCCCTCCCTCTCTTATCCACCCTCTCTCTCTCTCCCTGTCTCTCGACATCCGTCAAAGTTGTACCAAAACTTTAACACGAGCTTAAATATTTTTTTAAAACAATCAACACGTTTTTTAAATGCTAATTTTTTAAGTACGTTCTAATAACACAATTTGTCTAGTCCTTTTAATTCTTCTAGTTTCATCTATTCAATAAGCACTCTTTACGAATGGTAATAATCTTTTTCATGACTGTACAAATAATAATATTGTTAATATAAAACCTTCTACGAAGTATAAAATAATGCAAGTATAGACGTTTTTCCTGTATAATCTATAAAAAAACAACACAATCTGTCTAGTCCATTTAATTTATTTCTTCGAATCTCATCTATTCAATAAGCACTCTCTACAAATGGTAATAATTTTTTTCATGACTGTACAAATAATAATATTGTTAATATAAAACTTTCTGCTAAAGTATAAAATAAGGCAAGTATAGACGTTTTTTCTGTATAATATCTATAAAATAATAATATTTATGATTTTGCAAAAGAAAACAAATAAATACCAGTGAAAAAGTCTTTTACTTCTATGCGTCATTGTATATGCTGAACAAATTATATGTAAGTGAGTATATTCAAATTCTTCACTGCAAATCAAACAAACGAAAGTTGTGAAATCAATTATCGATAGTCAATGCAAATAACCCTCGAAACTACTGTATGACTGTTCTGAGAAATGTATTAAAATTTGTTCATCTTTCTATACAAAATAAACACAAGAAAGTACTGAAATCAATTTATTGTAGTCAAGTACCCATAAATTAACTTGACTGACATAACACAACTTTTCGTACCTACTCAAAAATATTCAGCCAGCGGGCATAAAGTACTACTTAACGCCCAAGAGGCGTAATAGCTCCCATACTCCTACAAAACTTTATAGAACCTACGCACTTTACGCCCGTGGACAAAAATTATTTCAATTAAATAATATTATGTAAGTACATTCAAATTGTTCATTTTGAATCAAACGAACGAAAGTTATGAAATCAATTACTGATAGTCAAGTATAATGCAAACAACTCTCCAAAACAATTGTATGGCTATTCTCAGAAATGTATTCAAATGTGTTCATTCTTCTATATAAATTAAACACAAGCAAGTACTGAAATCAATTTATTGTAGTCAAGTACCTACAAGTTAACTTAACTGACATAATAGAACTTTTAGTACCTTGCGCGTAAAATTATATTTTACGCCCACGTTGTAACTTCAAAAATATTCAGCCAGCGGGCATAAAGTACTACTTAACGCCTAAAAGGTGCAATAGCTCACATACACCTCAGTCACACACAGCCAGCCTGGCTCGTGACACATACATACATGGCATCCCTTGCCTTACACCCGGAGCACAGTTCCATTCACATCCATCAGGTCAAGCACGCTACGCTTCTTGGCAAGCAGGATTGAACGTCTGTCGCTAACTCCTTCTCCGCACGCCGCGTCTGGAAAGCGCCATGGCTGCGGAGCTGGAGCCCATACACACACAACCTGGTGACCCCGCTCTTTCCTCTCACGCACTGCCAGCCCGGCACGTGAACTCACACATCCACCCACACCAGGTTTCGCCGCCTAGTTTAGGGACACAGCATCTCCCGGTCTGAGCCGGCAGCTGTTCCCGGGCACGCCCTGCCTCAGGTTGTAGCAACTCGCTCCCCGGCAGTACACACACTCCTACCTAGATCTCAGCGCACGCTCCCTGGTAGTATGCACACCTCCGCCAAGCCGAGCCATAGGCCCCCGGCAACGGAGCCACGCACGCTCTCCCCCGAGCTGAATCAACTAGGCCCTCGACAGCAGGAGGCGCACACACGCACACTCTCCCCCGAGCTGAAGCCAACTGGGCCCTCGGTAGCGGAGGCGCACACTCACTCTCCCCCGAGCCGAGCCAACTAGGCCCTCGGCACCAGGAATCACACACACATACACGCATACATCTCTCCACGCACAGGTCCACAGCCTCAAGACCTGGCGGCAACAACACAATTGGTAAATCTCTCCCGCATTACCCATCGAGCACCTGGCCTTGGCACCGGTACTCGCTCCATCTTATCGTGTCTCGCCCTACGGCCTCACCACTGGTGGGGGCCTGTGGGATTCGAGAGTTTCCCCTCCCTCCCATCCGTGGTGGCTCCGCTACCTCGCTCCGCCACCAGAGCTCGTACCGTCACCAACTCCCGCAAGTGGCCAAATCGCCTCGCGGTTAATATATAAGACACCTCTAACACAGCATAGATATCCATCTGTGTGTTCAAGACAAAGGTTACCATCAGCCTTGCTGATGAGCCCACGATGGTAACCTTGGGGCGAAACACACCTACCTTACCGACCCAAATCCTTATCCACCACTCCTAACCAATTTAGACTTCTCGGTACGCACAGCCGAGAACAGCTAAAGTGATGAACCCTCAAGGCAGCGCTCATGTGCAAGCTACAGACGCGGTGGCCTGAGCGACTGCCTGTCACCCTGCTAGGGCTGCGCTGCAGTTGGAAGGAGGACCTGCAAGTATCGCCGGCAGAGATGGTCTACGGCATCACACTGAGGCTGCCCGGTGAATTCTTCGTCATGGACAGCATCCCAGCATAGCCCAGCGCCTTCGTACAGAAGCTTCATAAATTGTTTCAAGGCATACGAGCAGTTCCAGCCGCGAACCACTCCAAGTATCGTACCTTCCAACACGACCAGCTCCACACCTGCTCGCACGTCTTCCTACGCAACGACGCGGTGCGCAAACCGCTGCAACCACCATACTTAAGCCCTCACGAGGTGGTAAGGAGAATCAGCGAAAAGGTGTACATAATCCTAGTCAACGGCAAGGAGAAGACCGTCTCTGTCGACGGCCTCAAGCCAGCTTTCTTAGACGTAGACAAGCTGCCCAGGCCAGCTAACCCCCTCAGCTCGTCGTCACAGGATGTGCCAGCTGAGCATGCGCAAGCCTAAGATGCGCAACCACTAGTCACGCAGCCACAGGATGCGCCAACGTCACAACAAGCCCAGCAAGTCACCGCCACCCAACCTAACATCCGTGCAAGCGTGCCAATCCTACAAAAAAAAAAGGTTTCGTTCCCTTCTGGCCATAATCAGAGCACTCTGGGAGGTGTACCTGTGGCGACCCATGTAGCGCCGCCAGCGCCACACCGGCGGAAGCAGACACTGGAGCCGTGCGCATGGGCATAGCAGCGAGGAGAAATCAGAGAAGACTTCCTCCCACGAACAGACTGAGCACAGTCTGGCTACACACGCCAAATGGAGCGCGCGCTCCCAAGCAAGTACTTTAGTTAATTGTAAATGTAACTGTGATTTTGTCCATTCTCAAGTAAAGAGTATTGCCCGTAGTTCGCGTTATCATTTGCTGACCGCCCAGATCCCAAATCCAAATAACTTCCAAAGCTCCAAAAGTTGTATAAACACATCAAGGACAATTATAACAGAATTTTTCTTGGGCATCAAAGCTGCAAGCCTTTATATTATAAGTACCAAACCATACCTAAAATGCGCAAGTTTTGGACATAACATGCCTTAAGTGCTCGGAAGACCATAGAACCAGCGACTGCAACAGTGTAAATAATAAATGTGCAAATTGCTCCTATAGAAATGAAAAATTCAAAACCAATTTCAATTGTGCATATGCTGCTAACGAAATGCCTTAAGTGCTCGGAAGACCATAGAACCAGCGACTGCAACAGTGTAAATAATAAATGTGCAAATTGCTCCTATAGAAATGAAAAATTCAAAACCAATTTCAATTGTGCACATGCTGCTAACGAAAGTGTAAATTGTGGAATTTTTAAAGCAAAGATAAAAAGAGAGGTTGATTTAATTGATTACCCAATGAAACCTACCTTACCGAGTTACATTGGTGATCTAGCGACAACGCTACCAACGAACTTAAGTAGACTATCTAGCCCCTCCACCACTTTAATCTCAAGCACCGCCAAGAAATCTGCTGCAACAGCATTAATATACTACATGCCTACAGGTATAATAGAATCGCATCCTACTGAAAAATCTAACGTGAGATCTCAGGTGAGAACACATATGAGATCTCACGTAAGATTTTTCAGTAGGGAAATACATTATAATGGAAGAACATCTGAACTTTGAAGATATAATACAACCAAAAGGGTCGTATAAGGATCTTAAAACTCTTAATAATGAAAGAAACGATGAGGTCAGTTTGATTCTCTATCTAAATATAAGAAGTCTAAATAATAATTTTAAAAAACTCCAAATTCTTATTAAGAGTCTTAAGATTAAACCATATATTATATTGTGCTCTGAAACATGGAAAACGGAACATCCCCAATATTTTAAAATATTATAATTATATTACAACCAAAGCAAAATTAATAGAAGTGATGGCGCAGTTGTATATATTAAAAAAACAGTTACATATACCACAGAAATTGTTGAAATCGGTAGATTAAAAACTATAAACACAATTATTTTATTAAACACTAACAGTAATCTAGAAATATCCACCATGTACAGATATCATGATATGACTTCAGATTCCTCTCCAATTACGGGACGAGAATCATCACCAAGGAGGCAGCCGGCGATTTTTTCCCACTGTTGCAGTATCTACACGTCAACATTGAGACCCACCGACTTGGCACTGACTCCCGAGAAATCATTAAAGATATTTCATCTGTAAGACTTTGGAATTTCCTTTATCCCTTCAACCTTTCATACGATTGACCTTAAGCGTTTCGCGAAAGAATAAATAGAATAAATTATATAATGGCGAATCCAAATCAAGATCAAGCTGCTCAGATCACAGTAGAGCAATTTAAACTACGCTTATCTGTTTGGCGCGAAGCTGTTCCTACGTACGATGGCGGTACTAGACTTTTATCGCATTTTATTCAACTATATGACAAATTTGTCCAAATGTTATATACAGCAGATCCACTTGTCAATGAATCTCTGTACGCACTTATAAAGTCGAAATTACACGGCGAAGCATTAGATTTAATAATAGTAAATAACCCCGAAAGCCGAGCCGAATGTAAAAGTACAGTGATGCGAGTTTAGAAGAACTATTATTTAATAAACTCAGTGTATGTTACCAAAAAGCGAATCAATCGTTTGAAAATTATGCAGATGAAATAAAATTACGATTAAATAGACTAAAGGAACACATTCAGTTAAATAATGAAGACAGACAGTTAGTTAATATGAAAATTTCATTTTATAAAAACGTCGCTAAAAACACTTTTATTAACGAAATCAAAGAACCCTACCATTCATTCTTAACACACTTTGAATTAAACGATATTGAAGATTGTTTAAATAAATGTAGGAGACACGATAATCATGAACAGCAAGCTAATTTTTTTTCGTATATGAGGCAACGCGAAAGTAAACCGAAAACGAATTTATTTAATGCACCGAGTACCTCAAAATCTGCAATTTCATTTCAACCGCGATCCGCCATAGCGCAAAACCCATTTAGGATTGCATTGACTAATTTTGGAAACAACAATCTTGGAAACAGCAATCTTGGAAACAACAATTTTGGAAACAACAATTTTGGCAACAGTTTTAGGTAAAATAATAACAATAATAATCGAGTAACGCGTCAAAATTACCAACCGACGCCTATGTCTATAAGTACAAGAAATATCAACCAACCAAGTAGTAACCAAACTAATAGACCAAATAATGTGCAAAATAACTCCGCGCCTAGAACCAACAACGTTTTCAGAAGTACAGGATCTCCGAACTTTGTCTCAGAAGAATTTCATCATCAAGAAGTTCAACAAAATTTCGTAGAACAAGAATACGAACGCCAACATGAGCAGCTTCGAAATCTAGTAGATGAAACAGCTGAAATTGATAATACTGAAAATTTTCAGTTGGATCCCAATACATCGGAAGAGACAATACTAAATCTTAATAACATCGGAAATTCACCAGAGTTGCCGCATATAATCACGCTTAACCCGCCGTTGAAAATTTTAATAAATTCTGGAGCATCATCTTCAATTATGAACCCGAGTATAGCATATAAACTGTTTCCGAACTACATTTTTTCACACAATTTCGAAATCTCATCTCTACACAAAATCAATAAAGGAACACATGCATTAACCTTTCCTATTCTACAAGAATTAGGCGACGAAACGCCAATAACGTTTCTACTCGCACCCTGGCACTCGACTTATGATTGCTTGATTGGTCACAAGGATCTTCAAAATTTAAAAGCAAATATCGATTACGAAAATCAAATATTTAGTACGAGTAATTTCGAAATTAAATACAAGAAAGGATGTGAGAATAATGTAGCTGACGCTTTAAGCAGAATCGAGATAAACAATCAAGAAGAAGAAGAGGACTCTCTTTCTATGCTCCCACAAGCGTCCGATATAACCCCCTCACCAACCAAGAACTGACTCAAAGGTCCGATGACAAAGAAGACGTAACGATTCATACAGCCGAAGAAAACCCAGTATTCTCACTACCTTTGTCAGCTAAAAATATACACACATTTAACTACGGCATAATATTCAAAAAGGGAAACGATTACCAAGTCAAACCATTAAGAAGCTACACATTCAAATTCATAATATTTACATTTGCCCTCTACTATATAACCCCCCTCACCAACCAAGAGCTGACTCAAAGATCCGATGACAAAGAAGACGTAACGATTCATACAGCTGAACAAAACCCAGTATTCGCACTAGATTTGTCAGATAAAAATATACACACATTTAACTACGGCATAATAGTAAAAAAGGGAAACGATTACCAAGTCAAACCATCAAGAAGCTACACATTCAAATTCATAATATTTACATTTGCCCTCTACGTGTTTACATCCTCTTTTCTCCATCACTCTAATGTCTTGTTTCGCACGGTTGGATCGGGTAAGCATGCGATCAGAGAGGTGGCACGCCTAATACGCGAGAGTCTCCGTATTCTAATCGTATGGGCTTCTCCCACTACTCCTTACCGTGTGCGCTCCTGTTCCAGCGGAGCCTCATTGCATTTTAAATTCTTAGTTATTAAAATTTTAATTCTAATCCACAGTGATTTGGCGGCGTTGCCTTCGCTACGAGAATATGAAACTCCGCGTAGACAAATCAAATATGTTATAATATTGTATTTATGGTATGTATTTTCATATATTTTGTCTAATATTGTTTTTGTTATACATAAATCTACATGTTAACTTTTAGAGGGCCGGGAATTTGAGAGGGAAATTCACCTTAAAAAATTGGGACAAAAGGTATCTTATATCATTGATTGAACGTAGACAAAGTGTCGATAAGGGGGTGTGCCATTTTAGTGGTTTTCCGGCCCTCTAAAGGTTAACTAGGGGGGTCGAGCCCCCCTGCGAAACGAAAGATAAATTAAAAATTCAATATTTGATAAAAATAAACAAAAATGACACGAAAGTGCAGTTACTTAAATTTCTCAGCGAAAATGTAAAACCGAATAAACAGTATTGGATTTATTTTGAAACACTAGAAGGTAAAGAAATGTTTATCAAGACACACCAACAACAACGTGATAAGAACGCGCCGCGATATCAGAAATTCCTCGTAGAAAAAAACAGGGTCCCTCATTGCTATGTATACGGGCAACAGCGTCGTTATAACCAAAGAGATGCAAAATGGATAAGGAAAGTTTCTTCCTTTTTACAGGAAAATGCAGACCGGACTAATCATGATACTCCTAGTTATAGTGGCGATGAGCACTGAGATAGACAAGGGCAACCCTCACTACGACCATCACCATGGAATTGGGAGAATAATTCAAAATTAGCACTATGTGCACTTTCACACCAATATCACGACTTTGAAAGATACCTATAATCGTATGCTTGTTAGCTATACCACACTGTCTTCAGAATTGAAGTTAAAAGTCACGGAGTTATCATCGTCCCAATTGGAATGGAACTTATTAAAGCAAGCTGAATTACTCTATGATGAAGCATACCAAAATTTACAGGAAATATCACCAGCGAACACTAGATTGAAGAGAGGGTTAATAAATGGGCTCGGCACGGCGATTAAGTATATTTTTAGAACACCAATGATTTGGATAGGATAAATAACTACTTGAATGTACTCAATAACCAACAACAGGAAGATATGATAGTTCTCAATAAATCAGTAACTATTATAAACAAAATTAGTAAAAACATGAATAGCAACACTGAAGTTATCAATCAAAATTTATGGAATATTTCCAAAGCCATGGATCGACGAGACAAACAAGTAAACTTTTTCAAAGCACTCATAAATCTTATAATACAGGAACAAAATTTTTTAGATTTGCTCGGAAAAAAAGCGTTCATTTATTTTTTTCAGATCAAACGTTTGATGTAGAAGTACTGAATTATAAACAAATTTCCGATATACTTACTCAACTATTAGGAACTTACTCGAAAAGAGAATTAATAATGCACTACTATAATCTGTTAGATTTTCGCTTCGTTCAAGGTTCAATCGTATCCATGACCTCGTTATTTACACACTCAAAATTCTTATCTTAAACCCCATCGAATTCTCCCTATTCCAAAGATTTTCTATCATCAATAATAATCAAACGGAAATCGTCCCTTTACCATGGAGGCTAATTGGACCTTTAATCAAACTATCAGCTCAAAATTGCCAAGAAATTTACAAGCAGAGCTACTTTTGTCAAAAAATCGTAACGAGAGAATTTGAAACCACTATCATTCAAATAAATACGCCTTTACATCTAGCATATCCTTTGTCTGATAATTTAACGTTGATATCCAGTAATTACGAAACAACCATTACTCGTAATAATATCAAAATTAAGCATCGAGGAACCCGTTTAATCCCGCTTGATCGAAGAAAACGACCTGCAAGTAGAAGAACATATACTCGACAAAAATTTGGGAGAAATAAAACAGCTAGATTTAATTTTACCTATGATTATTAAAGACGATCAAGTATTTAACATTTTTGTGTAAAATCAAATCCTGTCAAGTTATAGCCGAAAATCGTCCATTTTTTACCTTTTTTGCCGTTTTTCGCAGTTATCTTGACAAATGTTGCTCGTAGAAAAAAGTGTCCAATAGAGAAAAGGTATATTTTAATTAGTTTTAGCAGATAGACCTGTAGATATTAGCTTGCAATTAAGTTTTCTAAACATTACGCTTCAAAATCGATTTTTTCAAATGTTTCTTTGTGCTTGCATATTTATATTTTTTTAACCAATCGTTCCCAAAGTAGGACTGTCACTAATGTATGACTAGACGAAGGTGTACGTCCATTTATGACCGGATTCGATGGATTTTTCGATGGGATAATGTGAACACAAGGTTCCGTACATACGTACAGATATACATACATCATGGGGAACACTTAATATCAACTCATATTAGGTAGAAAATAGTTTTTATACCATAAATTATTGATTTTTGAGGTGTTACAATTTTCGCTCTAGTAAAAATATTGAAGTGAAAAAAATCGAAAAAAACGCATGCTTTTTTTTTTTTTAATCAACATTTGACAGGAAACAAATTTTTTGACATGAATAATTTTCCATATCGAGTGGAATACAGGTCCGTACTTTAAGACCATGTACTTTGGATAAATTAATTTTTGACTTTTCCTTCAAGATGGCGCTGTTTTTCACCAAATTTCGTCATTTTCGACATTTTTATATAAAATTACATTATTTACCACGAAAAAATGTGAGTAATATCTTTCAAAGTCATAATGCCTAATCTGAAAGATACCTTAACTGTAAATCATTTTATGGCGACTTGACCTAACCTCAAAATTTGAACTTTTCAATAACTTTGGCTTAAAATCACGTTTCATTATAATTAAAAATAGTTGAAATACCTGTTTAAAGTATTATTCTTGTTCATGATGATATTGCAACCTCATGTAATTTTGTGTTCGACCACTCTAACCTCAAAATTTGGTTTTTCGACAATTTTATGTTAAATTACGTAATTCAATACTGAAAAATAAAGGTGATATGTTCTAAAATTATAGTACTGTCTTCATTAGAAATTTCAACCTCAAATTGTGTTTTAACGACTCGGCCTAACCTCAAAATTTGGTTTTTCGACAATTTCTGTTAAATTACGTAATTCAATGCTGAAAAATAAAGGTGATATGTTCTAAAATTATAGTACTATCTTCAGCAGAAATTTCAACCTCAAATTATGTTTTAACGACTCGGCCTAACCTCAAAATTTGAATTTTTCAACACCTTTATGTAAAATTAGATTATTTTAGACTTTTAAAATAACTATAATATATTCAAAAATTGTAGTTCTTGCTCCAGTAGATACCTCAAACTTTAATTACTTGTGATGACACAAGCTAACCTAATAATTTTTAGAATGTGATTTTTTCCTATTATCTTTAAAAATAAGTGTTAGAAAAAATTTTTTCTTCGATAAATGTAGTAATTTATAGTATGTACAGATTATGATTGAACTTCTCAGGTTTTGTCCCGCATAAAATTTTTTATCTTTTTGGACCTAAAACAGGTTCTTGAAATAATTTTAGAGTTTTCGAGGGATAATTGGATCTCACCTAAAAATCTTGTATTTTTAGTTCCAGTCATTTTATGAAATTCCAATATACATATATGAATCGCTCTTCCTCCCGAAATTGTTACTTCACGAAATTTTGAAAATGTAAATACTTCAAAATAGAACTTCTTTAAAATTTTTTGTTTTATTTATATATTGTTGCGCAGGGTATACACATAAAACTACATGTTTGAAAATGTATATTATTTTTTAAACATTAATGTAAATGTCATATTATCTTTTCCCAACTAATTTACGAAAAATCCAAGTAATTTACTTACTAATAAAATGATAACAAAATTTTGATGGTAAAGGGTAAATCTTATTCTTCAAAAGATAAATCTTTATAAGTTAGTGTGTGCAAAAGCTCTTCATTATTGTTATTCATTAATAGTAGAATGGATAACTTCGTACTATTTACAAGTGGTACGAATCTTGATGAATAATTATAACTAATTTCGTATGTAATTAAAAATTCTATAATAACTACTTTTGCTTTTAAAATCTCTTTTTTTTGTAAATATCATTTAATTCTTTTCAACTATGCCTAAACGTAAAACTCAAACAACTTCAAATTCCGATAGTGAGATAGAGGAACAAGATTCTGATAATGAATGCGGAGTTTTTATCCCTGATCCAGAAGATTCAGGGGAAGAATCTGATGAAGAGCTCAATGATGAATCAGAATATTTTAAAAATCCAAGTGATTATTTTTTACAGAATATATCCTATCGAAAAATTTACGAAAGCTTCTCTGGCAATCAAAAAAAATTGGAGCCTGAACATATTTATGACTGGGAAAGCGGAGAAAGTATCTACACAGAAACTATGACGGATGAATTACTATCACCAGATGCTGTGAAGAGAACAATTTTGAAAAGTACACCTGTGAAATTGTTTGAACTTTTTTTTCCGAAGAATTGAAGAATCACATTATAGATGCGACTAAATCTAACGACTATGATCTATCTTCCAATGATTTTGATATATTCCTAGGAATTTTAATTGTCTCTTCCTACAATATTCCCTCTCCTGGGCTGCTACCTTGTCGAAGTCTGGGCAAGGGCCTTGGCCCCTTCTCAGGCGGGTGAGAGGGCTTGTAGGACATCATCGGCACCCCGGGGACGGACATAGTCACGAATGAATGAATAGCTGCCCCGATGCAAAAGCCGCATGTGTGAGGAGTATAACCTATAAACGGTACTCATATGAATGGATCTCCCTATAAACGGGTTAAGATCATGAATGTAGAATGAATGGGGGCCTGGCACACTCACGAGGGGGCCAGGGAACGAATGAGATAGTAGTAGGAAGATCAGGATGATTGGGTGACCCCTCAGGGGGTGAGTATGGAGGTCCCCCTTGGTCGCGGATAGAGCCTGTACAGCTCGATGCCGCGTCGGTCGTGCCGGGATGTGCGACTAAAGGCAGTCCACCCCCTAAGCCGAAGGTGTAATGCGGA
Source organism: Torymus aiolomorphi (assembly GCA_036365515.1). Taxonomy (NCBI): domain Eukaryota; kingdom Metazoa; phylum Arthropoda; class Insecta; order Hymenoptera; family Torymidae; genus Torymus; species Torymus aiolomorphi. The sequence goes on along the minus strand of CM070875.1, from coordinate 163,600,943 downwards.
CCGTGCTGAGCGGACTGGTTGGCTACTCGGGGTACTAAGTAGTCTCTAACGGTGCCTCGGGAACACAAGGCGACCTTCCCGAGTATTTAGCCTTACTGCCGCACGCGGGGCTCTGCGGCAGCGGACCACGTTTTCCCTAGCTACTTGTGGGACTCAAATGGAACCATTTTTTTTTTTTTAAATCAGAGCGAGGGAGGAAGGAGTGGCGAAGTACTGGGCAGCGGGGCGGTAACGCCTAGCACACCTAATGCGGAACTACTCCCGGGTGAGAAGGGTAAGCGGAGATCGAGGTCCAAGGAACTCAACCCGCTTGTCCAGTGGTTGTCTGGAACAGGAGGGCCCTCGGAAACTCCGCCAACGGACAATCCAAACGCGATCGCGGACGCGAGTAGGAACCCCAGCAAGGAGGGTACCGGGGACTCTTTGAAGAACCCGGGCGGATCCTGGCCGGGGGCTGAGGATGGGGGATTAGCAAATCAACCATCCCGGAGGCAGGGTGGGCAGGACCGTATGGAGGAGGTCCTGAACGCAGAGAGAAATGCAGAGACATCGGCGGAGGGGGACTCATCGAAGAACCCCGATGCCGATGCCATCACAGATCAGCTGAAGGAGCTTCAACTCGCCCTGAAGCATAAGAGACTCTCTGGAGCTCAGAGGCGGAAGCTCCTGAAGCAAAAACGGGAGTTGAAGGCGGTTGGGAGGACCGGAACAGCGGGGCCATTGGCCAGGCAGGACCGGGACACCGAACCGCCGGCTACTCCAACGATGAGGGCAGAGGCACGGGAGGGCGGGCCGGGGGTCACGGGCGTCAAGCGGCACAAGGGTCCCGCGGACACCCCTCCTGATGCCGATGTCGCCAGGAAAAAGCCGAATCGGCAGGCCGGCATAGAGATCGCCAGGATGGTGGACCCGCTTACAAGGGCGGTCGTTGCGGAAGGGTATCCTGACGTGGAGCTGCTGCAGCAGCATGCAGTACACGTCAGCGACGCGGTCCAGACAGAGATGGAAAAGATCGAGTCTGGCCCGAGCCCGAAATTCAGCGGCTGCTTCGTCAAAAGCGGGGCTATCATCGCGGTGGCCGAAGACGACTTCTCAAGGGTATGGCTGGAGGAAATTATCCCCCGGATACAACCTTGGGAAGGAGCAAAGCTGAGCGTCGTGGAGATGAGTGCGCTTAGAAGGCCGATCAGGGCCTCGTTCCGGATTCCTGGCCCTAGACAGGATCCGGCCGCGGTCCTGGAAAGACTCGAGCGCACGAACCGCGGCGTAGGCATTGACGGATGGCGGGTAAGTGCCACAGAGACTAGGGAGGGGCCGGACATCGGAACCTTCCTGCTCGTGACCTTATCGAGGACATCCCTGCATGCGCTTAGAGAGCGCAGATTCCAGCTGCAGTGGGGGCTCAATCCGATCTCCGTTAAGATTACGGAAGGGGAACCGCGGGAGCAGCAAGGGTCGGGTAAGGGAGGACCGTCTTAAGCGCAATGGCTAAGGACGGGATACCATTTACCCAAATTAATCTGCACCACAGCAAAGGCGCCAGAGCGGTCTTGGCCAGGCGCATGGCTGGGGTGCAGACAGGCATCTGCTAATACAAGAGCCATAGTTGGTCGCGGGGGCTATCCGGGGACTACGGGGAGTGGGGAAAATCTATAGAGATCCTGCTAAAAATGCTCCGAGGGCGTGCATTCTGGCTAAGGGGCTGGAGGTCTTTTTGATGCCCAGCCACTGCAGCGGGGATCTAGCGGTCGTCAAGGCGAGACTCCCAGACGCGGAAGGATCTGAGAGGGTAGTGGTGGTGGCCTCAGGCTATTTTCCGTACGACTCTACAGATGAACCGCCGCCAAGGGAAGTACAACAACTCATTGAGTTTTGCGAGTCAAGGAAACTCCCCCTTATTCTGGGATGCGATGCAAACGCACACCACATCATTTGGGGGAGCTCTGACATTAACGGCAGGGGAGAAGCACTCCTGCAGTTCCTTGTCTCCACAGATCTAAGCATCTTGAACAGGGGCAGGGAACCGACCTTCTGCAACTCAGTCAGGAGGGAGGTTATAGACCTGACACTTTGTTCAGAGGAAATCAGCAGCTGTGTCGGAGACTGGAGGGTCTCTACCGAACCTTCACTATCTGACCACAGGCATATTATCTTCAACTGGAGGAAAGGAGGTACAGGGACCAAGGCCTTTAGGAATCCGAGGAGAACAGACTGGGACTCCTACAGGGCTATCCTTGGGAATGAACTCCGCGACTTCAGACCGGATTTCACCACAACCGAGAGGTTGGAATACTGGGCGGAGGAGCTTGTAAGGGCTATCGACGTCTCGTTTCAGAGGAGCTGTCCGATGACCAAACCAAGGGGGACCTCGAAGACCCCTTGGTGGACAGAGGAGCTCCAAAGCCTGCGACGGGAGGTGAGGCGAGCCTTTAACAGAGCTCGGAATACTCGCAGACCGGAAGACTGGGCCTCCCACAAAGAGGTCCAGAGGCTGTACAAATCTCGCATCAACGCAGAGAGGAAGAGAGGATGGAGGGACTACTGCGAGGGTATTGAAAGGTACCCTGACGCAGCTAGGCTGAATCGCATCCTCGCAAAAAACCCGGAAGTCTGGCTAGAAGCTATCCAACTCCCCACCGGAGAATATGCAGCTTCAGAGGAGGAATGCCTGCGGCTACTCCTCGAAGCAAACTTTCCGGATTTTAATCAGAGCGTCGAGGCCCAGGCGAGACCTCCCCGGGCCCTAGTACCGAGGAGGGCGGCCTGGGACCTGGCAGCTCACATAGTCGCACCTGAGAGAACCAGGTGGGCCATAGGCAACTTCAAGCCCTTTAAGGCTCCCGGCGCCGATGGGGTGCTTCCGGTCTTCCTGCAGGAAGGAATGGAGGTACTCATCGGATGCCTGGTTAAAGTCTTTAGGGCCAGTATTGCCCTAACACACGTGCCACGCGCATGGAAACGGGCAAGAATTGTCTTTATTCCGAAAGCAGGGAAACCTACTCACACGACTGTTAAGGACTTTCGGCCGATCAGTCTGACCTCCTTCGTTTTTAAGACATTGGAGAGGCTAGTGGATAGATACCTGCAGGACGAAGTGCTGACAGTCAGGCCCTTACACCCCAACCAACACGCTTATAGGGCAGGTTGCTCGACAGAGACTGCCTTACACTCGGCGGTCTATCGCATAGAGGAGCAGCTGGAGAAAGGGGAAATCGCGGTTGGGGCGTTCTTGGATGTGGAAGGGGCGTTCAACCGCACCTCCACGGAGACCATTCGAGAGGAGGCAAGGAGGCATGGGGTACCTGAGCCACTAGTGGACTGGCTTGGAAGCATGCTGAGCCGTCGAACGGTGGAAGCCAAGTTGGGCCCAACCAAAGTCACCGGGATGGTCAGTAGAGGGTGCGCGCAAGGCGGAGTATCATCCCCCACCATCTGGTGTCTGGTAGCCAACGGACTCCTAGAGGCACTGAATGTTGGGGGTTGTTATGCACAGGCCTACGCGGATGACTTTCTCATCATCATTAAAGGAAGATTCATAGAGGCGGCCATGAACTCTATGCAACTTACACTCAAACGGGTGGAACGCTGGTGCGAGGAAACAGGACTCTCTGTAAACCCAGAGAAGACTCAGCTCGTCGTTTTCACTCGGAGATACAAACTCGAACCATACAGGGCGCCCACACTAGGGGGCAAGACCCTGAAGGTGAGAAACGCAGCCAAATACCTCGGGGTAACTCTGGACAGGAAGCTGACCTGGGACAGACACGTTCTTATTCAACGTGACAAGTTCCTGTCGGCCTTCTGGATGTGCCGAAGGGCGTTTAGCGGCACTTGGGGACTCAGTCCCAAGATCATCCTGTGGCTCTATAGGGCCGTGCTGGTACCCAGGCTGGTCTATGCTGCTGCGGTCTGGTGGCGCAGAATAGAGCTCACCGGGGTTCGGCAATTAATGGAAGGGCTCCGAGGGCTTATACTGAGGGGAACCACAGGGGCGATGCGCACCACACCCATAAGGGCACTGGGCGCAGTGGCGGGCGTGGAGCCTCTCCACATCACCATTACCGCAACTGCGGCCGTAACAGCACACAGGTTAGGGGCCCAGGGCAAGTGGAAACAGGGTAGAAGGCATACTCAGTTTCCCGAAGAACTGGCCTCCTCACCAGTTCTGTCCATGCCATCGGACGTGATGATCCCGAGATATACCTTCGGAAGGAGGTATGGGACCGCCATACCGACGAGGCAGGACTGGGCAACGGAGAGGGACAAGCTGCCGGGCAGTGGAGACATCTGGTACACGGATGGCTCCAAGACCGATGGCGGTACCGGCTCCGGATATTACTGCCGCAGGGACGGGAAAGGCACATTTATCCCCCTGGGGAGGCACGCCACCGTTTTTCAATCAGAAATATACGCCATCTTCGGATGCGTTCAAAAGATTGAAGAACTTGGCATTCAGGGCAAACGCATCAGCATCTCCTCGGACAGCCAGGCAGCTCTGAAGGCGCTGAACGCCCCCAAAACGAGCTCACAGCTGGTCTGGGATTGCAAAGTGGCGCTAAACAGACTAGCGGAGAGCAACACCACTCGTCTACTCTGGGTACCGGGGCATGCCGGGATAAGAGGAAACGAGATTGCAGATAGGCTCGCCGGACTGGGAGCTCACTCCTCTACAGACAAGTCATCAGCGCCCCTAATAGGGGTCTCCAAATCGGAGGTGAAGCAGGCGGTCGCCAAGTGGACGCGGATACTGCACGCCAGGGATTGGCAAAACGGTGGTGGTATCAGGCAGACTAAAGCTATGCTGGGCCAGGACATCAACCCGGACTGGACCCGATGTATATGCGGAGGTAGCAGAAGGGACGCCCGGCTGCTAGTACATATTGTTACGGGGCACGGGCGCCTCAGATACCACTCGACCAAATTAGGGCTGACGACATGCGGTCGGTGCAGATGGTGCGATGAAGCGGACGAGACCCCTATCCATCTTCTAACGACCTGCCCCATGTTCGCCAGCCTAAGACACCAGCTACTGGGGAACCACTTCCCGGTGGTCTGCGAAATCAGGGCAACCCGATCCGGGACTATCCTCTCCTTTTGGAGAAGGGCAAGACTTCCGGAATAACGGCTGCCGGTTCAGAGGGCGATACAATGGGTCTTAGACCTAAGTACCCGGGGCCGAGTTCCCCCCCTCAGATAGCAATAATAATAATAATAATCCTACAATATTAGAATGAATCAGGAGTATTGGTCACAAGATCCAAAACTAAACTGTATAGGTATTAAGAATATCATGAGTAGAGACGAGTTTTTAAAAATAAGAAGTATTCAAAGATAGATGACCGCGATGATTCTGATAGAGCATGGAGAGTTCGAAAAATGATTAATATTTTTAGAAAAAATATTCAACAATTTGGATTTTTTGCAACTGCATTATCTATTGATGAGATGATGGCAACATTTTTTGGAAGAACAGTATTAAAACAATTTATGAGGTTGAAACCTACTAGATTTGGTATAAAGTTGTGGGCGATTTGTACTAGCTTTGGATATTTAATGGATTTTGATATCTATTGTGGCAAAAACAGCTTCGGGTTGCATGAAAAGTTAAAAAATGTTGCTCTAGGATCTAGAGTGGTATTACAAATGCTACATTAACTTCTAATTTCAACCAGTCCCCGTAAATTGCAAATGTACCACGTATACATTGATAATTTTTTTATAAGTACAGATTTAGTAGTGCATTTGAAAAAAATAGGTGTGAAAGTAACCGGTACTGTTAGGAAAGATAGATTAGGCTAAATCAGGAAGAAACATTTGTTTGGAAAAAATGCAGTAAGAGGAGAGTATCAACTTGAGTTTGTAATTGTATTCACAATTTTACTCCCCATTGTCAAATGTAAAAATTGTTATTTTGGTCAATTCTGACCAGATCCGTTGGGAGCAGGAAAGAAAATAGACTACGATGCTAAGTAGTTGCAACGTTTCGTCGACGGGTTTGTCGACCTCTTCAGGCTTTATTAAAAAAAATATATAATAATATAATTAACAGAACGAGCTCACGCTAGTCTTAACTTACGATGGTTGAAAAAATTTTAAAAAATGCGAAACGAATTACCTAAGTTATCGCACAGCGATCCGAATTACTCGACGGATCGCTGTGCGATAACTTAGGTAATTCGTTTCGCATTTTTTAAAATTTTTTCAACCATCGTAAGTTAAGACTAGCGTGAGCTCGTTCTGTTAATTATATTATTATATATTATTTTAATAAAGCCTGAAGAGGTCGACAAACCCGTCGACGAAACGTTGCACCTACTTAGCATCGTAGTCTATTTTCTTTCCTGCTCCCAATGGATCTGGTCAGAATTGACCAAAATAACAATTTTTACAGGAGAGTATCAAGTACAGCATGAGAAAAATAGTGGCATGAATTATATATCAGTGAAGGATTCTAAAGATGTCTCATTACTCTCAACTGCAACTGGCATTACTCCAACATCTTCTATGAGACGTTTTCCTCAAGAAAAAGAAGGAAAATGTAGTTATGAATTCCCAAATACCATAGCAGTCTACAATCAGTACATGGGAGGAGTAGTTCTACATGATTACCGATGCAATAGAGTTGCTCCTAGTATTCGATCAAAAAAATGGACGTGGGCTATATTTTCTCGAATAATCCAATCTGCACTGACGAATGCTACGATTTTATACAATTGCTGTAATAAAAATCAAACGTTCAGTAGTAAGGACTTTGCGATTTCGATCAGCGAATATTACTTGAATAAAAGTAGTTGTAAAGATTTAATTAGACATAAAACTGAGACAAAAAAAAGAGGTACATGTATGCAAAAAGGTTGTTCTCAACGAACAACAAAGTTTTATACTGATTGTGATTCATACGTCTGCGTATCTTGCTTCAAAATCATACATTCAGCATAAAAACATATAATCATTCAAAAATAAAAATGATAGAGTCAAGTAAATTAGATAACATTTATCATTCTTTATTAATTTAAGTGAGAATGGCAAGTTGGAGAGGGGAATGTGGAGGGTGGTGGGGTAAGAGAAAAGAAGGGGGTATGGGTGCATGGTATATAAGGAGGTGTATCGCGGGTTTTATTTCAGTCCCTGAGGAGGAGCCGGAGCAGGCTCGAAACGTCGGACAATGTGGTGGTGGTGGGCAGTCAGATCGTTCTTTGCTAACAAAGTTTTTTCCAGATTTTAATTAAGTTTTTATTTCAGATTCTGCGGGGGTGATTATAAACAAGGGCAATCTGACTGCCATAAATATTAATTATTTTAATTTAATTTGTAAGACTGTAAGACCGATGGAAAAATTCTTATCAGTTGAAGTTAAAAATAAAAACTATAAAAAAACAAAAAAAAAAAACAAAAAAAATCATAATACAAAAAAATACAAAAATAATAATAAAAAACAACAAAAAAATACAACAAATACAAAAAAATATTTAAAAAAAAGAAAAAAAAGAGACTCTAAAACCGTTCACCTCCACGTCGGTGAGAGTTGGGCTACGTATATCTATATGCGGCAAAGAGACGGCAAGATTTTTTTTCATAACGACTTTAGATGAGTATTATAGACTTATAAAATTAATCTTCAGCAAAATTAATGTAATTTTAAGGTTAGATTGTGTCATCACAAATAATTTAAGTTTGAGGTATCTACTAGAGAAAGAACTACAATTTTTTAATGTATTATAGTTATTTTAAAAGTCTATAATAATGTTATTTTACCTAAAAGTGTCGAAAAATTCAAATTTTGAGGTTAGGCCGAGTCGTTAAAACATAATTTGAGGTTGAAATTTCTGCTGAAGATAGTACTATAATTTTAGAACATATCACCTTTATTTTTCAGCATTGAATTACGTAATTTAACAGAAATTGTCGAAAAACCAAATTTTGAGGTTAGGTTGGTCGAACACAAAATTACATGAGGTTGCAATATCATCATGAACAAGAATCATACTTTAAAAAGGTATTTCAACTATTTTTAATTATAATGAAACGTGATTTTAAGTCAAAGTTATTGAAAAGTTCAAATTTTGAGGTTAGGTCAAGTCGCCATAAAATGATTTACAGTTAAGGTATCTTTCAGATCAAGCATTATGACTTTGAAACATATTACTCACATTTTTTCGTGGTAAATAATGTAATTTTATATAAAAATGTCGAAAATGACGAAATTTGGTGAAAAATAGCGCCATCTTCAAGGAAAAGTCATAAATTAATTTATCCAAAGTACATGGTCTTAAAGTACGGACCTGTATTCCACTCGATATGGAAAATTCTCCATGTCAAAAAATTTGTTTCCTGTCAAATGTTGATTAAAAAAAAAGCATGCGTTTTTTTCGATTTTTTTCACTTCAAGTCGCCATATTTAAAAAATGACAGATCCTGCAACAAAACCGTTATCAAAATCGTAAAGAGCACCCCCGAAAATTATAGGATATGGAGTTTCGTAAAAATCTGTGCCCGCTTACTGCTCCATTTTCTGCGTTGAAAAAACGATTAATTTTATACCATTTCAGGACGAAACGGGTTAAGGGAAAAGTACAGTTGAAAATGAGCGAACAATCATTTTTATTCAACACTTGACCGATATGGCCACTTTTTGTCCCTGAAAATCGGGCGAAAGAAGCATATATTACCCGTCAACCTCATTTTTGACAAAATTTTATGTCTCACATGGGGGGAGGGGGGGAAAGTAAAAATTATCGGGGCGAAAGTAAAATTGGCATTTTTTTCTTGTTCGACAATTTTTTTTCCCTTAAGATATCTCACAAACTACAAATGGGAGCGTCCAGCAGAAACGGGCCACCGAGCGCGCGCGGTGCCTTTTTTCGCGTAAAAGGCGCTCTGTTTAACTCGTTCATAATCGTATGCTGCGTCTTTGAAAAAAAAACCAAGGACCTGTATCGATAGATTTTTTCCTGCTCTTTCCAATGGTGCCATTGTTTTATTGCGAAACGCTTTCTGCCGGACGAAAACTCGAGTTGAATATTGAAAGCCATTTTTCTCAAAGTATATCATGTTTTTTTTTTCAAAATAAACTACACCATTGGAAAGTACAACTCTTAAGCTTCAAAACCCTATCTTGGAGAAGTTGGAGAAATAAAGGGTTTAAAAGTAACAACATGAAAAAGAAGGCACCGAGGGTCCGCGCGAGCCCCTCGCGCCCGTGCGTACGGCACGTTTAAGTGCACGCTCTATTCAATTCGCTAATAATCGTGTACCAATTCCCTGAAAAAAGAACTAAGGACATATATAGATAGATTTTTTCCTGCTCTTTCCAATGGTGCTATTATTTTTATTCCGAAATGCTTCTGTTATATATTATAAAGTTTCAAATGTGGAAAACTACCGATAGATCAACATTGCAAACTGAAAACGTTTCTAAGTCTTCATTTATCGATATTTTTTTTCCTCTTTTGTATAAACTTAAGACTCATTCATTTATTTCTAAACAACAGTCTTCTTATTTTCAATTCTTGAGAGACTCCTTATCTGAAGAAGAGTTTTTAATTTCTCTAGATTTTTCAGAAAACTATGCTTTTATAGCACAAGATGCAGCACAATCATTTCATTATAATAATAATCAATGTAGTTTAGCTACAATAGTCATTTACTATAAAGGATCAGAATCTAAAATTGAACACAAAAGCATGGTAGTTTTCTCAGATAGTTTAATTCATGACGTTGTTGCAGTTTATCTAATACAAGAAATTATAATTAATTTCCTTAAAAAGTCTTTCGATTTAGTTAGAAAAGTTATTTATTTTACTGATGGAGCTGCGCAACATTTTAAAAATAAACGCAATTTCCAAAATCTTCTTCATCATTATGATGATTTTGCTGTTGATGCTGAGTGGCATTTTCATGCAACAGCCCACGGAAAAAATGCATGTGATGGAATAGGTGCTTCCGTAAAAAGCAATGCCAGACGAGAAAGTTTACGGAAAGTATCCGACAATTATATATTGACGCCCCAAGATTTATACAAATGGGCAACTGAGTATTACAAAAATATTGACTGTTTTTTTTCATCAAAAGACGATTACTTAAAGGCTACAGAAAAGCTACAAAACAGGCTAGCCTCAGCTAAGACAATACGTGGAACTCAATTGTTTCATTATAGTAAATTATTAAATGATGCCAAAAAGTTAGAACTTAAAAGATTTTCAGCGTCAGAAGATTCTCAATTATATCCACCGATCAAAAAAGAAAAAGTACTTAAAACTCAAACAAAGAAAGAAGCGGATGTCGCAAAAAGGACAATTCTTATAAAATAAAAAAAAATGTAAAAAAATTAGAATTACAGGAAAAGGTAATATTGTTATGCCAGATTAAACAATCTATAAGGTTATTTTAAATTTCTGTTTCACTGCTTTCAGTGCGTTCATGGATATTTTTATGTTTAATATATTATGTTTTCCAAATTTTGTTATATAAATGAACAAAGTTCATTGTAATATTATACTAACTGTTACAACTAGATCCACAAAATTATGTCCACGCATTGGCATTGTAAGTTACAAAACATTTTATATTTACAAAAAAGAAAGGGCGAAATAGCACATCGCATGTATTAATCCGCCCTTGAGCATAGCGTAAAAAGTTCGGGCAGCCGCTATCTTTTTGATCTTACTATTTTTGAACTTTTCATGTTTCAACTTAAAAATATAATATTTTATAGTTTAAGACTTGTACTTTTGAAGAATATAATTCATTTTGAAGAAAAGGCTGATATTTTATTGAAAAAATAGATTTTAAACATTCAAATGGAATTTTCAACTAGAAGGAAGCATTTCGGAATAAAAATAATAGAACCATTGGAAAGAACAGGAAAAAATCTATCGATATATGTCCTTAGTTCTTTTTTCAGAGACTTGGTACACGATTATTAGCGAATTGAATAGAGCGTGCACTTAAACGTGCCGTACGCACGGGTGCGAGGGGCTCGCGCGGACCCTCGGCGCTGTCTTTTTCATGTTGTTACTTTTAAACCCTTTATTTCTCCAACTTCTCCAATATAGGGTTTTGAAGCTTAAGAGTTGTACTTTCCAATGGTGTAGTTTATTTTGAAAAAAAACATGATATACTTTGAGAAAAATGGCTTTCAATATTCCACTCGAGTTTTCGTCCGGAAGAACGCGTTTCGCAATAAAAACAATGGCGCAATTGGAAAGAGCAGAAAAAAATCTATCGATATAGGTCCTTGGTTTTTGTTCTCGAAGACGCAGCATACGATTATGAGCGTGTTAAACAGGGCGCATTTTACGCGAAAAAAGGCACCGCAAGCGCTCGGTGGCCCGTTTCTGCTGGACGCTCCCAAATGTATATAGTGGCTTCGATTTGAATACAACCCAATGCGTAATTTGTTTTTTAGTTTTATTTATTTGGATCACCAATGCTTTATGTATATTTTTTTATAGCTTATTAGTACTACAAGGAAAGTACCCGAACTGTCAAATTCAAAAAAATTCCAAACCCATATTAAAAAGTAGACCTCCATGCGAGATTCACGAAACCATTTTTTTTATTGGCTGAGAAGCGCTTTATAAGGGTTAAAATTACCCCTAAAGTTTACCCCAAGAAACGTTTTTTTGATATATCTCGGCTTCTACTTAACTTTTTTTAACGAAACAAAATGGAAAGAGTTTCTTATTAAAAAGTCAAGAAATCCGTGGTAGTATGAACATTAAGGGTTGCATCCCTTATTTTTTAGAGGGTGAAATTGTGTTTTTTTAAGAATAATTTTTGTTGTGAGAATTCATAAAATAATTAAAAATAGGTCAAAACATTATTTTTGCCAACTACAATAAATAACAGTTGGTGTGTTTGGGCATTCTTCGCGAAACAACCCCTCAAGAGGTGGTAAACCACCCCTAACACAAATGAATTAGGTATATTTTTTTGGCAATTATTTTTTTCCTTAAAATGGGTTCTTGAAGTCGTTAATCGGAATCCACAGTTAGATCCACAATAAAAATTTGAAAATAGTGAATTCAATATGGCGAAAAATTTTTTAGAAATATTTTAAATTCCACGAGAAATAGTATGTAGACCCCCTAGCGGAAATTATATTATGTAAATAAGTGTATAATAATGAAACAATGTTTTGTTATATTATTCTATTATTTATTATTTTTTTATCATACACTTGTTTATCGTTCGATAAACAAGTGTATGATAATGTAGTTCTTTGTAAAAAAGTGTAAGAAAACGTAAAAAATTGTACTTTTCTACTGGATTTCGGACGCATTTACATTGTACCACAGTTTATACTATTTTTTAATAATTTCTTACTTTTCCTTACATTTGTCTACGTTTTATTACTTTTTAATTTGTACTCTTAATTCAAATTTTATAGGCATTCTTACACTTTCGTACATCTTTTTACATTTTATTATATATTTGTACTTTTAATTACATCTTTTTACGTTTATATACAAATTTTGATACACATTTTACATCATATCACATATTTGTACACTTCTTTCAAATAGTTCATAATTATACTTTTATAATAATTTATAATTGTACTTTTATTTAAATAAAGCTATAAATAAAATATTTTCCAAGATGTAAAGAAAAAATACTAAAACGTAATAAAATGTAAATTATTATGTATTAGAAATATAATTAATATATGTTACAAAATGTAAGTTACTGTATAAAAGTTTAAATTTTTACAAATTCTTACAGATTTTTCTAACAAATACTTCCTTATAATTTCATAAAAATAAGCTACACAAGGAAATATTTAGAAAACGTAAGGAATTGAAAGAAAATGTAAGAAACTTTAACAACTTGTTAAATATGTCCGGAATCCAGTATCGTATGATTTCTTACATTTTTCGACAATTTATTCCATTTTATAAGTGTTTTCTTATTTTCTTTCATATTTTATAATTTCAGCTAAGAGAGATTTTCATGCTTGTTGAAATTATGATAGGTTTTAATAAGAAAAGTTTATTTATGATTTATTAATATAAATTAACATGAACAAAATTTTTAATATAATGATAATTATAGCAATTCATGGTTATTGCGCAATATACAAGGTTACGTACACTTGCATTGATATGGCTTATCTCCCGATTTCTCCTCTTTTATTCATAAATAAGTGAAACATCGGTCAGTCGAAAACAAATATACGTTACTGAACGTTTTTCTACGCTCGTGTTAAATTAATATTCAATGTCAACATTATTTTATGGGTATTAATTGAAAATATAAGTGTCTGGAGGTACTTGCATCATATTTTTTAATGGCAAGTAAACATTTACGAGTACGAAATCCTATTTGAATTGAATGATAACAACAATAATAATAGTCGTAAGTAACCATGTAATTGAAATTTCTTTCTTCTACATAATTATTCAAAATATTTCGAATAGAAGGATATAATAGATATAATATTGAAAAGTTAAATAAATGCAGCATTTTTAAATATAAAACTCGTCAAAATATACAATAAATTTTGAACAAGTGGCCGGAGTTAAGAAAGTCAAATTCAGTAAAAATCTATTATAGAATCTTTATTGTACCAATTGTAAATATTTTGATAGTGAAACTTTACGCTTAATAAATGCATTGAATTATTTTATGATAGTAAAAATTATGTTTTGATTTTAATTTTTAGAATTACTGTTACATTACTGTTATTCTAATATATAAAATATGACATACTGACGATTTAATCAGTTAAGTGTAAAAAAATATTCATACGAGTGAATAGAAGTAGAACTTTATTTATAATAATAACGTTTAGCAACTATTTAATGCTAATAAAATAGTGTATCTTGTAGACAAAACATTGACAAACAATAACGAATTCCCATGCACTTACAAAGGAATTTAGTAAAATGTTTTCCTCAAAAGTTTTGGATGTCTGAATACTTTTCACACTTACTGTACATTCATACTATTGTACATTCCTATACTGTTATGGCTATAAAAAGGCTATAATAATTAAAACTTTTACAGGTTTACACTGCGACTCAAAGTATCTGAAAGAAAAAAGAAAATATTTTCCATAAATATGAATTTGGTAAATGCGATGAATGAATTTGGTTAATGACGCTGAAAGAAATGTTGCTAATATAGTGTATAATATTATAATATCAAGTATAAATGATCGTAGTATTTTCGAAGAAGCGGAAGAATTTCTATATTATGATGATACCTACGAACCTTACGATGACATACCTGCAGATGATTTACATGAAGATATCGATGCAGAAGATATGATAACACCCGAAACTGAAAATCAATGTAGGACCGAATCAGAGAGTATTAATTTTGACTACAAAAAGCAAGCTGTGGAGTATTGGTTAAGTAGTAAAAACAAGTTAAAATTTGAAACAGTCCAAAATCGATTCAAAAAATTAAAAACAGCACGTCAGCTGTATAGATGGAGAGATCAAGTGGCAATAGGAAGAAGTAGGATCGATAAATTGAAAAAAATATAGGAATATTGTTTACAAAAATTTAACGTAGCCAGATCGAATAGAATGCCCATTCATGACATTGATGTAAGACGTATGGCAAAAGAAAAAGCATTAGAGTTAAACTTCAATGAATTTAAAGCTTCTAGACACAGGTTAAATGAATTTAAACGGCGATTTAATATCGTTTCTCGAAAAATAACAAAAATTATTACTAAAAAATCTATAGATGATTCAGAAGAATGGTCAGCACAAAAACAGGAATTTCGCAATAGAGTAAAAAATGCCATCATAAAATATGATGCAAAACGTGTTTAAAACTCCGACCAAAGTGGTTTTAATTACGAAATACACAGTGGTCGAACCCTCAATCTTAGAGGAGATAAAAGTGTAGAGAGTATAGTGCAATCAGTGCATTCGACAACTCATTCTTATACTATCCAACCTACTGTATCTGCTGAAGGAAAACTTCTATCACCCTTCTTTTTAGTCATGCAAGAACCAAAGGGAGAGTTTGGAACTGTAGTCAGAAAAAATTTATTTGCAGCAGAAAATGTTTATGTAATGGCATCGAAATCAGGTAAATTGACTAAAGAACATGTTGAAACTTGGGCGCAAGATGTATATTTTCCATCAACTACCATAACAAGTACCCTATTGCTTGATTCATGGGGAGGTCACTGCCTAGATATAATTTATAAAGTGGAACATAAAACCTTAACGATTCTACAAATTCCAACAAGTGAACTTCAACTGCTTGATATTTACGGTTTTCGAATGTGGAAGAACTTCGTTTGAACGTTTTCGGATATGATATTTCTAACAAATGAGGATCTCATCTTACACGATAGAAATAATATAATCAAAATGCATTCATTAGTACATAATCAATTATCAAGTCCCAGGTTTCAAAATTTATTTAAATATGCTTGGTACGCCGCCGGTTACATTGATGAAAGGCCAGAAAAAATTGAAAACCCAAAAAAATTTTGCTTCAATTCTAATTTTATTACATGCGATATTTGTGGTAAACGAGCGATTATAACATGTTCATGGTGCAAAAAATCGCTATGTTTACAACATTTTTTTCATGAATATCATTATTGTAAAACATATAATCTATGATCGTCAGAATAATTAGCTAGCTTGCCGTCTGCTGTTGGCTGACCCGTAGGATTTAAAATTGGTCGTTGTGCTGCTTAGAAATTGGTAGAATTGTATAAGAATTTGTATTAAAAGATAATAAATTGTAAAAAATCTGTAAGAATTTGTAAAAATTTAAACTTTTATACAGTAACTTACATTTTGTAACATATATTAATTATATTTCTAATACATAATAATTTACATTTTATTACGTTTTAGTATTTTTTCTTTACATCTTTGAAAATATTTCATTTATAGCTATATTTAAATAAAAGTACAATTATAAATTATTATAAAAGTATAATTATGAACTATTTGAAAAAAGTGTACAAATATGTGATACGATGTAAAATGTGTATCAAAATTTGTATATAAACGTAAAAAGATGTAATTAAAAGTACAAATATATAATAAAATGTAAAAAGATGTACGAAAGTGTAAGAATGCCTATAAAATTTGAATTAAGAGTACAAATTAAAAAGTAATAAAACGTAGACAAATGTAAGGAAAAGTAAGAAATTATTAAAAAAATGGTATAAACTGTGGTAAAATGTAAAAGCGTCCGAAATCCAGTAGAAAAGTACAATTTGTTACGTTTTCTTACACTTTTTTACAAACAACTACATTATCATACACTTGTTTATCGTACGATAAACAAATGTATGATAAAAAAATAATAAATAATAGAATAATATAACAAAACATTGTTACATTATTATACACTTATTTACATAATATAATTTCCGCTAGGGGGTCTACATACTATTTTTCGTGGAATTTAAAATAGTTCTAAAAAAATTTTCGCCATATTGAATTCACTATTTTCAAATTTTTATTGTGGATCTAACTGTGGATTCCGATTGACGACTTCAAGAACCCATTTTAAGGAAAAAAATAATTGCCAAAAAAATATACCTAATTCATTTGTGTTAAGGGTGGTTTACCACCTCTTAAGGGGTTGTTTCGCGAAGAATGCTCAAACACACCAACTGTTATTTATTGTAGTTGGCAAAAATAATGTTTTGACCTATTTTTAATTATTTTATGAATTCTCACAACAAAAATTATTCTTAGAAAAACACAATTTCACCCTCTAAAAAATAAGGGATGCAACCCTTAATGTTCATACTACCACGGATTTCTTGACTTTTTAATAAGAAACTCTTTCCATTTTGTTTCGTTAAAAAAAGTTAAGTAGAAGCCGAGATATATAAAAAAAACGTTTCTTGGGGGTGTCGCGTCGTGCGACGTTGCCGATGTGGTTGCTGGTGTGCGCTGTTTTCCTTCCTCTCTTCATCTTTCCCAACGAACCTGCGGCATTGCCGCTTGCTTCATATTCTCCCACACGATAAAAAAAAGGGGGGATACGCATAAACGCTCAAAAGATGCCGCCATCCAGAAAGAATAGTTACCAAAAAGATCCTCGAACGGAGGCACGAAGACGCGGTTTCCTTTAGTTTTCCTTTCATTCTCTCTTAAGTGTGTGCCACTCCCCTGCTGCAGTTTTATGCGTTTTTTATTACCAAAACGCACATCCACGCAAGCATCAGAGATTCGCCGCCAATTAGAGGAGTAAGCATTAGTACTCCAGCGCACAATACTGAATCAAGCTAGAGTCAGTTTTCTTGTCCTTTCCCTTCACTCCTACCCGATATGCGTAGCGTATTCTAAAATAATTTATGTATCCGAACTCGCCGAATATTCTCAAAGGGTGCGCCGCCGAAATCATCAAAGATCATCGAGAAAAGCGGGGCAGCAACACCTAGGCAAATCAAAAAGGCGACGGCAGGAAGATTTACAACTTTTTACCTTTAAAAGGGGACGAAGACTCCTGGTATGACAGACTCAGAAGCCAACTCGCGTAGACTTCACATCAGCTCTCATCACTGTAATTTTTACTTAGTTTTGTACTGACAAGTTAATAAAGTTTAAGTTGTGTTTAAATCCATATTAAGTATTCATTATTTCGAGATTATAAGAATCCTAAACTCTCCGTATCTCCGTTCTTCACACCAAAACTTCCACAGAGCGGCAACCGTCCACTATCATTATAAGCGCCACGTCGGGAGTACAGATTCACACAAGGGCTGTTGGAAATTCTAAGGTAAGTCAGTAAAATTTTACACACTGTCTCGAGGCGTACCGCGTGTCCGTGTCATTTTCCTACCTGCCGTCCCATCCTGGAGCAATGCACGTTGTGTCCGAATCGGGAAAAGTCACATTACGCGCTTTTAGCCATTAGACTAATGAAGTTTCATTTTCTCTCTTCTTGTATTGTCACGTAACCCGGACGTAACAATTGGGGGCCCCTCCTTAGAAAGGATTAGGCAGATAGTTTTTGTTTTGCGGGCTTGAATGATATGTCGGTAGCCAAGGAAGGTGACGATAGGCGTAATGAAGAAGCAGAGGCTATTCTGCTAAAACAGGCGTTAAAACTAAAACCTAACTTACCAGAGGGACAAACGCTAACAAATATTTTAGATTTCTTTAAAAGCCGTAACGAAAGCGGTTTTCTAGACGCGGAAGTGCAAACAAAGGATAAAAGAATAGAATCACTTATTGAAATTTTAACAGATCATGTTAGTAAAGACGATATAATAGAATGTTGTAAAGATAAATATTTAATTGAAGCGCTCGGAGATTTAATAAATCAAAGAATCGATCCAAAATATATTATCGAATATATCACGGGGGCTGTAACAGCAAAATCGGAATTAATAATCAACAACATAAGTTTCGATAATCCAGAAATTACGGCCGACAACACAAAATTTTATTCCATATTAAAAAATAATAAAACATCTTTACAAAAATCATCAGACGAGGAAAAAAATAAAATAAGTTCAGGAAACGGCGAAAATTTTTTTTACCTAACGATCAGCTTAAATACAGCACACCATTTAATTCGGATACATATTTGATAAATCCAAAGTATAACTTGTCACAAAGGATGAATAATTTTTCCGGTAACAGTACCCTAGGGCAAGTTAGGCCGTTGTCAATTAAGGACGCGTTAGAATTAATTCCGAAATATAATGGAGTAAATATTCCTTTAACACAATTTATACAAGGCTGTCGGGAAGCATGTAGCATTATCCCAGAACAATTTGAGGTAGATTTAGCAAAATTAATAAAATTACGTTTATACGGCGAGGCACTAAAAAGTGCAGCAAAAAAGATATTTGAATCAATAAATGATATAGCGAATTTTTTCGACAATATTTTCGGTTCGGCTAAAACGTATCACCAACTACACGGGGAATTAGCTAGTGTAAAACAAAAACGCGATGAAAGCGTAGTAGTTTTTTCAAATAGAGTGCGTGCGATAGAACACGAAATTACTGAGTCAGAACATCGTGAGAAGAGATCTACGCGAGATTCTCAAAAAGCATTGGAAAAAGACTTGGTAAAATTTTTTATTCGAGGTCTACATTGGGTAATTAAAGCACGCATGGGAGAAGCAAGAACTTTAGAAAAGGCCACTGCGGAAGCAATAGAAATCGAAAGGGACTTCGCGTGTTATGAGCCAGAAGAATTAAATGACACTATTAAAATCATTACAGAAAAGAAAACTAATTCTTCAAGAGAAGATAAAATATATTTAGTGGATAGTAAAACTATAGAAACGTGTCAAATATGTAACAGAAGAGGTCATATTGCTTTAAACTGCTGGCAATACACAGGAACCCACCAAACTTCCAAAATAGGCAACCATTACCTACCTGGGTGGACCCGCGGAGATCGGGCGCGCCGACACAATGGACACAGGATAGACCCGCGCAGGCTCCACGAAATACGGGGGACCAATATGTACAAAGACAGAACGCCACATTTTCAAATAATGAACTAACGAAATTATTTTGTCGATATTGTAAAAAAGAGGGGCATGAAATAATAAACTGTCGAAAACTCGCATACAACAATAGTCAGAGAAATACACAAGTACAGGCGGGAAACAGTCAGAGTCCCCGTCAACAAGGCGCGAGACGGGAGACGGACTTAGTAAAGCGCCCAGACGAAAAGCAGAACAATCCGCAATCATCCAAAGACACGTTCGGTTAAGCGAAAATAGCAAATCACCAATAATTTCCTTTAGTAATCCGAGTAATAACAGAGAAATGTTTTTAATATTAGATTCAGGCGCGGGACCAAATCTGTTAAAAAAGAACAATTTAGCTGAAAAAACAGCAATTAATAAAAATGAAATTTTGGAATTGAAAGGCATAACAGACAGTAGCATTTTTACTTTAGGTAAAATAAAACTATATTTTTTTAAATTCGCCATTGAATTTCATATTATGAATAACGATTTTCCAATAAACGAAGATGGATTACTAGGGAGTGATTTTTTCTCTCAGTTAGGAACAAAAATCGACTATGGAACTAAACAACTGATCATTGGTGATTTGTCTATTCCGTTCTATGAAAAAAATGAAAAAACTTTAGTAAATTCTAGTAAACGCATTAATTACGCACACAAAGTAGACCAGAATGATACAGCGGAGGAAGTATACTCGGAAATTATAAAACATAAAAATAGGAGTGAAAAGAAAACTGAAGATACGGCTGAAGCTATAAAAAAAATTCTAAGTCAGAATAAAGAGGAAGTTTTTCGACTCATAAATTTTCGCGTGGAACCCCAAACTCCAACACAGGTCAAAAGTAACTTTATCGAAATAGGAACGGTCACCAGCAACCGGGAGCAAGCTAAACTTGAAACAGAAGAGATTTTAAGTTTACGTAATATAAAAGAAATAAATTTTGCAAATCAAAATGTCACATTAAAATTGGACTCTTATAAAAATTTAAAAATAATTATTGGAGTTAGCTCAAACGCTGACGAAAATCTCCACTTGAGAGATGTGAAATTTAGTTTGTTAAATTCAAACGAAAATTCGAAAACAAATTCTACTTTTAGATCAAATTCAAATGAAAATTCTAAATCAAATTCTACTTTTATATCAAATTCTAATGAAGACGTTAATTTATTAAATTCAAAAGAAAATCACAAAGTAAATCAAAATTCTAACTCAGTTACAAACTCTTGTCAAAATCCTAATGCAAGAACAAATTCTTGTCAAAATTCTAACTCAATCATAAATTCTTATCAAAATTCTAACTTGAATAAAAATTCTTGTCAAAATCCTAACTCAAGTACAAACTCTTGTCAAAATCTCAATACAAGTACAAATTCTTGTAAAAACGCTAACCCAATTACAAATTCTTATCAAAATTTTAACTTAAATGCAAATTCTTGTCAAAATTCTAACTCAATTGCGAATTTTTATCAAAATCCTAACTCGAGTGCGAACTCTAATAAAAATCCTAGCTCAAATCCAAATTCTAATAAAAATTTTTCAAATTCAAAAGAAAATTTGAAATCAAACTCTAAAGAAAATTTTTCGTCTTGGATTAAAACAAACTCGAGTGCAAACGAAAATTCGAAAAGAAATTCAGAACAAAATAAAAATTCTAACTCAAAAGGGAAAGAGGAATCAAGTTTGGATATAAATGCTAAATTAAATTCTGGAGATAATTCTAAGAAAAAGAAAGACAAAGCAAATTTTAATACAAGTAACAATCAAGGAATTAATGAGGAGTTCATTTTTGAAAGATTGATAATGTTACAAAAGTTACTCAATCAAAGCCAAGCAAATTACAGTATTTTATATGATAATGCCGAAGATATAGAAATATTAGTTGAAATATTGTTGAAGATAATAAATAAGAATGAGTTTTTTAACGAGCACTACAAAATGTTTCGCGATTTAAAAACGCATTTTGAGCTCAGATCATTCGACGACTCATCGTGCACATATCTGATTGATGATTGTTTAGAAGTAATAGAAAAGTGGAAAAAACTTCTTAAAGGGAAATCTACAAATTCAAAAATTGAGAAACATGTAATTTGTCGGGTAGAAAGAGTTTTGTCAAACGAACGCGTCGGTCAGATTAAATCTTTATTGCGTTTTGAACATTTGCTGTCAGAAGAGCGTACAGAGATAACAAAATTAATAGAAAGATTTAGCGATATTTTTCACATTCCGGGTGAAAAATTAACGGCTACACCTATATTAAAATTAACTATCCCAACCGTAGATGAAGTGCCAGTTACTTCAAAACAGTTTCGATTGCCACCAGTGCATAAAAACGAGATAGAAAGACAAGTTGCAGAGTTATTGGCAAATGGCATAATTGAGCCTTCTACATCTTCATACTCTAGTCCTTGTTTTTTAGTACCAAAGAAAGAAGATATACATGGCAATAGAAAGTACAGAATGGTAATTGATTATCGAAAATTAAACGAAAAAACACTCGATGATCAATTTCCTCTTCCAAATATTAACGAAATCCTTGACCAGTTGGGAGGATCAAAATACTTCTCTGTGTTCGATCTCGCATCAGGCTACCATCAGTTAGAAATCGATGAGCGCGACCGCCACAAAACAGCTTTTGTGACAAATGGTGGGCTCTATCACTTTAATCGAGGTAGTTTTGGGCTAAGAACTATGCCGGCGACATTTTCAAGAGCACTATCTATAGCGCTCGCGGGTTTAGTTAATAAGGAATTATTTTGTTTTATTGACGATATAATTGTTTACTTACGCACGTTTGAACACATACAAAGATTAGAAAGATTATTCATCAGATTACGAAAGGCGGTATTAAAAGTACAACCGGAAAAATGTGAATTTTTCAAAAAAGAAGTAACTTATTTAGGGCATTTAATAAGCGCAGAGGGCGTAAGGCCAGATCCAAGGAAGCTGGAAGCTGTTCGGAATTATCCAGTGCCAAAAAACGCAAAAAATATTAAACAATTTTTAGGTTTAGCAGGCTATTACAGACGCTTCATTCATCAATTTTCAAAAATAGCTAAACCTCTCACAAACTTATTAAAAAAAGAAATGGAATTTAAATGGACCGATGATACGCAGTATGCTTTTGAAATTCTACGTGATAAATTATGTAAAGAACCTATATTAGCTTTTCCAAATTTCGAACTACCTTTTAACCTAACTACAGACGCATCGGGTTATGCGATAGGAGGAATTTTATCTCAGGGTAAAATAGGCTATGATCAACCAGTTGCATATGTCTCACGTGTGTTATCAGAGGTAGAGGGAAGATGGGATACATTCAATAAAGAGGGACTAGCGTTGGTATTTTCTATAAAACATTTTAGACCTTATCTTTTTGGGAGAAAATTCTATGTAATTACTGACCATCGCCCTCTAGTATGGATGCAGACACATAAAGATCCAAATTCACGTGTTATGAGGTGGCGTTTAACACTGGCCGAATATGATTTTGAGGTGATATACAGACCAGGGAGAATGAATGTAGCGGATGCTCTCTCTCGAAATCCGGTGGATCGAGTGTTAATTGTCACAAGAAGTGCTGCCCTGGCTGAAAAACTAAAAGAGCAAGAGCAAGAAAAAGAGGCGGTCACCGAACAAACGGGGGAGGAGTGCGTTCATAATATGGTCACGAGGGGACGCATAGCCCGTGAGCGGAACAAAGAAAACATTGAAGCAGAAAAAAAAAAAACTGCCGAAAAACGATAAAAATAAATGCGTAATAGAAAAGGAAAAGGTAGAGATGCACAACATATTACCGCATCAGCGGGAACCGAAGGCGAGGAAGACAATAGCATACTGAACGAAACACGAAGTAGGGGTGACCCACAGACCAACATGAATAAGAGTAACCTTCTCTCGGAGGAAGAGGAGAGAGACAAACTATCGAAAGAAAACGGGGAGATGGAAGATGAAATTATGTTGGAAAATTTAAACCCGACTCATTCAACTATTTTCTGCCGTGAAAAATTATTTATGAGAAAAGATAATTATTTGTATTTTGTTACATCCGAAGGTGAACCATGCGACGACGGTGCCATGCAATTAAAATTACAGAACAAGCTCCCACGTTTTAAAAATTTAATAATAGGAATACCAGAAGTTATAAAAACAAATTCTAAAATACACATAGTCATGCCACTACGTACGCAAAACAGAGTAGGCTTGAGCATAATAAACAATAATTTAAGTTTACTTTGTACTAATTTACTACCAATCTTAAACAAAATCGACGCGCGGTCGATAAGTATAGCAAAAACGGAAATAATAGAAAATTTAGAATGGGAACAAGTAATAAGAAAATTAAGAGATCCATTTTCTAAGAGTACCATCAAACTAGTAGTGTGTTTAGGGATAATCAGATATCCTCCCCTCGAGGAAAGGGACCCCATTATGCAAGAAGCACACAGCTCGGTAATAGGCGGACATAGGGGAGTTACTAAGACATACAAAAGAATTAAACAAGCTTACAACTGGGAAAATTTAAAAGAAGATGTACAGGATTTTATTCGAAAATGTGTGCAGTGTCAATTAAAAAAATTAGTCAGGGTAAAAACACGTGTGCCAATGATTATTACTAACTCTGGGGCACATGCGATGGATCGCATTAGTATGGATATTGTAGGGCCATTGCCTAGATCTAATAAAGGCAATGAGTATATATTAACCTTCCAAGGTTTATTTACGAAATTTGCAATAGCGGAACCATTAGCACAAACTACAGCAATAGACGTTTCAAACAGTCTAATTAAGAGGGTCATATGTGTGTTCGGGGCACCGCGAGTTATTTTAACGGATCAGGGCACTAATTTTATGAGCAAATTAATGAAACGAGTGGCAAAAAGATTTAGAATCAAACAAGTCAACACTACGGCTTTTCATCCACAAACAAATGGGTCCTTGGAGAGATCACATTCAAGTCTTATCGAGTTTTTAAAATTTTTCGTGCAAGAAAATAAGTCGGATTGGGATGACTATATAGAGTTAGCAACATTTAATTTTAACACAGGCATAAGTGAGGCAACATGGCACTCACCTTTCGAATTAGTATTTGGTCGTTTAGCTCGAACGCCAGGTAGTGAGCCGATAGAAAGTGAGGATCTAGCGCCTACTTATAAGGGCTATATGGAAACTCTCATAACACGAATAAACTACTTGCAAAATATAGCAAGAGAAAATTTATTGCGAGCCAAAATAAGATCAAAAAAATACTATGACAGAAAAGTAAATCATTTAACATTAAAAATTGGGGACTACGTGTGGTTGCAAAAGGGACCGAAACCACACAAATTTGATAGTCAATATACGGGGCCGTATTTAGTTTTAGACGTTTCTGTAAATGGAAATGTGAGGATACAATTAAGTAGTACTAAAAGTAAAATAGTGCACATTAATCGCCTGCGCAAATCACATGTAGAGCAAAAACAAGCTTAAATCGTTGCTTTAACATACCTAATCCTACGCTTGCTTTCTAAGTTACATTATATATAAATAAGGATAATAAGCACGATTTCTTTGATAATGGCACGTTGTAGTAGGTTAATATTTACTACGCAAAATATATTATTATAACTATAAAAATATTATTATAACTATAAATATAACTCAAAATATATTATAACTAATAAATAGCAAAAATGCGAAAAAGAGAAAACTAGTAATACTATTAATTTTATTATTTTAAACCAACTATTATTTTTTTTAAGTTAATTTTGATATATGTTACTGTTTTAACATTAGTGCAGTTTCTATGATGTTCTCTTTTTCTTTATGATAAATAGAGCATTTTTGCCATTTTCTTTTCTTGAAATCAAAAAGATTAATACTTTGTAATGTTTGCAGATGAAAATCGTTTTTTGTGTACTAGCATTGCTGCTAACATCAAAAACAGTTAATACCATAATTGGTTACGACTGCTCTCAGCAAGTCTCGAACCTCACCACATTTTCATTAATAAACGTCGGGGAATGTGACATAGCGGAGCCCGTGGTCAATACTACCAAGGTTTATGTTAGATTATTACAATTGAACGATTTCGGAAGCACTCATGTAAGACTATGTAAGGTAGAAATTAAGCGTTCAGTTACATATTGTGGGGCATTCTCGCATCGAAAAGACAAGAATAGGGGGAAGTTAAGTTTCTAGACGAAATTACTAATGAAGAATGTCGGCGAATGCATGTGCATCGCAGCCATAGAGTTCGCGACGAGCTTATCTCAAATTTAAAACATAATGGGACTATCGTTTATCCAATGACTTTTGTGGGGAAAATAGATCAGGCGGGAGATTGTAGTAATCCAGGTACATACTCCGACCCGTATGGAGTATTCGATGATGCGGTAGTCATGGGTTATGTCACAATAACCTTACAAGATTATTATACTCCTGTGAATTTAAATGCTAATGAGGTTATACTAAAATCAGGTACTCGTTGCAAATTTAATGAAGACATATGTATAGATATTGAAGCAGGGTACGCTTTCTGGGAACCATTACCGGTGTCATCATGCGAAGAACATAAGTATTCAGAATTATACGCGGGGTATGTAAATAAAATAATAGAGGAAGGAAATGAGAGACATCCAGTTTATGTAATGGAGTCAAGCGAAATAACTTTTGCATTTACGGCAGTCGGTACTATTTCAGTTTGCTCATATGACTTAATACGCACAGAACATCCTAAATTATTTTTCTTTGAGGGTCCTGCTATAGAAGCATTTGGAAAGATTAAACATCCTACAGTACATAACTTGGATATCTTTGCATATGTTAATTCTAAATTTGTTTATGTCGAAAAACATATAAAAGGGGAATTAAAGCGCTTATATCGAGATTTAATTATGCAAAAATGCGAATTAGAAAAAGAGTTATAGCGAACGCATTAAGTATCGCAAGTACCGAACCAGATCTGTTCGCCTATCAAATAATGAAAAAAAGTGGTTATATGGGTTTGGTAGCGGGGAAGTAGTTCATTTAATGAAATGTGTGCAAATAGATGTTCAAAGACGAGAAACACCAAGGTGCTATCAAGAGTTGCCTGTAGTAAAAGACGAAAAAAATTATTTTTTATCTCCTAAAACACATATTTTAAAGCAATACGGTACTGAAACTACTTGCAACCCATTGATCCCACCTATGTTTCTACTAGGCGAAGATTGGTACACGGTACTGCCTCATGGTACCACAAAAGGAATTAAACCCGCTATCCTCAAACCAGCCACAAAAAACAATTGGAATTATACTGAACCTCTCGAATTAGCAAAAAGCGGTATTTACACACAGTCAGACATACAAGCGTTAAGACATCATTTAATGTTTCCAGTCGAGCGAGGTGCAATGTTGAATTCTTTAGCCATGGGTATGTCAGGCAGATCAACGGACAAAAATGGTATGTCTATAGCACGCTTGTTCGATGAGGAAGCATTAACTGCACTTGCGAACGATACATGGAAAAAATATGGGGTCAATTTCTATCTTTCGGTTCTATAAGTGCAGGAATAATAGGAATAATTATGATAGGTCGTGTAATAAAATTTTTAATTGATACAATTCTGCATGGATATGCATTATATAGTTTATATGGCTGGTCAATTCATATTATAGGAGCCATTTGGAATTCGGTAACGCAATTGCTATTGCACACTGCACGGCATAAGCCCACTCGAAAGGAAGAAAAGAAGCGGGCTCAAGAAGAATATAGCTCTGTAAAAAAACCACCGAGCGCTCCACCAACAACACCACTAGCCCCGCCTCCGTCATTTTCTGATTTTTCGAAATTTCAAAGCCAGCACGCGGTGGTGCACGTTCCGTCGAGAGGGAGGAGTACAAGTAAACTGTACTACTCCAACAATACCAAGAATTTATCCAACTTTAGCAACTGACCCAGATATCCCATCCTTACCACCACGGAATAATCGTACAAATGACGATGAATAATTGATTAAAGTAAATAAATAATAAGAAATTAGATTAATGGTAGCGCTTATGTAAATCTATTAAATGTAATTTTGTTTAATTCTTTTGTAATAATAGTTTAATAAAAAAAAGAAGAGGGTAATTACCGTAGTAATAAGTAGATTGAGCCGTCTTGTAAGCAAGATTTTTTCATTTTTATTACTTTTGTTTTTATTTTCATAAAGGAAAATGCCTCTAACTCCCTCCGAAAAACATAACATGTTTTCTAATCTAATGACTTTAAGAATGAAACTTGCATGGGCAGCTCAAAGAAGTGATGAGGATTTTTATGAATTTTGCGGTAGAATGGAAAAAATGTTGCATGAATACAACAATTTAGGAAAAATATCACAGGTTGAGTTTAGGGAGGTATGCGATTCCTCGTTAGTTAGAGAAAAAATGGCTATCGAAACATTTTTACGCGGACTGCGTCCGGAGATTAAGCGTTATATATGTAAACCGCACATTTACGTTTCTCTACATCAAGCGATGGGACACGCGAAACGCATTCATTCCAGTTTAGAAGACTTACGAAAAATTAAACATAGATATTCCATACATCTTTGATTAACATTATCATTTATCCGCTATTTTTTTTATTTTTTCTTTCTTCTTTAGTTACTTTTAACCCATCACCTCTAAAAGAATGGAAGGAGCCAACTACAATGAGATACCACTAAGGAACCGCGAATTAGTATATTATGAACATGTGGGAGCAAGAATATGTCTCTATTGCTACAAGTTCAGAATTGGACCATACACTCGGATCTTGTACAATCAAGTAGTGGTACGGGCTACCATTGCCACATGCATAAAAATCAACGTAAAAATATGTTCACTATGTCGCATCCCAATAACTTTTCTGAAACAAAACGTAAAACAAACATTTGTAAATAAAGGGAGATTGGATGTAGAGATACAAGGCTGCGCGATAGAAAAAATCAAGGGTTTAAAGATTCCAGAAGGAAACGCGGTGGTTGCATTTTTAAGCGATGATATGGTGGATACTGCCAACACTACCTTATTTAATTTTGTACGTCACCAGCTTGGCGAAAATTTATATGAACTACCACCGGGGCGAGAAGCATCCATATCTAATAAGAGGAAACGCGGAGAATATAGAATGCAGGAGAGAGAGATGATTACGGATAGGGAGAGTACTCGAAACCATGCAGTTATAAGCCCGTTAGAAGAACTCAATATCCCTGACGAGGATATATTAAATGAAATAATAGGAGCTTTAGAAAATGCCTCAGAGTCAATGGAACCCCCGCCTTGCGACCTTTCCACGACACATAAACGCCCTCGAGAGAGTACTGAGTAAAACATAATATGCAATCATTTTTTATTTTTTCTTTTTAAGAATGATGACAAAGACAGTGTTCTTCATGATGACCCTTGCTTTAATAGCAGCCATAAAATCACCAGAAGTGCGTATCCTTGAGCGCAACAATCCAGGCATTATTTTTAATCAAGACAGGGGTTTGGATTTCATTAAGCAAGAATGGAAGATAATAACATCAGTAAACGCCCGAGTAGTATTTTCTACAACAGATTTTTTTATTAAAGCAATGAAAAATATCTCTGAAACAGATACTTATACAAGATTGTCGGATCCAGTGCTGATTGAACAAAAATACGTCTTCCAGGAGAAAATTGAAGAGCTGACTCAGTTACAAATAGCCTATGTGAATCTAGCACACTCTTATGCACCATGGATAGTGCCATTCCAGGAGGGAGAAAACGAAGACTACCTAAGCAACAACACAGCAGCCGAAACTCTTCAGGATATCGAACAATTGCGGCGTAAGAATCAGGAAAGCATGGTACTAAATAAAACACGAAAAATAATAACTGACAACGCAATAGACCGTGCTAGACGACAATTTTCAACAGACGTGTTATTACTTAAAAGTAATTTGACAATTATACAGCAGGAATTTGGAGTAACGGATATTAAACAATCACAAATAGAAAACATTCTGAACGAGGCAATACGACTAGTAGGAGAAAACATTTATCTTGCGAAAGAAATAGTCAAATTCATGGAAGCACGTCGATTTACCTTACCAACTAGAGTGATGGAAAAGGCGATTAAAATTGCTGAACATCAAACTCCAGGAAGAGCGCCAATTACCATAGAAGAAATAAATGCTGCTACACTAGAGGAGGGAACCCGAACAGATATAATCGTGATACAAGGAAGAGTAATATGACAGATTACAGTGCCTATACTCGAAAAACAGCCATATCTTCTGTACAGAATGATAGCCGTACCAGTATTTCAATTATCATTAACGCAATTAAAGAAAGCGGCTTACATTCGCCCTAGAAGCGAGTATATCGCTGTCTCTAAAGATAAAAAGGAGTTTGTCTTTCTTAACCGGGACGATTTAAGGGAATGCGTAGGTTTAAGGTCTAACTATTTGTGTGAACGAAAAACTCCAATTATTAAAAAACTTCAATGTGAAAGCGAATTGCTCGTGGATCCAAAATATACTACATATCAGACTTGTAAAATACAGCATGAGGAGGTCAATGAAGCGGTGCTGGTGAGAACTGCTCACCCCAGACAATGGTTCTTTTCAGTCCCACGGCCAACAACTGTACGGGTACATTGCGGTGAGCATTTTTCATTTATGACCTTAGGACGATCGGGAATAATAATAATCCCTGAACCATGTTATGTTGAAATTGAAAGTAAATTGTACCGTACCTCTGATCTAATGAGGATATCCAACGTTTATATTTTACCTCCTCTACAACTTGTTATTATAGAAGGGGAACAAAAGGATTCCGCACCCCCATCTACCTATCATAGAATTAGTATTGATAACACCAAGGTCGACGTATATTTAAGTGTTATAATTATTACATTTACGGTAATCCTCATAATTATAATTACCATAAGGTGGTATCAGGGTAAACGAAAGAAAACAGGAAAGGAGAAGAAGGAGCCGGTACACGCGCCAATAGGACCATTAAATCAGACCATTCGATACAACTTTTCACCCCCACCGCATGTTTATGCAACACCAAGTTTTCCACCGGTTAAAGTTGGACCTCCAGCTCCTCATCCGACTCCTGTTTTGTTTCAAAATGTAGAGATAGGGGAACTTCATAAACGAGAGAAAATTGGAAAGAAGGAGGAGAAGGAGCCGGAATACGTGCCGATGCGGCCATTGAATCAGACCATTCGATACAACCTTTCGCCACCGAGTTTTCCACCGGTTAAAGTTGAACCACCAGCTCCTCCTCCAAGTCCTGTTTTGTCTCGAAATGTAGAGATAAGGGAATTTAATATGCTAGACGCAGAATACGTAAATAATAAATTAGAAGAATATATAGTTCAACAAGAAAATACAAACGGTAATCAATCAGGTTCCAATATCCTTTAGCAACAAAAGATAAAAAAAAAGGGGTTTAGAACAAGGTAACTTTCTTGCATGGTATAATCAAGCATTTATTTCTGTAATTAAGCAAAACATAGAAACAGTAGGTATTAACGTAGTAAGTAAGCACAACCAAATGTCGTAATCTAGGTAAATAATTTCTAAAATAAATAGTTGTAAAATATATATATTCCTAAAAAAACTTGCAGATAAAAATGCAACATTGTATTGTGAACTTAAAATAAGATATGTAAAAAAAAAAAAAAAAAAAAAAACAAAAAAAAAATATTTGTATAATAACGAACAAATTGTATTTAACCACTACGGGTAATGACAAATAATTTTTTATAACAACGACTAATTTTGTATTTAATCACTATGTATAACAACGACTAATTTTGCATTAAACCACTCTGTGTAGCAACGAACAATTTGTGTTTTACCACAGGTGTAATGGTGAAATAATTTTGTGCTTAACCACTAGAAATTAACAGCGAATACTTGATAGTTATCTAAAAATGAAGTAAGCAAATTAAAATCCAAGTAATCCATGGTCATTAATAATTAATAAGTAATCAAGACTAAGAAAATACGTATCAACTACGCATGTATATCTAAGACACTACCTATTTTTGTTTTTTGTCCCACATTATCCTAGACACTCATTTTTACTACCACCTTCCTTTTGCCTTCAGTGTCACGCCCTACCAGATAAAAAAAAAAGAAGGGGAAAACCCACATTTTTTTGGACGTTCTTATCCCCGCTACGCCACCAACCACATCTAGGAAAGATGCAGGTCGTTTTCAGTTTCCATTAAAGGACGAGGGGTCAGTAAAGAAAGAGACGTCAGAAGAGAAGTGGCCACGGAGAATTTCAACATGGAGCAAACCTCGTAGCAACAACAAGACATATTACAAACATTAGATGAACGTGTACGTCAAGCAATGATACGCTATGGTTATCAACTACGGAAGGGGCACGAGACTTTCTTCAGCGATGGACCCAGAATGCCAGGATTCCGCACACATCCTCGGGACCAATGGTACCAGTTAATGATACTCATGTGGAACAACTCAGCCGGCATCAAGATCAATTACAAGGTGCGCTGAACCCTGCGGAGTACCTAATGAACGACGTAGGCCACAACAGATGGACTCGCAAGCGGAAATCTTGCCAACACACTGGAGACGATCCCAATATTCAATGTGATAATTCAGCCCCCGGGTCTGAACTACCTCAAGGGGGGAGGTGTCGCGTCGTGCGACGTTGCCGATGTGGTTGCTGGTGTGCGCTGTTTTCCTTCCTCTCTTCATCTTTCCCAACGAACCTGCGGCATTGCCGCTTGCTTCATATTCTCCCACACGATAAAAAAAAGGGGGGATACGCATAAACGCTCAAAAGATGCCGCCATCCAGAAAGAATAGTTACCAAAAAGATCCTCGAACGGAGGCACGAAGACGCGGTTTCCTTTAGTTTTCCTTTCATTCTCTCTTAAGTGTGTGCCACTCCCCTGCTGCAGTTTTATGCATTTTTTATTACCAAAACGCACATCCACGCAAGCATCAGAGATTCGCCGCCAATTAGAGGAGTAAGCATTAGTACTCCAGCGCACAATACTGAATCAAGCTAGAGTCAGTTTTCTTGTCCTTTCCCTTCACTCCTACCCGATATGCGTAGCGTATTCTAAAATAATTTATGTATCCGAACTCGCCGAATATTCTCAAAGGGTGCGCCGCCGAAATCATCAAAGATCATCGAGAAAAGCGGGGCAGCAACACCTAGGCAAATCAAAAAGGCGACGGCAGGAAGATTTACAACTTTTTACCTTTAAAAGGGGACGAAGACTCCTGGTATGACAGACTCAGAAGCCAACTCGCGTAGACTTCACATCAGCTCTCATCACTGTAATTTTTACTTAGTTTTGTACTGACAAGTTAATAAAGTTTAAGTTGTGTTTAAATCCATATTAAGTATTCATTATTTCGAGATTATAAGAATCCTAAACTCTCCGTATCTCCGTTCTTCACACCAAAACTTCCACAGAGCGGCAACCGTCCACTATCATTATAAGCGCCACGTCGGGAGTACAGATTCACACAAGGGCTGTTGGAAATTCTAAGGTAAGTCAGTAAAATTTTACACACTGTCTCGAGGCGTACCGCGTGTCCGTGTCATTTTCCTACCTGCCGTCCCATCCTGGAGCAATGCACGTTGTGTCCGAATCGGGAAAAGTCACATTACGCGCTTTTAGCCATTAGACTAATGAAGTTTCATTTTCTCTCTTCTTGTATTGTCACGTAACCCGGACGTAACAGGGGTAAATTTTAGGAGTGATTTTAACCCTTATAAAGCGCTTCTCAGCCGATAAAAAAAATGGTTTCGTGAATCTCGCATGGAGGTCTACTTTTTAATATGGGTTTGGAATTTTTTTGAATTTGACAGTTCGGGTACTTTCCTTGTTAGATTATTGAGTTAATGAACTTATACTTTGATTAATCAATTGTACTAACGCATCTAGTGCAAACATATATCTTTATAATATACGTTTTAAGAAGTGTTTTATTAGTTTTCGGAATTTCGGTCTGCTTAACCACGGACTTTCGGAATTTGTACCCATCTGTGATGTAACCGTTGATAGTTTTTATTTCTACTATTCAACCTTTCCGACATTTGATTTTCGTTACTATGAACCATTGTCAAAATTATTTTCGAAACTTTTGACCATTGTCAATATTATTTTCGGAACTTTTGACCATTTGTAATTTTGTTGTAGGAATTTTTCCTATTCGATTAAAACCTTATTCCGATGATTTAGCTGTCGGTTAAATGGCCTATCGGGATTTCCGCTATCGGAATTTCTGACCATTGTGATTCTTAACCCCCCCCCCCCCCAACAACTTGGCTCGTCTCGAGACCGTTATTTATTCCTTCAAAAAATTACAACCTACGAACGTTTTTCAAACAGTTCAAAAATGTATAGAAAATGCGAAATATGCAAAAAAGAGTAGAAATAAATCGAAAAAATATCCAAGAAAAGACTGGATCACAAGTGCAATAATCAACACGTGCAAAAGAAAGGAACTTTTATATAATAAACTAAAATAAAAATAAAAATATAATCAGATTGTTAGTTGCATCTAATGGTAGTTTTCTTAGTTTTCATTTATAAAAACATTACCTGGTAGATAAGCCATTAGGATTACTATATAGTAAAAATATAATCAGTCAAATTCAAAACAAACATAATATATTACACATAATCTGAAATAGCGAAAACAATGAACTCATATTACTGTAGACTCGGTGAACAAATGAGCAATAGTATTACAGCACCCGTAAACAGATCAATAAATTTACCAACAATGAATAATAAAACAATATTTATAAAACCAACTGATGCGTACGAATTTCAACAAATCAGAGATAACACGAAGCTGAAAAATAGTAGAGTTGATAAAATAAATTTCAAAACAATCAAAATGATAGCTACTCTCATAGCAGATACGTTGACACATATATTCAATCTCTGCATTGAAAAGTCAATATGGGCAGATGCACTGAAAGTGGCTGAAGTAGTTCCAATTTATAAAAATGGCCGAAAACATGAGATGGGGAATTACAGACCTATATCCTTGATACCAAATTTAGCTAAAATATTAGAAAAAATAATGTACAACAGAATCTTTAATTTCATCACTAAGAGTAAAATATTAAACGATAAGCAATTTGGCTTCATAAAAAATTTTGGAACAAAAGACGCCCTTAATTATATCTCAAAAACAATATATGAAAATCTAGGTCGCAGAAAGCCTATTGCAATTACTTTTCTTGACCTAACGAAAGCTTTTGATACTCTAAACCACAATATTCTACTTGATAAAATTTAAGTAGGTAAGCAACAGGGCTTCTGCGATCCCCCACCACCTCACCCATCCACGACCACCCTCCCCCACACCGCCACTCGTCCATGGGGACATGGCGTCACAAACCTTCTAGAACATTCGGCTTCTTGATTTCTCAAACGAATTAAAACGTTTTAAAAAATGCGCAATTGTGCGACCCTGAAGGAGGTGTCAAATTACAGAATCCAAGAAATAGCAGTTCAAGCTTAGGATATTAAATCTGCTCTAATTATTTGTAATTTGGCACCTTATGTGCGGCGCCCCCCATCACTGCATCGATGATGCAATTGCGTGAACGCGGATAACCCATTGGAAATGTCTAGAACCCCCCGATTTGCGATGACGTCATTAAATATTACGCCAGAGTATTAAATATTGCAAAATATTATGCCATATACACCTATGTGTGTGTGTGTGTGTGTGTGTGTAAAAGAATGTATCATCATCTTGATACACATTAACTTCTAATGAACATATATTGATGCCCACGTATATGCAATGCCCCAGCCCCCATCCCCGATTTGCAATGACATCATTAAATATTACGCTTAAATATTGCAAAATATTACACCATATGTGTGTGTAAAAGAATGTATCATCATCTTGATACACAATAACTTCTAGCGAACGTGTATTGATGCCCACGTATATGCGTTATCTATCGCACCTCCTCTTTGTTCCGATATTCACACCGCGAGATTCTTGGAACTCGAGAGTATTTCAATTGCGCTCTCCTTGTCCACTCTCTTTCATTTCGTCTTATAAAAATTACGATTATTAATTTGTTAATAAAAATTTTATTTGACAATGTCAATGGGTAGATGGCCCGATAATCATGAGGAACCAAAAATTTCATTATTTTTTTAATATATTGAGCCGTTTACGAGATATAGAATAAAATTGATTTGAGCATGAATTTATTGCTGAGATTTCGCATACAATTTCTTATAAGCTATTTAATACTTTAATTGACATATGAGATATGAGGAAAGAAAAATGAAAACAGTAATATTCAGTATAAGAAATGTTTATTAACCACAATTTTTACATGTATTGCGTAATAATTTTACATTCATTTCAATTTATTTCATTGAACTGCAGCACTTTATTAAACATAATTTTTACAAGGAAGTTTATCATATTATATTAGCATTACATTGAATACAATCTCTTCTTAAAGGTGGCACCACAGTTGCCATATAATTGTGCTCTCAACAACGTAGACAGTCCAAAATTTCTTCATCACTTTTTAAATCTTCAGGCAGCTTATCCCACGCCTGCTCGAGACTATTTGCTCCGAATGTTGTGAGAAATGCCTTAGGCAACTGAGCAATATCTATAGGACTCATAAACGACAAATGTTCAGTGCGAAAAAATATCTTGAGCGATCTTTCTAGTGATGGAGTATTATCATGATAAAATTTTCTGAGCAATAGTACATTCTTATATGCACAATTTGCCTTATAAGCAAGTCTATGATGCGGGCATAGCCGCTCCAACACATCAAACTTGAGTCTCTGTAGTGATGGACAGCGCATGTCACTTATATCATATGCGTTGAGGTTATATTGTTCAAGCCATTGTTTTTTCTCCAGGCCTTTAACGTAAACAACACTTGCATCATGTAGGCTGTTGCGTAGCACATTTTCGAGTTCTTCATATGGCAATTCGCCAGAGCTCCATAATAAACCATGATAATTACGCTCCAACCAACAGTTTTGACTCATATTTTGCTGAAAGTCTGCACAACGGTGTAGGAGGCTTGAAGGTAAACACCGCTGGTTTCACGTTTCCGCTCAGAGGAACAATGGCTAATTCTTTGACAACAAATTCATTGATGGGTTGCTTGAACCCTTGCGCATCCACCACGTACTCCATGTTGGCTGACTGTTCAAATGGCTTTGCAGGGTCTTTTATATCTTCATCCCCTCCTTAGATTAATTTCTTAATATCCCCATTTATGGGATTATATTCAATAATACGGTCGTGTAATATCAAGCAGTAGGCTGATGTCTGAGCTGGAAATTTTTCTTTAGCCTCGAATACAAGACGAACGTCAACTGGAGCCTGCTTTAACGACTCATTCTGTTTTGAACAATCGATGACAATTAGAGGAGCATGCTGTATATACTCTCCTTTCTTGACGATAGGTTCTGCCTCTTTTCCACAATACACATTTTGAAAGCTTACATACATATCATATAATAAAGCGAATTGATTTTGATCAATGTTAAGATTGAGATTTCCATAAGGATAGTATTGTGAATTAAGAAATAGTTTCACATTACTTATATTGCAATGATCAAAGCGGCTAGCATTAGATCCACTTTGTCCTTTACGATTAGTCTGAAAGCCTAGAATGACGAATCGAGGTTTTTCCAGCCGATTCGATGTCTTTACAGTCCAAACATGCATCGATGTTGTTGGGAGTAATGGATACTCATACAGCTCCCAACTCCGAAAACTCATAGCAATTGATTTTTCCTTCTGTAGGTAATGAAGGAGACGTATTTTATGCTTGTCAGATAATACCACATATGGCATTAACCATTCAATTTTCATTAGATTAATTTTAAACTCTTCTGCTTGCATTTGCATGATAGCATTTATATCATTCTTTGATCTTGTGAGAACAAGCTCATGCTTGCAATTGACTATGATTTTACGATAGTCTTCCGCAAAGCCGAGAATCATACTTAGTGGTATGGACACGTCAAAGTAGCCAGCATTATTGACGATTTTTTGAGTTTCTCCAATATCAATCCAGCCTGCGTTTTCCAAGTTTTGTGTAGGATTGAACGACACCAAACCTTTCATTAGACTTGTCAAGCCTACATTTTTACATTTATCAATCTCTACATCATTAATTTCATATCGAATTTCTTCGAAAAGATGACAGACGGCGTCGTTTACAAACTTAGTGTTGACTGCAGGTGTACCATCTGCCTTAGTTAATCGACCGTGAATATGTAATGAACTACGTGAAGGTAGTAGACAGAGGTCTTGATGCTGTATGGCGATACGAATTTCATCGCTGTTATTGAAAGCGGATGCAGTGTAAGGCTGATGTGCATGCACTTCATAATGAGCGACAGATTCGTCGAATTCCACGGGTGATTGTACGTTCAATATATCTTCCATCTTTGAAACAGCAGAAAAACAGACAACTTATTTTCTTCCAACGTTTCTTTTGGCCTTGAGGCCTAGACTTCGCAGGAAGCGAATGTTCTTTGGTGTTAGCTCGTTCACTGTTCGTTGATGACTGATCTTCTGGAGACATGGTTTGTTCTTAATATAGCTTTTACTGTTATATACGATTCCCATAATTATGATGCTGCTTTGATGTGTAGTCTAATTGTTATAATTTCTCTACGAAAATTCACAAAGTTTTCGTCTTGATCGACAATTCGCAACTGTATATTATAGATAGTATGAACTGTAATTGGTAAATAAATAACTTGTGTTGGAATTTCAATGATTTTATAGCCTGGAGAAACAACTGGAAAAAATTCGTGTATTGTATGTATTTTCCGTTCGTTTATATAGGCTCCAGCTGTAATGTTGCACTCAACTCGCAGAGGGTTAATCTTGAGAATAGCTACAGGTAAATCTGATTCGTGAGTAATATTTGCTGAAAGAGTACGCTGTGTAAAACCTAATAATCTTCCAACAGAATCTTCAGGTTGAAAATCTATCGTATGACTGCACTTTATAGTACTACGAAGAATATTATTATGAGGTTTAAGGCTGAGTACTATGCCTTTAGATGTAAGTATTTCTTGTAGATGGCGCTCAATATCTTCAATCTCCCAGCTACCTGTCGGTAATGTCACTACTCTTCTCCGACGTAAAACTTGTTATTTCCGATATCAATATTAGGTATTGAATTGAAAGTTAAAAGTTCAACTAATCCTAGAACGTATCTTTTATTTGCCAAGAGTTCAATTGGTGGAAAGTATTGAGCTTCTAGTATAGATGACGTTCCAGATAAACTTAGCATCAATGATCACCCATGACTGCATAATTAATACTGACTATGTATAACATTTACATCGTTTTATATAGCCTCCCTCAGAAACTTTAAACAGAAATGCCCACAGTTGTATGAGTTATAATTTTGTTATCTATTGTAATTATACTTTACGGTGCTAACGCTCAGGTAATCCAGAAGTTCTATAGGTGTCTGAAGGTCTCCAAAACTATCAAAGAACACAACATCATTACCTCGTTTTCGCGGTAATACGCTGATTCGCGGTAATGTGGACCTTTTCTGGTAATGTATTTCGCATGAATACACCTCGAAAGTATGGAATTTGCATAATACCAGCATACTTAATCAAGTCAGCGGCAGTCAGTGCTCTATGAGGCAATTTTACATCGAAGTTTTTTTTTTGCCGCTATAGGGTTTAAGATGGATACCATAACCTGTTTTATGTGGTTTAAGGTAGAGACCTTTACCAAGAGCAATAGCTTCCATCGCACTGTTATGTCTTTGACTTTCTTCAAATTGTCGTTTAGCAGCTTCTGCATCATTTACTGCTTTAGCTATGCCAGCAGCGCCACCTATCAGCGCACCAGATGCACTTAGACCAGCAAATAATGGAATCAGAAAAGGTAGGAATCCACCGATTTTTCGTGGAACTGGCAATACACGAGGAATGTGTACTTTGGCTTTACCACCAGCCATCTTTACAGCCTCTTGAGCACTTTTCAATGCAGCTTGAATTACCTTGTGTGAATCACTACTATGGGAAATCGGTTTTGAGGCTGCTTTAACTACTTTAGCGAGTGTAGTGGTTGGACTCTTTTTCAGTCCCATACCGAACTTTGATTTTAATTTCATAGCGTTTGTTACAGTATAAGCTGCTACTTTCTCACCAATACTTGCGTCTTTAGCGAAAACACGTTTCCAGGCTTTATCTGCTAATACTCTATCAGCATCGTTTCTAGCCTCAACGCTCTCTTGATTCCGTGAGTAGACAATGTAATGTTCTTTACAAGCTTGATCTAAAGGATTAATTCCAGGGTCACCTCGAGCAAGACGCGTTGCAAGTTTAGTCCCAGGTCCACAGTATTGATAGCCAGGCAGATGTAATTCAAATGGAAGTTTATTGATGACTGTATTGACTAAGCCTCGACCTTTACGCGTATTTCGTTTACGCTGCTTATGCTCAATCATGATGTTAACACCTCGGAGGAAAAATACATACTAACTGGAAATGTATATAAGTATGATGTATATATACGTTCAAGGTTAATTTTTTTTGAGACGTCAAACATTGAACATGGAGTTTAAAGAGCAACACGTTAAACTACCTGTTGTGAATTTTGATAAATTAATGACGCAACAAAAATCAAAAAGACGTCATGGAGAATTACTTCCCAATAATATTAGAGCTGCATTCTGTGGTCCATCAAACTGTGGCAAAACAAACGCTCTACTCTCACTCATTACTCATCCTAGTGGATTAAAATTTGAAAATGTACATGTTTACTCAAAATCACTGGAACAGCCCAAGTACAAATTTCTCAAGCTTCTCTTGAAGCCTATAAATGGAATTAAGTATTTCCCATTCAAGAATCATGATGAAGTAATATCAATAGAAGATGTACTTCCAAATTCAATTATCATATTTCATGATGTAGCATGTGAAAAACAAGAAAACATTAAAAATTTCTTTTGTATGGAAAGACACAAAAATGTGGACTGCTTCTATCTATGTCAATCTTATGCTCACATTCCAAAGCATCTAATACGAGATAATGTTAATTTATTAGTATTATTTCGACAAGATGATATGAATTTAAAGCATGTATATAATGATCACGTAGACATAGATATGTCATATGCTCAATTTAGAGATTTGTGTTCAAGTTGCTGGAATAATGATAAGTATGGATTCCTTGTTATCGACAAAGAGAGGGCACTTGGTAGTGGTCGATATAGAAAGGGGTTCGATCAATTTCTTATAAATATAGCTGCCCCAAAGCAAAACCGATTAGTATAATTTCAATTGTTCATCAGACAATATGGCATACCTCAAGCAAGAGGAAAACGTTCTCAATCAAATTGTAAAATCGAGAGAAGCAATGAAGCAAAAGTACAAGCAGTTGAGGCAAGATAAAACAGATGTAGAGAAGGTGTTGGGGGAAACATTTAAGCCTATTGTAAGTCCACTTGAAAAACTCGTTGATGCTGCACAAACAGAGAAAAAGAAAGTAATTAAAAAAAAGACCGAAGAGGAGCAAAAGCCAAGTTATGGTCAAGAACTTAGCTCAGATAATGAAGATGAACAGGAATCACAAAGTGATCTTGATGAAACTTTAAAGACTAAAAGAGTAGACGCATCATTTGAAACAGCTGAAAGCGAACAGGACGATGATCACGAAGAAACAGAATTTGTTAAACAAACTTACCTACCGACCATAGAAAAACGCCCCAACTAGCTCGATAATATCTATGGGGTACGAACAGAAGATAATGGTAATGAAAATTAGTGACACACCTATAGATTTTACAAAAACTTATGTGAAAGTTCAAAATGTAAACTATCCAAAAACAGCAGATTTACTTCAATTGCTCTTTCAGAAGCAACCTGACTTGATGCACAGAGGTTCCAATGATATTGAAAATTATCGAAAAATCGTAGAAGTGACGAATGCTTTTAGAAGAAATTATAGTGAAACTCAACCTCTACGTAAGAGTAACAGTAAAAAATATAAAGACTTCATAGGTTCCTATTTCGATAAATCAATAATCAGAAGTGTTAGTGGCTAAGGCCTCTTACCTAAATATAAGATTGCAAGAAAAGATATGCGTATGGACTATGTATACTGGGATGATCCTAATGAATTAGTTGATCGTCTTCACTTACTCTTGGCTGAACTGGAAGCCGGCAATCAGAGCCACACAAATGAGATTCATTCAATCATTGAAGAACTCAAAGAAGCAGGCTACATACATTAAGATGTCTTTGATGCTAAACCAGTTATTCATGTGATGCATGTGTGGCCCTATGCCAGTCGAGCTGCACGTCACGGAGAATCGGAACAGATGGCACGTGATCGACAGCGTTTTCGAATGCGAATTCAGAGACTATCTGAAATTATTACGCCTGTGCTCATACATAAATATAATACATTTTTGAGTATAAATTGATTGAACTCGATGGTATTGCAGTCAGTTGCAACATGAGTGTCAATGTATTCGGACGTAATCTCGCGCGTGCTGAAGGCAGTCGTGGTCCTCCAGGTGTTGGATTCAAAGTAACTTATGACGGACAATACGACATTGACAGCAAGAGGTTACGTAATATTGCTGAGCCTATCCAACCGGGTGATGCTGTTAATTTGAATACTGTACAGCGCATAGTTAAAATGGTAATCAGAAGCTTGTATGAAGTAACTGCGAAATTACGCGGAGACTTCGATAATTTAGGCATTATTGTTGAGGCTCAAAAAAAATGAAATTGATACGAAAGTCTTAAAATTACAGTCATCAATTCAGAGTATAGAAGATGTGAAAGCAGATAGTTAAGAAGTTTATATGCGCAATTATTTATTATCGAACAACCATACGTAGATCTTATAAATATCTCTTCAATTATAAATTTATCGCAGTATCGTTCAACCACTGGTTGAGAATGTATAAATCAAATAGTACTGCGAACAGTAATATACCATATACAAAATTTTCTGACAACAGTCAAAAAGATAAACAAAAGAGCGAATCACAGTAGAAAAATTTTATGAATAAATTTTCTTCGAATACTTTTTCCTTGCCTGAACGACAAAATTACAAAAGATTTCAATAATTCAGGGTGAAGGACATGCAACAGCAAGTGGTTAAGGAACTTCATACACCTGCACGTCGAAATTACCGACGACGCAAATTTATTGTACGTGGCTTGGATGAGACATGGCAAGCCGATCTAGTGGAGATGCAGCCTTATGTTCGAGAAACCAATGGCTATAGATGTATGCTCACTGTCATCAATATATTCTCCAAGTATGCATGCGCTGTTCCGGTAAAGCAAAAGACTGGCAGTGATGTCACAGCAGCAATGGAGTCTATCTTGTAGCAGGGTCACAAACCAACAAATTTACAGAGTGATCGAGGCAAAGAATTTTACAATGCTACATTTCAAAGTCTCATGCAACGATATGGAATTAATCTCTATTCGGCATACAGTAATCTCAAAGCATCTATTTGTGAACGTTTCAATCGAACACTCAAGCAAAAGATGTGGATGCAATTCAGCTTGCGTGGAAAGTATAAGTGACTTGATATCTTGTCCAATTTGCTAAAAGAGTACAATAACAGCAAACATCGTACCACTAGAATGAAGCCTAAAGATATAACATTAGCCAATGAGGCAGGAGTACTTGCGAAGTTTGCTCGACAGGCTAAAATAGTGAAAAAGCCAAAATTTAA
Organism: Torymus aiolomorphi; assembly: GCA_036365515.1. Taxonomy (NCBI): domain Eukaryota; kingdom Metazoa; phylum Arthropoda; class Insecta; order Hymenoptera; family Torymidae; genus Torymus; species Torymus aiolomorphi. The sequence goes on along the minus strand of CM070875.1, from coordinate 163,557,787 downwards.
GATTGGAGATACAGTAAGAGTTAATAAGATAAAGCAAGTATTTGAGAAGGGTTATACACCAAATTGCTCAACAGAAATTTTTACAATAAGTCAAGTGATAGCTACTAATCCAGTTACCTACAAGCTAAAAGACTATCGAGATCAACCCATTGCCGGTGTTTTCTATGAACAAGAACTGCTCAAAGCTAAATATCCAGACGTCTATCTTGTGGAGAAGGTGCTTAAGAAGAGTGGAAATAAGATTTATGTTAAATGGTTAGGATTTGATAACTCACACAATAGTTGGATAAGCAAATCAGATATGTCAAAGTTAAATAAATAAATAAACATATGATGTATATATAAGATAAATTCTTTTATTTATAAACCTACATTTTCAATCGATCTTCATTAATTTCAATAGTTTTATAATGCCCCCAAGGTAAAGTATCTGTTTCCCCAGGTATTAAGTATCGCTTATCATCGTAGGGACTTGAAGCTAATTTTTTTGTCTTACAGTTTGTACTACGTGTGCTTTAGATTGTATTGCACACTGCTCTGTGTTGTGTTGACAAATTTAATAGACAATCAACATAGTCATCAAAAGTAATGGTTCTATCAAAAACTCCAGTTTTAACACCTTTAACTTTTTTAACATGACCTTGTCCATTTACACGAATGCTGTACATTTTACTACGCAATCCTACAAATTCGGTCATAATTTGACCATTACATTCATCTTTCATTAGACCTTCGACTTTCGTATTAACTTGAGGAATTCCAAAAATGTTATCAACTGGGTAGTCAGAAGTATCAAAATTTGAAATTTCACGTTTTATCACTTTATATATATCTTCATCATTTATTTCATATATTAAACTATCAGTATCAGTATATAAAAGTTTGCAGCGATCCTCGAATTGCTATTTCATGTAGTTGTAGTGAAAATCATATACTAAAGTCTTTGATAAATCCAACACACAAAGACCTACATAAATTGGCTTATTCATGTATACTTCCGTCTTTTCTAATTCTATGAGAACAAGGTTTTCATCAATGATTGTACGGCTATGGAATTCTGGTTGTGCAACAAGAGCTTCTACTCCATATCGACCTTCCCATTTGGTCAGTAATTTAACATTGACCCTTTTTTGAACATTTTCCATAGTCTTACCAAAAACGGCATTATTCATTAGCTTGTAAAGATTTTTCTCGAAGTCATTTTTAGCTGCTTGTCTCATTTTACTATTTAAATCGATATATTCTTCGAGCCAAGGTCTTTGATTAAATTTTAAAACTCTATGAATTTTCGTTAGTTTTAATCCATTGGCTAAAGCTTGCTTTAAGTTACGATAATGAAGTACGTATCGCGATTTTGATTCAACAGTTGTAAGCAATTTAGCTTGTGAGGAGCCCGGTGGTTTCTTATGTTCCGGACAAAATGGTAAGTCTTTTGTGCGCATCATGTAAATTTTCTGGATATTCCAAATCGACTTCAAGTATATAGCCTATTGGAGCATCATCTGAAATATTCAAATTTATATGCTCTACATCTTCAATCCATTAAAAGCCACCATATGGCAATGACTGTTGCATAGCCCAGCCGTAAAGATTGTTTACATCGAAATACATGAGATATTTGGACTACTTTTCTGCATCATAGTCACTATCCAGGTATTTATTATTAGCCCGGGCATAGCGATTTGAACATTGGCTTATCCCACCTCGTATTCCACGCTCAATGAACATAACTTGATCAATATCAGTGAGCAACTCAAGCTGTATTTTAGTATACTTGAGCATGGCGTCCCAAGTTAGACCTGGAGTTGTATAATAGTGTGCTGGATCCAAACCATAAGCTTTAAGACAGCTATTGCGAAAATTTTCGAATACTTCCGCTAAGAGTAATACATCTGTTTTTAAGTATAAATCTGAATATTCGCCTAAATTTGATATATTAAATGCTGTCCAAATATTTTTTGCATGTTCGTAATCATCATCTGATATGTGACAGATATTCAATTTACTATAGAATTCATCTTTCAATGGTAGTTTTGAAACATTAAGTTTTTCTTCAGAGTCTAGATAGTCATAAGGAAATACTCCTTTTCGTTTGAGTAATTGAAATTTCTGTTCGATTAGCGGTTCATCTTGAGAAAACTCTTGTCGCAAAATATCAAGTTCACCAAGATAAGATGACAGTTAGTCCAATGATGAAGCCATGAATCGAAAGGAATGAATAAATCTAAAGTTAATATCACTACCATCAATGTGTTTCGTGAATGAGATGAAGCGCTCTTTGTTTAAAGGTAACAAATCTACTCGTTCGGGGAAGCTTTGAGAAATATGTTTAATGAGAAAGTGAGAATCATAGCCTGTTAAATTGTGAAAAATAACTGGAATGCTGCGTGAATCTTTATAATTTAGATTACAATCTTCGTGAGCAGCACCTCAATATCTGAAACATAAAATACACATTGACTGTAAAGTGTTTATTTGTGCGTGCGATGTGTGTATGTGTGCGTGCGTGCGTGCGTGCGTGCGTGAGTGCGTGCGTGCGTACGTGCGCGCGCGTGTGTGTGTGTGTGTGTGTGTGTGTGTGTGTTTAGCTTCCAGTGAGATGACAATGATCTCGAACACGTTTGTCGCTCAAGAATTCCCGACACATGTGACAAATTTTTGTATTTTAAAAAGCATGTTCTTGCTCCAAAGTTAATGGTTCCATTGGTAGTGCACATTTCAATGCAGTCTCTACATTCTCAGCTAAATCTTGCAATTCCTTTGCAAACCATTCAGCAGGATTTCGTCCTCTATAGCTACGATAATATGATAAAGAGTTATCATAGCTATGATAACACACACACACACACACACACACACACACACACACACACACACACACACACACAGGTGTATATGGCATAATATTTTGCAATATTTAATAAGGTGGCGTAATATTTAATGACGTCATCGCAAATCGGAGGTTCTAGACGTTTCCAATGGGTTATCCGCGTTCACGCAATTGCATCATCGATGCAGGGATAAGGGGCGCCGCACATAAGGTGTCAAATTACAAATAATTAGAGCAGATTTAATATCCTAACCTTGAACTGCTATTTCTTGGATTCTGTAATTTGACACCCATCGTCGTATATTTGACGTCACACGCAAACGTTTCAAAATATTTTGGATGCTATTACTTAAGAGCATGCAATCTTCGAGGAGGTTCGGTGACGTCACTGTCTCACCTGTAATTAATTCACACCTGTCCGTCTCGACCAATCAGAGCGCTTCTCTGAGTCAGTGGGCTAGTGGTGGGGGGTCGCAGAACCGGCCTAGCTTATCTAATACTTTATTCATATGGAATGAGAGAAAAAGCCCATCGCTTACTTACAAGCTACCTCAGCAATAGAAAGCAAAAAGTTAGGATAGGAGAAAATGGAAGTGGTTTCGAAACTGTTAAGATTGGAGTGCCACAAGGGACAATATTAGGGTCTCTGCTCTTCATAATATACATTCATGATTTACTAACAACAATGCCTGAAAACACCACCATATCATATGCTGATGACACAGCAGTAATATCTACTAGGAATACATGGGCTGATGTAGAAAGAATAATGAATAGACAACTAGAAGAAATATCTATATGGCTTGCGCTAAATAAATTAACGCTGAATGTTAAAAAACGGTATATATCACCTTCGGAAATTACTGCGATAGTGTACCAAAGAACTTTGTTATAAAAATTAATAATGAAAAAATTGAACGAGTTGAAAGTTATAAGTACCTAGGATTAATTTTTGATTGCAATATGAAATGGGACGAGCATATTGCTTTTCTTATTAAGAGAACCAAATATATAATCTTTATTTTCCACAAACTCCCCAAGTTTATGCAAACTAAAACTCTAAAAATCATTTATTATGCTCGTTTTCATAGCGTAATTAACTACGGCATAATTGCGTGGGGAAGAGGATATCAAAATAACTTACAACTCTTGCAAAAATACAAAATAGGATAATTAAGATTATTAACAAAAACACGCTTGTTCGAGACAATCCAATGAACTTAAAACAACTTTTTGCGTATGAAAGTTTATACTATAATTATGATACCCTTAAAGAAGTATACGTAAGCTCATGGAGCAAGACAAGAAACAAATCTACTGTTCTGTCAAGAATGGCCAAAACAATAAGTAATAAAAATAGCTATGTAACAGCTATCAGAGTTTTTAACAAACTAACAAACAATCTCAAAATCTTGGATAAAATTAAAAAGTCTACTTCGAATAAATTAAAGGAATGGATTACAGCTAATGTTTAAACACTAAAATGTAAAGTCATGCCTTATCTGATTTGCCCTTATAACACTGTTATAAGATGACAAGTCTGAGCGCGATTAATTTTAAGATATTCTTAGTTTTAATACAGAGATATACTACTGTTATTCTATTACAGAAATTTATATTATATTGCGTAGTTGCTAAATGTAATACTCTTAATTTTTAAGTATGTGCGTGTGTGTGTCTGCGTGTGTATGTGAGGGGGAGGGGTATAGGTATGCAGGAATGAATGTCTCCGGATATGCGCACAGGAAAGTCTGTTTTCCTTAGCAGGATTAAAATATTGTTTGTTAAAAATATTTGTAATGTAATACTATGTATTTACTCTGGAGTTAATAAATAAAATAAATATACATTTTTTAAATAAATAAACGACTAGATTTATGATTTTTTGTATTTTAAAATGCTAAACTATGTACATTTTTTAAATAATAATAACAATGACTAGATTTATGACTGTTTTGTATTTTTTAGAGAGTTACGTGGCTTCGTCTGCTCTGTCCAAGCAGCGGCTGAGGTTGGAAATACGATTAGATACAATTACTTAAATTTGACTTGCTTAATGGCACGAAGATGGTGCAATGTCTGATCTGGGGATTACCACTGATCGAGTTTCATCAATCTAATATAATTATTGACAAGGTAAGTTACCTATCTCTCTGCGACTCCAGAGCCGTGACTCTAGAACTGGCCAGCGGCTCTGCGGCACGCAACCTTTGCAGCGCGCGGTCAACGGTGAGCTAATTGGAAATATCTTAAAGTCATTTAGAGTTTTGTTGAAATATAGTACTCACATATTTTACTAAAAACAATATACTTATTCTTATTAAAATGTGGGTACTATATTTCAATAAACTCTACATAACTTTAAACGCTGAAAGAAAAGATGAATTATTATTATTAGATATTATTATTATTATTATTTTTTTAATAATTTGGTATACGTTTAAAATATATGGGGTTCTAAAAAGGGCCGATTCATTTTTTGGCGCTGAAAAGTGCCGACTAGAAGAGGTGACGTCGCATAATATCTAATTTACGCTGTTTTGGCGTAGACATCGCAATCTCCTCGGCTTCCCCCTCCTCCTCAGTGTTTTCTATATCGTGCACCCCCGGGAAGCAGTCCAGAACTTCCACTTCTCCGGAGCGGATGTCCTGTGCCGGGACCCCGTAGTAAAGCTGCTCTACAGGGTCGTAGAGCAGCACGGTGTCCGCAGAAGCGATTGGTGGAGGACATGCACCTCGGTAGAGCGATGATGGCTGAGGTGACGGTGGTTGAAAGAACGGCGCTTGAACCTCCATTGAGGAATTGGAGACCTCAAACGCCATCAGCTACTCATTGAAAGCCAGTGGTGACCTGGAGGTAATGGCGCTGGAAAAGTCAACACTGGTTATTGCGCTGGGAAGCCAAGCAGCGGCGAAAACTGTGGAGACGGAGTTGATGTTGAAGACGGCGAGCACAGATCGATAATCTCCTGGTAAAAGTGCGGAGGTGTTGATGGCGGAGGTGGCGGAGACGATGTTGACGCTGACATCTCTTCCTATCGCTATACTGGAGAGAATAATGGAGAGAATAACGGTGGCGGCAGCACCATATTCTCCTCACGCCAGTCCTCCTCTAGAGCCGCCAGCTGTCTTTGAATAATCTCCAGAATTTCTTCGTCGTTGCACTGATGCACGATGAACTCCATTTTTTTCGAAGCTGGATTCGAATGAGTTGGAAGTGCGAAAGCCTCGTTCTTTTATAGCACTCGACGTGCACCGCCGCCGCCGCTCGCGTGCTGACTGGTCCGAAAATCACAGAGGAGGAAAGTTTGCAGCGAGCGAATGAAGTTATAAATATAACTCGCATGTGCTCGCCTTTGTCATTTCGCGAGCGCGGCTTCCCGCGCACGAACGCACGTCCACTCCACGCTTAGATTAGTCGGAGCCAGCTTCTCGCACGCGCGAATCCTCTCGCGCGACCGTTATTTTTCGCCGCTGCCGCGCAGCTCATCGTGCTGTCCACATCATCGTACACACTCGCCGCAACGATGAACAGTGCTCCGACCGCACGTGAATCGTCTCTCTCTCTCCCCCGTTCTCTCAGGGTGTATATGTGCTGTCGCAACGATTTTTTACATAGAATGCTGAAGGTTGGGACTCACTGGCTTCGGATTCTAAAGACATCATTGTAGGCCGGCGGCGCTGGCTACATGATGTTGAAGTAAAAAACGTGATAGTCGCACCATGTGTTTTTTTTTCGTGGGAATCGCGCGCTCGCCGCCACCATGCTGCCGCGCGCTCTTGCTATCGTCCTATTCTCGCTGTTGCTATCACCGTCGTGATGCTGTTCGCATGCGCACCGTCTCCCCCCCCCCCTCTCTCTCTCTCTCTCTCTCTCTCTCAGTACAGGCAGTCGACACTTTTTCGCTCCTATTATTTTTTACCTGTACTAACACATATTTTACTCTGTGAAGTGTTTCTCGTTCTAGGAAACTGGGCCCTGTGGCTTTCAAGCTTGTGCTTAAGGTCTGCATGAATTAGATGCAGTTCTATGAGCCTGGTGTCTTGGCCAATATCATGTTGTTCGACTGATGATCAGCATTGGCACCTTTTGCTGCTCTACTCCGTCATCATCATCAGCTGTTCAGTTTCAGTGTCGGCTGTACACGTGCATCCATCTATAGTGCATCGCATACCGGCTTCTTATCGGCTTTTCTACTGGCTGCTGCTGTTTGAAATTTTCTGTTGCCAACCGTCATCATTAGTACAACTGCTTCTGTCACCGATAGCAGCTTGTAGCGCCGACCGTCATCCTTACCATCAATTAGCAGTCCTGCGCATCTTGTAACAGACCTTCTTACGATTAGCAGGGGAGCTACAAATAATTAAGGAGTAGGTTATCAACACCTTGCATATCCATTCTGTAATTGATGACACGTAACATTACTTGTCTATTATGTCTATTATTGTATAAGTTAGGGCACTTTATCTTATTAGTGTTACGGTCAAATTAGAGTTATTTTTACATTTTGCGTCAGAATTTAATCCGTTTTATCTTATTTTATTTTATCTTAACTTTGTTATAAATTTTATGCGTAAATTCTTAATTTACAACCACCAAAAACACCTTGCGTCGGTTATCTACACAATTATTATTATCTATTTATTATTAAATTATTTATTAATTTTTATTAAAATCCATTAATTATTAATTTCTAAATTGTAGCTTGATTGCAAGATACTTACCATTTATTAATTCTGACCATCTAGTGGGCTGTTGTCATTACCTGTCAGTAATTTTGTATGCCTGACCGCTTTCTCGATACACTATTGTGTAAACGGGTGTAAAAGGCATCTGCGTTGTCGACCTGTCGCACTGAAATAATTTTTGATCACTGAATTTTTTGTAATTGCTGCTAGGTGACTTTTAGTTTATATAAGTGGTTTTCTTTAAGTAAGACTGTTGTTAGGAAGTGTAGAATTTTCAGATTAAATGCCTCAGTGCGCAAAATGCAATTCTAGTATTAAAAAAGTCTTTTCGACCTGCGACTCATGTAATAAAACATATCATCTGGGCTGTGCACGCGCGTATCTGGGTTCGAAGTCAGCTCGGGGGTGCTGCTTAGCGTCGCTATCTAATTAGCACCAGGAATTAAGACTTACCACGATGACACAACCGGTCAGCAATACGGCCAGTGGTAATAGTATTCCACCTGACCCTCAGACACCGCTTTTTTCGGTTTCAAGTGGGTTGACAGTGCAGCAACAACATCTGCAGCCAGCAGCAGTTTTGGGGGCGAGCGCACCGATCGTGCCGTAACAATATCAGCAGGCAACAGCAGTTCCAGTGGGCGCACCGATAGTGCCGCAACAACATCCACAGGCAACATCCCAACAGTGTCGGAAGAAATGTCAAGGTTCAATAATTTTGATAGTGAAGCCAAGATGTCTTGGATGTACGAGTTTATGTTCATACACATGATGGGACTAGAATCTATGCTAAACGAGGTAGCTAGAACCACGTGAAAGCGATTTAGTCAAGTTGACGCGCGACTACAGGCTCTAGAGCAGCGGGAAGCCCAAACTGTTCGACTTCATGACTGAACCGCGGAAATTGTTGTATCGGGCTTGCCCACTCAAGGTCAGTTATCATATGAAGAAGTAGTCACCCGTATTTTCAATTTCATTGGAGCCACTAGATTTATAATATTCTAATAGTGTTAAAGAGAATGAGAGCTCTAGTACTTCTAATGACGGCACCGCTGTTCTTACGTCGTTCTCGCTTATACTGCGGATCAAATCTGTGCAAGTTCGCAACAAGGTTATGAGACTTAAGATTCTTAAAGAGAACATCTCTGTCGTTACCATCTTCCCTGATTTGCCAGATCTTGCAGAAAATAAGGTCTTTCTCAACGAATTTCTCGCCAAAGAAGTGCATAAATTACGAAGATTAGTTAGAGCTGGAGCAAAGGCTTGAAATTATGAAAAGGTATGGGTTGGAAACGAGCAGATATTCGTCCGCAAAAGCTCCGATTCTGACATCATTTCAATTTCGTCTGAGTCAGGTTTGAATAAGTTGATTTGACCTCGTCAACCTCTTTAGCGCCTAGTAGTGATCACCTCGTAGTTTCTCATATGAATATAAATTCACTAAGGCGAAAGCGTGATGTCGTTACTAAATACATCGAAGATTTTAAGCCTATTATCATTGCCATCTCGGAAACGTGGCTCGACCCAGACTTTCCCACGTCGCACGTACAAATCGAAAATTTCAATCTAGTAAGAAACGATCGCGGCCTAAAAAACAAAAATAAGACTCTGTGTAAGTGATGCTTTTCTCGATCAGGCGGGGATCATGTATGAAATAAAACACCTTATTTCATGTAAGTTTTTTTTAAAGCGACGTTTCGTTGACTGGTGTGCAACCTCTTCAGGCTAAAAGTTTTTTATTGTGAAACAAATTGTACAAAGTCAAATATTTTAATTTTTTAACAAACAGTCAAATATTCTAATTTTTTAACAAAAAATAGTAAAACGTAATGTTACCTCTTAAAAGTTGTGTATGTTAACGCATGTTAACAAGTCGAACGACCGACATTATTTCGCCGAATTTTCGATTTCAGAAATGCGATGGATAAGCCGTACAATTCGCACTTATATATCTGACAGCGAAACGAGTATAGATGCAAAACCAAAACAATAACATCAGATCGTTAGCATTTGAATTTCCTTAATAACGGAAAATATGACTTATTCAGAGTGAATATGTCTTCTTTTTTATTTATGTTATTGTTATGACATTTTATGTGCATCATTTCGGACATTAATCTTTTTTTATAATTGCTCTCATTATCCAAAATTACCGCTCCCTCCCAATCAAATTGATGGTTAAACGAGTTTTGGTGCATGGTAACTACCGAATCTTCGTTTTTGTTATTTCTGTGTTCATTGATTCGTTTTTTTAGAGTTCTTTTTGTTTCTCCTATGTACGCCGCAAAAAAATTTTTACATCTAAATTTGTATACAATGTTAGTTCGGTCCCATTTTTTAGTTACATCCTTGCCTAATTTTATAATCGAGTTAAGACTCTTTTTCACTAACGGGATGGAAATAATATTGTATTGTTTCAAAATTGCCGATAATTTTTTATAATTATTCTTTATATATGGTAGTTGCATTTTTGGAAGAATTTTAAAATTGTCTTGGTTTTTTTTGCGTTTGTGTTTCAAAGATATTTTACGGTATCGGATGTTTTTTTGGATAAAGTCCCATGAGTAATTATTGTTTAGTAACGTCCTTTGGATTTTTCGCAAGTTGTTCTTATGGAATCTTTTGTGTGACAAAAGTATTGCTCGGTCGACTAGGTTATAAATAATGTTTTTCTTTTGCTGTATTGGATGATTTGAAGAAAAGTTGATTACTCTCCACGATGATGTTGATTTTTGAAACCAATTTGTGATTAATCTATTATTCTTTTTGATAATCGTTATATCCAAAAAGTTTATACTATTATTTTGTTCTAATTCATATGTGAACTGTAGATTTTTATGATATAAATTGAAAGTGTTAATGACATCCTCTATGTGTTCTTCTTTGACACAAATAATTGTATCATCTACATATCTGTAGTAAAAAAGAGGGGTGCAATTATGTATGTTTTTTAATGTCTCTAAACACGACTTTTCTAAATCGTCCATTACAATGTCAGCAAATAACGGAGAAATCGGAGAACCCATCGGTGTACCAAAAATTTGTCTATAATATTCATTGTTGAAAGTGAAACAAGTATTGTTATATAAAAAGTGTATGCATTTCTTAATTTCATCTAGCGGAATGGTACAATTCGGAACGATCGATTGTGCTCGCCTATCAATACTCTCACACACAAGATCTACCGGGATGTTTGTAAACAAAGATTTAACGTCTAAAGAAACTAATACATAGTCGCTATTTAACTGGATATTTTTGAGTTTGTCTTTTATAATTAAATTATTAAAATCTTTTTTAAAAAATAATCCGAATATCTTTTTCACCAAAGCCGACAAAGGCAACGTAACAGTGTGTCTCAACAAATCAGACTACAACAACAAAATGTTAGAACTTCTTTCAGACAATAATACATATGAAAAAATAAAAAAGAATCCGTTAGATTCATTGATAAAGGAAACCTCCAAAATTTTGAAATCCCTGAATACAAATGATTCCCTACATAAACGATTTCATAACAATCAATTAACGTTGACAGACACAGTTTTAGCCAAATGTTACGGACTACCAAAAATACACAAAGAAGGTTCACCCCTACGACCGATTATCTCTCTTGTTAATATCCCCACTTATGTCTTAGCGAACATTATTTATAAACAATTAAAGAATTGCATAACACTTCCGCATTTTCATATCAATAACAGTTTTGAATTAAAAGACAAACTCAAAAATATTCAGTTAAATAGCGACTATGTATTACTTTCTTTAGACGTTAAATCTTTGTTTATAAACATCAAGGTAGATCTTGTGTGTGTGAGTATTGATAGGCGAGCACAATCGATCGTTCCGAATTGTACCATTCCGCTAGATGAAATTAAGAAATGCATACACTTTTTATATAACAATGTTTGTTTCACTTTCAACAATGAATATTATAGACAAATTTTTGGTACACCGATGGGTTCTCCGATTTCTCCGTTATTTGCTGACATTGTAATGGACGATTTAGAAAAGTCGTGTTTAGAGACATTAAAAAACATACATAATTGCACCCCTCTTTTTTACTACAGATATGTAGATGATACAATTGTTTGTGTAAAAAAAGAACACATAGAGGATGTCATTAACACTTTCAATTTATATCATAAAAATCTACGGTTCACATATGAATTAGAACAAAATAATAGTATAAACTTTTTGGATATAACGATCATCAAAAAGTATAATAGATTAATCACAAAATTGGTTTCAAAAATCAACATCATCGGGGAGAGTAATCAACTTTTCTTCAAATCATCCAATACAGCAAAAGAAAAACATTATTTATAACCTAGTCGACCGAGCAATACTTTTGTCACACAAAAGATTCCATAAGAACAACTTGCAAAAAATCCAAAGGACGTTACTAAACAATAATTACCGATGGGACTTTATCCAAAAAAACATCCGATACCGTAAAATATCTTTGAAACACAAACGCAAAAAAAACCAAGACAATTTTAAAATTCTTCCAAAAATGCAACTACCATATATAAAGAATAATTATAAAAAATTATCGGCAATTTTGAAACAATACAATATTATTTCCATCCCGGTAGTGAAAAAGAGTCTTAACTCGATTATAAAATTAGGCAAGAATGTAACTAAAAAATGGGACCGAACTAACATTGTATACAAATTTAGATCTAAAAAATTGTCCGGCGGCGTACATAGGAGAAACAAAAAGAACTCTAAAAAAACGAATCAATGAACACAGAAATAACAAAAACGAAGATTCGGTAGTTACCATGCACCAAAACTCGTTTAACCATCAATTTGAGTGGGAGGGAGCGGTAATTTTGGATAATGAGAGCAATTATAAAAATAGATTAATGTCCGAAATGATGCACATAAAATGTCATAACAATAACATAAATAAAAAAGAAGACATATTCACTCTGAATAAGTCATATTTTCCGGTATTAAGGAAATTCAAATGCTAACGATCTGATGTTATTGTTTTGGTTTCACATCTATACTCGTTTCGCTGTCAGATATATAAGTGCGAATTGAACGGCTTATCCATCGCATTTCCGAAATCGAAAATTCGGCGAAATAATGTCGGTCGTTCGACTTGTTAACATGCATTAACATACACAACTTTTAAGAGGTAACATTACGTTTTACTATTTTTTGTTAAAAAATTAGAATATTTGATTGTTTGTTAAAAAATTAAAATATTTGACTTTGTACAATTTGTTTCACAATAAAAAACTTTTAGCCTGAAGAGGTTGATACACCAGTCAACGAAACGTCGCTTTAAAAAAAACTTACATGAAATAAGGTGTTTTATTTCATACATGACCCCCGCCTGATCGAGAAAAGCATCACTTACACATATCAACCATGGAGGGTGAAAAAAACTTCAATTCAAAAATAAGACTCGATACATGCAGGCAGGTGGAGTAGCCTGCTATATTCATAGGTCCCTTATATCTCAAGTCCTATTTACGTCAAAAATTTCAGATATCACTGAGACAGAGTTCCTTGTATTGGAAATAGCTTCTTCATCTGCACCAGGAGCTTCGAAATTATTACTAGCAGTTGTATATAGACATAAGGAAGGCCATGTACTTACAGAATTCTTCAATGTAATCGATGAACTTGCTCAATCGTATAAAAATATTATTATTTTAGGAGATTTCAATGTGAATGTGATTAAGAATTCTTTCCATTCACGACATTTCATAGACGCTATTAATGAACCTTACTCTATCACTTTGTTCACGCAAACCTGAACCACTCTTTAATAAACACTTTAGTCTTTCTTGTACACCTTTGAGTAGACCAATAGTTGATATAAATTTTTGTTTTTCGGCGACACTTGTTGCATTTTTATGCAAAAGCTACCTCAATAGCCTTAAATTCTTATTTCCAAATTTAATCCACTTGGCAACTTCCTCGTGATTAACTTGTTTATATGCCAGAAGCCTATAGGCTTCCAACATTAAATTTACAAGATTCTTACAGGCGATTGCAGACATAATGATCACTTGGAGATTCTGTTTTATACTGAAAGAATTGCAGCAGCCACGTCGTATTTATAGGGTGTGTATGACGCAAAAATTGATTGGAATCTCTGATAATCTCGTTCTAGAACCTTCACATAAACTGTTTACAAGATCCTCTTTTAATTTGATATCCTTTGCATACCAGACATTATTATTTCAATTCAAATTCTAAGAAGTGTTGATGAAGATTGCTTTGTACCCTATGCCGCAAACACATAAAAATTCTTAGATGAGTTGTTGACAGGAAATGGCTGTAATTTTATACCTCTTCAATATGATACACTTGTTCGTCATATAGATTTCTTCACAACATTTTTTTAACTTGATACCATGAAATCATTCGAACTGTTGAAAAAAACGTTTACCCTTTGATATACCGCAAAAATTCTTTCCAAAGACTTGTTGACAAGAAAAGGCTGTAATTTGATAGCCTTTCGATGTCACATTGTTACCGTTATAAAATTTCATTTATACATCTCAATGTATAGTAAATTATTTTAAATCTAAGCAATAAACTGATGCAAAAATCAATTTCATTCTATATCTCGTAAACGGCTCAAGATATCGAAAAAATAATGAAATTTTAGGTTCCTCGTGATTATCGGGCCATCTACCCATTGCCATTGTCAAATAAAATTTTTATTAACAAATTAATAATCCTAAATTTTATAAGACAAAACGAAAGAGAGTGGATAAGGAGAGCGCAATTGAAATACTCTCGAGTTCCAAGAATCGCGCGGTGCGAATATCGGAACAAAGAGGAGGTGCGATAGATAACGCATGTACGTGGGCATCAATACACGTTCGCTAGTGTGTATCAAGATGATGATACATTCTTTTACACACACACACACACACACACATATGGTGTAATATTTTGCAATATTTAAGCGTAATATTTAATGATCTCATTGCAAATCGGGGATGGGGATGGGGCATTGCATATACGTGGGCATCAATATATGTTCATTAGAAGTTAATGTGCACACACACACACACACACAAACACACACACACACACACACACACACAGGTGTATATGGCATAATATTTTGCAATATTTAATAAGGTGGCGTAATATTTAATGACGTCATCGCAAATCGGAGGTTCTAGACGTTTCCAATGGGTTATCCGCGTTCACGCAATTGCATCATCGATGCAGGGATAAGGGGCGCCGCACATAAGGTGTCAAATTACAAATAATTAGAGCAGATTTAATATCCTAACCTTGAACTGCTATTTCTTGGATTCTGTAATTTGACACCCATCGTTGTATATTTGACGTCACACGCAAACGTTTCAAAATGTTTTGGATGCTATTACTTAAGAGCATGCAATCTTCGAGGAGGTTCGGTGACGTCACTGTCTCACCTGTAATTAATTCACACCTGTCCGTCTCGACCAATCAGAGCGCTTCTCTGAGTCAGTGGGCTAGTGGTGGGGGGTCGCAGAACCGGCCTAGCTTATCTACTACTTTATTCATATGGAATGAGAGAAAAAGCCCATCGCTTACTTACAAGCTACCTCAGCAATAGAAAGCAAAAAGTTAGGATAGGAGAAAATGGAAGTGGTTTCGAAACTGTTAAGATTGGAGTGCCACAAGGGACAATATTAGGGCCTCTGCTCTTCATAATATACATTCATGATTTACTAACAACAATGCCTGAAAACACCACCATATCATATGCTGATGACACAGCAGTAATATCTACTAGGAATACATGGGCTGATGTAGAAAGAATAATGAATAGACAACTAGAAGAAATATCTATATGGCTTGCGCTAAATAAATTAACGCTGAATGTTAAAAAAACGGTATATATCACCTTCGGAAATTACTGCGATAGTGTACCAAAGAACTTTGTTATAAAAATTAATAATGAAAAAATTGAACGAGTTGAAAGTTATAAGTACCTAGGATTAATTTTTGATTGCAATATGAAATGGGACGAGCATATTGCTTTTCTTATTAAGAGAACCAAATATATAATCTTTATTTTCCACAAACTCCCCAAGTTTATGCAAACTAAAACTCTAAAAATCATTTATTATGCTCGTTTTCATAGCGTAATTAACTACGGCATAATTGCGTGGGGAAGAGGATATCAAAATAACTTACAACTCTTGCAAAAATACAAAATAGGATAATTAAGATTATTAACAAAAACACGCTTGTTCGAGACAATCCAATGAACTTAAAACAACTTTTTGCATATGAAAGTTTATACTATAATTATGATACCCTTAAAGAAGTATACGTAAGCTCATGGAGCAAGACAAGAAACAAATCTACTGTTCTGTCAAGAATGGCCAAAACAATAAGTAATAAAAATAGCTATGTAACAGCTATCAGAGTTTTCAACAAACTAACAAACAATCTCAAAATCTTGGATAAAATTGAAAAGTCTACTTCGAATAAATTAAAGGAATGGATTAAAGCTAATATTTAAACACTAAAATGTAAAGTCATGCCTTATCTGATTTGCCCTTATAACACTGTTATAAGATGACAAGTCTGAGCGTGATTAATTTTAAGATACTCTTAGTTTTAATACAGAGATATACTACTGTTATTCTATTACAGAAATTTATATTATATTGCGTAGTTGCTAAATGTAATACTCTTAATTTTTAAGTATATGCGTGTGTGTGTCTGCGTGTGTATGTGAGGGGGAGTAAAAAGTGTATGCATTTCTTAATTTCATCTAGCGGAATGGTACAATTCGGAACGATCGATTGTGCTCGCCTATCGATACTCTCACACACAAGATCTACCGGGATGTTTGTAAACAAAGATTTAATGTCTAAAGAAAGTAATACATAGTCGCTATTTAACTGAATATTTTTGAGTTTGTCTTTTATAATTAAATTATTAAAATCTTTTTTAAAAAATAATCCCAATATCTTTTCACCAAAGCCGACAAAGGCAACGTAACAGTGTGTCTCAACAAATCAGACTACAACAACAAAATGTTAGAACTTCTTTCAGACAATAATACATATGAAAAAATAAAAAAGAATCCGTTAGATTCATTGATAAAGGAAACCTCCAAAATTTTGAAATCCCTGAATACTAATGATTTCCTACATAAACGATTTCATAACAATCAATTAACGTTGACAGACACAGTTTTAGCCAAATGTTACGGACTACCAAAAATACACAAAGAAGGTGCATCCTTACGACCGATTATCTCTCTTGTTAATAGCCCCACTTATGTCTTAGCGAACATTATTTATAAACAATTAAAGAATTGCATAACACTTCCGCATTTTCATATCAATAACAGTTTTGAATTAAAAGACAAACTCAAAAATATTCAGTTCAATAGCGACTATGTATTACTTTCTTTAGACGTTAAATCTTTGTTTACAAACATCCTGGTAGATCTTGTGTGTGAGAGTATTGATAGGCGAGCACAATCGATCGTTCCGAATTGTACCATTCCGCTAGATGAAATTAAGAAATGCATACACTTTTTATATAACAATACTTGTTTCACTTTCAACAATGAATATTATAGACAAATTTTTGGTACACCGATGGGTTCTCCGATATCTCCGTTATTTGCTGACATTGTAATGGACGATTTAGAAAGTCGTGTTTAGAGACATTAAAAAACATACATAATTGCACCCCTCTTTTTTACTACAGATATGTAGATGATACAATTATTTGTGTAAAAAAAGAACACATAGAGGATGTCATTAGCACTTTCAATTTATATCATAAAAATCTACAGTTCACATATGAATTAGAACAAAATAATAGTATAAACTTTTTGGATATAACGATCATCAAAAAGAATAATAGATTAATCACAAAATTGGTTTCAAAAATCAACATCATCGGGGAGAGTAATCAACTTTTCTTCAAATCATCCAATACAGCAAAAGAAAAACATTATTTATAACCTAGTCGACCGAGCAATACTTTTGTCACACAAAAGATTCTATAAGAACAACTTGCGAAAAATCCAAAGGACGTTACCAAACAATAATTACCCATGGGACTTTATCCAAAAAAACATCCGATACCGTAAAATATCTTTGAAACACAAACGCAAAAAAAACCAAGACAATTTTAAAATTCTTCCAAAAATGCAACTACCATATATAAAGAATAATTATAAAAAATTATCGGCAATTTTGAAACAATACAATATTATTTCCATCCCGTTAGTGAAAAAGAGTCTTAACTCGATTATAAAATTAGGCAAGGATGTAACTAAAAAATGGGACCGAACTAACATTGTATACAAATTTAGATGTAAAAATTTTTTTGCGGCGTACATAGGAGAAACAAAAAGAACTCTAAAAAAACGAATCAATGAACACAGAAATAACAAAAACGAAGATTCGGTAGTTACCATGCACCAAAACTCGTTTAACCATCAATTTGATTGGGAGGGAGCGGTAATTCTGGATAATGAGAGCAATTGTAAAAAAAGAATAATGTCCGAAATGATGCACATAAAATGTCATAACAATACCATAAATAAAAAAGAAGACATGTTCACTCTGAATAAGTCATATTTTCCGGTATTAAGGAAATTCAAATGCTAACGATCTGATGTTATTGTTTTGGTTTCGCATCTATACTCGTTTCGCTGTCAGATATATAAGTGCGAATTGTACGGCTTATCCATCGCATTTCCGAAATCGAAAATTCGGCGAAATAATGTCGGTCGTTCGACTTGTTAACATGCGTTAACATACACAACTTTTAAGAGGTAACATTACGTTTTACTATTTTTTGTTAAAAAATTAGAATATTTGACTGTTTGTTAAAATATTTGACTTTGTACAAATTGTTTCACAATAAAAAACTTTTATCCTGAAGAGGTTGACACACCAGTCAACGAAACGTCGCTTTAAAAAAAACTTACATGAAATAAGGTGTTTTATTTCATAAATGACCCCCGCCTGATCGAGAAAAGCATCACTTACACATATCAACCATGGAGGGTGAAAAAAACTTCAATTCAAAAATAAGACTCGATACATGCAGGCAGGTGGAGTAGCCTGCTATATTCATAGGTCCCTTATATCTCAAGTCCTATTTACGTCAAAAATTTCAGATATCACTGAGACAGAGTTCCTTGTATTGGAAATAGCTTCTTCATCTGCACCAGGAGCTTCGAAATTATTACTAGCAGTTGTATATAGACATAAGGAAGGCCATGTACTTAGAGAATTCTTCAATGTAATCGATGAACTTGCTCAATCGTATAAAAATATTATTATTTTAGGAGATTTCAATGTCAATGTGATTAAGAATTCTTTCCATTCACGACATCTCATAGACGCTATTAATGAACGCTCCTTATATTTAGTCCCGTATGGAGCCACTAACTTGAGTAATAATGCTGCCACGTCTATAGATCTCGCGATTGTGGATAGTTCCTCTAAGCTCGTTTTATTTAATAAAACCGATTCATCGATTGCGGCAGGGCATTTAGCGATCAATTTATTTTCTAAGTTCATAACCGATAAGATTAGTAATAAGACTGTTACATACCGTAATTTTAAATACTATGATAAAAAAAATATCAGAACATATTGTTAGTGCGCTATCATGTAATCCTGCTTAACATTGTATACGTCCCGATCCGTCTAGTATTGTAATTATTGGTTATACAAATAAGTTTCCGCCGTTTTCAAGAGATGGCTCCACTGACAAGATTACTTTGAAATCGTCAGATGTAAAATGTCACATAGAAAGTTTGGACATCTGGCAACATAACCTTAAAATACTATTGACTTTGTATTGGCAGTATACATTTTTTTTTCGAAAATGTCGAGTTTTGTACCACAAAGCGTCATTTGCAGGAAGTTTTGATTTATTTATTTCATTTAAAGAAATCTGCTGCTGAGGCGCATCGGTCGCTTGTAGAAGTTTACGGTGATGCTGCTTTAAATGAGAGAAGTTGTCGTGAGTGGTTTCAAAAGTTTAAAAACGGCGAGTTTGACGTGGAAGATAAACAACGCGAAGGAAGGCCAGTCAAGTTTGAAGACGCTGAGTTAGAGGCATTATTGGACCAAGACTCATACCAAAGTGAAGAGGAGCTCGCAGAAAACTTGGAAATTCAACAAGCGATTTCACACCGTCTCAAGACCATTGGTATGGTACAAAGCAAGGAAATTGGGTACCGCATTAACTGAAACCCAGAGACGTCGAGCGCCGTCTTTTCACGTGCGAACAACTTCTCCAAAGACAAAGTCGAAAGGGTTTTTTGCATCGAATAGTGACGGGGGATGATAAGTGTATCTACTGCGACAATCCAAAGCGTAGGAAATCATGGGGAAAGCCCGGCCATGTAAGTAGTTATAGCAGCACTATGGCGAGACCCAAACAATGACTCATCGGCGCGAGCCGAGGTCAACGTTCGTCGGGCCTCGTCATAGTGCTGCGTTAGCAAAGTTTGTGCATAAGAGAGAGGACATTGACAGCAGGCGCCAGCTGGGGTCAAGGTCAAGAAATCACATACAGACGTGTGTTTGCGTGTGTGAACGTGTTTCAGTCGGTTATTTGATATACATACGTAATCGAATTACGTATTGCGTCAGCAAATTAAAATATTTATGAGCATCTAATTTCAACTAATTTTTTATTCTTTCAATTAAATAATTTAAAAATACTTATTCAAAAAATATTCAAATGAAAGCTAGCTTCATTTCGTGAAATAAAATTTAATTTATATAAGTTACAATTTAGAAATGTAAATTAAAAATTAACGGTTTTAAAAATATAATAAGTTTGGATTAAGAGGAAGGCAAGGAAGACAAAAAGAAGTACATAGTAAGTATATTCAAATTTTTCTATTTATTATCAAATAATATAGTATTTAATACATCAACAATTCTTGGCATGTGTAATGATACAATCTGATACAAAACATCAGCAACGTCGCGCTTAGGTAGAGACGCTTGATCTTTTTCTTTACATTGCTTTTCTACACTAGAGGTTATTTCGTCTATTCCATCATCATCAATTAAATTTACAACGTCTTTTACAATACTAGGTGTATACAGTTGTACTTGTGCTTCGTGCATGAGACTACTTTTAGTTTTAATAAACTCCATAACGTCGTAGGTAAGATATTGTACACTACTCGCAATGGAATTTAAATATTTAAGACGAGTATCGACACCCTTTACATTAAATTCTTGGAGACAATCAAAAGTAACTTTTTTCATTACCAAACTATGGCGAAACCGCTTGATTCGACCAACACCAGGCTTCCTGTCTTCTTCAATTTCGATTGCTTTTTCCTGGTGACTTGTGGTGAATTTTAAAGTCCAGCCGTTTCCGTAAATTTTCTGGTCCTTTAAACTATTATCAAGTCCACGAAAATATTTACCAATGTCGTCGAAACTTGTTTTGAATTCTTCCCAGTCGTTGTATAAAAATGCAACACCTTCTAAGTCATTCGATAATAGTCGAACCACAGGTTTGTAGCACTCGTCGTCGAACTTGTCGACGAGCTCGTCATATTCCAAACCAACAATTACCTTCTTGGTGAACGATTTATTTAAGGCGTACAACGTACAAAAGACTTGATTTGGGTGTTGTGCAGCTCGTGGTAGGGTCGCCATGGCGATCCGCGTATCTTTACGAGTAGAAAGCGACTGGTGCTAAACACTCTGAAGTGATCCTTTAAATACAGCTTTTCAAACTATGCACACGGTTAAAAAAGTGCAGACCTTTGAGAAGTAAAGAATGAGACGAGCAAGGTCAAACAATGACGCACATGTAGTTGAAACAGTTAAATTTCCATGACACACGTTGTATCACCTTACATCAAAACTTCTTTCGCGTGATAATAGAAATGCTGACAATTACAACAAAGATATTTTAGAGCGAGAGTTTTGCAAACATCTGACGAAGCATCCACCGTTGCCAATGAAATTTCCGTCAGCTTTTTTATAGCGCACATAGCGTCTAACTACGTTATCATTTATCTCCAAGTTGACAGAAAAATTATCCAGAAACTTCTTGAAACCTAAACCATTACTCATATAGCTTAAAAACATAATACAATATTGGCCACATACATCGGATGCGTCATTTTGAAGTTGTATTGCGTTCCAACGAAATGTTTTACAATTTTTTCGCAAACGGCTTATGTGATCAGGTATTATAGGTGGTAACCCAAAACTATCAAAGTATAGACCTTTAGAAGATCTATCGACGTAGAACGCAACCCAATGCATGCCAGGCTTGGTATGGTCGTCAGTGTTAACGATGAACGCCGTCGGCTTGGTCCACACCCGTGGGATTTGATCGGCTGGGAATACACCTACAGTATGCGACTGGATTGGTGAAAGGATCTTCAATATTTGAAGGCTGTCCATTATGAAGATCGATTAAATTTTTATTTAGATAACCAAGGCGTGAAGATAAGTAGCCTTTCAAACGATAAACGTGATTTAAGGGGGCTAGACACCTTTTTTCTCTGAAATAAGAAGTCACATTTTAATACATAAATGTAAACTAATTATTTCATACGTTTTACATATAAAAGTGGGTATATTTACCTTAACTTAAAACTTTCTCCAATGGGCCTTTTATATGGTCCAGAACCATAGTCATCGATGAAACAAGTGTTTTCACTAACCGTAAGCTTTGAAATTTTCCTGTGGATGGATTGACTCCATATTTGAACTAAATTACTCATGAATAGTATAATTCTCATATGAGTGTAGGGATTTAGGATTAAATGTCGGAAAAAATTTTTACATCAGAAAAATTATGAAAAAATATAAAAAATTTAAAAAAATTAAAAAAAAAACTCTTGAAAAACAGCACGATTTTTTTTTCTCATTAGATCAAAAATCCCTACACTCATATGAGAATTATACTATTCAGGAGTAATTTAGTTCAAATCTGGAGTCAATCCATCCACAGGAAAATTTCAAAGCTTACGGTTAGTGAAAAAACTTGTTTCATCGATTACTATGGTTCTGGACCATATAAAAGGCCCATCGGAGAAAGTTTTAAGGTAAGGTAAATATACCCACTTTTATATGTAAAAAGTATGAAATAATTAGTTTACATTTATGTATTAAAATGTGACTTCTTATTTCAGAGAAAAAAGGTGTCTAGCCCCCTTAACGCACATCGATATTTATGACCCAAAAATTTTAAAGCGTGATGCATGCAATATACATTAGATGATAACTTATCGAACGGAGGACAATCTACATCATACTCCAAATTGATGATTTCGTTTGCTATAATTTTATGAAGCATCAACCACTTTTCACTACCTCTAACGTAAATTTTTCAAGCACTTTTTGATAAATCTTGCAGAGTTTTATAAAACACTTTCAAATCAACTTCACCTTCCAAGTAATTAATGCCGTGGCAATGCTGAGTTAACCAATTATTTTGTCTTCTAATTTCAGCGCTTAAATCATCTACACAAGCCGTCGGAGCCACTAACCAATGACCGTGGAAATCACCATTAAGAGCAACAACAGCGATTTCCTTTGGTGCATTGTTATTGTCAGTATCTTTGAGACACTGGATATCTATAACTAAATCCATCGTTTTTACTGGCCATCAAGAAAAAAATCTTCCACGTATATGTAGTACAACAACGCCATCTGTACTTTGTTATTTTAACCACTAAAGCCCATAATAGCTTGACGCGATGCATCTACTTCCAAAATATTATCGTACTCAGCATAGACAATACAATTTATAGTATTGGCTAATGCTTCAGCGAATCGTACATCTAATCTGACGCTACCGTGCTTAATCAAATTCCAATGAGTGCATTCGTTAGCGGACAGGTCAGGAGTTAAATCAAACGCGAAAAGACAATAGCCATTAGGATATGATTCGCGCGAGATTTGGTTACCCTCGTTAAGAAAATGTACGCCTGTTCCAGAAAATAACGTATGATAAGCATCAATGTATAATTTGCTAGCTCCGAAATTAGGTTGTAGTGGTTTAGAAGGTATTTGTACACCGTCAACGTATAAGCATAGAAAATTTATATTAAAATGTTCAAAGTTAAACGGATTTAGAGCTCGATCGCCATTGAAAGCATTATTGTCAACAAACCCGATTATAATTCGCTTGGGCAGTTGACCTAATATTATATTATCCAAAGTTTCACCGTGAATACCTCTATGCATTGTTACAGCTTTAACCTCAACCCTTGTGAGAGGATATTTCGCAGTTGTCTTTGAAAGTGATTGGGCATGTGCTAGTAATATACCTGGACTAATTTTGACTCGCCTAACTAAAAGATTAGCTTCGTCGATATGTACAGAGTAACAGCCCGTAGGATTCATGAGACAAAAACTATCGCGAGACCTTACTAATCGCACTCTTACCTCGACACCGTTTATTAACAATTTTTCTTGATTGAACACGTCGCAGTGAAGATGGCCAATCATGTCAACTGATTTTGTTGCCGACAGTAATTTGCGAGGCCTGCATTTGCATCTTGATCGTCGTCCATTTTTCCAGCAGTATCGTTGTACCACAGCACACTCGTCAAATGCGAATTTTTTGCAGCAGGTCCATAATTTAATAAAGTTTCAAGGTACGCTCTGTAAGCGTACGCGTTTGTAGGCGGTGATACCGGTTTTTGATTAAAAAATACATCCACTTGATTAAATAAAGAATGCATAAAATTATTGACAGGACCGACTTTGGGTACCTGGTCTGTAACGGCTTGTGGTACGTCAACCGTAGTTTGTAGACTTACTCGCAGACTAAGCATCGTGTGAGCAAGATTAATATATTTTTCACCATTGCCCGGTAACACAAATTCTATAGGTGAGTCATCAGTTAAAGACAATATTGGTTTATATTGTATCCAGTGTGAATTTTCTATCGTTGTTTGAGTAGGAGGAATTTCAAACAGAAACAACTCCGACTTGAGACACTCGCACGAATGGGTGTGTAAAAATGCCATCTTATCTATCCAAAAATATCTCTCGTGGTTCTCTTCTTTTGTTTCGTTTGTTTTCTCTTAGCCTTGCCTCTTTTCGAACTATTAGACTTGCGTTTTCTTGTTTTCCTTTTTCTAGAGCTGCTCTTCTTCTTTTTACCTCTGTAATTTGTATCAGAACCAGCGCCCATTCGCAACTGAAGGGGTAAGCCGTAGCATGGTAATTTATATCCAGACCCCTCCATTAGCTTATCCAATTTCTCCTCTGCTTTTCGTTTGAGAACTTCGCCAGATTCTTTAAAGCGTTTGCGAATCGACTCTTTAAACGGAGTGTTTCGCTCGGTAACATCAGACATAATGTTAATACCAGTACGCACAGCCTCCTTCCCAACAGCTTTGGCTCCACGAGTGAAAAGTGGGAGAACGCGACGGAAAATTCCAGCCAAAAATGAACCAATACCGCCGTGCTCCTTTTGGTAGGGGGATCCAACGTAAATACGTCCGACCCCACCATTAGTCCGTTGACCCCCACCAAACACCTCCCCACCGCTGTATCCACCGCCAACTTGCATGTTGAAGTATTCTTGGTAACGCTCCATCATTGTATTAAAACTGAGTTCTAGTCAAGTTTCTTGAAATGAAGTGTCACCGTCAGAGTACCGTAATCGAATGGGATCGCACGTCCACTTTGGTCCCTTATATCGATTTCGATTGTCTGAAATGTGTTGAATAATAAAGGTATGTACATGGGTGGGGAGAAACTCTTGATTCTCGTACTACCATACGTGTAATCATCGTCGATATTTAACGACACTGCTCGCAACAATCGCGATTGAACGTCACCTATTACGTAAGGTTCGCAAATATCGCTATAAATCATAAGCATGGATGGAAGCCCATTGGAGAGATGAGCAGGTCTATCACTTACTACTGATTCTTCATCTCTTATAAAAATACTATTCATGCGTTCGAATCCCAAAATTTTTCGCAACTTCTTGGATAAAAAAAGTTGGTGACTGAATTCAGAGCAAGTTATCTTTGTACAAACTCTGTAGACTGTCACGTAACCACCGGGATCGACACCGAATTCCAAATGGCCCTCTATACAGTTTAAATTATTTAGCTCGCTTATTATAATGTTTATATCTCTGTAAATTCCTGGACGAACCAGCGACACTGTAGTACTAACATTTTTTTGCCGTTGTCTCTAGAGTCGAGTGGGGAATGAGATTAAGTGAAACTGTCCTATCCGGTTGCTCGGAAGACACGTGTTGAAACGTCAACGGAATTTGAACCTCCGTAAGCGCGACTGATCACGAACCTTGAAGACGTATCTGCTGAGGGAGTTGCGTGATGAAACGTGTCGTGGTATTTTCCGCAAAATAATTCATGCTGCTGTTGCTCGGCAACCCTCCCCTAGGGGCTGTAGGACCTTGTCGCGTGCCATGCGGGTGACCTACCTTGGTGGGGAACTCGGGTGGACCGGTAGGGAGGCTTAATCAGTGCAGGAGGGCAAGGGTGAGGCGGAGCTGTATGTATGAGGCGCTCTATAAACGGGTAGTCCGGGTGTGTGAGAGGCTCCCTATAAACGGGAGGTCTGGTGTGAATGTGGTGGCAACTCCTAACAGGGTTCTTGTCCAGGCGAATGTAGGGTAGATAAGTCCCGGCTATCGCCTCGCCCAGGCCGAATCGCGCTGATGACCAACAAGCAGCCCCCCATCCAAGATGGTGGACTGGATGGGTAACACACCCCCTGATCTGAAGGTGTTATGCGATCCGTGCCGATGTAGGGTCGTGGCCCTCGGGGTAATTGGAGGGTCTCTAACGGAGCCTTAGAGGCACCTGGCGCAATCTCTAAGTATTTTAGTCGCCTTACCGTCGCATGCGGGGCTCTGCGGCGGTGGACCGTTATTTCCCTAGCTGCTCGTGGGATCAACATGGCAGAAGTAAATATAAACAAAATAAATGAGGAAGACGGCAAGGGCCTAGTACCTGCCGGGGGGGGGTCACCGAAGCGGACGAGGTTTCCTCTCCCATGGAGGTGGTGGCGGCGAAGACGTCGGCGCGCACAATAGGCGTGTGCGCTGGCTGAAGTATATCGAGGATAAGAAGAAGGCGAAGGCGGAGGGGAATCCACCCCCGCCTCCCCCTCCTCCGAGGAGAGCTGGGGCCAAGCACAAAGTGAAGACCTTGGTAGGGGCTAGTACCCACCAGGCTGGACCAAGTAGCGTAGGCTCGGGCGAGAAGGAAAGGCTAGCACCAGAGGAGAGGAAGAGAAAGGAAAGAAGTGTTTCTGACCCCTCTATCAAACCTGCTAGCAAGAGAAACAGGCAGGGGCCTAGACCCGCTAGAAGCGAGGGACCGTCATACTCCACTATCTCCGCTAACCTACCCAGGGTCCTAGTGACTTTCGGGGAAAGAATTAGCGAAAGGATGGAAATGAAGGCTTTCGACCACCTTAAGGGAGCGGTGATGGATAAGATCGTGGACATACCGGAAGATGGCTTTGTTCCGCGGTTCAGGGACACTTTTGTAAGGGACGGGATAGCGACCTTCATTTGTAATGATGGGGAGTCGGAGGCGTGGCTGAGAGAGGCAGTGCCGACCATCGAACTCAGTGATGGAACTCTGGCGAGGATTGTCCTCCCGGAGGAACTCATCAAGAGGGTGAACGTGACGGCACTGGTACCGCCAAAAAGAGAAGCCTCCCAGTTGGTCAAGCTCCTGGGGCGTCAGAACCCGGAGTTGGATACGACAAAGTGGAAGATTCTCCAGTGCTTGGAGCGGGGCCCGGCCTGCCTCCTTCGTCTGGGGGCGGATGTGGCCACTTTGGGAGTGCTGGAGGCCAGGGGCGGGAAGGCCTTCCTGGGGACAAGCGAGATCACCTTCAAGTGGTCTTCGAAAAACCCGGGAGGCGAGGACGCGGAGGGGGAGCAGGATGAGGTAGTAGCGGGTCAGCAGTAAAATGGCTGATACGCGTGTAGACATCCTGCAAATTAACTTGCATCACAGTAAAAGCGCCTCGGTGGTTTTAGCCAGGTGCATGACTGTTAGGCAATGCCCAGCAATTGCGCTGGTGCAAGAACCCTGGCTGGTCAGGAACGCGATTAAGGGACTGTTGGCCACGGGACGCGTCTACGCGAGCGGGGAGCATGTGGGGCAAAGGGCGTGTGTGGTCGTGAGAGGGCTAGAGGCGACGCTTATGCAGGAATTTTCGGCAAGAGATTTAGCTGTTGTCGGAATTCGAGGGCAAGACGGGGTCAATAGGGGCAAAGAGTTCATAGTAGCCTCTGCCTACTGTGCACATGAGTATAAATCTCCCCCGGAGGAGGTTAAAAGGTTAACCAGGTACTGCAGGAAGAAAGGTCTCGGGCTCGTTGTTGGATGTGATGCCAACGCTCACAATGAGGCGTGGGGTAGCACGGACACGAATGAGCGTGGGGAGGAACTCCTGGATTATCTGGTTGAGGAAAACCTCGTGGTCTTAAACACAGGTGCGGAGTCGACCTTTGTTCTGTCTAACAGAAGAGAGATACTTGATATCACCTTCTGTAACGGACTGATGAAGGGATGGGTTCACGACTGGAGAGTCTCTGACGAGCCCTCCATGTCATACCATAGGATTATCAGAGCCACTTTGAGGGGCATTGTCCCCAACGTGGTGTGGTATAGGGATCCCAAGAAAATTAACTGGGATGGCTTTCGGGCCTCAATTCGGCGACGAATTGACGGATTTAAGGGGAAATACGGGACACCGAACGAGCTGGAACGCACCGAAGCCTTTATCAGGACGGTGATTACAACGGCGTTCGAGGAAAATTGTCCTATCACTCAAAAAACCACTGCACGCGGAAAGCTCAAGTGGAGTAATGAGTTGGAGGCAAGGCGGAAGGAAACAGGTAGGCTCTTTAATAGAGCGAGAAAAAAGAATACGAAAGAGACTTGGGAAGCCTACAAGGCTAGTCAAAGACTCTACAAGAACCTCATTAAAGAGGTAAAACGTGATTCGTGGAGGGAATGGTGCTCAGAGTGCAATACCATCAGCGATACAGCTAGACTCTTCAAAGTTCTAGCAGGGGCTCAAAATGGGGAACTAAGACTAATAAGGAAGGCAGACGGGAGTTTTACTAAGACCCCGGAAGAGACTCTACAGAGGCTGCTGGAGACCAATTTCCCCGACTTCAGTCGGTCGGGTGGGGCTGACGATACTCCCCGAAAGACTGTAAGAAGGGCTGATTGGAGCACAGCAGGGCAGGTGGTCACGGCGCAATGGGTCAAAGAGGCTATCATGTCCTTTGAGCCCTACAAAGCACCGGGCATGGATAACATCACCCCAGTGCTTCTGCAACAGAGCCTGGAGGAGATAACAGAGCTGCTGACGGGGGTAATGAGGGGCTGCATAGCCCTTGGATATACACCCAGGCAGTGGCTTAAAACAAAGGTCATCTTCATCCCCAAACCGGGGAAGAAGAGTTACACGGAAGTGAAAGATTACCGGCCCATTAGCCTCACGTCATTCCTTCTGAAGGCGCTGGAAAGGCTGGTAGACGGATATCTTAAGGAAGAACCTCTGAAGATCTGGCCGCTTCATGAGGAACAACACGCGTATCGCACGGGCAGGTCAGTGGAAACAGCGCTGCTTTCGGTGGTCAACTTCGTTGAAGACCAGCTTGAGCTGAAAGGAGTATGCATAGGAGCCTTTCTGGACGTCGAAGGAGCGTTCAATCAGACCTCTAGAGAGGCGATCCGGAAGGGAGAGGAAGAACATGGGATCGCTAAGAGCATCATTGACTGGATCATAAGCTCCTTGGAGGGAAGAGAGCTGGCGACCTCCTGGATGGGATACTCAATTGGTGGGCGCGTATCCGAAGGCTGTCCCCAGGGTGGGGTGTTGTCCCCCCTGCTGTGGAGCCTGGTGGTAGACAGCCTACTACGAGTACTAAACGGGATGGGAGTCAAGGCGGTAGGATATGCGGACGATATAGCTATCCTAGCGAGGGGGGCTTATGAAGAAGTCCTTAGGGACGTAGTACAAGGAGCCCTCAAGGCAACGGAGGAGTGGTGCAGTAGAAAAGCATTGCGAATCCAAGGGGATAAATCGGTAGCCCTTATCTTCACAAAGCGCTATAAAACTAGGAAGCTGAGGAAGATGAAGTCGGGGAAGTTAGAGATACCGTTCGCGGAGGAAACCAAATATCTGGGAGTTATCCTTGATAGTAAGTTACTCTGGCGTAGGCACCTCGAGGAGAAATGTAGAAAAGCCATTTCTACTTTCTGGCAATGCAGAGGAGCGTTGGGTGCAAGGTGGGGAGTGGGTCCACGGCAAATGTACTGGATCTACTCCGCCATCATTGTGCCGAGGATAACATTTGCCTCTATAGTATGGTGGAGCAGAACACTCCTGATTACGGCTTGTGGGAAGCTGGACTGGGTACAGGCGCTTTTCCTAAGGAGCATAACTGCCACTAGGAGGAGTACGCCCTGTGCCGCCATGAGGACCATGCTGAACCTGCCGTCTCTGGCACTGCACATCAAATCTGTGGCAATGAATACGGCATACCGGCTAGGATGCGTCGGTATGTGGAAAACGGACAGCAGGAGACATAAACAGCTGTTCGGGGTAACACTGAGGAAACTCTGGGCAGAACCCCAGGATAGAATAGCACCTCGACCGCTAAGGAATGCGAGATACAAAATCCGCTTTCCGGAGAGGGAGAGGTGGGAGGAATGTAGACCCAAACACGGCGAAATCTGGTACACGGACGGGTCTAAGGCAAAAGAGGGAGTGGGAGCTGGTTTCTGTGGTCCCAGGCGGCAGGACAGCTTCTGCTTCAGGATGGCAAGCTATGACACGGTTTTCCAGGCCGAGGTACTCACGATTAAGCTATGAGCGGAGGAACTAACAGGGGCCGGCAAGACGGGCAAGACCATCTGGATCTGCTCGGACAGCCAGGCGGCATTGAGAGCTACCGAGAAGACCGTTACTTGCTCTAAGTTGATAATGGAAACGAAGGCCTCGTTGAATGCACTGGGTATGGTCAACCTTCTCAACCTAACCTGGATCCCGGGTCACTCCGGCTGGAAAGGAAACGAGAGGGCGGATACTCTTGCTAAACAAGGGAGCCGCACCCACGGCCCCATTAAAGAGCAAGCTGGCATGCCGGCGCAAGAAGGCCGTAACAGGATAGCTGTGCACATCAAGAGCCTATGCGAGGTGGAGTGGCTCGCGACCGCGGGTTGCAGCAAAGCCAAGGACTTGTGGGGAGTAACGGGCGACCGATGGGGGGAGGAACTGCTCTCCCTCGGTAGGTGGCAACTCAGAAGGACAGTGGAACTGATAACGGGGCACTGTGACCTGAGGGGGTTCCAATATAAAATAGGCAAGGCAAGCTCCCCATACTGCTCTAGGTGCGGGGAAGATTGTGAGGAAACGCCAA
This sequence comes from Torymus aiolomorphi, assembly GCA_036365515.1. Taxonomy (NCBI): domain Eukaryota; kingdom Metazoa; phylum Arthropoda; class Insecta; order Hymenoptera; family Torymidae; genus Torymus; species Torymus aiolomorphi. The sequence continues at coordinate 163,526,871 of CM070875.1, read as the reverse complement.
TTCATGTGATCTGTGAGTGCCCTGCAATAGCGGACTCCAGAAAGAAGTGGTTTGGCAGGGCGGTAGCCATACCAGAGGAGATCAGGGAGCACAGCATTAGGAGAGTCCTTAAATACTGCTCTGCAGTTGGCCTCCCCTAATGTGGTTCCCCAGGTAGGTGGGGAATAGCGTACAAAGGCTAGCAAGCTAAGGGCGCTACACCGTAATGGTTCCCGCGAGTTCTCAATCTAATCTAATCTAATGTACGGCAACACAATATAAAACTGATCTTTCATTTTAAAAATTTTTTATATATTCGTCAATTTATTCGCTCTAACACAGGAATTGAACTTATCGCTGTATCCTTTCCACTTTACAAAATATTCTTTAGACGAACCTTTGCCTCTAGTTTTCAAAATTTAATCAATTTCAAAAACGTCTCTAGTTAAATTTTTACGTACTCTGCACAATTCTTCGGCATAGAAAAAACCGTCAATTTCCTCACCTGCCAAGTCTTCTAAATAATAAACTGCAGGCAGACGCGTCGTTGAGATTCGTGCAATTTTAAAAATCTCTAGTGTCCAGCCACTCTCATATCCTTTAGCGAAAACGTTCTTTGCACGACTGACACGCACCAAGTCACCGACGCAGTATTTAAGAGTTTTAAAAACACGATTACCATATCGACGTTGTAAATTTTCACGAGCTTTGGCTGCATTGTACAGTGTTACGACTGCTGATACCATTTTTGTGGCCGAATGTTTGGTATGATTGTACGCCTCTACGATATTCTGCAAAACATCAACATACCTTTGAGTATTTTTGTGAGTAAAATATCGCCATATTCTTTCTTTTATAGTTCTTATGAATCTTTCCACAATGGCCGCTTTTACGTCTGGACTGCGTACCACTCTAAACGCTATACCGTGCTTTGAGAGATCCCTCTGCAACGCCCCGCCGATAAATTCTTTACCTTTATCAGTTTGAAGACATATTGGTTTCCGTCCGTTACTTCTCGACAAAATACGCAGAAAAGCATCAGCGACATTTCTCGAAGTTTTGTCCTTGACAGGTTCAGCCCATGCGTATTTGCTGAGAACATCGATAACGGTTAAAACGTAGCTGTAGCCATCGTTGTAAGATTTTATAGATCTCATGTCCATCAAATCAGCTTCCCACAGGTCGTCGAAATTGCGCACATTATAATTACGTCTAGGAAAACAATGTCGAACAGGTCTATGCAAGTTATAAGCGTCTTGACTCTCAAGCCATTCAATAACACATTGACGATCGTATTTTTTACGCGTAGCTCGAAAAAGTTTATCAGCACCAGTATACGCCGAAGGCCGATGTGATTCGTAATAAAGTTTTTCAAACGTTTTATTCATTGTTCGAGATTATTATTTTGTCTATTTTCTTCTTATCCTTTGGTTTCTGTTCCTTCGTCTTCTTATCCTTTTTTATTTGTCCACGCTTTGGTTTTTTATCTTTCTTGTCTCGTTTCCTGATAACATTCTTGATACGCGAAAAAAATTTTCAAAAGTTATCTTGCTAACCATGCAGCAAGCTGTCATCATCGCGACTGTTCTTTCGTCAGACGGCGTTTCCTCGGCGAGCATACGAGAGAAGGCATATCGCGCTAAAACTCGGTCGGCTTGACGACGGTCACCGTTCGAGTCAGCATAAGCTAGATCATGCTGTCGGCAGGCCTCATCTAACGGATTGATTCCAACGTCGCCACGTTCGATACGCTCTGCTAGCTTAGTTCCGGGTCCGCAAAATTTGTAATGCCGTACATGCATTTCAAACGGTAATAAATCAACGAGTGCATCTAGAACGCTGTTTTTCTCTTGTTCTTCTTCTTGAGAATTTATTAGCGCAGCCCGAATGTCTTGCTCATTCCGCGCCATGACAGTATTTCAGAGTGTGGTGGTGAGACCTTCTTTTTTTTCAGCTGACTTCTTTTTCTTCTTTTTTCGGGTTGCGTTGGATCTGATTCATCAGCGGCGCTGTCGCCGCTACTCTGAAGTCTCAAAATAGGAACGGAAGGCGGTGTAGTAAAAGCACTGTTTTCTAACTGCTCACTGATCGGCGAGGATCTGGTAACGTCGTTCCAAACACGTTTGTTACCTATAAACTCTCGGGGTACAGTTGTTTGGCGAAGAGCGACAGGGCGGAGCGCTCCTTTTTCTATTTCTCATTGCGTCATTCACCAAGTAGACAATGTTGGCTCCGGGCACAATCGTGCCATCTATCGTTACAGCTCCGTTGGCATCCCAAACTACTTTACCACCAGCTCGCAAGCATCGCACGAGCTGTTTGGCTTTCGTTTTGTACTTTTTCGGGACGGTATAGATAATGTTTGCGTCAATGAGCTTATCGGTTTCCTCCTCCTCCTCCTCTTCCTCCTCCTCCTCCTCCTCCTCCTCCTCCTCCTCCTCTTGCTGCTCATTATCATCCACCGTATTAGATTCGGTGACACTGTCATTCTTTTGTTCTTTTTTATAATTATCTCCGCCTTCGGTTCCTTTAAAGTGAAGATATCGCTGTAAAACTTGACGGTAGAGAGTCCACTTTTCACGATCTCCTTTGTATGTTGGTGAGTTTAATATTTCGCTCACTTCAGCATCGAGTCTACTCGTCACCGACCCCGGTGTTTGCACAGATTTTATCTTGTCTTTTCCAAGAGTGGTTTGCAAACGTTCAAGGCTCTCTTGCGGTAGGAGAATCATCTTTCTCGCGTGTTCCATCTTTATTTATTCACGAGATTAGCAAGAAGCGTGCCAATCAGAGGTGCTAGCAGAGCAGGCAAAAAACCACCACGTTGCACTATAATGTTTCTTCTTCGTTGTAAAGTGATATCCGGTGATGCTAGCTTTCGCAGAACTTTTGCATGCTTATGCAGCCGACCCTTGTGACCTTTACTTAATGGAACGTTACCTATCAATTTAAAGCGCACTCGCAAATACGATGAACCAATTTTGCATCAGCTTTCTGTAAAACTGCTTTCCGCTGTTCTTTGTTAAAATGGTACAATGCCGCCAAGACGGTAGCATCTTTTCGACCAAAAGGATAACGCGTTTTTGTAGTCATTACAACGCCACGATTGGAACTTGATTTTGACTGATTGTCAGTTGTTTTCGCGGTACGTAAACGTACTGGTACTCATCATCGGGGAAAATACACGTTCGAAATCGACAGTTATCCAATGTGATTTGCTTCAGATCCAACAAGAGGTAGCCAAAAGCTTGCGATGTTGCGTCCCGGTAGGCTTCTTCTAAAAATCGGGGATTTTCAGGATATACTTGCCTGGCAAGATGACGTATCTGGGCACGATCTCGCAAATTCCTAAAGATTACAATGTACTAAGCGTTCAAAGATATGTCGCGCTGGCCTTTGCCTTGATGGAAGATGTTTTGAGTGATAAAAATCACGCTCAAGTTGTTGTGATGACTATCTTTCGTAAAGAGATTCACTATGGCTCCTCTAGAGGACGATTCGCGCATGAGGTCGTCGATGATGATCAACTTAGGTTTCAGATCGTTAAGCCAATCCGTGTTTTGCGGTAGACCTTCGCGAAATTCAACGTCTTTACCCAGATGTCTGTATCTCGATTGCCATTCACCGTAATAAAGAATAATACGCTCGAAGCGAGTGTCGCTCATACGGTCAATGTATTTCAGAAATTTTTTAACAAATACTGTTTTACCGCAACCGGTGGGGCCACTCAACGTACACGTCCACGGATGTTTCCAGCGCGTGTCCATAATTCACACTGAATGGGCACTCTGAAACACTTCTCCCGAAGAGCTCGTAACCGCGCCTCGGGCCCCCTCCGCGCGCGGCCGCTCGCGAGTCCGCGAGCTTTGTGGTGGGGCTAGCTCCGCGGAAAAGCAGCTCTTTCGCCGGCGCAGGCCAATGAGCTCTTAACCGCTGCGTCTCCCGCGGCCGCTAAAACAGTTTGTTGGGGCGCACCACCAGCCAATGAGGTCTTTTCTCGTGCGCCGCCGCTATTTGGGGGGGCGCGCCAGCAGCCAATGAACTCTCTTCTGGTGTGCCGCCGCCGCTAATCACAACGATGGAGACACAGCGGTAACCAATGAGCTGTTTTTATACTGTAGCGCCATCGATCACGAGTGCGCTCCTTGCGTTGCTACACCAACGTCACTAGGTTTCCAGGGTGTGGTTCTCTGATGCGTCAGTAGTAGATGGACCGCGAATGTAGCCGTATGGATAACTTTTACTTAACGCGACGAATCTTCTCTTTCCATACACGGTTTTACACGTCTTTGTTTCATTTTGCGTTATTACCTCGTGGAATGCTGTTCGTCGAATAGCAAAATTAGTTAGCAATATCTCACTATCCGGTGAAGTGATCATCTCGCGAAGAGTGTCAAAATTTATTTGTAGACTATTGGAGTAATTTAGCTTTATGCCTTTTACTTTACACACGTACTCTTCGCTTTCCGTTCGGTTTTTTAAATTTGTACGCGTAAAATTTTGGACCTCCGGATAAAAACGAGGTTATGTACGTACCGTTTCCGTTACTAGCCAATTCGTCCGTGAGTTCACCTAGAGCTACACCTGTTGGTAAATCGCGCTCACCACTAGCCTCTCTGCTAACATAAAAAACAGAATCCGTATCGTAGTAGAGAGCTCGGGGTCCCAAAGCGTGCAAGTACTTGAATAACTCCAGTCGGGCCTGTGCGATTGTAAAGGCGGCAATCACAATACTTTTCATTGGAGATGACAGCAGAGCTTCGTTTTTGTAACTCCAGTTGGCGTAGAGTGTTTCGTCATTGACTGGTATAATTCCGTTAACGTCTATTTCTGGGCTGGTAAGTAACACTGTCAATCTTTCTGGTTTAGTAACGACTTCTGTCTGTCATGTTTTCACGTTGACCAAATTTACCCCATAAAGAGTTTAGGCATAGTTTTGCGACTGATCTTAGACCTGCGTTGTGTTGTATCGCGTCTTTATTTAAACTAATAGCTTCATTGATTTTCAATTCTTTTAAGTATTCTTCTTTATCTTGTTCGGTTAGACAATCAGGTGGAAAACCAGACGCCATAGTTTTTTGCGCGAAAAACTCGTCGATATACTCGGCAAATATTCCACCTTTGTGTTCATTTTGGTTATATTGCGTCATCTCGTATTGCCAAATCTCGTCAACGCGTTGAACAGTATAACCCAGTTTGACAGCCTCTTTAACCTCTTCAGACACCCATGTTCCCCGTAAAATTCGGTCGTTTGGGTCTTGATGCGGACAATCTTCTTGGATCATTTGTTCGCAACACGTGCGACATAGTGGAAATATTAGTTTACCGTGCATTCTTACCGGTAATAAGGGGTGGTATAGGTTTAGCAGTGGAAGTACTTCGCACTTTATTAAACCGTTAACTTCAAATACGTCGTTGTTTACCCCCATGACATGTCTACACTCCTCCCGGCCAACATATATTTTAGGATGTCCAATAGGGTATTTACCGCGCTTGCAAATAAACGGATATAACGAGCAAACATCCACGTACTTGATCTTCTCTTGCTCTTGACAATCATACATTTTGATGGTATTGCCTGTGCGTCCGCCGAAAAACGCATGTCGAGGGTCCAGTGATTTTTCATTCTCGTCGTCCGTACTCTCTTGAATAAAATGACGAAGCTCTTCGTTTTGTGAAACTTCTTTTTGAAAGTCGCACTCCCATTTTTCGATCAATTCGTAATTACTCTCTTTTATCTTTCTACTTACGGCTAAAGTCCTTTCAAACCTATCGTCTATTGAATCACCGGTTAACAAAGCTAAATCTCGATTTATTCTATAACATCGAGGGCAGCCATGCCAAAAACATCCGTGAAATTGTAATACCAAGCCTCGATGATCTTCTTCATCTTTCGGTGAGCTGTAACCGTCGACGACGATATCTTCCCGTAATCTTCTTTCGCGACATCGTCCGGCATGTTCGATGCGTCGTTTTAAAATTCTTTTCTCCATCGAGGACAACCAGTACACAGCCTTCTTGGATTGATTGTCAGTCCATCTATATCCACCAGGTGGTATAATACCTATTTGATTTTTTTTTTTTTAATTTTTTTCTAAAAACACGCATACAAGCCGAGGCTATAGTTATACACTCGGCAAAAGGATCCACACTGAATTCCATAAAATTTTTTCGAAAAGCTAAACACGCTAATCTTAAAATTGTAACGTCTTGTTTACAGTATTTTTCAATTTCTTTCTGAAAATTGAATAAATACCCGCACGATGTTTGTTCGATGTGCCATTTCAAAAGACGTTCTCTTTCCTTGCTACTCATAGAATCGGGTGAATATACACTTAGAGGCGGAAGTGGTCCCACGTACGACTGATTTTGAGGCGTGTTAAATAAGTGTGGGAATGTACCTTTTTCCAGTTCTGATAAATCGTACGCTTTTGGTAAGCTACTCAAAGGCATGTGAAAATAATTTAAACTATCTATGAACTTTGCGTGTAGGATCTCTAATAAAATTATTTTTGAACCATTCATTACCACTGTCGGTGTGGTACGTTGATTATCGTATTTTTCGACGATATACTTGAATACAAATTGAGCGTCGAAACCTTGAGAGTTATGAGCGATGCATATAATTTTTTTAAATTGCTGTCTTGGTGCTAATACAAACTCAACCAATTGTTTCACAGGATTATTTTGGAACACATACTCGCGAATACCGCAATGGTCGCATCTAACTGCAATATCGGTTATCTCCACACAGAAACTACATATCTGCTGAACGACGCATAAATTAGGAACGTGGATTTTTCTTTCGTCGTCTCCCAATATTTCTATCGTTTGTTGAGTCTCGAAGTCATAAAACAAATACATAAAAGTGTTTTTTGTTTCTTCTTTTGTTTGTATAGTTTGCATATAACACAGATGACCGTTTGGCATGTATAATTTACATGTCCTACAAAAAGATACACCGCACTCATGTTTTCTACTGTTCGTTAAACGTATTGTTCTAAAACAGATTTGGCATATTTTTATCTTATCGCATACACTGTTAGTCTTGTTAAATGATGATTTTTTTAAATGATTTTCATAACATGAGTCGCTAAAAAACGATCTGAAACACAGTTTACATGTTTTGAGATTTCCAAACATATCACACGGTGGTATCGTCATGCACTTGTAAGATTTATTAGAACATCTGTGGTCCTCCACTCGATAGTAACTTTTATTGCAAGGTATGCAATACCCGGTGCTTCCGCTCGCCCCTGTTAAGTTGAGTATTGGTTCGTAGTGTTTTGCGCGTTCGTAGTACATAATTCTCAATGTATGCACAATACTTCCATGTGAATCAATGACAAAACGGGTACCATCGTAAAGCGGTGGATGACCACGAGCGAAAGTAGAAAAGTTATACACCACTATAACTGTAGCGTGAGTTGAGAAAAAATTTTGAAAATTGTGAATTTCTTGAACACCACAGCCCTCTAACGGTATTCGTGTATGTGACAAATTCATAATCTCCTCTGCGGCTTCCTTTTGAACGTGTCCATAGCTTTGGCGAATAAGATTCCAATATTCGTGCAGTTTTCCTGTGCGAATTTGACCTCTAACAGCATACGCGTATGCTGCGGCTAAAGCTCGTGGTAAACACAGATTATCGTCGTTCTTGATACACAGAATTGATTTTTTATTTACTGTATCTTCAGTCGACCGCACTCGTCCACGCCCCGTTGTACCTTTTATAATAGCACTGTTGATCGATTGCTGATTACTAATAGTAAAATCATTTGCACTTTGCACTACGTTGAACAACAACTTCCAAATGTCCTTATAATTAAAATCTTTAATCGGTCTGAAGGACATCCATAGGGGTCCATGATTGAATCTTTCAGAGTCTATTGTTATGCCTATAAACTCAGTAGGTCTACCTCTGCTGCACAGTTGTCGATGAAGATCACGCATACAATCTTCTAACCAAACACAAATATTGGCGTTTGACGGAGGTGAAGCTATAATTCCTTGAATTTCCCTCCCTTCGTATCCGAAACGACGATAATGACGTGTAGATTCGTTTTCAATGATAAAGCGAGGGCGCGATCCTTTACCGTGCTGTAAATAATCTCCTGTAAAATTAATCCAAAATTTTATATCTCATAAAAAGTACAAGAATCTATATAATGTTACCTCCGTTATCATTCATTTCTTCTCTAGCTGTATCAATGCTACTACTGTCGGTGGTGTTGCTGCTACTGCTGGTATCGCTGCTACTGCTAGAATCGCTGCTACTGCTAGAATCGCTGCTACTGCTAGAATCGGAGTCGTATTCCATTTCAGCCCGAGATGAAGACACTGCTTGCTCTAAAAGTATTCAATGAGCATTTAATAACGATGTAAAAAATTATTAAATGAATACTCAATCAATACTTACGCTGTGTCTCTACGTTGTTTTGACGTATCGGTGTTGACGATGCTTCTGAAACTTAAGTATTGGGACATGCCATAATTATGTTAAATTATTATTTTAATTTCAGCAGTCTCAATACTTACTATGAGCCATGTTAGATGTTGAGGGCCCAGGTTGCTGATCGTCTTGAGTACTTATTTGCATTATGCATTAATATTTCATCGCCTTTCGTATCGTCGTTCATCTGATTAATTACTGAAAAAATAATAACATCATTGTTTACGGTAAAATTAAAATCAATATATTTTTACGCTAGAGTGAATGTATACTTACGATGACGGTGAATTATACGTTTGGCAAGAGGGTTTGTGTGGTTGTTGCGTTGCTTTACAGCCTTTACAACGATCGACAGCACATCTGGATTATGAAAAAGACCAATACTATACATGTAGTAGATGCTTGATATGTCGCAATGTAAGAGAAGAAAATGCAATTTTTTGCATAAAAACTCCGGCGACAACTTTTCGAGGTCGCTAGACCACACTCGTCCGCACATTGTACGTATATACGAGTGTCGAGCATTTGCTATGCGTAAAACGTGTCTTAACATTTTAATTAAATGAGATACACTGGCTCTAACCATCTTGAAGTGTTTTGCTTTCGATCGCTCGAACTGTACTGGCTAGTCGTTGATTATAAGCCCCTCTTAAATATACAGCCAGGCGATGCATTGTAACGTGTGTCAATCTCTCACAATAAACCACCGTCGATGAGTCTTTGGGTATGGTATCCAATTTCAACTTCCTTTCCTCGACACTTTTATCGAGAAAAAATTTTTTCTATATGTAATTAAATAGCCAAAATAATGTGCAGCTGCAACTCGATGTAAGTGATATTTTCTCATAAATCAGCAAAATTCCACAGTGCCGTATGCTTAAATGAAAGAGAAAAAAAGTCGACTCGTTTCTCGTTCGAATAACGGTAACCATATCTTGTATGTTTTCAATGATTCATTAACAAAATTTTACAATCTTCAATTTTTAAAAAATCCTTATTTTTTCGACGTAGATCATTTCTATTTTAAATAATAAACCCACATTTCAAATTTCAAATCGATATCTTGAAAATCAGAAAAAATACGTGATTTCCTGTTTTTACTAAAAATTTCTTACAAACTAAAAAATTAATTTTAAATGAACCGGAATAAAGGTGGTTGCGCGAATGTAGAGAGTGGCGAAAAAATTAGAATTAAAATACTCGAGAGGTTCACAAGAGAATCCGCCGTGTTGTATTCTTATCTTATTTCCATGTCACTGATAAAACTACAAAATAAAAAGTTTTTCAGTTTTTGAAGTTAGGATAATTTTTTAACGTCATTATATTCAGGGTATTTAAACATGCCGACTGTGTTAAAATCACGCTCGTATCTTAAAATCAACTAAATTAAATAATAACAATTTTAGTTGTTTTATTAGCAAATTTTAAAGCATACATAAAAACTCAATATTTTAATTTGTATGTTAATCGTATAATGCATCTTCACAATGAGGCATTATCAAAATTTAAAAATTTTTATTTATGAAAAACTCTATTTTTTCGAAGCCGGTTGAGTCTATTTGAAAAGATATAACTGTATTTTAAATTTCAAGTCGATATCTTGAAAAACGGGGGAAATCAGTAATTTCCTGTTTTTGCCAAAAATATTTATCGACGTAAAAAACGAATTTTAAATGAAACAGAATACAAGATGGAAGCGTGTACCTTACGCTTAATTTTTAGATTGTTAATTTAAATGCGTCAAATAACGTGATTATAAAGATTTACTTAATTATTAAATTGCTGATGGAATTTTTAAAGAATATTATTCGCACGCTGCTTGAGGCGAATATATTTCTTTCTTGATCCTTTGACTTTCCTGTAAAGTTCAAGAGCACATACTTTCAATCACGTTGTGCTTACTTTCACACACGTGGAACAGTAGTTGCATTTTTTAGAAAGACGTAATAAGATGATCTGAATTCATAAAGGATGTTATTCGTTCGCGGCTTGAGACGAATATGATATTTTTCTCTTGAACTCTTGACTGTCCTACAAAGTTCAAGAGCACATTCTTTCAATCATGTTGTGCTTACTTTTACGCACGTGGAACAAAAGTTGCAGTTTTTTAGAAAGACATAACATAAGATGAGCTCATTGTCACGCGCTTTGAGGGCTCATCTTTTATCACCGTTTCATTACTCTCAGTTCTCCAGCAATCTGCGTCGCCGCAAGATGCAGGAGACGTCGTTGGTCGATATTCCTTCGAAAATTCGCTCGGTGCGGTGATCGCGCTTCGAAAATCGAGTGCGTAGTAATAGTGTGGAAATCGAGACGGAGATATACATTAAAAACGTTAAAATAGAAGAGACCATTTCAGAACAAAGTGAGATTGTTGTGGTTGACAAGTACAGTGAGATAGAGACGAATTACACTATTTGTGAAAGCATATCTAGTGGTAATAGTGGTTATCAAAAATCAGTGTGTGAAGAGGACGATTTTAAAGGCTTTAGCAGGATTTACATAGAAATCGTGGTGGTGGTGGTGGTGAGATTTAAAAAACTCTTTAAGAAACTCAAAAATAAAGTGAATAAGAAGAACCTTAATTTTTATTAAATAAACGGAGGAATTTATGGAAAAGTTTGTACATGTAAATACAAGACTCGCAAAATTAAACTCCGCTATAAATAAGTTGAAAAAAAAATCTCCCTTCCTCGTAAATGTAAACAGCAGTAATTCACTAACTAGCAGTATGCCGACGCCAGACGAAGATGAAAACATCGTTGATGGTGCCGGCATAGTACCGCAACCAAACGAGGAATACGACGAAGCTGGAGACAACGCTGCTAATGTCGTTGCTGTTTTACCTGAAGAAAACGCGCGTGTACCCAGACATAGTGTCCAAATAGCACGATTATTTAATGCGCGCCGACGACGCGAGTTTCCCATTTTCATTTGGCCGCAATTCGTGAGTACGCTTGTGAAATTTTTAATCTGGCGCGATCATTACCGGGTATATCAATGGTGTCAAGTAACGAGTGTCGAAGTGCAGACCTTATATCATGTAAATTTTGAAAAATTGTCTTGGACTGAAAAGGGGTACGGCATCGTTGCGAAATACGAAAATAACTCTCCTATGTTCTGTATATTTTATTTCACCCAAACCCATTGGACTGTTGTCTTTACAAGAAAAATGAGGAAGCAGGAGAAGATTCAACGGAGTCGATTTCTATATGAATAAAGGTAAAAAATAAAAATTTTATATCATTTACAAAAGGTTGTGTATATGTAAAAGTCATTAAACACAACCTCTGTTCAAGAAACCATTATGATTACCTCACAACCGCTCAGCCATTAAGTCGCTGTGGGCGTTGTCATTAAGTCGCTGTGGGCGTTGCCAAGAGGTAGTCGATTATGGTTTCTACTATAACATTTTTAACTACTCTCTCTCTCTCTCCCTCTCTCTCTCTCTCTCTCTCTCTCTCTCTCTCTCTCTCTTATGCACAAACTTTGCTAACGCAGCACTATGAGGAGGCCCGACGAACATTGACCTCGGCTGGCGCCGATGAGTCATTGTTTGGATCTCGCCATAGTGCTGCTATAACTACTCATGTACAAGCTTCAACGGCCAAACCGAATATTTATGGCAAAAAGTTAATGTTGTGCATTTGGTGGGATCAGCTCAGAGTAATCTATTACGAGCTACTCCAGCCTAACGAAACTATCACTGGAGAACGTTATCAACAGCAACTGTTGCAATTGAGCAGAGAATTGAAGCTTAAACGCCCCCAATATGCCAAAAGACATGACAAAGTGATTTTTCAGCACGACAACGCTCGGCCACATGTTGCAAAAGTCGTCAAGGATACTTTGGAAGCTTTACAATGGGATGTTTTACCCCACCCGCCGTATTCACCAGACATTGCTCCTTCGGACTACCACTTGTTCAGGTTGATGGCTCACGCCCTGGTCAAGCAGCACTTCACTTCTTACGAAGAAGCCAAAAATTGGGTCGATTCATGGGTAGCCTCAAAAGATGAAGAGTTTTTTCGACGTGGCATCCGAATGCTACCAGAAAGATGGCAAAAAGTAGTAGCTAATGACGGACAATATTTTGAATAAAATGTACCGTATATTTTTTTTACAATAAATTGATAATTTTTATAAAAAAACGGCGGAAACTTATTTGTATTTACAATATGTAATAGTTATTTTGATTTCCATAGACTTCTTTCAATATATTGTAGTTAACTTTACTCAAGTGTTTGTATCTCTATTTAGTTTATAAATACCCACAGAATGTTCTCATTATATTATGGCATTCTAAAACATGTACTTATCGTCAAATATTTGCAATTACTGTGAAGTATGGTACCGGTATATAGTACATATTTTTCTATACTTTAATGAATGAATTCTATGATATAATCTGTCGATAAACGAGGCTTCTTCAAGAGGACAATTATTTTGCTTAAAAGTAGTTATGGCCCAATCCATCTCAAATCAGGTGGTCCACGTATGCCTATGTCACCGATCATTTTGGAATGGAACTATTCACGTTCTTCTCCAAAACTTATTTGAAACGTATTTTTTTTATTTTTTTGTTTTATCAAAATTTCATGCGTTCAGCGATACCGCAAAATTCAGACAAAATTCTTACTTAGAAAAAAAATTTTTCAATGTAATTTTCAAACGGCTACTGTTTCACTAGTTTTTTATGCTTTTAAGCGTGTAACAGATAATTTTACTCAGTTTTGAGCCCTCTTTCACATTCTCTATGTTATTTAAAAAAAAAAAAAAAAATGCACGAGTTATGCAAATTTTTCTGAAAAATGCACCTTTTAGAAAAATGCATTTTTCTCGAAAACCCCAATTTTTTTTCCACAATTTTCGTATATCGTGATAGAGGACCTAAATACCTATCTAGATGTATTTGTGAGATTCAGAACATATGCACTGGGATAGCGATCACTAATGAAATAACACAGAAACGAATTTTTCAAGCTTAACGCTTATATATAGTCAATGATATTAGAGGCAATATAAAGGTATTTATCTTCGTACGTATGTAATATACAGGTACACATAAGTATGTATTTATTTTTTATTTGCGTCTTTTAAATTTTTTATTTTTATACCTTCTTTTTTATTTTTATACCTATTTTACTACCTTTGTTTTTCTGCTTCATTGTTCTTAATTCAGTAAGCGGACTATCAGCGGTCCTTGCTGTCAAACAATGTACTTTATCATCACATGTTTTTTTAACCCATATATGAGTTTTTTGAATTCCAGGATACTTTGGAGTTGTAAGCCAATCAATATTTTTTTCTTTTCTGAATTGTTCTATTTCAACATCTCGTAAATGTATTATTTTAATAGCATCAGTATATTTTTGAACATGTATTGCAAAATCATTTGCGTTTTGACAGCTTCTTCAAGGGGCTCTCGAAGATTATGCGAAGTAGCACAATGCTTTATAAGTCCATCCACACCATCTACAGCTCCTTTGCCGTGCCCAGTAGGAGAGAACAACCATTTTATATCATACGGTGCTCGTTTTAATTCATCTAATTGAAAGCGATTTTTAAAGTGACTAGCGGATACGATGGTAATTTTTTAAATTCAATTGCAACAATTTTCTTTCAAGAATTTTATAATTTTTTGTACTGCTAGCAAAGCATACGATGAATCATGTTTTCGGTCATCAGTTATGACTGCGAAACTTTGTGTCGAATCCCCTTGATAAGACACTGCTGTGAAAATAGAAATTTGTTCATTAACCCAATGATTTCCTTGAACAGCTTTATTATGAATCACAGCCTAGTTTTCAGCGAAGTCTATTTGAAGAACTAAATGATGTGGGTCTTTTTTAGCATTTTCTCCTACTGCTTTTATAGCTTTGTGCTGTATATATTTTACGTACATGTGAGTACTAATCTTCATGGTCCAAACCGAAAGTTCATCATAAAAGCAGAAATTGACAGTGTTTTTTTAATCAAGTTTCCATTATCCCACAAAGCATATGTAATTTCTTCTGTGCCTTCTATATCTTGGAGTTTTAAAACATGAATAGTAATTCCGTTACTGTCTGGACAAATTTTACATTCTTGTAAATAGCATAAATCAGATGGCTCAGAACACATTGTTGCGTTTATTATTTGTGACCGAATTTCATCCAACTCGGTAACGTTACTCCCTCTGAAATTAATTAAGCTCGTAAGAAATAAATCATAATTTGCGCAATAGATACAGAGACAAACTACTTTGATAGGGGAAAGTAAGACATATTTTGGTCGCATACTATAAAACTTCGATTTACCAATTCTCAATTCGGGATAATCATTTTTAAATGCTTTATATGTTGCTTTCAGACTTCGAGTAAGAAAACGTTTAACTTTCTTCTCTTTCTTATCATTTATTTTAAGGATATAACGTCACTCTTATTGGGACTCTGCCTTGAACAATTAAAATCGTCATTTATATAATATTCCATAACAATTTTTTCGGTCCTTTCATCAATTGATGGCCTGTGTATGCTTCTGGTTCGGAATAAACTCCCTTTTCTTGTGCAAGATTTTTCGCTCTTTCTATCATGTACATTGTTATGCCTGGAAATAAGGATAAAATTTCATTTTTCGTTAAGGATGCGGGTAGCAAAGTCAGAATTTTTATTTTTTCTGATACCGTAGAACACTTTTACAAGGCTAAACCAAGATTTTGTATTCATTCTGTACAATGGCATACAGTTGATTCGTTTGCTGTTATAGAAACGTCATAAACATTGTTCAACTTCACATCAAGGGTATTAGACAATGTTGAAAGTGTATTTTTTTTCTTCTCTGTTACGTAATTTTTAAGTGATTTTTCACGTATAAGATTTTTTCTCTTAAGAGGCGATACAGAACCTAAGAAAGATGTACTTATTTCATTATTAAATTCTTCGATGCGTTCTGGAGTACTTGGTAAAAAATCTTCATCTCTATCAACTACGTTGTCGGTAACTTCATTATCCGTTATAAATTCATTGTCAGTGCTATTCACCAAATTTTAAAGCACAATTGTAACAATGTTGACACAGATATGTAGATGGTGTCAAAGGTAAATTAGGATAGAGGTGCTTCAATGGATGAGCAAGATCCTCAAGTTGTTTGAAATGTACGGAACTAGATTTGTAACAGATTTTTTTGTGCTTGTGTAAAAAGTCTGCACATTTGATTCTCTCCATTGAGTAATATTGAAACATCGTAGTTGAGTTGATAAGGTGTAAAGATATAATAATTTTCCAAAAGATGATGGTTCTAAATAAGACGAGATGTGTGATATACAACAGAAACCGAACTTTCTTCGAAAATGATCGGTGACATAGGCATACGCGGACCACCTGATTTGAGATGGATTCGGCCTTATATCGACCCTCATTCCGCGGAGCAGATCATTGATCTATTTTCTTTCTGCTGATTTTCATCTTCTCGTTGATACGTGTTGCGTTATCGCTACGGGTAAGATCGCCATGACGCTAGAGCGGTTGCAGTGTACGTGGAGTTCTTCCCGAATCGTCGTCATCCTAACGCGAATGTCATGACTGCGGCGGTCCAGAGGATGCGAGAAACCGACAATATTATGCCTACTGGTGGTGGTGGACGTCCTTGTAGTGTAAGTGATGGAGGAGGAAGTGATTGAGCGTGTGCTGGACGACCCATTGACAAGCACTTATAGGATTGCGCGCGCGCTAGATGTGTCGCACGTCCTGTTGCCCAAGGTGGTGAGGGAAGAGAAGTTGCACCCGTACCATTTTATGACAGGGGTGCTTTGGACGGACGAGACATTCACTCAAGATGGATATTTTAATTTACATTCATTTAAATCCATTCTTGACGTGGGCTAGCAACTCGCAATACCGCTTCAAAGTAAACGTCTTCAAAACAAAAGTATTCATATTCTTAATAGTACTTATTGACACGAGTGCGGAAGTAGAGAAAGCATCTCATGCGACGTTTTTCGCTTGAGCGAGGCGATAGTGATGCGAAAGCGAAAAGTCACATGAGCTACTTGTCTCGAACCGTATTTTATACCACGAGCGCCGATAAATCATATCAAAGTTGTGATTTTGAGGTGAGACTGGTATAAATTTATCTTATCGTATGGTTGTTTTAATGCCTATAGCTAGCCGATTCAAGTCGCGAAATTGCAAAATTAATACATGCATAATTTTTTTACTATTTTATTTATTACTTTTTAATAAATGTTTGAGCAATGATTAAATTAAAAACTAAATAATTAAAATGCTGTAAATATAATTTGGGTTTATCAGAAACTTTATAATTACTATTTTTATTGAATAAAGTTTTATTTTGAGATATTTACTTAATTGCTTTCCATGTGTTTAATTTTTATGTGATTAGAAAATAAATTGATAAATTGACTAAATTCAGCTTTTTACAAGTATTCAACGTAATGTGAAACACCGATTTCAATTAAATTTATTGATATTTTTACATTATTGTCTGGAGTTGATCAGAGATGAATCGCTCGGCATTCTCTTCCTGGGTGATCAGGTGGACGATTTGCCGCCTATTCGCCGACGTACTGTATTTATGCATCATGGATGTCCTGCCCATTTCGCAGGTAAATAGCATATTACGTACCTAGGGGAGAAAAACTTGGACAGTCCACAGCTCGTGTAAATTGCCACTCGAGCCGAAGGCGAGGGTGGCAAACACTAGATGTGAGCTGGCCCAGTTTTCTCCCATGGTGCGTATACTATTTTTCGCCATACCCGGGCCGGGAGCGAAAGTGGTACTTTCAGTCAGGGTATGGCGAAAAATTTATTTAAAATTTTTAAAGTGATAAAATCTCGTAAATTCATGTAGCTTTTAAGCCGACTGCAATACGGTTCAATCGGTGTTTAATACGCAAGGTTATCTTAATGCAACATCTTGCACGCTTTATCTTCACCATCGAATATCTGAATATTGAATAATCAAGAGTCTGAAGTGGGTTATCAGTTAGATTTCGCGAACATCTAATAAAATGAATAAATTAGGGGATCTGATTAGATGCGACATTTGCGATCTCTATCTGTTACTCTATCTGAAGGCGCTCAACATTCTCTCTCTGTCTCTTACTGCAGTAATACGTTACATGCTGCAGACGGGCGGTTCGTCATCTCATACGTCCCGCTTCAGCCTTATGGATAGACGGCTGGCGAATGCTTTCTTCTTGGAGTCGGTGATAGGAGAGTGCTTGGAGGCAGCTATCCCCGTGCTCTTCTTTTGTTACACCTCGCACTACGTCACCACCCGAGATTGCGATTGCAAACTATTCTCCCTCGCAGAATATCACATTCTTAAACTTATTTAACCTCTTCACGTTCTCGTTACAAGCTTGATATTTATGAGCATCTATTACATTTTTTAGTATAAAGAACTTCCATTGCAATATTTATACTAATTACAAGATATTATTACCACGTGTATGTAGCAGAAATCAAGCAACGATTATCACCACAATAATTATGAACATAGCTGTAGATATTAAAGCACTTAATTTAATCTCACTGTTGCAACGTATCCTACGTAGACGGTTCTAACTTTGATATGCTAGCAAAAAATGTCCAGCTCGGAGCTAATAGATGCACATGAATTTCAAAATAAATGCACAGGTGTAAAATATAACGGAATCCGGTGTTACCGGAAACTTAAATAGCTTAATATCTACAAGTCCTAAAAAATATCTATCACGAACCAGGAGAAAGATCAAAATAAGAGCTTTAATTAACCACTTGTTTTCTCAAAAAATGTATAACTCAGAACCAGTAAATTACGTGCATTTTAAACGCTTTTGCAATAGCTTAAATTAAGCGAAAAAAGATTTTTTGATGAAGTGGTCGTAAAATCCGTATTTTATTTAACAAGGCTTTTACTCCTCTGGGGCGTAAAACTTAGACCACACGCAAACTGTATTTTTTACCCTAAATGGGAGAGAAACAACGAAAAAAACCTTAATGGGCAAAAAGAAAACGTACTTTCCGTGTGACATAAACTTTTCACCTCCGCAGGTAGGTAGTAAGCGTAAAGATCCACATAACACCCACTACATCAAAAAATATTGTTTGTAACACGAGCGTTGAATTTCATCGTCACGTCATCGCGCAGAACTCGGTTTTAAATGGTATTGTGTGTACCTAGGGCGTAAAGTGGGCCTTTTTGTACCGAGTGTGGAGTTTGCAGTACGAGGCGAAGGTGAGCAGCACGAGCTGAAGGCGAGTGCGTTTTGCGAACAAAGACGAGTACTGTAAACACACGAAGTCAAAAGGCCCACTAGCCCTAAGTGCACACCATATTTTTTTGATACATGTATTGATTTTCGGAGATTTTCGGAAGAGGGAGAGGGGAAGAGAGAGAGAGAGCGATAGAGAGAGAGAGAGACTACATTTTCGGTAAAAGCAAACTCGAACTTTGGTACTTTAATGATATTTAAAAGCGGCATGTCCGCAATATTCGTCCAACATTCGACAACGTTTGCGGAATATTATATTTGTATTGATTTTTTATGCAGATTTCTTTTCGATTTTGGAGTACTACAAAAATGTTACCCCAGTATTTAAAAATAAAAATGAAATATTAATGTTGAAGCATTTGTTGATCAAGGTTTAAAACAAAATTAATTTTACTTAACACATATATGGCGTAAACTTTTGAGCTCCCAATGCAAAGGGGGAACCAAAAACAAGGAAAGCCTCGTAATTTTGACTCTTCGAAAAGAGTCCTTCGAACGTTTGAAATCTACATTATCTACGAATACCGTAGGCTCTTCCGTATCTTCCAAGTAGTTACTTCTATTTTTATTAAGTAACTACATCTACTTACCACCACGATAAAACCTGTTCAAAATCTCTATCTTTTTCTCGATAACTAGTGTTCCATCTACAATTTCAACACGAATTTGCTGCTTTGAAGACTTGCAGTGCTCGGTACTGGAGTTCTTTCGAGTAGTTGAAATACTTCCTGGCCATTTTGCATAACCTCATCGTTCTAACGAGCTTCGTCAAATCTTCTCTCTCTAGATTTTCTACTGCGCGCATGCAGGTGCATCTACTTATCTAAGACGAAAACTCTTCCCATGGCCCAACCAAGCACCATAGCAAAGGATCAAGACAAGATGTTGCTGAAGCAGATGGCTGAGGGTCAGATCATCCTCAATTTCCTCGTCAACACCGACAAGGTGGGCGACCAGGGCCGACAACTTAGTCTTGGCCAATAGACTGGAGCTGCTGAGGACGTACTGTAATAACGTCACCGAGCGCCATCTGGAGCTCTCGGATTGCCCATTGGAGGTGACAGAGCACGTCTACTTCAAGGAGTAATGCTACTTTAATTATGAGGTAGCATTCGTTTCTGATAAAGCCATTGTCGAAGAACGCGCGGCAGCTGCAGCACCATTGGCACCACCAGCACCTACTAATTCCGCTCAATCTTATCAGCAACCAACGCATTTACACCTTCCACGATTGGAGCTTCCGAAATTCAGCGGAAATCAACTTGACTGGGGGTGCGACGCCTTCAAAGCCTCAAGGTCACCGGAGCCAACTTCCCTGTGGCCTCCTCAGTCGCCTGCTCACGCTGCCTTCAACACCCCTCAAAACCGCGAAGGAGATCGCGCAGCTATCCGACATTGTCAACGAGACTATTCGACCCTGCACTTTGCTCACCAGGCCAGTCCAGAACTGGGACGATTGGTTTGTGGAAATCATCGTCTCGAGACTATCATTCAGGCTGCGAAAAGACTGAGAAAAATCTCGAGAAGTAATTCAAGATTTTTCCATCTACACACAACTTTCCATGTTTCTGGAATGGCGAGTTTGTATACTCGAAACAGGCCACGGTCAGGAGTCTTCATCACCGAAAGGGATGGCCACCTCAACGAAGGCCAACAAAGGAGGGCGACAGTTCTCCGTCCACCAGGTGTCCACTGACCCCTCAAGTGCTGAGCGACAACCTTCTACGTTGGGTTGTGGCCACTGCAACGGGAGGCACTTTATCGGCTACTGTCCCACCTTCCTTTCGTTCACTCATTCGAGACACACTGCTGTGGTGCGGAAGGCTCGCCTCTGCTACAACTGCCTACGGCCAGGCCACTCTACGACGGCCTGCTCTTCTGGCGCAAGATGCAAGGTCAAGAGCTGCGGAGAACTACATCGCACTTTACTGCACCCGAACCAGGCTTTGAACCAATCTGCATGTCAAAACGACTCGGACCATTCAGAACATAATCAGACAGCGCCGGTTGACGTGCACTCTACCCAAATAGGTAATATGCATACCTCTGTTTTCGATCACCAGCAGCCAATCTCTCTTCTGCCTACCACCATTGTGGTCTGCGACTCCAACGCTGACACTCGGATTCAACTTAGAGTACTCCTGGATCCTGCTGCCAAGTGCTCGTTCCTGACAGAACGCACGGTGCAAGCGTTGGGTCTTTACAAGAGACGCGTGAGCACACCGATCAACGTAGTTGGAGGAGAAGTCGTCACCACTTCGAAGTTTATAGTAGATGTAGGGCTTTGATCTCATCACCAGCCTGACTTCCATTTGTCATTTTCAGCCCGAGTCCTCAACAAACTCACATCCACGCTACCAAAGAGTCACTGCCGTGACGAAGGATGGAGCCATCTTGGTAAGCTACAGCTGGCAGATCCAGAAGTCTTGTCACTTATTGGCATCGACTGTACTGGAACCCTACTGAGGACTTCTTTCGTTTTAAGGTTATAATGTCACCAGCTCCAGGCGAGGTAACCAGACGGACGATGCTGAGTGAAGCTGCCAAACTTTTCGACCCGCTCGGCTGGTTAGCACCAGTAGTCATTGCTGCCAAAATTCTTATCCAAAAGACTTTGTTTTGGATTAAGAAATATGGATGGGACAAATCAGTGGACGGCGAGACGCGGACAATTTTGAAGATCTACGCATTCTGCGGTGGCTCGGCATCTACAGTTCGAGGAAATTCACGCTACCTGGTGACTAGTAAGGACGACAAACGGCCTTCAGCGAAGCTCCTCACGGCGAAAACGATACGCGCCTCTATCAAGACCCTCAGCATCCCGCGGCAGGAACTGAGAGCAGCACTCCTGCTGACTCTACTGATTAAACAAGCGACGGAGCAACTGGAACGAGAACCACAAGCGATCTACTGTTGGTCAGACTCCAAGGTCACCTTGATCTGGCTCGCCAACCACCCATCACGCTGGAATACCTCCGTCGCGAACCGAGTGAGCGAGATTCTCACCACGCTGCCGCACAGAGAAGCAGATGAAACTCTCGTGGGACAAAATTCCTCTCTGGCTGAAATCGCATTGTATCGAAACTATTTTTTTAAAAACCTTCCTTTTTCTAAAAGCTACAAGACGTGCTTGCAACTTTTTTGATTTTCTAATGCCTACATATAGAATTTGCTTGAAAAAAGACAAAAAATTGCAATTTTTTCGTAGAACACAATTTTTTGAAATTCGGTTATATATAAAAAGTTTTGGATCACTTAATATCGATGATAGAATTGTGATCGGTACTTAAAAATTCTATGTGAGAATTTTTTTGCTATTTTGAAAACTGTCTTTAACCATTTAAAAACCTGGGTTATATAACAAAGGCACCCAAAAAAAAAAGAACAAATTCCGTAAAGTGGACAGTACATCTTTATGTTTTTTTGATCACTTAATTCGAATCCGGAATCCGTTTGATCCCATCACGTGAGGTTCAAGGTCATTTGAAAGTCAAATTAGTTAGTTACATGGAAAGTCAATTTTTCACCTCGAATTCTGAAGGAGTGGAAAATTTTATATTCAAATACGCTTTTTGCCATTTATCATGACCCAATAGTCCAATAACTTGATTTCAATCATTTAAGAATCAGGGTTATTCTCTTCTTCTCGATGAAAATTATTCAAGGGAGACAGAAACGAGATTTCCCGCCTCTTCGTTGCCACGTTCTCCATATGGCGCGAAATAGCTGCCACCATCGCTGCTAATGGAGTCGACTGGAAGTTCTTTCCTCCACGAGCTGCCGACTTCGGAGGCCTCTGAGAAGCCGGCGTTAAATCCGCCAAACACCATTTTGGCAGAGTCCTGGGTGAAGCAACACTTACCTACGAAAAGTTTGCAACGATGGTGGTCCAAATAGAAGCATGTCTGAATTCGAGGCCCCTCTGACAACTCAGCAGCGATCTGTCCGACGTCTCAGCACTCACGCCAGGGCACTTCCTCGGCGCTCCCATCACTCCCTTCCTGAACCTCCCTAGTTCGATTTGAATGTTGCAGGTCTGCCACGGTACCATCTCACTTCCACCATGCAGGCGCATTCTTGGAAGCGTTGGCAGATGGAGGTGCTGCTGCAATACCGTCAGCAGAGCAAGTGGCTACAGCCGAATCATGTGGTCCAGGAAGCCGACCACGTCCTCCTGACGGACGAGCTGCAACTGCCCACCAAGTGGCCGCTAGCTCGGATTGAACGCTGCCACCCTGACCCAGATGGACTGATACGAGTGCTCACACTACACACCTCGAACACTACATTAACCAGGCCGCTTGTCAAGGTTATACACCTTCCGATCGATGCAGTCGCCGGCTTCTACATGGCGGGTGGCTCCGCATCCTCAACGATGGCACCCCACACGGCGGGTGGCACCGCTTCAACCACCGTTGCAGTTCCAACGTCAACCGCAACCTCACCAGCAGGCAACTCCAGTCGATCAAGCTAGAACTACACGAAAAACTCACTTTACATTACACTTCTCCAACACATCTCCTCTTATTCTTTCTTAACTTAAAGCCTTTTTCTTAGCTACACAACTTCTTTTCGCGAACTAATCGACAATTCTTCTTTCTCTTCTTCTATAGCCGCGATCGGTGCACTCTCGCAACGAGGCGGGCGGAATGTTACGGCCCTGACCACTCTATGTACAGGAGGCCATTGTGTGCCCCGCGTTGTGCACATTGCTAATTGTGCAGGACGTAGGTGTGACGTAGGCGTGAGAAGTGGGGTGGACTTTTCGTTCCACTCCTCGCAGAAGTTCCGCTCGCCCGCTCTCTTTCTCTCCAGCCTTCATACAGTGTAGACCTCCGGGAGCAGCGTTCCTTAAGCGCTACTTTAATTAAAGCCACGTGCCGAGAACAAAATTGTGACGCGAGTAAAGACCAAAGTTTAGCACACAAACACATTATTTTTGCATAGGGTTTAAGTTTGGATTAAGGGACGAGCAAACCAGCAATAAAGACTTGCTACGTTCACCGATTACACCGCATGTATGCACTTCTTCAACAAAGCCTCACCCCCACCACTCCTTGCATTTATCCGAACCCCCTGCCCCGTCTGTTACCGGACCGGGCGTTCGACCGATTCACCTGTTCGCATCGGCAGTTCAGATATCGTGGTGACGGTTAGCTAAAAAAAGAAATTTCGCTTTTTAGTATTTTAATGATATTTAAAAGCGCCATGTCATTTGTCTCCAAAGTGGAAACTTTTTCTGATATTATCTCTTAAGTCGCAGCTTCTTATTATATCAGGACAAAGCGCAGGTGCAAGGGCGACTAAATTTTGACTAACGGCAGGCACGATGTTTGAAAGAAGCAAGTACCTAATTTCTAAACCTTTTGCGTTCTGTGACATGAAAAAGTCGCGCAGACGCAAGTGTAAATAGACTTTCGGGAATGACGAGCTCGACATTTCTTATTTTAAGGATATTAAAATGTTGTGTTACATGCTATTACTTTTAAACGCGGCGCAGGAGCAACGGGGACTAGATTTTTTATAAGACCTAGGTGGACATCGGATATTTAGTCGGAAATTCAAAAGCGGCTTGATGGTAATTCCAAAGCTTCTGGTGCTCTCAAAGAAAAATACTGTGCATGCATAAGGGCAAGTAGATTTTCGACAAAAAGGAGCTTTCTTGCAGGTATGAAATTAAAAATTAAACACGGATAAATTGGTGGCTTCGAAACCAGCCGTGTGCTAGCAAATCAGGTAACCAGTAAAAATTTTCAAAGCGGCACCTTTATGTAACTTCGAAAGCTTACGAGCAAATTCAATTGAGAATGCAGGCACATGCTCGCGCACTTTCGCTAAAAGTGAGCTCGATAGTGGGGATTTATCAATTTTTTCGCATGCACGGCGGAAAGTTATTTGTGCTTAATCCCTGATCTCAGGATCGAAAATGTCGCATAACCTCACTCCTAGAAACTGCGATGCCTATGCTCGTGAGTCTACTTTTTAGATGTAAGGTCTTGATTCCCTTTTCCAGGCACTCGGAAAGATACCATGAGTGAAAGAGGTATTGAAAATCTTCACAAGAAATTTACGAATAACTGGAAACGCCTTCACAATCACACCCTGGGGTATTCCGTCTGCCCCCCTCGCTTGTGAGGAGAAATGTGAGATTGCTAAAACAACATCGCTTAGGTTGACAGGGTGGAATGAAAAATCCTCGTCACCAGTAGATAGAATAAATTCCATTGCATCCTTGATGTTTTCTGAGGGAAACAAAGAAATGCCGGCAAAGTGTGTGTTTAATTGTGCCAGCGTAAAACCATGAAGATTCTGTTCCTTGCGCTTTCGTAAGAGGCAGAGATTGCGCATTTCCTTCCAAATATACTTGTTAACGTCAAGAGCATCTGATAGTTGTCTGTGGAGGAATGAGTTTCGCTCTTGAGAGATATGCACGTCGACCTCATTACTAACTCGAAGAAAGTCGCTAAGCAACACCGCACGCCCGGTGCGTTTGTAGCGTTTATGGGTGGCGTCACGTTTATCAACCAATTGCCTCAGTTCAGGACCAAACCAAGGAGCATAGTTTTTCTTTGGAATTATAATTTTTGAAGGAGATAATTTATCAATGACAAGATTTAAGTTAATGTTCAAATTTTCTAAGGTTCCCTTCAGATCAGATTCGATAGAATTCATGCTCCTCCAATCACAGCTACCCAGCAGCTCATTTAACATATCAAAACAAATATTTTTAAAATTCCTGCAAGAAAAAGATTCCCTTACAGGTACTGAAACGAAATTATTCATAGTAACGTCGATAATAGCGCGTTTACCAAAGCAGGCCAAGCATTCATTCTCATACGCTAGAACTTCGTCATTTTCGTCCGTGAGGATCAAGTCGATCCATGTGTGAGATGTTGACGTTTTATGATGGGTTGGACCGTGTTGAACGATTTGTAAAACCGACTCCTTGGTAAAAATCCTAACAGTATACGCATCAGCATCAGCCATCGAGAGATCAGCATTCAAATCTCCCATGATAAATGTGTGACTATACTCGCAGGTAAGATCACGCAAAACGCTAAAAAAGTCGGTGTATTTTTGCATAGCTACGTGGGGAGGTTTATAAATAACACCAATTAAAATGTGCGCAGAATCGCCTCTCTGTGCATGACAGAATAAATACTCAGGAGTAGAGGATTTTCCCAGTACTTGAGGGTTAGAGCAAGTTAGTATTTTGATTTTGTAGTCATTGCGCACATACAGGGCAACTCCGCCACGATTTGTATTACGATCTTGCATAACCACATAGTAGCCAGCAATTTGAATGACACTATCGTCGGCAACCGGACGCAGCCAAGTCTCTGCGATTCCAGAGAAGTGGTAGGAGGGATCCTCAGACAAGTACATGCGGAGGTTGTTTAAACATGGTCTTACGAAATTTATGTTTAAGAACCCCGCCTTAAGAAAACTGCCACCCCTTGTCCCTTTAGCAGGTAACAGCCCTAGTCACGGAGCCTGCGCCAACCCAGTAGCCTGTACTACTCCCTGCTTCCTGTTTGTCTTGTTACTACTAATAGTTGCACCATTTCGTGCTTTCGTATCAGGTTGACCGTGAGCAGCCTGGCACGCAGTGTGAATGGCCTGCAATTCAGCGCTCACCTCCCTTGTACCTAGCCAGGAATCTACCGCCGGAATGCCAAATATACTTAAAGCCCATTTTCTGGGCAATGGACCTCAGGCATTTGAAAGCCTGGAACTTCTCATGAGTTAATTTTTCATTAATGAAAATTTTATGATTTGGCATGCAGGCGGCCGAGGCCGGACAAAGCAATTCACAATCGATATCATCAGTTGTTAAATAGCTACTGGTGAGCGCATGCCTGGCCCGCATGACATCCCTGACCAGGTCAGAGCTACCAAACCAAACCACACAAGATGGCGGTGCACCAAATCGCAAGTCCAAGCCTCCCTCTGTCCCCAGTCGGATCTCGAGCCAGCAAGACGCGTGCCTCAAGAATGTTGTCCTTAGCAAAGGAAGGAGATACAACTTTGAGTACCGCGAAAGTAATGCCGTTCATTTCGTCTGCTGATGCATTATAATCTTTCTTTAAAATACCATTTATAATAACCTCACAGGACTCAGAACCATAATCCCCCGTGCCTGCTACAGCGGTTTCCAGGCCCAATCGAGAGGATGGAGTTTGCCAAGACACATTGCTGTCGACAGAATAGGGTAGAGCTGCCAGACTTACTAACTATATCACAGACTTTGGTCTCAATTATACCAGACACCGTATGAGCGAAGCTGTTTAATGCTTTGTCCAATTTATTTTTAAGTATTTCATTGTCCTCGAAAAGCAGCCTACTACTTGTACTTATTTCATTTATTAACAAGTTTTGTTTGTTTATATGCTCCTCGAGAGCAGAAACCCGCATACACAGCTCCATCTTGTCATTATTATGTACATTTGTACCTGCGTCAAAAAGCGCATTAGAGGTGATGTGCAATACGGGGCCCTGGCTTCCACGGGACCTATGCTTATTCAGCTGCATCTCAAGTAAATCAAATCTATTTAAAAAGAGTTCCAGCGTGCTCACCGGCAACAGGATATGTGTCGCACTAATTAGATTTACATCCCCCAACGTTGGGGAGGTACCTGCATGGTGGCCGGAGTTTACGCCGCTTTCATGTTCATAATTTTTCCTTCTTCTAAGCCTTGGACTGATAATGGTGATAATGAAGGCACCTGCGCGGCAGTGACCCGCCCAGCACTGTCACTCAGCTGTGTTTCGGGCGCCTGCAGGCAGTTGTCCAGCACAACATCTCTCTCTGGCTCTCCTGGCCCCTGCGCTCCGGCTGCCCGTGCCGCGGACTCAGCGCTGATAGCAAGCAGCAAGCCAGACGCATGGACGCTGCTGTTGCGCGACGAAAGTTTGGTGATAGCAGGCGTCAACTAGCCAAGTGGCGCGCGATGGTGGAGGGAAATAGTTACGGTATTGAGCGTACGTCGCACAGTGGTCTCAAATGTCCAAAAAGTGATCAAAATTGTTGTGTCACTATTTAAAAGTGAAAAATTATAATTCAATACATGGATTTTTTAGCTTAGCACCTAAGCTATCAAACTGCGTTTCCCTCGAAACCATACCACACGTCCAACATTTGCCAACAATACCAAAAATCCGATAATTATGGTTTTTCAAATTTCAACGATTTTAAAGTATAAATTTTTAGTTTATAGTCAATTTAAAGATTTAAAAAAATCAATTTCAATTGTATATGCAAATCGTTACGATCTGGTACTTAAATATATTGATAAAAAATCTAAATATACCAAAATATCGTACCTAAAGCGTTAAAAGTTCGATCAAATAATATAATAGTATTTGATATCCTAATTTCGGTTGTTCTGATATTTTTTTGAAAAAATCTACAAATTGTACCTTCTAATTATGTACCCTAGAAAAAATTTTAAAATGTTTAGATTTTTTATCAATATATTTAAGTACAAGATCGTAACGATTTGCATATGCAATTGAAATTGATTTTTTAAAATCTTTAAATTGACTATAAACTAAAACTTTATACTGCTTAAATCGTTGAAATTTGAAAAACCATAATTATCGGATTTTTTGGTATTGTTGACAAATTTTGGACGTGCGGTATGGTTTTGAGGGAAACGCAGTTTGATAGCTTAGATGCTAAGCTAAAAAAATCCATGAATTGAATTATAATTTTTCACTTTTAAATAGTAACACAACAATTTTGATCACTTTTTGGACATTTGAGACCACTGTGCGTCATTGCGAGAGCGACGCACGCTTCCTGACCTGCGCGCTCTTCGGCTTGAGAAAATTGGATGCCTTTGCTGTTGCTGATGGCTGCTCCTCGATGCGGCATAAATCACACGGGTCATCTTTTTTCTTGTCGGATCACTTGGAATGGCACGGCCGACCACATATCGGACACAATCCCAGCTGCCTCGTCGATAATACACTACATACGACAAACCTTTTCTCCATACTCCACAACAAAACCAAAACACACGGTCACTTCTGTTGATGTTGACAGCTTTCCATCTGCTACCGGTTACCCACAGAATTCAAAAATTCGTCGTTCAGATGCTTAGAGAGCTGCTGCAGTAGAACCGTACATTGACGGGCCGTGTGCTACAGTGCAATGAAGGAGTGATGAGTAGTTAATGTAGATGAGTGGTGTTGAAGTGTTGTCACCCACCGACGATTAAAGCCAAGATGTGCTCGTTGGTGGTAGCTACGACTGTTGTCGGCCTTGGAGTTTAGGGTAAGCGTCTTCAATAGAAAAGTAGCTCCTGACTCATAGAACACCATGTAAAATATGGGCCCTTAGGGGAAGAGCTTCAGAGCCGGTGAAGCTACTTTCCTGTTAACAAAGCACCGTCCAGAGAGAGAGAGGGGGGAGGGAGGAGGGGGAGAGAGAGCGCTCTGTGCATGCTGCATGCTCAAGCACGATTAGATGATCGGTATAAGTGAGCTCGACCATCCGTATTTCAAAAGATATTTTAGAACAGTATATCGGCGTGCTTTTCGCTAACCATAAACTCGATTTTAGGTATTTTGGAAATATTATAGATTACTAATAGATAAGCGGGACGGGTTCTGGCTCAGTGAGCCAGAACCCGTCCAACGTTCTGGCTCACTGAGCCAGAACCCGTCCAACATTCTGGTGCAGTGAGCCAGAACCAGCCCACCATTTTCGGTCGTGATTTTCAGCGAGCGAAAATCGACCGAGCCAGAACCCGTCCGACATTCTGGTGCAGTGAGCCAGCTCACCATTTTCGGTCATGATTTTTCCCCGAGCAAAAATTGACCGTCACGCATGCCAATTTTTAAAACTGCACGCTCAAAGCGAGAGCGCGAGCAGCGAGAGAGTGCGTATGCATACTGCGAGAGTGCACGCATTCGCTCGCAATTTATTTTAATCTTTTATACCTACCGCGTTCAGGTAAAGAATTGGTATTCGTGAAATACTTTTGAGAATACTGTTTCCATTTCGAATCCTCCTTTTTCTCCTGTTTAGAATCAAGAAGAGGAGTATAAGCGTTTGAACTTGTGTTTTGACCCATCTTGTTCGACGTCAGGGACACGAATGAAGCATTTACTCCCAATCCATAGACGTCTTGCACGTTTCGTAGAATTTTTTCAGAAGTTTAACGTTATGAAGAGCACAACTGGTTTTGTAGGCGCACTCGTGGTTTGGGCAAACTGTTACAAGCTTGATCTTATCCAACGGTGGAAAATCCATCTCCGTTACATCGTGGACGTTGAATTTGAAACGTTCGAGCCATTTTTTCTTGATGGAGCCCATAACGAGTATCTGACTCGCATCATGCAGACATTCTCGAAGAATACTTCCGATGTCGGTGTAGGGACCCCTGACTTCCAAGAAATACCGTGATAGAACTTCTTCAGCCAAATATTTTCTCCCTTATACTTATCGGTAAGCCGTTTCCAAGGAAATGGTTCCTTGAATAAAAAGATTAGAGGTTGGGTATCTTCGCCCAACGGAACTATTGCCAGTTCTTTCAAAACTAAATCATTAACAGGCTGTTTGAAGCCCTGCATATCGACGATGTATTTCATTTTTACACAAGCTTCTTCACGTCACCGCTGACTGGACTATACTGAACGATACGGTCGTGCAGAATGAGACAATACGCGGATGTTCCAGCTGGAAAATTATCTCTCGATTCAAACTCTAAACGCACGTCCACGGGAGCGTTTTTCAATGACTCATTTTGTTTGGAACAATCTATCACTATCGAAGGTAAGTATTTTATAAAATCTACTTTATTCAAAAGAGGTTCAGGATTTTTTCATAATAAGCACTCTGAAAATTTGCATACATGTATAGTGTACTGGTTACGATGTATATTTAAATTTAAATTTCCATACGGATAACATTGCGAATTTAAAGAGTTTAACATTACTTACGTGGCAATGATCGAACTGACTCGCATTTACCTGCCTCCAAGATTTTCTATTCGTTTGAAAAGCAAAAATAATGAAGCGTGGTTTTTCCAATGGATTGGATGTTTCAACAGTCCAAACGTGTCTCGGAGAAGATGGAAGGAGGGGATATTCGTAGAATTCCCAACTGCGGTAGCTCATAACCACAGGTCTGTTTTTCTCGATGTAATTGAATAGAGGAATCTTTCGCTTTTCGGAGAGAAATATGTATGGCATCAACCACTCTATCTTCGTGAGCTCAATTTTAAATTCTTCATAAGTATTGTCTGATCCTGCTGTCTGTATGATGGCATTGATATCATTTCTCGATCTCGTGAGTATGAGTTCGTGTTTAAAACTTACTAAAATTTTTCTATAATATTCGGCAAATCCAAGAATCATGCAGAGAGGTATAGACAGGTCGAAGTAACCATCATCATACCTGATTTCTTCAAACATATGACAGATGGCGTTGTTGACTAACATAGAACGTTGGAGTGCTGTACGATCCGGTTTAACTAGTTTACAACATATATGTATTGAACTTCGTGATGGTAGAAGACATAAATCCTGATGTTGAATGGCGATACGAATTTCGTCGCTGTTTCCAAACGATGACGTGGTGTAGGGCTGATGTGCATGAAGTTCGTAGTGAGTCACTGACTCATCAAATGTTACAGGTGACTGAATGGTTAGAATTTCTTCCATCTTTTTGTAGACAACAGAAAAAAATACAAGTTATTTTCCACCAGCGACCACTCTTAGATCAAGACTTCTCAGGAACTGAATGTTTTGCCGTGTTAGCGCTCTGCTTGCTCGCGGACGACTGACGGTCTGTCGACATGTTGAGTTCTTTATATAGCCCCTACTGACCTTGCTATTGTAAACGATCCACATCACACTTGCTTGATGTGAACTCTGATTGTGATTACTTCTTCTCGAAAATTAACTAAACGTCCGTGTTGATCAACTATGAGTATTTGTAAGTGATCTATGCTTTTAACTGTAACTGGAAGGTAAATGACCTGTGAGGGTACTTCAATGATCTTATATCCTGGCGGAACTGCTGGAAAGAATTCGTGTATCGTGTGAACCTTAGAGTTGTTTATATATGCGCCTGAAGTAATATTACACTCGACTCGCAACGGGTTGATCTTGAGGATAGTTACAGGCAAATCTGAATTATGTATGAAATTAGCTTCTAGAACGCGTTTGGTGAAGCCAAGTAGTTGACCAATAGAGTCTTGAGGACAAAAATCAATATAATGACTACACTTAATAACACTACGAAGTGTATTGTTGTTTGGCTTCAGACTGAATGAAATGCCTTTGGGTGCTAAAGTTTCACGGAGAAAATTTGCTATATCCTCTATCTCGTAACTACCAGTTGGTAAAAAGAATTCTTCTTTACCCACGTAAAACTTATTATTGCCTGTATCGATATTTGGTATAGAATTGAAGGTTAAAAGTTCAACTAAACCGAGAACGTAATTTTTGTTTGATGAAAGTTCAATAGGTGGAAAATACTGTACTTCGAGAACTGATGAAATACCGGAGAGACTTAACGTCAATGTATTCTCCATGACTATTCAATGTAGAATGATTAAACTATCATTGCATTCACTTTTATATAGTCCGACCTAACTTGTTACACAAGAACTTGAGACAGAGGTGACCACAGTTGAACGTATTGTAATCTTGATATGTCTCGTGATTATATTTAACCTCATTCACACGAAGATACAGCATTAAATCAATAGGTGGTTGAAGATCTCCAAAACTATCAAAGTAAAGTACAGTCTCACCACGTTTGCGATATGCTACCCAATGCATTCCAGGTCCATCTTTATCATCTAAATTTACAATGGCTGATCCCCGATTATGAGGTCCGCTTATAGGTAAGGCATTACGCATAAAGACTCCGCGAAAATATGGGATTTTTAGAATTTTAGCATACTTAATTAGGTCGAGATCTGTGAGAGGCCTCTGTGGTAATCTCAGTTCGAGGTTCTTTTTTTTTCTCCAACCTGAATTTTTTTTATTAGCGCCTATTCGAAGACCTGCACCTGTTTTATACGGTTTCAGAAAGAGACCTTTTCCCAATGCTATTTCTTCCATTTTCATGTTATGTCTTTGATTCTCATCTAATTGTTTTTTAGCTGTACTCGCATCATTAACCGATTTTGCTATGCCAGCAGCACCATCAGCCATAGCCCCAACAGCACTCAGACCAGCAAATATTGGTACGAGAAATGGTAGGAAACCACCTACTTTTGAGGGTACACGTAAAACGCGTGGAATTATAATTTTACTTTTTCCACCTGCTTTCTTGACAGCAGAACGAGCACCTTTCAAAGCAGAGAGAGTCACCTTACGGGCTGAGTTACTTTTAACCATTGATTTTGACGCAGCTTTTATTATATTCTTTAGCCTCGTGGGTTGCTATCTCTTTACACGCATTCCGAGTTTGGATTTGGCTTTCATAATATTTGTAATTGTATAAGCAGCTACTTTCTCACCAATACTTGAATCTTTAGCCTTAACTCTCTGCCACGCCTTATCTGCTAAAACTCTATCCGGGTTGTTTCTAGACTCAATGTTTTCTCTGTTCTCAGAATAAGTTAGGTCGTGCTCTTGACAAGCTCTATCAAGTAGATTGATACCTTTATCACCTCGAGCAAAATGTTTTGCTAACTTAGTACCTGGTCCGCAGTACTGATATCCTGGTAAATGAAGTTCTATTGGAAGGCTGTTGAGAATTTTATTGATCAAACCGCGACCTCGTCGTCTGTATACGATCATCACGCCACGAAGGTTCGATGAAGACTGAACCCCGCGAGTATAAAGGCGCTCTATTTATAGCCGCACGATCAGTTGCGATCGAGACCTCGTAGTGTACACATGAATTTCAAGGAACAGCCTGTTCAGCTTCCGGAATTGAATTTTGATAATATCGTGGAGCAAGAAAAAAAAATACAAAGCGGCATGGAGACTTACTTCCAAGCAGTATTAGAGCTGTATTTTGTGGACCGTCAAATTGTGGAAAAACCAATAGTTTGCTTGCACTTATTACACATCCCAATGGTGTTAGATTTGAGAATGTTTATACATATTCAAAATCTTTGAATCAACCGAAGTATAAATTTCTTTAGAAACTTATAGAACCGTTAGAGGGCGTGTAGTATTTCTCCTATAGCGAACACGATGAGGTTATAGCTCCTGAAAATGCTCTTCCGAACTCTATCATTATATTCGATGACATAGCTTGTGAAAAACAAAACAATGTTAAAGCATTTTTCTGTATGGGTAGACATAAAAATGTAGATTATTTTTATCTTTGTCAGTCATATGCTCACATTCCAAAGCATCTCGTCAGGGATAATGTAAATCTTTTGGTAATTTTTCGGCAAGATGATGTTAATTTAAAACACTTGTATGAAGATCATGTTAATTCTGATATGACTTATACACAGTTCAAAGATTTATGTGTTAAATGTTGGAGAGATGAGAAATATGGATTTCTAATGATTGACAAGGATAGTCTAATCAATGGAGGAAGATATCGTAAGGGCTTTGACTGTTTTGCTATAAATATGGGCGGCACTTAGTCTTACAATCACAGTCTACAACTGAACGTTGAAGCGTCAACATGTCAGAATTCGCTCGCAAAAAGGATATACTTCATGAGCTTGTAAAAGCTCGCAATGCAGTTAAACGTAAATATAATTTGTTGAAGTATGGAAAAGATACTTTTGAGAAAACAATGAAAGATACTTTCAAACCAATCGTTGATCCACTTGAGAAGCTCGTAGCCAAACAGTCCAAAGAAGCATTGAGTAGAGCTATTAAACATAATGAAAAGTATATGATTATTTATGAGAGTGTGTGAATGAATATGTATGTAAATGAGAGTGAATGAATGACTGAAATTGTATGTAAATGAGAGTGAATGAATGAATGAATATGTATGTAAATGAATGATTAGGAAATTATACGAATGAAAGAGAAAATGGTGAGAGCCCCAACCTACGCTCCCTACCTATGAGGAACAACCGAACATTTTTCCTCTCCATAAACTTTCTCTGTCTTTCTTATTTTTTTATGACAATATTTATTAATAAATTATATAAACATAGAATTTACTAAAATATTTTATTGAAAAAAAAAAACATCATTATAGCTTAAACTTAGCGAATATTACCATTGCTAGATAATTTGGTACAATATAACATTTCAAACATTAATTTATGATTCCGGCATTGCGAAGTTCGCTGAGAATAAAATGGATTTCACCATAGTTAGCTATTATTCCTACGTTTTGTTTAGCAATGAGTACTCGTAAGCGATCAACTAATTTGTTAGGATCATCCCAGACGTCCAGTTCGTATGCAGTTGTATCATTTGTAACTTCTTCTTCTTCTTCGTCACTTGTCCAATGTCTACTTTTACTTTCACGTTGATATCTCCGATTAATACAGTTATAATTCTTTTTATTACGAATTCTTCTAGGTGAATATTAATTGGTTCAGATATCTGATACATCTTCAGTAGAATGATTAGGTTCGTAATACTTATTGGGCTCATTAGATGTTTGAAGAGGTGAGTTAATTCTAGGGTCAACAATTACAAGATTCTTTAGGAGACTGAATATTGGTTCAAATATCTTTTTTGCTGCCACTTCATTAGTTTCCTCAATCCTTTGTTTCTTTCTTGCATTTTTAACTACGTTAACATTATCTTCCTCTTCTCGAGATAATGATGAGTGACATTTTACAAACGAATTTTCGAACATCGGAGCAATAAAATTATAAAATTTCTTACTCTTTAGTTTTCGAATCGACTCATTCACGCAATAGTGCTTTTTGTGAG
Source organism: Torymus aiolomorphi (assembly GCA_036365515.1). Lineage (NCBI taxonomy): Eukaryota > Metazoa > Arthropoda > Insecta > Hymenoptera > Torymidae > Torymus > Torymus aiolomorphi. The sequence continues at coordinate 163,491,349 of CM070875.1, read as the reverse complement.
CGCTCGAAACTTCAAGAATGATACGATAATTATCCAAATCATCCGAATTGATAAACGTTCATTCGGAAGTTTTTTGAATAGTAATTGCAGTAATCCTACAGACAAACGATAGTTCCATTCCTTTACCTGGACAAAGTCACCTTCAAACTTTATTGGAGAATTTCCGATTATAAGTAAATTTCCACGTTTGTAAACGCCATAAATATTATCGAGACATCTCCTAGAATTTTCGTTCAATATCGTTACATATTTTTTGACAATTTTTCTAATTTTACGATTATTGGAGCTACCAATATTGTTACGGCCATATCTCATATTAGATGCTTCGATTTCAGAAGTTTCCATATCATTAGCTGTATCAAAAAATTCAGCACTTTTTGTCAACCCTAATAAAGACTGTGATTTTTGCACTATGGAATTCTGAAAATTTCTAATAACATCCTGTGTGTATGACATGTTTATGCTTCAATAGTTACACATCAACTGAATAAATATACAGCCAACATCCTTTTTATACTTTTATGCCATAGAGTAACACATGTATATCAAAGAGTAGCCCCTTTTATGTCATAGAGTAACACATTTTATGTCATAGAGTAACACATTTTTGAACTTTTATATCAAAGAGTAACACCTTTTATGTCATAAAGTAGCACCATTTTGAAATTTTATACCAAAGAGTAACACCTTTTATGTCATAGAGTAGCACCTTTTTGAACTTTTAGATCAAAGAATAGCACGTTTCTGAACTTTTATATCAAAGAGTAGCACCTTTTAGAAGTTTTACATCAAAGAGTAACACCTTTTTGGGAAAAATAAATAAAGGAAGTTTATAGAGGGGTAGCTGCTAATGGCTGTACCTCACAGGTGAAAGCTATAGTTGGGGTTATCAACACTTCCAAAATAAATTTTTAAAATTTTTACAGGGTTCGTTTATTAATGCAGCTGTTGTGGGAACTATCAAATCCAAGCCATTTAACGTAAACTTTATAACCGCGTTTTTTCACAATTTTTTCTACTAGGTACACATCGGAATACTTAACCATTTGTAGTTCAGCTTCATAAAAACCTCCAGTTATAGGCTGTTCGCGATAATCTTCAAATGATAAGTAACAGGATTTGTAGAAGCTACTTTTATTATGCTAAATATCTCAGTTGACGAATTTGGAGTATATCCTTTTTTTCAAAAACTTGTTTGATTTTGCTCACACGTACTTTGTCACCCGATTTGGAATTTAGACTTCTTTTTACGCGTTTCACTTGCAAATTTTTCTCTTAAACTATTTTCACAGCTCTTTGTCACATCTTCGGGCTTCATTCCAGTTGTTCTATGTTTTTTCTTATTATAAGCTGTCACTAAATCGGGCAAGATATCCAACCACTTGTAGTTTCCACGTAGACTAAATTTCTTCCACATCTCATTTTTTCAACGTTCTATTGAAGCGTTCGCATATCGAAGCTTTGAGATTACTGTGCGTGGAGTAGAGATTTATCTTATACTTTGTCATGAGTGTTTGAAAATTCTTGTTGTAGAATTCTTTTCTTTTTTCAGTATAGAGATTCTTCGGTACTCGACCACTTTCGCGCAACACAGACTTCACAGCTGCTGTTACACCTTTACCTGTTTTCTTTTTCACAGGAATTGCCCATGCGTATTTGGAAAATATGTCGATGACTGTCAGCATGTACCAGTAACCTTTATTTTTTCGCGCATATGATTGCATTTCGACGAGATCAACTCTACTTTAATAGCTCTACTCAATGCTTCTTTGGACTGTTTGGCTACGAGCTTCTCAAGTGGATCAACGATTGGTTTGAAAGTATCTTTCATTGTTTTCTCAAAAGTATCTTTTCCATACTTCAACAAATTATATTTACGTTTAACTGCATTGCGAGCTTTTACAAGCTCATGAAGTATATCCTTTTTGCGAGCGAATTCTGACATGTTGACGCTTCAACGTTCAGTTGTAGACTGTGAATGTAAGACTAAGTGCCGCCCATATTTATAGCAAAACAGTCAAAGCCCTTACGATATCTTCCTCCATTGATTGGACTATCCTTGTCAATCATTAGAAATCCATATTTCTCATCTCTCCAACATTTAACACATAAATCTTTGAACTGTGTATAAGTCATATCAGAATTAACATGATCTTCATACAAGTGTTTTATATTAACATCATCTTGCCGAAAAATTACCAAAAGATTTACATTATCCCTGACGAGATGCTTTGGAATGTGAGCATATGACTGACAAAGATAAAAATAATCTACATTTTTATGTCTACCCATGCAGAAAAATGCTTTAACATTGTTTTGTTTTTCACAAGCTATGTCATCGAATATAATGATAGAGTTCGGAAGAGCATTTTCAGGAGCTATAACCTCATCGTGTTCGCTATAGGAGAAATACTACACGCCCTCTAACGGTTCTATAAGTTTCTAAAGAAATTTATACTTCGGTTGATTCAAAGATTTTGAATATGTATAAACATTCTCAAATCTAACACCATTGGGATGTGTAATAAGTGCAAGCAAACTATTGGTTTTTCCACAATTTGACGGTCCACAAAATACAGCTATAATACTGCTTGGAAGTAAGTCTCCATGCCGCTTTGTATTTTTTTTTCTTGCTCCACGATATTATCAAAATTCAATTCCGGAAGCTGAACAGGCTGTTCCTTGAAATTCATGTGTACACTACGAGGTCCCGATCGCAACTGATCGTGCGGCTATAAATAGAGCGCCTTTATACTCGCGGGGTTCAGTCTTCATCGAACCCTCGTGGTGTGATGATCGTATACAGACGACGAGGTCGCGGTTTGATCAATAAAATTCTCAACAACCTTCCAATAGAACTTCATTTACCAGGATATCAGTACTGCGAACCAGGTACTAAGTTAGCAAAACATTTAGCTCGAGGTGATAAAGGTATCAATATACTTGATAGAGCTTGTCAAGAGCAAGACCTAACTTATTCTCAGAACAGAGAAAACATTGAGTCTAGAAACAACGCGGATAGTGTTTTAGCAGATAAGGCGTGGCAGAGAGTTAAGGCTAAAGATTCAAGTATTGGTGAGAAAGTACCTGCTTATACAATTACAAATATTATGAAAGCCAAATCAAAACTCGGAATAGGTGTAAAGAGAAAGCAACCCACGAGGAATATAATAAAAGCTGCGTCAAAATCAATGGTTAAAAGTAACTCTGCTCGTAAGGTGACTCTCTGTGCTTTGAAAGGTGCTCGTTCTGCTGTCAACAAAGCAGGTGGAAAAAGTAAAATTATAATTCCACGCGTTTTACCGGTACCCTCAAAAGTAGGTGGTTCCCAACCGTTTCTCGTACCAATATTTGCTGGTCTGAGTGCTGTTGGGGCTGTGGCTGGTAGTGCTGCTGGCATAGCAAAATCGGTTAATGATGCGAGTACAGCTAAAAAACAATTAGAAGAGAATCAAAGACATAACATGAAAATGGAAGAAATAACATTGGGAAAGGGTCTCTTTCTGAAAACGTATAAAACAGGTACAGGTCTTCGTATAGGCGCTAATAAAAAAAAATTCAGGTTGGAGAAAAAAAAAGAACCTCGAACTGAGATTACCACAGAGGCCTCTCACAGATCTCGATCTAATTAAGTATGCTAAAATTCTAAAAATCCCATATTTTCGCGGAGTCTTTATGCGTAATGCCTTACCTGTAAGCGGACCTCACAATCGGGAATCAGCCATTGTAAATTTAGATGATAAAGATGGACCTGGAATGCATTGGGTAGCATATCGCAAACGTGGTGAGACTGTACTTTACTTAGATAGTTTTGGAGATCTTCAACCACCTATTGATTTAATGCTGTATCTACGTGTGAATGAGGTTCAATATAATCACGAAAGATATCAAGATTACAATACATTCAACTGTGGTCACCTCTGCCTCAAGTTCTTGTGTAACAAGTTAGGTCGGACTATATAAAGGTGAATGCAATGATAGTTTAATCATTCTACATTGAATAGTCATGGAGAATACATTGACGTTAAGTCTCTCCGGTATTTCATCAGTTCTCGAAGTACAGTATTTTCCACCTATTGAACTTTCATCAAACAAAAATTACGTTCTCGGTTTAGTTGAACTTTTAACCTTCAATTCTATACCAAATATCGATACAGGCAATAATAAGTCTTACGTGGGTAAAGAAGAATTCTTTTTACCAACTGGCAGTTACGAGATAGAGGATATAGCAAATTTTCTCCGTGAAACTTTAGCACCCAAAGGCATTTCATTCAGTCTGAAGCCAAACAACAATACACTTCGTAGTGTTATTAAGTGTAGTCATTATATTGATTTTTGTCCTCAAGACTCTATTGGTCAACTACTTGGCTTCACCAAACGCGTTCTAGAAGCTAATTTCATACATAATTCAGATTTGCCTGTAACTATCCTCAAGATCAACCCGTTGCGAGTCGAGTGTAATATTACTTCAGGCGCATATATAAATAACTCTAAGGTTCACACGATACACGAATTCTTTCCAGCAGTTCCGCCAGGATATAAGATCATTGAAGTACCCTCACAGGTCATTTACCTTCCAGTTACAGTTAAAAGCATAGATCACTTACAAATACTCATAGTTGATCAACACGGACGTTTAGTTAATTTTCGAGAAGAAGTAATCACAATCAGAGTTCACATCAAGCAAGTGTGATGTGGATCGTTTACAATAGCAAGGTCAGTAGGGGCTATATAAAGAACTCAACATGTCGACAGACCGTCAGTCGTCCGCGAGCAAGCAGAGCGCTAACACGGCAAAACATTCAGTTCCTGAGAAGTCTTGATCTAAGAGTGGTCGCTGGTGGAAAATAACTTGTATTTTTTTCTGTTGTCTACAAAAAGATGGAAGAAATTCTAACCATTCAGTCACCTGTAACATTTGATGAGTCAGTGACTCACTACGAACTTCATGCACATCAGCCCTACACCACGTCATCGTTTGGAAACAGCGACGAAATAAGTATCGCCATTCAACATCGGGATTTATGTCTTCTACCATCACGAAGTTCAATACATGTATGTGGTAAACTAGTTAAACCGGATGGTACAGCACTCCAACGTTCTATGTTAGTCAACAACGCCATCTATCATATGTTTGAAGAAATCAGATATGAGATAAATGCCATTGAAATTGATAAATGTAAAAATGTAGGGTTAACTACTCTCATAAAAGGTTGGGTTTCTCTCAATCCTAGTCAAAAGTGGTCATCGAGAACGCTGGGTGGCTCGATGTAGAAAAAACGCAAAAACTTAACAACGATGATGGTTACTTCGACCTGTCTATACCTCTCTGCATGATTCTTGGATTTGCCGAAGAATATAGAAAAATTTTAGTAAATGTTAAACACGAACTCATACTCACGAGATCGAGAAATGATATCAATGCCATCATACAGACAGCAAGACCAGACAATACTTATGAAGAATTTAAAATTGAGCTCACGAAGATAGAGTGGTTGATGCCATACATATTTCTCTCCGAAAAGCGAAAGATTCCTCTATTCAATTACATCGAGAAAAACAGACCTGTGGTTATGAGCTACCGCAGTTGGGAATTCTACGAATATCCCCTCCTTCCATCTTCTCCGAAACACGTTTGGACTGTTAAAACATCCAATCAGTTGGAAAAACCACGCTTCATTATTCTCGCTTTTCAAACGAATAGAAAATCTCGGAGGCAGGTAAACGCGAGTTCGATCATTGCCACATAAGTAATGTTAAACTCTTTAAATTCGCAATGTTATCCGTATGGAAATTTAAATTTAAATATACATCGTAACCAGTACGCTATACTGTATGATATATATGCAAATTTTCAGAGTGCTTATTATGAAAAAAATCCTGAACCTCTTTTGAATAAAATAGATTTCATAAAATACTTACCTTTGATAGTGATAGATTGTTCCAAACAAAACGAGTCATTGAAAAACGCTCCCGTGGACGTGCGTTTAGAGTTTGAATCGAGAGATAATTTTCCAGCTGGAACATCCGCGTATTGTCTCATTCTGCACGACCGTATCGTTCAGTATAGTCCAGTCAGCGGTGACGGGAAGAAGCTTGTGTAAAAATGAAATACATCGTCGATATGCAGGGCTTCAAACAGCCTGGTAATGATTTCGTTTTGAAAGAACTGGCAATAGTTCCGTTGGGCGAAAATGCCCAACCTCTAATCTTTTTATTCAAGGAACCATTTCCTTGGAAACGGCTTACCGATAAGTATAAGGGAGAAAATATTTGGCTGAAGAAGTTCTATCACGGTATTTCTTGGAAGTCAGGGGTCCCTACACCGACATCGGAAGTATTCTTCGAGAATGTCTGCATGATGCGAGTCAGATACTCATTATGGGCTCCATCAAGAAAAAATGGCTCGAACGTTTCAAGTTCAACTTCCAAGATGTAACGGAGATGGGTTTTCCACCGTTGGACAAGATCAAGCTTGTAACAGTTTGCCCAAACCACGAGTGCGTCTAGAAAACCAGCTGTGCTCTTCATAACGTTAAACTTCTGAAAAAATTCTACGAAACGTGCGAGACGTCTATGGATTGGGAGTAAATGCTTCATTCGTGTCCCTGACGTCGAACAAGATGGGTCAAAACACAAGTTCAAGCGCTTATACTCCTCGTCTTGATTCTAAGCAGGAGAAAAAGGAGGATTCGAAATGGAAACAGTATTCTCAAAAGTATTCCACGAATACCAATTCTTTACCCGAACGCGATAGGTATAAAAGATTAAAATAAATTGCGAGCGAACGCGTGCACTCTCGCAGTATGCATACGCACTCTCTTGCTGCTCGCGCTCTCGCTTTGAGCGTGCAGTTTTAAAAATTGTCATGCGTGACGGTCAATTTTCGCTCGGGGAAAAGTCATGACCGAAAATGGTGGGCTGGCTCACTGCACCAGAATGTCGGACGGGGTCTGGCTCGGTCGATTTTCGCTCGCTGAAAATCACGACCGAAAATGGTGGGCTGGTTCTGGCTCACTGCACCAGAATGTTGGACGGGTTCTAGCTCGGTCGATTTTCGCTCGCTGAAAATCATGACCGAAAATGGTGGGCTGGTTCTGGCTCACTGCACCAGAATGTTGGACGGGTTCTGGCTCAGTGAGCCAGAATCCGTCCAGCTTATCTACTATTACTGTAACTTACCGAATAGTAAAATATAAAATTATTATAATTTAATAAATAAATGTTTCAAAAAATTTGGTTATGAATCGATCGTAGTGTGTAATTGTTGGAGGGAAAAATACGACTGTAGGTGAGAAGATTATTTATAACAGTCTTAAACCCAAATAATCAGAAGTTGAGAGGCGCTTCAAAAGAAGGCAAAAAAGGGAGTTACGTAGACATGCAACAGTAATGAGTCGAATATTAAAAAAATTTTGTATAAAAAACAAATGTCCAGGACACGCGAAATTTACGTAAAAGAGAAAAGCACGCAAACGTGAAATAGTAAGTGACTTGATTATTTAAAAAAGTCTTAAACTGGAGAAGTTAATAACCGGAGAATACCAGGCCCACCAAAAAAAGAGAGTTACACCGGAGTGCGACAGTAAGTCGGTTATTAAAAAAAAGTCTGCGCAACTGCCTCTTCGTGCGTGGACCTTGCGTCATCCGGCTATTTCGGTTCAAGACTTTTTTAAATATTCGACTCACTGTTTCATCATGCGAGCATTGTAATGTAATGTATTATGACGGAAAATAATTCTTCGTCATTTTTCCCTCTCTCCGCATTACAGCTGTACTAACCTCCTAAGATTCTGTTACAGGTGCAGACGACGCAAAAGTACGCCTAGCCAAGGGAGAGAGAGAGAGAGAGAGAGAGAGAGAGAGAGAGAGAGAGAGAGGAGCGCCCGCGACACGGTAGACTTGAGATCGAGTCTAGATTAGTCTCACTTGGGATAGCGCCGGCGCTCCTCGCCTTGCTGCGGAATAAGATACCGCGATAGGTCCGTCAATTATGCCCCGAGTGAGAGTGTGTGAGTGTGTGGAGTGCATCCGGCCAAGTGTGAGCGGCGCCGACACTTGTGAGTGTCGGCTCGACCATTCTCTCTCTCTCTCTCTCTCTCTCTCTCTCTCTCTCTCTCTCTCTCTCTCTCTCTCTCTCTCTCTCTCTAACTCGCGGCATCTCGGGCCTCCTTAAGCGCCTGCTGATTGCGCCTCACTAAAGGTGCCCCACCCCCTTCTGACCGCGCAATAAATGCCATACGGTTTTTACATATAGCTCGCGAATAGTTATTTACCTTACCCCGTTCTCTCCTATTACTATTCAATCATTAAGATCCGCATACGGTGTGCATTGCACGAGGTGCGCCAGCCTCGCCACCGCATGCACTGTTTGTAACTGGATAATTGTCGAGCAGCCAGGGAAATAAATTATCCGTTACAAATTGGCGCCCCTCGAAAAAACCCACAGTTTACGAGAACATGGGTAGAAAAATTTGAATTCGCGCGCATCCGGAGTGCGAAAGATTGCAGCGTGCGGTGACATTAGTTCACGCAGCGCATTAGTGTATTAAACACGAGCAATTCAACACCGGTGGGGTGGATGCATTAAGCATCATCGCACTCCGGGAAAGTTAGCGAAAGCGCATCATAAATCAAGGCCATTGTCGAAGATTATATTCGACAGCCGTCGTGCACACGCGCAGCGACGGCAACCGCGGACACTGTTTACGTCGCGCGCTGACACAGGACTCGGGCCACGCAGAACTTAAACAAAGCGCGCCTTTCCAGCACACTTTTCGTACTGTGTGCTGGAGAGAGACAGGCGGCTTCGAATATTATATTCGAAGCAAAAATTATTTCGTGCGCAGCCGAATATTCTTTCACCTTAGGCGCTATTCGCGCGAGACTCAATACGCGACGCGCATATAACAACATTGCGTCTTATATACACTTACTCTTTTACTGTTCGATCACGAGTTTTGAAAGCAACATCGCATTAATAAGCGTTGATTAATTGGATGAATTTGGACACGCGTTATTGCAAAATTAATAAAAATAATTGAAATCTGTTTAAACAAGTAAACTTTTATTGTACTTTAAAATTAATAGAAAATTTTTTTTTGTCTCCACTTTCGGTAATTACCCACCGACATCAATATAAAATTGGAAGTAAATTAAAGTTTGCAATTACTTTCAAAATCACTAAATTTAATATTCAAATTAAATCAAAATTTGAATTATTGTTGAAAAAATATAAATTTGCTAACGCAAAATAATGCATGTGCTAACTCGCTGATCAAAACTCAGTATCTAGGCACACGCAACGTAGCTTGTGAATCGCGATACTTAGCATCGTGGAAACAGCAACAGCTGATCGCTCGGGAACTATCGTACCCCGATAGCAAATAACGCGAGCGCCGCATAGTCACCTAGTAGGCAGCTAGCGTAGACTATAGAATTCGGAGGCGAACTTTCGCAAAACCCTGCATTTAAGTCAGGTTGAAAAATTAGAAACACTTACCTTATTATCGATTAACGTATAAAATTTAAAATCGTACTATATTGAAATAGACACGAAATCAGAACATGAGAGTTACGAAAAACGAAATAATTTAGAACTAACAGCGAGAACACACATACGTTCTAAACTATTTCAAGAAATTCGGGTCACAAAATTATTTGAATAAAACAGATTTTCTTTTCTCTCCTCTAGTATATTGAAGTATTAAGCCTTCAATAACATTTAATAAAATAACCTTTGGAATTCTAAGTTAAACCTAATACTCTTCCAGTTAAAATTAAGACCTAAACAAATTACGCAGTTTAATAATTTATTTAATTTTCTTTAACATTCTACCTAATTTAGTAAGCAATATATTTTTTTTCTATTATAATAAAGGGATAAAATAATTTAAATCACCTAATAAAATATTCTTAGAATTTATTTACCGCGATCCACGCAAAATAAATTCACAGAATTTAACGAACGTAATTTGCTTACAGTAATAAATTATTGAATGCGTATGTTGCAAGTGCAAATCTGAATGCGACGCATTCAGACAAAGCGCAAACGACCCCACAAACAGTATAAATATTATAAATTATTATAAATTATTGGAATTTACTCCTTTTTGGTTTTGCAACAAATTGCATTTTATCAACTCAATTTTTCTTGTTGTTAAATTAACAAACAAGAAAACAAATAGAACTGGAAGAGGCAGAATTTTTCTTTCTTTTTGCTTTTTATAAATTTTTCTTTTACTCCATTCCCATTTAAATAAGGAAATATTAAAAACTTCATTGTCCTTAATATAAAAGAGACTTGATCAGCGATTAACGCAAAATAAACTTGAAAACAGCAAAGGCGTAATAGTTAAAAATTTAAACTTTAAATCCCGAATTCCTCAGCGAAGCGCATTAAGAATTTTCAGGTCAACAACATACCACTCTTAGACGACGATACATTTGAAGATATCATGGGAGTGAAAATCCAAGGCTGGATAATGAGCCTGGCAGGCGAGCCGCTCAACGATGCGCTCGAAAAATTAGAAGTTTTAAAAAGCGGCACACAGTTTGCAAAAGCGGATAGGTTATATAGGCGATTGCGAGGTGACTATACGGTGAAAGAATTCATGAGAACGGACGAAGCAGAAGACGAAGCAGAAGCGTTCGACAGAAGAAATGGAAAATTAGAAAATCTTATACAAACTCTGCCGTTCGACGCACGTACACTTGACGAGCTGGCGCAAAGGCGTGAAGCTACGAGATGCACACACCACACGCAAAGACGTCAAACGTCAACGCCACTAGACCATGTCCATACACTACTGGACCAATTGGACATGTCAATCACTCAAGTACAAGAAGAAAACGCCTGCGCGACAACACTAACAACAACCGCAGAGCAAATATGGACCGCGACAACACAAAATCAACCAGGACCGAAGCAAACGTCGCAGCAAGATATCCGCGAAGCAATAAACCTGGGAAAAGCGATATCCGAAGGTAGATTTCCAACGCCTATCACAACACAGGTAACATGGGTAAACACGCTAACGACCACGATGACAACAGCAAGTACAGCCGTAGCCATCACTGCGGGCACGTACACAATACACTCAGCCCCGCAATCCGTCTTTACGACACGAACAGCACCTACAGCCGACGACCTTGTACAATGCATGCTCACAAACGGCAAAACATACACAATGCCAAGAGCAGTAGCATGCGAAATGATGCGAATACAGGGAATCGCAAAAGACTACGACAAAGAAATAAGGCAGCTGCAGGAGCAGATATCAGACCTGATAGCGAGTACACGCCTGCACGCAATGGCAAATAAAACGACAGGCAATGAAGCGAGCATGCAAAAACATAAAACAGTGAACTTCCAGGACACGTACAGATTAGAGTACCTTGACGAAGGAAGTACACAAACGGACTCGCGCAATACAGCGACGAACGCAAATGCGCGACAGCCACCAGCGCTTAATCCGGCAGCGCAAAACTTCACACCGCAAAGGTACTATGCGAACGAGCGTAGTCCCTAACGACATCCTCAGCCTCATGCCCGTGACCGGCAAGAGTCTTGGGGGAGGGGGAGCCTCCCGAGTAACTCGCAAAGTAGATACTCGCGGGGGAAGGTACCACGCTCCATCAGTCCATAAACGTGGACGTTGGCAGTACGGTGCGGCAGTTAAAACTGCAATTCACCGGCGAGAAATGCAGCAGCATCGAGGAATTTCTCGAGCGGGTCAACGAATGCCGTTCACTCGCGCGGACAACAGACGAAGACTTGCTGAACGCTATGTCCGAGATGACGTCTGGCGTGGTAAGGCATTGATGCCGCCAAGCTCGCAAAAATTGGCGAACTTGGGAAGACCTCTGCGCCGCCGCGCGACGCTGCTATGGGGTCGACAAGCGATTCCAGCAACGACTCGTCAGCGAAACGCAAGATCGGACCCAAGGCAGAGATGAACCTGTAAGGGATTATAGTATATGCTTCCTTACGATCTTAAGTAAGTTTAAGGAGCCTTGGGATGATGAAAGACAACTCGAGCATATATATAGGAATATGCTCCCTAGTCTCCAGCGCCTGGCGCCGCGGGAGAAAGTCACCGATATAGACAAGCTCGTAGAGCTTGCACGAGAAGCGGAAGCGCTAAGGGAGGCGGAGAGGTGTTACAAACCTCCCCCAAACCCGGACGAAAGTCTGTTACTAGACGTAGCCTACAAGGGGCCCAAGCCTGCGAAAACGCAACCGCAGCGCGGCAAGAGTAGTCTGGCGGCCTTAGCGAGTAGCGCGACCCCACAAGACAAGGACGGAAAATCCGCGCCGAACGATGGCAAACCGAGCCTAGCCGCAATGGCAGACCAGTCGGCTCAGGGGCTCGACCAGCTGATTAGCCAACTGCTAGACGAAAAGCTCGCCAAACTTAATTTGAGCAGGGATCGACCATTGGGTCCTCCGCCGACAAACAGCAGCCCTTCCAAGAGGACAGGAGCATTCCGCAAGAGTGGTCGCAGTTCTTCTAATAAGCATAGGGAAAATGCCCCGGCAAGAAACGGCGAGGCGAATTACGCGCCGCCGACTCCAACTAGTGACAAGAACGCCAACAACCACCCCGGACCAAAAGAGCACATGCGGTGTTGGGGTTGTAGCTGGCCTGGCTATATTAAGCCACGCTGCCCAGAGTGCTCGGGAAAAGGCAGAGGGGGCGCGTAGATGAGGTCGCTCTCGCCCCTCCAAAACCTGACGTGACCTCAACTGCGCCTCGGCAAGGCGCTCCGGCTGCATCAACCTCTACTGAGTCGGAGGGAAATTTGAGTACGCCGGGTCAACTAGAATACTCACGATGGTATTTACCCGTGGGTCTGGGTGGATTTCGCATACGCGCACTACACGATTCAGGCGCATCTTGCACCGCAGTAGGCCCTATTGGCTTGCAGATTCCGACCGCATGTGGCAAGAAGATTACACCGCACAGCGGAAGTGGCGCAGGCCTCGCCAACGGCAAAACCGCGGCGGTGCTGGGCCACGTAGACCTGCCCTTTGACGCGGCAGGTGTGCGACATTACCTCGACGTGGTCATTCTCGGGGAATTAGACGCAGACTGTCTGCTCGGTGCCGACTTCATGCGGAAATTTAACACCGTGCTGTGACCGCGCGAATCGACGCTTAGCATCGAAGGAGTTAAAGAGCGAATTCCGCTAGAATTAGCATCACTAGCGCACGACGAAGCGAGCGCTGTTCACCTCACTTCGGTTGGCCTCGCAGATGTTGATGAAGCCCAACGGCGACAGTTGTAAGAGTTGCTCGATCAACTACTGCCCGCGAGTGATGCACCATTAGGATGCACCAGCTGGGCCGAACACAACATCAACGTCTCAAGCACTAGGCCCATAAAGCAGAAATATTATCCTGTCTCGATGAAGCTCGAGGAGGAAATGCACAGGCAAGTACGAGAGATGCTCAAGGCGGGCATTATTGTCCAATCGACCGGTGAATGGTCGAGCCCTGTTGTGATGCAACGGAAAGCGAATCGCATGTACCGATTCTGCATCGATTATTGCAAGTTGAACGCGGTAACGAAAGCGAGCGCGTACCCGCTCCCTCACATGGATGCGATTTTACGCAAGCTCCAGGATGCTCGATATATATCGACGATCGATCTAAGCAGCGCCTACCATCAAATTCCGTTGCGGAAGGAGGCGCAGACGCTAACCGCGTTTACTGTCCCGGGGATTGGCCTCTTCGAATTTACTCGAATGCCTTATGGGATAGTGGGTGGACCAGCGACCCTTCAGGAGCTTTGGGACCGTGTCATCGGCCCGGAGATGGAACCTCATGCATTCTCCTATCTGGACGATATTATTATCGTCACGGAGACGTTTGAGGAACACCTCAAGTGGCTCAGCCACGTTCTTCAGCGCATTAAAGACGCAGGTCTCACAATTAACCGGGAGAAAAGCGAGTTCTGTCGCAGCGAGATCAAGTTTCTTGGGGTCTTAGTAAACCGAGACGACTTTAAGACTGACCCGGACAAGATCGCTCCAATTTTGGAATATCCGGCGCCGAAGAATCTTAAACAGTTGAGAAGGTTCCTTGGCATGGCGTCGTGGTATCGCAAGCTCTTGCCCGACTTTGCGACGATCGCGGAGCCGCTCACGCGGTTAACAAAGCGCAACGTTGTGTACGTGTGGAGTGACGAGGAGTAATCCGCATTTGACCAGATTAAAGCTCTCATTGCGTCTGCCCCGGTATTACACAGGCCGTCGTTTGAACACCAGTTTGTAATTCAAACGGACGCGAGTGATACTGGCCTTGGAGCGGTACTCACGCAGACAATCGACGGCGAAGACGGAGTTTTATGCTTCGGAAGCCGCACGATGGCTGCGGCGAAACAGAATTATTCCGTCACGGAACGCGAATGCCTCGCAGTTGTGTGGGCGATACGCAAGTTCCGTGCTTACGTCGAAGGCTATCACTTTAAAGTGATAATGGACCATAGTAGTCTGAAATGGTTGTGCAATTTGCAGAATCCCACCGGACGCTTAGCGCGGTGGGAGCTTGAAATGCAAGAGTGTGACTATGACGTCGAGCATCGTAAGGGCTCACTAAACCACGGGCCTGACGCGCTCTCTCGTATGTTTGAGGACGAGAAAGCGCCAGACCTCGCGATAGTAGATATCTTCGAAGAGACAGAAGACGCCTAGTACAAACGCATGGTCGCCGCCGGACAAAATCCCGGTGACTATCTATGGTGGAAGATGGTTCACGGGCGTCTCTACAGCTACCGTCCGAACCCTGCTGTCGAAGATTTGCTCGATGACGAGGACGCGTGGAAATTAGTGCTACCAGCTGAGAAGCGCGAGAAAGCGATGCAAGAGAGCCACGCAGAACCGACCGCAGGTCACTTAGGCCGAGGGAAAATGCATGCGCGTGTCACGGTCTATTATTACTGGCCTTCGCTGCGCAAAGATGTCGCTGACTTTGTACGGAACTGCTTGATCTGTCAGCAGTGCAAAGTGCAGCAGACAGCGCCGGCGGGCCTCATGGGCAGCCATCGTGCATTACGCCCGTAGCAGATCGTTGCAGGGAATATTATGGGACCTTTTCCCAGGTCCACTCGAGGTTTCAAGTACCTGCTGATCTTCCTGTATTTATTTACAAAATGGATCGAATGCATGCCGATTCATAAGGCGAACGCACGTACCATCGAAAAGGAACTAGAACAGCGAATCTTCCTGCGCTTTCGAGTACCCGAAGCTTTTCACTCCGACAATGAAACAGAGTTTAAGAATGAGGCTCTTGAATCCTGTGGAGCGAGTGAATCGCACGGTGAAAACCATGATCACCGCGTTCCTCGAAGAAAACCATAAGGATTGGGATTTGCATATCCCCGAACTAATGTTCGCGTACAATACTGCGACTCAGGAGTCGACAAGGTCGAGCCCAGCTTCCCTGAACATAGGCCGGCAACCGACCCCACCCGTTTTCTTGAAACGCCACGAAGAGCGCGCAGCAGAAGAGCTCGCAGAAGCAGCCGAGCTCGAGCGCTGGCGCACGCGGTTGCAGAAGTTATGAGACGTACAACAATCCGCTGCAAAGAACGCTTCAGCAGCGCAACAGCAACAGTCGCAATATTATAATGCGTCACGCAGTGATGTTCATTTTGAAGTAAAGGACAAGGTGTGGAAGCGAAATCGCATCCTGTCCTCCGCAGCCCAAGGCGTAGCGGCGAAATTAGCGCCGAAGTATGCAGGCCCATACATAATAGCAGCCAAGCTAGGCTCGAATGTGTACAAGCTACAAGACCTTGATGGGAAAAACTGCGGCAAAGTCCACGTGGAAGACCTTAAACCCTACCACGAGAATTAGTTAAAGTAATGGACCTCAACGAACGAGATATTAGGCAAAATACTTTATTTATGCCGACGTTTCGAGAGTGAATGTTACTCTCCTCTTCAGGGCATATAAAGTTAAATTAAATGCCCTGAAGGGGAGAGTAACATACACTCTCGAAACGTCGGCATAAATAAAGTATTTTGCCTAATATCTCGTTCGTTGAGGTCCATTACTTTAACTAATACATTACTACGAACGTCTCTCCTACCACGAGAAGGTTGATCTTACCGTTGAGGTAGGGAGTTCAACTGACGTTAACTCGGCACGCGATGACCAGGCTCCCAACGACGACGGATCTCCCAATGGCCTGGCAAGCGAACAGGAGCCAGCACCCCACATGCGGGGAAGACCATGCAAAGCACGGTTGATGGTAACGCGAACCACACGTGTTATAGGGGCCCAGGCAAACAAGCGCTCGCGAGAAACAGCAGACGCTGACGAGCGTAAGCCGCTACTACTCGCGGCAAACGCAAGAAACGCAAGCGTGACGCCACCCCGAAGCTGCGGACGGCCTAAAGGCTCTTGGAATGCAGCAGCGTACAACAAACCGCGTCGCAACACCTTCCCCCCGACGTACGCGCGCCGCGACGCGCCGAGTATGTACTAACCCCTTAACCTCACTCCTCACCATTTAAAATAGTGACCAACTCTTTTGCCCGCTAGGGCGAATCATCCAGGGATGAGCCGATCAGCGCCCGCGCAAGGCGCGAAGAGTCGCGACTCCGCAAGACCACGGGCCTCTCGAGCCACCAAATTAAAATTGTAAAAGGGAACCCGAATTGCTTACCTTTTTTCCTTTTTGTACTCCTCAACCCTATTGCATGGCTCCTCGAAGCTCCAGCCCTTACTGCATATTGCATGACGGAGAGAGAGGTTATCTCGAGATGGTACGTCGCCCGCAACCAGCGTCTAGGGGAGGGGCGTATGACGGAAAATAATTCTTCGTCATTTTTCCATCTCTCCGCATTACATTTGTACTAACCTCCTAAGATTCTGTTACAGGTGCAGACGACGCAAAAGGACGCCTAGCCAAGAGAGAGAGAGAGAGAGAGAGAGAGAGAGAGAGAGAGAGAGAGAGAGAGAGAGAGAGAGAGAGAGAGAGAGAGAGAGAGAGAGAGAGAGAGAGCGAGAGAGAGAGAGAGGAAAGCGTGCGACCCGGTAGACTCGAGAGAGAGTCTAGATTAGTCTCGCTCGGGATAGCGTCCGCGCTCCTCGCCTTGCTGCTGCAGAATAGAGTAGTTTATAATTTTTTATGCTTTACTGATATGGTAAAAAACGTATCCCTAGTAAAAAAATTTAAAAATTTTATAAATAAACATTTTTATAAACATTTAAATTACCACATGGAAATCCATATAGAAATCTATATGGATCATATCGTTTTTACCTGGATTTCTCCATGGAAATCTACATGGAAATCCATACGGATTTTGTTTTACAAATGTTTGTAGAAAAATTCATATAGAAATCTATATGGAATTCCATGTGGAAATCCACAGGACGATTTGGGACTGATTTCCACATGGAATCGACGTGGAATCCATATGGAATCCGTATAGATTCCATATGGATTCCATATGGAGTCCATGTGGAAATCAATGTAAAAGCCACATGGATATTTTCAACAGGGAAGCGGTGTTAGAATTTTCATAAAGATCTAATAAGGCCTTAACAAAAACAACTTTTGCTCCAGTATTTGACACGGCTTACTGTCAAGTTCTGAAAAAGCCTGAAATGGTGAAAAAAGGTTTTGAAAAATCTGGTATTTTTCCTTTTGATGCTAACAAAGTTGACTACAGTAAGTGCATTTCAAGCAGAAGAAAATTAATGAAAAATACTGTAGAAAGTGTTCAAGAAAATGTATCCGTAGATTATGGAATAAATATTGAGTCAAAAATACCTTCTGAAGTGTTAAATGAATTTGAAAAGCATCTGCTTTTACGAACAGAACCTAATGAATAAAAAATATTGTTTTCTATTTGGAAAGAATCAAAACAAGCTAATCAGAGTTCTCATATTTTAAGTGATTCAGAAGGTATTTTAGTTATATCAAGACCCGCATCAAGTCTTGTACAACTTTCCTCGATACCAGCTGTGTTAATAGCTAATGGAGGACTATGCAGTGATGAACCACAAGTTTCTGACATTTCTAGTCAAAATGTAGAAAATGTTGCTGAAAATACTAATTTTATTTTAAACTCTGAAAGTATAGAAGATTTGGATATTGAATGTCTAGATGTAAATTTAATTGATGAAGATTCTTCAATACAATCTGCGATTATAGCTGTAGATTATAAAGAAAGTGATGCATCGCTTGACAGTGAAATTTCAAATGAGAACTTAAATAACTCAAACAATAGTATCTTTTTAAATAATAATCTTACTATGGGCACACCTACTTTAGAAAGGTTATTTCCAGAAGTCAATGATGCTGTTAAAAAGTTGCCAACTTTTGAATCTACTGGTTGATATTAAAAAATTGTTTTAAACAATTTTTTATTTGGTATTGTATAATTAATAATATTTTTCACTTTTTTATTTTAATAGATTCTTCTGATAAAAGTGTAAATTATAATAGAAGTGTTAAAACTAATATATCTACAGAAAAAGTAGTAAATTCTAAAAGATTATTAGCTCGTTTATTCAATGATGATAGCAGCCTTACAAATAACTCTTGTACATCTATTGACAGCGGAGTCTCTATTCGAGACTCATATTCCAGCGATAATACTATTGATGATTATTCATTATTGGACTTATCGAACAAGCTAACCAGTAATCTTATGTCAAGTACACCTATTTTAGAAAGTTTTACACCTCTTTCATTCAAGGGTGCTTTACAAAATGTACCAATAGTAGCAGAATCTCCTAAACTTTTGACCGGTGAGTATCAAACATTTGTTTAAGTTGTCTTATATTTTGTATACTGTAATAAACAGTTTTTCTTACAATTTCCTCTTACAGATTCGTCAGATACTAAATTCAATAAAAATTCTACTATAAACATAGAAAATAGCAAAATGCAAAGAGCAGTCGATTTAAAGAGATCATTATCTCCATTATTAAAAGATCACTCGAATCTTACAAAAAGACTTTGTACATCAAATATTGAAGACTTACATTATCTCAACGGTACAACTTTTTCAGTTAATGATTCTTCAGTATTACAGTTATCGAGCAACTCAAACAGTAGCTTTACCTCTTTTACACATAATTCACAAACAGTTACATCACCATCTTGTAAGAGTGTTTTAAAAAATCGGTCGACCGTAGATGAATCTACTACTACACCTGCAATTGGTGAGTACTATAAACATTTTGTTCAATTATTTTAAATTTTGAATTATTTAATTAACTTTTTTTTAATTTGTTTTTTACAGATACAGCTGATAAAAAATTAAATCCATTTTATAACAAAAATGTAGAGAATATAGTCAAATCAGATATTAACATTAAGAAAAAATTACTAGTCAATCCACAGGAATCGAAAGAGTATATTGATTCAGTGTGGAACGAACATTTACATTTTCCCCGCATTGAAACTTCTAAAATAAAAAGAAGTAAAATAGAAGAAGCTCCTATATATGCTTTGACTTCAGAACAATGGAAAACAAAGTATTTAGAAAAAAAACAAGAAGAAGATAAGGCAAAGCATGAGAAGGAACAAACAAAAAAATTAAAAGAAGAAGAAAAAATCTCAAGAAAATGTACTTGGAGCAACAAAAACAATTAAAAAAAGGAGAAAAAGAAAAGTTAAAAAAAATTAAGGTGGAGGAAATTGAAGAAAAAAAGAAATTAAAAAAAGAAGAAAAAGAACAAATAACTAAATTGAAAAACCAAGAAAAAGACCAACAAAGAAAAATTAAAGAAGAGGAAAAGCAACAAAAGAAGAAATTAAAAGAAAAAGAAATGAAACTTAAAATCAAAAAAGGAAAAAGCAATTCAAAGAAAAAAGAAAATATGTCACCATCATAGTTTTGTTAAATTAAATATGAATTTTATAAATTATTTATTTAAATGTTTAATTATAAATTAACTTTGTCCAGATCTTGTGATATGCGTTATCGTACACACCTATATATAAGATTGTTTTCATTAAAAATTACTTAAAGTTTATTATAATAAATTTTTATGTGTTCATGGATATCAATAAATATTGCAATCTCATTAAAAACTACACTTTCTTTTACTAATTATAATTATTTTATTTATATTATTTGAAAAAATTACTCTATTCACTTATTGGGCAATAAGGATTCACTTACTGGGCGAAGCTACTCACTCACTGGTAAAGTGTACATTTTGCTTTATTAATGCTTTTTAAAAAATAACAATTCATTATTAAATATTATTACTTGAATTAATTGATAGAAAAAACCCTAAATAAGTAAATTACAACGGATTATTAGCATTTCTTAATATATATAGTATTAAATATATTGATATTTCGAGCTGATTCGTCTAACTATTTACTTACTGGCAGGCTGACCCTACTTAAAAAAATTTGGCACTAAAGATATATTAATGGGTTTACAACAGTAGCATCGGTTTTTGGCGCGTCCGCTATGACAGGCAGAAAGCGCTCCCGACCCTTCTCAGGATAGGAAACACGTGAATAGCAGACACCCTGAAAAGGGACGGAAACACTCCTTGCTCAGTATAAAAGGCGTACCTAACCTGGCTGACACGTTTTATCCTATATTTGGCATAACTAACGAACTATTCAAAACAGCGGAAGTGCAAAATTTTTTTCAGTACGAAGATGCTGACTGAGCTTCTAGAACAAGATTTTTTAAGAATAATCACATGAAGCAAGCAAATGCAATTATAAGACTTTAAAGTGCGCAAACTGTGACTATAGTAATAAAAAATATAAAACCAATTATAAGGTAAATCATAGTGCAATTGATAGTAATCAATGTGAAATTTTAAAAAAGAAAATAAAAAGATACATAGAAGCAACAGATTATCCATTACAACCTACTTATCAAAGATACTTTGGTAAAGTAGAAAACCGAAAACATACAGATAAAGTAAATGAAGATGAACCTACAGTACCAACAACTGAGACAACTTCAACACCGATGATAAATAGAATCAGACAAACAACTTTCAGAGATTTACCACTAATTGGACAAACATTCACAAATACAATAAGCAGAAATGGATGAAACAGAGAAAATTATAAACAATGAAATAATAGATGATACAGTAAGTAAACTAAACAAACTTCTGAATATTGAAAAACAACTCATTGTATACATAAATATAAGGAGTATGAACCACAACTATAATAAATTACTCATATTCTTAAAGAGCCTTACAGTAAAACCATGTATTATAATTTGCACTGAAACTTGGAATATGGATCATCATGAATAATTCAATATAAATGGATACAAAATATTTTACAATAATAGCAGAATAAATCAGAATGATGGGGTCGTTATGCACATAGACAACAAATTAATTGAAACAACTGAGGTAACTAAAATAAACAAACTTAAAATAATAAATTTAACAATAATAATGGACAATAAGAAACAAATACTAATTTCAGCATTATACAGATGTCATAGCTTAAAAAAAAACAGAATATATTATAATATATTTCAAAGAACGGTTGATAATGAACAAAAAATTTAAAAATAACCTAATAATCGGTGACTTTAACATAGACATAAACAGTAATGAAATAATAGACCAAGAGTTTTTACAGATCCTATTATAAAATGGATATCACCCAGGATTCAATCAAATAACTAGACCAGCAAACAGTGACATTGGTAAAGATACTTACATAGACAATATTTACTTAAAAGTCGATAAAATTGCCCACAAAAGTTATACGATAACAATACCTTTTAATGATCATTACCCGATATTAATGTCTATAAAGAAGATAAAAAAAATTATAACAAAACCAATTACAAAACAATAAATTATAACAAATTAAAAACTATAAGTAATAACATAAACTGGGGAGATATCTCCATAACCACAGACCCAAACAATGCACTAGATCAGCTGATACTTAAAATTAAAAAATGCATATATGAATCTGAGTCAACTAATAACAATAAAAAAATAAAATCTACACCCAGAAAATGCTGGATAACCAAAGCCATAATTATATCATGTGAAACGAAAGAAAAATTATACAACATATGGAAAAAAGACCAACATAATACATCAAAAAAAGATGCTTACAAGAATTATGTAAAAATACTAAACCAAACCATAAACGAAGCAAAAAATAGCAATTTAAAAAACAAATAGAAAAGAACCAAAAGAACCAAAAGAATCTTTGGAAGATAATTAATAAAAAACTTGGAAAAGAAACCAATACTAATAACAACATAAACTATCTACAAAATAATAATATAAAAATCACTGACTCAACTCAAATAGCTGAAAAGATGAATGAATACTTTTGTAATATAAGAAGAAAAATGAGTGAGAAGATAGTAACTACTCAAAATGAAAATTTACAAATGCCACCCATGAATCCCAAAACCATGTATCTATTCCCAACTAACAAATTAGAAATGAATGACATTAACACAAGTTTAAAGAACAAAAAAGGAAGTATAGATGAAATAGATGCACAAGTTATAAAAACACTAAAACAACACATCAGCAAACCACTTGTAGACATCTATAATACATGCATAGAACATGGTGTCTGGCCATATGCACTAAAAATAGCAGAAGTCATTCCGATATACAAAGGAAAAGAAAAAAATTTACCAAACAACTATAGACCAATATCTCTTATCTCCAATATCGCAAAATATTTGAAAAACTATTACACAAACGGTTACTAAGCTTTCTAGATAAAAACAAAATTATATCACAGAAACAATTCGGCTTCAGAAAAAATAAAAGTACTAAAGATGCACTAAATGCTCTAACAAGCTTAATATACAATCTGTTTGGGAATTCAGTAATTTGAATTCCCGCGGTTATGCTCAGCTCGGTACGACTCACGGCGCTGCCACGGCACGGCAGCACCTCGCGGCCTCTCGGCGGAACAGCCGAGACACTACACTGATTCACAAGGTGAATTCGCGCTGTTTCGGTCTCTCTCGCTCTCTCACATACAAATGTGAGAGAGATAGTGATTTGATTCGCGAAGTGAATCGTGAAGGCCAAGAAGACGGAAGCGTTCAAGGCCTCTCTCTCTCTCATCAGCCGTGCCACGAGGAACATCTCGCCATCTTGATCTCCTCAAGTAGCAACGGTTTTCTCACGGTTTTCACTGGTTCAACTCAACGAGGAATTTCAACACAGGCTACACTCAACTCTCATCAAGGGCTCATCACTCAAGCAACACTCAAGGCGCTTATACTGCGATTAGTATAATCAACGCTACAGCAAGGTAATCACTCACATACTTGAGGTTAAGTTGCCACCCACGTGGTGATACAGGTGGCATGTGCGCAGTGCAAAGTGAATCAAAGCTACAGCAAGGCAACTGATTCAATAATAATCAGTTGCACTTATTCATAAACAGCAAGCAAGCAAGCTTCAGTGTGCGGGAGCCAAGCAGGGAGTTATCTGGGTAAACTCTACCACCAACAACGGACAAACTCAACTCAGTGGAATTTCTTCAATCACTCAACAGGTTAGTAATCCCTTAGAAGGGATTTCTATACTCAAGCACCGTTATTATAGCTATCTACGAGGGGACGAAAACTCAACCAGTGCTCCTGTAAATTCATCGTGTAATTTAAACTCCCTTTTCAATTTATGTGAAATTAAAAACAAAATTTGTAATTTATTTAATAAGTGACTTTGTGAATATAGTTTCTATTTTCAATTTACTTCTGTGTGTGACTTCAATTTATTTTAACACCCGCAGCATGTTTACTCATATATAATTAAGGCTTACTCAAACATTTTGGTCCTTCGAGCCGGATTTACATGCTGTGGTGTGACTCGAGCCAGTGAATAAACACTCATTATGGAAATTTATCACAGATTATCATCATGGCACACTCAAACCAGGATGACCTCAAGGAGCTGGAACAAGCAGGCGCTGTCGATGCTGAAAAAGAGGATGTCATCGGGGCAGCGAAGCGGACTGGCAGCCGCCAACTCAATGTGCCTGGACTCACCATTGTTGACACTCAAACAAAAACTCGTTCTAAGTCTCCAGGTTCAATTCCAGCTTCATTCCTGTGTAAGGTTAACTCTCAATACCTGCGGCTTGATTCACTGGAGAGGATCACCGCCTATATACGGATTAGGAAGGAAACTGCTACGCTTCCAGTGATTATGGCTTGGAAGCAGGATGCTGAGGAGCTGTACGCATTGTACAAAAAGGACCATGCTGTGATAGAAGCAAGTTGTCCAGCAGCTTTCACCGACAATGACTATTTTAAGGCTGAGTTTCATAAGTCGGTCCATGAAACGTATCATACTATTGTGTTTGAAGTCAGCACTTTGGAGGAAGCCTGGAAGTCAAACCATCAAGTGACACAGCCATTAACCGGACAAACTCAGAACACTCATTTAAGTAAGCTGCCAGAGATCAAGTTGCCAACCTTCAGCGGAGCATATACTGAGTGGCCTTCATATAAGGAAATGTTCACGGGATTAATTCTGAATCGGCCTGGACTCAAAAACTATGAGAAGCTACACTACCTGCGCAGCTCTCTCAGCGGAACACCACTCACACTCATACAAGGATTTTCACTCAACGATGAGTCTCTCACACCAGCATGGGCTACATTAGTGACGAGGTTTGAGAATAAACGAGTCCTATTGAATGATCAGCTTGACCATCTACTCGAGTTGAATGCTGTTACGTCAAAAACCCCGGCCACACTCAACACCTTGATTTCGGAGATGTCAAAAATTAGGAAATCCCTCAATCTGTTGGTACCACAAGAGCAGCTAGGAGACTGCATACTGGCTCATCGCCTGTCAAAGCTCATTGACAGGTCAACTCGAGAAGCATGGGAGATTTCTCGAGTTTCCATCACGGAGCTGCCAACATTTGAGGAATTTGAGTCCTTCCTGATCGCGCGGGTGCGTGCATTGGAAATTGCAGCTGACTCACCAGCATCCACTCAAAAACCGGCCAACACTCAAACCTCAAAACCATCAAGGTCTCTTCACGTCACCAGTCCAACTCAACCACGGCAAGACTCACAGAAGGTGACACACTCAACTCGGATTTCTCAACATCCATGCACTTATTGTGGTGAGCCGCATTTTATTGTGGCTTGTCAACAGTTCAAATTGCTCAATGAACAACAACGGAGAAAATTTGTCATGGAAAAGCCGCTGTGCTATAACTGCCTCGGTCTGCACTCAGCAAAGAACTGCAAGTCACAATATAAGTGCAGGCACTGCAATGGAAATCATCACACCATGATTCATGTGCCAAGAGACCCTGAAAGGAAAACTCAAACCAACTCAGCATCCGGATCAACTCAAAATTAGGACAACGGCGCAATCATCTCACAACACGGTCAAACTCAACATGATTACTCAACTTCTCAACTCACTTTACTTGCAACTGCATTGGCATGGTACGACTCACCGGTGACATCTCATCAACTCAGAATACTCATTGACTCAGGCTCGGAACTCTCATTCATCTCCAAGGATTCTGTGGATTTACTCAACATTAAGCGGCAACACTCAACTATACCAATTCTTGGAGTTGGCGGCACGCACTCAACTCAAACTCTCGGAAAGGCTCAACTCACCTTACGCACCATCTACAAAAATCTCACCATTCGGATCACAGCTCACATTATACGCCAAGTCTCAACACTATTAGCATCAGAAGAATGTGAGCAACGTCAGTGGCAACATACAGAGAAACTCAACTTGGCTGATCCGACATTTTGGAAACCTCAACCAGTAGATGTACTTATCGGAGCGGACTATTACGGCCAAATCATCAAACCTAATCTCATAAGGGGAAGTGTGATTGAACCGATCGCACAATTATCAATTTTCGGCTGGCTGCTAATAGGTCCATCAAACTCAGCTGTGCAACACAAGGTAGTACATCATACAACGGCCCCACTCAACACTGAAGACTTGCAGGAACTACTCACCCGCTTTTGGGTTCAAGAAGAGCCCCCATCAACGTCTGCAGTCAAACTCAACAAGGAAGACGCATTGTGTGAACAACACTTTGCTGAGACTCATACGAGAGATACTCAGGGGCGATACCAAGTCAGATTACCTCTCACAGAATCTGCAGACGTACTCGGAAACTCATTCGGAAAAGCTCAAGCGTGCCTCAAGAGAATACTCATAAAATGCAATCAAAACAGCATCTACAAGGAAAGGTACTACTCGTTCATGGATGAATACTGCAAATTGGGCCATATGGTGCGGATCCCTCAACAGGACATATCTACCAAACCATCTTACTATCTTCCTCACCATGGAGTATTACGAGAAGATAGTTTAACGACAAAACTCAGAGCAGTTTTCAATGGTTCAGCACTCACAACAACTGGAAAATCACTCAATGACATCATGCATACTGGACCTAACCTCTCACCTAACATTGTGGATGTTCTCATCTGGATTCGAACTCAACCATTTGTCTTCTCAACTGACGTTACAAAAATGTACCGTCAGATCAAGGTTCACCCTCAAGATTGGAATCTACAACGCATTTTATGGGTAGATGAAACGGGTCAACTTACTCACTTCCATTTGACTACAGTCACCTATGGAACACGAGCAGCCCCTTATTTAGCAATTCGGACTCTTCTTCAGCTGGTAAAGGATGAAGGAGACAAATATCCACTTGCCATTGACTCACTTCTATTTGGAAGGTATGTGGATGACATCTTCGGTGGAGCTGCATCAACGGAACTTCTCATTGAAAAGGCCAAGCAGTTAACCGCACTATGCAAGGCGGGCGGTTTTCCATTGGCAAAATGGAACTCAAACTCATCTGGCTTCCTCAAGGAATTTCTTAAAGAGCCAACAGCTGAAGAAGCTGTGCTTTTAGATGATTGCGCCACAAATATACTCGGGATGAAATGGCTCCCACACTCGGACAAACTCACCTTCAGAACAACTCTGCCACCTCTTCAGGAAATGATAACAAAGCGGATTATACTTTCTGAAGTATCTCAACTATACGATCCCATTGGAATTATCTCACCGGTTATAATCACATCAAAAATCCTCCTGCAAGAACTGTGGCTCCACAAGCTGTCTTGGGACGAATCTCTGCCAAACTCAATCGTGAAGAAATGGCTGCACATCCGAGAAGATATCACTCACCTGAAGACAATCGCCTTACCCAGGTGGTTAGGAATTCAGAAAAACTCAATTGTAGAACTTCATGGCTTCTCGGATGCTTCACAACAAGCAATGGCTGCAGTTCTCTACATTAAATCTACAACACCAAACTCTCACTCAACATCATCAGTTCTAATCTCCAAAACAAAGGTGGCACCACTCAAGCGACTGTCAATCCCACGATTGGAATTGGGAGCGGCAGTACTACTCACTAAGCTGGCAAAACATGTTTTGGACTACTCACGATTGCCAATCTCACACATACATTTATGGACAGACGCAAAGGTAGCACTCACATGGATACGCTCACACCCCTCAAAATGGAAGGACTTTGTTGGAAATAGAGTTGCTTTAATTCAAGAACTCATTCCAACAGCACAATGGAGACATGTGCCTGGAGCAGATAATCCAGCGGATTGTGCCTCGCGCGGCTTACTCACTTCACAACTCAGAGAGCATCACTTATGGTGGCATGGACCAAGTTGGCTCTGCCAGGAAGAATCAGCTTGGCCTTCTCAAGCATCCTCTATCCAAGAAACCAATCTTCCAGAAATGAGGGCTAAGGTCACACTCACCGCAGCCAAGTCAAACTCAAGCAAATTGTGGGACATCATCGATTATTACTCATCACTCACTCAACTCATAAGAATAACTGGATGGGTAATGCTCGCATGTGATAGATTCAAGGCAAAAGGAAAAACTCACCATGAATCGAAACTCACAACTGATCTACTCATTCAGGCAAAACTCTTCTGGGTCAAGAAAATTCAGCAGGTTCATTTTCACTCAGAACTCATTATGCTGAAAAATTCTCAAGTCCCAAGAAATCATGTTTTCAACCGACTGACTGCCTACATTGACTCAATAGGAATTGTTCGAGTAGGAGGGCGGCTTCAAAAACTCAACTCGATCATCACTCAAAACACCCAGCAATATTACCACGGAGCAGTCAACTCACCACACTGATCATTCGGAACGCTCACCTCTCAACGTTACACGGTGGCGCTCAACTCACTTTGGCACACACTCGGCAGGAATTTTGGATAATCGGAGGCAGAGCACCGGTCAAGTCACATATCTTAAAGTGTGTGACTTGTGCAAGGTATCGGGCTCAACGGGCTCAGCAACTCATGGGGCAATTACCCATGGCCAGGGTCACCCCATCACCACCTTTCACTCACACTGGGATCGATTACGCCGGGCCAATCACCATTAACTCATGGAAAGGTCGTGGATCCAAAACATACAAGGGCTGGATTTGTATCTTTGTGTGCTTCTCAACGTCAGCTGTTCATCTAGAACTGGTTAGTGACTACTCAACGGACGGATTCTTAGCGGCATACAGACGGTTCACCTCAAGGAGAGGGATACCCTCCAAACTATACTCAGACTGTGGAACGAACTTCATCGGAGCAGCAAGGGAACTGAAGACTCTATTTTCTCAACACCAACATGAAAACTCAATCTTGTACAACTCACTAGCGAACGAGGGAACCCAATGGATATTCAACCCACCTGCTGCACCTCATATGGGAGGCAAGTGGGAAGCAGTAGTGAAATCAGTCAAATTTCACCTGCGACGGACCATTGGGGACACTCAACTCATCTTTGAAGCTTCAGCTACCTTGCTCACTCAAATAGAAGCATTACTCAACTCAAGGCCGCTAGAACCACTCAGTGAAGACCCAGAAGACATAAATGCACTCACACCCGGACACTTTCTCATCGGCAAGGCATTGAACTCAGTGCCTGAACCAAGCTTACTCACCGTCAACGAATCAAGGCTTTCCAAATGGCAACTCATTCAACGGATCACTCAGCAATTTTGGAAGCATTGGTCAACTCAATACCTTCAACGGCTTCAATCAATTTCAAAATGGCATCATCCCTCTCATGAGATAAAAGTGGGTTCCATGGTACTACTCACGGATGAACACTCACCCCCAAGCAAATGGCCACTCGCAAGAGTCACTCAACTTCACCCTGGAACTGACAATCTCACCAGAGTTGTAACAACAAAGACGGCCACCACTCAGCTCACCCGCCCAATTGCAAAACTCGCCATCTTGCCAGTGCCAATCGGAATTTAAATCAACCTGGCGGTTGATGGCGGGCGGAATGTTTGGGAATTCAGTAATTTGAATTCCCGCGGTTATGCTCAGCTCGGTACGACTCACGGCGCTGCCACGGCGCGGCAGCACCTCGCGGCCTCTCGGCGGAACAGCCGAGACACTACACTGATTCACAAGGTGAATTCGCGCTGTTTCGGTCTCTCTCGCTCTCTCACATACAAATGTGAGAGAGATAGTGACTTGATTCGCGAAGTGAATCGTGAAGGCCAAGAAGACGGAAGCGTTCAAGGCCTCTCTCTCTCTCATCAGCCGTGCCACGAGGAACATCTCGCCATCTTGATCTCCTCAAGTAGCAACGGTTTTCTCACGGTTTTCACTGGTTCAACTCAACGAGGAATTTCAACACAGGCTACACTCAACTCTCATCAAGGGCTCATCACTCAAGCAACACTCAAGGCGCTTATACTGCGATTAGTATAATCAACGCTACAGCAAGGTAATCACTCACATACTTGAGGTTAAGTTGTCACCCACGTGGTGATACAGGTGGCATGTGCGCAGTGCAAAGTGAATCAAAGCTACAGCAAGGCAACTGATTCAATAATAATCAGTTGCACTTATTCATAAACAGCAAGCAAGCAAGCTTCAGTGTGCGGGAGCCAAGCAGGGAGTTATCTGGGTAAACTCTACCACCAACAACGGACAAACTCAACTCAGTGGAATTTCTTCAATCACTCAACAGGTTAGTAATCCCTTAGAAGGGATTTCTATACTCAAGCACCGTTATTATAGCTATCTACGAGGGGACGAAAACTCAACCAGTGCTCCTGTAAATTCATCGTGTAATTTAAACTCCCTTTTCAATTTATGTGAAATTAAAAAAAAAATTTGTAATTTATTTAATAAGTGACTTTGTGAATATAGTTTCTATTTTCAATTTACTTCTGTGTGTGACTTCAATTTATTTTAACACCCGCAGCATGTTTACTCATATATAATTAAGGCTTACTCAAACACAATCAAATAGATCAAAGTGAACCTATAGCAGCCACCTTACTTGATCTTGCCAAGGCATCTGACACAGTGGATCATAAGATACTTCTCAATAAACTATACAACTAGGGAATAAGAGGTAGAGTTTACAAACTACTAAAAAGCTACTTAGATAACAGAAAAGAAAGAGTTAAAGTAAACAATTCAAATAGTAAATTCGATACAATACAAATGGGAGTCCCCCAAGGAATAATATTAGGACCATTATTATGTATTATCTATATAAATGACATGTGTCAAACTATACCAGAACTTTCAATATTGGCTTTTGCTGATGACACGGCAATAATTGTAAAAGGAAAATCATGGCTAGAAATAGTAATAAAAATGAACCTATACGTAAATAAAGTGTCAAACTGGCTGGCTCTAAACAAACTATCCTTAAACATTGATAAAACAGTTTACATGGAATTTGGAAGTACACGAAAACAGCACTCCGGGAAACTTAAATATCTGTATACAAGGAAAACAAATAATAAGAGTTGACAGTACCAAATACCTAGGAATAACCATTGATAGTAACATGAGATGGGAAAACCACATCACAAATATTTATAATAAATCAAAATATTTAATCTTTATTTTTTATGAACTCACTAAAATACAATCGCAACAAAATATCAGGATGCTCTGTTACGCTCTTTTTCATAGTATCATGTCTTATGGCATAATTGCATGAGAAGGGACATACATAAACATAACTAGAACTCTTCAAACTCTACAGTACAGAATTCTCAAAATAATAAACAGAAATAACTTTTTAAATGAAAAACAGCCACTAAATTTAGATCAACAATTCACTTATGAATCTCTATTATATCATTACGAAGATTTAAAAGATAACTTTATAAATTCAAATAGCATCACGAGAAAGAAATGCATCATAGTTCGAAAACAAAACAAAAGAATAAGTAACAAGATCAGTTATTTAAGGGCCATTACTTGTTATAACAGTCTGCCTAACAATCTCAATACACTAACAAACAAAAACAACAGAAAAATTAAACCAAGAGAATGGATAAAAATAAATTAAGATCAACAAGTTATGAACGCATAGCAAGAGAAGAAATTAGAATAGACTGCAATAAAATCAGAACAATCTTACATGACGCAAAATACACTAGAAAGGGCTATGCTCTAATATTACAATATAAAGGAAGAAAAATAACCGTCAAGTATGAATGTCTAACATCGGAAGTCCATGTGGATAAGACTATGCTTGACGCTTTATTATTAGATACTAGAACATACATCTGCTCGATAACCAAATGCATACGACACCAATTTCACTCACACCAACGAATGACAAATTATAACTACACCAAATTAAAAAAATGCAATTATGATAGATACTTGCAAAATATAAACATAATCGCAGACAGCATAATCCAGTTATTTACTACAGAAACGGAAAAAAAATTAAACAACCAAAAAAAGTATATTCTTTTATAAGGAAATTTACTAAGTGGCCCAACTCGAACAGTAATCCACAAACAAAAACATACAACAAAAATTGTCCTTATTGCCATGATCCTAAAACACGTGGAATTAAGCATACTCATTTCTTAAAAAGCACTGAAAATCAAGGAAAAAATAAAAAACCCACCAAAACAGAACATAATGGAATAGAAGAAATATATCATATGATTGACAATATAGCCAATGAAAATAGCATTAAATTACTACAAAAACCAGTAACAACAGAACCAGGAAACAAAACAACTACAAACAACATCCGTATAACATATGGTGATATTAACTACCTAAGATCAAATAAAGCACTTTTTTATTTTGATAGAGGAATCAGAGGCAAGCAAACTTTTACTAATTGAATGTACCCACTAGATGCACAACCAAAACACAAGGATATAGTAGTAATAGATGAAATAGTCTTCACATCAAACTGTAAATGCGATTCGAGTAACCAACACAGGGACATGTTCCCTCATTATAGGGTCATTTGTGCAGTTGGGCTTACATACCCAGCTCGACTCAACAAACGTGATAGGATAATTTATGCAAGAAACAAGAATGCAACAAGAGAAACACCTACAACTGCGAGATCTATGCTAATAAGATATTGGTGAGAGTGGTAGTGACATAGTTTTATTTATAGTTTAATTTTGTTTCTCCCTGTAACCAAGTTACAGGAGAGTAAACAAATACGCTCTAAAAGAAATAAAGAAATGTATTAGATTGTAAGTTTAGCTTGTAAGTTTATTATATATACCAGACCAACATACAGGAAGTGACTTCCTCTGCTAGACTACTTTTGTAATGTAATGTTGTATTACTCTGGTTAATAAATAAAAAAAAAAAAAAATCTAACAAGGTAATGCAGCCGAGCAGCAGTGATGCGACTAATCAGAATCAGAGCAGCGCGAAAAATAATATAAATAATCAGAGAACGTGAGAAAATTGAATTGAAAATTCGAATGGCACACAAGGAGACCAAATGGACTGAATCTATGACGGTCCTTTATCATCAATTCGTTAGAATTAATTGATTATGTTGAATGTTTAAAAAACAATAACAATAATTAATGATAGAATAATCTAAGTAGAATGTTTACATTCTTTTCATATCTTATAATTCTATAATAAAGCATTTGATAATTATTCAAGTCTTATCCTTATTATTTAGGGCCGTGAGTAAAATAATAATTTAAAAGGATCTTACCTTTTCATTTTGCATACAGTGAAATACAAAAATAAATAGTCCCTGGAGGCTGTTTAAAACAGTAAAAATATACGCCATAACAACGGATTCTTGATTCAAGTACAGCAAGCCAAAGGTCCAAGTAAGGCCCAAAAGAAAGACCAAGACGATCGCACCCCTTAGCCAGGCCCTGGCAAATCGTAAAATAAATATATACATTATGCTCTATTTTCAAAAAAACATTTCCTAATGATATTGTAAAAAAACAAAAGTAAAAATCAATCAATCGATACAGGGGGACCTACAATCCCAATGTTATTGTATAGAGCTTGTCAAAATATGAAATTTAAAACAAAATTTAACGGGGTGGCATAGTCCTACCATTTCCGACCGAGCAATTGACACAGTTTCGAGCTTATTAAAAATAAAATACGTGGAATCAGAAAAAATCAAGAGAACACCCTTCTGTGGTTTTGAACGTTCTATCACCCAGTAAAAATTTGAAGTCGAAATATCAAATGGTTTTTGCAAAAACTTTGAACGAAACCGAATTTTGTTTGTTCAAAGTTTTTGTAAAAATCACTTGATATTTTGACTTCAAACTTTTACTGGATGATAGAACGTTCAAAACCGCAGAAGGATGTTCTCTTGATTTTTTGTGATTCTACGTATTTTATTTTTAATAAGCTTGAAACTGTGCCAATTGCTCAGTTGGTAATGATACGGCTATGGCACCCCCTTAATCCAGCGAAATGATGAGAAAGTTGAAGTAAATTACATTCCTCATTGATGTTTGGCTAGGGGGTACCCGAGGTCATCCGTCTTTGACAGAGATATAGCTTTTTTAGTAGTTTGAAGGAAGCGTTCGTAAATTAGAATATGTTTGGAGGTTTAGTGGACGTAAACGAACGAAAATAAGAAAAAATTTAGTTTTTTTTTTGACGTTTCAAGAGTTTTATTACTCTCCTCTTCAGAATACTTAATTTATCGACTGAAAATTTTAACTTATTAAGGACAATATTGCGTTAAAATTTAACGCAATGTAAAAGATCATTTGTTATTGAGAAAAAATTGATTCACCAGGAGAATGTCAGGGATCCTGATTACGGATTCGGTTCTAACTTTAGGATGTTTTTGAAAAAAATTGCATTATTATATCCTAACGCTCTGAAGAACTTAAGTTATGGACATTTTTTGCTTTATTCTGAGAAAATATTTTAAAAAAGCCTCTTCCTAAAACAGTCTACTCTAACAAAGTCTTAAAAACTATTTTAAAATGAGAAAATAAAACTAGAGAAAACGATCTTTCATATACATTTTTCGGAATTAAAAGATATTAATTCCTTCTAAAGTTATGGCAGCTTAAAGTTGAGCAACGAAAATACACAAAAATATGCATGAATTCGGATAGCAAATTTTACGCATTTAGCAGTGCATTTTTATTGCTCAAATTTAAAGTTTTATAACTTTGGAATCAATCAATATTTTTCAATTCTGGAAAAAGCAAATAAAAGTTTTCTCTAGTTTTATTTTATCTTCTTGAAATAGTTTTTAAGATTTTGCTAGCGTAAATGGTTACTGTTTTAAGAAGAGGTTTTTTAAAAGATTTTTTCAAAATAAAGCAAAAAATCTTCATAACTTGAGTTTTTTGGAGGGTTAGGATCTAATATTATAGCTTTTTTCATGATTCTCTGTCCAAAAACATATCCTAACGTTTGAGCCAAATCCGCGATCCAGATCCTAGACACTCTCCTGGTTAGACAAAAATGAATTTTAGGTGCACACACACACACACGCACGCACGCACACACCGTCGCCTTCGAATAAAAAGTCGCTAACTCAAAAGTCCGTTGGAAAAGGAGCTAACTTAAAAGCCATTTGGAAAAGGAGCTAACTCAAAAGTCCGTTAGAAAAGAAGCTAACTCGGAGTCCGGGGGTAAGAAAGGTGCTAACTCGGAAGAATGTTTATTTCATCAAAATTTAAGTTGGTAGCACTGACTGTATTTTCTATTCTTTGTTTGAAAGAGAAACATTGGACAAATAAAAATTCAAAACCCGAAATAAAGATGCGTATTGCTATTTATAATTATCGTTATGACTAATGTAATATAATACTGATTAATAGAAATTTAAAGCAATTTCTTCTTACTAGATCTTTAGTTATACTTAAAAGAAGAGTACACACCCTTTGGAAAACGAATTTTAATGGGGCTCTGAAAGTCAATTAGTGGTATCTAAAAATTAAGACAACTGCTCACAGATGTTCTTGAGATATGGTCAATCTATCAAATATCGTCTATTTCTTTCAAAAATGATGCCTCTTCTATTGATTGTCACATTACAAGTATTTATGATACGAAAACAAGAAAAAAGGTTATAAAGGTAGACAGCAAAAGCTAAATTTGAAGCTCTGATTCGTTGAAAAATGTTAATTTTTCATGATCTTATAAGCAATCATTATAGCGTAAGATGATCGTTAAAAATAGGATCCATTTGGGGGGTCAGCTGAAAAAAAAGAAAATCTAGTTTAAATACTATACAATATTTTTATAATCTAAATATACACTATTTTTAATAGAATCGTCCATGATATAATCTGTAGCCCTATTTTACTCAGAGATATAGCATTTAAAATTTTTTCGCATTGGAGTAACTTTTTGAAAAAGTATTCGATGGATTTTCATGGGACGGGGCCTAAATTATTTCAAATTTATGTAGTTATGGCCCGAACAGTTAAAAATATGAAATATATTTTATTAAATAATTTTAAAATGTTAAAAACCACAAAAAATCACAAAAACTCTTATAATTAAGCAATTAAAAGTGATTTTTAGCATTTTTAAATTATTATAAAAATATATTTCATATTTCCAACTTTTTGGGCCACAACTTAATAAATTTCAAGCAATTTAGGCACCGTCCCATGAAAATCCATCGAATACTAGTAGTATATAGACTGGTATAGCGAGACATAACATGTTACAAGGGGGGGAGGTCGGCGCAGTAGGGTCATTAAGATAAGTGTCATGTAAACAGTAGCTACACGAATGACCCATGTCAATGACCCATGTCAATGGACCCATTGTTTTCAAAAACGCTACTATTCTGTAAACAAACCACCCATTAACAATGGGTAATTAGCTACTGATTACATACCAGATATATCCTCTTGACACCTCCGTGTAATATGATACGCGCTATACCAGTCCATGTACTAGAGAGAGAGAGAGAGAGAGAGAGAGAGAGAGAGAGAGAGAGAGAGAGAGAGAGAGAGAGAGAGAGAGAGAGAGAGAGAGAGAGAGAGAGAGAGAGAGAGAGAGAGAGAGAGAGAGAGAGAGAGAGAGAGAGAGAGAGAGAGAGAGAGAGAGAGAGAGAGAGAGAGAGAGAGAGAGAGAGAGAGAGAGAGAGAGAGAGAGAGAGAGAGAGAGAGAGAGAGAGAGAGAGAGAGAGAGAGAGAAGAGAGAGTAAAAAACAACGTTTATATATCTATTAATATTTATTAAAATGTTATTGACGCACGCGCACACACACACACACACCCGCACACCCATCCACATCCACCTACACGCACCCACACACACACACACAGAGAGAGAGAGAGAGAGAGAGAGAGAGAGAGAGAGAGAGAGAGAGAGAGAGAGAGAGAGAGAGAGAGAGAGAGAGAGAGAGAGAGAGAGAGAGAGAGAGAGAGAGAGAGAGAGAGAGAGAGAGAGAGAGAGAGAGAGAGAGAGAGAGAGAGAGAGAGAGAGAGAGAGAGAGAGAGAGAGAGAGAGGTGGAGAGAAGAGAGTAAAAAACAACGTTTACGTATTTATTAAAATGTTACTGACGCACACACACACACACACACAAGCATGTACGCATACATTTACCTGCGTACGCAGACGCCACGGTTGTCACACACACACGCACGCACGCACGCATGCACGCATGCACGCACGCCAGCACAAACACACTCGCATACACGCGCGCGCACGTAAAGAGAGCGAGAGATCCTTTGTGTGCTGCAGGCAGGAGTCAACATCCCCACTCCATCGTCGGTCCGGTGATGTCGGGTCGACCTGCGCGGCACGTAGGAGTGGCGAACTACTCTATAGTGGTCACATGTGTGCTCTCAGGACGGCTTGAACGTTCTGCTAGCTGGTATCCCCACTCTTCTCTCCGCGGGCAAGTTGCGCATCTATGCTAGCTGTCGGGGACCGTAGCAGCGGGGGAACTACTCTATATCCGGCATGCCTTTGCTCTCTCCGGGCTGTTTGATCGTACTGCTGTGTGCGTTTGTGCAGCCGTGCCGGCAAGTTGAACGGTGTGGGAAGAGTGAGGAGCCTCGGAGTGGTGAGCGAGAAGTAAGCAGGGGACTGCGTGTAGAGAGGGGGAGAGAGAGAGAGCGAGAGAGAGAGTGAGAGAGGGAGCCAGAGAAAGAGAGCGAGAGAGGGGGAAAGAGGTATAAAAACATATTTTTATTAAAAACACATATATTTGGGATGTGCAGCACCTCCATTACAAACACGTATACAGATACAACACACACACAGATGCATATTCGGTGTTCGCACATACACGCACATACGCACACACATCATTTTGCGTTCACAGTCATGTTTACATACTGTGCCGTCGCTATCCTCTCTTATACGTATTGATTGCACAGGCGTGCACATACATACAGATACACATGCACTCATTCACACACACACACACACACATACGTACATACATTATTCCGCTACACGGATGCTGCTGCTACTGCTGGTGATGCTGTACCCGTCACTACTAATGATGTTGCATCTTGTGCTGCTGCTGTAGTCGGCGGTGATGTCGCTGTTGTACCCACTGATGCTGCTGCTATGGACAACGGTGGCGGTCATGGAGGTATCGGTGATCGTGAGGTGTCCATTTCTTGGAGACACCCGTATGCGCTTTCACGATAGTAGCCGCATCTAAATAAGCTGCTCTACTAGCGGGTATCCCCACGCCTCTCTCCCCGTGCAGGTTGAGCTTGGGTGTACGCGCTAGCTGTCGCGGTCCGTAGGAGTGGGGGAAATACTCTAGATCGGTCACGTGTATGCTCTCCAGACGGCTTGAGCGTACTACTGTGCGCGTTTGCGCAGGCGCCGCTGCGCCTGCAAGATGAATGGTGCGAGCAGTACGGAGC
This sequence comes from Torymus aiolomorphi, assembly GCA_036365515.1. NCBI lineage: Eukaryota > Metazoa > Arthropoda > Insecta > Hymenoptera > Torymidae > Torymus > Torymus aiolomorphi. The sequence continues at coordinate 163,453,234 of CM070875.1, read as the reverse complement.
CTCGGTCTGGTAGGAGAGGAGTAAGCGCGGGTCTGTGCGTGCACGTTGTCACGGAGCATGTCAGTGGGGAAGTACTCTATAGCTATGCAAAGAAAGCAAGCGATATGATCGCAAGCAGTAGCACATTTAACCTTTTTATCTAGCCATGCGTGTGTGAAAGAAAGAGAAACTCGATTATTATCAGTATTATTTTTCTAGGAAACAAAGAGGATTGGATAATTTACTAGAAGAATGTGAGGTCGATAAATGAAAGCAGTTGTTTTGGCGAAAAACTTACACCAAATTTTATTAACACACCACACACACACACACACATACACCCACATCCACACACACACATTCACATACACGTACATATTAACATAAGTACCACATAATAACGCGCGCAAAGATGCATGCACGCAGGCACGCACGCACACACGCACGCACGCACGCACGCACACGCGCGCGCACACACACACGCACACACACGCACAAGCACACATAGATTAACATAAGTAACACATAATAACGCGCACAAACACTCACGCACGCCGGCACGCACGCACAAGCACGCACGCACGCACGCACACACACGCACACACGCACAAGCACACATATATTAACATAAGTAACACATAATAACGCGCACAAACACGCACGCACGCACGCACGCACGCACGCACGCACGCATGCACCGATGCACAGACACACGCGCGCGTACGCACGCACACATACACACTACGGGTCTTTATGGCATAGTAGCTATATTCGACGGCGAAGTGAGTCTTCGTCAGTTGCATCGATATCTCTACAATATTGCCAGTGTCGAGAAGAATTTATCTTCGCGGTGAGGAGAAGGTACGCTACATCGAAACACTATTTGGATAACGTATATGTAATTAGGAGAAATACGATTCTCCAACATTCAGAAAGTTCAGCAGCATTTTTCCAAACAAAGCCTGGGCCCCGCATTTGCGGAAATAAAGAATTTAGTCCCTTATACAACGCTAACCAAATAATGAAATGGCTACACTTGATACTGCCGGAAGAATGACTCTCTGCTCCCAGGAAAAAAGTGAATAGTAAAATGTATTTCACAGCACTTTACGAGTATCAACTTAAGGAGAAGGGAAAAGCTCTACGGTTTGCAGAGAAATCGGGCGATGATGACTACGAAGCGAAAGATGGAAATGGTAATGATTCAGATAGTTACAGCATATACTTCACAGTCAGTGAAGACTCTGCACCCTCGTCTTAAGAATGAAAACCAGAGAAAAAACACAAGCCACCGGTGAACTCCACGGTAATTCGATTGGTTTCTACAACACTGACCATATACCTTGACGTTAGAGTCTTCCCACGGCCATCGTGACTAATCTCAACACATTGGAAGAAACCGTTACACATAGTCGTTTGAAGATAAAAACAAAGGCAAGGAATTCAATTTAGTGGACAATGCCGTCAAATGAATAGGGGCTTTTTTTTAACTTTCTTTTTTATTGGTCGATCAGATTACAAAATACATTTTAAATTTACAAATATATGAATAATATAAAAATTACAAGCAAAAAAGGCCAAGGCAAACGTAGTATACAAAAGCTTATAAACTAAGAAAGATGGGCGCACACACACACATACACGCACACGCGCGCGCGCACACTCACAATTATATAAATGCTTTACATGTTTGTACGAATGAGCCTGCGCCCATGGAAGTACCGCCTGGGAAATTATTCGCACAATGGAGTCTTTTTCGGTGATTTTTGCTTTTTACATTTTTATAAAATTTTGCGACAAGTTCGTCATTTATGTGTGAATCACGAAAAGACGTTACAAAAAGTGCGTAAATTGCGACCGCTACATATATAGCAAAGAAATATGATACATTATCCACCGCACACTTTAGAATTAACACTCTACAGTTTCTCCGCGGTCCACTTCAAGCTTGCGCCATTTCTTCGAAGTCGATCGATATGATGTCGTGTCATAGGAGCAAGTCCATAGCTATCGAAACATGTTCTTTTTGCGCTTTTGTCTATGTAAAATACCACCCGTGGAATCCAGACTTATCCGAGGTGTCAAAATTGGTTACGCCAGCTTCCGTGAGATTCAAGCTTCTCGGGATGTGGTCGGGCACGTATACAGCTATCGAGTTTACTCTGAGTCCACTAATAGCCCTCGTGATTTGTTTCGTATTCATTTTATGCGTTTTCGCTAAACGTGCAAATATGCTGCTGTCGCTGTCACTTGCTATTTCTGAGGTTACATCCACCTCGTCGCGTCCGTTGTCGTCGTTCCCCATCTCCTCAACGGTTTTCTCGGAGCTCGTCTGAAAACGGAGTAATCTTTTGCATTGCTTCTGCTGATACTGATGAATACTCGTGTAGAACATTTCACTTTGAACTTGGTGTTTGTTGATCATCTTCCCCTCTTCGGGTAGTATAGAGTGAATTCACTTTTTTTATTTGGTGCGGCTTGTAGGTCTACGACGTAATCCAGTGTGTGTGTGAGTGTGTGCGCTGCGTGTGCGTGTGTGTGTATATGTGTATGTGTATGTGTGTGTGTTTGCAGTGAGAGTCGAGTGAAAAATAGGGCTAGAGACCGCTGCTCGCTCGCTCTCGATTTGTTGTTCCCACCTTTTTTAACGAGTAGGCACTAAAATCCGATAATATTTGGTGGGTGGAGTCGCTTTCGAGAACGTTATCGTACTTGGCATAAACAACGCAGTTTATTATGCTCATCGTACACGTTGTAATGGAGCACGTCAGTGGTGGGAAAGTACTCTATAGCTATACAAAGAAAGCAACCGATATGCTCGCAAGCAGTAGCAAATTTAACCTTTTTTTCTAGTCATGTGTGTGTGAACGAAAGAGAAACTCGATTATTATCAGTATTATTTTTCAAGGAAACAAAGAGGATTGGATAATTTACTAGAAGAATGTGAGGTCGATAAATGAAAACAGTTGTTTTGGCGAAAAACTTATACCAAATTTTATTAACACACCACACACAAACACACACACACATACACACACATACAAAGAAATTTTACAGCTGTGTTATCGCGGCAGCGCCGCACAGTGGGGAAAGATGGACAAAATTCTGTAGATTCCACAATTCTTGATGGATCGTGGTCAATTTTTTTTTAAAATCTTTGTATTGCCTTCTACTTTAAGGAAAACCTGCGGCAAATCCGGAAAAAGAGAATTTAATAGCACTTTAGCTCGTTAAAGATAGCCTGCTGCGAAACTTAAATTTTGCACGAGGTGAACTTCAACAATGACACTGTAATTCACAAAATTTTCACTTGTAAACTCTAAACTCATTAATCCATGATGTCTGACACTCATAAAACCCACAAACCCATCCACCTCGACCCCATAAATCCATAAAGAAATAACTCCATAGAAACCATAAACCCTATATTTGTTATACATTAAGCGTATAATAATAAACACATAAATACACTTACTTCGAAACTCATAACCTCAGAAACCTCTAGATCAATAAACCATAAACCCACAAACCCACAAACCCCAAACCCACAAGCCCATAAACCCACAAACCCCAAACCCACAAACCCACAAGCCCATAAACCCTAAACCCACAAACCCTAAACCCACAAACCCTAAACCCATAAACCCTAAACCCATAAACGCTAAACCCATAAACCATAATTACATAAACCATAAGTTTATAAACCATAATTACATGAACCCTAAATCTATTTACCCTAAATCAATACACTCTAAACCCATCTTCTCTAAACTCATAAACACTAAACCTATCTACACTAAACTCGTAATCCCTAAATCCATAAACCTTAAATCCGTAATCTCGAAAAACCCAACAACCCATAAATCTCTCAACCCATAATAAATAAACCATAATAAAAAATCCCATAACTAATCAACCCATCAACCCATAAACCCGTAATTCCAAAAAACCCGCCAACCGATAAATCTATTAACCCATAAACTCATCAACTCATTAACCCATTAATCCGTAATCTCAAACAATCCAACAACCCATAAAATCAAAAAACCCACCAACTCATAAGTACATTAACCCATAAAATCAAGAAACCCACCAACCCATAAGTACATTAACCCACTAACCCATAAAATGAAGAAACTCACCAACCCATAATCCTATCAATCCTTAAACCTTTTAATCCATAAAACGTATAACCTATGAAATTATAAAACTGTATTTTCATATTCAGTTTATAATGTAATAATCGCATATACACAGGAACTCGTAAGCTAAAATCCCATAAAGCAAAATTTAGAAATTTATTTATTCTATTATTCTATTAACTCATATATTTATCTTTAACAATTAGACACTTATACTTCAATGAATCGAAAAAGGCATCTATCTTAAACGTACCAACTCGAAAATCTATAAACTTATATATCTCCAAATTCATTATTTATAATTTCTACCATTATTCTACAAATCCGTAACTCTGGACATCGTAAATCTACAAGGTTCTAGAATTATGTATTAAAGCTTTAATTCAGAAAACTGCAACATATATGCCCATTAAGCCCCCAGCCCATAAATTAAGAACCCAATAATCCTGTTAACGCTCATCTCATAGAACCTGATCTTCTAAATGTTCAACTTATTTTATTTTTATTCATTAAAAAAACAACTTTTTAAAAAATGTCTTTAGTTTAAGTTTGTTGCACAATTACTTCTAATGTAATTATGACATAAATTGTACTGCGATACCTGACATACTGATTTTCTTTACTATTAATCCTAAAAAGTTAACGGCTACAAAGATCCTTATAATTACATTTTTTAGTTAATTATGATTGAGTTTATATACTGATATTATAATTTAAGCTATAGTTTTTTATAATAATTATTTATAGTACTTATTCCTTATAATAAATACAAACATATAAAAAAATTTTGTTTCTGATACTTATAATTTAATTTCTAAAATGACATCGTTTCATGTGAAATACTCTGACCTTTGTGATCTTCTCTGGAAATGTAAAGAAACTGATAAGAATAGTAAACACGATTATGTAATATCTCAATTAAAATCAAAGTATTCTCTATCCGAGGATGAAGAAAAATCTTTAAGAACTCAATTAATTACTACATTTTTCCCAAATTTTAATACAAAGTGGAATGAAGTTTGTCGTAAAAAAGATCGTTTTATACATAAGAACACTGCATTTCTGCAAAAAGATTTTATTTTCGATTTATCACAACCCTCAACATCACAGCTGCAAACTTCAAACGAAAAAGAATTGGATAATATCGATAATAATGATCAATCTAATGAATCTAATAAGGTAAAAAGAGGCAGGCCGCGTTTATCATATGAAGAAGGTAGTTCAAAGACAAAGAAAAGACGGTCTGCCGAACTTTCTAAAAATTATTCTAGAGAAGAACTCATGGAAGCTCTTAAGATAAGTGAGAAAGATCTTATTAGACAGCCAAAATCTGAATCTTCATCATCTATTAACATCATCCAATCTGTAAATGTTAACAAAAGCTTAGCTATGTATGTAGATTTAGATTTATCAAAAGCTAAATATGAGAAATTACGCTTACATAATAAAGATATTCATGGCAATCAGATTTATCCCCATTATAAATTATTGACAAAAGCAAAAAATGATTGTTTTCCAGACCACATTCATACTACTAGTTGTGGATCAAAGGTTAATATTATTTCTATACTGGATCATACATTACAGCGAATACTTTCTACTCTCAATCCAGAAATTTTGGAAAAATTATCAGAAAAAAATTAGTATTTTTAGTAAAGTGGGGAATGGATGGTGCTTCCGATCAACAAACTACTAGACAAAAGTGGTTTAACCAGAATCAAAATGTTAGTGATCAGAGTTCAGATAGCAGCGACTCAGACAATGAAGAGATTTGTCTAGATCATTCTGATGCATCAGTACTTATGACAACTTTAGTCCCACTTCAGATAACAGCTAATGATACAGTTTTATGGACTAATGTTAAACCATCCTCAGTATCATATTGCCGCCCAATTAATTTTAAGTTTATAAAAGAAACTCCTGAAGCTGTGAAGAAAAACTATAATTACTACATGAACATCTTGGATAAAGTGAAATTATATAATTTTACATTTAAAGGTATGACATTCGAAGTAAAATTTGATCTATGGTGTTCTATGTTAGATGGCAAAGAAAACAACATATTAACAGAACATTCTGCTACAAAATGTTGCAACATATGTAAGGTTGGCCCAAAGTATATTAATAATATAGAATACTTACAGACACTTTCTTGCAATACGAACTGCTATAAGTTTGGATTTCCCATTCTACATAGTTGGATCCGTTTCATGGAATATGTATTACACGTTTCTTATAATTTAGACTTTAAAAAGGGATCAGCAATGGGGCCAAACAAAGAATTAAAGAAAGAAAGAAAACAGAGGAATCAAAAGTTATTAAGACTTCGTTTAAATCTGACTGTTGACGTGGTGAAACAAGGTGCTGGAACAACAAACACCGGAAATGTTAGTCGTGAGTTTTTTAGTAAAGCTGCAGAAGTCTAAAAAATTATAGAAATAGATGAAAATCTTTTAGTTCGATTACATACAGTTTTGCAAGTAATTTCACAACGAAAAGAAATAAATGTAGACAAATTTAAAGCATACTGTTTGCAAACAGCTAAACTATGTGTTCATTTATATCCATGGTACCCCATGCCTCCCTCTGTTCACAAAGTTTTAATACATGGATTTGAGATTATACAAAATTATCCTGCACCAATAGGATGGTTTTCAGAAGAACCACAGGAAGCTAGTAATAAACTTTTCCGAAAAGCCCGCAGTCAACACAGTAGAATGTTTCACAGAACAAATACAAATATAGATATAATGCATCACATGCTTATTATTTCTGACCCTCAAATAATTCCTTTAAGATACACCAAAGATCGAGAGGAAAAGGAGCTCACTTCGGAAGCAAAAGAATTATTAAAATAAATACAGAAGCTTTTGTTAAAAAATGTTCTATTTTACATAATAAAATACATATTTAAATTTTCATTTTACATATTACTTAACTACACTGGAAATAAAATAAAAATTAAAAAAAAAGTAAAAAAAAAAAAAGTTGAAAAAAATTTTAAAACTAAAAAAAAAGTAAAAAAAAAGAGCATATCAAAGTCCTAACTTCAACCTTCACGTGGTGATATGTGTAAGTAGGTATTAATTGAACCGAAACGAATGAAGCTTAGGCAATTTGTGGTTTTACGGGTTTACGGTTTAGAGTTTATGGGTTTAGGGTTTATGGGTTTAGGGTTTGTGGGTTTAGGGTTTATGGGCTTGTGGGTTTGTGGGTTTGTGGGTTTAGGGTTTATGGGTTTAGGGTTTATGGGCTTGTGGGTTTATGGGCTTGTGGGTTTGTGGGTTTGGGGTTTGTGGGTTTAGGGTTTATGGGCTTGTGGGTTTGTGGGTTTGGGGTTTGTGGGTTTGTGGGTTTAGCGTTTGTGGATTTGGGGTTTATTGGTTTGGAGTTTCAAGGTTTTGGGTTTGTGGGTTTGAGGTTTGTAGGTTTAGGTTTTGTGGTTTGTGGATTTGGGGTTTGTGGGTTTAATGTTCGTGGGTTTGGGGTTTGTGGTTTTGGGGTTTGTGGGTTTGGGGTTTGTAGATTTAGGGTTTATGGGTTTGTGGGTTTGTGGGTTTGGGGTTCATGGGTTTAGTGTTTATGGGTTTAGGGTTTATGGGTTTATGGTTTATTGATCTAGAGGTTTCTGAGGTTATGAGTTTCGAAGTAAGTGTATTTATGTGTTTATTATTATACGCTTAATGTATAACAAATATAACAAATATAGGGTTTATGGTTTCTATGGAGTTATTTCTTTATGGATTTATGGGGTCGAGGTGGATGGGTTTGTGGGTTTTATGAGTGTCAGACATCATGGATTAATGAGTTTAGAGTTTACAAGTGAAAATTTTGTGAATTACAGTGTCATTGTTGAAGTTCACCTCGTGCAAAATTTAAGTTTCGCAGCAGGCTATCTTTAACGAGCTAAAGTGCTATTAAATTCTCTTTTTCCGGGTTTGCCGCAGGTTTTCCTTAAAGTAGAAGGCAATACAAAGATTTAAAAAAAAAAGTTTGACCACGATCCATCAAGAATTGTGGAATCTACAGAATTTTGTCCATCTTTCCCCACTGTGCGCCGTGACCATCGGCAAACTGTCCGAGGAGCGCATACTAGGGAGAGCTGACTGACATAGTGTAGTATCCTATCGCCTGCCTTTGGTTGTTATTAAGTTTTAAGAATGATGGTGCCTAGTTGTATCTGGTGTAACCTTGTTTTTGGGGAAAGAGAAGGTGTTGGTGGAAAAGGATTTATAACGGGTAGAAGGATTTATAAGGGTATTCCGTTGGGGAATAGCCTTTTTTATCGACGAGAGGTTATTTTTCCTCCGGCTTGGCTGTTGGTTTGTCAATGGAGGGCGTCTTTTTTAGATTGTGCGTCGTGCGTCCCGTACTTTGTTTTTAAGAAAATACTACATTACTGTAGAGATGCGGTGCTTTCAGTTGCTGCTTCTACTATATTATCACAGTCTTGCTGGACGTCGACCTTTATGCGGACAAGCGTGTACCTCCTGCCGCTCCTTTGTGTAGAGGATGATGGTAAGCATTTAGCTAACGACAAAGCACCACGTATACGGACTGTTAGAGTCGGGCAAGCCATTGGGAAAAATTATTCTCAAAGAGAAAGATATTTTTGTTAAAAAATATTTATTAATACGTGTGATTTTAACTTTGACTTTGATCAATCGTCGCATAGTAGTAGTAGTTCGAGAGGTATTCTATTACATTTGAGTATTTGGTAACAACGGAAATGAGTTCATCTGTTTTAGTCACGTATGTGTTAATAAGTTGTGTACAAGAGAGAAACATGATAATCGCGTAAATATCGATAACTATTCCAATAAAGCCGGCAATAGACTTGAAAGCAACTCGCTTCCCAGTGTTTTTGGTCATGTGGAGGCGTGTGTGAACAAAAATGAAACTCAGTTATTATTAGTATTATTTTTTCAAGGAAACAATAAGGTCTGGATAATTTACTGGAAAAATATGAGGTCGATAAATGAAAACAGTTGCTTTGGTAAAAAATTTTAATCGATCGATCAGATAATCAAGAAAAAAACGTACATAGTAAAAAATACAAGTATGAATACGCAAAAACTTACAAACTATGATTACGTCAATTTTAAAACAGTACGTACAAATGGAACTGATTACTTACAAACTAAAATTGAATATGATTTGCTCCAGTGAAATTAAACTCATACATGATTACAAACTAAATGTAAAAAGTACAAAGCTTATAGAAAAACCAACAAAACTATTGATACACACAAAGTAAAAATACGTTAAAATTAACCCATACATGAGTACAAAAACGGCGAAATCATTATTGTGACATTGATTTACACGATTGCATACAAAACCCTGCACCTACGGAAGTTGCGTACGGAAAATTGTTCACGCAACGCATTTTCTTTCGTTCTCTTAGTTTCTGACCACGTCCATCTCCGTGATATTTTCTCCTGATAGTTTTACAAAACTTTGCAACTAATTTGTCGTTAGCGCGAGAATTTGACGTAATGCCTTGACAAAAAGACCGTAAACTACGCCCGCTATACATAAAATACAAAAACATAATACAATATTTGCCGCAGTCTTTCGAATCGGTGCTCTGCAGCTTTTTCTTGTTCCACTTCAACCACTAGCAATTTCTTCCGATACGAGCGGAATGCCATCGTGACGTAGGCCCCAGCCCGTTGCTGCGAGAACGCGCCTCAATGACAGCCGGGTTTGTCCAATGTGTCGAAATTGGTCACGATGGCGGCTGAAAGACTTTAACGTCAAGGTATATGGCCAGTGGTGTAGAAACCGATCGAATTACCGTTGAGTTCACCGGTGGCTTGTGTTTTTTCTCTGGTTTTCATTCTTAAGACGAGGGTGCAGAGTCTTCGCTGACAGTGAAGTATATGCTGTAACTATGTGAATAGATACCATTGGCATCGTTCGCTTCGTAGTCATCATCGCCCGATTCCTCTGCAAACCGTAGAGCTTTTCCCTTCTCCTTAAGTTGATACTCGTAAAGTGCTGTAAAATACGTTTTACTATTCACTTTTTTCCTGGGAGCAGAGAACCATTCTTCGGGCAGTAAAAAGTGTAGCCATTTCATTATTTGGTTAGCATTGTATAAGAGACAAAATTCTTTATTTCCGCGAATTCGGGGCCCAGGGTTTGTTTGAAAAAATGCTGTTGAACTTTCCGAATGTTGGAGAATCGTATTTCTCCTAATTACATATACGTTGTCCAAATAGTGTCTCGATGTAGCGTACCTTCTCCTCACCGTGAAGATAAATTCTTCTCGACACAGGCAATATTGTAGAAATATCAATGCAACTGACGAAAACTCATTTCGCCGTCGAATATAGCTACTATGCCATTAAGTCCCGTCGTGTGTGCGCGTGTGTGCGCGCGCGTGTGTGGGCGTGTGAGCGTGCGTGTGAGCTTGCGTGTGTGCGTGTTTGTGAGCGTTATTATGTGTTACTTATGTTAATATATGTGCGTGCGTGCGTGCGTGCGTGTGCGTGCCTGTGTGCGTGAGTGTTTGTGTGCGTTATTATGTGTTACTTATGATAATATGTGTGTGTACGCGTGTGTGCGTGTGTGTGTGAGCGCGCGCGTGTGTGTGTGTGCGTGGGTACGTGCGTGCGTGAGAGCGTGCATGTGTGCGGGCGTGCGTGTTTGTGCGCGTTATTATGTGTTACTTATCTTAATATGTGTGTGTATGCGTGAATGGGTGTGGGTGCGTGCGTGCCTGCGTGCGTGTTTGTGGCGTTATTATGTGTTATTTATGTTAATATGTATGTGTGGGCGCGTGTATGTGTGTGTGCCTGGGTGCGTGCGTGCGTGCGAGCCTGCGTGCGTGTTTGTGCCCGTTATTACGTGTTACTTATGTTAATATGAGTGTGTATGTGAATATGTGTGTCCGTGTGCGTGCGTCCGTGTGTGCGTACGTGCCTGCGTGTTTGTGCGCGTTATTATGTGTTACTTATGTTAATATGTGTGTGTATGTGAATGTGTGCGTGAGTATGCGTGTATGCGTGTGTGTGTGTGTGCGTGCGTGCGTGCCTGCGTGTTTGTGCGCGTTTTATGTGTTACTTATCTTAATATGTGTGTGTATGCGTGAATGGGTGTGGGTGCGTGCGTGCCTGCGTGCGTGTTTGTGGCGTTATTATGTGTTATTTATGTTAATATGTATGTGTGGGCGCGTGTATGTGTGTGCCTGGGTGCCTGGGTGCGTGCGTGCGTGCGAGCCTGCGTGCGTGTTTGTGCCCGTTATTATGTGTTACTTATGTTAATATGAGTGTGTATGTGAATTTCTGTGTCCTTGTGCGTGCGTCCGTGTGTGCGTACGTGCCTGCGTGTTTGTGCGCGTTATTATGTGTTACTTATGTTAATATGGGTGTGTATGTGAATGTGTGCGTGAGTGTGCGTGCATGCGTGTGTGTGTGTGCGTGCGTGCGTGCCTGCGTGCTTGTGCGCGTTTTATGTGTTACTTATGTTAATATGTGTGTGTGTGGGTGTGTGTGTGTGCGTGCGTGCGTGCGTGCGTGTTCGTGTGTGTGTGTGTGTGTGTGTGTGTGTGTGTGTGTGTGTGTGTGTGTGTGTGTGTGTGTGTGTGTGTGTGTGTGTGTGTGTGTGTGTGTGTGTGTGCGTGTGTGTGTGTGCGCGCGCGCGCGCGGGTGTATATGTGTGTGTGTGTGCGCGCGCGTGCGTCAATAACATTTTAATAACTATTTATATATATATATATGTAAAAGTTGTTTTTACCATCTCTCTCTCTCTCTCTCTCTCTCTCTCTCTCTCTCTCTCTCTCTCTCTCTCTCTCTCTCTCTCTCTCTCTCTCTCTCTCTCTCTCTCTCTCTCTCTCTCTCTCTCTCTCTCTCTCTCTCTCTCTCTCTCTCTCTCTCTCTCTCTCTCTCTCTCTCTCTCTCTCTCTCTCGCTCTCTCTCTCTCTCTCTCTCTCTCTCTCTCTCTCTCTCTCTCTCTCTCTCTCTCTCTAGTACATGGACTGGTATCGCGCGTATCATATTACACGGAGGTGTCAAGAGGTATGTAAACAGTAGCTAATTTCCCATTGTTAATGGGTGGTTTGGTTACAAATCAGTAGCGGTTTTGAAAACAATGGGCCTATTTACATGGGTCATTGACATGGATCATTAGCTACCGTGCAGCTACTGTTTACATAAGACTTAACTTAATGTCCCTACTGGCGCCGACCTCCCCCCCTTGTAATATGATATGTCTCGCTATACCACTCCATATACTACTAATACTTTTTTTGAAAAAATTGAAAATGCTATATGTCTTAGTAAAATAGGGCTACATATTATATATTTGTTCATTTCATTAAAACTACTATAAAAATAATTTTTTTTTCTTTTTTTTAAAATAAAATGTATAAATATACATGGTATAGTGTTAAAACTACATTTTTCTCTTATTTTTCAACTGATTTTGGCCTCAAAAGCCACTTGGTGTAAGACTCACTTCAATTGCTTAAAATGAAGACAAATTTTTAACTGTTTGCTTACGCTATCTTTGATTGCTTAAATTTTCTGAAAAATAAATATTTTTCAACCAATCAGAGCTTAAAATTCCGATTTTGCTGTCTACTTTTATAATCCTTTTTGTTCGTATTTTTTAAGAAAATAACGCATTTTTAAGATGAGGTAACCTATATCTTGGGAAAAAGGACCTATGAGAACTAATTACTGGTACTAGGCTTCATTCTTAGGCAATAATAATCGATCATCAAAACCCAGTTGAGATGCGGTTCATAAAGGTTTTGCACTCTCCTTGTAAGTATAACTAAAGATCTAGTCAGAAGAAATTATTTTAAATTTGTATTCATCATTATTATATTCCATGTGCGATAACAGTAATTATAAATAGCAATACGCACCTTTATTTTGAAGTTTTATTTGCCGAATGTTTCTCTTTCAATCGACGAATAGAAAACACAGTCAGTACTACCAACTTAAATTTTGATGAAAAAAAGATTCTTGTTAGCTCCTTTTCCAACCGGCTTTTGAGTTAGTTCTTTCTCCAAACGGCTTTTGAGATAGCGCCTTTTCCAAACGGCTTTTGAGTTAGCGCCTTTTCCAACCGGTTTTTTCGACTCCGAGATTTCGATGATTTTCAATATTTTGGCCGGCGCAACCGGATAATATTAAGTCGGTTAAAAAAAAAATTAAGGAAATATGGAAAAATCGAAAAAAAAATTGTTTGTCCTTACGTTCGGATATCTGTCGGAAGTAGGCCCATCTTCTGAAAGGTTAAAATTTCCTATCCACCTACACTGAGAGAAGATCGGTGCGTGAACCACCCTCTGAGCTGAGCGACAGCAACGCCCATCAAACGGCGCTGCCAGAGCGCCGAAAACGCGCAGCTGTTGTGCAGTTCACACGCGCAGCAGTCACTCCGACGATTCGGCGCGTGGTCTACACTTTTTTCGGAGTACTGGCTACTCATTTTTGCAACGCTGTAGCGCCTGTAGCTACTTTTTGACGGTGCAGTGAGTACACTTTTTCTTGTAGCAACTTTGTTTCATGAAAAGATGCACCCTTTTTAGCAAACTATTTGTATACAAAAACCGCTGCCAATTCATTGGCCCGTGGCTTCCTCGACCGTAATTTGTTGATTCCTTTAATAAATTTTTAATAAAAAAATTTATAATTTTTTAAAAAATTTAATGCATAATTATAATTAAATTCATTTATGAATATTAAAAATTGTTAATTTTTAAATTTATTTATTTATTTATTATTTATATCAAATTTATATAAATTTTGAGCTGATAAATAAAGTTATCATTTGACATAGAAGTAAAATATCTATATTTTATAATAAAACAAATAGCTAAAACAAATAGCTATCAGGTTGTTTTGTTATTAACAAAAACGTGTTTTTTTTTTAAAAGTTCATAACTCACAAATAAATTATAATAATGCAGAATATAATCCATTCATAATGCATAATTCATAATTATAATAGATTATAATAGATATAATTGTTAAACATTTTAATTCATTTTGTTACACATCATTGGAGTTATGAGTTTTTAAAAAAAAAACACGTTTTTCTTTTTGATGATAACTAAAGAACCGTGATAGAAAGAAAATTAATTTCTTTTAGAAAATATAGGTATTTTAATTCTTTTTCGAATGCCACCCACCCCATTCAGATACATACAGCCGTTCTCGAGAAATTACAATTTAAAAAAATGTCAAATAATTTTTAACCTCAAATATCTCTGAAATTTATGGACCAATCATTTTGCCCAAAGAACTTGACCGAGAACTATAAAAAATCTACCTCTAAAAAGAAATTTTGAAGCCATTAAGTCAATTTTACTCTTGTAATCGTTGGACATACAAAATTGATTTTTTTCATTTTTCAATTTTTTACTCAAAATCTAGCCTACAGAATGTATTCAAATTTTAACAGATTATAGCTATTTATATTCTGTATTATCATGATTTTTCTCAAAAAAATTGACCTTTAAGTTTAGGAGTTATAAGCTTCTAAAAAAAAAAACACGTTTTTGTTAATAACAAAAGAACCGTGATAGCTAGAAACTTTTTTTTTTAGAAAATATAGGTATTTTAATTCTCTTTCGAACGCTATCCATCAGATTCGAATAACTCGATCCTATCATTAAAAAAATCAAGAAACAGTTTTGAGAAAATCGAAAATTAGAAGAAAGAAAAACAAAAACGCATCGCCCCAATCAAAAAAACGGATTTTTGACCCGCCATCATGCAAAAAAAACAAAAAAATGAGACCTGTCCGGTCAAAATCGACCGAGTAGAAGCTGAGATCCAGGCGAATACACACACACACACACACACACACACACACATACACAACCACACACACACACACCCACACACACACCCACATCCACACACACACACACACACACGCACACACACACACACACACACACACACACACACACACACACACACACACACACACACATCCATACAGACATTTTTCAAAAACCATGTATTTTGATTCCTAACACCTCGGAACACAATTATAACATGTTTTTACACCAACTCAAAAAAGCTTCCTCTAGGAGGAAGCAAAAGTTACTCATAAAATATCTTGGGGGAAATATACTGTTAATATCTTAGAGAAAATAGAAATAAAATAAACATTATTCTTTACTTACAAAGTGTATAAACTTTTATGGTAAAACAATGATGTTCTGAATATTATTAAATATTTTTAAGAAATTGTTTGAGAAATTTTGTTTTATTTTTAAAATTTATTTTTTTTTTTACAAAATGATAAGTAAAAGTCGAGGTTAGGTACTAAGTACGGTAAAGGGCCCTATTATGGAACACATCTTGAGGGTGAATGAGATTTCCTATTTAATTTTAACTAAAATAAAGCTAATAGATTAAATTCTTTTGTATTAGCTTGTTATTTTATCTTTACAAATGCAATTAAAATTTTTTAAAGGTAAAATTCGGCCAAATTCATAATTATATGTAAGTAGAAAAAGAGTTCCATCAGTTTTGTCCCAATTATAAAATACTCTTTTCCAGACAATTTTGAAAAAAACTTTTGTTTTAAACTTTTTATGTTTAATAATGGTGCAATATCTGTTACTTAGCTTTTCTTTTACCAATCAGGCCTTGCAAACGAATATAAACGTTAATTAAAGTCTTCATTAAAAATCATAAAACATAACCTCAAAAGATTGACATGACTGACTTTGATCCCTCGGTGTAGCAGATGCCAAATCCAATTGTTCGATAAGTGATTTATGGACTAGATTACTTTACCGTAGGAAATACTTGGACTCGATGGACCACATAACTTTATATTTGGCATGATTCTTTGGATTTATAATGTTATATTTTGGTAAAAATATCCATTCCCTTTCATTTTAGATTAATTATTTTTTAAAATCATTTGTATTTTCTTTTAAAACCCTTTTTTGAAATTGTAATTTATATAACCATTATAAATCCAAAGAATCATGTCAAATATGAAGTTATGTGGTCCATTAAGTCTAAATATTTCCTGCGGTGAAGTCATCTAGCTCATAAATCACTTATCAAACAACTGGATTTGGGATCTGGTATACGAGGGATCAAAATCAATCATGTCAGTCTTTTGAGGTTATGTCTTATGATTTTTAATTAAGGTTTAAGGTTTATATTCATTTTTCAGGTTTGATTGATTAAAATAGAGTTGAGGAATAAAGATCGCTCCATTATTAGCTTCAAAACATTATCCAAATTTATATATTTATGCATTTAATACTCATGCTTATGAATATCATTTTTGTATGATTGTCTCGCATATAATTATATCCAAAATTTAATTTTTTCTTTGGTGTTCCATAATAGCAGACACTATATCATAATAGGGGCGTTTATCTTATACACAAAAGCAGCACATAACCTCAAACAACAAACACTCAAAAAACAGAGTTGTCGATACAAATTAATTCTGTAGTTCAGTTATTTATTGCATAAACTTATACTTGCAAGGAATTAATCCTTGACGTCATTGGATAAAATTATAGGGCAGAACTTAACAAAAAAATTATCCATTTCCGCATAGAACCAGAACTTCGTTTAAAAAGTATAATGGTTACTCTGATATAGAGGTTGCCTATCGCACAGACAGGTCGGCGCTGCGTCTATGCCGAATCGGTGTAGCTAGCGCGCCGATCGGAGTAGCTAGCGCGCCGATTGGCAGTACAGCCAATAACGGGGTAAATCGGAGCATCACATACACCTAAAGAGTAGATGGCGCGCCGATATTCTCTCAGTGTACGTAAATTGCTTGAACGCATGGGACGCCGGATTAGGTGGATGAGAGTCGCCAGATAAGAGCAAAAGTGAAAACCTTTATACACCGTATTTTGTTACATGACGGAATCATTATATACTGGCTACCAAGCCAAAGTAAATCAAAAACTACATGTGCTTTTATAAATACAATTATACCAGGAAAAACAGAAAATTAACCAATCAAAATAAAGGCAGACTATCCTGATAGAGAGAATGATTAAAGAGCGGAACGATCCGCTCGCTGTACAGTGGCGCCAAAGTGTCTTTGAACAAATCACTCTACAGATCTGAATTTTCAACCGATTTTGATGATATTTTTTTTAAAGAAAGCTTGAGAATTCTTCATCGATCTCTCCAGGCCGACTTTTTAATACACGAAAAAGTCAGTTTTTAACGATCACGTCACCATGCTATCCACTTATATTTGTGTTTTCGAGGTTCCAAGTTAACATACATAACACTGTGTATGTGGGTGTATATGTGAGTGTGAGTGGGCGTGTAAAAAATTAAATTAAGATTTATTAATTTATTATTATTTTATAAATTTATTATTATTTTAATTTATTATTAATTTATTAATTTAGTATTAATTTATATATTATATATGTCTGTCATAGTCTGTAAAGGGGCAACCCGATACAGGTAAATCCTCAACCTCCACGTCCACGCACGTGGCAGCTGGTTCTGTCGCATCAATGCTTTCAGCATCAACGCTATAACACAAACGACTGACGGAGCCTCTGGATGACGGGTTACACCCTTTCCGTGCGGGGCACGGAACCCAAAAAGGGAACCTCCGAATTTCAAGAAGCGAGAAGGGAAAAGAGTCAAGAATAGTGGTACCCGACTCTGTACAGCGACCCATCAAATAAATACACACACAACACCTCTAACATGCAGCACACTGACACACGAACATGCGTGACTCTTACACAGCACAGCCTTTGGACGACGAACCGCGGGCGCCGCCGGGCTGGCACGCGGCCCTGCAACCCCAGTCCGCAGAGGATACACCGGATAAAACTAGTCCGGCCACCATCGGATAGTATCCGGAGCGCTCCTGGGCGGCCGGTAGTGAGGGGCCCAAACCCTGCATTAACCAGCAGGGAGGCTGCACTGCAGAACGGTGTATAAACCCACTCTCGTATCAGTGCCGGGTGGCTCCCAGGCGGGATGCTGCAGCGGGCTGTGGAGGCTTCGACGAGGCCACTGCGGCCTACCGAGCTGGCGGAACTTCCCGGGAGTACGCCGACGGATGCCCTGGACCCTTAGTCGAATGTGCTCTGACCCACACAACAAATCTCACATGAAGTTAGAATTATAGGAGAAGATAAAAACAAAAAATGATTAATACAACACAGGAGAACACTGAAGAGATCAGGAGAAGAACAGTGAGCACGTCGAGTTTTTTCAGCGTCCTTAGCGAAGCTAGCACCCCTGGCACGACGGCTGACGACGAGACAGGGTTCTCCATCTCGGGCAGCGAGATAGACAATACCATCAACAGCATGCTGATGGAGATCTCAATAATGGAGAGAGCAACGGAGAAGCAGAAGAATATCTCCAGAGATGTTAAGTAGTGGCTGAAGATGCTTAGGTCTCTGCTGGCGGTACTCTAAAGCTGACGAGAAGAAGGCAAGAGGATGGCCCGTACAGCCAGGCATCAAACGGCGGAGAGGTGCGGGAGACAGTCCGGACTCGCCAACGGTGACTCAAAAAACAAAGAAGAAGAAGGATGTAAGCAACGGACCACTCCCTAAGATCCAGGTACTGGACGATAGAGGGAACCCTGTACAACCCCAAGCTAGCAACAGCGGGAATCAGCCCCAAAACAGCTGGGAAACCGTGCATAGACGAAAGAAGGAAAAGAAGAAAAAGGCGATGGACGACTCTAGATCGCCACTACGTTCAAACCAGAAGGCCCCCAAATAACGAGGCACAGTGGTGTTAATCGTACCCAAAAAAACGGCAAGACGTTCGAGGACGTGGTACAGACGCTATGGACGGTTGACAACTCGGATAAAAATCTCGATATCAGAGAAGTCACAAAGACAAAGGACGGCGCTGTACTGGTACGTACCAAAGAAGGTGGACGTACTCAGGGAGAGCTGAGTGGGCGCCTCCGGGACGTTCTGGGAGACCAGGGGACAATCAAAGACATGACCGGAAATGTGACCCTGGAGATACTGGACCTGGACTGCTTCACAGAGACGGAAGAAGTACGGGACGATAGACGGGGTACTGAAACCGGGCGCAGATAGACGGGTCACGGTCCTCGGTCCGAACAGCCGAGAGCAGAAGATGGCTATCACTGAGCTCGGTGAGCAAGGCGCGTCACGACTACTCGAGACTGGACGCATAAAGATAGAGTTCGCTAGTTGTCGAGTGAGGGCCCATCTGGTGATGTCGAGATGCTACAAGGGTCTCGGCTACGGGCAATACCGCACTGACTGTAAAGGACCGGATAGGCACAACTGCTGCTGGAAGTATGGCAAAAACGGGCTGCATACTGGTGGACTGCGAAAATCGTGGAACTAAGACGCACAGCCACTGGGTGTCGCAGAAAAGTGACGAGAGCTAGAAAGAACGGGATGGACATGATCCTTAGATGCGCAGCATACAAAGTCACGAAGAAAGCACTACAGTAGGCGATCAATAAAAGTAAGAAGGCAAAATTTAAATGACTTATCCAGGATATTGACGCAGATGTCTGGCGGACAGGGTAAATAGCAATGCAGCAGCTAAACCCCCCCCTACACCCACTGTGGCACAAGACGCACAGACGATGACTAGAATCGTAGACAAACCCTTTCCGTCCCATGCCCCTCGAAAACCAAATGAGTTGATAGAAATAGGTGAGATCCCCATGATTTCAGAGGCCAAACTAAAGCGAGCAGTAAACTCACTCAAAAACAGGAAGGCGCCTAGCCCGGACGGCATACCGGCAGAAGCATTGAAGGTTGCAGTGCAGGCCTGCCCGGAGCTGCTGCTGAATATGTATAACGGATGTCTCAAGTGGGATAACTTTTGCAAGTAGTGGAAGGTTCAGCGTCTGGTATTCATCGGCAAGGGGAAGGGTGACCTAAACACTACCGGCGCGTACAGGCCGCTGTACATGCTGGACACCGTAGGCAAGGTTCTCGAAAAGATCATTAGACATAGATTACAGAGTGCAATCCAGGCTGCCGGGGGCCTTTCAGATAGGTAGTACGGCTTTAGACCAAGGCGCTCAACGATAGACGTCGACAGAACGGTTGTTAACATAGCAGAACAGGTACAACAGGGCAATCATTACTTTCGTAAGATCTTCGTGGCGGCAACATTAGATTTCAGAAACGACTTTAATTCATTACGATGGCAGGACGCTCACAATACCATAAGAGACAGGTTTAGAGTTCCAGATATCTGCTTCGTATAATGCAGAATTACCTTAGCGGCCGAGTATTGCTTTATGATACAACCGAAGGGCGTAGGACCCAAGTAGTGACAGCTGGAAGGGCTCAGGGTTCGGTGCTAAAACCAGACATCTGAAATATAGACTACGACGCTATACTTGAATTAAAGGGGTTGCCAGAAGGCACTAGCCTTGTAGGATATGCTGATGATATCGTTCTTGTTATTACTGTTAGAAATTAGGAAGGGCCCCATAAAGCTAGACATCGCTATGAGGCTGAGGTATATTCAGCTGGCTCCTGGAGCAGAGCCTGCAATTCGCCACCCATCTGGCTAGCATCTGCGAACCCATGAAGTACTATGCGATCTTCGAAGAAGATTTTGATCTAACGGGGAATGCGGATTTCTGAAATCTCAGGTAGTCGTGCGAGGAATTCCTGCCAGCGATGTTGCAGAGTTATAGGCAGGTAGTCGTCCCAATCGACTCTGTAGCGCCAGACCTTTTGGAGGAGAATCTTCACGGAAATTACGACAGGACTCACTCAACCGAGCAGATCAACCAACTTAACGGTAACAGAGAGAATTGATCTCTTTGTAATCCCATGACTCGTTATGTCGGAACAAAGATACCGAAATTCATCCTCGATCGAATCCCAGGCGATTCCAAGCGTCTCGATGGGCTGATCACTCGCGCAATCCTTCCAGCTGGGCCGAAGCCGTCCTTCTTGGGGGATTTCCTCGAATTAGTTTCGGAGATATTAAGAGTTGAAATATACACACACACACATCTTTTTGAAGACTTTTTTTTTCGAAAATTTTTGTCACCGTTACAAAGCTTCCTCTTTGAGGAAGCAAAAATAATCAGGCGAAACATCCTTTTATGAATTTTTTCGTTTCAATAATTCATAAAATCGGTAAAATATTCGGAATCAATTAGGCATCGTAGTTGATTGTAGATCCTTGCTCTGATTCTACATATTATTCTCAATCGTTATAATCATCTCTTCTATGAAAATGTCTCGTGAAAATCATATGAATTTTTAGAATTATATAAATATTTTTTTCTGAACTGAATTACTCGTTGAAGGTATTTTCTTGTACGGAAATATACAAAAATTCAAAATGTCGACCTCTTTGAAATCAAAACATTCGAGACGCTTGTGTCGTAGAGTCAATTGCGAAGACCAGAATGATGATGATGCCATGAACTGCGGTGCAGGAAGTTCCGATGAATCTGAGTCCGATTGTGATTCAGAAGATTTTGGAAATCATGAAAATGACTGGCTCATTAACGAATCAGACATGATCCCAACAACCTATTATGATAAAGTCTGTGATGGTTATACAGTCAATCAAAATTTGAACCAAATCACATTTATGAATGGTTGGATGGTGAAAAAACGTCTAATAGAATCACTAAGAATGAATTTTTTATGCCTCAATCAACGAGGAAGAACATTCGGGATAAATCTTCTACAGAAGTCTTCGAATATTTTTTCTCGGAAGAATTGAAAAATTATATCATTGATTGTAGATCTAGTAATGGTTACGACCTTTCTCTTCACAATTTGAATATATTCGTAGGAATTATTATAATATCAATTTTCAACGGCAGAAAGCCTCAGAAAGACTAATGGTCCACTAATCCTTTATTAGCGTGTAATCCCATAGCTACAGTCATGAGTCGTAAAACATTTTTGAAGATCAAATCGAAAATAAAATTGTCAAAACCTAGTGATGAAAACCCTGCTGATCGAGCTTGGCGTGTACGTGGTCCTTACGAGATTTTTAGAAAAAATATAAAACAATTTGGTTTCTTTTCGACTGCGCTATCAATTGATGAGACGATGATCAAGTTTTATGGAAGAACCAAATTGAAACAATATATGAAAGATAAACCAGTACATTTTGGTGTGAAACAATGGTCCATATGTAATCATGAAGGATACTTATTTGACTGTGACATTTACTGTGGTAAAGCGTCCAACCCTTTTTCCCAACAAAATAACATAATACTTGAAAAAATGTGTTTTGAGTAGTCGAGTGGTCTTGAAGATGATCCAAGAACTTCTCACTACAGTTGTGCCGAAAAAGATAGTACGCTATCATATATATTTTGACAATTTCTTCTGCAATCCTGATTTATTGATTTATCTGAAAAATATTGGTGTACGGGTGTAAGAGCGAACAGAGTCACTGGTGTGAGCAATGATACGGATAAAAAAGCTGAAAGCGGTTCTTGCATCGTGTAACATGAATCATCTTCGCGGTCCGCCGCGGAAGCCTGTTCAACTGGAGCTAATTTCGCTTCCTCATCGTAGATGAATACCAGAGCCGAGGTGTAAGCGATTTCTGCTGTAGAGTACCGATCATCGGTGAAATATGCGTTATCACGAAGATCAGGCTGTTCGCTTAACCTACCGTGATTCTCTTGGAATTCCGCCCAGTACCGCTCCAGACACTCGCGGCGGCCGTGAAGGAAACTGGCCGTCAAGCCAGAACGACCGTTCTTCAAGGTGTTCGTCTTGAAGTTGGCGATTAATCCGGCGAGTATCGCCTGTATATTGACGAGCGCCATGACCGTTGGCTAATCTGCGGACAAAACGAATGGAAAGGATGTTTGCAGTAAACGCGATATTATGAGACCTTGAAGCCTATACGCAGGACCAAGACCCGCAGGATCGAAGACCCCACGCCTTCAGGATGCTGGATCAGGATTGTAGTTCGCCCTTCGTAAAGTGACCGATCGGTCACACGTGAACGCCTTCGGGATCCCCCACTACCCCGATCCGGCTCAAAGGACTAATGTTTCCTTAGAAGTGAACGCTAGGACATGCTGGATCAGGCGGGAAATACTCGCTAGAAATTTATTACCAAAGAAAGAGATTATACAGTATACACGTCGAAATGAAATACAGAAATATGGAAAAACGTAAATAATAAATAATTATATTAATGGTTAGATGGATCGTTCCTCGTTGCGAGCTGAGCGGCGACTGAGACTGAGGCAGAAGGAGGCGCGCCTTTTATAGCTGAGTCGGATGGTAACATCAACGCTGGCGCTGTATGCCCGCACCCAAGATGGCGCCGAGAACCTGACTGCGCGAAACGGCAACGTCGTGGCGTCGGCGCAGCACGACTCCGATGGAAACCGCGGGAAGCTGCCCTCGTACGCGTGGCGATCTGATGCGGAACGAACACGCGTCATACAAATACGCAGATACGAAGACAGTATTGAAATAATTTTTTTTCAAAAATTAATCTATTTAGCTTTTGCATGATTTAAGTGTCAAACTTTTTTAGTCAGTACTAACAAGGGGAGACCAAGGAGTCCGGATCTCCAATTTACATTACATTTGGTCTAAGAACCTTTTTTTATTATAAAAAGAGGTTGTGCCAATTCGTTCTTTCCATTTGGCTTTGTGTCAGAAGCTACAGCAGTTGGAAGTTTGAAATTTTAGCTATATTTTATGATTTATGGTATATTGGCACTAATGTTCGCATTCAAACATATACCCATCATTTATATGTATTAATTGACTTCTATATTATACAAAAATATAAAAAAATATCTCTTTCAAGTAAACAGAACTATATTATTTGTTGTTTTTCACTGATGAACTCAAATTTAATATTAAAGTGTAATTTAATTCAAAAAATCAGCAAAATTCTTCTTTATTGCACTTGTCAAAGACTATCTACCTTGTCCACTTAACAAATATTTTTTCTAAAATAAAAACTAAATATTTTTTTCTAAAATATCTCAACATTTAATTATTTGTATCAACTTTCAATCTTAATAACATCTAAAAACTTTTTATTGTTGTTGTTATATAAAACTGCAAATATCATAGATGTTGTAATGTTTGATACGATAAATATATAAACTTCTTACCCTTGCATCATCCGTAGAATCCTTATTCTTTATAATTTAATATTAATTGCATTGCTTACATCAGATTGTGAATAATAAAGTACTGGTGGAGATTTACACATTCAAGATGGTATAATTACAGCATGTTTTTCCATATCGTTCCTGTAATGAAATACTAATACACAAAGGTTTGTGCCCTACATGTTTTAATACATAATAATATAATATAGATAACTTTTGAAACACAACTTATCTAATAACCGTACCAGAAAAGTATTCAAATTATTTTTATAAAGTACAATATTGGCATTGTAGAAGTAGCTGTAAAGATATTTAACTAGAAAGATTAAAGTTTTACGTATGATTTCATGGCAGGATCACCCCATGATTTTTAATATCATATCCCAACTGTCAACAGAAGCATAAGCTAATAACATCGTTTCTATTTATACTGTTTATCTACAAGAAGACAAGATATTTACAAATATATATTTTACCAGTGGAGTTCTGGACAAGTGAAGCCAAGAAAAGTCAAGTAAAATAGTGTGTTAAAATATATGTGCAGCGATATAAGATACGGTATACAGTTTATTATTTATAAATAATAAGAGGCATAAGGAAAATATTGTGTCACAGTTGGAGTACGGTTATCAGATAAGTTGTTTTTCAAAACTGCTCTATATTATATCATTATGTATTAAAACATGTGGGGCACAAAACTTTGTATTATTATCATTACAGGAACCATATGGAAAAATATGCTGTAATTATGCCAACTTGAATGAATAAATCTGCACCCGTACTTTGTTTATTCGCATTCTGATGTAAGGAATGCAATTAATTTTAAATTATAAAGAATATAAGGATTCTACGGATGATGGAAGGCTAAGAAGTTTATATATTTATCGAATCAAATATTACGGCATCTATGATACTTGCGTTTTGTATAACAACAA
This sequence comes from Torymus aiolomorphi, assembly GCA_036365515.1. Classification (NCBI taxonomy): domain Eukaryota; kingdom Metazoa; phylum Arthropoda; class Insecta; order Hymenoptera; family Torymidae; genus Torymus; species Torymus aiolomorphi. The sequence continues at coordinate 163,428,096 of CM070875.1, read as the reverse complement.
CAATAAAAAGTTTTTAGATATTATTAAGATTCAAAGTTGATACAAATAATTAAATGTTTAGAGATATTTTATAAGAAAATATTCAGTTTTTATTTTAGAAAAAATATTTGTTAAGTTGACAAGGTAGATAGTCCTCGAAAAGTGCGATAAAGAAGAATTTTGCTGATTTTTGGAATTAAGTGAGATTTTGATATTAAATTTGAGTTCATCAGTGAAAAACAACAAATAATATGATTCTGTTTACTTGAAAGAGATATATTTTTTAAGTTTTCGTATGATATAGAAGCCAATTAATGCATATAAATTATGGGTATATATTTAAATGTGAACATTAGTGCAAATATACCATAAATCAAAAAATATAGCTAAAACTTAAAACTTCCAACTGCTGTCGATTCTGATACAAAGTTCAATGGAATGAACGGCTTGGCACATCCTCTTTTTATAATAAAAGAAGTCTCTCAGACCAGATGTCATGTAAATTAGAGTTCCGGACTCTTTGGTCTCCCCTTGTAAGATTGCTATAATGCTTTAAAAAGTACAACATGTGATTTGGAAAGATTCATTACTTTTTCTTATTCGAAGATGCTAAGAACCAACAATCTTTTTTGTAAGAAAAAATAATGTATAATAGTAATTTGAAGTATAAAAAGTGCTTACCATGTTATAAAACTACTTTGACACTTCACAATAACCATTTATAAAAAGATTTCGAGATATTTTTCGTATCTTAAATGACTTTATCCAGTAATACCACACGCACTCTGCACTTGTACATATTTGTGTGTGCCGATAGAGCGTACACATAACCATTGTTAGATTATACATCGCTCAAAGGTGGTTGTGCAAACTATGTTTTTTGTACAGAAATATTTCACCACATTATAGCAAAGTGTGTTATGAACTTCATTATTAAATTATACTTTTATTAGCAATAGGTTTTGGAAGTGAATTCAAAATTAACGTCAAAAAGAAGAAAATTGCACAAGAAGTCAATGCAAAATATATCAATGAACTTCCAAATCGGAGCATCGGTAAATTAATATTTTGGCAATAAATACGTGAAACGCTAATATACTATCAGAATTTGTACATTTATAGGTTTGATCATATTGAAAATAATATTTCTTATAATGATAAAGCACCCCCTATAGTACTCAATATTGAAGCAATATTGTCGCAATATTGCTTTGACATATTCTCCATATACGTTAATATTCCCTCAACGTTAGTATATATGCATGCAACCATGGAGCAATATTGCTGCAAATAATGATTTCCGTTTTTCCATTACTTTTGACAAATGATGGATGAGGCTATTCATGATAGCAATACTGCAGCAATATTTGTCCCACATTTGACAACGACTGAGAAATATTGGGTATATTTATAATTACACTTTTTGCAGATATTTCTTTCGATTTTGGAATAGTGCAACAATATTCCCCTAAGACTCAATAATACTCAATATAATTATTATAGAGAAATAAAACTTTAAGTGTTTATGTTTTAAAATCAATCTTTAAAATGAAATTAATATATTTCACATAAATTTTGTTTCCTCATTGGAAAGGGGATATCAAAAACAAGCAAGCCTTGTAATTTGGACTCTTCGGAAAGCGTTATTTGAACGGTTGAATTACACGGCTTATATACTTTTGGCCATCCAGTGTATCTATAGAAAACGCTATCGGCGCGCAGCATAGTGGAAAAATAGCAGAAGCTTGCTTATCGAGAACTGGCGATCACAAGTTCCCCTTTGTCACCGCTATGCGGCGCGCCGATAGCGCTTTCTATAAATACACTGGATAGCCAAGAGTATATAAGCAGTGTAATTCAACCGTTCTTTACGAAGTGCCCGAATTACAAGGCTTGTCTTGTTTTTGATAACCCCTTCACAATGGGAACTCAAAATTTTACGCCTTATCTATGTGAAATAAATAAATTTCGTTTTAAAGATTGATTTTATAACATAAGCACTTAAAAATGAATGTTTCTCTATAATATTATTAAGTCTTTGGGAAATATTATTTCAGTATTTCAAAATGGAAAGAAAAATCTGCAAAAAGTATTGTTACGTCTGTGAGGTATCTCTAAAATCAAATTAACAATGCATATTTATCGCCAGTAATTTTCTGACATACAAATGTCGTATATGCGAATTTTGACAACGTTGCTTTTTAATGCAAGCGGCATCACGCCGAAGCGAGCAAACTTTACAACGTTGAAATTTTTTAATACGAGGCAATCGTGACGTACTAGTAGGTCATCAAACTTGCGTATTATATTTTCTTTAGAATCAGCATTTCGCAATGCGACTACCGAATTTAATACGATTGGAGACAATTACATTGCCAAATAAGATGATCTCAATCATCTTCAACCTAATTTAACCGCTTAATAAATACGGCAACTCTCAACACACAAATCAGTCATCGTGAACAGATCGCGAACTCCGTACAACTCCAGTCGACAAAATGAGTAGCGAATATTTTATACGGGTCAAATACCCTACATTCAATTACGAAGAGAATTTCTTATATCAATAATTTCAATAACATATCGGTATTAATTAATCGCGCATATAACGCATCTATTTATCCATCAATCGAACAAATCAAATATAATTAGTTGTAAAGCACTAGCGATTTTGTATCAATTCATTGTAAAAGTTCATTTATTTAATTGTTAAATAATTAGAAGTGAAATTGATTGAAACTGCAGCAGTGTATTTATTTCTAAACCCTCAACAGGAAAAAGGTAAATAAGCCAAAATATATCTAACAATCAAATATAAGAGTAGATTCCTCGACATTCAAGACTTAACAGTGGTTCCGATACCGATCGAACGAAAGTTCGCTAGATCAGCTAAATCAAACTATAAACGTTTTCAAATAAGCTCTGGAAAGACGAGGAAAATATTCTTATATAAATACAACTAACATAGAATAAGTCCGAGCTTCTTGCTTTGCAGTAAGAAGCTGGGGGGATCATTGTAGCATGAATCGCCCAAATTTCGGAAGATAAGCAAGTACGGCTCGTCGAGTTATTAACAAAGTATCTAACAAATGATAAATACAAGAATAGGAATAATTTTCTACAAAACAAATGAGTTTTTAACAAATACATTATACAAGAAATAAGAAATACAAATACAGGCTAATACAAATGAAACAATTGAAATCTTTACAACAATTGAATATTAACAATAAATTATATAACAAATATATAGCTGAAATAGCAAAGGAAAAGATAAATTATATAATGAAATCAGAATACATTCTAAAAAAGAAAATTGTAAAATCAATAGTACTGATACATATATAAAAAAAAATAAAGAACAAAACATAAGAAAGGAATGAAGAGAAATAAATAAAAGGAAATAAATAATAGAGAATTTACACGATACAAAATAGAAAACATATGAGAGATTGTAACGGCAGGCGCGTCTGTGTGTGTGTATGTGCGCGAACACGGAGCTCGGATCGAGCCGATCTTCGACGCACGGTATACACACAGGTAGTTGACCGGAAACATAAACATACCGCGGCCTTGGAGAAGGCAAGGCCGACAATTGCGGCATGAGGATTCGCAAGTAGAGTCGGGCTTGTCCTCGTATGACTCCGGGGGCTTGCGTGTGTGTGTGTAGGTGCTCGCACGTGTAAAGTACCGAGCGCAACTACGACACACAATGAGCCCCGAAATGAAAACTCGCGACAACCTTGCGCGAGGGGGAAGGAGAGCGAGAAACAGAGCCCGGCAGTATCGCTTCTGCCGTAGCTGAGGCAGCTGCTCGTCCCCCGTGCGCGACGACATGGAGAGAGAGAGAGAGAGAGAGAGAGAGAGAGAGAGAGAGAGAGAGAGAGAGAGAGAGAGAGAGAGAGAGAGAGAGAGAGAGAGAGAGAGAGAGAGAGAGAGAGAGAGAGAGAGAGAGAGAGAGAGAGAGAGAGAGAGAGAGAGAGAGAGAGAGAGAGAGAGAGAGAGAGAGAGAGAGAGAGAGAGAGAGTCGAAGTGAAGTGCACGAGGATCGCGGAGTGGGTGCAGTGTAGTGCACGAGAGTGAGAGAGACGCAGCACGGTTCCGAGAACCTCGTTCGCCGGTGGTTGAGGGAGAGGGAGAGAGAGCCACACTCGACCGAGGCAGCGAAAGAGCGAGAGAGAGCAGCGCGGCCGAGCTGACTCACGGGAGCGGGTGAGAGAGAGCAGCGCGGCCGAGCTGACTCACGGGAGCGGGTGAGAGAGAGCATCGCGGCCGATACTCGCAGGAGCGAGAGAGAGAGAGAGGGAGAAAGGCGAGGCCCGTAGCAGCGAAGAAGGAGAGAGAGAGAGACACAGCGACGCGCTGCAGCAGGCACCGCCGAGCGCGTTCAACCGCGCCTTCTCGCTGCAACTGAGGAGGTAAGTCCTGGCTAGGCGAGCGCGCGCTTCCCCCGCGGACGACGAGCGTCCAGGAAGCGGAGACGGGGGAGCGAGCGAGGCCGCCGACGCGCGCGTGAGCGCCGATCGTGCGCGGCGATCGGCCGACGTCCGGCGCGAGTCGCTTTTGCGCGTACGGGTGTGCGGCAGAGCACACACGTACTTCGCGTGCGCGGGCGCACCACCCGAATCGGCGCGTACCTAGAGTACGCGCCGCGCGTGTAAATAGTGAACAGCCTCCAGGGACAATAAAGATAATTCTTTGCTTTTACTTGTTCGTGTATTATTTCACGCATCCTACTTTCAATTCCCTATTCGGTGGCACGGTGAAGAATACCGCCGCACAGTGTGGCAAAACCAAGGAAAAATGCTCAAAATTCGGCTTCCACTCAATTTTGCATAAAAAAAATATTTGACAGCATGTTTTACTTCGTTTTTTAGTTATCTATGACTTACCGTTTCCCCCGATATGTCCAGATTTGTTTATAAATATGTTGTTGGTGCATGTCCATGCGTGTTTCATGAATTCGATTTAAGGGGGTCCGAAAGTCAATTAAAAATTCAAATTACGCGCCACAATATAGCAGACGAAAAAATAAGTAATTTGCCTATAACAAATAGTATAAACAATATTACGAAAAACCAGGACTGCATTGCCCTCTGTTACATTATTATCTATCATTTTACAAAGTTTGAAGTTTCTATATAAATATTTCGCTGAATGGCATTTTAATGGCTGAATTACTTGATTTTGAGACATTATTCAAATGCCATTCAGCGAAATATTTATATAGAAACTTCAAACTTTGTAAAATGATAGATAATAATGTAACAGAGGGCAATGCAGTCCTGGTTTTTCGTAATATTGTTTATACTATTTGTTATAGGCAAATTACTTATTTTTTCGTCTGCTATATTGTGGCGCGTAATTTGAATTTTTAATTGACTTTCGGACCCCCTTAAATCGAATTCATGAAACACGCATGGACATGCACCAACAACATGTTTATAAACAAATCTGGACATATCGGGGGAAACGGTAAGTCATAGATAACTAAAAAACGAAGTAAAACATGCTGTCAAATATTTTTTTTATGCAAAATTGAGTGGAAGCGGAATTTTGAGCATTTTTCCTTGGTTTTGCCACACTGTGCGCCGGCCTCCGCGGTCGCGAGTACGTAGTACTCGCGTGATAACTGAGCAGCTGGGGCAGCACGCTCGAGAGAGAGCGCGACGACGAAGTCGCGCGTTGCAACGGGTCGAAAAGGCGCGGCTGCTGCTGAAAGCAGCCGACGGCGAGCAACAGCACGGAGCTGACGGGCCGCTAATCGTCGAGGGTTGGCACGAGTAAGTGCTCGCGCCTGTCAATTGCTGCGCCGTTCATCGGCAAGTCCGCGTTGTGATATAGCGCATCGAGGACAGCTTTTAGCCCGTTACAACTATATCGTTACAAGATATAATAAGTGTATAAAATAATCGAGTAATTTTTAATCAAAATAAGGAAATCAAAATAATAATAAAAAATAAATAAACAAACGAAAAGTATTACAATAAAATGTTACATTGCAAAAGTGAATATAATAAAATAAGAAAATGAAAAAACATTTGAATATTATAATATAAAAGATAAACAACACTCAAACGAGAAAACGAAAGGAAGACAGTAATAAACAAAATAAAAGATAAATTCAAAAATCAACTACAATAATAATTACGAACATTTAATAAAACGAAAAAACGATGATGAATAATCAAACTAATATATTTTATAATTTTGAACAACAAAACCATTATTATACTAAAGTATTTCAATGTCAAATTTGCCGAGATCACTATCACGAAGCATTGTTTTGCTCTAATGCAGTTTGTGTTTTTTGTAAAAGTAAAGATCATATATCATATTTTTGCAAGAATGCTAAAAATAAAATAGAACTTTTCTGTAAACTCTGTAATTATAGAGGACATTCTGTAGATAAGTGTACATTTAACCAAACAAATGAAGATTATTGCCAATACTGTCAAATCATAGGACATACAGCTACTCAATGACCTGTTATAAAGAAATATGAACTTGATTGTGATAATTGCGGAATCACGGGTCACTCAACTAAAGACTGCTTGTTAGCAGTATGCACGAAATGCAATAAACTCGGGCACTGGGTGAGATACTGCCCTATAAACGAAAAAATAATGTGGTGCGCGATATGTGCGAATGAAGGTCACGAAACCGCGGATTGCGAGAGCGTAAAAGTTTTAATTATGCAAAGAAGACAGCAAAACTTTCAGAATAGAGAAATTTGTCAATTATGCGACACGTCAGGACATTCAGCAAAAACTTGTAGGAAAAGGAGTAATAATAAACAAAATATATTCCAGAGTACCAACTACAACACTTCAAATAAAGCCTATGAACATCGAGATAAAAATAGAAAGGGATTTTTCCGAACAAATCATCAAAATGGTCATCATTTCTCAAATAATTCAAATAGTAATTATCGGGGAAACTTTAATACACAAAGTATAAATTGCGAATATTGTAAATTCACCGGGCATACGTTGGAAGATTGTAGGAAATTAAAAAGTCTGACGGCACAAATTAAATGCTCTTATTGCAATAAAAATGGACATCAAATATTCAATTGCCATGAAATCAAGATGCTCCAAAATAAATCAGATAAATTTTGTAAAATGTGTAAAAGCACGAATCATACAAATGAAGAATGTGAGATACTCAAACAATATCCAAGTATTAATACTGTTGAATCATATCATAATTCCACAAAAGAAATAATTAACGAATCAGAAATTCAGAAAAACAAAGTTAATACAACGAATATTGAAAGGTATAATGGTAATGAACTAATTACAGAAAATAAAGTAAATAAAAATAAACAGAAAACTAATATCATACAGGAATCTACAATAATTAATGATGATAAAGAAATCAATTTAATTATCGTACCTTTTATAAAAATACATGAAATCACTGATGAACCAAAAGATAATAATATAATTATAAAAAATTATAAAAATACTAATGAAATTAATTTTATAGACTTTAACGAAATTCGCAAAAATAATCATGAATTTGAAGAAATTATGGAAACAAATTTAAATGATTTTATTGAATCTACTATAAAAAATTATGAGACTAATGATGAAATGAATTTCAATGAATCTAATATAAAAACTCACGAGGATTGTGATGAAATTAATTTAATTGATTTTAATGAATCTGATATAAATAACCAAAAGAATGAAATTTCGAATGAAAATAATAAAGAAGGCAATAATTCGTTAGAAACAGTAACTTTTTATGATGATCTTAAAGTCATTTTAGACATAACTTTTGCTTTAGCTGAACCATTTGAATCTGAAGATGATCAAATGGAAACTAAATTGCAACAAAACTCGCTTGAAAATTCGTTAAAAGACAATATAGGATCAATACATTCTGAAGAGTCTTTATTAAATGATACAAAAAATCTAAAGAACTTACTAAATAATAGTAAAGTAATTTTCAAAAATGAAAATCAATCAAAAGAAAGGTTTGATAATCAAGAACATAAAAAACATTTAGAGAATAAAAGTCATCTAAAAATATTTGATAATCAAGAACACCAAGAACAGCTTGAGAAAAAAAGTCAACTAAAAGAGACCTTTGATAATCAAGATCATAACGTAATAATAAATCTAAATACAAATCCTAATAAAGTACACCAATTGCAGTTAATTTTAACCAAAGTAACATTTAATAAAAACGTCAAAAAACTAAAATGGATATCTAATTATAAAAAACATTTTAAAGAATTTGTAAAAAAATACAAGATTAAAATTAAAATCTAAAGATTACTACAATAAATTTACTATCAGAAAAAGGTTTAAAAAGGGAGACAAAACATGGCCTATTAAAGAACCAAATATGAATAAATTTCAAAAGGATCAGCATAATAAGAATTTTCAACGCTATTAAAATGAACAAAATAATATTTTATCCAATTATGGGAAACAAGGAAAGACAATATTATAACAAATAATAACATAACATTTTTGTTTTAGGATATGGACAACATATTCAATATTAATATCTATCATAATCTCTTCTTATTTTTCCAAGTTTCATACAGCAATAGAGAATTATAATTGCAGCTGAACTTTTCCATTTGAAGCAAAACCATCCTACTTCTTGGTCAACTAGAATATAACCCTAAGGTGATCCAGATTTTACCAAATATACAATTCAAAATTGTAACCACTTATCCGTTTGTCTACAATTGTTCGTATCAGCTTGTCAGAATTTTGTGAAAAGCAACTATATTTCCTAAGAAAGTTAATAACTTTATAAAAATGCGATCGGAATAATATAAGTTTGAATAATGAAATTCTAAGAAATTTTTACGAAGACAGTAAAAAGATTCACACATGAAAGATTTTAGAAGTAATGCTACGACTAACAATAACATCGTTGACAATTAAAAAAAATATACATTGTTCTTTTCTTTTTTAACAACAACAAACAAAAATATTGCAATTACATATTAAAATACCTCAGTTTTTGGTTGCTAATGAAACAAGCAAAAGTTTTATTTGTAAAAATTATGTGTTATTAAATAATAGAAATATTTAATTAATTATTTAGTCACAAAGTAGAAAACATTTCAGGGATCAATTTAATAACTTATTATTCTATCTATAGCTTTGAATAAGAAATTATAGAACTAATCCAAAGGAAAAAGAAAACAAAACTATTCCTAAACCTTGCAACCCTAACAAACATAGATAAAAATAATTTGACTGTCATTTTGTGCAAAATTAAGCTGTATTTGCCTTCAGAAAAATTGTTCGCACTTATAAGAACAAAAGGAAGAAATCAGGTAGCTATACTCACATTGCTAAGATTAAATCGAATATAATGTATTGGAAGTAATCAGTTTCATCATATACTGACATGATCATCCTGCAAGATACACTATTCGGCACTGTATTGAGTAAAACAAATATCTACTCTAACGCACTGCGTACTCTATAATGCAAATATGTGAATAGTACTCATGCCAGGAAAAACAAATCTTGAGTTCTAAAATGAACATTGAAATGGCTGAAAATTTCCAGGAAAAAAAGGCAATACAATGATGCATAAGAGCAATAACAAGTCAAAATTAACAAAAATCACTCCGTCCTATTAACCTTCTTTTTTATCAAAAATACTTGCCAATATAATTAAATTTTTCTTTTGGAAATAATTATAATTTTTCTCAGTATACGGTTGAAAAATATTTTTTTTATAATGATAATATCAAAAACCCTTTAATATTATTCTACTTAAACGAAGAGGAAAAAATAATATATCTTTTGCCAAATATCTCAGCAGGGAGGGAAGTGAATGATCACTTGAATCATTCCCTATTATATATTTCTCCTCACATTTTAATTTCTACAAAATTATTTAATACGCACATTATTTCTAAACTTAATCAATGACTCTATCTTTTTTTTGTTAATACAGCAAAACAACAAAATTATTACACATTAACGATAATAAAATAATTTAATTAATATCAAGATATATGTTCCTATACAAATTCTAATGCATAACGTATGCTATATTTATTACGTAACGTTTTATTATTGTTTTTGTTATTGTTTATATATATATATAAATTTTTATTATGGATTTAATGATATGAATTTTTATTATTGTTTTTATTATTTGAATTGTTAGTATTATTGAACCTTTTGTAACAAGAAATTACTGATGGTTCAACTATTCCTATAATTGTTGAATCTCTACGATATTCAACAGTCTAAGGGGGGAGGTGTTACGTCCGTGACGTATCCCTAAATTACATTTGATATTCATATTCTCATCAGTAATTTCTTGATCCACAAAATTATGTGATTGCAAATTTATTGACACCCACGTATCAACTAGGATAGAGAAAAAATTGCAACACAGGGAAATTGTAAACATTCTTACGAAATGAACCACAATTTTAAACGAACCATATCGAAATTATTTAAAAATTTCTCAAAACATTTTATGAAAGACGTTATTGTATTTACAGTTAACTTTCCATCTTATAATTGTAATTTGAAATTATTGTAACAGAAAATTACTGATGGCTAACTATTATTATACTTGTTGAATCTCTACGATATTCAACAATCTAAGGGGGGAAGTGTTACGTCTGTGACGTATCTCTAAAATCAAATTAACAATGCATATTTATCGCCAGTAATTTTCTGACATACAAATGTCGTATATGCGAATTTTGACAACGTTGCTTTTTAATGCAAGCCGCATCACGCCGAAGCGAGCGAACTTTACAACGTTGAAATTTTTTAATACGAGGCAATCGTGACGTAGTAGTAGGTCATCAAACTTGCGTATTATATTTTCTTTAGAATCAGCATTTCGCAATGCGACTACCGAATTTAATACGATTGAAGACAATTACATTGCCAAATAAGATGATCTCAATCATCTTCAACCTAATTTAACCGCTTAATAAATACGGCGACCCTCAACACACAAATCAGTCATCGTGAACAGATCGCGAACTCCGTATAACTCCAGTCGACAAAAGGAGTAGCGAATATTTTATATGGGTCAAATACCCTACATTCAATTACGAAGAGAATTTCTTATATCAATAATTTCAATAACATATCGGTATTAATTAATTGCGCATATAACGCATCTATTTATCCATCAATCGAACAAAACAAATATAATTAGTTGTAAAGCACTAGCGATTTTGTATCAATTCATTGTAAAAGTTCATTTATTTAATTGTTAAATAATTAGAAATGAAATTGATTGAAACTGCAGCAGTGTATTTATTTCTAAACCCTCAACAGGAAAAAGGTAAATAAGCCAAAATATATCTAACAATCAAATATAAGAGTAGATTCCTCGACATTCAAGACTTAACAGTATAATTATAAATATACCCAATATTTCTCAGGCGTTGTCAAATATTGGACGAATATTGCTACAATATTGCTATCATGGATAGCCTAACCCATGACTCCACAAAAGTAATCGAAAAACAAAATCATGGTTTACAGCAATATTGGAACATTGGCGAATATGGCGAATATGACGACGCAACATTGAGGCAGTATTGCTCCAATATTGAGTATTGTAGGGGACACTAACCGGGGGCACACAGACGTGTACAAGCACATTAATCGGGGGAACACAACTGAGTTCATCGCCATCTGCTGCTCCAGCATTTTTTGCTGTTGCTGCTTCAACTGCTGTTCTTGTATTTGCTGCTGCTGCAGTTGTTGCTGTTGGAGATGTCCCTCGGCTTCGGCTGGAGGTATTCCGGTGGGTGCTGCAAAGCTCAATAGCTCTGTCCCGGAACCCTCCTGGCCGTTTGCCTCTTCCGCTGGCTCCACCACTGCATTATGTGCTTATGGTGGCCATTCATCCTCGGAGATTCCGAGAGTTTCTGCCTCACTATCGGGTCATCAAGGAGCGTGGTGAACGGATGCGGAAGGTCTGGGTCGGTACTTGGATCCACAATAGTCGACCCAGACTTGTTCATAAACGTTAAATCGATGAACGCCCTTTGGGACTGTTCGGGTTTGGCAAACGCTTGCTGCTCCGAAAGCCCCGGCCCTGGCATGAAATCGGCGGCACTATAATCGCCCATAAGCCACTTGATCACTGTCAGCATATTCACTGACTGCAGATCTGACTGCTCTAGATTAAGGACTTGCATTGCCTCGTTGATCTCCTCTTCGGGCTGTGTATACGCCCAATTGAGTATCGCAGATTCCGCAAACTGCGATGAGCGGGCCATGGTGTCAATTGGCTGTGCGCTTCTCCACGAACTTATTTTACTAGCGCGAGTAGTATCCGGATTGATGGCAGAGAGAATTTGCCTTTTCAACCCGTGAGCTAGCTTTTTCAACGCGAACCCGGGTTATTTTCTGAGAGCTACGACGGTTGCTCTTAACCTCGATAACGCATGAGGATTTTCCGTATGCGGCCCTAAAAAATAAAAGCTATTTCTGTAATTAATTACTATTTGTAATTAATTACGCTCAACTACTCGCACTTGTAATTTTAAATAAATATATGTGAAAAAAAAATATATATATATATGTGTCAAAACAGACAATATCGCAAAAAGAAACAAAACAAAAATAAATCTAATTTTCAGCTAAAAAAAAATTAAAAAACAATTTTAAAGTTCGAGGAGATTTTTGCGCTCGAGTTTTTACTCTGGAGCACAGTCAACTTTTTGCTCCGAGAGTCTAGCCGACTTTCTCTCGATTTCCCACGAACTGCAGGAGAAAGAAAAAAAAATGTTATTTTCCGTCAAAAAAAATAATTCGTATAGGAAAGACGAGAGAAGAACAGAAAAAAAAAATTATCGAGTAGAGAAAAAATTAATAAAAAAAATTAATAATCGCAAAAAAAGATCGCTGCCAATACATTGGCACTTAGCTTCCTCAAAATAATGTATTTATTCATTTTTTTTTAAATTTCTTATAACCATAATTAATTGTATCATACTCAATTTAATTTTCTTTATGAATATTCGTAATAAATTAATAAATATTTTTCGAAAATTCATTCTTGTTAATCTTTTTCTCGTGCGACAACCCGATATTTTTATAAATCAATTTTTTTAAAATATTATCACATGTTCAATTAGTTTTATTTTAAACCTCAAATATCTTTCGTCGTAATAGTTCGATTTTATTGGGCAACGAATTCAGTTTGAAGATATAAAAAAACTATATCTCTCCCAAATTTTAGGACTATTGGTTGATTTTCTTAATATTGTTATCGCGTGACAACAAAACTCCTACTTTTTTATAAAACATTGTTCTTTTAAAAAAGAAATAAAGATAATCTTTTGAAATTTCAACCAAATATATTCTTCAATGAGTATAATAAGTGGTTAAAACTTGAAGTCAATGAATCAATTATTATTTGAAAAATTTATTAAATAATTTTGAGCACATTTTCGTTAATAATAAATGACAGAGTGAAGATAATTTAAATATTAAAAAAAGAAAATGTACATAATTTAAATACCTTTCAATAAAAATGTATGATGTTAAGTAATAATATCTGTAACATATTAAACAAGTGGCCGACAACGGTTGCGTTTACCCTATTATTATATTATCATCAACAAAATGCTCAATAATTAAATTTTTTTTTTTTTTTAAAACTTGTGTATAATATAATAACTGTTTTATACATAAAACACAAATAATACAAATTAAACACAATCATAATCGTTAATATAGTGAAGATTATGTTAATGATTATGATAAAATTATGATAAAATTAGTTTAAGATTATGTTAAGATTATGTGACAAAATGCTATAAGTTGTGTGCACGCCATCATTTTTTAATAAACTTTCGCTGAATGTGCATAACTTGCCCACTCTCTTTTTTGTTATATTTATTTTCAGATTGAATAAAACCAAATTTAACATTTACTGAATTTGAAAAAATATTTTATTTCAAATATATTATTTTTATATCGCCAAAAGCATTATAGTTCCATTATAGTATGGCGATAGTTGAAAACGTAGTTATGGTAGTTAAACATTCATCTGATAAGTTCGCTCATACGCTAGTAGTAGTAGTGTTTTAGTGGCCGTGGTACTTAACTGAGCCGCCGATATGCCATATCATGTATGTATTTATACTCCAAGGTAGTGCACTTTTGTTTGTTAGCGAAGCCTATAGATATTTGTCGGACGCTACCGCTCCAACTACTGGACCTATAGTTTCAAGTAGGTTCCGAACCACTGTGACCACGGTGAAAGTAAGCACATGAAAAATTCGTGTTTCAGCGGTGCCGGCTTTTTCACGGGAGCGGGAATCGAACCCGCGATCTTTTTGGTACGATCCTCATTCGCTACACATAATCTTTAGATGGCGCTTGGGCAGATCGAAAATAGTTACTAGTCCAGCTTGCAGCTTCCACTGCTGCCACTCTGCCACTGATACTCGGTGAGTATCAGACTACCAGCTGTAATTGCTGTATATTACGTTACCCCTGGTGCTTTATATATTGAATCAGTTGTAACCACATGGACACATGGTTTTTTTTCAAAACCGAATGAAGACTGTTTATTATTAATTTAAGTTATTTTTATTAACATGTCGTTTTTTATACGGAACCAACTTTACCCTAAATGTGTTAAATGAAAGGTAAGCTCTTTTGTAAATCTGATAATTTGTAAGCAATTGAAAATGTGTAACATTTTTTAAATTGAAATTATTTATTAAAATAATTCCATAAAGGACAAAATTCGAATAAGGTATACAATTAATAGAGTAGTATGAAAATTATTTATAAAATATTTACAAAATAAAATTTAAAATTCCAAAATATAGATAGTTTATTCTAACCTTTTTTCTGTTCTATTTATTTTTTTTAGGTTAGAATAAATTATGTATATTTTGGAATTTTAAATTTTATTTTGTAAATATTTTATAAATAATTTTCATACTACTCTATTAATTGTATACCTTATTCGAATTTTGTCCTCTCGACCGCACTCTCGCAACAGTACGGCTGTGTCATGCACACGCACACATGCGCCTACAAGCCGCGGCACGAAGAGCCCTTCTTTGCAGCTTACGCTCAGTAACGCTGCTGAGCTTCTTCGCGCCAAACTTCACCGCGAATCACGTACGCATCGCGGGTCCTTCTCCACCCCCAAAACATTGTGGCGCCAGTTGTAACAGGATGGCTAGTGGGGGAAAATCCCAAAAACCACAGGCCAACGATGCCCTAGAACACGGTGCCGCGGGTGTCAGACTAAAATGACTTGCCCTGGGATCTGCTCTTGAAATTCCGAATCGGATCGCTGAGTGAAAAGCGCGTTCTCGAAGACTAAAGCTGCTAGACTCAGATATGAAAACGACAGGCGGAGTCGTTTTCCCGCGGAGACGGCGGTATCCGGGAGAAGGACGGGTTGTATAAATAACAACGCGACGAGTAACGAGAATTAACACTGTATTAAACACTTAATCTTTACATGCACGACGCAAGTGCGGTTAAAACAAACAGTTAGGTCGCGCGAACGTTACGGCGTGCGGCGAAGCTGCTGTTCTCGCTCGCGATGTTAAAGTACAGTGGGCTGACACGCACCCGCACGTATACGGCACAGAAAACTTGCACACGGCAATTTCAGTGCAAGCCTTTACACTAAGCACGAGAGATGAGAGCAGAAAACTTACGTGTAGAAAGAGCAGCCGGTGCACTCGACACTCTCTGGCTCTCTGTCACTCATACAGTAGTTGCTCTCTCTCTCTCTCTCTCTCTCTCTCTCTCTCTCGCACTCGTTAGCTAGGATCGGCAGGCGGGCTGGCTGCCGGTTCTTCACGCGCTATCACCCTCGTTCTCGTGGCACACGCGGCGCGAGATTACTCTCTCGCTATCTCTTTCTAACTCGCACGCACACGACGCGATAAAAAACTATAGAAAGAGCAATCCCGGTGTGCTTGGCACGGTAGCTTACACGAAGATGGCTGTGGTGACTCGCGAAAAGTAGTAAGCAGCTTCGCGACGGATGACGGGCATAATACGCGTCCCGAGATAGATTTGATACGCACGGAGCGCAAGCGCGCTGGCGCGCGGACCTCATTTCGGTTGCGCCGGAGTTGCGTCCGCACGCTCACTGCCTTCGCCCGATAGGTTTAAATCGCAGCCATATACGCGTTACAATGCATACACAGCAAGAACTAATTGATGCTCTGACCGATGAAATGACTGAACTATATAGATCTCAGGAAATCACCGATAAAACATTAGACGAGATTTTACCATTAATAAGTAATGGTCCCGAAAAGATAGATGAAATTAGTAGGCATTTACAAGCATACCCAGGAAAAGCTGAATTGGAGGCTTTATCGGAGAGCATGAAATCTTGGACTACAAAAGTCGAAAATGTAAGTCGCGAATTAAAATATTATAAAGAGTTCGTAGAAAACGATAATTTAATTATCGAAATTAAACATAATTTATTAGAAAAATTAAAAGAGAGTTGCGATGAATTACAATCGCAACTTGAAGAATTAAAAGTCAAAAATTAATAATAATGGCGGCAACGGAAATAATCCTTTAAAATTGGAAAAATCGAAGATAAAAATCGAAGTTAATGAGAATCGATGCGCGAGAGAGTATTCAGATTATTTCACAAGCTCTAGAAGGTGCAGCCAAAGATTGGTGGTACATTCAAGAAAGTGATGTACTCGAGTATGAGCAATTAAAAAATTTGTTCAAAGATAGATATTGAAATTCGACGATACAACGTCAAACGCGCCGGAAAGTCAAATTTGGGAACTTCTACGCGGGGGGTCAATTGGATCGAGTCACTTACGTGACAACGATTTTCGGTTACGCTAAAGACTTAGAGTTATCATATTCGGACAAGGAATTATCGGAAAAATTAGCAGATCATTTTGAAAAGGGAATCAGACATGCTTTCACGGGTCAGCAAATAAAGTCAAAAAATATATTGTTTCAAATTCTGACAGATTATGACAATGATGATAAAAGAGATCAAAGTAGGAAACCAAATCGCGAGCAAAATAAAAATGATATAAAACTCGATGAAAAAAATGACAAACATAATCAAAATCAAAATCATAACGTAAACGAAAATCAACAAAGGAAACCGTGGCGAACGAGAAATATAAACGCTACACAAATTCAAAATAAAAATAAAAATTCTGAATGCAATTCGAAAAAACATACTCCTCCCGTGAGTAATAAAAATGTACAAAAGTCTCATGAAGAGATAGATATTTTCGGTATCCAGGTAGATGCAACGACATCAACCACGAATTTGGAAAACTAAAAGTAGTTGCATTTCCAAACTCGGAAAATACGCAAATAAAAAATTCTCGAGATGCAACTGCGCGTAAATTTCCTAATAAAATTGAATTACTGTCTGCTGCTTTAATAGATGCTCGGCAGGACTTAGCTTTTGATATAGATCCGATTGGTGAAATTACTGAGTATTCGCGATGACCAGAAATAGATATACTATTAAATGGAAAAATAGCTAATTCATTAATTGATACCGGGAGCGAAGTTCAAAAACTCAACGTGGCATCACAGACGGACGAAACTACGTACGTACTAAGATGACAGGTTACAATGTAGCTTGTTTTTTATTGTCACAATGTTTGCATTAAGGTCTTACACCTAGTGGCTTCTGAGGCCAAAATCAGCTGAAAAAAAGAAAAATGTAATTTAAACAATATACAATATATACTATAAATATACACTATTTCTGATTAGATGTACCACGATTTAATCTGTAGACTAATATTACTCAGAGATATAGCATTTTCAATTTTTTCTCATAGGCGCTACATTTTGAGAAAACTGTTCTATGGATTTTCATAGGATAAGGCCTAAATGACTTCAAATTCATGCAGTTATGGTCCAAAGAGTTGAAAATATAAGATTTCCTGAAGAAAATATTTCTTTTATGAAAAAACTACTTTTAATTCATGAATTTTATGAATTTTTATGTTTTTTTTTCGTTTTTAGCATTTATAAATTATTTTTTCAGGATATGTTATATTTTCAACTCTTCGGGCTATAACTACATAAATTTCAAGTAATTTACACCTTGGAACGTCGCATATATATATATATATATATATATATATTGTTGTGTTCCTCTACCATCATCAAATATAAGAACAAAAGCGTTGCCAAGCGACTAGTTTGTTGTTCTCGATTCGAGTTAGTTGATTCAAGACGTTGTTGTTGATAACATGTTTTATTGTGTGTGTTTATGATCTTAAATAAAGTTATATGTTATTCTTTTGTAATTATGGTTATTATTAATTATTGTATGTGTGTGTGAGTGTAACAATATATATATATATATATATATATATATATATATATATATATATATATATATATATATATATATATATATATATATATATATATATATATATATATGGGCAGTCAAAACCATGGGCAGTCAAAAAAAAACCCCACCACTGATCGTTCCCCCACCACAGGGGAGGGGAGGAGATGTATTATAGATACCCCTATATACCCCCACTCCAACTACGGTCAGAGGTGGGAATTCGCCATCTAGTCCATAGTGGCACAATATTTTGAAATTTATAACATTAAACTCTACAATTTAAAATTTAACTCTTTAACTATAAAATTAATTAATTTAACTCTATTATTTAAAATTGAACTCTACAACTTAAAATTTATAATATTTAACTTTACAATATTGAACCTTAAAACTAAGAGGTACTTTAGGATAGGAGTGAAAAAGGTGAGTGAAAATAATTTTGATATATTTACATCTTTTTATTCATTAAAAATATAATATTCTTTAAATGTAATGATAAGAGTTCGTATATTAAAGACGTAACATTATGAACCAGCATTGATATTGGTATATCATTTTTTTAGCCATTATTTCATCATAAACTTTATCGGAATCAGGTATTTCAAATTTTTCTGCGCAAGTTAATACGTCGTTCTTAGAGAAATACGTGTATTACGATGATTGTGATTCTTGCAATTTTTCTTTGAAATAACGACAAAGTGTATTAATAAGATATTGTATGTTACAGGTTACATCTAATAAAAATCTCAGTCTCACACGTATACAATGTTTTAATATTCTTAATCTATCAAAAGAAACTTTTTTAAATATTAAACTGCGTCAGTACTGTTTCGTTGGTGGTTAATCATCTGACGTCTGTGAATCTTCTTCCACAAGTTCAAGTGCTTTGTAGCTATAACTCATAATAAGTCTTATGCTAAAATGGCTAAAAGGTATCTTTTTATCCAGCATATCACCATCTTCAGTTTCAAAGAACTTATCAACAACTGGAAAAATTTATTAAAATAAACGCCAGTCAAACACAGTAAGCAGTATACCAACGAAGTCGTCAGAACTAAGACGGATGACAGGTAGAAATTCACCACCAATTTTGTTATTTTCTAGACCAATTGTGATTTTCTTAGTATAAAATTTGTCGACGTGACTTTAATTCTAAGGGGTTGCAATTCCTATTTTGATAGAGGTTATTGTGACTTCATAAAAGATTTTTTATCATACAAAAATATACATGAAATTTATGCTGGTAATTATGAATTAAAAAAAGAAAAAATACACATGTTATATCGAGAAAAATATTAAATTAACGATAACTACCCCTAAAGGTCGACCTCGGGAAGAGATTTTTTTTAATATATCTCGATTTCTAATTAATATTTTGCTACGAGATAAATTGAAAGCTGTTTTTTATTGAAACCATATTTATATCATAAAAATTGGAATTAATCGTGTCTATAAGTAATAGATTAAACACAACAAATATTAAATCTTTATGGGAAAAATATGAAATTGATGAAAATTACCCTTAAAATTTAGACCTGGAAACGGGCTTTTTAGTACATTTTGTATTCTAATATTTTATTAATGTTTTGTAATGAAAAGAATCGGATTTTTCATATAAAAATATGGATAATTTGTAGGTAGTTTAAATAAAGCGTAGCCGTTTTTAAAGTTTTAAATTGGGGTTGAAACCACTTTTCCTACACGTCTATGGCGAGCCGCGAGGAGAGTTATGTGCTTGACGTTTTATAAGATATATTTCTTATCCTTATGAATAATCCTTCCTACCTTCTGAACTATCTAAACAAATTACTTAAAACACATAATATATAATTTATTATATATTATTTAATTCGTTATTTTTGAGTATCATAGGTTATATTGCATTTCGAGAAAAGTGAGATGGCACGAGATAAAGATTTGAAAACTACATGCATAAAACGCAAAGTATTATTATCGTCACGCTCTTTGTCTGCATATTTTAGTACTGCTTGGTTACATAATTATGAGAAATTATATGTAATAGCTACACATGTTAAATATATTCGTATTATGTTTCTCTAGTCCCAAAGAAAACTTCTGAGTATGCGAGTCGTTATTCATCGTGCAATATCCTCCTTAACATTAAGCGCCGACTTATACGTTGATATCGGTTTAATCAAACAGTAAAGAAGCAAAGTCTAAATAAATTTATACATATATACACACTTACACACATCCATATATGTGTTTATGTGCATATCACCTTTATTGTATGAAGTTACAAAAATAATCATTGTTTTCCTGTTATGTAAATCAGGTGCCCATCTAAAAATAATACGTAAATATAAAATAAAGCTAAAAGCTAATGAATCAGTAAGCTTACGGAAAAGATCCACCGAATATGTGAGTGAGCAGAAAGCATTAAGCATCAGACCGCGAAACATCTCTTTCCTTATTATTGTAAATTGTGCGAGAAATAAATACTTTTAAATATTTATATTTTACTAGTTATTTACATTTTATATTTATTAGTATTTTGTATTTTGCTTGTCACCTGATAATATGTATCGATAGTAAGACATACGTCCTAAGCTACTTTAATAACGTAAAGTTAACGTTTTTGTCCGAATAAGTTTTTTACAAAAAAGTTATAAGGAATTGTATTATATTGGTGCGAACCAACTTTATATCTCATTGGAAGCAGCAACTAATAATAATAACAAATGTGTAAGTTGAAGAACGTGTACATGAAAAATAGGACTAGTTTGTATTTTCTTTCTAACTACGTAAGTATTTTATCAACTGTTTTTCAGCTAATATCATTTGAGTTTAATCTTTACTCACATAAATTTATTTATCAATATTTTAAAATTGTCAATTTCATTAAATCTTATTAATTTTAATATGTGAAGAGTCTGAAAATCATGCAAATAACTTGAAAATTAAAGATTTAGTTTATTAAGAGTTGACATATTTTAAACATTAATTTTCAACGATCTTCAACGTATTTATACGATTTTCGAAATCTATACGATTTTTGACACAGAAAATTCAACTTTCGATTAACAGATTAACAAAAAAATCCAAATGGAAAATTTTAAAATTGGTAAATGAGTCATTTCTTTCGGCTGAAAATATAAGGCCTCAGCTGCTACATCATCATGTTCGCCCTGTTGAAAATATCCATGTGGATTTTACACTGATTTCCACATGGAATCCATATGGAATCCATATGGAATCTATACGGATTCCATATGGATTCCATGTCGATTCCATGTGGAAATCAGTCCCAAATCGTCCTGTGGACTTCCACATGGAATTCCATATAGATTTCTGTATGAATTCTTCTACAAACATTTGTAAAACAAAATCCGTATGGATTTCCATGTAGATTTCCACGGGGAAATCCAGGTAAAAAATGACATGATCCATATAGATTTCCACATGGATTTCCATATGGATTTCCATATGGTAATTTTAATGTTTATAAAAATGTTTATTTATAAAATTGTTATATTTTGTTTTACTAGGATACATATTTTTGACAACAAGTACTGTAGAATCTTTTCGAAGAATTACATAAGAGGAAATTATAGTTTATAATTTTTTATGCTTTACTCATATGGTAAAAAACGTATCCCTAGTAAAAAAATTTTAAAATTTTATAAATAAACATTTTTATAAACATTTAAATTACCACATGGAAATCCATATGGAAATCTATATGGATCATGTCGTCTTTTACCTGGATTTCTCCATGGAAATCTACATAGAAATCCATACGGATTTTGCTTTACAAATATTTGTAGAAAAATTCATATAGAAATCTATATGGAATTCCATGCGGAAATTCACAGGACGATTTGGGACTGATTTCCACATGGAATCCACGTGGAATCCATATGGAATCCGTATAGATTCCATATGGATTCCATATGGATTCCATGTGGAAATCAATGTAAAATCCACATGGATATTTTCAACAGGGCGTAGTTAAGACAGTTTTACTGTCAAAAATCATTCATGAATTTCTACTTTTTTTGTTAATTCAATATTTCAGTTGTATTTGTGGTCATATTATATGCATAGAGTTTGAAAATAGCGCGAATACTCCGAAAATTACAGATTTAGGTTATAAATATTGTTAATTTTTTAAACATTAATTTTCAACTTATTCACGACATTTTCGAAATCTATACGCATTTTAACACGAAGAATCCAACGCCATTGACAGATTATCAATAAAATCCAAACTTAAATAATTTGCACAACCGTAAACACACGTACTATACAAGGTGTCTCATTTTAATCGCCCCAGACAAATATCTTGAAAAGTAAGGGAGATGGAAAAAAAACTTTAAATACAAAAGTTGTAGGGTTCAAAGGGGGTCAGCTAATGGTAACAACGACCTTGACCTTGAACTCTATTTTCAAGGTTATTTCAAGGTCAAAGTGATTTTTTTTAAATGGGAACCCCTACTTTTGACCCCGGAAATGAAAAGAGCGGAAAATTTTACGTTCAGAAAGGTCTGATATGTTGGAGTTTCAAAGTCATTTTAAGGCCAACCAGCCAATTTAATGAGGTCGACCTGGGAATACTTCTAGGAAGGACACAATTAACCTTGACGTTCAAGGTCAGTTTAAGGTAAGTCGATTTTATAAAATGGAACCACTTATTTTTGACCCCGGAAATGGAAAGGGCGGTAGATTTTACATCCGAATATGACCTTGACCTCTACCTTGACCTCAACCGTGACCTTGAAGGTTATTTTAAGTTTAAGTCTATTTAAAAAAAAACCCTTAACTGATCCCAAAGGACCACTTTTGATACCATATGACGATACATATCTGAACGTAAAATTTTCTTCTCTTTCCATTTCCGAGGTAAAAAATAAGGGGATTTTTAAAAAATCGGCTTGACCTTAAAATAACCTTCCAGATCACGGTTAAAGTCGAGGTCAAGGTCATATTCGGACGGAAAATCTTCCGCTCTTGCATTTCCGGGGTCAAAAATAAGGGGTTCCATTTTATAAAATCGACTTAGCTTAAAATGACCTTGAACGTCAAGGTCAATTTTGTACTTCCTAGAGGTATTCCCAGATCGACCTCATTAAATTGGTTGGTTGACCTTAAAATGTCTTTGAAACCCCAACATTTCTGAACGTAAAATTTTCCGCTCTTTCCATTTCCGGGGTCAAAAGTAGGAGTTCCCATTAAAAAAAATCACTCTGACCTTGAAATAGCCTTGAAAATAGAGTTCAAGGTCAAGGTCGTTGTTACCATTAGCTGACCCCCTTTGAACCCTACAACTTTTGTATTTAAAGTTTTTTTGTATCTCCCTTACTTTTCAAGATATTTGCCTGGGGCGATTAAAATGAGACACCTTGTATATGGACCTAGTTTGTTATGACGGGCCATGGCGAGGATATAGCTACTCACGATGTTTAACAAATTATATCTAGTATATTCAAGCAGCTATTAAACTCATTTATGATGTATTATATAGGAACAAATTATAAATTGAAAGTAAACATTTAAAAAAAAAAATTCTAAATTTCTTTTTTTTAAATATTGCAAAAAGAACCATATTAACCGATATTTTGAGAAACCACTGCATAATAAAATTTTTTACATTTATTGTGATCACTTATTTATTATTTTTTAATTATTCAATATGAAATCGTAATTCATATTAATTCATTATTTTTTATTTTAGATTTAAAAATGAAAATCAATCCGTTGAATGTTATAAACTTATTATTAGCATATTTCCAAACATTAAAAATACTAGAGAGTACTATAAATTATAATGAAATTCAATTATCAGAGAGAATCAAGTCTATTTTAATAGATTCTTCAAGTGATTTTAATGATATTGAAATTATTGATGGGGAATAATTGGATTTTCAAGAAGAGTACAAAGATCATGATGCAAAAATAATCGAGGATGAAGTAAGACATCGCATTCCTGATCTTCCAGAAGCACCCACAGATCAGTGTATAATAGATGATGAAGAATTGAGTTTTGAATATAAGCAAAGAGTCGTAGAATTTTCGAGGAGTGGCAAAAAAAGACAAACTTAAATCTTAGAACAATACAGAATAGATTTAGAAAAGTTAAATCCATCAGTCAGCTGCATCGCTGGGCTCATACAATTAATAAAGGTGGTACCTACAGAGAAAAAATCGCACGAATTTGTCAATATACATTGGATAATTTTAATGCTGCATTAGAAGCTGGTTTTATTATTCATGACCACGATATACGGCGATGGGCTTTGCAAGCTCGGCAGAAAATAGGTTTAGAAGGTATTAGATTTAAAGCTTCGAAACACTGGCTAGCAAAGTTCAAGGCTGCTCATAGAATAGTATCTAGAAAAGTATCACGATTGCTGGGGATCAGGGCAAACGCGCTGTGAGAAACTCCTCCACGACGGGAGAGTTTCCACCAAGTGACTAAAGGTTTTATAATATACACACACACATTCACTCTCACTCGCCTACACAGTGAATCAACACGCGATAATGAATGTGAAAAGCACCAGTAAGGTGCGTTTATTAAAACTAAAAGAAATATCACATAAATCTACACAAAATTTATAGGGCGCCAGGTACGCGCGCTTCCGTACCGAATTACTTTACGACTAGCGCAGACGATAGAGCACGGGTTGCTTCGTAACGGATAATACTCTTTGTAGCTTTAGCTACACGCAGTCTAACTCCGATCAACTCTAATACAACTAACGAAGGGAATCCGATTTGTAGCTTCAGCTACACGCATAGGAACAGGGGGTTCGTATGACGACGTCGCGGACGCGAGCGCACACACACACGCGAGTTTCACGGCTGAAAGAAAAAGGAATAGGAGATTTACAATCTGCCGGCCAGATGAGCAGCAGGACAATCTCGTTCTCTCTCGCACAGCTGTAGCTCCAGAATTTCCGGCGACGCTCGCTGCTTCGCAGTCTCCTTGGCGGCGACGAGGGCGGGGAGACAAGCGGGTGCAGCAGGGGACGGAGCCAGCCCGGAACGCACTCTCTCACAAAACCACTAACTGCACGACGGCACCGGCGAGTTTTCGAAAGCTGTTGCTTTTACGCACGCGGCGAGGCAAGTGCCGGCCGGCAGTCGACCGGCAAGGCGCGTCGATATCGTCGGGCTCGCTCATCAGCGCTCGGCTGCTCTCGTCTACGGCAGTACAGACGATCGAGACTCGCAGTGTCTCTTGCTTAACAGCGGCGCTGGCGACACTGCGCAGGCTCCTCCGTAGGTGACAGCGGCAACCGTGTGCAGCGACGACGATGCCCGGTGCGCCGACGAAGTCCGTCTCTCGGCGTCGGCTGGCTATAGCTTGAGTAAATCTGGCTAATGGCAGGGTAAAGGTATCGGGGAGAGTGGGGAGGACACGCGGGTGTGCACTCTCGCGCGACTTTTTCAGTGATTGGGAGGCACCACGTCACAAAAGTGAATAAGTTTATTACCAGAAAAACAATAGAAAGCATTTCAGGACTAGAACGGAAGGCAGATGCGTTTGTTACCGACGTTAAATCGTGTGCATCAGCAATTGGAATTGAGAATATGTGGATTCCAAATAGAAACGCACTCTGGAAGAACACTAGCAGTTGAAGGAGAAAAGCAAGTGCAGTGTGTAGTGCAGTCAATATCATCTACCACACATAGTTATACCATACAGCCGCTTATATCAGCTACAGAACAACTATTGTCACCACTTTTTCTTATAGTAAAGGAAACCAGTGGTCAGTTTGGAGCTACCGTAGAAGCCAGCTTATTCAGGCCAGAAAATGTTCACGTAGAAGCGTTTAAATCTGGAAAGTTAACTACAAATAAGTATATTTTTAATTTTATTTAATATTATAGTAAACAAATGTACAAATAAAGTTATTATAATTTCAAATCTGTTTAAAATTTGGTTGAAAAAAATATTTTATCCAAATGTAGATCCCAATATAATATTGTTAATTGATTCTTGGAGCGGCTACTGCGATAGAGTTATAGAGGAAACAATGCCACCAAATAAAATTGTTAATATCAAAAAAATTCCAACGGAAACAACGAGTAAAATCCAACCACTAGATGTGTATAGATTTCGTATGTGGAAAAATTTTGTTCGTAAATTCAGATAACGTAATACTAATGAATCATGATTTAAATTTACATGAAAGAAATGAAATCATAAAACTACAATCGTCAGTACATAACTAATTTTCTTCACCAAGATATGTTAATCTATTTAAATATTCCTGGTTTAAGAGTGACTATATAGATGAAAGACTAGAAATATTTATAAATCCAGTTGATTATAGTTTTGGAGATTCATGCAATATTCATTGCGAAGTAGAAGGATGTACAAATGTTGCCGTTGTACGCTGTGGTTAGTGCAAGAAATCTTTATGTTTTAAACACTTCTATGAGGACTACCATTATTGTAATTTTCATACAAGAAAATACAGACAATGAAACGTATTGATCACTTCATTTTTTTATCTAACTAAAAATATGCTTTCATCTATTTTTAGATGATTTTCCACTTTCATGATTTATAAGAATATATGAAAATAAGAAAATGTTACAAAATAACAACAGGAATTAAAACTTTCTTAATATTTTTAAACTATAGCAATTCTTGTAATATAAATAGGTTTCAAATAGTAGATTTTTTAAATAAAGGTAGGGGTTGCAGCCCTACTGCTAAAACTACATTAAATAGCGTAATTTTTCAATAAAAAACAGCTTTCAATTTATCTCGCAGCAAAATATTAATTAGAAATCGAGATATATTAAAAAAAATCTCTTCCCGAGGTTGACCTTTCGGGGTAGTTATCGTTAATTTAATATTTTTCTCGATATAACATGTGTCAGTTTTCTTTTTTTAATTCATAACTACCAGCATAAATTTCATGTATAAGAATAATTCAAAAAATATTATATTACATTGCACATGCAAAAACAGCCTAATAATTTAACGGAAATTTTATTTAACACACAGAAATATTTTTTTCTCATTCCATAAGATTATTTTGTAGTTCTTGTGAAAGAAATGTGTTTAAAAAAATAGATTTTTTAAAATAATTTTTCACCCCATAAATGTGCTTATTAGCAGATAAAAAAAATCCGTGTTACTTATTTTTTAATGTACTACAGCATATCCAAAAATTATTGAAATCGGAGAGTTCTGGTTGGGATATGTTAGCAATTTCTGTATGATAAAAAATCTTTTATGAAGTCACAATAACCCCTATCAAAATAGGAATTGCAACCCCTTAGAAATAAAATCACGTCGACGTGAGCGTCTTTTAATAAGAAATAAACTGACGTTTGTTTCATTAAAACATTCCAAATTGTTCCAGAGATATTGAAAAAACGGTTTTTGGGGGTAAGACACCCCTTGCAATGAATTTCTTCAAAAATTCAACAACACGTGAATTTAGTTTTTAATTTACTTGATAATAGTATAAATTTTAATCAATTTCACAAACTTTAATAATTTCTATGCCAAAATAAACGTTAAGAAATCATATTCACCCATATAAAAAATAAGGGTTGCAACCACTTAGCATAAAATTCACGTCCATATAAGGGTCTTTTTATAAAAAATAAACTAGTGTTTGATTCATCAAAAAATTCCAATTCGTTCCGGAACACAAACTTTAATAATTTCTATGCCAAAATAAACGTTAAGAAATCATATTCACCCTTATAAAAAATAAGGGTTGCAACCCCTTAGCATAAAATTCACGTCCATATAAGCGACATTTTATAACAAATAATCTGGCGTTTGATTCATCAAAAAATTCCAATTCGTTCCGGAGATATACAAAAAAACTGTTTTTGGGGGTAAACTTTAAGGGTGATTTTCACCCCTTAAATCGACGACTTAGCAGATAAAAAAAAATATGTGTCACTTACTTTTTAAAGTACTACAACATAACCAAAAATTATTGAAATCCGAGAGTTCGGGTTGCGGTACCTCACTTGTTAGAGGCGTTGTTCAAAGCACAACTAAACTTTAAAAAGCCGAATTATAAAGAATGTTGCATACAGTAATTACCAGATGCTGTGAGTTTGTAAAGTGGTGGACAATCTTACTCAAACTCTAAATTTATAATGCATCGTGTAGTGATTTTTCATAAAATCGCCACGTTCATACCGCCCCCGAACATAAATATTGTTTGCTCTCTTAAAAATTTCTTCTAGGTTTTTGAACAAGACTTTTGCGGAAACATCTTGATCAAACCAGTCCAGTCCGTGCTGGTTTCGTGATAATCAATCGTTTTTTTTCTAGCCTCTTGATATAGTGCAGTTATTTGTGCATTAGGAGAAACAATCCAATGTCCTGTGAAATTTTGATTTAATGAAAGAACTACCACTGCTTTTGGTACCGCACGGTTCTTATAATCTTTGGGACACTATATATCTATGACGATATCCATCTTCATAGTTTTGAACACATCAACGTCCAATCAACGATTGACACATCAGAAATATTTCCTAACCATTAACCTTTACTCCCCACTACTACTATTCTCACCCACTATAGTCCACGAGAACTTGACGTGACAAATCAATCTCAAGTATATTATCATATTCAGCATAAATTATACAATTTACTGTACTGCTTAACGGATCATCAAAACGAACATCAATTCTTACACTACCATGTTTTACTAGATTCCAATGTGTGTATTGATTTACTGATAAATCAGGTGTTAAATCGAAAACGAAAAGACAATATCCATTGGCATAATGGCTTCGTGTGAAATTGAATTACCCTCATTTAAATAATTTATACCTGTACCAGAAAATAAAGTATGATATGCATCAACATTCGTTTTAAAATCAGGTTGTAATGGTTTAGGTGGTACTTGTACACCATCAATGTAGAGACACAAGTAATTTATATCGAAATTTTTAAAATTAAACGGATTGAGAATCTTATCGTCGTTAAAAGCTTTATTTTCTACAAAGCTAACAATAATTCTTTTTGGTAATTAAAATGACATTATACAGTGTTTCTCCATGAGTACCACTATGCATTATAATAGCTTTAACTTCTACGCGTGTTAGAGAAAATTTAGCTATTGTTTTTGAAAGTGTTTTTTCGTAAGCCAATATAATACTTGGACTAAGTCTGACACGATGTACAAAGAGAGCATTTCGGTGACTCGAGCGGTGTAGAGTCCTGTCGGGTCCATAAAACAAAAACTATCTCGCGATGATACCAGGCGCACACGTACTTCGACACCCTTAATTAATAATTTGTTTTGATTGGAAACATTGCAATGTAAATACCCAATCATATCTATGTTTTTCTCCTCGCCCATAAGGTTTCGACGACTTGTAGACCTTCGTTTCCGTCATCTATAGCATCCATTTTTCCAGGGGTGTCGGTGTACCATAGTGCACTAGTGAGATGACATTTTTTAGCTGCAGGCCAATAGTTTAATAAAGTTTCAATGTATGATCGATAAGCATACGCGTTATTGTGGGAAAACAGATTTTTGACTGAAAAACACATCAACTTGGTTAAATATGGAGTGCATAAAATTATTTACAGGACCAACATTTTTTAAGATATTTTTATCTATGGTTTCCGGAGGTGTTATTGTTTGTGCAATAGTTATACGAACACTAAGCAGAGTATGTGTAAGGTCGATATATTCACTAGTTCCCGGTATAGAAAACTCTACTGACGACCCTTCAGTTAGCGAAGATATTGACTTGTATTGAACATAATTTGAATTTGCAATCGTTGTTTGAGTAGGAGGTACACTAAATAAATTCACTTCAGATTTAAGACATACACACGAACCACTATGTAGAAAAGCCATTATTCTTCAAAAATATCTCGTGCAGTACGTCTTTCTTCAAAATTTTCCTTTCATTTTTACATGTTTTTCTTTATTACCTAATTATTTCTTTGCCTTAACTTTGGAACGTTTTCTACTTTTCGTGTTTACTATATCGGAGTTCGTAGTCAACTGTTGTTTCCGTGCCCGACGCTTAGTTTTACATCCTGAACCGCTTATCAGATTATCTAATTTTTCTTCGGCTTTTCTTTTAAGATTCTTTCCTGATTCTCGAATATTATTGCGAAAAGATTCTTAAAAAGGCTTTTCATGTGTAATATCATCTAACATATTTACACCTGCTCGTAAAGCCTATTTGCCAACAGCTTTTCCTATAGCCATATCACCTTTTTTTAGAAGCGGTAAAACACTACGATAGACACCTTTTAAAAAGTTTCCAACACCTTTTCCTTTTTGCGTAGATATATCTATTGTAATATAATTATTCAATGGATAGCGACCATTTTGGTTATCATAAGTTGCTTCAAAATAGCCCATCTTATGCGGTTCTCTTAAAATGAAGTATCACTCTCAACGTGCGGTAATCAAATGCTATAGGGTTTCCATCTTGGTCCTCTATATCTATTGTGATTGATTGAAACGACGTTGATAACAATGGAATATACATTGGTGTGGTAAAGTTTTTAATCTCAATGGTACCATATTTATACTCGTTCATATTAAGAGGAACAATACGTAGAAGGGGTTTGTGTACATCACCTGTAACGTAAGGTTCACGAATATCGCTATACACTCTTATTATTGACGGTAAACTACTAATAGGGTCAGCGGGTCTTTGACCGACAACTGTACCCTTAATTTTTTCAAGATTACGGTTTTCAGAACCAATAACTAAACTATTATAAATAAATAAACTATGAAAATTCGTGTCACAAGTATCCTGACAAATACGTTCAATTTCTATAAATCCTCCACGTTGTATTTTGAATTATAAGTAATTTTTCATATTAGGTAAATTATTTATTTCTTGCAAAAGATTTTCCATATCTGGGTAGATTCCTGGTGATAAGTGTGCAACAACATCCTTTTCTGTTGATCGGAGTCTCAATCATTTGATGAAAATGACTCAATTGTTTTTACACAAACCATAGCCTCACAGTTATCGATCGAAATATGTTGAAATGTGTGGGGTATCTGAATCTCACAAAGAGCTACAGACCACTCATCATGTAAATAAATATTTTGAGGTAACTGTGTGGTAAAATGTGCTGTTTTGTTTTCAGGAAACACATACACACTGTTGTTAGTAGATAATACGATATAAAATTGCTCTCTCATTATATCTTTTTCAAATTGTTTGCTGAAACCCAGGAATTAAATTTGTCGGGATAGCATTTCCAACTTACAAAATATTTTTTGTTTTTCCCTTCACCTTTAGTTTTTAGAATCTTATCTATTTGAAATGATTCGGTGTGCAAATCTTTTTGTACTGTGGAAAGTTCTTCTTCGTAGAAAAAACCTTCGATTGGTTCACCATCAAGATCTTCCAAAGTATAAACAGGTGGTTGTCTCTCAGTACATATGCGTATAATTCGGAACAATTCCAAAATCCAGCCACTTCCGTATGCTTTCTTGAACACTAGTTTGTCACGACTGACATGCACCAAGTTTTTTACCAACTGTTTTTAAAAGGTTGTATGCGCCGGCATAGGCTGATGATTTCGGTGGCCCATAAAAAAAATTATTTAACGTTTTTCCCCTTTATCTTGATCTTAAACTTTTTTAGTTTCTTTTTTACGTTTTTTTAATTATTTTTTAATTATTTTTTAATGTACAAAGAAAACTTGTCAAAAGTTATTTTACTAATCATACAATAAGTTGTGACAAAAGCCACACTTCTCTCGTTAGTTGTAGCTGTTTCAGACAATAAATGCGCAAAGGCACGCTTGGCCAACAAACAATCAGCTTTATTACGATCACCACTGTTTGCATATGCTACGTCATGTTCACAATAATAATCGTCAAGTGGGTTGACACCTTTCTCACCTTTTGCTAACTTTTCGTTTAGGCGAGTACCAGGTCCACAAAAATGGTACCTTGGAGCATGTCAAAAGGTAAAAGATTGATTATAGTATCTACAAGATTTGATTCTGGGTGTGTGATCAAATCTTCTTCAATGTTTATTCCAGGCAATTCCATGGAAGAATACGAACATTTGAAACGTGTCTAAGTGTTTCTTCGGGACGTAATCTTTTTCTCAACTTTCTTGTAGTTGTTCTATCGGATGGTTTTTCGTTTGTTTTTTCACTATCAGACTGTTGAGTTTCTTCGTCATCGCTGTCAGATTGTGGCGAAGAAACAAGCTTCCAAATTTTATTGTTAACAATAAATTCTCGTGGTATATTTGCTTTACAAAGTACTTAGACAAACTGACCATAACCATTTGACAACGGCTGTTTTCTATTTCTCACAACATCGTTTATCAAATCTACCATATTTCCGACTTCGACGACACCGCCATCTATGGTAATTTTACCACGATCATTCCATCTGACATCACCAAACTCATACAATCGTTGTAATAGCTGTTTTGCTTTAAATTGAAACTTTGGTGGTACGCAGTTTATTATGCTCTCATTACTGTTTTCTTCATACGTATCTTCGTCGCTATTTACTCTGCTTCCTTCATCGGTATCTCCGGGGGTATTTACACTACTCACTTGAAACTTGTTTGTATCGTTTTTCTTATAATACATAAAACGCTCCAATGCTTGTTGGTACATTGCATATTTTTCTCGATCATCTTGAATTGATGTCGAATTTATAATTTTCACTTGATAAGCGCTGGTGTAAGTTGTTTATACTTTCTTCAGGGATCAAAATCATTTTTCTTGCATGCTCCATAGTTTTATCACAGGTACCAAGATGAGTGGCAAACAAGTCTGGTATTTGGTAATCAACTTCTTTTTATTTTTCAAACTTTGAGTAGAATCAGTTAATTTTCTTTAGAACAAAACGTATTTTTTCAATTTATTTTTATAGTTTTTGTTCAAAGGCACGTTATCACGTAAAATATTTAAATCACATTCGCAAATGAGAATAAAAAGTTTTTTATCTGCTTCACATAATAAAGTACGTCGCTGATTGTTATCGAAATAAAGCAGAACTTTGAAAGTATTTAAATTTTTTTTTCCAAGACGCTTGCGTCTACTCGAAGCCATTACAAACGTATGACTGGTATATTATTTCAAAGTTCGCTACCTTCTATAGATTTCTTGGGAATATAAACATAGTGATATTTATCAAACTGAAATATATTACTACGAACACGACAATCAGCAGGTGTATCTTGACGTAAGTCAAGTAACAAATAGGAGTGTGCATAGTTAGTTGCATCAAGATAAGTCTCTTGTAGAAATTGTGAATTTTCAGGACATACTTGGCGAACTAGATACTGTATCTGGGATTTATCACTAGGGTTTTTGAAAATAAGTATACAATTAGAATTTAACGAGATTTGACGTTGGCTGTTGTGGAAAAGATTTTGCGTGATGAATATTACGCTTAAATTATTATGATGACTGCCCTTGGTAAAAAGATTGGTAAAAATAACACCACCCGAAGACTCACGCATCAAGTTATCTATAATTATTAATTTTGGCCTGGAGTCGTCGACAAAGTCTGAATTTTTGGGCAAGCCTTCGTGAAATTCGATATTATCACCGAGTTCTTTTTACGTTGATTGCTATTCGACATAGTAAACTATTATTCGATCAAAGTGTACATTACTCATACTATCTATATGTTTTAAAAAGTTTTTAACAAACACGGTTTTTCCGCACGATGTAGGACCGCAAACCATAGATGGCCAAGGATGTTTCCACCGTGGATCCATGACAAAAACTGTTTCATCAAGCAGATAATATTTTTGTATAACCCTCGAGGTTTACGGCGGCGACGGCGCGGCGTTTGCGTGTCACAAGCTGCTCGAGAAACTAGATTGCTGATGAACTGACAAGCTAATTTTAAGTGACAAGCTAATATGATGTGACAAGCTAATTTTAAGTGACAAGCTGATTTGAAGCTATAAAGCTTATGATACACGCGCTCAAATATGTATCAAAAGTTAAATGTGAATTGAAAAGCTTAATGTGAATCGAAAAGCTTAAAGTGTTATATCAGATTATTTAATGTACTTCTTGAGCCTTTCACCACCGCGGCTCTCGCGAGATTTATTTATCTTATCTCTGTTACATTTTAAAAATAGGGATAATTGAGAAACAAACAGATTTTTAATAGTAAGACTGGTTTTTTATGTATTTACAAATAGTTTTCATACATAAATACAATGAATTCGCTGACACTGTTTAACAGTAAGAAATTATTGATACTTGATACAAATATTTTCGAAATAGTATTTTCTCATAAGTTTAACATTATGAAGTTAACATTATGTGTGTTTTATACCCATAAGGCTAGTTTTTATGTAAATTTATACAACGTTTCTTTGCATACACAGGTTTACATATCTTACTTTCTTCTCGTGTTACAACATCATGAAAGTTTGTACGCCTTATCGAATCAAATGTTAACAATATAGGTGGAATCTCACCTATAATTAAATTACGTATAGAGCCAAACTTTATTTTTTCAGCATTTGAATAATTTAGCCGTATACCTTTGACTCTACATGTACAAGATTCCGTACCATCAGGTTTTTAACCTTATAAGCATAAAATTTCGGGCCCCCTGATACGAAAGATGTCATGTAACTACCTGTACCGTAACATGACAACTCATCTGTCATTTCTCTTAAAAGTGTTCCCGTGGGTGGTTCATACTCGTGCATATCTGTATTACTCACATAAATTATCGAATCTGTATCATAATATAAAGCACGTTCTCCTAGATGTTCCAAGTAGCTGTAAAGTTTCAATCGAGCCTGGGCTGTGGTAAAAGCAGCAACAACAACATTAGTTAATATTTCACACTTAATAAGAGCATCGACTTTATCAATATTATTTATATTACCAACAAATTCAAGATACTCTTCTTTACCCACATATACTTTTGGATGATCAATAGGGTATTGACCTCGTTTGCATATGTACGGATAAAGAGAACAAACATCAATGTATTTAATTTTTTGATTATCCTGTAGGTCATAAACTTTGGCTGTATTGCCTGTTCTACCACCAAAGAAGGCATTTCTAGGATTTAAGGGTTCCTGCATTTTAAGTTTAGCCTCGTGTACAAATTGTCTCATACTTTCATTTTCCAAATACTCTTTCTCATATTCACACTCCCATTTTTCTGTAAGATATTAATTATATGATCTAATTTTTTCAGAAATTTTACAGGTTCTTTCATATCTATCATCCATTGTTTCATTACCCACTACCAGACATGCATCTCTGTTAATTCGATAACATCTTGGGCAACCATGCCAGTAACATCCGTAAAACTGTAATACTACGCTCTTACTATAAGTGTTATTCTGATGAGGTGATAGAAAACCATCAACTAGTGGTCTATTCGGAAGTCATTTTTCATGACATCGATCAGCACGTTGTATTTCACAATTCATAACCTTTTCCATCCATTTTAACCATAGCAATACTTTGATTGTTCGTTCGTCTGTACCCGTCTTGAAGTGTAATACCAATAGTATTTGGTTTTAAAAATTTTTTCTATATACACGTAAACAAGACGATACAATTGTTGCTGCCTCAGTAAAAGGATCAACTTTTGAGCAATTCAAAAAAGTTTCACGAAAAGCTAAACATGCTAGTCTTAGAATATTAACATCTTGTTTACAATATTTCAAAATTTCTTTCTGAAAATCAAAAATATAACCATGTTTTTTCTGATCATTATACCATTCTAAAAGTTTTTTTCTCTCTCAATAACACTCATAATATCTGGCGAATAGGATGAAAGAGGTGGTAGTTCGCCAATATAATTTTGATTTTCTGGTATGTTAAATGAATGTGGAAATGTACCTTTTTCAATCTGCGTTAAACCATAAGCCTTTCGTAAAGCACTAAGCGGCATATGAAGATAATTCAAACTATCTAAAAATTTAACATTCATGATCTCCATTAAAATTATTTTGGTACCGTTTAATATAACAGATGGTTTAACACGGGTGTCACCGCTTTCAACAATATATTTTAGAATAAACTGACCATCAAACCCTTGTGCATTCTACGCTATACAGATAATATGTTTGAACGTTTTTCTTTTCGCAAACACTAAATCTACAAATTATTTAACAGGGTCACGATCAAACACATTCCCGAACACCACAATATGTGCACATTGTCGAAATGTCTGTATTTTTATCACAAAAATTACAAACCTGCTGCACAACACACAAGTTAGGTGCATGAATTCTAATTTTATTACCACCCTCTCTACTCTTTCACATTGTTGTATCTCATAATCATAGAAAAAAAAAACTTTTTGAATTTTTATTTGGTTCAATTGGTTGCACGTAACAAAAATGATTTGTAGGTAATGTTTCCATACAAATTTTACAAAATGTTTTCCC
Source organism: Torymus aiolomorphi (assembly GCA_036365515.1). Lineage (NCBI taxonomy): Eukaryota > Metazoa > Arthropoda > Insecta > Hymenoptera > Torymidae > Torymus > Torymus aiolomorphi. Next base: position 163,391,430 of record CM070875.1, on the reverse strand, counting down.
GCATTCATGTTTTTCTTCTTTAACTCTAACAGTCTTATTGCATATTGTGCAAATTCTTATACTCTGACAGACGGAAAGTTTTTTGTCAAAAGAATTTGGTTTTTGATGATTTTTGTAACAAATATTACCAAGAAACTCTCTACCACAAAATCCGCAGTTCTATTTAACATGTTCTACCTCACAAGGAGGTTTCGGAAAACACTTACTACATTTTTGCGAACATTTATGATTTTCTTCACGACTAAAAATGTTATTACACGGTATACAATAGCCTCTACTACCAGCGGCAGCAACCAAATTTAATATGGGTTGATAATGATTTAATGTTTTGTAATACATAACCCTCAGAGTATGTTTAGTTATATTATTCGCGTCAAGAACAAATTTTGTATCGTCATACAATGGTTTATCACCACGACCAAATTTTTTAAATGAGTAGATGATGATGACAATACCTAGTCTAGAAAAAAAATTTGAAATGCATGGATTTCATTTAACCCATACCCTACTTCAGGAATCATTACACTAGTATTGCGTACAAGATTTTGCGCACATTCAGTTTGATACTTTTCACGAGTAGCTCTAATTTTTGTCCACTCTATTTGTTGTGTTCTTAGCGTATTTACCCCCGTATTGCATGTACGTATGCAACTACTAATGATCTTGGCAAACATAAATTATTATCGTTTCTGATTGTTAATATCGAACGTTTAAAAACACTTTCATGAGTTAAAGCTACACGCTTGCGTCCTACGGGGAGAGATACAATGCTGCAAGATACTAACAATGTATCGTCAATCTCAAAATTGTCAGCGCTCTGCGCAACACTTGCAAGTTTATCGTAAGCAGATATATCACTAACGCATCTAAATGAAATCCATGCATCACAAATCTTTCCGATGATAGAGTTACACCGATAAAATCTTCAGGTGTTGTTGTAGCACACAATCTCCTGTACAATTCCTGCTTTACACTCTCGAGCCACTCATAAACATTGACATCAAAAGGTGGTGATTGGATTTTAACACGCATTTCCCTACCTTCAATATAATTGAATTATATAATGTTATTATAATGTGTGGTTCTACGTTTTCTTCTTCTTCTACACTATGTTCACCGCCTCTTCCACTCTGAAAATTTTCAGCTGTATGTATAAAAATAATATCAAGATCTTTCAACCACTCATCTATTAAATATACTCACGCCTTTTTTCTTCATTCTCTTCATCGGTACCGGAATCCGTGTCCGATGAATCACAAGTACTACATATACTACTCTTCCTTGTACTACCACTAGTTGTACTGCTACATCTCTTCCTAGTTCTTCCACTAGTTGTACTACTATCAGAATCTGTCTCCAAACTCATGAACGTCTGATCTTCTTTCTCATAGTTTTTATCGATGATGTTATCTAAAACGAAATTTCCTACTATTATTAGGTATTGTATAACCATACATGATAATATAATAATATGTACCTTTTAATGAGCTAGTTGATGATCCGGCCTCTGCATCAAATATTGTATCTGTAGCATTATTTGTATCTTCTCAAAATTATGAAATATCTGTATGAAGTGTTTATCATACGAAAATAAAAACAATTTATCATTTATCTTACCATATGTGATATTTTCAAAGAGCACATTGTCTCCATCATCATTATTATAAAACCTATCAAGTTCTGTGAAATTTTAAATAAGTTATTTTAAATAAATAAATAATATTAATATATAGGTTGTTTACTTACGTATAAATATATTGTATTAGGACATTATATCAGCAGTAAATGGTGAATTGTGTAAATTTCGTGATTAGGTGTTCAACAAGTATATAGATTGATTTCTTATGATTATTGAAAATACCCCGTTTGTATATATATAAAATTGTTTGCAGCGGGTAAAGACTAATAATAAACCGTAGTTTTCTAATCAGCACTTCTCTAGAAAGAGTTTTTAAATTTTTGCACCATTGATTGTCACAAAATGTCTGTATAATGCTATGTCTTATGATTGCGATATCATAAATAGCGTTAATAATTTTTATTAATTCTCTACGTGAATCCATTGTAGTTTGAAAAATTTCTTCTGACTCTACTATATCAACAAAAAATTATAAGGTTATTTAAAATACAATTTACATGCAAATTTTATTAATGATATGTTCGTTTAATAAGTTATTTTTCAATTTGGAACAATATTAATACTTTAAAAAGAACTCATCTTAATATAAGTATGCCTGAATGATATCTCTCAACGGTCGTTCAAAATAAATTTTATAAGTACCGTTAACAGACTGCAGGTCCAGCTAGTCTTTGATAGTTTTCTGAGGCACAGACTAACTGGGCTGTGGCGTAAATGACATTTAAGAGGACTAATATACACACCAAAGAGCTTGAAACTATAGAAATTTTCGAAAAGTGGGGTAAAAGAATATAGAGCAATGCTGCAAAATTTTAAGTGATAGACACTTTCTTGGAAATTCAAGAGGCTGTAAGCATAATCGCAACTTAGTATATTATCATGAAAAGTTATCGTAAAATGTAAAATCTTTTTGAAACACACAGAATTATAAAAACAAAACAAAATTTCATAAATAATATTTGATGACTAAGTTATAAAATACGATAAATAGAAGGATATACTGTATAGTAAAAACTGTGGTACAAAGATTTGATAAAATCATCAATTTGGTCGATCAATGTATCAATAACGAAATAAACCAGTCTATGAACTTTCAAAATCTCGTCAATAAGAAGAGGGTGTTGTACCTAACAATAAAGTACAATACGCCGAATTAAACCGAATGTAACTTTTCGAGATATCTGTACCAATAGCAAAACCAATACCTAATCAATAAACAAAAATAATTGTTTATGAAATTTATAAATATGCGAAATGGATAAGAGGTACAGTCGATAGTAAAAAAGTATGATACCGCGAGCTGATAGAATCATCGATTCGTCTGATCAATGTATCGATAACGCTATCGATCGCTTCACGAGGTTCCAAAACATTCTCATTAAGAAGAAAGTGTGGTACCTTATAACACAGTGTAATACCGCGACTTGATCTGACAATAATTTCTGGTAAAAAAAACGTACCAATACTTAATCAATACATTTATGAAATTCGTAAATACCTCTAAGTGGTAGAGAATGTATTACATAGTAAAAAACCACGATAACGCGAGTCGATATAATAATTGGTTCGATCAATTCATAAATCGATAATGGAATCAATCACTGTGCGAGATCCGAAGATACCCCCAATAGAAAGAGGGTGACGTGCTTAAGAATAAAGTACAATACCGCGAATTCGTCTGAACATAACTGTTCAATATATCTGTAACAATACCGAATCGATAATCAAAGTGAGTGCCTTCTGCGACTCGCAAGTGTGGTTAATAACTAGTAGGTGTAGTAGCCAATTAAAAAACTATGATACCGCGAGTTCGTACCATCATTAATTAGAGTGATCAATACATCGATAACGCTATTAATAGGTCTGAGTAATTCCAAAATACCGGGAATAAGAAGAGGGTAGTAGTAGAAGAGGGTAAGTACTACACCCAATAAAATTATAATACCGCGAATTCATCAGATCATTAATTCCAATGTTAAATCGTACCAATACCGTGCCAATACGCCAATCAGTTTTCTCGTTGTATGTATCAGGAATAAATAAGCTAAGAAAGTCGCACATATACAAGGTGTCTCATTTTAATCGCCCCAGGCAAATATCTTGAAAAGTAAGGGAGATGGAAAAAACTTTAAATACAAAAGTTGTAGGGTTCAAAGGGGGTCAGCTAATGGTAACAATGACCTTGATCTTGAACTCTATTTTCAAGGTTATTACAAGGGCAATACTCAGAAATAAGTAACAGACAATTGAAACAGTATATATATATACATATATATATAAACTTGTATAACGTTAGTTCCCAGGACCCCATGTTACTGTATACCTATACGTGACTAAAGAAATAATGTCTCTTATGGGGGCCGATGTCCTCAAAACTGACGTTAAACATATGTAGATTCAGGGACTGTCCCCAAAACTAACAAATGTCCCTGAAACCAACGTTAAACATCTGGAATGTCCTGGAAACTAACATAAAACATAAATATACATATATATACATGTATACAGTTTCAATTGTCTGTTACTTATTTCTGAGTTTGTATTCCACTTTCATCAAGGTCTCATTTTAAAAGTAACATTTTGTATCAAATTTTTAGCCTCTTTCGAGGGATATTAATCATGTCACAACCGCCTTAAGCATATTTTGTATGGTATTTTCTTACGTATAAATTAACAATATAATTGACATCAATCTGGAAAAATTCTGAGCAATTCTACTTACAATTTGTAAACTTTTTCCCATTTAATGTGCTATACAATAAGTTTCAAGATTTTTAGTAAAAAAATCATGAAAATTGCTGTTTTTTGAAAAAAATCAAAATTTTCAAATTTTCAATTGATTCTAACTTTTTAACCATTGAGTATTTCGCTCTTAATCACTAGGGTTGTATTTTGGGGCTAATTTAGAACTAGAAAACCCCATTTTAAGCCATTTTAAAATTTCGACCTGTCACAGTTAACGTGAAGTTACCCATATATATATATATATATATAATATATGGCTTTTTTTATGAAATATTCTGAATTTTCCAGAAAACATCCACAAGATTATACAGATTCGTTTTATCACTTATCTGTAATTTGAAGATTATAATGATGAAATAAAATTGTTCGATCATCTGGATCAGCACCAAAAAATTCATGGAGATAGTTTTTTTAGTAGAAAAGTGTTAGCATTGGTTTCAGAATACCAATCAAGCTGATTTCTTACTAAAAATTCTGATAACAGTCAAATTATACTGAAAATTCATTAAAATCAACATCTTGACATCTTTACATCTCTTGTCAAATATTAAATATGAAATATTTTTTCTCATTATGCAGATTGAACCATATCACTATATGATATACTATTAGAATCATTGACCAAGACATCACTTTTTAAAATGAGATACCGTAAGTTACATATTTTAGTTAAATCACATAATTTATATATATAAATTATATGTGCTTAATTATTAACATCTAAAGTAAGGGTTATACTATGGACCTTGTCGTTGCATGTTCTTTTTAATATTATTATTGTAAATTTTTAAGATTATCCGGCTCTATTACAAAAAAAATCCTGTGCATTAGACACTAGGGCTTCAGATTTCATCTTCTTATGGTGAAAGGAAGTGCTCCGGCCAACTGCATGCCATTTCAAGACCCGAAGGTAGTACAATTTTCTGGATCAGTATTCCGGTTATTCTTAATTATGTGATTTAACTAAAATATATATATAAATTATATGTGCTTAATTATTAACATCTAAAGTAAGGGTTATACTATAAAACTTGTCGTTGCATGTTCTTTTTAATATTATTATTGTAAATTTTTCAGATTATCCGGCAGTAGGTGAGCTATGTCACTCCGGGCGCAGTCAACAGCGCCATCTGGCGCTCGGTCGGTAAGATAGAGCGCTACCTTGCCGGTGGGTGGTAATTGCAGGGAGGTCAATAACCCAACTAGGTCGGTAAGTTAGAGCGCTACCTTGCCGGCGGATGGTAATTGTAGGGAGGCCAACTAGGTCGGTAATTTAGAGCGCTATATTGCCGGTAATTGCAGGGAGGCCGATAACCCAACTCTACCGGCAGGACGCTCTACCTTATCAGCAGAGCAGACTGCATTATCACTAACCCAACTCTACCCTACCAGCCAAATGCTCTACCGTCAGAACGCTCTACCTTATCAGCAGAGCATTATCACCCAGCTCTACCTTACCGGCAGTCTACCGGCAGTTGATAACCCAAATACTATACACTATGTATGCTATATACTATACTATATACTATATTATATGTACTATACTATATATACTATATATACTATACTATATACTCTATATGCTATCTCGTATACTATATCCGAAATTCCATGCTGCAATTTGAATTTCGCGTCACCGAGAGTAGTTCCGCGCGCTCCATTATCATCAATCGATAACCCAACTCTACCTTACCTGCAGTCGATAACCCAACGTTACGGGCAGAGTAGGTAGCCACACATTATCATATATGCTAATTTTTTATTTTAATCTTTTATAATTGTCATGTTGAGGCATAGAATTGGTATTCGTGGAATACTTTTGAGAATATTTTTTCCATTTTCAATCCTCTTTTTTTTTTCTCCTGTTCAATAAGAGGAGCGTTTAAACTTGAGTTTTGACCCATCTTCTTCGACTTCAGGGACACGAATGAAGCATCTACTCCCAATCCATGGATGCCTTGCAATTTTCGTAGAATTTTTTCAGTAGTTTGATGTTGTGAAGTGCGCAGTTGGTTTTGTAGGCACCCTCGTGGTGTGGGCACACTGTCACAAGCTTGATCTTGTCCAGCGGTGGGAAACCCATCTCTGACACATCGTGAACGTTGAATTTGTAACGTTCGAGCCATTTTTTCTTGATGGAACCCATAACGAGTACTTGAGTGGCATCGTGTAGACATTCTCGAAGAACACTTCCGATGTCGGTGTAGGGACGGTCTCCTGAATTCCAAGAAATGCCATGATAGAACTGCTTCAACCATCTATTTTCGCCCTTATACTTATCGGTGAGGGGTTTCCAAGGAAAAGGCTACTTGAAGAGAAAGATCAGAGGTTGGTCGTCCAATGGGACTATTGCCAATTCTTTCAAAACGAAATCATTACCGGGCTGTTTGAAGCCCTGCATATCGACAATGTACTTCATTTTGTCACGACTGTCGGGACTATACTGAACGCCGTGCAGCAGGATTCTTAGGTCGTATTCTCAGAAATTTAGATGAGTTTCTTCACGTCTCCGCTAACAGGATTGTACTGGACAATGCGATCGTGTAAAATGAGACAGTAAGCCGATGTTACAGCGGGAAAATTATCTCTCGCCTCGAATTCCAAACGAATGTCTACGGGTGCACTCTTCAGAGATTCATTCTGCTTAGAGCAATCAATGACGACGAGTGGCGCGTGAGTGAGATAATCGATTTTTTCAAGATAGGCTCGGAATCTTTACCGTAGTATGACTTCTGAAAATTAGCGTACATATCATATAATATGGCATACTGATTACGTGTTACATCTAGATTGAGATTTCCATATGGATAGCATTGCGAATTGAGAAAGAGTTTTACATTGCTGATATTCCAGTGATCGAACCGACTAGCATTCTCAGCTCCCTGATCTCTTCGATTCGTCTGGAAGGCGAGAATAACGAAGCGAGGTTTCTCCAGCTGGTTAGATGTTTGACAGTCCACACGTGTTTCGACGTAGTTGGTAGAAGTGAATACTCAAACAACTCCTACGTGCGAAAACTCATGCCAATTGGCCGATCCTTTTCTTTGAAGCCGAACAAACGAATTTTGTGTTTGTCCGCGACCACAACATAGGGCATGAGCCATTCAACACGATTGAGTTCAATTTTGAATTCTTCGTATAATTGCGTTTGCTTAACGGCATTCAAATCATTCCTCGGTCTGGTGAGTATGAGCTCATGCTTTGTGTTGACTACTATTTTGCGATAGTCTTCGGTAAAACCCATAATCATACTCAGAGGAATGGATACATCAAAGTAGCCATCATCGTTACACATATTCAATGTTTCCTCAATGTCGAGCCAACCAGTATTCTCTATTATCCAATTTTGACAGGGATTGAGCGATACCAATCCTTTCATGAGACTAGTTAAGCCTACATTTTTGCATCTGTCGATTTCGATAGCATTGATCTCGTAGCGAATTTCTTCGAACAAGTGACAGATGGCGTTGTTAACAAGCTTTGTTCTTTCTACAGTCCCACCCTCAGTTTTAGTCAGTCTTCCACATACATGTAGCGAGCTGTGAGACGGTAGAAGACACAAATCTTGATGCTGAATGGATATACGTATTTCATCGCTGTTGTTGAAAGCGGAAGACGTGTAGGGCTGATGCGCATGAATTTCATAGTGCGCCACCGATTTATCAAATTCAACGGCTCTCTGAATGTTCAAAACTTCTTCCATTATTCTTTCGCATACAACAAAAAAATACACACGTTATCCTCCACCAGGATCGCGGATTCTTAATCGCAAGTTTTCCAGGAACTGAAGGCTTTGACGTGTTAGAGCTCTGACTGCTCATTAACGAGTGATCGTTAGCCGCCATGACGGACTGCTTATATACCCTCTTCCTACCTTACCCCGATAAACAACACCCATCAAGCTTGCTTGATCTGAAGTCTAATTGTCACAATTTCTCCTCGAAAATTAACCAAATTTCCATCTTGATCCACTATACGCATTTGCAAATGGTCAATAGTCTTGACTGTGATTGGCAGATAGATCACTTGCGATGGAACCTCGATTATTTTATACCCTGGTGGTACTGCTGGAAAGAATTCGTGTATCGTGTGCACTCTTCGTTCGTTTATATAGGCGCCAGCTGTCACGTTGCACTCCACTCTCAGAGCATTAATTTTGAGAATGCTCACGGGTAGATCGGAACTGTGAGTGATGTTTGGTTCGAGAATGCGTTGAGCGAAACCCAACAACTTGCCTACAGAATCCGGCAGTCGAAAATCGACTTGATGGGTACACTTGATTTCACTGCGTAGAGTGTTGTTATTTGGCTTTATACTGATTAGTATGCCCTTGGATGAGAGAAATTCGTGTAAATAGCTCTCTATGTCTTCGACTTCATAACTGCCAATAGGCAAAATAACTATCTCTTTATCCACGTAAAACCTGTTATTACCCTCATCGATGTTGGGTATGGAGTTAAAAGATAGAAGTTCTACCAGACCGAGAACATAGCTCTTATTTCGCGAGAGTTCAATTGGAGGAAAGCACTGTGCTTCGAGTAGCGCCGAAGTACCCGAAAGACTCAAAGTCAGTGAATCTGCCATGATATAGAGAATGTGCAGTTCACCCTCTCCCTTATATACGTTTGAGACTGTTGCACAGAAACTGCAAGCACAAATGGCCGCAATTGTAAGTGTTGAAATTCTGATACCTCTCGTGATTGTACTTGACTCTGTCAACTCCAAGGTACAGCATCAAATCGAGAAGAGGTTGAAGATCGACAAAACTATCAAAGTATACAGCGATCGACAAAACTATCAAAGTATACAGCGATCGACAAAACTATCAAAGTATACAAGATTGATTATGGCTGACTCGCGATAATGTGGGCCGGTAGATGGCAGTGCGTTACGCATAAATACACCGCGAAAATTTGGAATTTTTAACTCTTTTGCATACTTGAGCAAATCATGATCGGTGAGAGCACGATCGGGCAGTTTTATTTTGAAGTTTTTTTTTTAGACCTCTGTAAGTCTCAATACCCAGCCCCGTCTTGTGCGGTTTCAGATACAATCCATTACCCGCATTCTCCATAACTCTACTGTGTCTCTGAGTCTCCTCTAATTGTAGCTTTGCAGCTTGAACCGGCAAACAGAGGAACGAGAAAAGGTAGAAGTCCACCTACTTTTGCGGGCACTGGTAGTATTCGAGGAATAATGATATTCTGCTTACCCCCAGCTTTCTTGACTGCTTCGCGAGCACCGTTCAGAGCAGATTTGATGACCTTCTTGGCACATTTTCCCGAGACCATAGATTTCTTCGCCATCTTGACTATGTTTTTCAGAGAAATAGATGGTTTCTTACTACCCATGCCGAATTTTCTCTTCAACTTCATGGCGTTCGTGATAGCGTATGCAGCCATTTTTTCACCTACTCCAGCGTCTCCCGAGGTAACTCTTCCCCAAGCTTTGTCCGCAAGAACTTTGTCTGCAGCGTTTCTAACTCTAATATTTTCTCGATTCTTCGAGTATACTTTATCGTGCTCCTTGCAGGCTATGTCGAGAGAGTTAATTCCTGAATCTCCTCTAGCCAAACGTTTCGCTAATTTGGTTCCTGGTCCACAGTACTGATAACCCGGGATGTGAAGTTCAACTGGAAGACTGTTGAGAAGTTTATTCACGAGACCACGACCTTTCTTTCGTCTATGTACGATCATCGCACGTCGGTGGTTGTCTAACAACTGATAGTGTGCGGGGTATATAAGCCTCTATTTATACCCCACGTCGCTATCCAGACAGCACACATGAACTTTCAAACGCAATCTCTCAAGCTCCCGGTGGTGAACTTTGACGCCATTGTGGAGGAGGAGAAGAAAACAAAGAGACATGATGAGTTGCTTCCAGACAACATACGTGCAATATTCTGCGGTCCATCCAATTGTGGTAAGACCAACAGCTTGCTCACACTCATAACGCATCCTAATGGCCTGAGATTCGAGAACATTTACGTTTACTCGAAATCACTGAATCAGTCCAAGTACAGATTTTTAAAGGAGCTTCTGCAACTGATAGATGGCGTTCAATACTTTCCCTTCAGTGAACACGAGGAGGTCATTGCATCTGACAATGCACTACCGAATTCCATTATTGTATTCGATGACATAGCATGTGAGAAGCAAAAAAATGTTAGAGCATTTTTCTGCATGGGCAGACACAAGAGTGTGGATTGTTTCTATCTCTGTCAGTCGTACGCTCACATACCAAAGCATCTGGTACGAGATAACGTTAATTTGTTGGCAATACTTCGAAAAGACAATATGAATCTCAAACATGTGTACGAGGATCAAGTGAATTCGGATATGAGTTTTGCACGATTCAAAGATTTGTGCTCAAAGTGCTGGGGTGATGGAGGGCATGGATTTCTCGTAATCGACAAAGACAGGCGCATGAACGGTGGAAGGTATAGAAAGGGTTTCGACTGTTTTGCTATAAATACGGGATGGATGTAGATGTCTACAGTCACTCGTTGAACGTTGAACTGTCAACATGTCTGAATTTCGACGAGAAAAGAATGTCCTCCACCAGCTTGTTAAAGATAGGAACGCTATTCGACACAAATACAATTTGTTGAAGCTTTCAAAGGACAATGTGAAGCGAGTGTTGGGAGAAACTTTTCGACCAATCGTTGAGCCGCTTGAAAAGCTCGTAGCCAAACAAGCATTGAGTAGAGCTGTTAAACGTGATGAAAAACGCGATGAAAAATCTATCAAACGCGATGAAGAGTATGATGATATGCAGGATGATACATTGCAAGCAGCTGATACGTCTTTTGAATCAGCTACGAGCCATGATGAAAGCAATGATAGATATTTGCAAATGCTCAGTCAAGATCGATACGTAGACAAAATTTATGGTGTTCGCAAAGAGAATGAACGATTCATGATTGGTAATTCCCCTATAGACTTGGAGGGTAGCTATATCGATGTGAACGGGGCGAAGTATGCGAAAACTGATGGTTTACTTGAATTACTAATTACGAAGCAGCCTAGCGAAAGTCAACTTACTAATGCCGATATGGAGAATTATCGAAAAATACTTGAAGCATAGTCAGCACACAAGAAACGCTACCAGAGTAATGAAAAGATTCGTTTTCACAACAGTAACAAATTCAAATACATTATTGCCCCGATGTTTGAGAAACAAGGTGCGGGTGTACTGCCGCAGTACAAGTTGGCAAGAATGAATACGACTATGGACTATGTGTATTGGGACGATCCGAACGAGCTGGTCGAACGCTTGAGATTACTCATAGCTGAACAATCAGCTGGCAATCTCAGTGATGTGAACAAGATTCACTCGATAATTGAAGAGTTGCGCGACGGAGGGTATATATATTAGACGAACCTTCTCTCTCTTCTCAGTATTACAATGAGCGTCGATGTGTTCGGACGTAAACTGGAGCAAAGCTCCGGCCCACCTGGGGCAGGTTACAAATTCACCACCGATGGTCAATACGACGTTGATAGCAAACGACTCTGCAACGTAGCACAGCCGAAGCAGTTGAATGACGCAGTCAATTTGGACACTTTGCAAATGGAATTACACAGTGTACACGAAGTTACTGCTCGTTTACGTAGCGACCTCGATGTCTTGGAGTCAGTCATTGACACTTACAGAGCCGATATCGATAAGAAGCTGCAAGAATTTTTCGCAGACGTTCAAGCTATAAAAGAGGCAACATACGAGCCGTGGAGCACCGAATGACATTATGGAGCAACAAATGAAAGTAATGGTGGATGAGTTGCACAAGCCCGCTTGTCGCAACTACGTCGAAAATATGATATTCGTGGCAGGGACGAGACGTGGCAAGCTGATCTAGTGGAAATGCAGCCATATACGCGAGAAAGCAAAGGTTACAGGTACATGCTCACCGTCATCGACATATTTTCCAAATACTCATGGGCAATTCCTGTGAAAAAGAAAACAGGTGAGGATATAGCAGCAGCTATGAAGTCTGTGTTGTGTGAAAGTGGTCGAGTGCCGAAGAATCTCCATACCGACAGAGGAAAGGAATTTTACAACAAGAAATTCGAAGCCCTCATGACGAAGTACAAGATAAATCTCTACTCGACGTACAGCAATCTCAAAGCCTCGATATGTGAACGCTTCAATCGAACGTTGAAGAATGAGATGTGGAAAAAAATCAGTCTACATGGAAACTACAAGTGGTTGGATATCTTACCCGATTTGTTGACAGCTTACAATGAGAGAAAACACAGAACAACTTGAATAAAGTCTAAAGATATGACAAAGAACAGTAGTGTGAAACAGAAAATTGTCCAGCATAAAAAGAAGCCTAAATTCCAAGTAGGGGACAAGGTACGTGTGAAGAGTCAAACAAGTTTTCGAAAAAGGATATACGCCAAACTGGTCAACGGAGATATTCAGCATAACAAAAGTAGCAGCTACAAACCTTGTTACTTATCATTTGAAAGATTATCGCGAACAGCCTATAAGTGGAGGTTTCTACAAAGAGGAATTACAAAAGGTTAAGTATACTGATGTGTATCTCGTGGAAAAAATTCTGAAAAACGTGGTAATGAAGTTTACGTTAAATGGCTGGGATTTGATAGTTCCCACAACAGTTGGATTGATAAATCAAACTTGTAAAAAAAATTTTTTTTTTTGGGAAGTGATGAGAGCCCCAACCATCGCTCTCACCTGTGAGGTACATCTATGAGTAGCTACCTCTCCATGAACTTCCTTTTTTATTATTTTTTTTATTTATTTTTTATACAATATTAAATTCAACACCACTATTTTTACATGTCATAAAGAGCTTGAGTTTGTTGGCCTCCGCCATGTTGTTGAACATATCTTCGTCCTTCTCCAGTGCTGAACATACTCGGCTGGGCAGGAAAATCTGGAACTCGTCTTCCAAGTTGGCAACGTACTTGGGTCCATATTTGGTCTTGACATGCCTCAATGCAATGACCATGAAGCTGTGATAGTGCTCCACGTCGGACAGCTTCTTCGTCAGCAGAAAGCCTCCACGAGCAATTTCATTAATTGCTGATAGATCCATCTAGAAAGAGGAAAAAATATGATTATTATGAGGGAGAGAGAGAGTGTGTAAAGTACTTACCTCAGGTTGTTCCTTAGTCCTGGATCCTAGCCCTCTTCTTCAGAGGTTCGGAGATAGCTGTGGCGGAGTGCTTCTTCTGGAGCTCCTTCGAGCGACTGATGACTCCGGCTGGCTGCAGCGCCTTAAGTACCCTACCCCCCACCACTTTTTGGTCCGCCATGGCGGCTGCCGTGGGAGTGGGGGAGCTCGGTGATTGGCTGGAGCTCGCTGACTGGTCGGAGCACGTCGAGACCTGCCCGCACACGCACGCCCCACCATTGCGCAGCGTCATCTCGCACTGGCGGATGGAGAAGTGCCCCCACGAGAGACTATCCGTCTCGCCAAGCGCCAGATGGCTGAGCGCGATCTTCTACTCCTTCTCCGTGCGGATGACGTGCAGGCGGGAGGGTATGTTGCGCTGCTCCTTTGCCAGCACCTGCTGCTCACGCAGGCAGCGCACGTAGTCCTCGAAACTGATGTTGGTCTTGACCACCGAGGACTTGACGCCCTTGGCCTTCTTGATGGGCTTTTGGCCTTCGATACGGACGCCGTACATCTTGCTACGAAGGCCCACGAACTCCAACATGACGTTGCCATTGCACTCGTCCTTCATGAGTCCGACTACCTTCTTATTAGCGCGAGGTATACCAAATTGGTTGTCCTCGGCGAAGTCCGAAGTGTCGAACTCATGAAGGTCGCGCTTCATGGCTTCGTACATGTCGAAGCCGCGGACCTCGTAGATGAGGCTGTCCGTATCAGTATACATCAGCTTCGACGACTCACCCACAGTGCGCTGCATGTATTCGTAGTGGAAGCGGTATACGAGGATCTTGAAAAGATCCAAGACTGCGAGGCCCACGTATACCGGCTTCCTGATGGTGACCTCCGTACGACTGAGCTGGATGGCCACCAGGTCCTCCCTGAAGATGGCTGTGCTGTGGAAGTTTGGCTTTGCTATGAGGGCCTCAGCCCCATAGCGCCCCTCCTACTTGCGCACCAGCTTGACGTCCACCCGCTTGCGCTCGTTCTCCATGGTCTTGCCATACACCGCGTTGTTGAACAGCTTGAAGAGGAGTTTCTCGAAGTCATTCTTCGCGTTCTTCCTCTTCTCGCTGTTCAGGTCGATTTACGGCTTCAAACATGGCTTCTGATCGAAGCGCAGCGCGCGGTGGACCTTAGTCAAGCGCAAGTCGTGCTTCAGGGCCTGCTTGAGAGCGCTATAGTGGATGATATAGCGCTCTTTGTCGTACAGAGTCGTGAGCAACTTACCCTGTTTCTTATCAGGTGGCGTCATGTGCTCTGGGCAGAGGGGCAGGTCTCTGTGAGCATCGTGGAGGTGCTCTGAGTACTCCAGGTCCACCTCGAGAATGTAGCCATCGTGATGGTTGTCGGGCACATTCCAGAAGTTGGGCTCCACGTCCTCGATCCATCGGAAGCCTCCATAGGGCAGGGGTTGTGTCATGGCCCATCCGTAGAGGTTGTTGACATCATAGTAGAGGAAATACTTCGACTCCTCTTCAGGGTTGTAGAAGTCGCCCATGTACCGGTTGTTGGCCTTGGCATAGCGGTTGGAGCACTGGCTTACACCACCCCGGATGCCTCGCTCCACGAACAGAAGTGTGTCGATGTCCGTGAGCAACTCCAGCTCGACCTTGGTGTAGTTGAGCATGGCGTCCCAACTGAGTCCAGGGGTGGTGTAGCAGTGCGCCGGGTCGAGACCGTATGCCTCCAGGTAGTTGTCTCGGAAGTTCTCAAAGATGTTGGCGAGTAGCAGCACGTCCGTCTTGAGATAGAGGTCGGAGTACTCACCGAGACTCTTGATGTCGAAGGACTGCCATACCATCTGAGCGTGCTGGTAGTCTTCGTCGCTGATGTCGCTGTTGTAGAGGTTGCTGTGGAAATCCTTCTTGGCTGGCAGTTCTCCCTCCTCCAGGATGTCGAGGGAGGAGACGTAGTCGTAGGGGAATACTTCCTTCCTCTTCAGCAGCTCTATCTGCTCCGTAGTGTAGCTCTTCCGGAATTCTGGTTCGGCGATGTTCAGACGATCCAAGTAAGAGGCCAACTTCTCGAGGGAGGAGGCTATGAAGCGGAGCGAGTCGATGAATCGAAGTTGAACCTCAGTGCCCTCGACGTATTTGGTGAAGGAGATGCATTTTTCCTTCGTCTGAGGGATGAGGCTCACTCTACCACCGAATCGCGTTGCGATCTCCATGATGAAGAGGTGGGAGTCGTATCCGCTCAAGTTGTGGAAAACCACTGGCACAATCCTTGAGTCCTGGTACTGCAGGTTGCGGTTGTTGTGTGCCGGGCCTCTATATCTGAAAAAAACAAAATATATTAGAAAAGAAACAAATTTTAAAGTGGAGGGGGAAAAATTAAATACTTACTTTCCCGTGAGATGGCAATGGTCCCTGACCTTCTTGTCCTGGCTGGTAAATGCCTTTCTGCACATGTAGCAGAGTGTAGCCTTCTTGAAGTCGTTATTCTCTCGCTGTGTGAGGTCGTCCATAGGATGAGGGTTTTTAAGGGCATCGTTTAGCTCTTCGGCGAGCTCTCGCAGCTTGTCGACAAACCATTCCGCCGGATTCTGCCCATCCTCTTCATCCTTCCTGTAGCTGGTGTAGCCGCAGCGAGTCTCGTCGAAGCTACACTTGACGTAGAAGCCCGCACTGAAGGTCTAGTGCCGCTGGTAGGCTCGCTCGTTGTCCACCACAGGCTTGAGTACGCACTCAAAGTCGGCGTATATAATGATGGGCACGGGTTCATTGTTTTTGAAGTTCTTGAACTTAA
The DNA here is from genome assembly GCA_036365515.1 of Torymus aiolomorphi. Classification (NCBI taxonomy): domain Eukaryota; kingdom Metazoa; phylum Arthropoda; class Insecta; order Hymenoptera; family Torymidae; genus Torymus; species Torymus aiolomorphi. Next base: position 163,375,153 of record CM070875.1, on the reverse strand, counting down.
GTATCTTCTCCTTCGCTGTGGGCAGCTTCACCTTGCACTTGTTGATCTGAGCGCAGTCTGCTTCGTGAGCCTTCAATTTTTCATCGCTCCAAAAGTAGTGGAGACAGCGATCACATATGAATTTTTTATGTTGGCGACGTGATAGTGGACTGTTTACCAATCAAGACAGATCCTTTATCCAGATGTACTGCAACTTGGGCACTACCTCATCCTCTTCTTCTTCATCATCCTCATCCACGTAGTGGTCTTGTATGAGGAGAAGGTTGACGTGTTTCTCCTTCTTGCCTTTTGTCACGTGGCACGGTGGCACCTCGAATTTGTCATCCCTCTTCTTCAAGATGTACAGATTGATAGACACGTCATTTTGTCGCTCGAATTTTACGATCTGCCTCGGTACCACTGGGAATTCAATGCCATTGAAGTTCAACTCATCTTCAAATGCCTTGTACTTGCTTACTCTACAACCATCTTTGCTAGCTGGATGTAGCGCCGAGAGTACAGCCCACTGGAAGCACTTATCGTCCTCGTTTTGCACATTGATGCAAGCCTCCTTTCTTTTCACCACATCAGGCAGTGGGATGTAGGAGTTTCCCCTTATGGGATTGAACTTGTTGACATTCACAGCCAAGTTCAAGATGGAGCGCAGTGTCCAGCCGGAGTCTCGTTCCTGGAATTCCTCCATTTCGCGGAGGACGGGCTGCTCGACGTTGACTGCGAACCACTCGCTCAGTTCGGTGGTGGTGTAGATTGGAGCGTTCTTTGTGTTGAAGTAGAAAATTTCTACCGTCTCCTCGTTGCCCGTGACCTTGGTGTATTCTGCAGCGAGCACTACGTTGACCTTGAGTGCGTTGTGTTCCTCGAGAGCGATCTGTATTTTCGCAATAAAGATGGCTCGAGCGTCATCGAGGAATGCTGTTGCGTTCAGATGTTGGTGGTTGCTGATGACTCCGGTCTTTATGCGGCTATCAAAGGCCGAGTTGACGTCATTCCAGCTAACTCTTGCCAAGCCTGCACCACGTCTCGCAGAGAAGGTGAGCATGCTCTGTCGTATGCTGTACAGTACAGCGATGGTCGACTCGCATTTTCGCTTCTCGTGCACGTTCATGCCTGGGCTGTGGAGAAATCTCTCGTACGTCTCGACGTGGTCAACGATTATGACGTTGGCCCATCTTTCAGCCATGCCGCTGCTCACATTACCACCTATCATCAGCTCCAATGCTTACTGCATGAGCATGATGGATTCACGACTATCCAATGCCATCCTAAGGAAAAAACAAAATGTATTAGTAATTGAGCTATAGCAAAAAAATACGTTGTAGAATACTCACTTGAAACTTTCTCGTGATAGTAGACGTGTAGGAGAGCTACTTGGGGGTATCCTGGAGAAAACTCACAGGAGAGCTCGGATCCTAGAAGTCGCGGTCGTCCTCGACCGGGTTTCGACTCTCGTAGTAGATGGAGAAAACTCACAGCGATGATCTGTCACCTCGTAGGAGAGCTACTTGAGGGTATCCTGGAGAAAACTCACAGGACAGCACGGATCCTAGAAGTCGCGGTAGTCCTCGACTGGGTTGTAGTAGATGGAGGTATCCTGGAGTATATCCTCTCAGGAGAGCTCGTATCCTGGACACAGCGATATAATACTTTCAATGCACCTGGACGTCTTGTACTAGTTCTTGTTACTTGCGCACACTGAACTGGAATGAGCTCCTCGGCCGACGTCTCGCCTTTTATAGGGATCGCGGCGCATGCGCAGCACCAATCAGAGAGCGCCGCGGCGTTTTTCCAAGAATTCTATGGCGGTTTGAAATTGCGTCAGCCAATCAGAGAGCTCCGTGCAGGTCTCAACCTGTTAAACGCGTTTTTCCAAGAATTCTATCCAGGTCTCAACGTGTCGAAACCGTTTTTCCAAGAATTGTATGCAGGTCAGCCAATCAGCGAGCTCCATGGGGGCGGGACTTGGTAGGGAGCGCGGTGGTGGGGGTAGAGCGCTCTGTGCAGAGCGCTCGCTGCAGAGCGGTGGGGGAAGGTCCGCGAGGGTATATAAGCGGCGCATCGAGTCGAGGAGCTCATTCGTCATGGAGTACGTGGTGGACGTGCAGGGCTTCAAAGCCGCTGACAACGAGTTCGTCTTCAAGGAGGTGGCCATCGCTACTCTAGAGGATGATGCTACTCCGTGGGTGTACAGCTTCAAATCTCCCCATCGATGGGAGGATCTACCTTGTGAGTGCAAGAGCACGAATCGCTGGCTGGAGTTGAACTATCACGGTATACCCTGTAGCTCTGGAGAAATCCCGTACACGAAGCTGGTGGAGAGCGTACAGTATGGTTTGATAGACGCGAAGAAGGTGTACGTCAAGGGGATGGAGAAGAAGAGGTGGTTGCAGGATATATTGTTAAATATGTAAGTATACTTACCTCATATATAATCTTCGTTACTTTATCAAACGTAATTTTGTAGGAATATATGCAATGTTGAGGATATGGGCTGTCCTTCGCTGCAGACACTAAACCGAGAGAAGCCATATATACAGTGTACACATCATACCTTGGGAGATGAGCACTGCAACTGCGCCATTCAGAACGAATTCGCATTGAAAAAGTGGATACTTGACAGCAGCAGTCGACCAGAGTCATCGATTGGCAGCTTCTACGTGAGCGCCGACGACAACGCCGTGGATGAAGTGGATTTAAGTCAATGTAAACCTCTACACGCAATGTTAAGTGGAATGTATAATTAAATGTAATGATAATGGAGAGGTAATTGTATGTGGTTCTACCTCACAGGTGGGAGCGATGGTTGGGGCTCCCACTATTTAAAAAAAATAAAAAATTGTTACTCTATGAATTTTGAATTCCCGCTCATATCTCTGTCGGATAGATGGAAAATTGAACGGCGAAACGGACAAAATTTTAGGAGTTGTAATATGACTTTATTGATCGATAATGGATTAATAAATTCATATCTACGTTAATTTTTAAACTTTCGCGCGTGCTTGCACTCTCTGATGGTCTGCTATGAAGAGAGAGGGGAGTTTCTTGGAAATTCGTCTGCTTAAAAAAATATGCACTCCTGATAGTGAACACCCATATAATGTAATGCAAGTTTTGGTATATAAGGAGCAGAGGACCAAAAAAATTATCATTCGTCACTCAGTCAAGCAAAATGCCACCTCTAGAAGTGATTTCCTTCCAGACCTGGTTCGCAGTCGCCGAGGAGGAGATGGAGGTTGAGGAGGAGAGCGAGGAGGAAATGCTCCCAGATGGTTACTGGAGCGAGCAGTTCATCCTCGCTCTCTTCCTCAATCCTCATCTCGAGGATGACGGTATGGTTGCGATCCTAGTCGAAGAGCCTGGAGGATGCTGTGGGTACACTTTACACCCGCTGGCCATCGACTTGACTGAGGACGACTCAAAGGGAAAAAATGGGGGAGTAATGGTTTAATGGAGTGCTCCACAGGTGGGGGCGGCGGTTGGGGCCCCCACCACTAAAAAAATGAAAAAAATGAAAAAATAAAAAAATAATAATTAATTAATAATTAATTAATAATAATTATTTAACAAAATACCACCCACCCTCACGTGAGTGTAGGTGGTTGTCAAGTGTTGGAGCATAGCCTGACTTATAGCCGGCACGGCGCCGAGTCAGCAGTAGGCAGCGCGACGGCTGCTGCTTGCCACCTAGATGAGCGCACGGAACTACACTCCCAGCACGGGGAAGCCCCGACAGTGCGACGACTGCGAAATTTTTTTGGGAAGTGATAAGAGCCCCAACCATCGCTCTCACCTGTGAGGTACAACCATAAGCAGCTACCTGTCCATGAACTTCATTTTTTTTTTTTTTTACAACCGTATTTTCTTTGGTCGAGTCTGCTTTCTAACACAAGGATCATCTCCGGGAGCGGTAGCCAGAACGATCAACCTCCTCACCGGCTTATTCCGTAGTGGGGATGGAGGCGGTGGCTCCTCGCCATCGTCAGAGAGGAACAGGTCCTGCTGCAGCACCGACATTGTCAACCGTGGCATCGACGGCCGCTGTTGGTACGGCACAGCTGCTGCCTGCGCCATCTGGCGGGCTCGTCGAGCCAGCGGGGCCTTCCGCACCTTCCCCATCTTAGCAGGTGGCGGCGGCGTCTGCGCGACCTTCCGCACCGTAGCAGGTAGCGGAGGGAACACCGGTGTTACTGGCTGCGGTGCTGGAGGCGCCAGCAGCGGGATATCCGCCAGTGCTGGCGGCGGCGGTGGCGGCTGTGCCGCAATCAGCGCTAACAGAGCTGGTGATAGCATGCTTCCCGGAGGCTCTCGAGAAAAATGTGGTAGAGGCAAATCCATTACCTTTCTTCGAGGATCTCGAAAGTAAAATGTAGCCTTACTCATAATAATTTCTGAGTTGAGCTCACTGTCGAGAGAACGGGCCCGCTTTGACTTATAGCCGGCACCGCGCCGACTCAGCAGTAGGCAGCGCGATAGTGGAGCGCGCGGAACCACACTCTCAGCGCGGAGAAGTCCCAGCACCGCGGGGAAGTTCAGTGTTGGGCAAACGATTGTGCAAAAGTGCCACGAGCTATCGAACGACGGAAGCGCCCTGTGGTAAACGGCGGATCAGAGACGAAACTCTCTGCCACAGCAGCCGCCACGGCGGCGCGGCCGGGGGCCGCCGGGGCAAATTGAGCCGGAGCACTCAGAGCAGGCGAAGCAGTAAATACTATACAGTGATGTGTTGTTTATCAGCATATGTAGGTTATGCTTGCTCTACTCCAATTCAGAAAAATTGATGGAGAGAAAATTAGATAAGTATTATTTATTATTCAAATTATTTTGTGTATTTGAATAATTCTGAAAGCAATAAAATACGTTTGCATCATTCAAATACTCAAAATATTTTTCGACAAACATAAATTACTTTTTGAATAGATACTTTGTGTGTGTTTTTTTTTATTTCAGAAGATTGTACATTTGAAATGTATATGGATCAGAGAAGTAAACTGAAGTTTATACAGACAACCAAACATAAAGAAGAAAATAAAGACGTGCATTAAGTTTACAGCTGTCCTCAACCATCAAGATTGTTAAATAATTATGAAATAGTTTTGCGGCTAGTGAAGAAGAAAATATTAGAAGCAAGAAGAACTAGACCTAGTAAAAAAAGCAATCACCAAGTGCAGTTGCGAACTCAGCTGCATTTTTTATTTCAGGAGACGGTACATTCAGAATGCACATTGGACAAAGAACTATAAACTGAAGATTATTCATGAAGACAACCAGACATAAAGAGGACAATACGGATGTGCATTAAGTTTTCAGTTCTCAACGATCAGATTATTAAATAATTATTGAATAGTTTTGTGGCTAGTGCAGATAAAAATATGAGAAACAAGAAGAACAACATGTAAAAAAGAACAGTTACATAGTGCAGTCGCGATGACTACTGTATTTTTTGTTTTAGAAGACGGTATATTAAGATTGCAAATTGACCTAAGAAGTATAAACCGAAGATTATTCATTCAGACAATCAGACATGAAGAGGATAATAAGGATGTACATTAAGTTTACGGCTTTTCACCATCAGATTATTAAATAATTATAAAATAGTTTTATGGCTATAGTGCAGAAGAAAATATTAGAAACAAGAAAAACATCATGTAAAAAAAACAACCCCCAAGTGCCATTCCAATGTCTACTAGTTACAGTGAAAAGTAATTTCATACTCTGTGCTGTGTTACAGCAGACTCGTCTACAACTTCTGGCTAGGATCAAGCTTTAATATGTAAGAACTTTAAAATGTTCAATTCTCGTTCTGTCTCTATCACTCATATCTAATACTTTAGTTGGATTTAATTGATGTAAATGAGTACACACATTCAATATTAAATGTACAACGTTTCGATAACTTGATTGTTATCCTTTTCAAGTACTGAAATTTATTAAAGGAGTATTTTCTACAAGTCAATGATAATACATTCGTCACAAATAATAGTCTCACCTATATTAAATGCCATGGATTACATCGTCATAAATTTATAGCCTCGACATAAGAGTTTTTTTCCTTTTCTAAACATTAAGAAACCAAAATGAAGTTGATGTATGAATTGTTGCACAGACGTTAGCGTCAATTAAGTATAACTGATACCTTATAGTCATTTATAGTTAAAAATGTAACATTGCACATACTCAATAAATTGGGACAGCAATCGAATAAATTAACAAATATAAAACAACACCAATAATAAGTTAACAGATAAAACAGCATATAATAAATTAACACAGAAACTAAACTAAAGCATTCAAGAGAGTAGAATAAAAGTAAACAAGTAACTGTCAATCTAATCACATTATGACAACAATGATACCACAGTTATATTAGACCGTTATACTTAATTGTCATAGACTAAATATTATTTTCGTGATTTTAGTTTGTTGAGCAATTGCGAATAATAACTACTTAAGTTTTGTGTATCTTCTTTTATGTTTATCGGGTTACTTTGTAGTTTTATATTAATCATCTCTGATATTAATCTTTTTCTCCAATTTTCTTCATTATCTAATATTACAGTGTTCTGAAAATCGAAATTATGTTTGAAATTTTTTACGTGTTCGTTTATAACAAATTTTTTATCATCTTTTTTCATATTCGCAATGTGCTCCTTAATTCTTGTATCTAACATCCGCTTACTTTCACCTACGTAACTAGCATCGCAGTCCTTACAGTTTATTCTATATACAATATTAGTTCGTTCATTCGTTTTTTGTCTATCTTTACCTCTTTTTATTATACTATTAAGATTATTTTTAATTTGCGGAACTGATCTAATACCAAACTTTCTTAGATTATTTGAGACCTTTTCAAAGATATGCGGTATATACGGTAAACTTAGTATTACATTTCTTTTTACTGTATTTCTATTGTTATCTTTACTATTATAGTTAAACTTTTTTAGTCTTTCTTTGACATAGAAATCTATGAATCTTTCTGGATATTGGTTGTTTTTTAATAGGTTCTTAACTAAATTGATGTTTTTTTCCCAAAATTGCCTGTTAGATAGTAAAATCGCTCTATCGACTAGATTATAAACCATTGCTCTTTTTTGTGATGTTGGATGATTTGATTTAAAATTTAAAAATCTACCTGAGAAGGTAGGTTTATGATACCAATCTGTAATGATTTTGTTATTCTCTTTTATCAACAGTACTTCTAAGAAACTTATGGTATCACTTTGTTCTACTTCGTGTGTAAATTTAAGTCTACTATGATAAGAATTGAAATTTTCAAGGACTTGTTTTATTTTGTTTTTGGGAATCCAAATAATAATGTCATCCACATATCTATAATAAAACACTGGTTTAAAATCTAGTTTTCTTATACATTCTTCTTCTAAATCTACCATTACCATATCTGCGAATAGAGGGCTTATAGGACTACCCATAGGTGATCCATAAGTTTGTCTGTAATAGTTACCATCAAATTGGAAAAAGGTGTTGTCCATTAAGAATTCTGGTGCTTCAATTATTTTTGTTAATGGAATATTTTTGGATCTAATATGTTGATATCTTTTTTCTATACTATTAATTACAAGTTCTTTAGGAACATTTGTAAATAACGATGTCACATCCAGAGATATTATAGTGTGATCGTTTGGAATGACAATATCTTTAATCTTTTCTATTAGGTCTTGGCTATATTTTATATAAGATTTTGGTTTTGGAATGCTATTGCGAATAAGTGTGTCTAATGTTTTTGATATTTGGTATGTTGGACTACCAACACATGATACTATGGGTCTTAAAGGTGTATCTTTTTTGTGAATTTTTGGTAGTCCATATATCTTGGATAAAGTTGTATTAGTTTGAGTTAATTCGTTTTTATGATATTTTTTATTCAGAAAATTATTGTCATTCTAATTGTTCAGTATTTTTTGTGCATTTTTTTGAAGTCTACTAAGTGGATTTTTGGTAATTCGAATGTAAGTTTCCTTATCAGTCAATAAGTTATTCATTTTTTGCTTGTATTGTGCATTGTCAATCGCAACAGTTACATTACCTTTGTCAGCCATTGTGAAAAAAACATCATTACTCTTTAAAAAGGTCTTTGTTTTCTTTAACCTCTGTGCAAAAATTCGATCTTCATAAGTTACATGTTTTTTCCTATTCATGTGTTCATTTAAGCCATTAATCACTGTATTTCTAATTAAATTACCTGTTTCAACATTGAAATCATAAGTGTCTAACATGTTCTCTACACTTTTGATTGTGCCTACAATTGATTGTTTATTGTTAATTAAATTGACATTATTGAATTTTTGCCCTAATGAGACTAAATCGATTATTTCTTTTGGAATATCTATATTAGTTAAATTACAAAACAATTTATTATTATTATTATTATTATCTATAGCATTATTATTATTATTATTAATTATGATTTCATTGTTGTTAGGATCTTCATTGTTGTTTCTTTCTCTTATGTTGGTCAAGTTGTTAAATTTGTTGATATGTTTAATATTAAGTTTTTTGTATTCAGTATCTGACTTGTTACTTTGTGTGTTAGTAAATTCATTAATAATATTCAAAGGAAGTACTTCGGCTAATTTGTTATGTAGTTGTACCTTTTCTTTTTTTAAAAATCTAATATGTATATTTATATCTTCTATTTCTATGTTTTTTAGTTTGATTCTAAGAGTCTGTATGTTTCTATTAAATTTTTTGTTCGCTGTGTTACTGTAAAAATAAATGTGTTTCAGATTACTTGTAATTCTACTAATATGCTTGGGTTCAACGTCTTGAGTTCTGCATTGGAGTAGAAATCTTAGTTTTGACCTTGCTTCAGTAATACGTTTCGTGTTCTTAATGTATTTCTTCATTAGTCTTGTAGTGGTTGCTCCATATTCTTCCGTAATTCTCTCAAAATGGGAAGTATTGGTGTTAATGTCTGTTGCTAGAGAGGTTCTGTTCCATCTAGACCTCATATTTTCAATTCTCGTTCTGTCTCTATCACTCATATCTAATATTTTAGTTGGATTTAATTGATGTAAATGAGTACACACATTCAATATTAAATGTACAACGTTTCGATAACTTGATTGTTATCCTTTTCAAGTACTGAAATTTATTAAAGGAGTATTTTCTACAAGTCAATGATAATACATTCGTCACAAATAATAGTCTCACCTATATTAAATTCCATGGATTACATCGTCATAAATTTATAGCCTCGACATAAGAGTTTTTTTCCTTTTCTAAACATTAAGAAACCAAAATGAAGTTGATGTATGAATTCTTGCACAGAGGTTAGCGTCAATTAAGTATAACTGATACCTTATAGTCATTTATAGTTAAAAATGTAACATTGCACATACTCAATAAATTGGGACAGCAATCGAATAAATTAACAAATATAAAACAACACCAATAATAAGTTAACAGATAAAACAGCATATAATAAATTAACACAGAAACTAAACTAAAGCATTCAAGAGAGTAGAATAAAAGTAAACAAGTAACTGTCAATCTAATCACATTATGACAACAATGATACCACAGTTATATTAGACCATTATACTTAATTGTCATAGACTAAATATTATTTTCATGATTTTAGTTTGTTGACCAATTGCGAATAATAACTACTTAAGTTTTGTGTATCTTCTTTTATGTTTATCGGGTTACTTTGTAGTTTTATATTAATCATCTCTGATATTAATCTTTTTCTCCAATTTTCTTCATTATCAAATATTACAGTGTTCTGAAAATCGAAATTATGTTTGAAATTTTTTACGTGTTCGTTTATAACAAATTTTTTATCATCTTTTTTCATATTCGCAATGTGCTCCTTAATCCTTGTATCTAACATCCGCTTACTTTCACCTACGTAACTAGCATCGCAGTCCTTACAGTTTATTCTATATACAATGTTAGTTCGTTCATTCGTTCAGTATTTGAAAAGGATAACAATCAAGTTATCGAAACGTTGTACATTTAATATTGAATGTGTGTACTCATTTACATCAATTAAATCCAACTAAAATTTTAAAATTTTCATTAAAATAGGTGAACGTAAATCACATGTACAATATGTACTGTGTGCACTTCATATTATGGTTTGGTACAAATACCAATATTGTTATATAGTGACTGAATAGAGTTTTATAATATGTTAATATTTGATGTATTATGATATAAAGTAACTTTGTAGGAAACTTAATTTTAAATTACAAAAACAGCATTGAAAATGTGTAGCAAATATAATACAATGTTGTGGAAATAGATGATGGATTTCTCGCCAAGTATTTCTAAAGTGAGTTTAAAAAATACATTGAATAAAATCTATCGATCATAATTATACAAACAATAAGAGATGAACTCTAAAACAAAATACCAAAAGGAGAAATTATTTAAATAAAAAAATATGCTTATTTGGTTACTTTTTATTTATTCAAGTCGCAACTGGCCACATAGTTGATTTAAACTTATTGCTGATAAAAGACATTCGCTTGCAACTACTGGCTTGAGTTACAAGAGTATTCTACATTTTGTCGAAGAAGTAGGACTATAAATCAGTTTAATTGAGATTGAAATTATAAATGTTGTTATCACTAGCACTAATACTAATACCAAAGTGAGATAATCAACATATGTATGGTTGTGAGTCTCGCATTGCAGTTTGGCATAAATACCATTATTGTTTTAGCGACTAAGTTATGGTGATTGATAAATTAAAAATATTTGCAACAAACAAAATAAAATATCTCATTTATGTTGAATTACAAAACAAGCGTAAGAGTACATGTAGTAAATATAATACCATAATGTCTAAGCCGATGATGAATTTCTTGCATTGTATTTCTGAAGTACGTTTAAAACATGGAATTTCATAAAATGTAATAATGTTGTATGTCATTTCATAAATGTTGTTCTAATTTTCTCTCACACCTTTATCCAAGCATATATTTACAAAAAATGACAGACTAAAAACATAAAATACCAGAAAAAGTTAATCTCTGTTGTAACTATGTGTATCTTTGGTGGCTCATCACCTAATTATACTGATATTGTAAGGTTCAAGGACACCTAGCCCGTTTAATTAATAAAATAAATAAAATAAATAAAATAAATAAAATAAATAAAATAAATAAAATAAATAAAATAAATAAAATAAATAAAATAAATAAAATAAATAAATAAAATAAAATAATTTAATTGTCATTAAAAATATTAGATCCGTGAAACTTGTTGAAGTGTATTTACTTTGAATGTTGCTCTTAAACTCTTTGAATTAAAAAATATACTTATATTCAATCAATTTTTATTTATTCGAGTCGAACTTGCTTAGTTAGTTGTTCAAACAATATTTCCACGAAATACTCTACAATTAATAGAAATTATCTCGATAATAATTTCTCAAATCATTATATTTATTTGTAATTAATTATGTGTAGAATTAGCAGTAAAAATTTTTTATTTTTATATCGTCCAAAATCATAGATTTTACAACATTTTTCAACAGTTCATAATTCTTCCTAATTACATAGTGTTTAATCTTTTTAAAACAAAATCTTTCGGCTATGGGTCAAAGTTAACATCTTTTTACATCATTTTTTTACCAGCATAAAAACTGAAAAAAATTATTTATATGTAAGTTCTACGGAGGATAGTAATGCAAGCAGGTGACAGGCTACAAGTAAAGTTATCCATCAAATAATTTCTAAATCTAAGTAAGGTAAATGTACCACCTAGAAACACTTCGTCAAATGTAGACCCTCGGTAGGAACACTTATATTATTTCCATATAAAAAGAAATGCTGTACACTTTTAACATAGAAGAAAAATGTTATCAGTTTTAATCGGTAATTATATATTCATAACTAAAATTGCAAACATTTCTCTTTAACATAACTAGAAGAAATAATTTATTTTATTGAGAGTGTTCATAGAAAATTAAAAACACGCTTCTACTTAGGCAGGAAAAGCAAGTTAAACGCACAAGAGGGAAGGCGCCCAGGCAGGCTGACAATAAATTTAATATTCAAAAAATTCCTAAACCTAAGTATTAGGCATGAGAGGCGAGTTTGCGCATAAAATGGAGGTGCGCCCGCAGGCTGATACTAATTATCGAATAATATTAATACTGAATCGAATAATTTTTAAACCACAATAGCTGACGGGGAAGCAAATTCAACGCACGATAGTTATGGTGTGCAAACAGACTACCTATATGAAGTTAGTAATCGAATTATTTCTAAACCAAAATAGGAACTGTATAATTAAGTTATTATTAATAAAATTATGAATTAAATAATTCTCAAACCAAAATAAGCGGGGGAAGGTAGTACCGTGCTTGAAAGTGAAGCCACGCTGGCAATTAGCTACCTATAAAATTAATAAGCAAGTAATTTTGAAACGTAAGTTGTAAATAGGGGAAGCGAGTTTGATGCAGAAAGTGGAGCAGCGCAGACGGGCTATTAATAGAAAAAATCATAATTAGATAATTCCTATACCGAAAAAGGCGGGGCAGGAATATTCACATATTAAACTGAAAACGCGCAGACGGGCAACCTATCCAATCAAGAAGCAATTAGTGATTTTTAAACGTAAGTACGCAGGAAAACCGAGTTCGACGCCGTAACCTAGAAACGCGCAGACGGGCTATTATTAATAATATTAATAATTTAATAATACTTAAAGCGAAACAGGCGGCGGATACCAGTTCCGTACCTGAAAGTGGAGGCACGCAGTTTGACGCAGAAAATTGGAGGCGCGCAGTCGAGCGAATAATAAGATTATCAGTCAAATATAACTAGTTCTTAGCTAAAAAGGGCGGGGCACCGAGATTTACACGAAAAGTAAGGACGCAATGACGAACTACCTATAAAATTGATGAGTAAATAATATTTAAACGTAAGTCGGTAGCGGTAGCGAGTTTGACGCAGAAAGTGGAGCATTCGATCGGGATATTAATGCTAAAATTAATAATTAAATAATTACTAAACCAAAATAGGCTGGGAAAGGAATTTCCACATTCTAAACTGAAAACACGTAGACGAACAACCCACGTAATTGAGAGGCAAGTAGTTTTAAGTCTAGGTAGGCAGGGGCAGCCAGTTCGACGTAGTACAGTGGAGCAACGCAAATGAGCTATGAATAATGAAATTAATAATTAAATAAATTTTAAATCGAAGAAGGCGGGGATGCCGGTTCCGTGCTTAAACGTAAAAGCATGCAGATCGACTACCTATAAAATGAATAAGCAAATATTTATTAAACATATATGTACGTAGCGAGGAATCGAGTTTGACGCAGAAATTGGAGCAGCGCAGACGGGCTAATAAAAAATGAATAATTCAATAATTCCTAAACTCAAATAGGAGGGGGAAGCAATTTCCGTGCTTGTAAGCGAAGGCACGCAGACGGGCTACCTATAATGTTACTGCGCGAAATAATTTTTAAACGTATATGTAGGTAGAGGAAGCAAGTTTGACGCAGAAAGTGCAGCAGCGCAACCGGGCTAGTTAAAAAATTAATAATTAAATAATTACTAATCCAAAATATGCTGGAGAAGGAATTCTCACATTGTAAACTGAAAACGCGTAGATGGGCAACCTATGCAATTGAGGAGGAAGATAGTTATAAATCTAAGTAGGGAGTGGCAGCCAATTCGACACAATGAAGTGCAGCAGCGTCTTAAACGAGCTATGAATAATAAAATTAATAATTTGAGAATTTTTAAACTAAACCAGGCGGGGGATGCGAGTTCCGTGCTTGAAAGTGAAGGCACGCAGACAGGCTGCTCATTATTAAATTAATGCGCGAAACAATTTTTAAATGTACGTAGGTAGAGGAAATGAGTTTTACGCAGAAAGAGGAGCCACGCAGACGGGCTAATAAAATAGTACATTACGATACATGTGACCTAGGTAGCACTTTGTTACCCTGCGTGAGTTAGGGCCCGAGCGTAGCGAGGGTCCTAATTACGCCGTGCCAGAGTGATACTTAGATCACAAGTATCGTATAGAATTTTATAGCACTGCCTACCTAAGCCCGCTGTCACGCCTATCTGTGTCCTCAGTTGTTCTTTGTTGCACCGTGAGGTTGCAACAAAGAAGAAATTCCTTCCCCAGCTTATTTTGTTTTAGTAATTATTTAAATATCAATTTTTTATCAGCCCGTCTGCGCTGCTCGACTTTCTGCGAAAAACTCGTTTCCTCTACCTACCTACATTCAAAAATTATTTCGCGCATTAATTTAATAAGTAGACTATCTGCGTGCCTTCACATTGAAGCTCGGAACTCGTATCCTCCGCCTGGTTTGTTTTAAGAATTCTCAAATTATTAATTTTATTATTCAAAGCTCGTCTACGCTGGTTCACTTCATTACCTTAAATTGGCTGCCACTGCCTACTTTGATTTATAACTACTTGCGTCTCAGTTGGATAGGTTACCCGCCTCCGCATTTGCATTTAAAAATGTATGGAACTTCCATCCTTCGCCTTTTTTCGTTTAGGAATTATTTATTTATTAATTTTTTTATTAGTCCGTCTGCGCTACTTCGCTTTTCGCATCAAACTCGATCGCTTCCCATCCTACATACGTTTAGAAATTGCTTCCTGCATTCATTTTGTAGATAGCCTGTCTGCGTGCCTTCACTTCACTGCGTCGGAGTGGCTGCTACCGTAAACTTAGATTTTAAACTATCTTGTTTCTCAATTGCATAGGTTGCCCATCTACGCGTTTTCGGTTCACAATGTAGAAATTCAATCCCCACCCTATATTGATTTAGTAATTATTTTATTATCAATTTTTTATTAGCCCGTCTGCGCTGCTCCACTTTCGGCGTCACACTCGCTTCCTCTACGTACATACTTTAAAAAATTTGTTCTTATTAATTTTTTAGGTTTAGCCTGTCCGGGTGCCTTTTTTTTCAAGCACGGAACCTGCAACTCCTGCCTAGTTTGGTTTAACAATTTTTTAATTATTAATTTTATTATTCATAGCCCGTGTGCGCTGCACCACATTCTGCGTCGAACCCGCTCCCCTACCTATATACGTGAAGAAATAACTTCCTACATTAATTCTATACGTTGCTCATCTACGCGTTTTCAGTTTACAATGTGAAAATTCCTTCCCCAGCCTATTTTAGTTTAGTAATTATTCAGGGATGCTACTCTCTTTTTTTTTTATTTAAGAGGAATAGAGGGAAATTATAACAAAAAAAAGGGGAAGATTTTTATTAAAAAGGGGATAAACTGAATCAGTCAATTAGGCGTTTAATAGAAAATTGTAGGCGGGGGATGCCGGTTCCACGCGTATACGGGAGCGCGTCAGACGTGTATATAAGGCAAAATAATTATTTAAATAATTCTTAACCCAAGCAGGCGGGGTATGCGAGTTCCACGCGTATACTGAATGGCGTCAGACATGCATTCATGTCAAAATAACTATTTAAATAATTCCTAACCCCAAGTAGCGGGGGATCCAAGTACCACATGTATACGAGAGCGCGAAGGATGTGTATATATGGCAAAATAATTATTTAAATAATTATTAACCCCAAGCAGACAGGGCATGCAAGTTCCACGCGTATACTGGACTGTGTCAGACATGCATTCATGTCAAAATAACTATTTAAATAATTCTTAACCCCAAGTAGCGGGGGATGCGAGTGCCACGCGTATATGGGAGCGTGTCAGACGTGTATACATGACAAAATAATTCTTCAAATAATTCTTAAACCAAAATAAGCGGGACATGCGAGTTCCACGCGTATACGGGAGCGCGTCAGACGTGTATATATGACAAAATAATTATTCAAATAATTCTTAACCCAAAGTAAGCGGGGGATGCGAGTTCCACGCGTATATGGGAGCGCGTCAGACGTGTATATATGGCAAAATAATTATTCAAATAATTCTTAACCCAAAGAAAGCGAGGGATGCGAGTTCCACGCGTATACGGAAGGGTATCAGACGTGTCTAAATGGCAAAATAATTATTTAAATAATTCTTAACCCAAGCAGGCGGGGTATGCGAGTTCCACGCGTATACTGAATGGCGTCAGACATGCATTCATGTCAAAATAACTATTTAAATAATTCCTAACCCCAAGTAGCGGGGGATCCAAGTACCACATGTATACGAGAGCGCGAAGGATGTGTATATATGGCAAAATAATTATTTAAATAATTATTAACCCCAAGCAGACAGGGCATGCGAGTTCCACGCGTATACTGGACTGTGTCAGACATGCATTCATGTCAAAATAACTATTTAAATAATTCTTAACCCCAAGTAGCGGGGGATGCGAGTGCCACGCGTATATGGGAGCGTGTCAGACGTGTATACATGACAAAATAATTATTCAAATAATTCTTAAACCAAAATAAGCGGGACATGCGAGTCCCACGCGTATACGAGAGCGCGTCAGACGTGTATATATGGCAAAATAATTATTCAAATAATTCTTAAACCAAAGTAAGCGGGGGATGCGAGTTCCACGCGTATATGGGAGCGCGTCAGACGTGTATATATGGCAAAATAATTATTCAAATAATTCTTAACCCAAAGAAAGCGAGGGATGCGAGTTCCACGCGTATATGGAAGGGTATCAGACGTGTCTAAATGGCAAAATAAATATTTAAATAATTCTTAACCCAAGCAGGCGGGGTATGCGAGTTCCACGCGTATACTGAATGGCGTCAGACATGCATTCATGTCAAAATAACTATTTAAATAATTCCTAACCCCAAGTAGCGGGGGATGCGAGTTCCACGCGTATATGGGAGCGTGTCAGACGTGTATACATGGCAAAATAATTATTCAAATAATACTTAAACCAAAATAAGCGGGGAATGGGAGTTCCACATGTATTAAACGCCTAATTGACTGATTCAGTTTCCCCTTTTTCATAAAAATCTTCCCCTTTTTTTGTTATTATTTCCCTCTATTCCTCTTAAATATAAAAAAGAGAGTAGCATCGCTGTATAATTACTAAACCACAATAGGCTGGGGAGGAATTTTCACATTGTAAACTGAAAACGCGTAGATGAACAACGTAAAAAATTAATGCAGGAAGCCATTTCTAAACTTAAATGGAAAGGGGAGCGAGTTCGGCGCAGAAAGTGGTGCAGCGCACACGGGCTATGAATAATAAAACTAATAATTAAAGAATCGTTAAACCAAACTAGGCAGGAGATGCAGGTTCCGTGCTTGAAAAAAGGGCACGAGGACAGGCTAAACCCAAAAAATTAATAAGAACAAATTTTTTAACGTATGTATGTAGAGGAAGTGAGTGTGATGACGAAAGTGGAGCAGCGCAGACGGGCTAAAAGAAATTGATAATGAAATAATTACTAAATCAAAATAGAAGGAATTTCTACATTGTAAACCGAAAACGCGTAGATAAGCAACCTGTGGAATTGAGAAACAAGAGAGTTTAAAATCTAAGTTTACAGTAGCAGCCACTCCGACGCATTGAAGTGGAGCAGCGCAGACGAGTTATGAATAATAGAATTAATAATTAAACAATACTGAAACCAAACTAGACGGGTGCGAGTTTCGTATCTTGTAAGTGAAGGCACGCAGACAGGCTAACTTAAAAAATAATGCAAGAAGCATTTTCTAAACGTATGTAGGTTGGGGAGCGATCGAGTTTGATGCAAGAAATGGAGAAACGCAGACGGATCACTAATAAAAAAAATTAATAATTAAATATTCCTAAACCATAAAAGGCTAAGGATGGAATTTCCATACATTTTTAAATGCAAACGCGCAGACGGGTAACCTATGCAATTGGGGACCAAGACAGTTTTAAATCTATGTAGGTAGTGTGGCAGCCAATTCAACACAATGAAATGGAGCAGCGTCTTAAACGAGCTATGAATAATAAAATTAATAGTTTGAGAATTCTTAAACCAAATCAGGCGGGGGATGCGAGTCCCGTGCTTGAAAGTGAAGGCACGCAGACAGGCTGCCTACTAAATTAATGCGCGAAATAATTTTTAAATGTAGGTCAGTAGAGGAAACGAGTTTTACGTAGAAAGTGGAGCAGCAGAGACGGACTGATAAAAAATTGATAATTATATCATTACTAAATCAAAATAGGCTGGGGAAGGAATTTCTCCTTTGTTGCGACCTCACGGTGCAACAAAGTACAACTGAGGACATAGATAGGCGTGACAGCGGGCTTAGGTAGACAGTGCTATAAAATTCTATACAATACTTGTGACCTAAGTAGCACACTGGCGCGGCGTAATTAGGACCCTCGCTACGCTTGGGCCCTAACTCAGTGTAACAAAGTGCTACCTAAGTCACACGTATCGTAATGTACTATTTTATTAGCCCGTCTGCGCTGCTCCACTTTCTGCGTAAAACTCATTACCACTACCTACGTACGTTTAAAAATTATTTCGCGCATTAATTTAATAAGCAGCCTTTCTGCGTCCACGTCACTTTCAAGCACGGAACTCGCATGGTTAATTATTAATTTTATTATTCATAGCTCGTTTAAGACACAGCTCCACTTCGTAGCGTTGAATTGGCTGCCGCTGCCTACTTAGATTTATAACGATCTTCTTCCTCAATTGCATAGGTTGCCCTTCTACGCGTTTTCAGTTTACAATGTGAAAATTCCTCCCCAGCCTATTTTGGTTTAGTAATTATACAGCGATGCTACTCTCTTTTTTTTATTTAAGAGGAATAGAGGAAAATTATCACACAAAATGGGTAAGATTTTCATGAAAAAGGGGAAACTGAATAAGTCAGACGTTTAATAGAAAATTGTAGGGGGGGGGGGGGGGTGCAAGTACCACGCGTATACGGGAGCGCGTCAGTCGTGCAGACAAGGCAAAATAATTATTTAAATAATTCCTAACCGCAAATAGGCGGAGGTGGCCGGGGGGGGGGGGGGGGGTCCACGCGTATGCACGAGCGTGTCAGACGTGCATACAAGGCAAAATAATTATTCGCATAATTCTTAACCATATGTAGGCGGAAGGTGCGAATTCCACGCGAATACGGATGCATCCGCCGCCTAGTTGGGGTTAAGAATTATTTCAATAATTATTTTGCCATGTATACACGTCTGCCTTATTCCCGTATTCATGCGGAACACGCATCCCCCGCTGACTTGGGATTAAGAATTATTTCAATAAGGGAAACGTCCCAATACCCGAACATATAAGAAATTGACCTTCAACATTCAACGAAAATAATTACTCTAGAAGGTTTTAACAATAATATTTTCTTTTATATTATCAATTATGACATCCTTAGTCAAGTGGTATCAAAATGAGGTTGCTTTATAAAGGTAATTGTTTATTATAAAGATAAAAGCACGGTGATGCCTTTGTCCCCTTACCCGCACGCAGAAAATACGTATGTCCTCATTGTTCCATTTTTATGTCCTAATACTCGAACAATCGTTTGTAAATAAACGACTTATTAAATTATTTTTGATTATTACAATGTTCTTTTGTTGTTATAATTACTGGAATAGATGTGTAAACACTAACATAGTTTGTACTTAACAAACATTATTTACTAAGCTCTCCCACCCTCTCTTCCCCCTCACTCTCTCCCTCTGTACCAAAAACTTTAATGAGAGCGTAAATATTTTTTCAAAAGAATCAACACGTTCTTTAAAAACTAATTTTTAAATATATTCTATCCACATCATCTATATTGTCTATAGTCCTTTTATTTATTCTGATCTCATATATTCAATAACCACTCTCTACAAATGGTAAGAATTTTTTTCATGACTGTACAAATAACTTTTATTTATTCGAATCTCATTTATTCAATAAGAACTCTGCAAATGGTAATAATTTCTTTCATGACTGTACCAATAATAATATTGTTAATATAAAACTTTCTACGAAAGTATAAAATAAGGCAAGTATAGACGTTTTTTCTGTATAATCTATAAAATAATAATATTTATGTTTTTTTAAAAGAAATCAAATAAATACCAGTGAAAAAGTCTTTTAGTTCTTTGAGTCATTGTACGCTGAACAAATTATACGTAAGTAAGTACATTAAAATTGTTCATTGCAAATCAAACAAATAAAAGTTGTGAAATCAATTATCGATAGTCAAGTAATGCAAACAACTCTCGGAAACAACTGTATGAGTATTCTCAGAAATGTACTAAAATTTTCTCATCCTGCTATATAAATTAAACACAAGAAAGTACTGAAATCAATTTATTGTAGTCAAGTACCCATAAGTTAACTTGACTGAAAAATACAACTTTTCGTAACTACTTAAAAATATTCAGTTAGCGGGCATAAAGTACTACTTAACGCCTAACAGGCGTAATAGCTCCCATACTCCTACCAAACTTTATAGAACCTACGCACTTTACGCCCGTGTGGGCGAAAATTATTTTAATTATATAACTACTATGCCTTCTTTTTATTTCTAAAACTCATAAGAATTTTATCAGATATTTATGAAAAGTCAAAGCCTATATAAAAAAATTACATAGTTACCACCACATCTCCATTTTTCATTGAACTTTCTCAATTTTGAAATTTCTATAATATTACGCATCTTGGGAGGACAATAGAAGTCTACAGAGCTGCTCTAGCGGGGGTGGTCCTACAATCTCTCATACATACTTGGCGGGCCCGACGGTTTGCAGTTTAAGGTCTAGACATGGTCATTTTCATATAAATATTCATATATTTAATGATCAGATAAAATGTATAAATGGGTTGCTTCTACATATTAAGTAGGGCTGAGTATTGAATTTATTACTCTGTTTTTGAATAGAAAGTGCAAACCCGCATGAAAATATCATATGAGATCTCATATGAGAATATTGGACATCAGATCTCATTTGCGAATATCGGACATCAAATCTCATAGAGAATATCGGGCATCAGATCTCATTTGAGATCCCATAATATGTAAAATTGCAGATGACATCACACATATGATATCTCATATGAGATCTCATATGATATTTACACGACGGAAAAGAATAAAAAGTAGGTAGCTTACAAAATGGTTAATAAAACCTAAAGCACTTTTGAGTAGACAATAAATTTATATGCATTTTTTATCCCATTCCCGTTTAAAAAAGACGGACACAAGGAAAAATATTTTCGGTAATGAAAGTAAATCATGAGATTCTGCACATGTAGGGATATTATATTTAAACGGTATCAATTAAAAATTAGAGCCAATGTAATTATTTATAATGGGCTTATAGGTATAAACATTGTCAATGAATTTATGTAAAAATTTAGTATTCTACATTTACAAAGCCCACCAGTAAACTGGAAACCGTCGGGCCCGCCAAGTATGTATGGGAGATTGGAGGACCACCCCTGCTAGAGCAACTCTATAGACTTCTATTGTCCTCCCAGGATGCGTAATATTATAGAAATTTCAAAATTGAGAAAGATCAATGAAAAATGGAGATGTGGTGGTAACTATGTAATTTTTTTATATAGGCTTTGACTTTTCGTAAATATCTGATAAAATTCTTATAAATTTTAGAAATAAAAAGAAGGCATAGTAGTTATATAATTAAAATAATTTTCGCCCACACGGGCGTAAAGTGCGTAGGTTCTATAAAGTTTGGTAGGAGTATGGGAGCTATTACGCTTGTTAGGCGTTAAGTAGTACTTTATGCCCGCTAACTGAATATTTTTAAGTAGTTACGAAAAGTTGTATTATTCAGTCAAGTTAACTTATGGGTACTTGACTACAATAAATTGATTTCAGTACTTTCTTGTGTTTAATTTGTATAGAAGGATGAAAAAATTTTAGTACATTTCTGAGAATAGTCATACAGTTGTTTCCGAGAGTTGATTGCATTACTTGACTATCGATAATTGATTTCAGAACTTTCATTTGTTTGATTTGCAATGAACAATTTGAATGTACTTACTTACATATAATTTGTTCAGCATACAATGACTCAAAGAAGTAAAAGCCTTTTTCACTGGTATTTATTTGATTTCTTTTAAAAAAACATAAATATTATTATTTTATAGATTATACAGAAAAAACGTCTATACTTGCCTTATTTTATACTTTCGTAGAAAGTTTTATATTAACAATATTATTATTGGTAGAGTCATGAAAAAAATTATTACCATTTGCAGAGTTCTTATTGAATAAATGAGATTCGAATAAATAAAAGTTATTTGTACAGTCATGAAAAAAATTCTTACCATTTGTAAAGAGTGGTTATTGAATATATGAGATCAGAATAAATAAAAGGACTATAGACAAATGGTGTGGATAGAATATATTTAAAAAATTAGTTTTTTAAAGAACGTGTTGATTGTTTTGAAAAAATATTTAAGCTCTCATTAAAGTTTTTGGTACAGAGGGAGAGAGTGAGGGGGAAGAGAGGGTGGGAGAGTTTAGTAAATAATGTTTGTTAAGTACAAACTATGTAGAATAGTAACCAAACTTATTCTTGCCTATAAGTTTTTACTTTTGTAAAATAATTTTTTAAAAAGATTTCGCAACTTTTTAAGAGTAAAACTACATTGTAAATAATGTCTGTTAAGTATAAAACTATACTTTAATTGATTTCACAACTTTTTTGGGTTTGACTTTCAGTATCCGCGTGAAAGAAATTTATTTCGGCTTTAGAACGCAAACATTTATTATTTATTCGTGGAATTCCTTTTCATAAAATAAAACGTAAATAATTTTTTAGGATATTGTATAGGTTTCGGAAAATAATTCTTATGGTTTACGAAAAAATTCTTAACGTTTGTAAAAGTTTTTGTAAAGTGATTGTAAAGGTTTTGGAAAAGAATTTCTCGTTGCTTGCAAAAGTTTGTAAAGGATTGTAGAAGTTATGTAAAATAATTTATTAATTGATTTTTTAAAAGATATAGAAATGGACCATTTTTTGAGATATGTTGTAGAGAAAATATAATAATGAATAATTTACAGATAGAAAATACTTTAAAAAATAGTTTTTAAAAGTGTTTATTATAATTGTTTCAAAAAAACATTTAAGCTTTCAGTCAAGTTCTTTGTAGAGAGTTGGACAGTTGTTGAGAGCAAGATTGTTTGGATAAAAACATTAAACTTTTATTAGTATTTCGACAGAGAATTTAAAGTTGTTAAAAACGATAACAATAATATATTTTTTCTTTGTAGCTATCGCAAGGAGTAAAAGAAAAAAGTACAAGTTCTCAGAATTACAATTCAAATCTCTATATCACCTGATTCTCTTGCTTTTATAAAACTTGAAGCTCAAAGTTGGCTCAGAAGTTGAGTTCTCATGTCAACTGCCATTTCCATAGCAGCAGGCGGTACAAAGTTTTTTAAAAACTATTCTTTCGCATTTATTTCTCTGATATCACCTAATCCTCTAGCCTTTACAAAATGCGAAGCTCAAAGTTTGCCAAGTTAACTACCTTTACGTAACAGAACCTGATACTAAGTTTTTTTACAAAACACTCTTATGCATCCATTTGCTTTTGTTTTTTTGACAAATTATTATTACATTATTAAATTTGTGCTAAAATTTACCTTTAGCCTTTTATTGCACATTCTAAAGCTGGAACTCATTTCATTATTTTGATATCCACATATTTCTTTTTCATAATATTTTATCAAAGACTTGCAAGGGTACTAGATCTAATAATCATACTATTGCATCGCAATCAGCAGGCAAATTAAAATGTTGGTTGCAGATTCAAAAAGTAGCCATTACAGTAATTTATATTATGGTTTCATGTACTGTATATTCACAGAACAAATGGCTCCTCTGAATCATTTGGTGCCCCTCACCATAAGCCAATCATTAATTACATTATTTTCAACACTTGGATTCGTTGAAGTTTTCACTAGAAACCACTTGAATTAATAATCTATCAGACACATCTTGCAAAATTAAAAACAAAAGTTTATGAACTAAAAATCATTGGGAGAAAAAAGCTTTCTCGATATTCTTTTATAGTAGAAAGTATAAAACAGCTTAATTTAATAACTCATGATTGCCGCACACATCTTGTAAAATTAAAAACAATCAGTTTTTGAACTATAATTACTGATAATAAAAGCTTTCTTAACATTCTTGTATACTTTTTCAAATAATTATCTGAATATTGTGTAGCAAAATATTTACTGAGAAATCCTCTGAAACATTTTGACGTCTCCCTCCGTGAGAAAATTATAAAATTAGATTAACTGGGCACTTTTATTCGTTAAAATTTTCACAACAATAACAAATCATTTTGGCTTTTTTCTGTATTTTAATGTTCATTTGGCATAATCTTTTAATTGGTGTTTAAGTAAATATGTACAAGAGCACAGCAATAATATCGACTCAGTTTATTTAAGTATAGACAAAAAATGCTTTTTTTTAACCAAGCCTCTAACGTCTGACCAATATTTTAAATTCTGATTTTAAGTAGAGGTTCTAAATTTGTTATAAACACTTCATTTAACACATCATACTGCTACTTATTTTATTTATTATACAAAACATTTTATTATATCTGATCTGAAAACTTGCACTGACTTCAGTATTATTATATTTCTAAGTTATTTTCTTGTACAGGACGCTTGTAGATTTCCATTTCTTCAGGCCGTTGTTTATAGTATATGCAAAAATTACTAAGAACTCCTCTGAAACATTTTGACGTCTTCCACCGTAAGAAATTTCTCATATAATCTAAAAAAAAATAATAAATCATCACAAAGTGTCAATGTTCATTTTTATAACCAACATTTTATATTTTAAAAATAGATATTTAGTCATTTCATACGTATCTGATTATTTTTATTGTTGATATACACAAGAAATCTTGTAGTTATCTGAATCTTGTGTAGAAAAATATTTACTGAGAAATCCTCTGAAACATTTTGACGTCTCCCACCGTGAGAAAATTATAAAATAAGATTAACTGAGCACTTTTATTTGTTGAAATTTTCACAACAATAACACATCATTTTTGCTTTTCTCTGTATTTTAATGTTCATTTGGCATAATTTTTTAATTCGTCGTTAAGTAAATATGTACAAGAGCACAGCACTAATATCGACTCAGTTTCTTGAAGTATAGACAAAAAATGCTTTTTCTTAACCAAGGCTCTAACGTCTCACATTATTTTAAATTCTTTTTCATTTATTATACAAAACATTTTATTATATCTGATCTGAAAACTTGCACTGACTTCACTATAATTATATTATAGATATGTCTTGAAAAATATTGTGTCGTAAATAATAATATATTTGCCCCATAGTAATATTGGTTTGGTTTTTCTATCTTGGGTAGTACGTGTCTATCCTTGTATTAAAATAACTTTTTCTTGTTCATTGATAATAACTCCAAGGGTCATGAGGGCACTCGTTCATTTTTGTTAATTCAAAATTAGATTTTTCAGACAGTACACAATTAGAACTCCTCAACATTATTGGCTATAATTATATATATCTTCAAAATGACTCGAAAAAAATCTTCTGGTATAATATCTGCAAAAATAAAAAATCTCACAAAGTATCAAGTTTAAAAAAATGATTGTAGCCATTTAACATTTAGCTAGTAAGTACTTATCTAATGAAAGTTATTTTCCCCATTGATTGATAGACGAATAGATCAATTTTTCTCATCACCAGTTGACAACTTGAGATCTTTCAAATACATAACTAATTAACTAGCTCACGATATGGTAACATTTGTAAAATGTATATCTATAAAATAATAGATAGATAAAAATTCTTCTTCTTAGATTGCTAAGAATAAGTTCTTAACCTAAAAAATCTAGCAACTTCTTGAGATCTTTGAAATTTGTTATTAACTAACTCACGATATGATAACATTTGTATATAAAAAAATACTGACATGTTGTATGTAAGGTTAGATCGATCAGATACGGGTATGTATATATATACAAGCGTAAGATAGACGACAACCGGAAGTGTCGTAAGAGCTGCAAACCGGACGCCGGAATAAGGAGAAGAAAAGTATAAAAGGAAATCGCACATAAAAAAATTCAGCTCTCTATATCTTCTGAACGAGATAATCTTTTTAAATAAAATGTTTTGATTTGAGTAGAGCAATGAAATGGCTTTCGATTAAGAGGGATATGTTATATAGTAAAAACTAACGCAATATACGTAAAAGCGCATTGAATTTTTCGTAGACCCATTTCAATGTATATGTAGCATGGTCGCTCCTTTAGGCTTCTTCTATACTTGCCTTCGTAGCGCTCCCGCACTCCTTGATTAAACGGTAAAGAGATGTAAGAGATAGATCTATTGTGTGTAATGGTGTACTTTTTTGGGGTTGTTTATGTCTAATTGTGTGCATCCTAATACGTGTATGACGGTTGACAAATTTGTTAGGGTAATTATTGTCTCTTAGGATTTGATAGACCATTTTTAGATTTTTGTTATGAAAATGTTTGTGTGAAAGAGATATAACCCTATCGACGAGGGTATAGACTATGTTTATTTTTGTTGAGTCGGATGGTTTGAGAGATAATTAATCAATCTACCGGAAGAGGTGGGTTTGTTGAACCAATCTGTAATAATAGAATTATTGTGACGAATTAAGGAAATGTCTAGAAAGTTGATTTTTTTGTCTTTTTCAAGTTCATACGTAAATTGTAAACGTTTATTGTATGAATTAAAGATATTTATAACTAGATTGATATGTTTTTTCTCAATACACATAAGGGTATCATCTACGTAACGGAAGTAAAAGAGAGGTTTGACGTTATAGTTATCTTCTAAGTTTTTTAGACAATTTGTTTCTAAGTCATCTAACACCATATCTGCGAACAAGGGTGAAATGGGAGAACCCATAGGTGTACCTTCAATTTGTCGATAAAACTTATTATTTAACAAGAAAAAAGTATTAGAAAACAAAAATTTTGTGCAAGTAACGATGTCATGAAAAGGAATTGTACATTTGTTATGTACATATTCAAATCTTCTGTCTAGGCTACCCAATACTAACTGTAGTGGTATGTTAGTAAATAAAGAGATGACATCTAAAGAGAGTAGTATATGGTCATCTGAAATAATAACTGGTTCTAATTTTTGTTTTAAATGTAAGCTGTTATTGATGTGAGATGCGGGTATTTTTATAGAATGTTTAATCTCATTATAAATTATTTTAGCTAAAAAATGGGTCGGACTGTTGATCAATGAAATTATTGGACGAAATGGTACATCTTTTTTATGTATCTTAGGTAAACCGTAGCATTTTGCTAGTGTCGTATTGGTACAGGAAAGTGCGTTATTATGAAATTTTGTGTGTAGATAGTTATTGTCATTTAGATTTTTTAGGATCGTAGAGGTGTCTGTTTGTAATTTTTTTAAAGGATTCTTTTTGAAATGTTCATACGTATTTTTATCAGATAGTAGGTTTTCCATTTTTATATAATATTCAGTCTTAAGTAAACAGACCGTCACATTGCCTTTCTCAGAAGTAGTGAACCATATGTCAGGATTACTTTGCATGAAATCTTTAGTTTTTCTTAACTTAATTTTCATATTTCTATCTTGCGAGTTTACGTGTTTTTGTTTATTGAGGCCCATTTTTAAATTAGATACAATTTTTTCCCTAATTTCTAATTTTTTCCTAATAGGTAATTCAGAGTTGTCTAAGCTAGACTCAATATTTTTGAGGGTGTCAATAATGTCTTTTTTATCTATCTCTTCATTAATACTAAATTTTGGTCCCAAAGATACTATTTCTACTACATCAGTCGGTATATGTATATTCGTAATATTTTTGAAAAAACGTTTGGAAGATGTAGACGATGTAGTTGGCTCTGAGATTTGCAATAATCTGTTGTATACTTAAGACTGAATATTATATAAAAATGGAAAATCTACTATCTGATAAAACTACGTATGAACATTTCAAAAAGAATCCTTTAAAAAAATTACAAACAGACACCTCTACGATCCTAAAAAATCTAAATGACAATAACTATCTACACACAAAATTTCATAATAACGCACTTTCCGGAACCAATACGACACTAGCAAAATGCTACGGTTTACCTAAGATACATAAAAAAGATGTACCATTTCGGCCAATAATTCCATTGATCAACAGTCCGACCCATTTTTTAGCTAAAATAATTTACAATGAGATTAAACATTCTATAAAAATACCCGCATCTCACATCAATAACAGCTTACATTTAAAACAAAAATTAGAATCAGATATTATTCCAGATGATCATATACTACTCTCTTTAGATGTCATCTCTTTATTTACTAACATACCACTACAGTTAGTATTAGATAGCCTAGGCAGAAGATTTGAATATGTACATAACAAATGTAAAATTCCTTTTCACGACATCGTTACTTGCACAAAATTTTTGTTTTCTAATACTTTTTTCTCATTCAATAATAAGTTTTATCGACAAATTGAAGGTACACCTATGGGTTGTCCCATTTCACCCTTGTTCGCAGATATGGTGTTAGATGACTTAGAAACAAATTGTCTAAAAAAATTAGAAGATAACTATAACGTCAAACCTCTCTTTTACTTCCGTTACGTAGATGATATCCTTATGTGTATTGAGAAAAAACATATCGATCGAGTTATAAATATCTTTAATTCATACAATAAACGTTTACAATTTACGTATGAACTTGAACAAGACAAAAAAATCAACTTTCTAGATATTTCCGTAATTCATCACAATAATTCTATTGTTACAGATTGGTTTAACAAACCCACCTCTTCCGGTAGATTGATTAATTATCTCTCCAACCATCCCACTCAACAAAAAATAAACATAGTCTATAACCTCATCGATAGGGCTATTTCTCTTTCACACAAACAATTTCATAACAAAAATCTAAAAATGGTCTATCAAATCCTAAGAGACAATAATTAACCTAACAAATTTATCAACCGTCATACACGTATTAGGATGCACACAATTAAACATAAATAACACCAAAAAAGTACACCATTACACACAATAGATCTATGTCTTACATCTCTTTACCGTTTAATGACCAATACGAAAAAATAGCAGCAATTTTAAAACCCTTCAAATTTGTACTCTACCCATAGTTAAAAAAAGTTT
Organism: Torymus aiolomorphi; assembly: GCA_036365515.1. Classification (NCBI taxonomy): domain Eukaryota; kingdom Metazoa; phylum Arthropoda; class Insecta; order Hymenoptera; family Torymidae; genus Torymus; species Torymus aiolomorphi. Next base: position 163,346,116 of record CM070875.1, on the reverse strand, counting down.
CAACTCAGTTATCAAAGTAGGTAAAGACCATACCGATAAATGGGATCGGACTAACCGAGTATATAAGTTCTTCTGTAAGTCATGCCCAGCTTCATATACAGGGGAAACGAAACATACTCTAAAAACAAGAATTAAAGAACATAAAAAAACTAATAACCCCCAAGCAGTAGTAAAACAACATATGAACAAATTCTCACATGACATCGACTGGAAAAATTGTAAAATTCTAGATTACGAAACAAACTACAAAAAACGCACTCTATCTGAAATGATCAATATTAAATGCGATAAAAACAATATCAATAAGAAAGAAGATGTAAAATCATTAAACAGTTTGTATTTTCCGTTACTGCGCCTTTTAAATTAATACTATGCATCGCTCTGTTTATTTTTGGCCTTGTTTGTAAATACAAGGATCTTACGACTATAAATACGAATGTACACCACTGTATTGCTTACATTGACGTTATGTGCTAGGTAAAATAAGGTATATACTATTCCTTTATACAAGTGATAGTTCTTTTATTTATATATAATGTTTTTAAAAACCTTTTTGTTAATAAATGATAGCCTGAAGAGGTTGGCGGAACATGCCAACGAAACGTTGCACATATTTAAAGTAAAAACTTGTTTTTTTTTTTTACCTGCCTCCTTTGGATCGATCCATTATATTTCAAATATTAATTTTATTATTCATAGCCCGTGTGCGCTGCTCCACTGTCTGCGTCGAACTCGCTCCCCTACCTATATACGTTAAGAAATGGCTTCATACATTAATTTTATACGTTGCTCATCTACGCGTTTTCAGTTTACAATGTGAAAATTCCTTCCCCAGTCTACTTTGGTTTAGTAATTATTCAGGGATGCTACTCTCTTTTTTTTTTATTTAAGAGGAATAGAGGGAAATTATAACAAAAAAAGGGGAATATTTTTATGAAAAAGGGGAAACTGAATCAGTCAATTAGGCGTTTAATAGAAAATTGTAGGCGGGGGATGCGAGATCCACGCATATACGGAAGCGCGTCAGAAGTGTATATAAGACAAAATAATTATTCAAATAATTCTTAACCCAAAGTAAGCGGGGGATCCGAGTTCCACATGTATACGAGAGCGCGACAGACGTGTATATATGGCAAAATAATTATTTAAATAATTATTAACCCCAAGCAGACGGGGGATGCGAGTTCCACGTGTATACGGGACTGCGTCAGACATGCATTCATGTCAAAACAACTATTTAAATAATTCCTAACCCCAAGTAGCGGGGGATGCGACTCCACGCGTATATGGGAGCGTGTCAGATGTGTCTAAATGGCAAAATAATTATTTAAATAATTCTTAACCCAAAGTAAGCGGGGGAAGCGAGTTCCACATGTATACGGGAGCGCGTCAGACGTGTATATATGGTAAACTAATTATTCAAATAATTCTTAACCCAAAGTAAGCGGGGGATGTGAGTTCCACGCGTATATGGGAGCGCGTCAGACGTGTATATATGGTAAAATAATTATTCAAATAATTCTTAACCCAAAGAAAGCGAGGGATGCGAGTTCCACGCGTATACGGGAGCGCATCAGACGTGTCTAAATAGCAAAATAATTATTCAAATAATTCTTAACCCAAAGTAAGCGGGGGATCCGAGTACCACATGTATACGAGAGCGCGACAGCCGTGTATATATGGCAAAATAATTACTTAAATAATTATTAACCCCAAGCAGACAGGGGATGTGAGTTCCACGTGTATACGGGACTGCGTCAGACATGCATTCATGTCAAAACAACTATTTAAATAATTCATATCCCCAAGTAGCGGGGGATGCGACTTCTACGCGTATATGGGAGCGTGTCAGACGTGTATATATGGCAAAATAATTATTCAAATAATTCTTAACCCAAAGAAAGCGAGGGATGCAAGTTCCACGTGTATACGGGAGCGCATCAGACGTGTCTAAACGGCAAAATAATTATTTAAATAATTCTTCACCCAAGCAGACGGGGGATGCGAGTTCCACGCGTATACGGGACGGCGTCAGACATGCATTCATGTCAAAATAACTATTTAAATAATTCTTAACCTCAAGTTGCGGGGGATGCGAGTTCCACGCGTATATGGGAGCGTGTCAGACGTGTATACATGGCAAAATAATTATTCAAATAATTCTTAAACCAAAATTAGCGGGGGATGCGAGTTCCACATGTATACGGGAGCGCGACAGACGTGTATACATGGCAAAATAATTAAGGTGAACGTCCCAATACCCGAACAGTGCCCAATACCCGAACAATATTACTTATTCGTCTCTTTCTCGGTTAATAATCGTTAAAACATCTCAAAAATTTTTTCTTAGTTTTCTTTAAAGTTTTAGTTTAGTTAGTATTCTTTTAAAGTTATTAAGGAAAGGATAAACAGTTTATAAAAAAAATTTCAATTAGATAGTATTCAGGTATTGGATATGACATTAAATAAGATGTCCCGGTACCCGAACAGTACATGGTGTATGTCGTAACCTCAATATTGCAAAGTTTACATGTATTTTAAATTATTTGAGATGATGATTCTAACGACAGCTGCTTCAAGAGTTCTTTGTTCTATCGATACTAACGGTCGTGCTGTCCAAGGAGTCAGGATGGTAAATGACAAGCCGTGTGTTTAGCTTAATGTCGACGTTTCGGACTCTTTTTTTATTGAGTCCCTTCTCAAGACTCTAATACAAACATCATATATTTATAAACTTTTGATACAAAAATGATAGAAAAATTTACATACAAATTACACATAATTACTTACAAGAAACAATAGTCTAACAAATTTTTAGGTGGTCACAGCGATACCACCAGTCAATTGAAATTAAATTCGCAACATTTTGGCCTTTATATACCGTGGAGAATTACATATGTATTTGTTACATTAATACAAGAAGCCAATCATACATTGTATAAGGCGGTGCTTATTAGCTGTACAGAGATTTCTAAATTTTAACTCGCAACATCCTATTAAAAACAAAATAGCGATTATTTACTCACTTGTAGACAGAGCAATCAATCTTTCACACACATCATTCCATAATGTAAACCTAAAATTAATTAAGCAGTTTTTAACTATGAATGACTATCCTATAGAATTTATTAATAACTATATAAAAATAAGACTCAGAAGCATAAATTACGCCAATAAAACTATACCACAGTTGGAACAAAATAGATTTCACATAGTCATTCCATACGTGAATGAACTCAATTCAATTATTTTAAGATTTTTTAGAAAATATAACACACAGGTCATTAACAGCACTATAAATAAATTAAACTGCTTTATTAAATTAGGTAAAGATGTGAGTACGAAAGAGGAAAAAACTAATGTTGTCTACCAAATAAAATGTAACGATTGTGATGCATCATATGTAGGTCAAACGGAAAGACGCTTAGGTATTAGAATTAACGAACATTTCAAAAAATGCGAAAATAATGATCGAGGGTCTGCTATTTATACTCATATGGAAGAAACGGAACATAAGTTCAATTTTGAAAAAGTGAAAATTTTACATAATGAACGTTTTTTGTTTAAACGAAAGTTAGCTGAGATGCTTTTCATACATGCGCAAAAACAATATATTAATAATCAACAAGACACAAAAACACTCAGGTTCGAATATAAATTTTTTTTTTTTTTATCAATAAAAATCATTTTCTACAACAGCAATATCCTACAAACACAATCACAGAAGATAGAAGGTATTAGGAGAGTATGTTAGACAAAGAGATAGCCACGCCCAAAATATAAAATCACAGTCATCTTGGGCCCTCCCCGTCTCTTTGACACCTCCTTGACATATATTTGTCTAATACTCTCTCTCTCTCTGTACAGCTAATAAGCACCGCCTTATACAATGTATGATTGGCTTCTTGTATTAATGTAACAAATACATATGTAATTCTCCACGGTATATAAAGGCCAAAATGTTGCGAATTTAATTTCAATTGACTGGTGGTATCGCTGTGACCACCTAAAAATTTGTTAGACTATTGTTTCTTGTAAGTAATTATGTGTAATTTGTATGTAAATTTTTCTATCATTTTTGTATCAAAAGTTTATAAATATATGATGTTTGTATTAGAGTCTTGAGAAGGGACTCAATAAAAAAAGAGTCCGAAACGTCGACATTAAGCTAAACACACGGCTTGTCATTTACCATCCTGACTCCTTGGACAGCACGACCGTTAGTATCGATAGAACAAAGAACTATTTTAAATTATGTTATGTTTTCCATACGACTTACATTTTACATATATAGTGTTTATACATCTATTCCAGTAATTATAACAACAAAAGAACATTGTAATAATCAAAAATAATTTAATAAGTTGTTTGTTTACAAACGATTGTTCGAGTATTAGGACATAAAAATGGAACAAAGAGGACATACGTATTTTCTGCGTTCGGGTAAGGGGACAAAGGCATCATCGTGCTTTTATCTTTATAATAAACAATTACCTTTATAAAGTAATCGCATTTTGATACCATTTGACTAAGGATGTCATAATTGAGCATATAAAAGAAAATATTATTGTTTAAACCTTCTAGAGTAATTATTTTCGTTGAATGTTGAAGGTCAATTTCTTATATGTTCGGGTATTGGGACGTTTCCCTTATTCAAATAATTCTTAATCCCAAGTCGGCGAGGGATGCGTTATCTGCATGAATACGGGAATAAGGCAGACGTGTATACATGGCAAAATAATTATTTAAATAATTCTTAACCCCAACTAGGCGGCGGATGCATCCATATTCGCGTGGAATTCGCACCTTCTCCCTACATATGGTTAAGAATTATGCGAATAATCATTTTGCCTTGTATGCCCGTCTGACACGCTCCTGCATACGCGTGGACCCCCCCCCCCCCCCCCCCCCCGGCGCCACGGCCAACTTGCGGTTAGGAATTATTTAAATAATTATTTTGCCTTGTATGCACGACTGACGCGCTCCCGTATACGCGTGGAACTCGCATCCCCCGCCTACAATTTTTTATTAAACGTCTGATTGATTCAGTTTCCCCTTTTTCATGAAAATCTTACTCGTTTTGTGTGATAATTTTCCTCTATTCCTCTTAAATAAAAAAAAAGCGAGTAGCATCGCTGTATAATTACTAAACCAAAATAGGCTGGGGAGGAATTTTCACATTGCAAACTGAAAACGCGTAGACGGACAACGTAAAAAATTAATGTAAGAAGCCATTTCTTAACGTATATAGGTAGGGGAGCGAGTTCGACGCAGAAAGTGGAGCAGCGCACACGGGCTATGAATAATAAAATTAATAATTAAAAAATTGTTAAACCAAACTAGGCAGGAGTTGCAGGTTCCGTGCTTGAAAAAAAGGCACGCAGACAGGCTAAACCTAAAAAATTAATAAGAACAAATTTTTTAACGTATGTACGTAGAGGAAGCGAGTGTGACACCGAAAGTGGAGCAGCGCAGACGGGCTAATAAAAAATTGATAATGAAATAATTACTAAATCAAAATAGGCTGGGGAAGGAATTTCTACATTGTAAACCGAAAACGCGTAGATAAGCAATCTGTGGAATTGAGAAACAAGAGAGTTTAAAATCTAAGTTTACAGTAGCAGCCACTCCGACGCATTGAAGTGGAGCAGCGCAGACGAGCTATGAATAATAGAATTGATAATTAAACAATTCTGAAATCAAACTAGGCGGGTGCGGGTTTCGTATCTTGTAAATGAAGGCACGCAGACAGGCTACCTAAATATTAATGCAGGAAGCAATGTCTAAACGTATGTAGATTGGGTAGCGATCGAGATTGATGCAAAAAATGGAGCAGCGCAGACGGACTAATAAAAAAAATTAATAATTAAATAATTTCTAAACCAAAAAAGGCGGAGGATGGAATTTCCATACATTTTTTAATGTAAACGCGCAGACGGACAACCTATGCACTGGAGGAGCAAGATAGTTTTCAATCTACGTAGGTAGTGTGGCAGCCAATTCGACAAAATGAAGTGGGGCAGCGTAAACGAGCCACGGATAATAAAATTAATAATTTGAGAATTCTTAAACCAAACCAGGCGGGGAATGCGAGTTCCGTGCTTGAAAGTGAAGACACACAGAGAGGCTACCTATTGAATTAATGTGCGATATAATTTTTAAATGTAGATAGAGGATCCGAGTTGAACGAAGAGAGTGGAGCAGCGCAGACGGGCCAATAAAAAAATGAATAATTAAATAATTCCTAACCCAAAAAGGCAAAGGATGGAACTTCCATACATTTTTAAATCCAAATGCGCAGATAAGCAAACTATCCAATTACGGAGCCAGTGATTTTTAAATCAGAAAGACAGTAGAAGTGAGTTAAAAACAGCAAAGCTGAACCACGCCGACTCTATTAATATTAAAATGAATAATTAAATAATTTCTAAACAAAAAAGGCGCAGGATGGAAATTCCACATTGTAAACTGAAAACAAGCAGCCGAGCAACCTATCCAATTGAGACGCAAGTACTTTTAAATCTAAGTAGGCAACGGCAGCGAGTTTGACGCAGAAAGTGGAGCAACGCAAACGGGCTAATAAAAAAATCTCTTATTATATTAAAAAGATAACGGTCTGTGGTCTGTGGTCTTTGGACGGTGGTGTGTGGTCGTCCATCTCCTCCCAATAATGAACATTGAGTAAAGTTGACATTGAACAAAGGGGTAAGTAAAGTGTTAAGTGAAGGGTTAAGTAAAGGGTTAAGTGAAGGGTTAAGTAAAGGGTTAAAAAGGGTTCAAAAAGGGTTAAAAGGGTTCAAAAAGGGTTAAAAGGGTTAAACAGGGGTTTATAAAAATGTCCAAAAAGGGTTTGAAAAGGACTTAAAAAAGGGTTAAAAATACATATACGAAAACTGCATGCGTACACAAAAAGCGCATGTGTACTAATAATAGCGTTTCGTTCGAGATCTGTTTTATTGAACTCTTCAGCAAGGCATTTTATTTTATAATAGCTTTTACCATAGACAGTAATACTTTAATAGCGCATGAAGATTGTATTATTGCAGTCACTTTGTAATTTCAAATAGAAACCTTCACCGAGTGAGCGTTAGCGAGCGAGGTAAAGCTGCTAGTTAATAATTATATAATTACTAAACCAAAATAGGCTGGGGACGGTATTTTCACATTGTAAACTGAAAACGCGTAGAAGGACAACCTATGCAATTCAGGAAGAAGATCATTATAAATCTAAGTAGGCAGCGGTAACGAATTCAACGCAATGAAGTGGAGCTGTGTCTTAAACGAGCTATGAATAATAAAATTAATAATTTGAGAATTTTTAAACCAAACCAGGCGAGGGACGCGAGTTCCGTGCTTGAAAGTGACGGGCACGCAGAAAGGCTGCTTATTAAATTGATGCGCGAAATAATTTTTAAACGTACGTAGGTAGTGGTAATGAGTTTTACGCAGAAAGTGGAGCAGCGCAGACGGGTTAATAAAATAGTACATTACGATACATGTGACCTAGGTATCACTTTCTTACACTGAGTTAGGGCCCGAGCGTAGCGAGGCTCCTAATTACGCCGCGCCAGAGTGCTACTTAGATCACAAGTATTGTATAGAATTTTATAGCACTGTCTACCTAAGCCCGCTGTCACACATATCTATGTCCTCAGTTGTACTTTGTTGCACCGTGAGGTTGCAACAAAGGAGAAATACCTTCACCAGCCTATTTTGATTTAGTAATGATATAATTATCAATTTTTTATTAGCCCGTCTGCGCTGCTCCACTTTCTACGTAAAACTCGTTTCCTCTACTGACCTACATTTAAAAATTATTTCGCGCATTAATTAAATAGGCAGCCTGTCTGCGTGCCTTCACTTTCAAGCACGGAACTCGCATCCCCCGCCTAATTTGGTTTAAGAATTCTCAAATTATTAATTTCATTATTCATAGCTCGTTTAAGACGCTGCTCCACTTCATTGTGTTGAATTGGCTGCCACACTACCTACGTAGATTTAAAACTATCTTACTTCTCAATTGCATAGGTTACCCGTCTGCGCGTTTGCATTTAAAAATGTATGGAAATTCAATCCTTAGCCTCTTATGGTTTAGGAATATTTAATTATTAATTTTTTTTATTAGTGCTCCGTCTGCGCTTCTCCATTTCTTGCATCAAACTCGATCGCTCCCCAACCTACATACGTTTAGAAAATGCTTCTTGCATTAATTTTTAAGTTAGCCTGTCTGCATGCCTTCACTCACAAGATACGAAACTCGCACCCGTCTCGTTTGGTTTCAGAATTGTTTAATTATTAATTCTCTTATTCATAACTCGTCTGCGCTGCTCCACTTCAATGCGTCGGAGTGGCTGCTACTGTAAACTTAGATTTTAAACACTCTTGTTTCTCAATTCCACAGGTTGCTTATCTACGCGTTTTCGGTTTACAATGAAGAAATTCCTTCCCCAGCCTATTTTGATTTAGTAATTATTTCATTATCAATTTTGTTAGCCCGTCTGCGCTGCTCCACTTCCGTCGTCACACTCACTTCCTCTACATACATACGTTAAAAAATTTGTTCTTATTAATTTTTTAGGTTTAGCCTGTCCGCGTGCCCTTTTTTCAAGCACGGAACCTGCATCTCCTGCCTAGTTTGGTTTAACGATTCTTTAATTATTAGTTTTATTATACATAGCCCGTGTGCGCTGCATCACTTTCTGCGCCGAACTAGCTCCCCTTTCCATATAAGTTTAGAAATGGCTTACTGCATTAATTTTGTACGTTGTTCATCTACGCGTTTTCAGTTTACAATGTGAAAGTTCCTCCCCAGCATATTTTGGTTTAGTAATTATACAGCGACGCTACTCTCTTTTTTTATTTAAGAGGAATAGAGGGAAATTATAACAAAAAAAGGGAAAGATTTTTATGAAAACGGGGAAACTGAATCAGTCAATTAGGCGTTTAATACATGTGGAACTCGCATCCCCCGCTTATTTTGGTTTAAGAATTATTTGAATAATTATTTTGCCATGGATACACGTCTGACACGCTCCTATATACCCGTGAAACTCGAATCCCTCGCTTTCTTTGGGTTAAGAATTATTTGAATAATTATTTAGCCATGTATACACGTCTGACACGCTCCCATATACGCGTGGAACTCGCATCTCCCGCTACTGGGGGTTAAGAATTATTTAAACAGTTATTTTGACATGAATGCATGTCTGACGCAGTCCCGTATACGCGTGAAACTCGCATCCCCCGTCTGCTTGATGTTAATAATTATTTAAATAATTATATTGCTATATATACACGTCTGTCGCACTCTCGTATACATGTGAAACTCGGATCCCCCGCTTACTTTGGGTTAAGAATTATTTGAATAATTATTTTGCCATTTAGACACGTCTGATGTTCTCCCGTATACGCGTGGAACTCGCATCTCCCGCTTACTTTGGGTTAAGAATTATTTGAATAATTATTTTGCCATGTATACACGACTGACGCGCTCCCGTATACGCGTGGAACTCGCATCCCCCGCTTATTTTGGTTTAAGAATTATTTGAATAATTATTTAGCCATGTATACACGTCTGACACGCTCCCATATACGCGTGGAACTCGCATCCCCCGCTACTTGGGGTTAAGAATTATTTAAATAGTTATTTTGACATGAATGCATGTCTGACGCAGTCCCGTATACGCGTGGAACTCGCATCCCCCGTCTGCTTGTGGTTAATAATTATTTAAATAACTATATTGCTATATATACACGTCTGTCGCGCTCTCGTATACATGTGAAACTCGGATCCCCCGCTTACTGTGGGTTAAGAATTATTTGAATAATTATTTTACCATTTAGACACGTCTGATGCTCTTCCATATACGCGTGGAACTCGCATCCCCCGCTTACTTTCGGTCAAGAATTATTTGGATAATTATTTTGCCTTATATACACGTCTGACGCGCTCCCGTATACGCGTGGAACCCGCATCCCCCGCCTACAATTTTCTATTAATCTATTAAACGCCTAATTGACTGATTCAGTTTATCCCCTTTTTCATAAAAATCTTCCCCTTTTTTTGTTATAATTTCCCTCTATTACTCTTAAATAAAAAAAAAAAAAGAGAGTAGCATCCCTGAATAATTACTAAACCAAAGTAGGCTGGGGAAGGAATTTTCACATTGTAAACTGAAAACGCGTAGATGAGCAACGTATAAAATTAATGTAGGAAGCCATTTCTTAACGTATATAGGTAGGGGAGCGAGTTCGGCGCAGAAAGTGGAGCAGCGCACACGGGCTATGAATAATAAAATTAATAATTAAAAAATTGTTAAACCAAACTAGGCAGGAGTTGCAGGTTCCGTGCTTGAAAAAAAGGCAAGCGGACAGGCTAAACCTAAAAAATTAATAAGAACAAACAAATTTTTTAACGTATGTACGTAGAGGAAGCGAGTGTGATGCCGAAAGTGGAGCAGCGCAGACGGGCTAATAAAAAATTGATAATGAAATAATTACTAAATCAAAATAGGATGGTGAAGGAATTTCTACATTGTAAACCGAAAACGCGTAGATGGGCAACCTATGCAATTGAGAAACAAGATAGTTTAAAATCTAAGTTTACGGTAGCAGCCACTCCGACGCAGTGAAGTGAAGGCACGCAGACAGGCTATATACAAAATGAATGCAGGAAGCAATTTTGAAACGTATGTAGGATGGGAAGCGATCGAGTTCGATGCGAAAAGTGAAGCAGCGCAGACGGACTAATAAAAAAATTAATAAATAAATAATTCCTAAACGAAAAAGGCGAAGGATGGAAGTTCCATACATTTTTAAATGCAAATGCGGAGGCGGGTAACCTATCCAACTGAGCCGCAAGTAGTTTTAAATCAAAGTAGGCAGTGGCAGCCAATTTAAGGCAATGAAGTGAACCAGCGTAGACGAGCTTTGAATAATAAAATTAATAATTGAGAATTCTTAAAACAAACCAGGCGGAGGATACGAGTTCCGAGCTTGAATGTGAAGGCACGCAGATAGGCTGCTTATTAAATTAATCCGCGAAATAATTTTTGAATGTAGGTAGGTAGAGGAAACGAGTTTTTCGCAAAAAGTTGAGCAGCGCAGACGGGCTAATAAAAAATTGATAATTAAATAATTACTAAAACAAAATAAGCTGGGGAAGGAATTTCTTCTTTGTTGCAACCTCACGGTGCAACAAAGAACAACTGAGGACACAGATAGGCGTGACAGCGGGCTTAGGTAAGCAGTGCTATAAAATTCTATACGATACTTGTGACCTAAGTATCATTCTGGCACGGCGTAATTAGGACCCTCGCTACGCTCGGGCCCTAACTCACGCAGGGTAACAAAGTGCTACCTAGGTCACATGTATCGTAATGTACTATTTTATTAGCCCGTCTGCGCGACTACTCTTTCTGCGTAAAACTCATTTCCTCTACCTACGTACATTTAAAAATTATTTCGCGCATTAATTTAATAATGACCAGCCTCTCTGCGTGCCTTCACTTTCAAGTACGGAACTCGCATCCCTCGCCTGGTTTGGTTTAAAAATTCTCAAATTATTAATTTTATTATTCATAGCTCGTTTAAGACGCTGTTCCACTTCATTGTGTTGAATTGGCTGCCACTCCCTACTTAGATTTATAACTATCTTCCTCCTCAATTGCATAGGTTCCCATCTACACGTTTTCAGTTTACAATGTGATAATTCCTTCTCCAGCATATTTTGGTTTAGTAATTATTTAATTATTAATTTTTTTACTAGCCCGATTGCGCTGCTGCACTTTCTGCGTCAAACTTGCTTCCTCTACCTACATATACGTTTAAAAATTATTTCACGCATTAACATTATAGGTAGCTTATCTGCGTGCCTTCGCTTACAAGCACGGAAATCGCTTCCCCCTCCTATTTGAGTTTAGGAATTATTGAATTATTCATTTTTTATTAGCCCGTCTATGCTGCTCCAATTTCTGCGTCAAACTCGATTCTTCGCTACGTACATATATGTTTAATAATTATTTGCTTATTCATTTTATAGGTAGTCGATCTGCATGCTTTTACGTTTAAGCACGGAACTGGCATCCTCGCCTTCTTTGATTTAAAATTCATTTAATTATTAATTTCATTATTCATAGCTCATTTGCGCTGCTCCACTGTACTACGTCGAACTGGCTGCCCCTGCCTACCTAGATTTAAAACTACTTGCCTCTCAATTACATGGGTTGTTCGTCTACGTGTTTCCAGTTTACAATGTGGAAATTCCTTTCCCAGCCTATTTTGGTTTAGTAATTATTTAATTATTAATTTTAGCATTAATATCCCGATGGGATGCTCCACTTTCTGCGTCAAACTCGCTACCGCTACCGACTTACGTTTAAATATTATTTACTCATCAATTTTATAGGTAGTTCGTCATTGCGTCCTTACTTTTGTGTATAAATCTCGGTGTCATCAGTTTTTATGCTGGTAAAAAAATGATGTAAAAAGATGTTAACTTTGACCCATAGCCGAAAGATTTTGTTTTAAAAAGATTAAACACTATGTAATTAGGAAGAATTATGAACTGTTGAAAAATGTTGTAAAATCTATGATTTTGGACGATATAAAAATAAAAAATTTTTACTGCTAATTCTACACATAATTAATTACAAATAAATATAATGATTTGAGAAATTATTATCGAGATAATTTCTATTAATTGTAGAGTATTTCGTGGAAATATTGTTTGAACAACTAACTAAGCAAGTTCGACTCGAATAAATAAAAATTGATTGAATATAAGTATATTTTTTAATTCAAGGAGTTTAATAGCAACATTCAAAGTAAATACACTTCAACAAGTTTCACGGATCTAATATTTTTAATGACAATTAAATTATTTTATTTATTTTATTTATTTTATTTATTTTATTTATTTTATTTATTTTATTTATTTTATTTATTTTATTTATTTTATTTATTTTATTTATTTTATTTATTTTATTAATTAAACGGGCTAGGTGCCCTTGAACCTTACAATATCAGTATAATTAGGTGATGAACCACCAAAGATACACATAGTTACAACAGAGATTAACTTTTTCTGGTATTTTATGTTTTTAGTCTGTCATTGTTTGTAAATATATGCTTGGAAAAAGGTGTGAGAGAAAATTAGAACAACATTTATGAAATGACATACAACATTTATTACATTTTATGAAATTCCATGTTTTAAACGTACTTCGGAAATAAAATGCAAGAAATTCATTATCGGCTTAGACATTATGGTATTATATTTACTACATGTACTCTTACGCTTGTTTTGTAATTCAACATAAATGAGATATTTTATTTTGTTTGTTGCAAATATTTTTAATTTATCAATCACCATAACTTAGTCGCTAAAACAATAATGGTATTTATGCCAAACTGCAATGCGAGACTCACAACTATACATATGTTGATGATCTCACTTTGGTATTAGTATTAGTGCTAGTGATAACAACATTTATAATTTCAATCTCAATTAAACTGATTTATAGTCCTACTTCTTCGACAAAATGTAGAATACTCTTGTAACTCAAGCCAGTAGTTGCAAACGAATGTCTTTTATCAGCAATAAGTTTAAATCAACTATGTGGCCAGTTGCGACTTGAATAAATAAAAAGTAACCAAATAAGCATATTTTTTTATTTAAATGATTTCTCCTTTTGGTATTTTGTTTTAGAGTTCATCTCTTATTGTTTGTATAATTATGATCGATAGATTTTATTCAATGTATTTTTTAAACTCACTTTAGAAATACTTGGCGAGAAATCCATCATCTATTTGCACAACATTGTATTATATTTGCTACACATTTTCAATGCTGTTTTTGTAATTTAAAATTAAGTTTCCTAAAAAGTTACTTTATATCATAATACATCAAATATTAACATATTATAAAACTCTATTCAGTCACTATATAACAATATTGGTATTTGTACCAAACCATAATATGAAGTGCACACAGTACATATTGTACAAGTGATTTACGTTCACCTATTTTAAAGAAAATTTTAAAAGTTCTTACATATTAAAGCTTGATCCCAGCCAGAAGTTGTAGATGAGTCTGCTGTAACACAGCACAGAGTATGAAATTACTTTTCACTGTAACTAGTAGACATTGCAATGGCACTTGGGGATTGTTTTTTTTTTACATGATGTTTTTCTTGTTTCTAATATTTTCTTCTGCACTATAGCCATAAAACTATTTTATAATTATTTAATAATCTGATGGTGAAAAGCCGTAAACTTAATGCACATCCTTATTATCCTCTTCATGTCTGATTGTCTGTATGAATAATCTTCAGTTTATACTTCTTAGGTCAATTTGCATTCTTAATATACCGTCTTCTAAAACAAAAAATACAGTAGTAATCGCAACTGCACTATGTAACTGTTCTTTTTTACATGTTGTTCTTCTTGTTTCTCATATTTTTATCTGCACTAGCCACAAAACTATTCAATAATTATTTAATAATCTGATCGTTGAGAACTGAAAACTTAATGCACATCCGTATTGTCCTCTTTATGTCTGGTTGTCTTCATGAATAATCTTGAGTTTATAGTTCTTTGTCCAATGTGCATTCTGAATGTACCGTCTCCTGAAATAAAAAATGCAGCTGAGATCGCAACTGCACTTGGTGATTGCTTTTTTTACTAGGTCTAGTTCTTCTTGCTTCTAATATTTTCTTCTTCACTAGCCGCAAAACTATTTCATAATTATTTAACAATCTTGATGGTTGAGGACAGCTGTAAACTTAATGCACGTCTTTATTTTCTTCTTTATGTTTGATTGTCTGTATAGACTTCAGTTTACTTCTCTGGTCCATATACATTTCAAATGTACAATCTTCTGAAATAAAAAAAAAAACACACACACAAAGTATCTATTCAAAAAGTAATTTATGTTTGTCGAAAAATATTTTGAGTATTTGAATGATGCAAAAGTATTTTATTGCTTTCAGAATTATTCAATTACACAAAATAATTTGAATAATAAATAATACTTATCTAATTTTCTCTCCATCAATTTTTCTGAATTGGAGTAGAGTAAGCATAACCTACATAAGCTGATAAACAACACATCACTGTATAGTATTTACTGCTTCGCCTGCTCTGAGTGCTCCGGCTCAATTTGCCCCGGCGGCCCCCGGCCGCGCCGCCGTGGCAGCTGCTGTGGCAGAGAGTTTCGTCTCTGATCCGCCGTTTGCCACAGGGCGCTTCCGTCGTTCGATAGCTCGTGGCACTTTTGCACAATCGTTTGCCCAACACTGGGAAAGTCCCGGCTGCGCGACGTCTGCCGCTCGCCGCCTGGTGGAGCGCACGGAACTCTCGGCGGCGCGAAATTCAAATTGCAGCATCGAAATTCGGATATAGTATACATAGCATATATAGTATAGTATATAGCATATATAGTGTATAGTATTTGGGTTATCAACTGCCGGTAGACTGCCGGTAAGGTAGAGCTGGGTGATATGCTCTGCTGATAAGGTAGAGCGTTCGGCCGGTAGGGTAGAGTTGGGTTAGTGATAATGCAGTCTGCTCTGCTGATAAAGTAGAGCGTTCTGCCGGTAGAGTTGGGTTATTGGCCTCCATGCTATTAACGGCAATGTAGCGCTCTAAATTACCGACCGAGTTGGCCTCCCTAAAATTTACTATCCATCGGCAAGGTAGCGCTCTACCTTACCGACCGAGTTGGGTTATTGACCTCCTGCAATTACCACCCACCGGCAAGGTAGCGCTCTACCTTGCCGACCGAGCGCCAGATGGCGCTGTTGACTGCGCCCGGAGTGACATAGCTCACCTACTTCCGGCTCTACTACAAACAAAAAATCCTGTGTATTAGACCCTAGGGCTTTAGATTTCATCTTTTCATGGTGAAAGGAAGTGCTCCGGCCAACTGCATGCCATTTCAAGACCCGAAGGTAGTACAATTTTCTGGATCACTATTCAGGTTATTCTTAGTTATGTGATTTAACTAAAATATGTAACTTACGGTATCTCATTTTAAAAAGTAATGTCTTGGTCAAAGATTCTAATAGTATGTCATATAGTGATATGGTTCAATCTGCATAATGAGATAAAATATTTCAAATTTAATATTTGACAAGAGATGTAAAGTTGTTAAGATGTTGATTTTAATGAATTTTCAGTATAATTTGACTGTTATCAGAATTTTTTAGTAAGAAATCAGCTTGATTGGTATTCTGAAACCAATGCTAACACTTTTCTACTAAAAAAATCTATCTCCATGAATTTTTTGGTGTTGATCCAGATGATCGAACAATTTTATTTCATCATTATAATGTTTAAATTACAGATAAGTGATATAAAACGAATCTGTATAATCTTGTGGATGTTTTCTGGAAAATTCAGAATATTTAATAAAAAAAAGCCATATACTGTACCTATATGAAAAATGCACCCCTGAAGAGTTATAAATCATTGAAAATAGGCAAAGAATGCAAAAAAAATGCTGAAATCGACAAGTTTTACCCTCTGTCACTCAAATACTATGTGTGAAAAAAAATCAGAAAAAATTCAGGAGCACTGATGAGGTTGTTATAGAGCGATTGGGTAGTGAAGGAAAAAAAATTTTCCCTCGGTCGACGTTACAGAGAACCGTCCATGTATATACATATGTGTGTGCGGGTATGTACGGAAATGCCTAAGTGCCATGCGACATGAAAGTTGAGTGCGACGACGGAAATAGGAGCAGAGCATATACGCAAATGTGCGTTGATTCGATTTTTTTTTGTGTGCTTCGGAAAAAAAGCAAATTGAAGATTTTTATAGCTATTTTCATTAGCAGTAGTAAACATGATGACCTGTAATGTCAGCGTAAGTATTATAATCAATTTTAATATTTATTTTTCACAAAAATATTGCATAATAATAAGAGGTCATTTTACATTACATTACGTTTCCGATAAAGAAAATAGTTAAGATTTTTTTATTATGTGATAGGTAACGCGTTAGATAATTTAATTATTTTTTATTTTTACAGGGTGACTACAAGGATGAAAGTAAAATTGGTATTTGTTACAATCAGAAGAAAATTGTAATACCTCTCGTGGACGAGGGTAAACTCAGTATTAAATCATTGAAAAAGTATTTTTCTTCAGCCACAGGGCTGACTTACGCTAATAAGAATGAAACCATAGCAGTGACATATGATAATGATGAAAACCTCATAATAGAAAAAGACGTCTTCGACTACAATGTATATATACAATGTATATACACCCTGAAGGTGGACGGAGTCAGGTCAATTTATATTTTATGAGCAATAGACATTGTTTTAAATTTTTATAAAGCTTCTGCTCGATATTTCCAAGGGACATTAGCTATTCGTCTAACATATTGAGTTTTTCTTTCTACTTTTCTATCTGGCTACAATTTTAAATGTACATTTCTGTATTTAAAATTTGTTATCTTAAAATTGCAATCGCATATAAATCTACATTAAAATATTACCTTATTTACTGCTTTTAAAGATTTCCGCACCAATCCAATGTCATCTAGTATTTAGTCGAGCCGTCTTTTCTTTGCATCTACCTGACTCCCTCCACCTTCAGTGATATATAGATTGTAATCGTAGATGTCTTTTTCTATTATGAGGTTTTCTTCATTATTATATGTCACTGCTATGGTTTCATTCTTATCAGCGTAAGTCAGCCCTGTGGCTGAAGGGAAATACTTTTTCAATGATTTAATACTAAGTTTAGCTTCGTCCACGAATGGTATTACCATTTTCTTCTGATTGTAGTAAATACGAATTTTACTTTTGTCTTTGTAGTCACCCTATAAAAATAAAAAATAACTAAATTATCTAACGCGTTACCTATCACATAATAAAAAATCTTAGCTATTTTCTTTATCGTAAACGTTATTCTAACCTAAAGTGATCTCTTATTATTATACAATATTTTTGTAAAAAATAAATATTAAAATTGATTATAATACTTATGTTGACATTGAAGGTCATCATCTTTACTACTACTAACGAAAATATCTATAAGAACCATCAATTTGCTTTTTTTCGGAAGCACAAAATAAAAGCGAATCAACGCACATGTACATGCGTGCGCTGCTCCTATTTCCGTTGTCGCGCTGAACATTCACGTCAGATGGCACTTAGGCGCTTCCGTAGGTATGTGTGTAAGCGCGCGAGCACGCGAGTGTGTGTGTCCATATTGATTCATAACATAAGTTGCATAAGTAAAGAATAAGCAGTAAAGCAACACTCTGACTACTTAGCAGGTGGAGAAAATATGTATGTCTTATAGTAAGTCTAAGTTCTTACTAATGTCAAGCTTACCTTACACTCGCCAGTCGCGAGTGTTCCTTGCTTTTCATAGAAACAATTGTGTTGGCATGTCTGCACATCATGTAAATGGCCATGGACAAAAATACGAGGTTCGCCTGAATCATGTAAAAGTTTGGAATTAGTCAAATATAAATATGAAGGCGGAGCTAAGGAGGACAAAACCAGTTTAAAAATTAAAAAACAAAACATGTTTTTGATCATACATAAATTTATTTAACAATGACAGAATTTTTCCCTTATTAAAGTAAGTTTTAAACATCTTAAAATTTATTCGACTCCTTATTGATCCATAGAAACATTTTATGCAGCTCATGTTATCATGTCGACACATTGCGAACAAGGTAAAAATTCTACTATTTCACTGGTAAATTGATGAGATTTGAAAAAAACTTAATTATTTAGTACGTTTTATTGAAAGAAGTATAAAAGTTACAAGCGAAAATTTCTATGTTATGGTGAAATTTATATGATTGCTAATAGACTTTTGTTGATCAGCATTCTCAGTAACCGTTTCCATGTTCAATCGTAAGAAGTTTTAAGTGAGTGCAGAGTGGAGCTATTTCAATATTTCAATGTTAACGTGGCACTGCCGCAACTAAACATAATCGCCAATGGTAACAAGTAAATGCATGATCAAATATAACGAATAATAATATATTTTTAACTAAATGTATCAAAACCAATTATAACATGTTTTAATTGCGTATCTAATTTTAATTATACATTATTTATAGCTATATCGGCTCGTTGCTGCGAGGGAATGAACATATCGGTATCGAATATATATATATATATATATATATATATATATATATATATATATATATATATATGGACAGAGCATGGCTAATGAAAAAGATCTACTATGAATAAGAAGGCCCCATACTTCAACAAAAAGGAAGACGTAGATGTTTATAGCATACTTTAATAATGAAATATTTCAATACTAATTAAAAAGTTTTCTGTTAAAAAAAAACTTTTCTTTTTTAGTTTTTAAAGTTTCTTTGTCCCCGTAATAAGTTTAAAAAAATACCAGTATGACGAGTATAACTGGACCGACGAAACTGAGTATGAAGTAATTATCAGTGCGAAGCCAACAGTAGCGGTCCGTACCGTAGCTAACAGGATCAATGATGCAGGAAATTGCGACCACAAGAAGTGGCGCGCCATAAGCCACAAGGTAGTACCAGCGAAGTCTCGATTTCTCAGCTTCAAACACCTCGATGAGCATGACGTACAACTGAAAGCCTGAGTTCGAAAATAGTAAGCGCTTTCTTTTACTCATCGTTTATACGATACACACATGGATACGCAAACATACACTAAGAGAAAGATATCATTAATGTTGAGATATTTTTAAATGTTAACACAATATATATATATATATATGAAGATAGGAGAGGGTATTAATCCCTCTCTGTGTATCGGGAGGTAATATACGCGGCTGAGCTACGTCAGCCGGGCGCAGCGTGGTGGACTTGGACAGGCGCCGGTGTCGGCGGCGCGCGCAAGGGGGCTCTAGACGATGCTTCTGCGCCACTGCTCTCGCTGTACTGGGGACGGTACCTTGCCGGCACCTAATCGACCTTACCGATGTTCCGTACAACACCGCGCAGGTTATACCTGGGCGGTTTTTACATTTACTTTCCCGTTGCCGATGTTCTTCGATGATGCTCTACGACTAGTTGCAGCTGTGAAACGAAGAAGGCGGTATTCAGGAAGAGGGGGCGGAGGATTACTCGCAAATAAATCACGCGACTCCAATATTTAAGTTAAAAGTAAGAAGGGGTTTATTAATGAATAAGCATATGATCGCGCTAAGAGGCGCGAAACCCGAACAAATAAACTGGCTGATTCCATTCAAATTCAGGTAGACTGTCACAGATCGAATTTTTTTTTCACCTAAAAACTATTGACTGTATTCTAAATTATATTTAAGAAGACCCGTTTCTCGGGATTTTACTTAAAAAAATTTTTTATTACTCCGTAGCTAAATCAATATTAGATGCAAAAATAAAGATTACAAAATTTAGAAAGTACGTCCATTTTTAACTCCTGTAATTTTGCCAATTTACAATCTTTTGAGATGGTTTTTTTTTTAAATGTGAAAATTTTCACTTTGATGATTAAGATTCATCTTACAGAGTTATTAATGAAAAACTGAAAAATGGCGATTTTTTTTAATTAACTATAATTTTTTTTCTCTGAAATTATAATATGTTTTTATACATTAAAAAAACTAAGTTTTCCAGTAGGTGAGACTATGCTATTTTTTAATTTTATTTAATTGAATTTTCAAAGTTTTAATCGATTGTTTCGATTTCTAAGCTACCAACTCAATTTATTTGAGTAAATAATTTCTAACCGTAAACAATTATTTACTCAAATAAATTAGATACATAAAACTCTTCAGTCAATAGTCATACAAAATACCAAGATTTTAGGACCAGTTTCATCAAAATATATGCAGTTCCTGGACCTGGAGTCGATGGCCGAGCCCAAAATTTTACATTAAGTAGAAAACAGCTTTAAAGATAAAATTACCAAAATACATCTTTATTTCTTCTGTAACTTCTTCTCTAGCCTGAAATAAAAAAAAATATTATTTTTAGCTTAAAATCTTTTATATTCGGAACAAATATTCTGATACCTCAGTACCCGATCCTTCAGGCTTGTTGGGAATTCAGCATAAATGCCAGACGCCGAGAGCGTTTCCCCTCCTCTGGCTATCTACTACACGTGCGAGAGAGCCGCACCACTCTCCACGCGTCTCTTTACCGCCCCTCCAACTACCAAGACAGGCCGACGGCATTTCGCAGCGCCGGCCAGCATCAGTACAAAGTAAAGCGTATTCATTTAATGAACCTCGCCCAGTCCACCGATCTACATTCATCATCCTTCACAAAACATTTGGTCTTTCGAGTCGGATCGTGGGAAGTTTTCAACCGCGACATGGCTACAACGAAGAAGAAAATTATTTCTATCTTCTACGTCTACTTGCGAGTGGCGTAGAGATAGTCAGCTTTCTTACAGGTACGCATCAAAGTGTTCGTGGTCGTGAGTGCCGTATAAGTCGCAAGTGCCCGCATGCCGACTTCGCGCGCTCGTTGCTATCTCTCTCTTTAGTCTCGCCGTCGCACGCTAGTAAGCCAATCTCTAAGGCTTCTTAGGGAAAATAGCACATTCAATTGCTATTTTCTCCATTTCTAAAAATGCCTTGGAGTGTACGTTTATACCGACTCCAAGTCGTAAAAGGAGCGTGCGCTGCTTAGCCAGCTCCAAATCACAAGAATGTACGTGAATACTGACTCTTGTGATAGTTCGTCAGCCATCTTGTTGTAGCCAAGAGCAACAAGTGGCAATCTACAACCCAGAGGAGCGTGCGTTGTAAAGCTAGCTCCAACCTGGGAGAGCGTGTAAAGCCCGCTCTAGAATCACCACGTGTACAGTGATCAATCGTTGCCGACAAGAGCAACTTGTCTACGGGTACGCACGAGCCAACACACGGACTACGCGCCTAGAGCCTACACGTTACGGGGTCTACACGCAGTCAAACAACGGATTACCCACGTGCAGCCTAAACGCTACGAGGCTCTCATCAGTCAAGTCAAGAGTTACCTGCGTGGTGTCGGCGTGCTACGGGGTCGTCACCCATCCAGTCACGGACTACCCACGTGGAGCCTGCTTGCTGCCGCTGTATCAAGCTGCGACGCGATCGCCAGGCATATAGCGAGCTATCCACGAGGGAAGGAGAGTCGTCTACGAGAAGACGACCATCAGGACGCATGACGTCCGAGAAATCGAATACGACATCGCCAAAAGGATTAGGAGGCAGACGTGTCCAACATTCGACACAGGGGGCGCACACCAACGGATTGGAACAGTACTCGGACGAGTCCATTTGCTTCGCTTCCACCGCCGATCCGATTGCGCTCGGATGTTTCGTCCTAATACTTGAACACACGTATCGTTCCAATTTTATTTAAATTAAATTTGTAACTGTCGTCTAGTCATTCTGGTCTCTTCATTCCATTACCGAGAATTTAATGATATCTACTTAATATTGAGATTAAGTAAACCTTGAGTGCATATAGCTTGAAATTAAAATTATTTAATTCTATAATTTAATTAGTTAAGTTGAGTTGAGTTTATTATAATTTAACTTGCGTCCTTGAAGCTAGTCTTGAGGCAACTTAATGCAATTTTTTGACTTAGCAAATACTTATGTTAATTGACCTTGCATTTTTATCGCTGCCTGCTGATACTTCATCGTGACTGCAAATTCGACTGCTGGCCCACATCTCGATGCATTCTTGATTCAGCTGCTGACTACGGTGCAGGCATAGCTGAATACAACGCCTGCAGTAACTTCTCTTCGAGCAGTCAACGCTGTGGATCATCAGCTGATTCACCGTGGGAACGTTAGCAGACGCACTCAACGCTGCATCTTCAAGCGCATATCTACGTTCATACTAGCATAAGTATTATAACCTAGGTTAAGGCTTAATTGTAATAACTCTCACTATTCGTATTCTGCTCTCGAGTTGGCAAGAATAGTTAACTCAATAACCAGGTTAAGCAGTCAAACTAGTTGCTAATCTAATTACTTTGATCTCAAAATGGAGGAATTACATCATAAGCAGATGTCGCTCCATGCTAAAATTGCAAATTCTTTTCAAATTTTCAAATCTAAGGGTAAAGATAACTTGACGAAAGGTTATGCAAAATCACGTCTAACCGGGCTTGAAGGAAATTATATGATTTTTTGGCTAAATTACGAGAAAATCCTGCTCATTAAGGATCTTGATAAAAAGCATGTCTATTTTACAACTAATCTCTGTGATCTGGTAGAGGATAGCTTCTATGTCCGCAGAGGAGATTTTACGATTTCTTAGAAACTTTTAAAACTAGAGATGCTGCTCAAGGCTCTTCTAACTCGAATGCTGCGCCAGTGCTTCCAAGCCCTGCTCAATCTACTTATGTTTCGTTTCAATCGTTGCCTAAAATAGATTTACCGAAATTATCAGGTAAATTCTCGGAATGGGAAAATTTTAGGGACGTTTTTCGCGCAGTCATACATCGTCGCGAGGAATTATCGTCTGTTATGAAATTGCATTATCTTCGCACTCACCTTACAGGTGATGCACTTCAGAAAATTAAATCTCTTCCCATTTCGGGTGATAATTATGAACGAGCCTGGACAGCTTTAATCGAATATTACGAAAATCTACGTCGTATTGTTAGCTCTCATATTTCAGAAATCTTCTCAGTCAAACCGATGAAGTCAGACACCTCGTCAGAAATTAAACGCATCTACAGGGAACCTTTTAACCCAATAGCTAGCCCAACATCCCTTAATAGATCGGCTTCTTTAGGAAGTGACCTAATGATACATTTTTCGCTTAAGCAGTTCGACTTAAATACACGTAAAGAATGGGAAAAGCACCTAGGTGATAGTGCGATCCACCCACAATGGAGGAACTTCAGGCCTTTCTTCGAAGTCAAACCCTCACTCTAGAGGCCATCGAAGCTGGCACTAAATCATCTTCAAATAATAACCTCAAAACTCAGGCAACTAATTCAAAGCCTCGTAAATCAGAGCATGACAATACTTATTTGGCTTATTCTCATCAAGCAGCACCTCAAAACGCGAAAAACAATCAAAAACGGAAATGTTTGCTACGTAATGAACTGCATTACGTAAATCGATATGACCAATTTCTCAATAAGACGATCCCTGAAGGGAAAGAATTTCTTAAGTCGGCTAATCTTTGTTCTAATTGTTTAGGGAAGCACCACATAAAGAATTTTCCACCCTCATATCGATGCTTTGTTTGCAAAGCTAAGCATCACCCTTAAGTACACGTTGATGGCTATTTGTATAATCAATCGAATAATTCATCAACGCCTGATCAAATAGCCCAGTTACAAACTCTTCAAATCCAAACTGTGGCAACGTTGTCGTTTCTAATGACATTGAATCTGCTCATCAAGCAGTCTCTCTAAATACTGGTGTTAGTACCAAAGGTACAAGTATGCTTTTGGCTACGGCTAGGGTCAACGCCGTTGGTCCCAATGGAACCAAAATTCAAGTGCGCACGTTGATTGATCCCGGTTCTCAAATTTCTCTTATTACACAAGCATTGTGTAATCAATTGTTATTAAATTGTAGAACCAGTCATACTCAAATCCAAGGGATAGAAGAAAAGACAGCTGCCGTGTCTTCTAAGGTTGCTTGCCTTTCTATACAACCACATCTCAATTCGACTTTCTCATTGGAAGTTGATGGCATTCTCTTGCAAAAACTGTCTTCTTATAAGCCCCCCGTTGTAGGTGGTAATTCTAACTTCGAATAATTAAGAGGGCTGCAGCTAGCAGACCCCATGTATGTCGAACCTTCACTCATCGATATTCTTCTCGGTGCTAGCGTTTACGCGCAAATCATTGAAAGCCAAATAGTTAAGGGCCAGTCTTCAGCCGATAGCACTAAGTTCTAAACTGGGTTGGCTCCTTACAGGCAATGTCTTCTCGTCACCCCCAGAAAGCAGGCCAGACTCTTTATCTCTTCATTGTTCACATGAATGTGCTAATGAAGCCAAACTTCTGAAGCACGTGCAAGATTTTTGAAGGGCGGAGGAAATAACAGTGAACAAAAAATCTTACTCGCCTGATGAACAAACATGCGAGAATTTTTATCAAAAAACCACTCGACAAGAAGAATCAGGACGATATATGGCCGAATCCATTTCAAATCAGGTGGACCGCGTATGCCTAAATCACCGATCATTTTGGAATGAAACTATTCATGTTATTCTCCAAAAATTATTTGACACGTATTTTTTTACTTTTTTGTTTTATCAAAATTTCATGCTTTCAGCGATACCGAAATATTCCGAGAAAATTCTTAGAAAAAAAAATTTCAATGTAATTTTCAAACGGCTACTGTTTCACCAGTTTTTTATGCTTTTAAGTGTGTAACACATAATTTTACTCAGTTCTGAGCCCTCTTTCACGTTCTCTATGTTATTTTAAAAAAAAATAAAAAATGCACGAGTTATGCACTTTTTACTGGAAAATGCACTTTTTAGAAAAATGCATTTTTCTGGAAAACCCCAATTTTTTTGCACAATTTTCTTATGTCGTGATAGAGGATCTAAATACCTATCTAGATGTATTTGTGAGATTCAGAACATTTGCGCTGGGATAGTGATCACTAATGAGATAACATAGAAACAAATTTTTCACGCTTAACGCTTATATATAGTCAATGATATTACAGTCAATATAGAGATGTTTATCTTTGTACGTACATATACATGTACGTGCGCCTACTTGTATGAGTTTATGTACTAGTACATTTGTCCGCTAGATGGATATGGTTTGACTTAACATTTACAAAGAAAAGTTCGGTTTCTGCTATATATCACACATCTCGTCCTATTTAAAACCATCATCTTTTGGAAAATTATTACATATTTACATCTTATCAACTCAACTACGATGTCTCAATATTACTCAACGGAGAGAATTAATTGTGCAGACTTTTTATACAAGCACAAAAAAAATCTGTTACAAATCTAGTTCCGTACGTTTCAAACAACTTGAGGAACTTGCACATCCATTGAAGCACCTCTATCCTAATTTACCTTTGACACCACCTACATATCTGTGTCAACATTGTTACAATCGTGCTTTAAAATTGGTGAGTAGAACTGACAATGAATTTATAACGGATAATGAAGTTACCGACAACGTAGTTGATAGAGATGAAGATTTTTTACCAAGTACTCGAGAACGCATCGAAGAATTTAATAATGAAATAAGTACATCTTTCTTAGGTTCTGTATCGCCTCTTAAGAGAAAAAATCTTATACGTGAAAAATCACTTGAAAATTACGTAAAAAAGAAGAAAAAAAATATACTTTCAACATTGTCTAATACCTTTGATGTGAAGTTGAACAATGTTTATGACATTTCTATAACAGCAAACGAATCAACTGTATGCAATTGTACAGAATGGATACAAAATCTTGGTTTAGCCTTGCAAAAGTGTTCTACGGTATCAGAAAAAATAAAAATTCTGACTTTCCTACCCTCATCCTTAACGAAAAATGAAATTTCATTCTTAGTTCCAGACATAACAATGTACATGATAGAAAGAGCGAAAAATCTTGCACAAGAAAAGGGAGTTTATTCCGAACTAGAAGCATACACAGGCCATTCAATTGATGAAAGGACCGAAAAAATTGTTATGGAATATTATATAAATGACGATTTTAATTGTTCAAGACAGTCCCAATAAGAGTGACGTTATTATCCTTAAAATAAATGATAAGAAAGAGAAGAAAGTTAAACGTTTGCTTACTCGAAGTCTGAAAGCAACGTATAAAGCATTTAGAAATGATTATCCCGAATTGAGAATTGGTAAATCGATGTTTCATAGTATGCGACCAAAATATGTCTTACTTTCTCCCATCAAAGAAGTTTCTCTCTGTGTCTATTGCGCAAATTATGATTTATTTCTTACGAGCTCAATTAATTTCAGAGGGAGTAACGTTACAGAGTTGGATGAAATTCGGTCACAAATCATAAACGCAACAATGTGTTCTGAGCCATCTGATTTATGCTATTTACAAGAATGTAAAATTTGTCCAGGCGGTAACGAAATTAATATTCATGTTTTAAAACTCCAAGATATAGAAGATACAGAAGAAGTTACATATGCTTTGTGGGATAATGGAAACTTGATTAAAAAAACACTGTCAATTTCTGCTTTTAAAGATGAACCTTCGTGTTGGACCATGAAGGTTAGTACTCACATGTATGTAAAAAATATACAACGCAAAGCTATAAAAACAGAAAGAGAAAATGCTAAAAAAGACCCACATCATTTAGTTCTTCAAATAGACTTCGCTGAAAACTGGGCTGTGATCATAATAAAGCCGTTCAAGGAAATCATTGGGTTAATGAACAAATTTCTATTTTCACAGCAGTGTCTTATCAAGGGGATTCGACACAAAGTTTCGCAGTCATAAGTGATGAAAACATGATTGAGAGTATGCTTTGCTAGCAGTACAAAAAATTATAAAATTCTTGAAAGAAAATTGTTCTGATTCAATTAAAAAAACCGTTGCCAATTCATTGGCCCGTAGCTTCCTCAACCGTAATTTGTTGATTCCTTTAATTAATTTTTAATAACAAAATTTATAATTTTTTAAAAAATTTATTGCATAATTATAATTAAATTCATTTATGAATATTAAAAATTGTTAATTTTTAAATTTATTTATTTATTTATTAGCACTGATAGGTGCCTACCAAATCGGAGCAGCCCTACGCACGAGGGCTCAGGTGCCGCACCTTTGGAGAGGTGCTTTGATAATTTGTCGCCGTATTGGGCTTAACCTAGAAGTGAACTTGATAAGGTAAATGCTTTATGGATTAGTTTGTCCCCATATTGGGAAATATAGCATTTATCTTTTCTTCATGACATCGATTAACCGCAAGAAGTAGAACTGGACTTGATAAGGACTTGTTAAATGCTTTCTGGATTCTTTATAAATTCTGCCGGGGTGAACCTTCCTATCTATTTAATGAATGTAGAGGTACATAAATCCATAAATCATTTACCTTATCAAGTCCAGTTCTACTTCTTGCGGTTAATCGATGTCATGAAAAAAAGATAAATGCTATATTTCCCAATATGGGGACAAACTAATCCATAATTTCATATGATATAATTTCCTATAATTTCCAATATGGCGACAAATTATCAAAGCACTAGAAAATCCCTTATATGTACGCACAACGCACGATGCACTGCACCGTGTAGGCGTGTATGCAGTACTGCGGGATTCGTGACTAACCCACAGCTTGTTGGACCCGGTCGGAATATATACTGCACTACACGCTACCCCGATCGAAGCGCCACCTACTCTTATACTCTTTTAATTATTCATCAATTTTGAATACTTAAACTCAAGAATTCTATCTTGAAAATTCAAACATATTATATTTTGACGCCAATACTATATACTTTTATAATATACTGATGATAACATCATTGGAGTTATGAGTTTTAAAAAAAAACACGTTTTTGTTTTTGATGATAACTAAAGAACCGTGATAGATAGAAAATTAATTTTTTTAGAAAATATAGGTATTTTAATTCTCTTTCGAATGCCACCCACCCCATTCAGATACATATAGCCGTTCTCGAGAAATTACGATTTTTGAAAAATGTCAAAAAATATTTAACCTCAAAAATCTCTGAAATTTATGGACCAATCATTTTGCCCAAAGAACTCAACCGAGAACTATAAAAAATCTACCTCTAAAAGGAATTTTGAAGCCATTAAGTCAATTTTACTCTAGTAATCGTTGGACATACAAAACTGATTTTTTTCATTTTTCAATTTTTTACTCAAAATCTAGCCTACAGAATGTATTCAAATTTTAACAGATTATAGCTATTTATATTCTGTATTATCATGATTTTTCTCAAAAAAATTGACCATTAAGTTTAGGAGTTATAAGCTTCTAAAAAACACGTTTTTATTAATAACAAAAGAACCGTGATAGCTAGAAACTTTTTTTTTTATTTTAGAAAATATAGGTATTTTAATTCTCTTTCGAACGCTACCCATCAGATTCGAATAACTCGATCCTATCATTAAAAAAAATCAAAAACTGTTTTGAGAAAATCGAAATTTGAAAAAAAAAAACAAAAATGCATCGCCCCAATCAAAAAACTGATTTTTGACCCGCCATCGCGAAAAAAAAACAAAAAACTGAGACCTGTACGGTCAAAATCGACCGAGTAGAAGCTGAGATTCAGGCGTACACACACACACACACACACACACACACACACACACACACACACACACACACACACACACACACACACACACACACACACACATACACACACACACACACACACACACACACACACACACACACACACAAACACACACACACACCCACACACACGCACGCACGCACGCACGCACACCAAAAAAATGTTCATGTCAATATCTTTTTTGTATTTCTAAATACAACCAATTTATAAATTATATTTAATAAAGTTATTATAATGAAAACTAATTAGAAAATGAAAAAAAATGAGTTTTGTATGTCCAACGATTACGGGAGTAAAATTGACTTAATCGCTTCAATATTTTTTGTAAAGATAGATTTTAGATATTTCTCGGTCGAGTTCTTTGAACAAAATGATTGGTCCAAAAATTTCAGAGATATTTGAGGGTAAAATTTTTGTTCCGCGGTGTTAGGAATCAAAATACATGGTTTTTGAAAAATGTCTATGTAGATGTGTGTCTGTGTGTGTGTATATACGCCTGGATCTCAGCTTCTACTCGGTCGATTTTGACAGGACAGGTATCATTTTTTTGTTTTTCTTTTTGTTTGTGTGATGGCGGGTCAAAAATCCGTTTTTTGATTGGGCAGATGCGTTTTTGTTCTTTTCAAATTTCCGATTTTCTCAAAATTGTTTTTTGATTTTTTTTTTAGTGATATAGGATCGAGTTATCTGAATCGGATGAGTAGCATTTGGAAGAAAATAAAAAATACCTATATTTCCTAAAAAAAAATTTTCTAGCTATCACGGTTCTTTTGTTATCAACAAAAACGTGTTTTTTAACTCCCAAACTAAACGGTCAATTTTTTTGAGAAAAATCATGATAATGCTGAATCGATTCTGTCAATTAGTTTTTAAGAAAAAAATAAAAAAATGTAAAAAATGAGTTTTGTATGAAGCACGTTTACTTTAATAAAATTGACTTAATCGCTTTGAAATTCCTTGTAGAGGTAGATTTTGGATAAATTTTTTGACCGGACAGGTATCATTTTTTTTGTTTTCTTTTTGTGTTATGGCGAGTCAAAAATACGTTTTTTGATTGGGCAGATGCGTTTTTGTTTTTTTTTTCGATTTTCTCAAAATTGTTATTTGATTTTTTTTCATGATAGGATCGAATTATCTGAATTTTTTTGCAAAAATTTATGACGTAATTATAATTAAATTCATTTATGAAGATTTAAAAGTATTAATTTATTAATTATTTATTTATTTATTTATTGATTTAGATCAACGGGCAAGAATGCCCTAGGTTTAACATAATACATACATGTGTAATATATAACATATAATATACTAGATACATTCAACACGCTTCGCGCGTATTATTTATCTATTGATTTTTATTGTTTTTGAGGTTATGAACATCATCATGTTAGTTTAATTTAAAAGTTTGAGTTTAAATTCTACGATAATAACGTAAGTTTGATAAATATAATAATGAAATTTCTCTTAAACTATTTTCATTATTCATCAATTTTGAATACTTAAACTCAAGAATTCTATCTTGAAAATTCAAACATATTATATTTTGACGCCAATACTATATACTTTTATAATATACTGATGATAACATCATTGGAGTTATGAGTTTTAAAAAAAAACACGTTTTTGTTTTTGATGATAACTAAAGAACCGTGATAGATAGAAAATTAATTTTTTTAGAAAATATAGGTATTTTAATTCTCTTTCGAATGCCACCCACCCCATTCAGATACATATAGCCGTTCTCGAGAAATTACGATTTTTGAAAAATGTCAAAAAATATTTAACCTCAAAAATCTCTGAAATTTATGGACCAATCATTTTGCCCAAAGAACTCAACCGAGAACTATAAAAAATCTACCTCTAAAAGGAATTTTGAAGCCATTAAGTCAATTTTACTCTAGTAATCGTTGGACATACAAAACTGATTTTTTTCATTTTTCAATTTTTTACTCAAAATCTAGCCTACAGAATGTATTCAAATTTTAACAGATTATAGCTATTTATATTCTGTATTATCATGATTTTTCTCAAAAAAATTGACCATTAAGTTTAGGAGTTATAAGCTTCTAAAAAAACACGTTTTTGTTAATAACAAAAGAACCGTGATAGCTAGAAACTTTTTTTTTATTTTAGAAAATATAGGTATTTTAATTCTCTTTCGAACGCTACCCATCAGATTCGAATAACTCGATCCTATCATTAAAAAAAATCAAAAACTGTTTTGAGAAAATCGAAATTTGAAAAAAAAAAACAAAAATGCATCGCCCCAATCAAAAAACTGATTTTTGACCCGCCATCGCGAAAAAAAAACAAAAAACTGAGACCTGTACGGTCAAAATCGACCGAGTAGAAGCTGAGATCCAGGCGTACACACACACACACACACACACACACACACACACACACACACACACACACACACACACACACACACACACACACACACACACACACACACACACACACACGCACCCACACACACGCACGCACGCACGCACGCACGCACACCAAAAAAATGTTCATGTCAATATCTTTTTTGTATTTCTAAATACAACCAATTTATAAATTATATTTAATAAAGTTATTATAATGAAAACTAATTAGAAAATGAAAAAAAATGAGTTTTGTATGTCCAACGATTACGGGAGTAAAATTGACTTAATCGCTTCAATATTTTTTGTAAAGATAGATTTTAGATATTTCTCGGTCGAGTTCTTTGAACAAAATGATTGGTCCAAAAATTTCAGAGATATTTGAGGGTAAAATTTTTGTTCCGCGGTGTTAGGAATCAAAATACATGGTTTTTGAAAAATGTCTATGTAGATGTGTGTCTGTGTGTGTGTATATACGCCTGGATCTCAGCTTCTACTCGGTCGATTTTGACCGGACAGGTATCATTTTTTTGTTTTTCTTTTTGTTTGTGTGATGGCGGGTCAAAAATCCGTTTTTTGATTGGGCAGATGCGTTTTTGTTCTTTTCAAATTTTCGATTTTCTCAAAATTGTTTTTTGATTTTTTTTTTAGTGATATAGGATCGAGTTATCTGAATCGGATGAGTAGCATTTGGAAGAAAATAAAAAATACCTATATTTCCTAAAAAAAAATTTTCTAGCTATCACGGTTCTTTTGTTATCAACAAAAACGTGTTTTTTAACTCCCAAACTAAACGGTCAATTTTTTTGAGAAAAATCATGATAATGCTGAATCGATTCTGTCAATTAGTTTTTAAGAAAAAAATAAAAATGTAAAAAATGAGTTTTGTATGAAGCACGTTTACTTTAATAAAATTGACTTAATCGCTTTGAAATTCCTTGTAGAGGTAGATTTTGGATAAATTTTTTGACCGGACAGGTATCATTTTTTTTGTTTTCTTTTTGTGTTATGGCGAGTCAAAAATACGTTTTTTGATTCGTTAGTTGCGTTTTTATTTTTTTTTCGATTTTCTCAAAATTGTTATTTGATTTTTTTTCATGATAGGATCGAATTATCTGAATTTTTTTGCAAAAATTTATGACGTAATTATAATTAAATTCATTTATGAAGATTTAAAAGTATTAATTTATTAATTATTTATTTATTTATTTATTGATTTAGATCAACGGGCAAGAATGCCCTAGGTTTAACATAATACATACATGTGTAATATATAACATATAATATACTAGCTACATTCAACACGCTTCGCGCGTATTATTTATCAATTGATTTTTATTGTTTTTGAGGTTATGAACATCATCATGTTAGTTTAATTTAAAAGTTTGAGTTTAAATTCTACGATAATAACGTAAGTTTGATAAATATAATAATGAAATTTCTCTTAAACTATTTTCATTATTCAGCAGTTTTGAATACTTAAACTCAAGAATTCAAACTTGAAAATTCAGACATTTTACAAGGAAAGGATACTTGTTGTCCGCCTCCGATTTTCATGAAGCTTCGCATATGAGTAGAGTGTCAAAAAATATTCGACATGTATTTTTTTTATCTGCAGAAAAACACATTTAAAGGGTGAAAACCACCC
Source organism: Torymus aiolomorphi (assembly GCA_036365515.1). NCBI lineage: Eukaryota > Metazoa > Arthropoda > Insecta > Hymenoptera > Torymidae > Torymus > Torymus aiolomorphi. The sequence goes on along the minus strand of CM070875.1, from coordinate 163,312,877 downwards.
TTAAAGTTCACCCCCAAAAACCGTTTTTTTTAATATCTCAAGATGGAATCGGAATTTTTTAATGAAACCAACACCTATTTGTTTCTTATGAAAAGTCGAGTTTTTCGGCACAGTTTTAATGCTGGGGGTTGCACCCCCCCCCCACACACACATACACACACACACACACACACACACACACACACACACGCACGCACGCACGCACACATCCATACAGACATTTTTCAAAAACCATGTATTTTGATTCCTAACACCTCGGAACACAATTATAACATGTTTTTACAACAACTCAAAATTCACTATCACAAAGCTTCCTCTAGGAGGAAGCAAAATTACCATCGTATCCGACGGCGTCGCTAGTCACTTTAAAAATCGCTTTCAATTAGATGAATTAAAACGAGCACCGTATGATATAAAATGCTTGTTCTCTGCTACTGGGAACGGCAAAGGAGCTGTAGATGATGAGGGTGGACTTATAAAGAATTATGCTACTTCGCATAATCTTCGAGAGCCCCTTGAAGAAGCTGTTCAAAACGCAAATGATTTTGCAATACATGTTCAAAAATATACTGATGTTATTAAAATGACACATTTACGAGATGTTGAAATAGAACAATTCAGAAAAGAAAAAAATATTGATTGGCTTACAACTCCAAAGTATCCTGGAATTCAAAAAACTCATATATGGGTTAAAAAAACATGTGATGATAAAGTACATTGTTTGACAGCAAAAACCGCTGATCGTCCGCTTACTGAATTAAGAACAATGAAGCAGAAAAACAAAGGTAGTAAAATAGGTATAAAAATAAAAAAAAGGTATAAAAATAAAATATCTAAAAGATGCAAATAAAAAATAAATACATACTTATGTGTACCTGTATATGACATACGCACAAAGATAAATACCTTTATATTGACTCTAATATCATTGACTATGTATGTGTTAAGCGTGAAAAACTTCAATATTGAAGGTATGACGCCATCCATTTTTTATGTTAAGTACTTGAAGACGATCTTTGGAGGCAAAAGTGAAAAGATCTTGGGTGTTTTTTAGCAACGTTTCGTTGGCTTAGTACGCCAACCTCATCAGGCCTTTATTCAAACACAGAAATAAATAAACATATACAATTATTTTCAACTATATAAAGACAATTAAACAACGACGCATGAATACAAAAATCAAAATTACCAAAAATAATAAACGTATATATCATACGTCGATCCGATGTTATTATCGACTGAAAACAATAACACATATGCTGTATTTATATGCACCGGACGATGTTTACATAAAGAGTTATATGGTATCAAGTTCCTTAATAATGGGAAAATACATTGTGCTTAGTCTTTGGATATCTTCCTTTTTGTTAATACTATTTTTATTGTTTTTTATATAGATCATTTCAGAAATCCGTCTTTTTTTGTAATTGCTTTCAAAATCTACGACAGATGTATTTTCCCAATCGAATTCATGTCTATTGTCTATTATATCGATGTGTACTGACAACAGACTCTTTATTTTTGTTTGTTTTGTGCTCATTAATGCGCGTGTATAACGATCTTTTGGTTTCTCCTATATAAGTAGTAGAGCAATTAAGACAATCAAATTTATACACCACATTCGTACGATCCCATTTTTTAGTTATATCTTCACCTAACCGAATGATCGAAGACAAACTTTTATTCAATAATGGGATTGTAAAAATGTTGTGAGATTTTAAAACCTTAGATAGACTATTAAAATCTTTATTAAACGGTAAAGACATTACACGGCGGACCGATCTCGCCATTATTTGCAGATATTGTAATGGATGATTTGGAGAAACATTGCTTACGAGAATTAGAACTACAGTATGACTGTACCCCTATTTTTTATTACACATATGTTGACGATACGCTTACTTGTGTCAAAAAACAACATATTGACGCAGTAATTAAAGTGTTTAATGCTTATGACAAAAATCTAAAATTTACTTATGAACTAGAAGATAATAACAAAATTAATTTTTTAGACATGACATTAATTAGAGGTGACAATACAATTTTAACAAATTGGTATCAAAAACCGACATCATCTGGACGTGTAATCAATTATTTCTCAAACCATCCAGCACAGCAAAAAAAGAATATTATCTTTAACTGAGTTGATAGGGCGTTTTTACTCTCGGATTCCAATTTTCACGTAGACAATAAAAAACTCATCAAGAAAATTTTACGTAATAATGATTATCCGATGTGTTTTATAGAAAAACATATTGAAATCAGATTAAAAAAACTTAAGTATGGCGATACACCTAATACAAACAAAAATCACTATGAAAAGTTACCAAAATTGTCTTTACCGTTTAATAAAGATTTTAATAGTCTAAGGTTTTAAAATCTTACAACATTTGTACAATCCCATTATTGAATAAAAGTTTGTCTTCGATCATTCGGTTAGGTAAAGATATAACTAAAAAATGGGATCGTAAGAATGTGGTCTATAAATTTGATTGTCTTAATTGCTCTGCTACTTATATACGAGAAACCAAAAGATCGTTATACACGCGCATTAATGAGCACAAAACAAACAAAAATAAAGAGTCTGTTGTCAGTACACATCGATTGGAAAATAGACATGAATTCGATTGGGAAAATACATCTGTCGTAGATTTTGAAAGCAATTACAAAAAAAGACGGATTTCCGAAATGATCTATATAAAAAACAATAAAAATAGCATTAACAAAAAGGGAGATATCCAAAGACTAAGCACAATGTATTTTCCCATTATTAACGAACTCGATACCATATAACTCTTTATTTATATGAAATGCCGATTTTGGCGATTATATAATTGACGAAATGTCGTTTTTGGCGAGTTTGTGACGCTTTTGACGAGCTCGTCATAACAGCAAAGATACCGGAGACCACTTTTGGCGAGTTTTATTAATAGTTCAGCCCCAGAGAGGGATATTATTTCTTTAGTCAAGCATAGGAGATTCTGGCTGAAAAAACTATAGCTCGCCAAAACGGTTCACTCATATATATATATATATATATATAAACATCATCCCGTGTATATAAATACAGCATATGTGTTATTGTTTTCAGTCGATAATAACATCGGATCGACGTATGATATATACGTTTATTATTTTTGGTAATTTTGATTTTTGTATTCATGCGTCGTTGTTTAATTGTCTTTATATAGTTGAAAATAATTGTATATGTTAATTTATTTCTGTGTTTGAATAAAGGCCTGATGAGGTTGGCGTACTAAGCCAACGAAACGTTGCTAAAAAACACCCAAGTTCTTTTCACTTTTGCCTCCAAAGATCGTCTTCAAGTACTTAACCTGAAAAATTTGTTTCTGTGTTATTTCATTAATGATCACTATCCCAGTGCAAATGTTCTGAATCTCACAAATACATCTAGGTAGGTATTTAGGTCCTCTATCACAATATACGAACATTGTGCAAAAAAAATTGGGGTTTTCGAGAAAAATGCATTTTTCTAAAAAGTGCATTTTTTAGTAAAAAGTGCATAATTCGTGCATTTTTTATTATTTTTTTTAAATAACATAGAGAACGTGAAAGAGGGCTCAAAACTGGGTAAAATTATCTGTGACACGCTTAAAAGCATAAGAAACTGGTGAAACAGTAGCCGTTTGAAAATTACATTGAAAAATTTTTTTTCTAAGTAAGAATTTTCTCGGAATTTTTCGGTATCGCTGAACGCATGAAATTTTGATAAAAAAAAAAAATAAAAAAATACGTGTCAAATAATTTTTGGAGAAGAACATGAATAGTTTCATTCCAAAATGATCGGTGACATAGGCATACGCGGACCACCTGATTTGAGATGGATTCGGTCATATAGTAAGTCTTCCTTGGAAAAATCGAGAAAATCTGAGTTCTGCTCATCTCCAAAACTCTGATTCTGCCGCATTACGCGCACTCAATCGTCTTGAAGCAAACTTCGCTAAGGACGAAAAATTGAAAATAGCTTATTGAGAATTCATAAAACAGTACATTGACTTAGGTCATATGTCCCTCTCTTCGAATTTTGATTCATTATCTAACAAATCTCAAGCCTTCTTACAACATTATGGTGTGTGGAAGGAAACTAGTATGACAACCAAATTCCGTACTGTGTTTAATGGCTCAAGTAAATCTAAATCAGGAGTTTCGGTCAATGGTCTTCTACACGTTGGACCTAATCTTCTTCAAAATCCCGTCTCTTTGATCTATGCCTGGCGTAGGTATAAGGTTGCTCTTTCAGCTCACGTGGAAAAAATGTTCAGACAAATTGGTGTCGAATAATTTGATCAACCCTTTCAGTCGATTTTATGGCGGTTTAATAAGAGTGAACCCATCCAAATTTATCTATTGACTGCAGTGACGTATAGTTTGGCCTGTTCGCCTTTTCTAGCCATACGCACACTTCTGAAATTAGTCGAAGACTATGGCAAAGCTTGTCCAATCGCAGCTGAAGCTGTTCGATCTGAAATGTACTCAAATAATGTGCTTTCTGGCGCACATTCGTTAGAAGAAGCTTTGAAGAAACAAGATAAGTTAATTCAAGTCTTTAAACAAGGTCATCTCAATCTACGAAAGTGGATTTCAAATAATGCTGAAATTCTCTCTTATTTACCCTCGAATATGTTAGCAGCAGATTCCATTACTTTACTTGCCTCAGAAACATCTGTACCAATTTTAGGTATAGATTGGCAACCTAACACAGACTATTTTAGTTTTCACATAGAAGATACTCCTTTTGACTTGCTATTTACCAAACGTTCTGTTCTTTCAAGAATTGCTCATATCTTCGATCTTATGGGATGGTTGGCTCCGATTGTAATAACCGCAAAGATTATTATGCAATCTCTGTGGATTATTAAGGTTAGTTGGGATGAAGAACTTCCTCTCGACATCTCTAATCGCTGGCAGACTTGATTGCAATATCTTCACTCTATTGGTCTGATTAAGATCTTCCGCTGGCGTGGATACGCACCACAATGCGAGATTCTTGAAATCCACGGATTCGCAAATGCATCTAAATTTGCATATGGTGCAGTAATCTACCTGCAATTAATTCAAACCCAAGAAGTTCTAGTTACACTTCAAGTGGCCAAAACGCGAGTAGCTCCACTTAAAGCGCTAAGTATCCCTCGCTTAGAACTTTGCGCTGCGTTGCTACTTGCTCGACTGACTCACACTTTCATCGAATTATTCCCACTAAAGGTTGACAGTATTCATCTATGGTCAGATTCTGCGGATGGGCTCTTCTGGTTAAAGGACCACCCATCTAGATGGAACGTGTTCGTAACCAACAGATGTTCAGAGATTCACACTCTGCTACACGATGCTTTTTGGCATCACGTGCGATCTAACGATAACCGCGCTGATGTCATATCACGAGGTATTGAGCCCTCAAAATTAGCTTCGCATGGGTTATGGTGGAGAGGCCCCTCTTGGCTATCAGATAATCATGGTCGAAGGCTCACGATGAGTATAATTTTGCTTTAAATAGTTGAGGACGATCTTTGGAGGCAAAATGAAATGATCTTATTTCTTTTTTGGCAACGTTTCGTTGGCTTAGTACGCCAACCTCATCAGGCCTTTATCAGATGTTATTCTCCTAAAAAATGGGATCGTACCGATGTGGTGTACAAACTTGATTGCCTAAATTGTTCTGCTACATACATAGGAGAAACTAAAAGATCGTTACACACACGCATTAATGAACATAAAATAAACAAAAATAAAGAGTCTGTTGTCAGTACACATCGATTAGAAAACAAACATGAGTTCGATTGGGAAAATACATCCATCTTAGATTTTGAAAGCAATTACAAAAAAAGACTGATTTCGGAAATGATCTATATAAAAAGCAATCAAAATAGTATTAATAAAAAGGAAGATATCCAAAGACTAAGTACAATGTATTTTCCTATTATTAACGAACTTGATGCTGTATAACTCTTTATGTAAACATCGTCCAGCGTATATAAATACAGTGTACGTGTTATTGTTTTCAGTCGAGAATAACATCTGATCGACGTAGGATATATACGGTTATAATTTCGGTAATTTTGATTTTGTATTTATACTTTGTCGTTTAATTGTCTTTAAAAAAAAAGTTTTATATGTTAATTTATTTCTGTGTTTTGAATAAAGGCCTGATGAGGTTGGCGTACTAAGCCAACGAAACGTTGCCAAAAAAGAAATAAGATCATTTGAGGACGATCTTTGGAAGCAAAATGAAATCATTTTGCTTCCAAAGATCGTCCTCAACTATTTAATACAAAAATGAATGGCGTTATACCTTCAACATTATAATTTTGCTGTGAATAGCCTTAATCTAAAATCTAGTCACAGTCTAGTCACTAATCAAGACAAATCAAATTCTGTCGAGAATACTCCAGAAATTTGGAGTCTTATTAATAAATATTTGCCATTAAATAAGTTTCATCGTACTGCTTTAGATTCATCTACAGAATCTGCACGAAAACTGACCGCGAAGCAACATCAAGTTCCGTCGATAGTTTTCGTAGTGTTCTTCAATCCCTATTATGCCATCACACTCCGTATTCTAAGGAGATAAGTGCCAGTGAGATTGAGAACACCAGACTGTCTGATATATCTAGTTCAAACTGCGTATTTTAAACTTGAACTCCAACAGTTAAAGAGAAAAGGTAAACTTTCAACGAAAAGTACTCTTTTACCGTTAAACCCATGATACAAAATCATTTGCTCAGGGTGGGCAGTCGCTTCTCTTATTCCCTTCTTGAAGAAGATGCTAAACATCTTCTTATTCTACCTGCTGGTTGTCATTTTACTACATTGATAATTCAGGATGCTCCTCAACGTACTCTTCATGGTGGCGTTCAGCTAACGCTTGCCACACTCAGACGTCAGTATTGGATAGTGAAAGGTCCAGCTGAAGTCAAGAAGGTTATAAGCATGTACCACTTGCTCTCGTTATGCTGCTGGAGTGCCTTCACAATTAATGTGCGAGTTACCCAAGGCTCGCGTTCGCCACTCTTCACCTTTCGAACGCTCAGGTGTCGATTACGCCGGTCCTATTCATCTTCGTGTCATTAAAACTAGAGGGAAGGGCACGATGAAAGGTTATATAGCTATATTTATCTGTATGGCTACTAGAGCCGTCCACATAGAAGTAGTAGAGGATTATTCTAGTGAAGCGTTCATCGCTGCTTTTCATCGATTCACAGCTCGTAGAGGCCATTGTAAAGAGTAATACTCTGACCAAGGTACAAACTTCGTTGGTGCAGATGCTCAATTAAGACAGATGAGCGTCGCTTCTTCTTCTTTTTCATCGCATATTGTTAAGTCTCTCGCTCACGAAGGAACTTCTTGGATGTTTAATTCCCCCAGTACACCTCATTTTGGAGGCATTTGGGAAGCCGCAGTTAAATCGGCTAAGAATCACTTAAGCCGCATCATAGGAGATCAAGTTCTCACATTCTCGGAGCTTGCTACTCTTATGTGCCGAATTGAAGCGTGCCTAAACTCGAGACCTTTAACTGCACTCACTGATGATTCATCTGACATTAATTTCCTGTCACCTTCACATTTTCTCATTCAGCGTTCATCCTTTCTAGTACCGGAAGAAGATGTCACCAACGTCCCACCAGAAAAACGCTGGCTTCTGATCAGTCAGCTGGCTCAACACGTCTGGCGAAGATGGTCGACGCACTATCTGACTTCGCTGCAGCCCCGCCACAAAAGGAGACAACAGCATCCCCTAGTCATCGTGGGTGATCTCGTGCTCATTCGAAATGAGCTTACGCCTCCAGCCAAGTGGCCCCTTGCTCGTGTCACCGCCATCCATCCAGGAAGTGATGCTATCACTCGCGTGGTCGATCTGCGCACGGCTACCACAGCTCTTCGCCGCCCCATCGCCAAAGTCGTACGTCTCCACCCTGCTGAATGAGGTCTGTTCGCCAATTCGACGAAGGTGGGCGGAATGTTGGGAATTCAGCATAAATGCCAGACGCCGAGAGCATCCCTCCTCTGGCTATCTACTACATGAGCGAGACAGCTGCGCCACTCGGCGCTCTCCACGCGTCTCTTTATCGCCCCTCCAACTACCAAGATACCCCGACGGCACTTCGCAGCGCTGGCCGGCGTCAGTACATGCGCAAGAGCAGGAGAGACAGCAGAGGACTGACTGCGCAACGGACACGCTAAATAAACTACATCATTTCTCTAAACGAAAGCGTATTCATTTAATGAACCTCGCCCAGTCCACCGATCCACATTCATCATCCTTCACAAAACATTTGCTGTAAGCTATGAGCACACGTAGCAGTAACAACCATAGCCACATCAGACAGTCAAGCATTGTTTAGTGGTCGAACACAAGGTTCCCTTGGTGCTTTTGTATCTACATGCATTTAATAAACTTTTTCACACATATTTGGTAATTACATACTGAGGTAAATGGTAGAAAGTGTTGAGAAATCCAAAATCCTTAATTCATGTTTCAAAGCCAGTATCACCATAGTCAAATGCTTAAAAAAAAATGTTTATAGCAGCAACACTCCTATTGATCTTCTTTTGCATAACAATTTTAGCTTAAAAACTCTACTTCCATAAATTTTCAAGTATTTTACATTAGGCCTTTTCCAAAAAATATCTCATAAGGAGTTTTATTTTCTTGTGTATTGGCTATTGTACGATTTTTCAAATAAGCGACCGTTTTCATAATTTCAGGCCAATACCTTAAATTTATTTTTGCCTCTCTCGCTAAACATCTGCCTATGTCCATTGCAGATCTATTACATGTCTCCGCTACCCCATTTAATTCATGAATGTATGGTGGAAGTGGCAATAACTATATTTCTTTAGGTTTTATACAGTTGTAAATTTCGCGATTTAAGTATTCTTTTCCATTGTCATAACGTAATTTCTTTACTCTTTTATTGAATTTATTTTCAACCAAATTGGCAAATTCTATAAAATAACTCACTGTTTCTGCTTTGCTTTTGATGCGAAAAGTTCTAGTACACTTACTATAATCACCAACGAATGTCAAAGAATATTTTTCTCCACCTTAACCTGTTGTGTTATGTGGTCCATTCAAATCCGTATGGATCAATTCTAAAATTTCCGTAGTCTTGGTTCTGTTATTTTCAAACGGAACATTAGCCATTTTCCTTTGAATACAATGCATAAAATTTGTAAATTTCATACTGTTGTTTTCTAATTTGTCTGGTAAACCTTCAATTAATTTTTCATTAACCAATTTGTTTAAATATTGAAAATTTACATTAGGGAGCATCCATAAACCGCGTGGGGGGGGGTGGAAGGGTACGCTAAGCTATGGGGGGAGGGGGGGTCTAAACTCAAAGGTTATGTAGTTTTTTCTCTCCTATAAAGTCAAATTTAGCAAAGGACTCGAAAAGCCCGCGCCCCGCTATGATCACGATGTCCTGCAGGTCACGCGCGCCGTTGCTACGCGGGTGTCGTTTTGTCCTCTCCCGCCCCCGCCTGCCGCAGTGTTTTTGTTTTGAAGACAAAGGTCAGTGTGGCGAGTAAGAAAGCGGGCATGCATGTGCGTGCAACCATCCTATAAAACATTGTGCAATATTTGTAGTTAATATTAATACCTAGATTGATATTCTAATAAAATAAAGTAAGTAAAGTACATAAAAACGAATAGTAAATGTCATATAATAAACTTTTTGAAGCATATCGCGATTGTTACTCGCGTGACTTTTCAAAACAAGAAGTGCAAACTGACGTTAAACGGATATGGAAGAAGTTGAAGGAGGATAAAGAAAAAACCAGAAAAATGCAGCTTTACTTAGCTTTTCTACTCGGATGGTAAGGTTTTATGATAAATAAATATGTGCGCATGTATCTCATTTAAGAATATAGGGAAATAGATTTAATTACATTTACATATTTTATATAAGAATAAAATAATAAGAATTTTTTTAATCGTTATTTTCGGAAATATGGAAGCCTTCGAGTAACGGTTATACTTCCGAAAGTTCGTCCGCTTGCTACAAAAAAAAAAAAAAGAAAACAATTGCATGCTATAGCAATTCATAGTAGGGGCAATTGCCAAATTATTAAGCAACGCGCAAAAAGACTTTTTGTCAAACGACATACGGAGCTACTTTGCGATCTCGATACTGTAGAACCGATAGTAGAGTGGTTCGACGAAGAAGATATTGAAATTGATTCAGTTGATATGAAAATTTCTGAACTTCAATTTGACGATAGTATTCCAATTATAGAAAACGACTTACATGACTGGTTAGTCTCGCCATTTGTGAGTTTAGATAATTTTATATAATAAACGTTATATAATATGTGTTAAAAATCAAACAGGGTTTTTTCAAATAAACCACTCGCAAATCGAACAGTAACAACGTTTTTTAAAAACTCCAGTACAGCTCTCTCTCTCTCTCTCTCTCTCTCTCTCTCTCTCTCTCTCTCTCTCTCTCTCTCTCTCTCTCTCTTACAACCGTTTATGACGGAGGACGACAGTCGAGTGCTGCTCCCGCTCGCTCTCAGAATACGCTTACCTATTCTTATGTAAGGTGGCGCTACTATCTCTCTTATTCTATCTCTCTCATATTAATACTCATATTCTAACACGCCTCCTTACATTTATATTTCTCACAATTACAATATTTTCAAATCAAATCTAATAGGCTCCTTAACTTTTCAAATCTAACTCTGCCAAGTGCTTTAGTTAATACATCAGCTAAATTCTTTTCTGAACTTATTTTTACAACATCAATCAAACCCTTTTCATAATTCTCATTTACAAAAAGTGATAGTGTACTTCAATGTACTTTGATTGCTTAGTAAAATTTCCGAATTTCGCTATACTCACAGCGCCAGAATTATCTTCATACATATTAATGGGTTCCTTAATTTCTACCTTAAAGCTACTTAACAAATCTTATCAACAGAATTTCACTCACTGGTTCAGACAGTGCAACATATTTTGCAGCTGCCGAAGACTTCATTACGCTTCCTTGTTTTCTTGATTTCCAATGAATCACATATCCATATAATCTTACAATAGAATCAGTCGTTGATTTCCTATCTACACAATCACCTGTCCAGTCTGCATCAACATAACATTCAAGAACATCTGCTGTATCATTATTCTCATATCTTAATTTCAAATCTTTAGTTAAATACAGGTACTTTAAAACCCTTAAAGCGTATTTATAATGTGATTCATTGTAACAACTCTGAAAACTGCTCAAGTAATTAATACTATAACTCACATCTAATCTTGTTCCTGAACTAATATACAAAAGTGCTTCTATCAAATTCCTATATTTTATTTTCTCATTTGATTCTCCCGTAGGGTCTAACTTTAAATTCTGTTCCGTTGGCGTTTCATATAACTTTGCCTGTTCAATCTGATATTTTCTAGCTAATGATTCTATATACTTTTCCTGATCCAGTGACATCTCATTTTTCTTTTCATCATACTCTATATTAATACCTAAATACAAACTTACTTTTCCTAAATCATTCATCTGAAATCTTTCCTTTAATCTATTTTTAATAAATTTTAATAAGTGAATCTAACGGCTATTCAGGGCGAAAGATAATAGATAAGGAAGATAACTAACTTATCAATCACTTTTTTCTATATATGTGTTTAAATACATATTTAAATTTTTAGAAGCTATTTGACAATAAATAGCAGTCAAAGAATTCTGCACAATATTATAATAATTAAAGTGCAGTCAAGAATTTTTAAAAGATATGGAAAGGGAAGTTAAACGTGTAAGATAAAAAATGAGAACGAAAAAATAACGGCCCAGGCCGGGGTCGAACCGACAATCTTCTACTTACCGGGCAGCTACGCTACCATTTACGCTCCTGGGCTGACAATCCTTTCCAGACTCTAACCGCTACTTAATCGTTCTCAATTTTTATTTATTTATTGATTCTAATGACAGACTTGTTATAAGTTAAGAAAATTTGAAGCTAATGGCCAAGCTGTCAATGTAAACTCTAAGATATTATTTTTTCCCTAATATTCTCAGTCCCGAGCATGTATATATCCACAATATATCACTATCTAAATGTTTCGTCAACTCTCGGAGAATTTTTTTGTAAGAGAAAAGAGTTTTAAATGAAAATTACAAGTTTTGGAAAATCAAATGCTTTTACTTTAAACGATATCTTATTAAAATGTAGAAATATAGAAAAGTGTTTCGCCCTCGGCACTGTCTGTTGGGCTCGTCAGGAGGACGCAGACAGGCCTTGCCTCGACACACGTGATAAAATTTTTTAGAAATCGTATCACAAAAATCTTAGTGACACTGGAGTATCTTATATATTCTAAATGCAAAATTTTTGTTACAATTTGACAGGCTCCATCTATTGGGAAAATAGATAAAGTTCTATCGGACCGCTGTAATTAGGCCAAAGCGGTTTAATTATATTTATTTATTGATTCTAATGACAGACTTGTTATAAGTTAAGAAAATTTGAAGCTAATGGCCAAGCTGTCAATGTAAACTCTAAGATATTATTTTTTCCCTAATATTCTCAGTCCCGAGCATGTATATATCCACAATATATCACTATCTAAATGTTTCGTCAACTCTCGGAGAATTTTTTTGTAAGAGAAAAAATTCTCAATTTTTATTTCCCAAATCCCCCCCGTCTGCATTATTTTCAGCCGAAGCAGACAATATTATTTTATCAATTGAAGGAAACGCCCGACGATTTATGTTAATTTAATAAGTGAATCCAACGGCTATTCAGGGCGAAAGATAATAGATAAGGAAGGTAACTAACTTATCAATCACTTTCTTTCGATATATGTGTTTAAATACATATTTAAATTTTTAGAAGCTATTTGACACAATAAATAGCAGTCAAAGAATTATGCACAATATTATAATAATTAAAGTGCAGTCAAGAATTTTTAAAGCATATGGAAAGGGAAGGTAAACGTATAAGATAAACTAGGGGGCTGCGCCCCCCAGCGTGCCTTCGGCTCGCCATTCCCCCGCGTCCACACACACCTGCTCCTCGCTTCGCTCGTCGCCCCCCCTCCCTATGTAAAAACTTCGTTTTTACATAATAGGCACGACCGCAATCCTCAGAAGAACCTTATACTTTTATTATTGCAAAAATTGTAATACTTTATTTATCGTTTTTATCATTTAAAATAAACATAAATACATCTGCAGTAGAATTTAAATAATAGTTATCCATTTGCTTTTACAAATTTATTTCTTCTTTTTTGTAGAAGGTTTGCGTTTTAATTCTGCATGTATAAAAATATTTAGATAACTTTTTAAATAGCCTATGATGTATATAAATTTATTAAGTATTAATTGATATGATTAAAGCGCGCATGGGAATATTGAATATAAATACCATGATTGCAGTTATATTTAAAATTAAAAACATAGTTTTCATAATTTCTATTATAATTATAATAATTTGTTTTTTATTTTTATTTATGAAAATGTAATATGAAAACAAAATTTTGTTTTAATCTTATCCATAAGGTGGAGACTGGCCGCTCACGAACTCACGGGTGTTCCTAACTACATATACCTATACAATCTCAATTACAGAAAATACTTGCGCACATATGCATATATACACTAATACCGCGAAAAGAAGAAAAACAGAAGGAGAATGCTCAATACTGATGCATTCGGTAACGACAATCTGGCTTGGCCCTGCGACCTGCTTGCATGAATATACTTATACTGCAGCAGTCGGAACGGCTACGCTAGGTACCTCGGCTCACGGTCGTACACACTTTCCGGACCTATGTGACCGTGCCTCACTGCCTCGGCTAGGCTGCGTTCGCACACCAAGAACAGTGGAAAAACACATGCGACTCGCGCAACCGCGAGCGCTCCCTGTATGTATAAGATATATATATATATATATATATATATATATATATATATATATATATATATATATATATATATATGATCGCGCGCGCTTTCTGCTACTGGTGAGTAGTGCCGCGTGCCATGGCGCACATGTGTCCATGGTGTATGTTGTCAACAATCGAATCGTCTGGCTCCCGGCGCACAGTGGGCTAAAACCCGATTTTTTCTTTCAAAATAAAATAACTCCACACAGAAGCCACCGATTTGGATGATTTTTGTTTCTACTTATAGCAAATTAAATGTAGATTAGAGGAAAAATAAAGAAAATTGTTAAATAAATTTTTATAACCACCAAATTCAACAAGAAATATAGGTATTTTTCTAAATGTTGCAGAAAACCGTATTTAAGTTTTAGAAAAATGATTCTTTTTGGGATAAATGTTGCCTCCTCTGTACATCCATGCATAATATATAACCTCTATACCTGTGAACCATAACCTAACAACTTGAAGATGAATACTTCGCCGCTAAGTCAGGTTAATACGATAATCTGTAATGCACTATAACTTTGTAAAGTATTTATGACAAAATAAGTGATCTGTAACATTACAAACTTTTAATGACCATAACCTAAACCTTTTTAGAGATTAGCTTATTATTTTGATTTAGAAAAAAAGTAATTCCACACAGAAACCACCGATTCGGATGATTTTTGTTAGTACTTATAGCTAATTAAATGTAGATTAGGGGAAAAGTGAATAGTATTGTCAAATCAATTATTATAACCTCCAAACTCTACAAGAAACATAGGTATTTTTCAAAATTTTGTAGGAAACCGTATTTAAGTTTCAGAAAAATGTTTCCTTTTGGGAAAAATATTGCCTCCTGAGTTCATCCATGTATAATATATAACCCCTACACCTGTGAACCATAACCTAAACACCTTGCAGATGAATACTTCGCCACAAAGTCAGGTTAATATGATAATCTATAATGCACTAGGACTTTGTAAGTTAGTTATGAAAAATTAAGTGCTCTGTAATATTCAAAACTTTTAATGATCATATCCCAATACTTTTTACCGATTAGCTTATTAATTCGATATAGAAAAAAGTTATTCCAGACACAAACCACCAATTCGGATGATTTTTGTTTGTACTTATAGCTAATTGAATCTAGATTAGGGGAAAAATAAAGAGTATTGTCAAATCAATTATTATAACCTCCAAACTCTACAAGAAACATAGGTATTTTTCTAAATGTTGCAGAAAACCGTATTTAAGTTTTAGAAAAATGATTCTTTTTGGGATAAATGTTGCCCCCTCTGTACATCCATGCATAATATATAACCTCTATACCTGTGAACCATAACCTAACAACTTGAAGATGAATACTTCGCCGCTAAGTCAGGTTAATACGATAATCTGTAATGCACTATAACTTTGTAAAGTATTTATGACAAAATAAGTGATCTGTAACATTACAAACTTTTAATGACCATAACCTAAACCTTTTTAGAGATTAGCTTATTATTTTGATTTAGAAAAAAAGTAATTCCACACAGAAACCACCGATTCGGATGATTTTTGTTTGTACTTATAGCTAATTAAATGTACATTAGGGGAAAAGTGAATAGTATTGTCAAATCAATTATTATAACCTCCAAACTCTACAAGAAACATAGGTATTTTTCAAAATTTTGTAGGAAACCGTATTTAAGTTTCAGAAAAATGTTTCCTTTTGGGAAAAATATTGCCTCCTGAGTTCATCCATGTATAATATATAACCCCTACACCTGTGAACCATAACCTAAACACCTTGCAGATGAATACTTCGCCACAAAGTCAGGTTAATATGATAATCTATAATGCACTAGGACTTTGTAAGTTAGTTATGAAAAATTAAGTGCTCTGTAATATTAAAAACTTTTAATGATCATATCCCAATACTTTTTACCGATTAGCTTATTAATTCGATATATAAAAAAGTTATTCCAGACACAAACCACCAATTCGGATGATTTTTGTTTGTACTTATAGCTAATTGAATGTAGATTAGGGGAAAAATAAAGAGTATTGACAAATCAATTATTATAACCTCCAAACTCTACAAGAAATATAGGTATTTTTCAAAATTTTATAGGAAACTGTATTTAAGTTTTAGAAAAATGATTCTTTTTTGAAAAAATGTTGCCCCCTGAGTTCCTCCATGTATAATATATAACCCCTACACCTTTGAACCATAACCTAACAACTACGTTGAATACTTCGCCGCAAAGACATGTTAATATGATAATCTATAAAGCACTATGACTTTGTAAGTTACTTATGAAAAATTAAGTGATCTGTAATATTAAAAACTTTTAATGATCATATCCCAATACTTTTTACCGATTAGCTTATTAATTCGATTTAGAAAAAAGTTATTCCAGACAGGAACCACCGATTCGGATGATTTTTGCTTTTACTTACAGCTAATTGAATGTAGATTAGGGGAAAAATAAAGAGTATTGTCAAATCAATTATTATAACCCCCAAACTCTATAAGAAAACGTATTTATCAAAATTTTGTAGGAAACCGTATTTAAGTTTTAGAAAAATGATTCATTTTAGGAATAATGTTGCCTCCTGCGTTCATCTATGTATAATATATAACCTCTACACCTAAGAAACATAACCTAACAGCTCTACATGGAATACTTCGCCGCAAAGACATGTTAATATGATAATCTGTCATGCACTATGACTTCGTGAGGTAGTTATGAAAAATTAAGTGATCTGTAATATTAAAAACTTTTAATGATCATATCCTAATACTTTTTACCGATTAGCTTATTATTTCGATTTAGAAAAAAAGTTATTCTAGACAGGAACCACTGATTCGGATGATTTTTGTTTGTACTTACAGCTAATTGAATGTGGATTAGGGGAAAAATAATGAGTATTGTCAAATTAATTATTATAACCTCCAAACTCTACAAGAAACATACGTATTTATTAAAATTTGGTAGGAAACCGTATTTAAGTTTTAGAAAAATGATTCTTTTTAGGAATAATGTTGCCTCCTGCGTTCATCTATGTATAATATATAATCTCTACACCTATGAAACATAACCTAACAACTTGAAGATGAATACTTCGCCGCAAAGTGAGGTTAATACGATAATCTGTAATGCACTATAACTTTGTAAGGTAGTTATGACAAAATAAGTGATCTGTAATATTAAAAAGTATTAATGACCATAACCTATAACTTTTTATAGATTAGCTTATCATTTTGATTTAGAAAAAAATTAATTCCACACAGAAATCACCGATTCGGATGATTTTTTTTTTACTTATAGCTAATTGAATGTAGATTAGAGGAAAAATAAAGACTATTGTCAAATCAATTATTATAACCTCGAAGCTCAATATAGTAGATATTGAGTTCTCACCTATTATATGTCAAAGTTAACGGCCTGTATCGTATAACCTTTTTTACTTTTGTTCAAAGACAGACCAATCTGAACGCTAAATATCTCCGATAATCCAAACTATATACCTTCAAAATCATAATACACAAACAGGTAAACTTTACATCTTCAATCTTCTTCAATCTCCTTCATCTTCAGCTTGGAACTTCAGGTCAAGCTTAAAGTTAATTAGCTCATAACCATTAAAGTTACTCAAAAAGTAAATACTTAAATCTCAATGCCTTATGGCTTCAATTCATTTATATACCATTGGGCTAAGATTGATATACTTTTTAAATGTATACATTATATTTTTTTTAGAGACCACTGGTATTGTTATAACATGAAGTATTCTATGCCATTCGGATAATGCGATGGAGTAAATGCTATCATTCTTTTTATATGAGTGTATCTTGAAAATGTTTATAATTAGTAAATATTTGAACTCATAAATATGTAAAAAATATATGATAATGTGTACCAAACATTTATTTAATTTTTAGCTAGATACACTTTCGTCACTTTCACTGTCTTAAGTTCCCACATCTTCATCTCGACCACTTTCATTTCCTTCGTCTTCAGGTTCACTCGTTTCAGTTTCTTTATCTTCCACATTTACTCTGGAATAAAGTCTCATATTAAAAATTTTCGTCGAAATAAAAATTACTTTGTACTTTATGTGCCTTTGTAACTATATTGTGATTTATTTTCCATTTTTGTATACGATAATAAAATTAAATGTCAAGTGCCTATATTGAATAAGCCCAACTCATTTTTTTAAATGTAGGTATAGGTATTTAGCAGTATATAGTTTTTTCAAGCGCATATATAAATGTTATCAATATATTTATAATTACCCTGGTGGAAATCAATTCCATTATTTGCATAATCATAGCTAGTTTCACCAACAATCGTAAAAATTATACACTTTTCTTGGCCATTTCTATTCATCAATGAAACAATTTTTCCGCTCATGTTCACCATTTAATAGGCAGAATATCAGAATAAGTTTTTCACAAATTTACATTAACTTATTAATGAGTATTTTAAAGATATCAAATTTGGCCAGTTTTTTTAGTTAGAATATAACTAGTAAGAGGCTATAGCTATTTTTTAATATTTGGTTTTAAATACATAATCAAATTATAGAGAAAAGGACCACCCAGCAACCTTTTTGTTTTTGGTTCCCGGCCAATTCTTTTGAAAATTTAGTATTTTTGTACTGTTTGACCTTCCGATCAAATGTGTCAATAGGATCTAGATCTGCAAATCAATACATAATGGTTGTGGGGGTGGGTCCTTTTTAGTAAAAACATTTTGAGGTTACCTTGTCTCCGTTAAATAAATAATTGGACCAGAAAAATCGTTTCATGACTACCCAGAACTTTCCGGCTATTTTTTATAGAGAAAATTTCCACCAGGCTTTTTGTAGTATGAGTAAATTTACCCAATTTTTGGCATAATAAAATAACAAAATAAATGAAGCGATTTACTATTACATAAATATAGACTGTTCCCTCATTAACTTCCCAGCAACAAAAAAAAAAAAAAATGAATTACCTTCTCTCGAGAATAATATAAACGAATTAATTCCTTTCTTGTAGAATTTACTTTTTAGTACTTATTATCATTCAGTCTCGAATAAAGCTACGTTAATTTTATATTTACTCAATGATATCTTTTTACTTACACTTCGTTTATGTACTCTAACATATCCAAAGTAATCTTGTTTTTCTTTCGTCTTTGTATTCTGTTCTTAATTGTAATTAAGGAAATTTTTGGGTCACTCATATATACAGCTCGGTTAAATACATCTAAAATACGGTTTTTTCTGCTGTTCTGTCTAGCATGCAAAACCATATTTCTTCTATAGTACTTGTGGGCTGCTTCAAGGGCATCTTCCGCATAATAAGCTATAGGTAAAGGGAAGCGACTCGATATCTCACAGCCATGCCTAAGAAATTTGTGCATTTTTGGGTTCATGCGAGCCCAGGGGTATAAACTATAATGCATATCATATGTTTCTCAACAAAACTTCTCTGTTTTTTTAAACTTTAATTCTTTTTTGCACTTAAATAACTGCAATAATAAAGCAATATCGGCTACAAATAGTTTATCTAATCCTAAAGATTGTGCAAATTTTTGTGGATTGCTAAAACATTTTCGTGCTAAATTTCCAGTGTTTGTGGTACCGTGACCTTGTACAATTTGGTCTACTCTTACTCCAAATTGAGCAAGAAGTATTTTTTGTACAGCAGTTTTTTGTTCATTGTATTCTTCTGAAAACGTAGTTATAATTTAACATGAAATATGAAATACTAATCATTTTTTTCAATCAGGAAGAGTAATAGATTACATTGAAATTTTTATGAACTAGAGACTCGAGACGCGGATTGCACGTTCTTGTTGTTATATTTTCTCAATTTTTACTTTTGAGGTTAGGAATTCATGCATATGTAGAGATCGCGCGCAAAAACGAACAGCCACCCAGAGGGTCTGAGTTAGATCTCTTATTCGTTGGCCGAACGATAGCTGGAGGCACTAATGTAAGATTAATAAGAGAACGAATATAGAAGGATTACCATCTCTTTTTTAAAGTACGATTTATGAAATTACTACTTTTAATAGATACAGTTATTTTGGAGAGAGAAAAAATAGCAGCTTGTAAATTGCTTATGTAACAATTTTTGTTTAATTTTATTAAACATATGTTATAATGTAGGTGGATGTTTAATATTAAGCCAAAATTTTGTTTTAATCTATTTTTATTTTCACTATACTCTCTCTTTACGTATTCAATTACAAATTTAATATTAAAATTTGAGTCTATATTTATAGAGGTTGTAGGAGCAAGCATACCAAGCTGTATTTCTCATTATTTATTTAAAAAGTAGTTCATATCATCAAAAATAATATTGATAATAATACATTTTTATATAGGAAATCATTAAACTCAGAACATTAGTTAATCCAAGAATCACACAATTTTTTAAATCGAAATCTGAGGTGGTCTACGAAAGAAAGGAAGGCACGCAGTCGTACAACCGTAAGCGAGACGATTATTTAAAAAGTTTCTATACTCAAATAGTCGGAGGACGTAAGGTCAACGTAGAAGAACAAGGTACACTGACGTGAAATACTAAGCAAGTTGATTATTAGAAAGTCTTAAACCCAAATAGCAGGGAGAAATGATTTCCACGCACAATTATTTAAAAAAGTCTCAAATCCAAATAGCTGGAGGCACTAATGTAAGTTTATGTTACAAAGGGAGTTACATAGACATTCGACAGTTAGCGAGTCAATTATAATTCTTAAACCCAAATAGCCAGAAGACGCGAGGCTCACGTAGAAGAGGAAGGCACGCAGACGTGCGACTGTCTGAGAGACGATTATTTAAAAAATCTTTATACCAAAATACTCAGAGGACGCAAGGTCCACGTGAAATTGGAGTTACGCAGACGTGCGACATGACAGTAAGCGAATCAATCATTTAAAAAAGTCTCAAACCCAAATAGTAAGGGGAAGCGAGGTCTACAAAAAAATGTGAGTTTTTGCAGATGTGCGACAGTAAGGGAGTATATTTAAAAAAGTCTCGAACCCAAATAGCAGGAGGAGGCGTGATCCACGCAAAAAAGGAAGTTACACGTACTGTAATTCGTACTGCGACAGTAAGTGAGGCGATTATTTCAGAAGTGTCAAATATAACTGGCCATGGGCGCGATGTCTATGTAAAAAAGGGAATTACATAGACGTGCAACAGTAAGCAAGTCAATTATTTCAAAAATTCAACCCAAATAGCAAAGAGACGCAAGGTCAACACAAAATAAAAGGGCGTTATGCATACGTGCAGCAATAAGTGAGTCAGTCATTCAACAAAGTCACAAACCCAATTGAAGGGCCGGATGCAATAAGGGGGTTAGCGCTCGAAAACCCGTAAAAGTATTGTCCAAGTGACTAAAATTTCAATGTAGCCAAATTAATTTTTAAAAAATATCACCTTGTAGGGAATGAAAAGAAGTATTTTTACCTAGAAGGAATTTTTTTTATTCGACTTTCTTTTTAATATAAAAATTAAAAACTGAAAATTTTGTTCATCTATTTTTAATAGCTTTCAAAAACATTAATCGTCCAAACTTGGTCAAATATGATCGAAATATTTTGAAATTTGACAGGGACGTGCAGAATACTCCAGCGTTGCCTATGGGATTGATAAAAGGATGTAAATCAATAATTGTTAATAATTATTTAATTGCAAATATATTGCGATCGGTAATTATGTTTTCTTAACTTTAACGGAAAAAAGTATCGAGGGAAGTTGAAGCTAGGAAAAACTTCCAGCGAGACATTTGTTCCTTAATAGTCTAATAAGTTTCTGTCAAAGTTTCAAATTGATTTAATAATAAATGACTTAAATAGAGCGTTATTAATAAAGACGCGCGCTAGCAACATCGGCGGCACGGCGTGAGCTAAGCCTGTGTTTACATGTTTTTGCACTGATGTATCACGTTTATAAAAATTAACGAATTATTATGTAACGATATTATGTTTTATATAACGTAAAACGCACTGTACATATAATTACATTTTGTTAGTATGTTAATAAATAAATTTGTATTTTAAAATTATAAGTCAACGCACTGTACATATAAATTACATTTTGTTAGTATGTTAATAAATAAATTTGTACTTTAAAATTTAATATGTTCATTAATACTATCATAAGGATACACACACGTACACTCATACACACACACACATACACACACACACACACACACACACACACACATACACACACACACACATACACACACACACACACACACACAATAACGTAATAATTCTTTAATTTTTATAAACGTGATACGCCACTGCGAAAACGTGTGCGACGCAGTCTGAGCTCACGCCGCGCCGCGCCGCCGATGTTGCTAGCGCGCGTCTTTATTAATAACGCTCTATTTAAGTCATTTATTATTAAATCAATTTGAAACTTTGACAGAAACTTATTAGACTATTAAGGAACAAATGTCTCGCTGGAAGTTTTTCCTAGCTTCAACTTCCCTCGATACTTTTTTCCGTTAAAGTTAAGAAAACGTAATTACCGATCGCAATATATTTGCAATTAAATAATTATTAACAATTATCGATTTACATCCTTTTATCAATCCCATAGACAACGCTGGAGTATTCTGCACGTCCCTGTCAAATTTCAAAATATTTCGATCATATTTGACCAAGTTTGGACGATTAATGTTTTTGAAAGCTATTAAAAATAGATGAACAAAATTTTCAGTTTTTAATTTTTCTATTAAAAAGAAAGTCGAATAAAAAAAATTCCTTCTAGGTAAAAATACTTCTTTTCATTCCCTACAAGGTGATATTTTTTAAAAATTAATTTGGCTACATTGAAATTTTAGTCACTTGGACAATACTTTTACGGGTTTTCGAGCGCTAACCCCCTTATTGCATCCGGCCCTTCAATTAATCGGAGAACGCAAGGTCTACGAAAAAATATAAGCTGGTCAATTATTTTGAAAAGGTTTTAAACCTTTGAAAAGGTTTTAAACTAAGTAACTGTAATGAGTTACTTTTTTTAAGTAACTTCTCGAACACTTCAACGTATTTAGTTTATATGATCAAATTCAATTTTCAAAGTTACAAAAGGTAGAAAATATCAATCAATCCTCATAGCCCCAACATCCCCTTAATTTAAAATATTAACTAACGTACCTTTCCGTGGTTCAGTAACATCCCACTCTTTGATTGTTAATCTATAAGCCAAATGCAAAAGATGTTCAAATGTTTTGATTTCAACATGTAATAATCCTAATCCATACTGCAAATTTTCCTCTTTAGGAGTGAATGGATCTTGTAGCTTAAACTTGTACGTGGTTCGTAAACACATAGGGCATTTGCAAGTCGCCCTATTCCCTGTGATTGTATTTACACATTTTCCATCAAACATGGTTTTAGACACTTGAAATTTTACGGTCACTTTTTTATTATTTAACATCTGAAACTTGTGGGTGGTAAGCGAATTTATCTCATTAGTTAAACGCTGAAATTCCCGAATAGTTGCTGTTTCATCTTCTTTTTCAAGGGCGATTCGCAACGGTCGACAAAACCGAACACTTTGTGGTGTGGGATTAATTCAGCTATATTCTTCAGCACTTGATATAAGAATATATTAATTTAATATTTTACTGTATTATATGTCCAATATGTAATGTTAAAATATTTTTTGATTTAGTGTGCGTAAACTATCAATTTATGCTCCTTAAATTAAATATCGTTCGGTAAATTTACTATTAAAATCTTCATAGAAATAAATAATACTTTACATTTTGTTAAATATTTATCACCAACATGCTTTGGGGTGCAGATGTTTAGATTCAAAGCTGAGCTTGCCTATGTATAAAGTTCTGTATTTTATATAGTTGATTTTATCACGTAAGGGCAAAAAGCTTTAGCCACAGAGGTCTTTATCAATTTAAGTATTACTTTAAAGTATAAAGGAACAGTAAAAGTAACACTTGACTTCAGTGTTATAATTTTAATTTTAAGTGTGTACTCTTAACTGATGAGTATCATCTCCAAAATTTGAGTGTATACTCTTTATAATAGAGCGTGTATACCCAAATTTGAGTGTATAATCCTTACAGTCGAACTTCCACACTCAAATTTGGATGTAAACCCCCAAAAAGTGATTTTTTTCCGTAAGATACCTTATAGACAGATAAGCCTCTGAGCTGTGAATTCTTATACGCATAGTTTTTATACAAGTATGTCAACTCAAGCCAGGTTTTATAATTTTAATCTGATCTACAGATTACCAAAACAAAAATAGGACATTGATTTTAGTTTTGTTGTTTAAAAATTAATGTTACCTTAACTTAATCAATAAGATACTTGTTACAAACGAAGTTTGTTGAGCAAGCAGGCTGTCATTTTCAGGATTTTCACACCTTTGGTGCGAATTCATGTGTCCAGACGAGCTATCAAAACCTGATGTAAGCAGCAAGGTGACATCATTTAAGGCTTCTGGTCTCCAATCAGTAGCTACAGTTTCACATAACCTTTCTACGGTTTTGTTGAGCATGATTTGCAGAGGTACTCTAACTTCCACTTCTGTCGCATAAACTCGTGTAGGTAAACATTCAACCATTTCACTTCTAATTAGAAAAACAATATTACTTTATTTTACACGTTAAATAATTAGTTTGAATAGAAATTGATTATCGTTACGCAAACTAACACAAAAATAGCACTATTACCCTATTGGTCTTGAATTTTAAACAAACTTTCACCTAGCGTTTGTCAAAAAATTTAAAGTAACGTTCATTATTTCGTCGGCTGGGAGGAAAAAGGTGCCATCTCGTTATTTTGCCAAGAAAAGTGTCAACTCGTTATTTAGGTAAGAAAAGTGCCATCTCGTTATTTTGCTAAGAAAAGTGCCAATTTCGCTAAGAAAACTACCAACTCAGCGGAGCACTTTTCTTAGTGTAATAAAGAGTTAGCACTTTTCCTAACGAAATAACGAGATGGCACTTATCTTACCGAAATAACGTGTTGGCACTTTTCTTAGCAAAATAACGAGATGACACTTTTCTTCCCGAAATAACGAGTTAGCACTTTTCTTGGCAAAATAACGAGATGGCACTATTTTCCTCCCAGCGGACGATTTATACTCATATAGCTTTACTTTCAAAACGAGAAAGCTTTTAAACTCTTGCGCATTATATTTACAATGTAATTGAAACTTAATTATACTTTAACATTGAAATATTTCAACATTTTTGTAACCTTTTTTACTGTCACAAAGCTTTTTGTATAAAAAAGGTCGTTAATACATCGCAATTTTCAAATAATATTCACTATACTGTCCAGTAAAATAAAGTAGCAAATTCAGCTCCACGAATTATTATATTGAATACAATATATCATGGAATTATAAATTTTTCATGGAATATATCATGGAATTTCAAATTCTACAATATATCATGGAATTATAAATCTTTCTATCGAAATATAAAAAAAAAATTATTACCTAATTAACTCATAACGTGGATAGATCTTGGATTTCTTTGAATGAGTATCGGTTACTAAAGCTTTATACCGATTCTTGCTATAGTCATTTTCCATATAGAAAGCTAAGGCTGATTCATTCGAGTGCCCTGATGAAAAATGTAATTAGAATTTATCAATCATTTCAAAATGGAGTAAGAAGGTTCTATTAGTAAACATTCACTATTCGAAAGTAGTGCTCTTATTTCTTGTTTTATTGCTATATGCATACTTCTTAACTAAAGTGGCATCAATTAACGTACAGTAAACATATTGCTTTATCTAATAATTAATCAAAATTCTTCAACAAAAGATAATTTGGTTAATTTTTTGAGATTACATATATTATTTTTGTTTCAATGTATTTTTAATAATTTAGAGGTAGTGAAAAATAATTATAAAAGCCAATTATTTTTTATTATAATTTCATTTTAAAGCACAACCATTCTCAACAGATTCTAAATTGTGATTGCCGATGGATATGAAGTCGCGAATTTAGTAAGAACTTATATTAGTTAAAGAAAAACTAAAACTTTGATTTTAGACTAGGATTATTTTATTAATTGCCTTAATTTTTTTGATTAAGGTTTCTTTTTCTATAGGACTTACTTAGTTCATCATCAGTTTGGGTTTGATCTTCATAAGCAATGTGATTGTTTCCATCAATACTTTGTCTCTTTGATTTTAGAGTCAGTTTCAGAGCTAATTCTAGTAAATTTATATCATGATTTGCGAATTCAGCAACTTCATGGGCTCTTCTATAAATTGTGCTTTGACATCCTAATATATCGGTAGTATATATATATATATATATATATATATATATATATATATATATATATATATATATATATATATATATATATATATATATATATATATATATATATATATATATATATATATATATATATATATATATATATATATATATATATATATATATATATATATATATATATATATATATATATATATATATATATATATATATATATATATATATATATATATAGTATATATATATATATATATATATATATATATATATATATATATTAAATTGCAGGACATTGCAATTATTGGTTTCATTTATGATGACATTATTTTTTACCGGGATCAGAATCCGTTGTCACTATTCGTTTTCTTCCTCCGTTAAAACTGCTACGAGTTTTCTTTTCGGCCGACCTCTTTGAATATTTTCACTTTTTCTCTTTTTTGTTTTGGGTTTGAACATGCTATAGTTAAATGCATATTTTTATTTTAAATGATATATTATTTACTGTAGAAGGTGAGAGGGAGGGGTGATACAACAATTGAAGGAAAATCCATTTTAAAAAGTGTATATATATTGATGTTAACCAAACTTTGCTATTTATAAAGATCGGGTTTTGCTACAATATCAATCAAAAATAATTATGAAACACTATTTTATTTACGAAAACATTAATTTCTTACACGTATGACATCGGATAATATAAAATCGGATAATTATCGAATAATAAAAATTAATTCTTGATTCTTCAAACCCTAGGTGTACGATATCCCGGTCAAAAATATCCAGCTAGGAAATCCAGATGGATTCCCTAGCTGGATCCAGATAGATTTCCTAGCTGGATCGGGTGGATTCACGTAGATTTCAATGGATTTTTAGCTGGATTTCTACTCTGGTCCATGTTGCGTAGATTTCCTACTTAATTTTTACTGAAAATGGGTAAGAAATCCACGCAACATGGATAAGAGTAGGAATCCAGCTAAAAATCCATCGAAATCTACGTGAATCCACCCGATCCTGCTAGAAATCCACCTGGAATCCAGCTGGAAATCCATCTGGATTTCCTAGCTGGATATTTTTGATCGGTTACTACTCGCCCTAAATATGCCACTTTACAAAAATAAATAATAACTAAATATAATCCTCAGAAGTATTATTTGACATATTTATATTTTGTATATAGCATTTGCCTCTAAAAATAAAAAAAATTATCTTCTTAATTATATAAAAAATATTTTTGAGAGTATTTATATAACAACAATCGAATAACTAAAATAAAGATGCAACCCTTTTTTAAAACTTGCCGTTGATTAATTTTAAACACCTCGGTAATTGTTGAATACATCCACGCATTAAGGAGGGTCTTTCGCAAAATCCAACCAAATATTTTCAAATGAAATTTAAATACGTGATAAATAATGATTATTCCAATCTTTCTGCATAATTTTAATGTACCTTGATGAAGAATAAATTGAGCACGACATTAATAAAAATTGAGTTTTCAGGTTACATTGCTACATAGCCTTGTGGGATAGCACGATTTTTGTATGTTTGCATAATTTTTATACTTCCAGCCTATTTTAGCCAATAAGAAAACGCATATGTATTCAAGCAACCACCAGAAAAATGAAACAATGAAAAATATATGGGCCAACGAACGACCAGAAAAAAGAAACAATGAAAAAATATTTGGCCAAGTTATTTAATATTAGTCACGAAAATTTAAACAAAATGCGTGACATACTGATTTTAAATTTCATCAAATTTGTGAATTGATTGTGTAAGCAAATTTTATATATTTTTTACCTATAAAATCTATTGTTTCATTATTAATTTTGACTATAGATTACTTTGCAAGCAATAATATTAATATTATGGGCTAAAAATATTGGAGGCCCAAGGAAGTACTCGTAAAATATGCTCCTTAGCGAAATACCCCCCTTAAGATATACGTTATATGACATTTTACCTGCACTGGCATCTTTGACCCTGTACTCTACATTATTTGCATCACCTATTTATTTATGATTTAATTATTATTCTATAACATATTCAAATAATTAACCCATAATGTAATTCGAATCAGGCTAAAACAATAGTCTGGCATTAACCTCAACTTATCTTAACGATGCAATGTTTGATGGACACGAATCAAATTATACTAAACTAAAGTATTTTCTTTTTTCTTCGTGTTTTGAAAATCTGTGCATTTGGCTGTTGTTGATGCGGTTGCTGTGATATGATTATACCTATTTAACATAATTGTTTATACGGTTGCTATGCTATAATTTGATTATTTATTGTACTGCAGATAATAAGATACTTATAGATTATAGGTATAGTTAATAATTATATTCCAAATTGATAGTATAATTTTTAAATTTTATATTTTACAGAATATTGCTTTATTTCTGTAAGACAACATAAATGCTAATTTCGACTCGAATTAGTATATATACATACTTGTCTTATCTTATAATTTAGATAAAATTATATTTAATAACTCATTAAGAAATTTATAAAGTAATAAAGAAATTCTACGCTTATTTATGCTTATTAGTTAACCGAGTATTCATTTTTTCGAACCGAATTTGCAAAAATTATATATAAAAATTTAATGTTAATATAATTTACGGCTTAAGTATTTCATTAGGGTGTACATTAGAACTTTTCCTTTAAATGATAACAATACAAACCAGGAACACTGGACAGTCTAAAATTTGTATTAAGCAATCCGATACATGTAGTTAAAAATACTTACCTCAGATAACCGATGCAATATATAGTACAAACGAAAAATAAACGTTCATTTATTTATTCTCTTATTGTATTATAAATGTTATTAAATGTATACGTAACTATATATAAACAAAAGAGAAAAAATCGAGTCGAGTTACCTGGGGTAACAAATATAAAAAATCAAAGCCTGTGGATGATTTAGCTTCAAGCCAAGCTAGGCTATTGAGTTTAAAGCTTTATTCTATTTATATAAAAGAGTTTTGAGGCTATCGGATATTTTCCTTTCAACCTGGTATTTCAATCTACAAGGTTCATAAGATTACAGATTATTTCGATTCAAGCTCTGCCTGTCCATTGTATGAGTAATTTCAAATTATAAGATAATTCAATTTAA
The DNA here is from genome assembly GCA_036365515.1 of Torymus aiolomorphi. Lineage (NCBI taxonomy): Eukaryota > Metazoa > Arthropoda > Insecta > Hymenoptera > Torymidae > Torymus > Torymus aiolomorphi. The sequence goes on along the minus strand of CM070875.1, from coordinate 163,283,592 downwards.
GCTTTTTTTTGCTTCCTCCTAGAGAAAGCTTTGTGATAGTGATTTTTTGAGTTGTTGTAAAAACATGTTATAATTGTTTTCTGAGGTGTATTGGCGCCCAAATATAATATGTTTGAATTTTCAAGAATGAATTCTTGAGTTTAAGTATTCAAAACTGACGAATAATTAAAATAATATAAGAAAAATTTCTTTTTTTTCATTTATCCAACTTCCATTATTATCGTAAAATTTGAAGACAAAAATTTTCATCGCAAACTTCGCTTGGCTGCTCTGAGAGAGACACAAATGCAGGTATAGTAGAGCGTCTACAACCTGCTACCCAGCCTCAGGATTTCGATTTTTGGTCGAGCAAAATAGACAAAACATCACTAAAGCGGTACGGGACCTTGATAAGCTTACGTCCGTCGCACCCAACTGTTTTTTCTTCTAAAGAATCTCTCTGATTGGGCTCAAACTCTCGTCTTGTATCTATCGCACCGAGATAGAGTTAGAGAATCAGGCCCCGAGAGGGGGTTCCGAAACCAAAAACCAGACGCTGGGTGGCACGTTGTAGACGTACTCTACACATAGCAGGCCTTTGAGGTCCGCATGGCAGTTTGAGGCCGTGTGCTATCATTCAACAGCTGACGGTTTCTAGACTCTGGTTAAATTTCCATTCTAGTTCCTCTATAACTATAGAGTATCTATAACTATAGATACTTACATCATGCACTGACAGAAAAACAAAACTATGAAAAATTTGTATGTTGTCTGGTAAACTGACAATAACTGACCATGTACTATAAACCCAAACTTTTAATTTTTCAATAATAAATTTAATTATAATAATGTAATAAATTGTTGCAAAAATAATAAATTTTGTTATTAAAAATGAATTAAAGGGATCATCAAATTAATTTTCAGGAAGCTACGGGCCAATGAATTGGCAGCGGTTTTTTTAATATGAATGAGCCCGAAGGTTATACTGCATTTAGCTTCACCAAAGATTGTATATATCGAATTGTTTACAAATCACTAATCCAGTGATAATTATATTCAAAAGATATACTGAATAAAGTATTAATCTGTCATTGCGGCGAAGTATTTTACTTATAGTTGTAAGGTTAAAACTGGAAACCGGATGCCGGAAAAAAAAGACTAAAATTCTGAAAGGAAAACGGACATAAAAAAATTCAGTTGTCTATATCTTTTAAACAAGATAATCTTATTAAATAAAATCTTTTGATTTGAGTAGAGCAATGAAATAGCTTTCGATTAAGAGTAATATGTTATATAGTTAAAACTAACGTAATAGGTATATAGGCGCATTGAATTTCTCACACACCAATTTCAATGTATATGTAGTGCGGGTCGTTCCTTCAGGCTTCTTCTATACTTGCCTTCGGAGCGCGCCCGCGCTTCTTGATGTTCACAGGTCTAATGGTAATATATTATATATGGACGAACTCAGAAGTAAACATTTTTACCACTAAGAATCATTTTTCTAAAACATAAATACAGTTTTCAACCAAATTTAGAAAAATTTAGAAAAATGTTTCTCGTACAGTTTGGAGGTTATAAAAATTGATTTGACAATACTCTTCATTTTTCCCCTAATCTACATTCAATTAGATGTAAGTACAAACAAAAATCATCCGAATCGGTGGTTTCTGTCTAGAGTAACTTTTTTTCTAAATCCAAATAATAAGCTAATCGGTAAAAAGTTTTAGGTTATGGTCATTAAAAGTTTTTAATGTTACAGATCACTTATTTTGTCATAAATACCTTGCAAAGTCATAGTGCATTACAGATTATCGTATTAACCTGACTTTGCGGCGAAGTATTCCACGTAGAGTTGTTAGGTTATGTTTCTTAGGTGTAGAGGTTATATATTATACATAGATGAACGCAGGAGGCAACATTATTCCCAAAATGAATCATTTTTCTAAAACTTAAATACGGTTTCCTATAAAATTTTGATAAATACGTATGTTTCTTGTAAAGTTTGGAGGTTATAAAAATTGATTTGACAATACTCTTCATTTTTCCCCTAATCTATATTCAATTAGCTGTAAGTAAAAACAAAAATCATCCGAATCGGTGGTTCCTGTCTGGAATAACTTTTTTCTAAATCGAATTAATAAGCTAATCGGTAAAAAGTATCGGGATATGATCATGAAAAGTTTTTAATATTACAGATCACTTAATTTTTTATAACTAACTTACAAAGTCATAGTGCATTATAGATTATCATATTAACATGTCTTTGCGGCGAAGTATTCAACGTAGTTGTTAGGTTATGTACAAAGGTGTAGGGGTTATACATGGAGGAACTCAGGGGGCAACATTTTTTCAAAAAAGAATCATTTTTCTAAAACTTAAATACGGTTTCCTATAAAATTTTGAAAAATACCTATGTTTCTTGTAGAGTTTGGAGGTTATAATAATTGATTTGACAATACTCTTTATTTTTCCCCTAATCTACATTCAATTAGCTATAAGTACAAACAAAAATCATCCGAATCGGTGGTTTCTGTGTGGAATTACTTTTTTTCTAAATAAAAATAATAAGCTAATTTGTAAAATGGTTTAGGTTATGGTCATTATAAGTTTTTAATGTTACAGATCACTTATTTTGTCATAAATACCTTACAAAGTCATAGTTCATTACAGATTATCGTATTAACCTGACTTTGCGGCGAAGTATTCATCTGCAAGGTGTTTAGGTTATGGTTCACAGGTGTAGGGGTTATATATTATACATGGATGAACTCAGGAGGCAACATATTTCCCAAAAAGAAACATTTTTCTGAAACTTAAATACGGTTTCCTACAAAATTTTGAAAAATACCTATGTTTCTTGTTGAATTTGGAGGTTATAAAAATTTATTTAACAATTTTCTTTATTTTTCCTCGAATCTACATTTAATTTGCTATAAGTAGAAACAAAAATCATCCAAATTGGTGGCTTCTGTGTGGAGTTATTTTATTTTGAAAAAAAAAATCGGGTTTTAGCCCACTGTGCGGCGTCCCCAGCGATAACTGTGGCTGCTGTAGTATGCCGCCCTGGCGAATCGTGTTCGCCCTTGCATCGTGTTCGCCGATTATCGATGATTCCTCGGAGATGGAAAGGCAGTGTGTCAGCGGCAAGAGCAGATTAAGTAAGCATTTTCTTGTTCCTAACCTCTCTGATGGGTGAGCTGATGGTAATTTCGCTTGTTGCAGGTGTCTGTGGCAGCGAGAGTAATGTAAACGACGGGCACTGCTGCAGACTGTTTCTTGGGTGTGGAAATGTTGTCTGAGTCATCTATTTATTAATTTTATGTGGTTTTTAGGTGCTCAACTTTCCTTGTTTAGCTCTTACACTAGTGACTATGTGTACAGTTAAGCTGCTGCTTGTGTCTCTACTCTCAGGCTGTTGCTGTTTCCAGCAGTAAAACAACGGTTAAAGGTCTCCACCAGTCCTTCCCCTCTAGTTGTTGCAGGAAGCTGGTACAGTGAGTGAACAACAACCATTGCTGCAGACTTTTCTTTTGTATGGTATGTTTTTTTTAATTCATCTATTTATTAGTCATATGTGGTTTTTAGGTGCTCAACTCTCCTCGCTTGTCCCCCAGAATAGGGACTGATCTGCTGTTCATGTGCTTTGCTGATCCCTAGGCTGAGACAGTCCCTGACATGAAACACAATTGACGGTCTCTGTCAGTACTTTTCTCCTCGGTGGTGTGGTTACTGACATAGTGGATCACTGTTAGATGATTCTCAGCAAACTGGCATCCATGGAGTAGTGGCCAGCCTAGACCGTCCAGCCCTATTTTGCAACTTCTGCAGCTCTAAGTGATCTTCGAGTGTTAGTGCTTTAAAGTGTGAGGGGATAGGTAATAGGAACTGAGAAATATTATATAAGTGCTGTGTGTGTTGTTAAATGCGATAAGGGTAGGTAGTTATCCCTGGTAATATTAACTCGTCTATTTAATTTCTAAGTTTAGTCAGGGTGTAAGAACTCGCTTCAGGGTATCTGTTGTATTAAAATACATCATTATGTATTTCGCAGACTTCTACCCAGTGAGACTTGCCTATTTAATAGTTTTCTACATGCTTTAAGACTGAGTCAGCTAGAACATTGCATTCTTTATGCATTGAAATTTACCATATTACAACATTTATAGCTCATACATTACACAAAAGTTTTTTTTGTATATATGATATTCCTTTAACATGTACTTATATAATATTACACAATTTTAATTCTTTTAGTTCAATCGCTTAGGTCCTGGGAACATAGTAGGTTAAGCTGGGTAATCTTATATTAAATTTTTTAAATTTTTTATTAAAAATCTTTTTTTAGAAAACAGGGAAATAGATATTTTGTTTCTTTAATTATTCTCCCAATGTGTTTATCCCAGTGAATATTGTAATCAAATGTAATTTTGTATCTTATTATTATGTTTTGGTAATTATATTATCTTTGGAATGTTATGTCGATTTTTTCCATCTTATTTATAGCTATTGTATCGAATACTTCTGTGCAAATCTAATTCTGTTAAATAATAAGCGAAAATTCACTATACGTGTATTGGGGTATTAAAAATCATGTTTATACGTTTGATGATCCAGAAATTATTGTACATAAAAATGTTAATTGGGAATAAGTTTTGTTTAAACTATATCTATATGCTTTGTATTTAACAGTTTTATTGAAAGTCAAATTCTTGTATGATAAGCGAAAATTGACTATTTCAGGTATATTTAGGCATTAAAAATGGTTTTTATAGGTCTAAGCGGTCACGAATCCATTTTATATGAAAATGTTAAATGGGAAAAACTTTTATTTAAATATTATCTAGAACTTTTGTATTGAACATGTTTGTGTAAAATCAAATCTTGTCAAGTTATACACGAAAATCGTCAAATTTTGACCATTTTGTCGTTTTTTGCAGTTATCTTGGCAAATATTGCTCGTAGAAAAAAGTGTCCAACAGAAAAAAGGTGTATTTTAATTAATTTTAGCAGATAGACCTGTAGATATAAGCTTAAAATTAATTTTTCTAGTCATTAAGCTTAAAAATCGATTTTTTGAAATGTTTCTTTGTGCTCGCATTTTTTTAATTTTTCATCGATCTATCTCAATTGAGAACCAGCACTTATGTATAACTAGAGGAGTATTTTCCCGCGATCCCGATGGAGTCGGTTAAAAATTCATTGAGATAATCGAGAAACTTGCGTACATGTGGGCGTACAGCCATACATACATCACAGAAAACGCTTAAAACGTACTCATTTTGACTGGAAAAGACTTTTTTTGTATCAAAAAATTAGTTTTTGAAGTCAGACAATTTTCGCTCTGGTGAAATTATAAGGCTCTCCCGCGCAGCGGTCGTGCCTAAAAATGAAAACGAAAAAATAACGGCCCAGGCCGGGGTCGAACCGACAACCTTCTGCTTACCGGGCAGCTACGCTACCATTTGCGCCACTGCACGGAGCGCTCATTTTAGCTACGGCAGCATAAAGTTACTTCGTGCTAATACATCATACTATTCGCTGCCACAGAAGTAAACAATGCGTGCATGGAGAGTAACGCCACCATACCAGTGTAGCTTGGAAACTGTCGAGCGTCAATAGCAAGAGGTTCATACCACGGTGGTATGAGATTCTTACAATCGAGGAGTTTCGTTTGGCACCGTTGCACGAATTCCATACTCTCGTGGTATAAACTTTCTGCTTTCGGCGCATGGGGGTATCTCCTCCTACGGTAGCCTGCTCTACTATGCTAGTCAAGTATAACAAAAATTGATGCTTCTATAGCACGAGATCCCGTACTATCATAGTTAAATTGAGCTCTCCGTGTGGGCTGACAATCCTTTCCAGACCCTAACCGCTACTTAATCGTTTACAATTTTTATTTCCCAAATCCCCCCGTCTGCATTATTTTCAGCCGAAGCAGACAATATTATTTTATCAATTGAAGGAAACGACCGACGATTTATGTTAATTCAATAAGTGAATCTAACGGCTATTCAGGGCGAAAGATAATAGATAAGGAAGGTAACTCGCGCAAATGGAAGCGAAGCTGCCCGGTAAACAGGAGGTTGTCGGTTCGACCCCGGCCTGGGCCGTGATTTTTTCGTTCTCATTTTTTATCTTATACGTTTACCTTCCGTTTCCATCTCCTTTAAAAATTCTTGACTGCACTTTAATTATTATAATATTGTGCATAATTCTTTGACTGCTATTTATTGTGTCAAATAGCTTCTAAAAATTTAATTATATATTTAAATACATATATAGAGAAAAAGTGATTGATAAGTTAGTTACCTTCCTTATCTATTATCTTTCGCCCTGAATAACCGTTAGATTCACTTATTAAATTAACATAAATCGTCGGGCGTTTCCTTGAATTGATAAAATAATATTGTCTGCTTCGGCTGAAAATAATGCAGACGGGGGGATTTGGGAAATAAAAATTGAGAACGGCTAAGTAGCGGTTAGGGTCTGGAAAGGATTGTCAGCCCAGTGGCGCAAATGGTAGCGTAGCTGCCCGGTAAGCAGAAGGTTCTCGGTTCAACCCCGGCCTGGGCCGTTATTTTTTCGTTCTCATTTTTTATCTTATACGTTTACCTTCCCTTTCCATATCGTTCAAAAAAACCGCTGCCAATTCATCGGCCCGAAGCATCCTCAACCGTAATTTGTTGATTCCTTTAATTAATTTTTAATAACAAAATTTATAATTTTTAAAAATTTATTGCATAATTATAATTAATTCCATTTATGAATATTAAAAATTGTTAATTTATAAATTTATTTATTTATTTATTATTGATTTATACCAAATTTATATAAATTTTGAGCTGATAAATAAAGTTATCATTTGAAATAGAAGTAAAATATCTATATTTTATAATAAAACAAATAGCTATCACGGTTGTTCTGTTATTAACAAAACCGTGTTTTTTTTTTATATTTCATAATTCATACTTTTTAAGAAAAAAAAAATTTATAGCTATCATTCTTCTTTTGTTATTAACAAAAACGTGTTTTTTTAAAAAAGTTCATAACTCACAAATAAATTATAATAATGCAGAATATAATGCATTCATAATGCATAATTCATAATTATATTAGATTATAATAGATATAATTTTTAAACATTTTAATTCATTTTGTTACACATCATTGGAGTTATGAGTTTTTAAAAAAAACACGTTTTTGTTTTTGATGATAACTAAAGAACCGTGATAGATAGAAAATTAATTTTTTTAGAAAATATAGGTATTTTAATTCTCTTTCGAATGCCACCCACCCCATTCAGATACATAGAGCCGTTCTCGAGAAATTACGATTTTTAAAAAATGTCAAAAAATTTTTAACCTTAAATATCTCTGAAATTTATGGACCAATCATTTTGCCCAAAGAACTCGACCGAGAACTATAAAAAATCTACCTCTAAAAGGAATTTTGAAGCCATTAAGTCAATTTTACTCTTGTAATCGTTAAACATACAAAACTGATTTTTTTCATTTTTCAATTGTTTACTCAAAATCTAGCCTACAGAATGTATTCAAATTTTAACAGATTATAGCTATTTATATTCTGTATTATCGTGATTTTTCTCAAAAAAATTGACCGTTAAGTTTAGGAGTTATAAGCTTCTAAAAAAAACACGTTTTTGTTAATAACAAAAGAACCGTGATAGCTAGAAACTTTTTTTTTAGAAAATATAGGTATTCTAATTCTCTTTCGAACGCTACCCATCAGATTCGAATAACTCGATCCTATCGTTAAAAAAAAATCAAAAAACAGTTTTTCGAAAATCGAAAATTTGAAGAAAAAAAACAAAAACGCATCGCCCCAATCAAAAAACGGATTTTTGACCCGCCATCACGCAAAAAAAAAAAAACAACAAAAATGAGACCTGTCCGGTCAAGATCGACCGAGTAGAAGCTGAGATCCAGGCGTACACACACACACACACACACACACACACACACACACACACACACACACACACACACACACACACACACACACACACACACATGCACGCACGCACGCACGCACGCACGCACGCACACACGCACACACACACACACATCCATACAGACATTTTTCAAAAACCATGTATTTTGATTCCTAAACCTCGGAACATAATTATAACATGTTTTTACAACAACTCAAGAATTTACTATCACAAAGGTTCCTCTAGGAGGAAGCAATTCTTGACTGCACTTTAATTATTATAATATTGTGCATAATTCTTCGACTGCTATTTATTGAGTCAAATAGCTTCTAAAAATTTAAATATGTATTTAAACACATATATAGAAAAAAAGTGATTGATAAGTTAGTTACCTTCCTTATCTATTATCTTTCGCCCTGAATAGCCGTTAGATTCACTTATTAAATTAACATAAATCGTCGGGCGGTTCCTTCAATTGATAAAATAATATTGTCTGCTTCGGCTGAAAATAATGCAGACGAGGGGATTTGGGAAATAAAAATTGAGAACGATTAAGTAGCGGTTAGGGTCTGGAAAGGATTGTCAGCCCAGTGGCGCAAATGGTAGCGTAGCTCCCCGGTAAGCAGAAGGTTGTCGGTTCGACCCCGGCCTGGGCCGTTATATTTTCGTTCTCATTTTTTATCTTATACGTTTACCTTCCCTTTCCATATCCTTTAAAAATTCTTGACTGCACTTTAATTATTATAATATTGTGCATAATTCTTTGACCTATTTATTGTGTCAAATAGCTTCTAAAAATTTAAATATGTATTTAAACACATATATAGAAAAAAGTGATTGATAAGTTAGTTACCTTCCTTATCTATTATTATCCTTATCTATTATTATCTTTCGCCCTGAATAGCCGTTAGATTCACTTATTAAATTAACATAAATCGTCGGGCGTTTCCTTCAGTTGATAAAATAAAAAAAAAATAAAAAAAAAAATTATTTAATAAAATCTAAATTTTGTCTATTTTTACAGCAAATTAAAAGGTCGTCTACAAAAATAATCAAATAAATAACCTCATCTCTTACTTTCAAAGTATACAGACAATAATCGTGTTCGCTTCTTACAAATCCTAGTGATTTCAAATAATCATCCAGACACTCCTACCAAGCTCTCGGGCTTTCTCGCGAACCATACAACGCTTTATTTAATTTACACACTCTTTCAGTACCATTTTGTATCACATGGTAAAATGTATAAAAATCTCTAATGAAAGTATCCTTAATTATTTTACATTAACTTATTTGATGACATAAAAGCCTTTAAATTGCTTATTTGGCAATAGAACCTTGCATTTATATCTGTAAATAAGCATTCAGACATTATTATCACTTAAGTTATGGTTTTATATGATAAAATATATTATAATTTTTCACAAAAATACTATTGTTAAATTCACATTATCTTGTTTGAAGTCATACAGTGCCTTCTTTGCCAATATTTCTCATTTAAATTGCAATATAAGTAATTGTCGCCTTGGAGGTTTTGGTCGCCTTCAAGGCATTGTATGACTTCAAACAAGGTAATGTAAATTTAACAATAGTAGTTTGGTCAAAAATTATAATATATTTTACCATATAAAACCATAAATGAAGTGATTATATGTCTGAATGCTTATTTACATGTATAAATACAAGGTCTTATCGCCAAATAAGCAATTTAAGAGCTTTTACGTCATCAAATAAGGTAATGTAAAATAATTAAGGATACTTTCATTAGAGATTTTTATACATTTTAGCATGTGATACCATAATCAAGCAAGTAATCATGTCCGTATGTTTGTTTATAGGTATTAGAGGAAGGTTCACGCGCCGAAACTGTAATTTTAGTGGAAAATACCATTCAATTTTTAAATAATTCAAGGGCTTGTATCTCAGAATCCTCAAAGAATTAGGGTCTAGTATCGCACAGGCTTTCATTTTTACGTAAAAGAAGAAAGATCCTGTGAGCTGGTGAGGATCCATGACCCGGATTTGAGATACACTCCTTGATAGTATTTAAATAATTAAAATTTACATGCCCGAGTGTTCTATGCCATTTTTCTTTCAGAGTCATTTTATTATTTCTGACTGACATTCGTTTCTCTACTTTGATCTATATAACCTATCATTTTATAAATTCTATTACTTTTCCAAGCTATTCCAACTAGTTTAATTTCACTATAAATCTTTGAACTATTTCCAATTGAAACAATTTTATTTTTATCAGTTACTCTTGCAAAACTCATTAAATTTCTCTTCATGTCCTTTACATAGAAAACATTTTCAATATTAAAGCCAATTAAATCATTAAATATTTTAAATTTGCCTTTTACTCAACCTATTTTAGTCGCTTTTAAAATCCTACCATCACCTACTTTAACATCTATTGGCTCTTTTAATAAAATCGAATAATAATAATACTTATCATTATTTAAAATGTGATCAGTACAGCCACTGTCAAAAATCCACTCTATTTTACCATCATTTACATTATTGTATACTGTATTCGCAGACTTTACCTCTAGTGATGCGATAAATGCTTCGTTGTTCTCCGCGCTCTGATGATCTCCGCTGTTGTCATCATTGCCTCTCACGCCTCGGCCGCGTCGTCTGTAACCGTTCCTTCCACGCCGGTTTGAACTCGATCCTCGCTGTTGACTGGCCCCTCGTCCGCTAGCGCCTCCTCGCTGCTGCGACCGGCCTCTGCCGCCTCCTCGCTGCGGCGTCCCTCGATTCCACGAATTGTTTTTCATTGGGCAATCGTACTTGTGACCTATGCCGCCACATACATAACATTTCCTTTTATTTTCTTGGCTTTTTTTCTTCTCAATCATAAAATCGTTTGATCTCGAATTTTCGCTCTCATTATGTCTTTTCTGAAATTCTAATTCTAATTTTGATTTCAGAAATTACACTGTTTTGTCCTTTTCCGGTAATGCGTCCACAATATCAACTATGTGCGACATACTTTCGGGTAGCGTTAATAAAAAATAATTTAATTTATCTTCTTTTGTCACATGTTCTCCTGCATTTTTTAACTCATTCACTAATTTCTAAAAATTATTATAAAAGTCTGTCGGGTTCTCACTTTCTTCCATTTTCAAATCAAGCAGTTTTCTTTTACATAATCATTTCGCAGCACTACTTTTAACTAAATAATTTTCATCTAATTTATCAATCATTTTTTTAGCATTTTCTTCTGAAATAATTAATTCCAATTGTGTATTTGTCATACTGTTCACAATATAATTTTTCGCTTTTATCTCTTTCTTTTTCCAGTCGTCCTCTGTTATCTCTACCGGTCTCTCATTATTTTCAATAACTTCACTGCATTCTTTGAATTCTAAGAACAACTTTAATTAGTACTTCCATTTGTCGTAGTGTGTCCCGTCAAATACTTGCAACGTAAATCCTTTGTTCTCCGACGCCATCTCGCTTCGAACAGGAACTTCCGTTTCAACTTCTCTACTTTCTGTATCGTAAAACTCTTCTCCACTTTCACTTTTAGTTTCGACTAACTTTTATCCATTTTCGCCCATGCGTTCTTCTTTGTTCTTGCGCTGAACTTGAAACTACTTTTAAATTTATCTCTACATGACTCGAGAGTCAATATAGAAGATAAGTGAATTCCACGAACCAACCAGGCACTCTGCTACCATGTTAAAAATCAAACAGGGGTTTTTCAAATAAATACCTTCTACAAAATAAACGTTTTTCAAATTAACTTCTACTTCATTATAGTAATTTTTAAAAACGGTTTTGACTGTACCTAATTTTGTCGCTTTCAAAACTTTACCATCGGGCAATTTAACATCAATAGGATTTCTCAATTCTATGTGGCTACTATAATAATCTTGATTCTTGATAATGTGATCCGTGCACCCACTATCTAACAGCCACACGATTTCGTTATGATTTTTACACTCACTTTTCTTTATCTGATTAACATTCACTTTAACGACTTGGGTTGCCCATGATTCTTGTGTAAACTCTTGGTGTTAACCGCTGCTTGGTTCTGTACCTTGATGGCCTTGACCAAAGATCTCTGCCTCGACCATAGCCTCTGCTTGGGCCTCTTGGTGTTCCTTGCTGTCCCTGCCAGCACTCATTCTTGTAGTGTTCAGGCTTTCCACGCTGGAAGTAATTTCCTTTTGTTTTTGGTGTAAAAATGCTTACACTATTTTTCGTGTCACTTTCACGTCTGTTTAAGTTCTTTTCTTTATTTTTGCTTTCACATATTCAACGGTTCTTTGCTCTTCTGGAACTAAATCAATAAAATCTCGAATGTAACAGTAGCTTAACGGTAAAGCTTTTATCAAATATCTCATTTTTTCTTCATCTGTTAGTTGATTTCAACTCATTACATACTCTCTCGAAGTCAACAAAAAATTTTTCAACAATATTGTAATTGTTGAGTTTGACATCTTCTAGTTTACCTCTTTTTATTATTTGTAGAGATGTTGATTTTGACGAATACATTTTTTCTAGCTTCGACACCATCTCAAAAGTCGGTTTACATTCACTAATGTACTCCAATTGTTTCTCTGATATAGCACTAATTAAAATTGTTTTTGCTTTTAGGTCACTTTTCTTCCAAGCACCTTCATAGTCACTCTCTGCTCTGTTTCTTGTCGCAGGTCCTTGACACTCTTTATACTCCAAAATGTTCATGAGTCTGAATTTCCAACTTGCAAAATTTATTCCGTCAAACACTGGAATACTTATGTCATTGAATTTCGCTTGCGTAGCCATTTTTTCTGTTTCTTTAATTTTCAGCTTATTTTCAATTTCAATTTTCAAAATCAAAGTTTTCTTCAGTATTTTTAGAAAAATTTTTCTTAAATAATTTCTGTGCTCTTTGCTTAATTCAAAATCTTCACTTTTTATTTGATTAACTAAATCTTCAGTTTCTGTACTATCTTCAGAAATAAAATTTCTTAAAGTCGTTTTCCATTTAACGAACATGTGCTCAACTTCAAAATTGCCACGTTCTCATTTAGCCTTAGTCGCCTCGTCTTTCACTTGCTAACTTTCATCGGTTAAGATCGCACTCCTTCTTTACTTATTTTTCAAAAATTCATTTCTTGTTCGTTAGCTGATATCTTTTCCTTCTTCTTTCAGCACATATTTTTCAGTTTCCAATGTTCTTTACCTATTATTTTTCACTTTAAATTTTTATTTCATTTCACCACTATTTTTATATTTCCCCGAAGATTGATATAAAAATGAGTAATGTGAACTTATGAACCACTCTCCGGCTATCATGTTGAGGAAGTGGATGGTGCTTGGATTAATAATTATATATCTCCATGAACATTAAAAATGATAAGCTTTATTAGTTGAGGTTACATAAATGTACTCGACTACACAGTGCGAGGCCAGAGTGCCAAGAAGAAGTGTAGTGTCGGTGCTCTCGTCTCTCGCGTCTCATGCAACTCTCACAGACAGCCGAGAGTGGGGAGACACGCATGTGCGTGTGTTCGGTCTGCCGAGTGTCGACAGACGCGCTTACAAGTTATTCTCGCGTATGGAGTATTTCATGACTGTACAAATAATAATATTGTTAATAAAACTTTCTACGAAAGTATAAAATAAGGCAAGTATAGAAGTTTTTTCTGTATAATCTATCTCTCTAAAAGAATTTTTCATAAAAGTAAAAACTTAGGCAATATTGCATACAATGTACTTATTGTCCATCCTTCTCCCCCCTCTCTTGTTCGCTCTCATCCTCCTTCTCAGTACTCCCTCAACATCTAAATATTTTTTTTAACAATCAGTGAAACAATTAGTATTGTTATAAAACTTTCTACGAAAGTATAAAATAAGGCAAGTATAAGTGTTTTCTGTATAATCGTAGAATAATAGTCAGTGCAAATTAAACAATCAAAATTTGTGAAATCAATTATCAATAGTCAAGTAACGCGAACAACCCTTCGAAACAAATGTGCTGTACTGTTGTCAGAATAATGTATTACAATTTGTTTATCCTTCCACACAAATTAAACAAAAGAAAGTACTGAAATCAATTTATAAGTAGTCATGTACGCATAAGATACATAATAAAATTTTTCATACCTAAAATTGCATTTTACATTCATGTTGTGACAATGAGTTCGAGGGCTAGCAAAGTGCGCTAGCTTCAAGGATTGAGTACTTTTTTATCACACAAAAGCGTAAAATCTTATGCCCGTTGTATGAATATTATTTTTCGTTGTCGTGGGCACAATGAGTGTCCATAAAATCTTTTTCTTGCAAACATACTGCGGTCCCGTTACGAAATGCTGGTACATAAAGTTACCATCAAATCCTATATAAAAGAATTACATAGTTACCAACACATCTCTATTTTTCATTATTCTTTTTGAATTTTGAACTTTCTATAGTATAATCTTACACATCTTGGGAGGACAAGAGTAAAGTCTACTTTACTTCCCTTGTCCTGCTGCTCTAGCAGGGGTGGTCCTCCGTTCTCCCATACATACTTGGCGGGTATGGGTTAATTATACAGTTCAAGGTGTGTGTGGCTATTCATTTTATCTAAATATTTATATGCGTAAAGATCAGGTCAATTGTACTACATATTATAAAATGGAGATCGCAAAATTTAACACTCTTTTTAAATACAGTGCAAAAGAATACGAAATAGGTGACTTAGTAAATGGTTAATAAAGTGGAAAGCTCTTTCCAATAGACTATAATGTTTATATGAAAATGGACTATAAATTTATATGAATAGTTATTGTCGATACAAGTGCGAAAAAGTTATTTTATCGACGTATGGACGTTTGCGCCCGAGCGAGGGTGAAAAGGTCACACGAGGATAAAATCACTTTCTCACTCGCGTATCCAACACTATTTTTTTACAGGACATCTGATAAGCTCAATTAGCGCATGCTTTTGTGTTCAAGCGTACGCGAAAGCGAAATTCGCACATGAAGTGTGAAAAAAAAAATTTTAGGTATTAAAAGTAAGTCTCGATTCGGCCTGAGCCCGCCAAGTATGTATGGGAGAACGGAGGACCACCCCTGCTAGAGCAGCAGGACAAGGAAAGTAAAGTAGACTTTACTCTTGTCCTCCCAAGATGTGTAAGATTATACTATAGAAAGTTCAAAATTCAAAAAGAATAATGAAAAATAGAGATGTGTTGGTAACTATGTAATTTTTTTATATAGGATTTGATGGTAACTTTATGTACCAGCATTTCGTAACGGGACCACAGTATGTTGGCAAGAAAAAGATTTTATGGACACTCATTGTGCCCACGATGACGAAAAATAATATTCGTACAACGGGCATAAGATTTTACGCTCTTGTGTGATAAAAAGTACTCAATCCTTGAAGCTATCACACTTTGCTAGCCCTCGAGCTCATTATCACAACATGAATGTAAAATATAATTTTAGGCATGAAAAATTTTATTATGTAACTTATGCGTACATGACTACTTATAAATTTATTTCAGTACTTTCTTGTGTTTAATTTGTGTGGAAGGATAAACAAATTTTAATACATTATTCATGTGTCTGAAGTTCTGAACGTTCATCGTGAACGAAATATCGAAAATTTCCAAATTCGGTTTTTTTGATATTATCTCCTAGAAATATGCATAAAACATGTATAAACTGCAAAATAAGTTATTTCCAAAGTGATCATCCCCCCAAATCATCCCTAAAACCACCCCGACTAGACAAGACATTAAAAAAAAAATTGATACCATCTGAGTTTATTAATTTAAGACAAATTTTATGGCTGATATTTCTTCCAGATGTTGCCATAGCCTCGCAAAAAAATTGGGGATATGAAATTCGATCCGGAACCTTTCGCTTAGGGGGTGCAAAGGGGCTAAAATAGCCGAAAACACACGAAAAATAACGTGAAAAAATCGTCTCTCGCGAGTTTATTAATTTAAGACAACTTTTATGGCTGATATTTCTCTCAGATGTTGTCATAACCTTGCAAAAAAATTGGGGATATGAAATTCGATTCGGAACCTTTCGCTTAGGAGGTGCAAAGGGACTAAAATAGCCGAAAATACACGAAAAATAACGTGAAAAAATCATCTCTCGCGAGTTTATTAATTTAAGACAAATTTTATGGCTGATATTTCTTCCACATGTTGCCATAGCCTTGCAAAAAAATTGGCGATAAGAAATACGATCCGGAACGTCTCGCTTGGGGGGTGCAAAGGGACTAAAATAGCGGAAAATACTCGCAAAATACCGAGGAAAAAATCATCTCTCGCGAGTTTATTAATTTAAGACAAATTTTATGGCTGATATTTCTTCCAGATGTTGCCATAGCATTGTAAAAAAATTGGCGATATGAAATTCGATCCGGAACGTTTCACTTAGGAAAGGAAGTAAATAATATTTGATCATTTCAATCAATGTATTGCTACATACTTTACATATTCGAACTTACAGTGTGATAATTTTATATATTACTGTATTGTTATTAATTACTAAATAATCTTTAAATATAAAAGCAATCAATAAAATAATTATTATCAATTTTTTTTATACAAAAGTGGGAATCATATATATAAATATTGAATTTTATTATCATTGCAAAAAGGTATTAAATTTGGAAATTTACGAATAACAAAATGAATTTAGAAAATGATAATTTGCAAAAGGAAATATAGGATGACAGGGAAAGGTCGTGAAATAAAAAGAGGAAAACTACAAGAAAACATTTGTTTTTATTAATACAAATTCATATCAATATTACAATACATATCTTATTATTAAATATAATAAACAATAGGATTACAAAGAGCTTTTGAAAACCAGATCTTGCCCAATGAAGCAGCAAGTACCTTCACTTGATTGTCTAAAGCTGACCCGGACTCGCCAATCAACCACCACCTCCAGGAAGAAGAACAACCTTTCCAGGCCATAAAAATCTTCTTCTTCATCAGCCTGAGCCCCAAGAGTAAGCACTAAACAGCCATTCAGGATTGGGGCTGATCGTTGATGTTTTAATGAGGCAGCCAGCTCCATTAGGTCGAAATCTGGCCTCGCCAGATCTTCCTTTATTCGATGATCCAACCGGGCCCATTCCCATCTCTGAAACAAAAAAAAAAGAAAGGAAAAATTATATATATAATATCTAGGGAAAATATTTAACAATTGAAGGAGATGCTTTTACCCTATAAAATCCGGAAACATTAGGTCTTTTCAGAGCATCTTCTGTTTCTATACTCAATTGGAAAAGGTCGTTCTGGGCAGCTAAAAACATTCTTCGATTCCTTGCATGGACAACCTGGTGAACCTAGAACAATCAAAATAAGCAGAATATATTAATATAATTTTACATTGAAATTGTTATTACGCGTATAATTAATTCTCTAATTGTATAAAATATTATCTCAAAAACAAACCGTTATAAAGTAATAATAATAATACTCACACTGATAAGGGGTGCCATGGTAGTAGTATTCTGAATTGAATGTGTTCACCGTATACTTATCGCATCTTATATACTAAATTTTCTGTTTACCTAGCGCAATTTCGATGAAGTAAAAACGAAATCATGCCTGTCAACAAGCCACCACTGCAATTTCTTAGTCAATGCGGTCATAACGTTGCGAAAAAGGTGTTACTGACCCCAACAACCAGCACATCGAAAAATGCAACGCAGGAAAATTGTCGATACTTTTATACGAAATAAAATATCAATTTCACAAAAAACAACGTATTGAAAAGTATTGCTCAATACGTTTTACAAAAACTATTATTGTACTTATAGTTTATTATCATTGTAACCGAAAAAGATTAAATTTTGTAACACATTGTAACCGAATAAGTTTAATTTATCATTTCTGTAACAGAAAATTACTGATGGTTTAACTATTCCTATCCTTGTTGAATCTCTACGATATTCAACAGTCTAACGAGGGAAGTGTTACGTCTGAGACGTATCTCTAGAATTAAAATCTATATTCATATTCTCATCATTAATTTCCTGACCTATAAAATGATGTATTTGCGAATTTAAACGACGCAGCATTTCGACGACGCAACACACTTGCATTCAGGTGAGATCAGTAGCCTTTAATTACAATTTTACTGCTCTGTCACCCATATCCACACTTTTGTTGTTGTAGGTCACAAGTAGATGAGCAAAAGATGGTTTATAGGCAGCAGCAGTAGCTATAGGCGTCGTACAGTGGGCAAAACCGACTTTTTCTTTTTCAAAATCGTATAACTTGCGATAGGAATATCCATACTCCATGAATCTTGCTGGAGCATCAAGATTAAGAATTGCCGAATATAGGAAAACTATAGGGAAAATGATATTATAACATTATAACCTCGAAAACACGGTGTTAAAGTGTCAATTTTCTAAAAAAACTTCTTTAGTTAATTGGAGTATACGACTTAACACCATATATCAAATGTTTAAAGTCATTTTTCATAGATTACGGAGCACTGAATTAGATAACACAATTAATATTAATTAAAAACCTAACCTAAAATAATAGTAATGAGCTAATGATTAATAATTACATTTTTTTCATACTTAATTGTTTGTAATCTATCAGTGTACAAAATGAATGCTAATAAATGATATTTAAAATTACAAATTAACCATATAACCTTCTAACCTCAATTTAGATATGTTATGATTACATGAATTATAAATATATCCGTCCATAGTCCTAATAAAAGGAGATTTAAGAAGATTTACTTTACTTTTCTATTCTCTTTTACATATTATGTATTACAGAATTTAAATGCGCTAGTTTTGTTGGTTAAGAACATAACCTGAAAAACAGATCAAAATTTACATTCAGTCAGCTAACCAAGAATCACTGATTTCTCCTTATAAAGTAAATGATTTAAGTAATTTTTCATAGATTATGCACAACTGAATCAGATAACACAATTTATATTCATTAAAAACATAACCTAAAGTATCAGTGATGCGCTAATGATGAATGAGTACAGTTATCTTCACATATTTCAAGATTTATAATGATCAAGTATGCTCAAAGGTATTGGCATACTGATAAATAATGTTTAAAAAATGAAATGAACCAGAAAAACCTTCTAACCTCAATGTAGGTAGATTATGATAATATGAATTATAATTGCTTACCCCATACTCTTAATTAGAGTAAATTCACTTTACTTTTCCATTCTCTTTTACACATTATGTATTACTGAATTT
Organism: Torymus aiolomorphi; assembly: GCA_036365515.1. Taxonomy (NCBI): domain Eukaryota; kingdom Metazoa; phylum Arthropoda; class Insecta; order Hymenoptera; family Torymidae; genus Torymus; species Torymus aiolomorphi. The sequence goes on along the minus strand of CM070875.1, from coordinate 163,264,451 downwards.
AGATGCGCAAGTTTTGTTGGTTAAGAACATAACCTGAATAACAGATCCCGATTTACATTCAGTCAGCTAACCATGAATCATTGATTTCTCCTTATAAAGTTAATGATTTAAGTAATTTTTCATAAATTATGGACAACTGAATCAGATATCACAATTTATATTGATTAAACACATAACCTAAAATATTAGTGATGCGCTAATGATAAAGGAGTACAGTTTTGTTTACCTATTTCATGGTTTATAATGCTCAATTGTGCTAAAAAGTATTGGCATACCAATAAATAATGTTTTAAAAATGAATAGAGCCAAAAAAATCTTATAACCACAATTGTGTTATCTCATTTAGCTGTCCATAATCTATGAAAAATGACGTTCAACATTTACAATACAGGGATAAATCTATGATTTTTTATTAGCTAATCCAATATAAGGCGGGATCTGTTATTCAGATTATGTTTTTAACCAACAAAACTTGCGCATCTAAATTCAGTGACATATAACGTGCGAAAGAAAGTTGAAAAGTAAAGTAAATTTAATTAAGAGTATGGGGTAAAGCAATTGTAATTCATATTATTATTACCTATCTACATTGAGGTTAGAAGGTTTTTTTGGGTCATTTTATATTTTAAACATCATTAATTCGTATATCAATACATTTTAGAATGAAAATAATACAGCTGCCTATAAATATGGAAATAGACTTTAAACATTTACTATATAGCAATAAGTCTATGAATTTCGGTTAGCCTACGAAATATAAATAGGGATGTATTACACAGGCACACAAAAAAAAAAGTGGTCTGTTACTGAGACTTGACATACCCCCTCTTATGCATTTTGACGCGCTGAATCCGAATCCGAAGCCAGAATTGCGCCATCACCCCTCATTTTTTTTTAAATCGTGTAAAACCACCCCTAAATCGAAAAATCCGGGATATTCCGCTTTTAGCGTTGGGAAAATTTTTATAAACTGCCTAAAAATTGCTGCAGATCTAAAGCTATACACATCTTGAGGCGCTAAATCCGAATCCGAAGGCAGATTTGTGCCACCATGCCTCAGCTCTTTTTAAATCGTGGAAAACCACCCCTAAATTGAAAAAGCCGGAATATTCCGCTTTTAACATTGGGCAAATTGGTATAAACTGCCTAAAAATGACTGCAAATCTACTGCTATACATATTTTGAGGCACTGAATCCGAATTCGAAACGAGATTTACGACATTCGCTCTCTTTTTTTTCAATCACGGAAAACCACCCCTAACATAGAAAAATTCGAAAAATTCAGCTTTTGACCCTTTCTCAAACCCAGAACCCTTGAACTTATAACCCTTAAACCCTAAACCTTGAAACCTTCAACGTTTAAACTGAACCCTTAAATCCTGAACCCATAAATCCTGAATCCCTTAAACCTGAACCATTAAATCCTGAACTCCTTAACCCTGAATCCTTTAATTCCAAACCCTAAAATCCTTAAACATTAAACCCACAACCAACCCTTTAACCCTCAATCGTTTAAACCCTGAACCGTTGAACCCTGAACTCTTGAACCCTTAAAATCTTAGATCCTGAACCCTTAAGCCCTCAAATCTTAAACCCTGAACCCATGAACGATGAACCACTAAACTCCGAACCCTTATATGGTCAACAAAAAATGCGCTCAATCCTATCCAAATCCAAAGGCAGATTTATGCCATAACCCCTTAGTTCTTTTTAAATCGTGGAAAACCACCCCTTAATCGAAATATCTGGAATATTCCGCTTTTAACATTGGGCAAATTTGTATAAACTGCCTAAAAATGACTACAGATCTAATGCTATACATATTTTGAGGCACTGAATCCGAATTCCAAACGAGATTTACGACATTCCCTCTCCTTTTTTTCAATCACGGAAAACCACTCCCAACATCGAAAAATTCGAAAAATTCAGCTTTTACCCTTTTAACCTTTAAACCCTGAACCCTCAAACTTATAACCTTTAAACCGGAAACCTTAACACCCTTAACGCTTTAACCTGGAACCTTTAAACCCATACCCCATAAATCCTGAACCCCTTAAACCTGAACTTTTAAATCCTGAACCCTTTAACTCTGAATCCTTTAATCCCCAACCCTAAAATCCTTAAACATTGAACCCACAACCCTTTAACCCTTAATCGTTGAACCCTGAACTCTTAAGCCCTTAGAACCTGAACCCTTAAGCCCTCAACCCTTATACGATGAAACACTAAACTCTGAACCCTTAAAACATCAACCTTGAAACCTAATGGTTTGACTGTCCCTCAAAACCCTTAAGAAGTGAAAACTGAAACCCTCAGCTCTTAAACCCTCAACCATTAAACCTTGCGTCTTTAAAAAACTAATTCAATTCTCTCTTTTTCGCTTATAGCGGATTCTCTTATCCTAAAAGGACCTGTGTAAAGGATTTCTGGATCTTTTTTTATCACTTTGATTAGTTTCTCTTTTCAACATCCAGCAGTAGTCAGCCATCATATTAACACCCCAAGTGCCTTGATATCTCCTCTCCATTTCTTTTAGGTCTTGGTGAAACCGCTCACCTTGCCCTTCGCTGTAGTCACCTAAGTTCTCAGGAAAATATTGCAAATGTGAGTGCAAAAAATGTAATTTCACACTCATCAAACAACCTAAACGTTCGTAGTTATCGAATAAATCTGAAACAATTTGTTCATATTCCTGACTTTTCTGATTACCTAAAAAATTTTCAGCAATACTTTGAAAACTGAGCCATGCTAACTTTTCTGTTTCGTTCATTGTGTTGATGAAATTAGGATCTCAAAACATTCTTCGAATTTGAGGGCCGTCAAAAATTCCTGCTTTTATTTTAGCGTTACTGAGACCTGGAAAATGATCTGAGAAGTATTGAAAACATGCCCCTTCTTTATCTAATGCTTTAGTAAACTGCTTCATTAAACCACGTTTAATGTGCAGTGGAGGAAGAAGGATTTTTAATGGATCGAGCACTTGATCGAGTTCTTGAAGCACGTTGTAAGTACCTGGATTAAGCGCATTTCTTTTTGGCCATTCTCTCTTCCTGTAATGATTTATGCGATCTCCGCTGTCCCATAAACATAGAAAGCACGGAAACTTTGTAAAACCTTACTGTTATCCTAATATGATGGATATGATTTATTTTCTCTAGGACATACTTCATATTTTCATAACTTTCTTTTAGATTTTTGGAATGAGCTATTGGGATGCTTGCGTATTTATTTCCATTATGCAGCAAAACTGCCTTTAGACTTAGCTTTGAAGAGTCTATGAAGAGTCGCCATTCACTGAACTTGTAAATATTAGGTTTTAATTCATTAATCAGACTCTTTACATCTGTGCAATAAACTAATGTTTTATCCTAATCTACAGTGAAATATTTTGTAAACTCTTGTTCCCGTTTTCTATAAAGAAGATTCTATACAGAAGATTTCTATACAGAAGATTTCTATACAGAAGATTTAGTTCCAGGTTCTACTAATGCCCGCCTCTTAAATTCCGCTGCCATGAAATCTGCAACATCTTTAGAGACACCAGTATTTGGAATAAAATCGTTTAAATCTTTTTGGTTAAATGGTTTAGGATTCCATGGCTTAACAGAATGTGGAACATACTCGTCTTCACTTTCATCCATTTCACTTTCACTAATTCCCATTGATTCGCTCTCACTGTCGTCTTCTTCAATATCTTTTTCCATAAAATTTTCTTCTACATTCATAAGTTCACCAGCATCACAAATAGTTTCCTCTCTTTCAAATTCATTGGATGTATGAATATCTGATTTCATGATGGGTTTTATCATTGAAAAGACATTACCATATTTTATTTTAGATTTATTTTTTGAGTTGAAGCCACTTCTAATAGTTTTGCAAAAATAGCAGTCATCGCATGACTGTGGTTTCTGCCATATAGTTGGCGTGGTAAATTGTAACACTTTCTTTCCTTTGCTTTTCTTCCATCGATTCAACATTGTTAGACAACTACAGCACATCACTTGAGGAACCCACCATGTATTTTCAACAGGTATCTGCATTTTGAAGCAGTCGAGAAAAATTTTTCTATTTAAATCCGTAATAGGTCTGCGGTACTTTGCTACCTCAAATTTACCACATATGTAGCAAACCCGATTTGGTTCTCCAAGGCAATCGTAGTTACTTGAGGGGTTTCTTGTGGCATTATACTCAACACTGGCCAAGTTATCCACCTGTGAAGAGCTGCGGTCGTATGATGACGACAACTGCGGGCCCGCTTGCTCACCCTGACTAGTCGCCGATACTAGGGTTCCGAAGCCCTGCATCGTAATAGATATATTACTTATATCTGCCATGACGGCGAAACGCCCTTTTCCAGGAACTTTGCCAGAATATACAAAAAATTTATACAAAAAACCGAAGTGAAAAAAAAACCAGCAAAAAATTTATCCGTTGCCCACCGTCACCACGGGGAGGTGCCCTGGGTGCAGATATAAGTGATATATATTCACGATGCAGTGCTTCAGAAACCCAGGGCGACTGGTCAGGGTGAGCAAGCGGGCCCGCAGCCGTCGTCATCATACCACCGCAGCTCTTCACAGGTGGATGATTTGTCTAACGATGTTCAATCGATGAAAAAAAAGAAATGGAAAGGAAGTTTTACAATTTACCACGCCAACTATATGGCAGAAACCACAGTCATGCGATGACTGCTATTTTTACAAAAGTATTACAAGCGGCTTTAACTCGAGAAATAAATCTAAAATAAAATACGCTAATGTCTCTTCAACAATAAAACCCATTACGAAATCAGATATTCATATATCCAATGGATTTGAAAGAGAGGAAACTATTTGTGATGCTGGTGAACTTATGAATGTAGAAGAAGATTTTATGGAAGAAGATATTGAAGAAGACGTCATAAGAAAAAATGAAGATGACAGTGAAAGTGAATTAATGGAGATTAGTGAATGTGAAATGGATGAAAGTAAAGACAAGTATGTTCCATATTCTGTTATGTTATGCAATCCTAAACCATTTAACCAAAAAGATTTAAATTACTTTTTTCGCAATACTGGCGTCTCGAAAGATGTTGCAGAATTCATGGCAGCGGAATTTAAAAGGCGGGAATTAGTAGAACCTGGAACTAAATCTTCTGTTTATAGAAAACGGGAACAAAAGTTTACAAAATATTTCACTGTAGATGAGGATAAAACATTAGTTTATTGCACAGATGTAAAGAGTCTGATTAATGAATTAAAACCTAATATTTACATGTCCAGTGAATGGCGACTCTTCATAGACTCTTCAAAGCAAAGTCTAAAGGCAGTTTTGCTGCATAATGGAAATAAATACGCAAGCATCCCAATAGCTCATTCCAAAAATCTAAAAGAAAGTTATGAAAATATGAAGTATGTCCTAGAGAAAATAAATCATATCCATCATATTAGGATAATAGTAAGGTTTTACAAAGTTTCCGTGCTTTCTATGTTTATGGGACAGCGGAGATCGCATAAATCATTACAGGAAGAGAGAATGGTCAAAAAGAAATGCGCTTAATCCAGGTACTTACAACGTGCTTCAAGAACTCGATCAAGTGCTCGATCCATTAAAAATCCTTCTTACTCCACTGCACATTAAACTTGGTTTAATGAAGCAGTTTACTAAAGCATTAGATAAAGAAGGGGCATGTTTTCAATACTTCTCAGATCATTTTCCAGGTCTCAGTAACGCTAAAATAAAAGCAGGAATTTTTGACGGCCCTCAAATTCGAAGAATGTTTCGAGATCCTAATTTCATCAACACAATGAACGAAACAGAAAAGTTAGCATGGCTCAGTTTTCAAAGTATTGCTGAAAATTTTTTAGGTAATCAGAAAAGTCAGGAATATGAACAAATTGTTTCAGATTTATTCGATAACTACGAACGTTTAGGTTGTTTGATGAGTGTGAAATTACATTTTTTGCACGCCCATTTGCAATACTTTCCTGAAAACTTAGGTGACTACAGCGAAGAGTAAGGTGAGCGATTTCACGAAGACCTTATAGAAATGGAGAGGAGATATCAAGGCACTTGAGGTATTAATATGATGGCTGACTACTGCAAGATGTTGGAAAGAGAAACTAACCCAGGTGATACAAAAAGATCCAGAAATCCTTTACACAGGTCATTTGAGGATAAAAGAACCCGATAAAGCGAAAAAGAGAAAATTGAATTAGTTTTTTAAAGACGCAAGGTTTAGTGGTTGAGGGTTTAAAAGCTGAGGGTTTCAGTTTTCACTTTTTAAGGGTTTTAAGGGACAGTTAATGGTTTGATAGTTGATGCTTTAAGGATTCATCGTTCAAGGGTTTAAGGGTTCAGGGTTTAAGGGTTGAGGGTTTAAGGGATCAGGATCTGAGGGTTTAAGAGTTCAGGATTCAACGGTTAAGAGTTTAAAAGGTTGAGGATTAAAGGGCTATGGGTTCAATGTTTAAGGATTCTAGAGTTGGGGATTAAAGGATTCAGGGTTAAAGGGTTCAGGATTAAAGGGTTTTAGCATTGAGGGCTTCAAGGTTTGGGGTTTAAGAGTTATAAGTTCAAGGGTTCAGGGTTTATGGGTTGAAAGGGTCAAAAGCTGAATTTTTCGAATTTTTCGATGTAGGGGTGGTTTTCCGTGATTGAAAAAAAGTAGAGGGAATGTAGTAAATCTCGTTTCGAATTCGGATTCAGTGCCTCAAAGTATGTATAGCAGTAGATCTGCAGTCATTTTTAGGCAGTTTGTACTAATTTGCCCAATGTTAAAAGCGGAATATTCCGGATTTTTCAATTTAGGGGTGGTTTTCCACGATTTAAAAAACACTGAGGAGTGATGGCACAAATCTGCATTTGGATTCGGATTCAGCGCCTCAAAATGTGTATAGCTTTAGATGTGCAGTAATTTTTAGGCAGTTTATAAAAATTTTCCCATCGTTATAAGCGGAATATCCCGGATTTTTCGATTTAGGGGTGGTTTTACACGATTAAAAAAAAACTGAGGGGTGATGGCGCAATTCTGGCTTCGGATTCGGATTCAGTGCGTCAAAATGCATAAGAGGGGGTATGTCAAGTCTCAGTAACAGACCACTTTTTTTTTTGTGTGCCTGTGTTATTCAGGTTATGGCCTTAACCAAAAAAACTTGCGGTTGACAGAATTAATTGTAATTCATATTACCATATTACCTACCTACATTAAGGTTAGAAGTTTTTTTTGGTCAGTTCATATTTTAAACATTAATTATTGGAATGCCAATACCTCTTAGCACACTTGAGCATTATAAACCATGAAATATGTGAAGATAACTGTACTCATTCATCATTAGCGCATCACCGATACTTTAGGTTATGTTTTTAATCAATATAAATTGTGTTTTATGATTCAATTGTCCATAATCTATGAAAAATCACTTAAATCATTTACTTTATAAGGAGAAATCAGTGATTCTTTGTTAGCTGACTGCATGTAAATCGGGATCTGATATTCAGGTTATGTTCTTAACCAACAAAACTTGCGCATCTAAATTCAGTAATACATAATGTGTAAAAGAGAATGGAAAAGTAAAGTGAATTATTCTAATTAAGAGTATGGGGTAAGCAATTATAGTTCATATTATCATAACCTACCTACATTGAGGTTAGAATTTTTTTCTAGTTCATTTCATTTTTTAAACATTATTTATTGGTATGCCAATACCTTTTAGCACACTTGAGCATTATAAACCATGAAATATGTGAAGATAACTGTACTCATTCATCATTAGCGCATCACTGATACTTTAGGTTATGTTTTTAATCAATATAAATTGTGTTATCTGATTCAGTTGTCCATAATCTATGAAAAATTACCTAAATCATTTACTTTATAAGGAGAAATTAGTAATTCTTGGTTAGCTGACTGAATGTAAATCTGAATCTGTTTTTCAGGTTATGTTCTTAACCAATAAAACTTGTGCATCTAAACTCTGTAATACATAATGTGTAAAAGAGAATAGAAAAGTAAAGTAAATCTTCTTAAATCTCCTTTTATTAGGACTATGGACGGAAATAATTATAATTCACGTAATCATAACATATCTAGATTGAGGTTAGAAGGTTATATGGTTAATTTAGAATTTTAAATATTATTTATTAGCATTCATTTTGTACACTTATAGATTACAAACAATTAAGTATGAAAAAAATGTAATTATTAATCATTAGCTCATCACTATTATTTTAGGTTAGGTTTTTAATTAATATTAATTTGTTATCTAATTCAGCGCTCCGTAATCTATGAAAAATGACTTTTAACATTTGATATATAGTGTGAAGTCGTATACTCCAATCAACTAAAGAAGTTTTTTTAGAAAATTGACACTTTAACACCATGTTTTCGAGGTTATAATGTTATAATATCATTTTCCCTATAGTTTTCCTATATTCGGCAATTCTTAATCTTGAAGCTCCAGCAAGATTCATTGAGTAAGGATACTCCTATCGCAAGTTATACGATTTTGAAAAAGAAAAAGTCGGTTTTGCCCACTGTGCGCCGTTGTCTCCACGCAACCAACAAGGAAGGTACCCCAAGTGTCAGTTGCCGATTTTAATAATATTGCAATATGTTATAGTACTTAAAAAAATAAGAATATCGGTTATTCTGCCATAACTACCCAGATGGCGTCCAGAGCTTACATAAAGGTGTGTGAATAAAAATAAATGTTTCACAGGTTCTAATGTGTATATAATGACGTTGACTTTCTTGGAAGATCTACAGAAAGCGTTTTTAACTGTCTGTTAAAAAAAATCAACATAATAGAGTCAAAATGTTAGTTCCGTCCCTTGTCCTAAACAAGATGTTCAATATGAAACCTTATGTCACGTGAAAATCAAGCGAAGAAGCGTAATTCCCATATACACATTGTAAATTACAGGGTTTTTAATATATGTTTTCATTATTTTCAAGGTCAAATTCAACAAACTACTACTAAATCACGACGGATACTTTTTGTCAAGCGATTTGCACGAAAATGTTGATAATATCATTAATTGCTTTGTAAACAGCGCTACTTGGCTCCATAACGCCATCTAGCGGCCGATTCCTTCAGCGCAAGCACACAAACGAATGATAGAAGCGGCAAAGCCGTTAAAAATTAGAAAATCCGCGAACGCGAACTATTCCTTTTGCTAATTTCACAGTGTACAAATATTTTAATCAGTTCCATCTCCCGTGTAAGCCGCTGTTTAGATTATGTTTAATGGTAAGTAAAATGCATTTTTTTATAGTATTTGGTGGATATAAGAACTACCTACACGGAGAATAGGTAATATTGAGTACACGCGACGTGCGAGCTTTTTAATCTTAAAAATGTCAGTTCCGTCCCTATCAGTTCCGTCCCATAAAAAATTAAAATTCATTATTAAATGTTAAAAACTTTTTTAATTGAACTAAAATCTTTGGTGTTCGGCCTTTTTTTATTTCTTATAATAAAACTGATATTCCATACGGTTTCAAATCATAAATTATATATAAGATTGAGTAAATTCATATAAATAATGAATGATTTACATAATTGTGAAATCTTTAAAATTTCTATTTATCTGCTTTTATAAGGTAAATTTTGAAAAATGGCTCCTACCACGAGAAACGCAAATATTCTGAAGAAAAAGCATCAAGTTAAACAAAGAAAATCAGTAAAAGTAAAATTTCAAAATGCTGAGAAAGCCGTTGATGTATGGACTCGTAATTCAGTGAATTTGCACTTTGTCCCATGAAAATCCATCATGCGGTCTCAGAGAAAAGTTACAACAAACTTTTTTTCTTGAAAATACTGTAACTGAGGATAAAATGAGTTTAAGCAGCTCTGTCTAGGCTCATTTTATTCAAGATAAGTTATATTTACAATATATTTTCATTATTTTATTATAATAATTTTTTATCATTTTTTTTTTTGGGTAATTTTAGCCATAAAGGCCTATAGGTGTAAGACCGCATTAACAAATTACTAAATATTATATTTTATTAAATTAATTTTAAATGTAAACAGAAAATATTAATTGTAATATTATTTTAACCCTAAGAGGGCCGGGATGACGCCTTGAGGCCTCATGGTCTGACTCGCCAACATCCGACCTTGGTTTGGTTCTAACTTGGGGACCTCAAATCACTTTTCAGTACAAATTATGAGCTTTTAAAATTTTTGAAATCCCGGCCCTCTAAGGGTTAATATTGTAAATTAAAATGTAAATCAAAATACTGTATGAAAAATAATTTGCATAAATTACCATAAATTATCATTTTGATTCCTTAGTGAAAATAATTTTCGAACCTAATCGTGCATCAGTGTGCTTAACTGTGCAAAACTGTGCCAAACTGTGCCCACGTAGGTAGGTTTCGGACATTTTACACAGATTTATCACATACTGGCACAGTTTGGAACAATGTGGCACACTTTTGCAGTTTGGCATAAATCATTTTCAGCTGTTGAAAATAAATATAATTTGATTTTCCATACAGTTTTGCATAGTATAGCACACTTTGGCATACTTTAGAACATTTTTAATTAGTTTAGCACAAAGAATTTTCAGTTACTAAAAATAAAATTAGGTTTATTATTAGGCACAGTAGTGCACAGTTTGACACACTGTGGCACAGTTTTGCACAGTTTTTGCACAGATTCACACAATTTGGCACAGTTAAGCACACAAAATATTGTTCACTTATTAAAACAATATAAGTAAAAATATAAATAATTTATTATTAGCAATAATTTTGAGTATTTAAGTATAGGTAATCTCAATAAGAAATAAATGGACACACATGACTATAGCTAAACTCAATTGATTTTCAAAAATTAATAATTCTTGAGTCTAATGACTATAAATGATTGAATAAAAGATTTGAAATTGTTAATAATAAATGATGGTTGTTAATTGAAAAATTTAACAATAATTTGTGTTAAGGCGTGCTAACGTTGTGCCAAACTGTGCACAACTGTGCTCAACTGTGCCGAAGTATGTCAAAGTGTGTTAAACTGTGTCAAATAATCAAGCTAAATTTATTTTTAATGGCAAAAGCTTTTTGTGCTAAACTGTGCCAACGTGTGCTAAAATGTGCAAAAGTGTGCCAATCTGTGCTAAATCTGTGTAAAATGTCCGAAATCTACCTGCTTGAGCACACTTTTGCACAGTTTCGCATAGTTAGACATACTTTGGCACATATTTGCACAGTTTCACACACTTTAGCACTCTACGGCACAAAAATTTTTTCCACCAGGGTTACTCTTAATATTATTACGGAATTTGATATTATTAATTAATTTGATTATATAAGATATTATTTTTCAAGCTCTTGTTCGAAATTGTTTTACCGCATTTTTTTATCGTATTACATATTTTAGAATTAATTTCGAGAATTTTTTACAATAATGGTCAGTTCCGTCACCTACCAAGATCATAAAATGTTTCGTAAACTATAGCCGGAATATTTTGTAGTGTATTCGTTCTGGGTACTTATTTTAAATGTTATAATGAGTAGATAAAACCTCAAAACGCCTATAAAAAGTTGGTTTTGAAAAAAAAAAAGTTAGACCTAATCTGGGGAAGTTATGGCAGAATCACTCATATACGTATTTTTTTATCGGCCGATATTCACTTTTAGAGGGTAAAATTTACCTCTAAAGTTCACCTTCGAAAATCGTTTTTTTGGAATATTTCATAAATGAATAAAGATATCTTCATAAAACCAACGCCAAAATATTTAGAATAAAAAGGACTATAAAACTGCACCATTTTCAATTTTAAGGGTTCCTACCCCTATTTTTAAAAGAGCAAAATCTTATTTTTTTAAGCGACTTTCGGCTACAAAAATATTAGTACGTTGTATATTTTTCAAAAATCTATTCTATTTGGAAGAATATTGAAAAGTAAAATTGAAATATCGAGGTTTTTAAAGAAATAATATTTTTAGGGGTACTATCCTTCATTACATTTTGTTCATTAATTAAGTTTTCATGAGTTATCTGACCTTAACATTCACTTAAATAAAATGAGATTCATTAAAAAAAGGAATATTTATAAATTTAATTTTTATAATAAGGGTAACATCATCTATTTTTTGGTGCAAAATCTTTTTTCTTCGAGTATAAAAATTATATTATATAATACTTTTTTTTTAACTGGATCTAGTTTGAAGATTATCATAAATAAAATTGATGTATTTCGAAAATTTTTACGAAACAACTTTTTATGAGGGTACTATCCCCCTACTTTGATCTATTACGATATTTAAAAACATGAAAGTCAAATAAAATAATTTGAGAAAATGATTTCTGTAAGAAATAATCACAGTTAAGTGTTTTGAAATAAGCAAAAAAAAAAATATTTTCTCTATCCCTTGGGCGAAAGTACGTGGTTCCGCCGTTCGCTTAGGCTAAAAGAAATAGCACTTTTTCCCACTGCTGAAACACCTGAGACTGTTGCCGCACGCAAGTCGTGGCATAGTACGACTTCGGTGCGCAACTGTCTCGCATGGGCAGCGTGGCGTTCTCAAAAAGAATGGTCACTATATCCACCGATAAATAGCGCGTCGCTCTCACAATTAGGGTGCTATCCTATGCGTTCCGAAAAATTAAACGGAATGCATTTAAGCCTGTGAGGGTGCTATCCCATGGAGGTCCGAGAAATTAGGCGGAACGCATTTAAGCCTGTGAGGGTGCTATCCTATGGCGTTCCGAAAAATTAAACGGGACCATTGAAGCCCGTGAGAGCAACAGAGACATTCACGAAAAAAACCTCTCTCTCGCTAAATGGTTCAGTTGAATTTTTATGCCGGATACACCGCGCATGCTTTTATCAAGGCAAATCATAATTTGGCATCAAATAGATAATTAAAGGAAAAATATGATGGAGTATATAAAATTTCTCTGGAAAATAGAATCTGAAAAGCTTATAAATTTAATTCTGTGTTAACAAGAGTAGGAGGTGCCATATCTATCAGATAGGTATAAATATTTTCAATAAAATTTGTAGTGATTTTTGAAAAAGATTTGTATCCTTTGTCTGTATTTTTTCAGCTTTAAGGATTTATAACCAAGGAGGTAATAGAGGAGAAAATAAATAATAGCTAAAAGTTGCTTGCTCTTTAAAGCGATTAACAACGAAAAAAAAGGTTACTAGATATATTAGTTAATCAAGTATTAAGTACGTACTGATCTTTCAGTGCTGTCTCATTGTGCCAAAATATTAATATAAATAATTGGAATATTAATCGGAAGTTTTTTTCAAGAGCACTCTTATAAAGTTTACATATGGAAATGTGGACAGAAAATTTGAGTGCATATGGATGAAGTTGTTTTTATAGTTTATTTTTATAACATAAATTAATATTATTAATAGAAACAGTGAATTAACGTGACAGGTTAGAGTAAATCTGTGAGTGAAAAGAATAATCGCCTCTGCTATTCGTATGACAGATTGTGTATTGAATGGATTCTATATATTACTAACTATACTTTTTTTAGTCAAAGGTCAAACCAACAAATACACCGCGCATGCTTTTATCAAGGTATTTGTGCGAAAATTGCAATAAATAGTCATAAGATACTTGGTGATTATAGAAAAAGTTAAAGAACTATAATAAATATAAGTGACTATTTTATTAACATGAAAGTGGTTTTTATAAAAATAGAAACTAAAAATTGAACTATTTATTAATAAATTCATATTTATTTATTTGAAAATATCTTTTCTATCTATCCCTCTCTTCTTGACTCACATGTGTACGTAACAATCAGCTTATTCATGTATTTTCGATGCCCACCCCAACCCCAACTCGCTCACGCTCGTGCTGCAAATGCTGGGCGAGCATCGGAGACATATAAACATGCACAACGGGAAAGAGCCAGGCAAGCAGACCAGTCGAATCATCTAATCGGCAAGCAGACCAGTCGAATCATCTAATCTGCAAGCACTGCGTGGAATGGCCACAAGAGCGCAGCGATACCAGCCGGCCTTACGGTGAAAGTAACAACATGGCCGCGCAACGCAACTATCAGCTGGAAGGTTATAGCAACGGTGATTTCAACTTTTTCCGACTAAATAGAGAACGCACTTTCGCCCTGTGATAGAGAAAAATCCTATTTCTTACACGGAAGGAAAATGGAACTCGGTACGTACGTACCTGTGTAAAATGCTAAACCTGTGTAAAACTTTTGCACAGTTCGCATAGTTAGACATACTTTGGCACATACGTACGTGCGGAAGTTCCACCCCCCCCCTCCCCCGTAAGAATATCTACTATTTTAAGGAATAAAAGTTTCCATCATGGCGTCGGGGGATAAGCAGCCACTCGACGCCACTTTCATGAAATTCTACAAATGTCATCCAACAATACAAGTTGGAGCAGTTGTGTGTATTTTATGTAAAAACGTATTCCATACCAAGGAGATTGTTAATAAATACAACGTAAGTTGTCCACTTAAATTTATTAGTAACACACTTATAATCTGTCAAGACCATGCCAACGTAGCACTAATCTCAAACTTGCTATATGCTACATTGAGCAAAGAAGCAAAAGAATTGATAGCTCAAGTGAAACTTACTACTAAAGAGAAAATCAAACAAGAAATTATTAGTTAAATTAATATTGAAAAGAAAAAGGGGCATGATGAAACTATTTATGAAGACTACAGTGAAATACAATCTTTAAAAATTGAAAACCAATTGTTGAAACAGTTCAATAGTGAATTGCCAGATAAAAATAGAATATTAAACGAATTACTTACAAAAGAAAAGCAAGATAATATCAACAGCTACAATAAAATCAAAACATTTGCGGAAATAACAGCCAATGTTAAACCAAAGAGTAAAAGAATAGCAAAGCTCGTTATTAAAAAAACGAACGACAAAGATACTACAGACCTTGAAAAAGCAGTATGCTTCCAATTAGCGGTAGATAAAATAATTCAAACCAAAAGTGTAGCATGCAAGAATAAAGACACAGTTATTATCAATTATAACAGTGAAGATAGTATTAACAAAATTGAAAGTGCCCTAACCAAAGTACTAAATTGTCACATTAAAATCGAAAAAGAGTAAATAAATAAACCAAAACTAAAAGTAATAAACTTTGATAAAACTCTCCGAAATGAAAAAAATGTAGAACGGAATATCAACATTAGAAATTTCAACAACATGGAAGGCAAGTGCCAAATACTGCATGTATATACTAATACAAGAACAGACATGAATAGTGCAATAATGGAAGTAACTTCAGACATGTACAAATATATCAAAGATAACAAGAACCCGCGAATATTCATTGATTACCAGAGTGGCAAGGTATTTGATATTATCAATACATATCCTTGCAACAAGTGCTCAAGATTTGAACATAGCAGTAGAAAATGCAAGAATGAAGACACGTGTTTCAAGTGTAACGGTGATCACATAGCCTCAAAGTGTACAAGTACAATAAATAAATGTCCTAACTGTGTTTACAGTAACGAGAAATTTAAAACCAATTATAACACCAACGACTGTGCAATGTAACAGTGAATTGTGTGAAATATTAAAAACAAAAATTAAAAAATACATTGAAATGACTGATTACCCTGTGCAGCCTACTTTCTCAAGATACTTCGATAAGGTAGAACGCACAAATTATCAGCAAAAGATAATGCCAGGAATACTAAGAACGGCAAGCAGCGAATCTACAAGTTCACAGCACTCATTCGTCTCAATCACCCAAGTAACGCAAGACGCGCCTACTTCAAAATAATATGGAGAATAACTGTAATATTATTGAAGACTTACAGAATGAAATTATTAACACTGACTATAGTATAATATTAATATAATATTAATATAATATAGTATAATATTAATATAATGCTCCAGGTTCCAAGTTTCAGTGCAAACAATAATGCATGGTTTTATAATTAAACTTTCCAAAAATACTAATAGTTTGTTAAAGTTTGCATTTAAACTATTAGTATTTTTGGAAAGTTTAATTATAAAACCATGCATTATTGTTTGCACTGAAACTTGGAACCTGGAGCATTATATTAATATATTAATATTTTAATATTCCAGGTTACAAAATGTTCTGCAATAATAGTAAAATTAATATGTCGGATGGCCTTGTTATTTACGTGAGCGATTACATCACGGAGACGACAGAAGTATTAACCTTCAATAAACTCAAAATAATTAATTCAAAAATAGCTATTGAAAATAAAAAAGAAATAATGTTATCCGCATTATATAGATCGCACGATATTAGTAAATCTGAATTTCTATTATCCCTCAAAAATTTGATAAATAATAACAGCAAATATAAGAATAATCTCATCATAGGGGACTTTAGCTTCGACATTTCCTAACATGATTCAATTAACCAAGAATTCTTGCATATTTTATTAGAACATGGTTACTGTCCAGGCTTTCGTAATATTACCAGACCATCTGATAGTAACAACATTTCAGGAACATGCATAGACAATATTTTTATTAAACTATATAAAATTAACTACAAAACTTTCACTTTGAAAATTCCGCTTAATGATCATTTTCCTATTTTCATGTCTGTAAATAAGATCAGATCAACAAAAAATAGTGAATCAATTAATCGTATAAATTACAAGAACTGACTTTAATCAATGACCCAAATTTAGCACTAAATAAACTAATTAGTAAAATAAAATTATGTCTTAGCAAAGCTGACTTTTTTAAAAAAGATTGCAATAAAAATATTTCGTATCCAAGAAAAAATTGGATAAGTTCTTCAAAAATTAAATCTTGCACTACCAAACTTTATAAATTATGGGAAAAAGATCCAAATAATTCTAATAAAAAAGAGAGTTATAAAAAATTTAGCTCAAAATTGAAGAGTATTATAAATAAAGTCAAACAGTCTTATGACAAAGAACAAATAAAGGCAACGATGAAAAACCCAAAGTAATTATGGAATGTACTAAACCAAAAACTCGGGAAAAATTCAAAAAGAAACAAAAACATTAATTATATGGATATAATAGATAATAGATGGTATAATAGATAATAGCGAAAAAATAACGAATTCAACTAAGATTGCGGAACACATGAACAAATTTTTTTGCGAAATTGGCAAAAAATTAAGTGATAAAATAGTGCCTCCAAGAAATGAGAAAATAAAGCTCCTACCCATGAATAGTAAAAGTATTTTTATTACTCCAACAAACCATACTGAAATACTAAATATTATAAATAACATGGATAATAAAAATGATGGAATTGATAACATCAACACTAAAACATTAAAAACTCTTAGCTTTCACATTGTAGGTCAACTTGTTCACATTATTAACCTGTGTATCGATATCAGGATATGGCCTGATGCTTTAAAAGCAGCGGAAGTCGTACCTCTGCACAAATCTAAAGAAAAACATATCCCTAACAATTATAGACATATATCACTTATCTCTAATATTGCAAAAATTTTTGAAAAAATTATACATAATAGAGTAATAAACTTTATTAACGAATGCGATCTGTTTTCAAAAAATCAATATGGTTTCAGGAGAAATAAAAGTACCAAAGATCCGCTATTTCGAATATCTAATATGATATACCATAAACTTGACGCAAGTACTCCTATTGCTATAACGTTCCTAGATCTAGCCAAAGCGTTTGATACTGTACATCATCAACTTTTACTTGATAAATTGTATAATTATGGAATCAGAGGTAGCGCTTACAATCTATTAAAACGTTACCTCACCAATAGACAACAAAGAGTTAAATTAAATAACAAAACCAGCCAATTTGAAAATGTGAATATGGGAGTCCCACAGGGTACCATCTTGGGAATATTATTATTTATACTCTATATCGATGACTTACTGGTAGGTATGCCTGAAAATTCTATAGTGTCGTATGTGGATGATACGGCTGTTATTACGACAGCTAATACGTGGCTTGAAGTTGAATCTAAAATGAATGATCGACTACATAAAATATCAAACTGGTTAGCTCTGAATAAACTGTCTTTAAACACTGACAAAACAGTATATATCGAATATGGCATTCAATGTGATAGTACTCCAAAAAACTTAAATATCAATATAAATGGTACAAAAATCAAAAGAGTCGGAAGCACCAAATACCTAGGCATAGTCTTTGATAGTAATATGAGATGAAATGAACACATTGATTATATTTACAATAAAAAAAAATACCTCATTTTCATTTTCTATAAACTTACAAAGATTTTGTCAACAGACAGTTTACGTATGGTATACTACGCCTTTTTTCATAGCATCTTTTCCTATGGAATAATAGCATGGGGAGCAGCGTATTCGAAAAGTATAGATATGCTCAATAGACTGTAAATTAGATTACTGAAAATAGTTAACAAAAACAATTTTATCATTAAAAAATCCTATGAAACTAAGTCAAATATTGTCATGTGAATCCCTTTTTTATCATTACAATGATTTACAGAGGTTATACTCTACCTCAAATAAAACCACAAGAAAGAAAAGTATTGAAACTCTAAAAAGGCAGAAAACTATTAGCATTAAAAACAATTACATTAGAGCAATAATGCAATTCAATTGCTTACCTAATGAATTAAAAATAATTACTAACAATTCCAGTAAGAAAAAAAAAACTTAAGATATGGGTAACAGAAAACATCTAGAAATACATTACGATCTAGTTTCTATTAGTTGGAAACTTTTTCACAGTAACGAGCGTTAATATGGTTGCAAAAATGTTCTCTAATATATATATATATATATATAATTATATATATATATATATATATATATATATATATATATATATATATATATATATATATATATACATGTTTGTAAATTGGTACTTTTGAGGAGATGTGAACCTTTCGCTCAGAGTTCGGACAATGTGACTAAAGAAATAGTGACCCTCAGGTTACCGACTCTGGGAAAAGGGGGTATAGATATCGCCTCAAAAGTCGCGATTCTTGCTTTGAGAAATTTGAGGAGTCTCTTCAAAATGCCGACATCTCTTCAAAAGTACCGATCTATATGTTGATATCTCTTCAAATATACCAAATCCCATATATATATATATGAAAATCCGGTGTTTTGAATACACAACTTCCTATAGATTCTATATGTTCCCACGTTAAAAATGCAATCAACTGACGTTTTGAATGCGGCATTCAATAAGTCAATATATATAGGGATATTATTTCTTTAGTCACGTGATCGTCTGTCTCCGTCTTATACATGGGATTTTGCTATAGTTTCCTGCTAAGATGGCGTCGCGCATTCAAAACACCGGAATTATGTACACACATGAAAACGTTTTCACTTTCACAACGTTTTTTTCCGTAAAATTTTTCCGCAATCAACGTAAAATACTGCGGAACTGAAAGGGGCTCCGCAGGCGTCGTGGTGTTAGTCAACTCCCTGAGGGATTTGATTACATCAGAAAATGGCGGCGCGCAGCGCCGCCCTTACCTACTTCTATTGCAGGAAACCTAGAGGTGTCCTGAATAGTAGCGCTGAACAATTATATATATATATATATATAAATGATCATTATATATATATATATCATTATATATATATAAATGTTACCCCTAAAAATATTATTTCTTCAAAAACCTCGATATTTCAATTTTACTTTTCAATATTCTTTCCAATAGAATAAAATATACAAAAATATACAACGTACTAATATTTTTGTAGCTGATAATCGCATAAAAAACTAAGATTTTGCTCTTTTTAAAATAGGGGTTGCAACCCTTAAAATTGAAAATGGTGCAGTTTCATAGTCTTCCATATTCTAAATATTCTGGCGTTGGTTTTAAGAAGATATCTTTATTCGTTTACCAAATATTAAAAAAAAAAAAAAAACGATTTTCGGGGGTGAACATTAAGGGTAAATTTTACCCCCTAAAAGTGAATATCGGCGGATAAAAGAATTACGTATATTCTTATTTTGCTAAGTAATCCTCTCCACTAGAGCACAGAATTTCTTCCAGATAGCAGAGTCAGCTGTGATCCACTCCTTAAAAATAAAGTAGTATCCGCTCCTCTATTTGGTCAGTTATACTGGTGCAACATTGCCTTTGCTTATTTGCAGATATGTGCAACAAGGAAGCTGAGGCAGTGTCGACGTCCGAGGCCCACTATGTTTTTGTATTGTTTGTATTGGCTCCAACTCTTCTTACACTAAGTTTCTCGTTTAACAATATACCTCGTTTCAATACCACTTATGTTTCTACTTTCCACTCAAATATTTATATTGCAGGTTGTCGTTTCTCACAGGCTGGCGCCTCTACATATCAGAGAGAGAGATTAGGAGAAACCTGTGCTTAGCACCTACGGGTATGCAGGTCTATAGTATATTTCAGGGATGGCAGGATCTACGTCTTCTTCATCTGGAGCAGGGCATGGGTGCAGCACTAGGAACTCGCAATGCTCCTTCACAAGAGGGATGTCTTTGTTTGTTTTCTGGTTAGTACAAAGCTAAAGTGCTAGATTGGGGTGTCGAATGGGTTGCTCAAGTCCCCCTCTGACCAGTATTTCCCCTCTAGCAATGCTATAGATTTTTCTGTTCTGGATATTTTACCAGAAGGAAGTCTTTAGCAGCCGATGCTGGGTTTTTTAACCTTACTATTTAAGCTACCTAATTGTAAGGCTCAAAAGTGAGCGTCTCTGTCTCTTAGTCTCCGTCTCTACTTTTCTGTCTCTACGTCTCGGTCTCGACGCCTCTGTCACTACGTCTCCGTATCTACATCTCCGTCTCTACGCTTCTGTCTCTACGTCTCTATATCTAATCTCTCTCTCTAGGTCTCTGTCTTTACGGCTCCATCTCTACATCTCTGTCTCTACATCTCCGTTTAAACGTCTCTGTCTTCACGTCTCTGTCTCTAGGTCTCTTCACTACGTCACTCTCTACATCTCTGTCCGTACGTCTCCGTCTCTACGTCTCTGCCTCTACGCCTTCGTGTCTACGTGGCTATCTCTACATCCCTGTTTCTACGTTTCTGTCTCTAATCTCTCTCTCAACGTCTCTCTCTTTGCGTCTGTCTCTACAACTCTGTCTTTAATCTCTGTCTCTACGTCTCTATCACTACTTTGCTGTCTCTATTTTTCTGTCTCTACGCCTCAGTTTCTCCGCATCTAACTCTACGTCTCCGTCACTACGTTTCTATCTCTACGCCTCTAATCTCTGTCTCTACATGTCAGTCCCTACCTCTCTGTTTCTACATCTCTGTTGCTACGCCTCTGTCTCTCCGACTCTCTCTCTACGTCTCTGTCTTTACGTCTCTGTCTCTACAACTCTGTATCTAATCTCTGCCTCTATGTCTCCGTCTCTACGTCTCTATCTCTACGCCTCTGTCTCTACGTTTCTGTCTCTAATCTCTCTCTCTCTCTCTCTCTCTCTCTCTCTCTCTCTCTCTCTCTCTCTCTCTCTCTCTCTCTCTCTCTCTCTCTCTCTCTCTCTCTCTCTCTCTCTCTCTCTCTCTCTCTCTCTCTCTCTCTCTCTCTCTCTCTCTCTCTCTCTCTCTCTCTCTCTCTCTATCTCGCTCCCTCTCTCTCTCTCTCTCCGTCTTTGTCTTTACGTCACTGTCTCTGTCGTAGGGATAGAAAGAACTCCCTTAAGACAAGTTTATAATTTTTCTTCAACACAGACCATACTCTTCTACGTTATTTTATGAGGGAGCGCTGAAGGGGTGGTCAGGGGCTAAGGATGGCCGTGGGTGCGTGAGGAGAGAACGAGGAGACGTTGAGGGGGAAGGGCTGGGGAGGGTACGCGAGGAAGGGCTGAGTTGTAAGAATTTTAAAACATCTATATGGGAGCGTCCAGCAGAAATGGGCCACCGAGCGCGTGCGGTGCCTTTTTCCGCGTAAAAGGCGCTCTGTTTAACTCGCTCATAATCGTATGCTGCGTCTTTGAAAAAAAAAACCAAGGGCCCATATCGATAGATTTTTTCCTGCTCTTTCCAATGGTGCCATTGTTTTTATTGCGCAACGCTTTCTTCCGGACAAAAACTCGAGTTGAATATTGAAAGCCATTTTTCTCAAAGTATATCATGTTTTTTTTCAAAATAAACTACACCATTGGAAAGTACAACTCTTAAGCTTCAAAACCCTATCTTAGAGAAGTTGGAGAAATAAAGCGTTTTAAAGTAACAAAATGAAAAAGACAGCGCCGGGGGTCCGCGCGAGCCCCTCGCGCCCGTGCGTACGGCACATTTAAGTGCACGCTCTATTCAATTCGCTAATAATCGTGTACCAAGTCTCTAAAAAAAGAACTAAGGACATATATCGATAGATTTTTTCCTGCTCTTTCCAACGTTGCTATTATTTTTATTCCGAAATGCTTCTGTTCGGGATTAGTACCCGAAGTGCCCGCTAGGTTTCACGGCTTTCAGTGCGTTCATGGATATTTTTATGTTTAATATATTATGTTTTTCAAATTTTGTTATATAAATGAACAAAGTTCATTGAAATATTATACTAACTGTTACAAATAGATCCACAAAATTATGTCCACGCATTGGCATTGTAAGTTACAAAACATTTTATATTTACAAAAAAGAAAGAGCGAAATAGCACATGGCATGTATTAATCCGCCCTTGAGCATAGCGTAAAAAGTTCGGGCAGCCGCTGTTTTTTTGATCTTACTATTTTTGAACTTTTCATGTTTCAACTTAAAAATATAATATTTTATAGTTTAAGACTTGTACTTTTGAAGAATATAATTCATTTTGAAGAAAAGGCTGATATTTTATTGAAAAAATAGATTATAAACATTCAAATGGAATTTTCAACTAGAAGGAAGCATTTCGGAATAAAAATAATAGCAACATTGGAAAGAGCAGGAAAAAATCTATCGATATATGTCCTTAGTTCTTTTTTTAGAGACTTGGTACACGATTATTAGCGAATTGAATAGAGCGTGCACTTAAACGTGCCGTACGCACGGGCGCGAGGGGCTCGCGCGGACCCCCGGCGCTGTCTTTTTCATTTTGTTACTTTAAAACGCTTTATTTCTCCAACTTCTCCAAGATAGGGTTTTGAAGCTTAAGAGTTGTACTTTCCAATGGTGTAGTTTATTTTGAAAAAAAACATGATATACTTTGTAAAAAATGGCTTTCAATATTGAACTCGAATTTTCGTCCGGAAGAACGCGTTTCGCAATAAAAACAATGGCGCAATTGGAAAGAGCAGAAAAAATCTATCGATATAAGTCCTTGGTTTTTTTTTTAAGACGCAGCATACAATTATGAGCGAGTTAAACAGAGCGCCTTTTACGCGAAAAAAGGCACCGCGCGCGCTCGGTGGCCCGTTTCTGCTGGACGCTCCCATATATACATTTCGGAAACCGGTACTTCTGAGGATCTATAGTTTTTTTCTCCAGAGTTCGTATATGCTTGACTAAAGAAATAACTCCGTCTCTGCGTTGAAGGTATTAATATAAATCCTCAAAAGTACCGTTTCATACCGAAGAAATTTTGAGGATGTCCTCAAAAGTCTGAAAAATCCTGAAAGTATCGAATCCGTGCTGACATAGATCCTCAAAAGCTGCATTTGATATATTTATATATATACATATATATATATATATATATATATATATATATATATATATATATAAATATTGATATATTTATACACACACACACACACACACACACACACACACACACACACACACACACACACACACACACACACACATATATATATGCGATGTTTCACGTGAAGTGAATTCCCACTTTTATTTTTTTTATGCAAAAAACCTGTTCCCCAAATTTTAGATCGTTATTTGCATAAATAAAAACGCTATGCAACATTGAAAACTTAAATTTTTTGCAATTTTTGGTAAAAAATCCAACATTTGTCATTTTTTTACTGAAAATCTTGAAACTTTTTGTATTGAATATAGATTGAGAAAGAGTTTGCAATTTTGATGTAGATAGTAGTAAAATTTTTAATAATTGAAATTAGCATATCTCTGATTGGTTGGTTTTTAATATACTCTCAGCGAAGAATATTGAGACTGCGCTTTAAAATTTTTGTTTGACCAAATTTTTTTGAATTCTACTTTTAAAACTCTTCAAAATACTTTTTTAACCAAAGTTGACCAAGCTCTTTGAAAAAAGTTATGATTATTTGAAATATCAGAGAAAACTAATAATTAGCATTTTTGATAATATGATTGATTTAGAAACTTAATATTATTCATACATCTTATTTAATAGATTAAAACACTGAATTTTGTTAGAGCATGGAATAGAACATGTAACATCTACTTTCAATAATATTAGTCTTGTACAAATAAGTCTTATGTAATTATCAGTTACAAATTACATTCATTTTTAATTTTCTGAATATTGGATAAAAATCACTATCTTTACTAATCACATTTCATACCTGCCTAAAATTGCATTTGATAATTATAATCTATTACTGTCTCTACATAAATTAGATGACAGACAGTTTTGCAATGTATATTCCAATCTATGGATCCAGAATCAATGTGAAAAGAATCCCTGCAACAAGTGTATAATGTATGTGAGTGAAAAAGAAAAATCGGATAATTATGAAATAACTTATTGTTAGTTTTGTAACATAAAACCATGATGCTTCATAGTGAAATAAATCTGTGAACTTTTATACCAGTGAAATATACATAATTTTTTCATATATTTTAAAAAATGAGTTGTGCGGCAAAAATCATAAATGATTAAAACAAATGAAGTGGATAAATAAGTGAATTAAAAAAAAAGGAAATGAAGATATGTTTATTAGGTGAGCTATGGATCCAAGTAAGTGTATAAATATGTAAGTGAAGTTCTTTAAGAACGAGTTCCGAAACCAATGTAAGGGGAACTGTTGAAATACTCCTCCCCGCAGTTAAGCGGTGGGGGAGAAAATCGACAAAAATTACATTGTGAGAAAACTAACTTTGTTTCTGATGAGGATGACATTGCTCACCGAAACGTCAAAAAAAACATACACACGTTGTAAGGGTTTTCATTTCTTACACCTGCTGCCTCGGGAAGATCGACAGACTCCCACATTAATATAAGTACATTCAAATTGTTTACTGCAAATCAAACAAACGAAAGTTGTGAAATCAATTATCGATAGTCAAGTAATGCAAACAACTCTCGGAAACAACTGTATGTTTGTTCTCAGAAATGTATTAAAATTTGTTCATCCTTCTGTATAAATTAAACACAAGAAAGTACTTAAATCAATGTATTGTAGTCAAGTACCCATCAGTTAACTTGACTGACATAATAGAACTTTTAGTACCTACTTAAAAATATTCAGACAGCGGGCATAAATTACTATTTAACGCCCAAGAGACATAATAGCTCCCGTACTCCTGCACAACTTTATAGAGCCTACGCAATTTACGTCCGTGTGGGAAAAAATTATTTGAATTATATAATATGTAAGTACATTCAAATTGTTTATTGTAAATCAAACAAACGAAAGTTGTGAGATCAATTACTGATAGTCAAGTAATGCAAACAACTCTCCGAAACAACTGTATGATTGTTCTCAGAAATGTATTCAAATTTGTTCATTCTTCTATACAAAATAAACACAAGAAAGTACTGAAATCAATTTACTGTAGTCCAGTACCCAGAAATTAACTTGACTGACATAATAGAACTTTTAGTACCTTGCGTGTAAAATTACATTTTACGCCCACGTTTCAACTTAAAACATATTCAGACAGTGGCCATAAAGTACTACTTAACGCCTAACAGGCCCAGTAGCACACATACTCCTACAAAACTTTATGGAACCTACGCACTTTACGCCCGTGTGGGCGAAAATTATTTTAATTCTATAACTATTATGCCTCCTTTTTATTTCTAAAGTTCATAAGAATTTTATCAGATATTTACGAAAAGTTAAAGCCTATATAAAAAATTACATAGTTACCACCACATCCCCATTTTTCATTACTCTTTATCAATTTTGAAATTTTTATAATATTACGCATCTTGGGAGGACAATAGAAGTCTATAGAGCTGCTCTAGCAGGAGTGATCCTCCAATCCCTCTCCCATACGTACTTGGCGGGCCCGACCGTTTGCAGTTAAGGTGTAGACATGGTCATTTTCATACAAATATTCATATGTTTAAAGATCAGATAAAATGCATAAATGGGTTGCTTCTACATATTAAATACTGATCCGTATTGAATCTATTACTCTGTTTTTTAATGGAAAGTGCAAACCCGCATGAAAATATGATATGATATCTCATATGAGATCTGATGTCTGAAATACTCATATGAGATCTCATATGATATTTACACGCGGGAAAAGGATAAAAAATACGTGGCTTATAAAATGGTTAGTAAAATCTAAAGCACTTTTGAGTAGACTATAAATTTATATGCATTTTTTATCTCATGCCAACTTAAAAAATATGGACACAAGGAAAAATAGTTTATTGTAATTATTTATAATGGATTTATAGGTATAAACATTGTTAATGCATTTATGCAAAAATTTAGTATTCTACATTTACAAAGCCCACCGGTAAACTGAAAACCGTCGGGCCCGCCAAGTATGTATGGGAGATTGGAAAACCACCCCTGCTAGATCAGCTCTATAGACTTCTATTGTCCTCCCAAGATGCGTAATATTACAAAATTTTCAAAATTGAGAAAGAATAATGAAAAATGGGGATGTGGTGATAACTATGTAATTATTTATATAATACTTGACTTTTCGTAAATATCTCATAAAATTCTTATGAATTTTAAAAATAAAAAGAAGGCATAATATTTATATAATTAAAATAATTTTCGCCCACATGGGCGTAAAGTGCGTAGGTTCCATAAAGTTTTGTAGGAGTATGTGGGCATTGAGCCTGTTAGGCGTTAAGTAGTACTTTATGCCCGCTGTCTGAATATTTTTAAGTAGGTACGAAATATTATATAACTGAAATAATTTTTGCCCACACGGGCGTAAAGTGCATAGGTCCTATAAAGTTATGTAAGAGTACGGGAGCTATTACGTCTCTTGGGTATTAAGTAGTACATTATGCCTGCTGTCTGAATATTTTTAAGTAGATACGAAAAGTTGTAGTGTTTACTCAAGTTAACTTATGGGTACTTGACTACTATAAATTGATTTCAGTAATTTCTTGTGTTTAATTTGTATAGAAGGATGAACAAATTATAATGCATTTCTGAGAACAGTCATACAGTTGTTTCCGAGAGTTGTTTGCATTACATGGCTATCGATAATTGATTTCACAACTTTCGTTTGTTTGATTTACAGTAAACAATTTGAATGTACTTACTTACATATAATTTGTTCATCATACAATGATTCAAAGATGTAAAAGACTTTTCCACTGGTATTTATTTTATTTCTTTTAAAAAATCATAAATATTTTTATTTTATCTATAAAATATAGATAAAATATAATATATATATAATCTATTATACAATATATATATAATCTAAATAAAATTATATAATATATATATAATCTATTATACAGAAAAAACGTCTATACTTGCCTTATTTAATACTTTCGTAGAAAGTTTTATATTAACATTATTATTATTTGTATAGTCATGAATAAAATTATTACCATTTGCGGAGAGTGCTTATTGAACAGATGAGATTCGAAGAAATAAAAGGACTAGACGTTTTTTAAAAACGTGTTGATTTTATTAAAAAAACTATTTAAGCTCTCGTTAAAGTTTTTGGTACAGAGTATGATGGATATTGACAGAGAAGGAGGGAGGAAGAGAGAGGGGGAGAAATAGAGGGCGAGAGAGAGCGCGGAAGAGAGGGAGGGAGAGTAGATTATAAAGAAAAATCTTCTATACTTGCCTTATTTTATACTTTCGTAGAAAGTTTTATATTAACAATATTATTATTTGTACAGTCATGAAAAAAATTATTACCATTTGTAGAGAGTACTTATTGAATAGATGAGGCTAGAAGAATTAAAAGGACTAGACAAATTGTGTTGTTAAAACGCACTTAAAAAATAATCTTTTAAAAAACGTGTTGATTGTTTTAAAAAAATATTTAGGCTCTTCTCAAAGTTTTTCGTGGAGTCCTTATACAGTTACTGAGTAAGAAAAGACGAGAGAGAGAGAGAGAGAGAAAGAGAGAGAGAGAGAGAGAGAGAAAGAGAGATTCGGGTGTCTTTAAAGTTCAAGTAAAGTGAAACGCCTTAACGTGACAATATACTTAATTGTCTCTGACGAGCGTATATGTATATTAAAAAATAATTTTCAATTATGTTATGCAAATTTCTAGGTGACCGCATATATAATTGTCATAATCATCAAAAGACTTATAATAATTGAGTTGGCAGAGGCGTGAAAAATAAGGTCACGAAGGATCAGCTGTTACGTAGAAAAAGTATTAAGATACCAAATTTGAAAAGTTCCTAATGTATATTTTTACATTCGAGAATAATATATCTTTGTAACCGTCTCCATATCGTGATAAAAATTTTGATTTTTATAACTAGATTCTGTAGAGCTTGCAAGGAATTATAAAACTAGAAGCTCAAAGGCGATCCAGAACTTGAGTTCTCATGACACCTACCATTTGCATAGCAGTAGCTCATAATAAGTTTTTTCACAAAATACTCCTGAATCCAGTTACTCTTGTTTTTTTGCCATTGGGAAGGCTCTATGGCAGGTATGTAGTCAGAGTAAGTCCCAGCTGCAAATCCTTTATGAAGAAGCATTGCCGCTTGTTTTATTGATGGTTGATTAGGCATGACAAATAATGCTTTTACGACAGCCCAGTTTTTAGAATTACAATTCAAATCCCAAAATCCTTTCTTGCATCCATTTGCTGTTTTTTTGCCAAATTATTATTGTTACATCGTTCTTCATTGTACACAGATACAATAACACTGACACAATGTTTATAAATTATAACCAGGGTCTGGCTTAGTATTACATTGTAATACTTTTATTAAGGTTCTTACACTTCTATATCGGACAGATTGATAAAACCTCCTTCATAACTAAACTCACAGATCCTGGGCCAACTTCCTTTGATATAGTTGCTAGTTCGAAATCATAGAGTCAGTAAAGCATTGATAATTAAAATACCATAAAGTATAGAACAAGGCTTTGCTAGAGAAATATCTACAACAGTATTTCTCTTTGTCTCTACTACAGGAGGTTGCGTGCTTTGACAGACTTGATTATTATCTTTTGGTGGCCATAATGCATAATGATTTGATTCACACCATCCAACAAGAGCAATTTGTAACGAATGCATATGTACTATATGTCAACTCTTATCATAAACAATGTAACTTCAACCACAATAAGTTAAGTTATTTATGAAAATAAGATACAGCCTAAACAGTTAGCTAATATATAATACTCGTGTTCCAGGGTTCAATTACATATAGATCCTACATCCATATAGATCACACAGTAAACATATTTTTAAATGCATTTTTTAAGTTCATTTCACTGACATAAAGCCCACAAATGTATTTCACTGGGAAGCATCATGATTTTATATTACAAAAAACAAGTTATTTCACAATACCAGATATGTATTTCTCTGTGCTAATTTTCATTGTTTATTTCAAACAAATATTTTTTTCACACACACATACACATATAACAAACTCGTGTTCCAAGGTTCACTTACATATTTATACACTTACTTGGATCCATAGATCACCTAATAAACATATTTTTATTTCCTTTTTTTAATTCACCTATTTATTCACTTCATTTATTTTCATCATTTATGCTTTTTACCGCACAACTCATTTTTTTAAATATGTGAAAAAATTATGTATATTTCACTCATATAAAAGTTCACAGATTTATTTCACTATGAAGCATCATGGTTTTATGTTACAAGCCTAACCATAAGTTATTTCATAATTATCCGATGTTTCATTCTCACTCACATACATTGTACACTTGTGCAGGGATTCTTTTCAGATTGATTCTGGATCCATAGATTGGAAGATACATTGCAAAACTGTCTGTCACCTAATTTATGTAGAGACAGTAATAGATTATAATTATCAAAAGCAATTTTAAGCAGGTATGAAATGTGTATTAGTAAAGATAGTGGTTTTTATCCAATATTTTCAGAAAATTAAAAATGAATGTAATTTATAACTGATAATTACATAAGGCTTATTTGTACAAGCATAATATTATTGAAAATAGATATTTCATGTTCTACTACATGCTCTAACAAAATTTAGTGATTGAATCCATTACATAAGATGTATGAATAATATTAAGTTTCTACATCAATCATATTATCAAAAATGCTAATTATTGGTTTTCCCTGATATTTCAAATAATTATAACTTTTTTCAATGAGCTTGGCCAACTTTGGTTAAGGAGGCATTTTGAAGAGTTTTAAAAGTAGAATTAAAAATAATTTGGTCGAACAAAAAATTTAAAAGCGCAGTCTCAATATTCTTCGCTTAGTGTATATTAAAAACCAACCAATCAGAGATATGCTAATTTAAATTATTAAAAATTCTACTACTATCAACAACAAAATTGCAAACTCTTTCTCAATCTATATTCAATACAAAAAGTTTCAAGATTTTGAGTAAAAAAATGACAAAAGTTGGATTTTTACCGAATATTACAAGAAATTTGAGTTTTCAATGTTACATAGCGTTTTCATTTATGCAAATAACGATCTAAAATTTGGGAAACAGGTTTTTTGCATAAAAAAAATAAAAGTGGGAATTCACTTCACGTGAAAGATCGCATATATGTGTGTGTGTGTGTGTGTGTGTGTGTGTGTGTGTGTGTGTGTGTGTGTGTGTGTGTGTGTGTGTGTGTGTGTGTGTGTGTGTGTGTGTGTGTATATCATTCATATTTTTCACTCTTATTTTTTTATGCAAAAAACCTGTTCCCCAAATTTTAGATCGTTATTTGCATAAATAAAAACGCTATGTAACATTGAAAACTCAAATTTCTTGCAATATTCGGTAAAAATCCAACTTTTGTCATTTTTTACTCAAAATATTGAAACTTTATATATATATATAAATCCCTATATTATATAGATGTTTTAAAATTTTTATAACTTCCTCTCGCGTCCCCTCCTCAGCCCTTCAACGCTTACTCAAAATAACGTAAAAGAGTATGGTCTGTGTTCAAGAAAAATTATAAACTTGTCTTAAGCGAGTTCTTTCTATCTCTACGACAGAAATTTAGAGACAGAAACGTAAAGACAAAGCTGTAGAGAGAAAGATTAGAGACAGAAACGTAGAGACAGAGGCATACAGATAGAGACGTAAAGACGGAGATGTAGAGAAAGAGGCTGAGAAACTGAGACGTAGAGACAGATAAGTAGAGATAGAGATGAAGAGACAGATAAATAGAGATAGAGATGAAGTGACAGATAAGTAGAGATAGAAATGAAGAGACAGATAAGTAGAGATAGAGATGAAGAGACAGAGATTAGAGACAGAGTTGTAGAGACAGAGACGTAAAGACAGAGACGTAGAGAGAGAGTCGGACAGACAGAGACGTAGCAACAGAGACGTAGAGACAGAGAAGTAGGGACAGACACGTAGAGAGAGAGACTAGAGACAGAAACGTAGAGACAGAGGCGCAGAGACGGAGACGTAGAGATAGAGCTGGAGAGACTGAGACGTAGAGACAGAAAAGTAGAGACAGAGACGTAGAGACAGAGATTAAAGATAGAGCTGTAGAAACAGACGTAAAGAGAGAGACGTAGAGAGAGCGATTAGAGACAAAAACGTAGAAATATGGATGTAGAGACAGCCACGTTGACACGAAGGCGTAGAGGCAGAGAAGTAGAGACGGAGACGTACAGACAGAGATGTAGAGAGAGACGTAGCGAAGAGACGTAGAGACAGAGACGTGGAGACAGAGACGTTGAAGCGGAGACGTAGAGACAGAGACGTAGAAGCAGAGATGTAGAGATGGAGTCGTAAATAGAGAGACCTAGAGAGAGAGATTAGATACAGAGACGTAGAGACAGAGGCGTAGAGACAGAGATTTAGGGACAGACACGTAGGAAGAGATTAGAGACAGAAACGTAGAGACAGATGCCGAGAGACGGAGACGTAGAGATAAAGGTGGAGAAACTGAGACGTAGAGACATAAAAGTAGAGACAGAGACGTAGAGACAGAGATTAAAGACAGAGTTCTAGAGACAGACGTAAAGAGAGAGACGTAGAGAGAGATTAGAGACAGAAACGTAGAAACATGGATGTAGAGACAGCCACGTTGACACGAAGGCGTAGAGACAGAGACGTAGAGACGGAGACGTAGCAACAGAGACGTAGAGACAGAGAAGTAGGGACAGGACGTAGAGAGAGAGACTAGAGACAGAAACGTAGAGACAGAGGCGCAGAGACGGAAACGTATAGACAGAAATGTAGAGAGACGTACCGAAGAGACGTAGAGACAGAGACGTGGAGACAGAGACGTTGAAGCGGAGACGTAGAGACAGAGACGTAGAGACAGAGATGTAGAGATGGAGTCGTAAATAGAGAGACCTAGAGAGAGAGAGAGATTAGATACAGAGACGTAGAGATAGAGGCATAGAGACAGAGACGTAGGGACAGACGTGTAGGAAGGGAGATTAGAGACAGACACGTAGAGACAGATGCGGAGAGACAGAGACATAGAGATAAAGGTGGAGAAACTGAGACGTAAAGACATAAAAGTAGAGACAGAGACGTAGAGACAGAGATTAAAGACAGAGTTGTGGAGACAGACGTAAGAAGAGAGACGTAGGGAGAGAGAGATTAGAGACAGAAACGTAGAAACATGGATGTAGAGACAGAAACGTAGAAACATGCATGTAGAGACAGCCACGTTGACACGAAGGCGTAGGGACAGAGACGTAAAGACGGAGACGTACAGACAGAGATGTAGAGAGAGACGTAGCGAAGAGACGTAGAGACAGAGACGTGGGGACAGAGACGTTGAAGCGGAGATGTAGAGACAGAGACGTAGAGACAGAGATGTAGAGATGGAGGCGTAAATACAGAGACCTAGAAGGAGATTAGATACAGAGACGTAGAGACAGAGGCGTAGAGACAGAGATGTAGATACGGAGGCGTAGAGACAGAGGCGGCAAGACCGAGAGGTAGAGACAGAAAAGTAGAGATGGAGACTAAGAGACAGAGACACTCACTTTTGAGCCTTACAATTAGGTAGCTTAAATAGTAAGGTTAAAAACCCCAGCATCGGCTACTAAGGAATTTCGTCTGGTAAAATATCTAGAACAGAAAAATCTATAGAATTGCCAGAGGGGAAATACTGGTCAGAAGAGGGCTTGAGCAACCCATTCGACACCCCAATCTAACACTTTACCTTTGTACAAACTAAACATAAAACAAAGACAGCACTCTTGTGAAGGAGCATTGCGAGCTCCTAGTGCTGCATCCGTATCCTGCTCCAGATGAAGAAGACGTAGCTCCTGCCATGCCTGAAATACACTATTGACCTGCATACCCGTAGGTGCTAACCACAGTTTTCTCTTAGTCTCTCTCTGATATGTGGCGGCGCCAGCCTGTGAGAAACAACAACCTGCAAGATAAATATTTGAGTGGAAAGAAGAAATATAAACGGTATCGAAACGAGGTATGCTGTTAAATGAGAAAATTAGTGTAAGAAGAGTTGGACACTGCCTTAGCTTCCTCGTTGCACACATCTACAAATAAGCAAAGGCAATGTTGCATCAGCATAATTGACCAAATAGAGGTGCGGATCCTACTTTATTTTTAATGAGTGGATCAAAGCTGACTCTGCTATCTGGAAGAAGTGCTGTGCTGTAGTGGAGAGACTTGCAAGGAAGGTACCCCAAGTGTCAGTCACCGATTTTGATGATATTGCAATATGTTATAGTACTTAGAAAACTAAGAATATACGTAATTTTTTTATCGGCCTATATTCACTTTTAGGTGGTAAAATTTACCCCCTCAATTTCACCCCCGAAAATCGATTTTTTATAATATTACATAAACGAATAAAGATATCTTCATAAAACCAACGCCAAAATATTTAGAAAAAAAGAAGACTATGAAACTGCACCATTTTCAATTTTAAGAGTTGCAACCCCTATTTTAAAAAGATCAAAATCTTAGTTTTTTAAGCGATGTTCAGCTACAAAAATATTAGTACTTTGTATATTTTTTAATAATTTATTCTATTGGTAAGAATATTGAGAAGTAAAGTGGAAAAATCAAGGTTTTTGATGAAATAATATTTTTATGGGTATTCAAATAATTTGAATCATTATAAAAAGTACTTATATAGTATTGCTGTGTATATTATAGAAATAATTATATAATATTAAGAAAGTAGTGATTCAAGTTTAGAATGAATTCTTGATCCAGGTACCGGTAACTCTGATGTCAATCAAAAAATTCAAAGTAAG
Source organism: Torymus aiolomorphi (assembly GCA_036365515.1). Taxonomy (NCBI): domain Eukaryota; kingdom Metazoa; phylum Arthropoda; class Insecta; order Hymenoptera; family Torymidae; genus Torymus; species Torymus aiolomorphi. Next base: position 163,230,061 of record CM070875.1, on the reverse strand, counting down.
TGAGGTTTGAGCACATTGCTAAATATAAGGTACGAATTCGACAAATCAAATTAGTTTTTTAATGTACATTTACTGCTAATACAAAATTTTGTAGCAAGATAAGTGACATGAAGTCTTCAAATGATACTCTATCACAGAATGGCTTACGGTTGCATGATTTAACATTTTTATGGTTTTTATTAATGTTCAATGTGCTGTAGAATTTTTTCCTTGGCTCCAGCCATAAACATTTTTTTTTTTAATTAAAGTATTTTGTTCAAAGAATTGAAAAAAACTTTGGTGGAGAAATTTGGTACTGGCGTAGTCCTTACTTTTGGTCCATGAAGGTATACCAAAAACAAACCAATCAGAGACTTTCAAATAATTTCATAAAAAAATACTGGTTATTCTACAAATAAAATGCAAACTTTTTCCCAATCAATGTTCTATATAAAAAGTGTCAAGATTTTGAGGACAAAATTAATAAACTTGGATTTTAACCAAAAACTTTGAATTTTCAATGTTGTATAACTTGTTTATTTATGCAAATATCGACCTAAAATTTGAGGAACATGTTTTTTCATAAAAAACTAAAAGTAAACGAGTTTTGAGCGATTTTAAAATTTTGACATGCTCACTTCACCTGAAACCTCCGATATAAATATATATATAATTATCCCCCCATCCGTTTATGGAGCCCATCCCTGTATATTAGTACCTACAGCCCTATGGCAAGTGACTAAAGAAATAATGGACCCTGGGGTTATAGACTCTAGATCGGGCTCCATAAACGCCCGAGAAAAATATTTTATGGGACCCGGGCTCCATAAAAGAAAACGGGCTCCATAAATATGCTCATGTGTATAAAAGGGCTCCATAAATCTGTTAAAACAAATATGTGTGTGTGTGTGTGTGTGTGTGTGTGTGTGTGTGTGTGTGTGTGTGTGTGTGTGTGTGTGTGTGTGTGTGTGTGTGTGTGTGTGTGTGTGTGTGTGTATATATATCTTGCATTCTTTGAGGATTCTATTCAGCAACATACCGATACTTTGAGGATTTTTCGGCACTTTGAGGATTTATCCTCAAAGTGCCAAGGTATGAAACGGTACTTTTGAGGATCTATATATGTACCTTCTAGCCAGAGAGGGGATTATTTCTTTAGTCAAGCGCGCAAGACTCAGGCGAAAGAAACTCTAGATCCTCAAAGTTACGGGTATGAATAATGTATATATATATAAATATATATATAAATCTCTATATTATATAGTTCTAAGCGTTATTCATATCACGCAGACCCCCCTCGCCATCCCTCGCCGCCCCTCAGACCCCCCACTCAAAATAACGTAAAATTGTGATTTTTTTAGGTTATTTGTAGCATGGCAGAGCCCCCATCGCTACCCCTCGCCTCCCCTCACCCCCCTCGCACGCCCTCGTACCCCCCTCGCACCCCCCTCATTTCTAAAACATATCTAAGATAAAATAACATCACTGATCACTGTGCTCTATGTTGGTAAATTGTTACAATGCCCGCTCTCTACTTCAGTTTTGTGTATATTTAAAAAAATACAATATTTCCATTGCACCAATTTGTTGGTGTTTGCTCGAATATTCTCATTTTTTTATTGAAACTAAAAATAGTTATCTACGTCACCTTAACAGAAGCGTTGGATATTTATTTTAAGTGGATATCTTTCACCAATAGTTCTACATAAACACTTATCTTATATGTTACAGATATATTTTTCAGGAATAGATAAGTAGAAAAATAAAGCACATATATCTTCGACTGATCACTATAACCGACAATGGCAATGTTATAAAGTTCAAGCGGGAGAGAGAGAGAGAGAGAGAGAGAGAGAGAGAGAGAGAGAGAGAGAGAGAGAGAGAGAGAGAGAGAGAGAGAGATTAGAGCGCGAAACGTAAAAACAGGAACCTGGAGACAACGGCGTAGAGACAAAGACGTGGAGATGGAGACGTAGAGACAGAGACGCAGAGACAGGCGCGTAGAGACAGAGACGCAGAGACGGAGACGTAGAGACAGAGTCAGAGTGACAGAGACATAGAGACAGAATCGGAGCGACAGAGACGTGGAGACAGAGACGAGAAGGTAGAGAGAGAGAGAGAGAGAGAGAGAGAGAGAGAGAGAGAGAGAGAGAGAGAGAGAGAGAGAGAGAGAGAGAGAGAGAGAGAGAGAGAGAGAGAGAGAGAGAGAGAGAGAGAGAGAGAGAGAGAGAGAGAGAGAGAGAGAGAGAGAGAGAGAGAGAGAGAGAGAGAGAGAGAGAGAGAGAGAGAGAGAGAGAGAGAGAGAGAGAGAGAGAGAGAGAGAGAGAGAGAGAGAGAGAGAGAGAGAGAGAGAGAGAGAGAGAGAGAGAGAGAGAGAGAGAGAGAGAGAGAGAGAGAGAGAGAGAGAGAGAGAGAGAGAGAGAGAGAGAGAGAGAGAGAGATTAGAGCGCGAAACGTAAAAACAGGAACCTGGAGACAACGGCGTAGAGACAAAGACGTGGAGATGGAGACGTAGAGACAGAGACGCAGAGACAGGCGCGTAGAGACAGAGACGCAGAGACGGAGACGTAGAGACAGAGTCAGAGTGACAGAGACATAGAGACAGAATCGGAGCGACAGAGACGTGGAGACAGAGACGAGAAGGGGAGGGGGGAGGGAGAGAGAGAGAGAGAGAGAGAGAGAGAGAGAGAGAGAGAGAGAGAGAGAGAGAGAGAGAGAGAGAGAGAGAGAGAGAGAGAGAGAGAGAGAGAGAGAGAGAGAGAGAGAGAGAGAGAGAGAGAGAGAGAGAGAGAGAGAGAGAGAGAGAGAGAGAGAGAGAGAGAGAGAGAGAGAGAGAGAGAGAGAGAGAGAGAGAGAGAGAGAGAGAGAGAGAGAGAGAGAGAGAGAGAGAGAGAGAGAGAGAGAGAGAGAGAGAGAGAGAGAGAGAGAGAGAGAGAGAGAGAGAGAGAGAGAGAGAGAGAGAGAGAGAGAGAGAGAGAGAGAGAGAGAGAGAGAGAGAGATTAAAGACAGAAACGTAGAAACAAGAACCTAGAGACACGAAACGCAGAGACAGAGACGTAGAGGCAGGGAAGTAGAGACAGAGCCGCAGAGGCAGAGACGTAGAGACAGGCACGTAGAGACAGAGGCATAGAGACCGAGACGTAGAGACAGAGACGGAGTGACAGCGACATGGAAGCATGGAGACAGAGACGTGGAGACAGGGATGTAGATACAGAGACGTAGAGACAGAGTAGTGGAGACAGAGTGGTGGTGACAGAGACGTGGAGGCAGAGACGAAGAGACAGAGACGTAGAGATAGGCTCATAGAGACAGATACATAGAGACAGAGACGTAAAGACAGAATCAGAGATAGACATAGAGAGAGAGAGAGAGTCGGAGAGGCAGAGACGTGGAGACAGAGACGTAGACGCAGGGATGCAGAGACAGCAACGTAGAGACAGGCGCTTTGAGGCAAAGACATAGAGACGGAGACATGGAGACGTAGAGACAGAGACATTGAGACAGAAGGCGTGGAGACAAAGACATTGTTGAGACAGGCGCGTGGTGACGGAGACAGAGAGGTGGAGACGGAGACGTGGAGACAGAGACGTGGAGACCGAGATGTGGAGACAGAGACGTGGAGGCCGAGACGTAGAGACAGAGACGTAGGGACAGGGGTAGAGATAGAGCCGTATAGACGGAGACGTAGAGTCGGGCACAAGCGAAATTAGAAGTTTAGAAAATTTAAAATTTTGAATACATCAACATTATATGTGATGAAATGGAATGGATATAAAATGGAAAATAGAAACAATTTTCAGCAAGTTTTGAAACAAGAAGTACTAAATTAAATCAGGTAATTGTAAGATCAATTTATAAAATTTTGTTTAATATAATTTCATTTTTACCTTATTGATGTTTTTCAAAATTTTAGTGACATAGACAGTCAATTAGGGCTACTGGGGATACCACTTAGAAATAAAACGCATCCTTCTATTTACCTCCAAAGTGATGTGGGAAAAAAAATACAGTATATTTTCTTCAATATATTTGCAAATGGATTAACTTAAAAATTAATTGTGTTAATGTTCTGTGTTAAAAGCTTCTCTTAAGCGTCAATTCATAAAAAACTTTCACTCCTGCCGCTGTGCAGTCCCTCTTTAATTTTGTAGCTCCTCCTTAAAATATAAATCCGATCCAATAAAATTAAAATTAATTCCAATGCACGTGTAAGTATAACACATTATACTATGCAACCCCTCTTTAATTTAAAGATCCTCCTTAAAATAAGATTTTCTTTAAGTATATAACATTACCATTATCGGTTATAACGATCAGCGAAAAATATATCTGCTTTGTTTCAACATTAAGGGAATTCACTCCATACCAAACTAGTGAAAATGAGGGCCATTGATCTATTTGTTAATTTACAAAGTAAATGTTGTTCAAGAAAGTCTTACAGATACTGGTTAATTAATTAATAATTATACATCCAAACAAAACAATTCGTCTGAATGATCAATAACAAGTCTCGTAAGGAAGCTGATTTAACTTATTTTTTGAGGTTAAATATACTGTTTTTTAATTCACTAAATTTTTGTTAATACATAGAGGTATGCAATGATACTTTTTAAGAGCAATAATCGTTTGTCGCATGCTTATCTTTGGATGAAAATTTTTTCATTACAAACAACTTTTAATGCCCTGCAAAATACGTAAATTTGTGCGAATTCCCATAAGACTGCAGGTTAAATTACTTAAACGAAAACATCAATATCTTGTTTCCTAGGTACCTTTTGGTTCGAAAAATTTAACTGAGATATTTTAAGAGCTATACTAACCAGTCCTTCAAATTTCATTAAAATCTGCTTTCTCATTCAAAATCGAGAGAATTCTTTTAAGCTATTCTTTAAACGATTATTTGTAATATATTTTAATAGGAGAAGTGGTTATGTAGGGCTATTGGTGAAGGATACCACTTTAAATAAAAATCCAACGCGTCTGTTAATAGTACCTCAAAGGTGACGTTGGAAACTTTTTTCGTTTCAATAAAAACTAGGGGGGCTGTGCCCCCCTGCGTGCCTTCGGAACTCCAACCCCCCCTCTCTTTCACCTGCTCCTCGCTTCGCTCGTCGCCCGCCCCCTCCCTATGTAAAAACTTCGTTTTTACATAATAGGCACGATCGCAATACTCAGGATAACTATTGTCGAATAATCTTAAAATAGTACATTTCGACACGGGTGGGGAAGTCGATTATTTAGCTGGTGTGACTTTTTGCACGAGCGAAGCGAGTGCGAAAAAGTCACACCAGCTAAATAATCGACTTACGCACTAGTTTCGAACGGTATTTTATACCACGAGCGCCGAAAAATCATACCAATGTTGTGATTTTGAGGTTAGAGTGGTATAAAAATAATAATAGTAGATTATACGCCTAGGGAGTAAAGTAGGCTATGTACGCCCGTGAGAAACTTGATGCACGAGTGAAGCGAGGGCAGCTACTCGCGGACGTTCATAGCCCTCATTACTCTCGAGGGTAATATACAATATTTTCACATGCCCGGCGGAAAGTTATTTATGCTTAATCCCCGATTACAGGGTCGAAAACGTCACATAACCTCATTTCTAGAAACTGCGACGCTTATGCTCGTGTGTCTATTTTTTTCACGATTAGTGCTGCCTGCAGTAATTTGCGGCCCAAGCGAAGCGAGGGCTGCAATACGCAGGCGGTGCTAGCCGGGAAAAAGGTAGGGAAACGTGCATGTTCGTACGAGCTAGGAGGGAGTACATGTGGCGTTTTACTCCCTGACAACGGAGAGTAAACACAATACTTTACGCGTGGTATACGAGAAAAATAATGAAAATGGCACCAAGGTATATGGTGGTTTAGAAAATGATACCAAAATATTCTTATGAAAAAAAAAAAAAAAAATATTGCCAATTCATTGGCACGTAGCTACCTCCAAATTAATTTATCGCTCCTATATATATATATATATATATATATATATATAGTATATATAGCTCAAATGTAAAATAATGTATTTATTTTGTATGTTTTTTCAATAATATAGAACTTATTTTTTCTGATTTTTGAAATCCTTTATTAGTTTCTACTGATATTATGTCAACACAAAAGTTTAACGTTAAGATATTAATAATACAAAACACCTACCAATCCTATATAAGAACCTCTTTCCTACAATCCTATTACTTCCAAATCATTGTCCTTCAATATTATGTATAATAGATAATGTTTCTTGGTGAAATTTGACAAATATATTGCCTATACCACACACAAAATTGTCTATAAATTTCATGTTTTCATTTATAAAAGAGAGAACGCGATTAATATCGAAGTGCAGCCAAAAGTATTGTTACGTATTTCTCGGATTCTAATTGGCCAGCGTATCTCGCTAATTTCATGTATCGGTGAACCGCGCTGTAAATTAACTTCAATAAAAAACAAACGCATGTAACCAACACGTGACGCGTAGGATGCGTCATTTCCATTTTCTAGTATACATCATAAAGCCGTTCCCGAAAAATTATGTTTTGAAAAGAGGGCTAAATCAGTTTTAACTTCAAATATCTTTGAAATTCATAAACGAATTATTTTACCCAAAGAACACATATAATAAATAAATCATATACAAACTCTACATATCCACCAAATTTTAAAGAAATTGGAACAATTTTTGTCTAGCTATCATGTGAGTATGCGACAAAGAAAGTGACTGTGTAAAATATGAAAATTTTCAATACTAAATATCTCAAAAAGTAATTGTTCGATCTTGAAAATTAGCACACATATTATCACATACAAAATTGTTTATAAATTTGGAAATCGCCCAATTTGGAATGTCAAACCGCTAAAATGTTGGATGTTCCGCTTATATCAAAATTGGCGCGTGTTCTACCTATACCGGTGGACGACTGTCTGCCCAAATTTCTTTCCGTCTATACACACACATATATACACACATACAAGCACACAGATACACACAAACACACACATTCACACACACACACACACACACACACACACACACACACACACACACACACACACACACACACACACACACACACACATCCATACGGATATTTTCTAAAAATAGTATATTTTGATTCCAAATATGCTTCCTCCTAGAGGAAGCTTTGTGATAGTAATTTTTTTTATTTGTTGTAAAAACATGTTATAATTGTTATTCGAGGTGTAGGAATCAAAATACATGATTTTTGAAAAAAATGTCTGTAGAGATGTGTGTGTGTGTGTGTGTGTGTGTGTGTGTGTGTGTGTGTGTGTGTGCGTGCGTGCGTGCGTGCGCGCGCGCGCGCGCGTGTGTGTGTGTGTGTGTGTGTGTGTGTGTGTGTGTGTACTCCTGGATCTCAGCTTCTACTCAGTCTATTTTAACCAGACTCTCTTTTTTTTTGTGATTGTGGGTTTTCACAAAAAAATCCGTTTTTTGATTGGACGTTTTTGTTTTATTTCGAATTTTCGATTTTCTCAAAATTGTTTTTGCTTTCTCTTAATGATAGGATCGAGATAATTGAATCGGATGGGTAGCATTCGAAAGAGAATTAAAATACCTATATTTTCTAAAATAAAAAAAAAGTTTCTAGCTATCACGGTTCTTTTGTTATTAACAAAAACAACAAAAACGTGTTTTTTTTTTAAGTTTAGACCGCCCTAATGATGTTATCCTCTCTTAAAAAAGTGATGGATGAAATCTGTCATCACAATAAAAGTGTTTTAATTGGTTGTTGTAGACTCATTTGATTGATCTATATAGTATAGGCGCCAAAGTCTAACAAGGAAAGGATAGTCAGTGTCCGCCTCCGATTTTCATGACACTTCGCATATGAGTAGAGCATCAAAAAATATTTGACACGTATTTTCTTTTATCTGCGGAAAAACATATCTAAGGGGTGAAAACCGCCCTTAAAGTTCACCCCCAAAAACCGTTTTTTTTAATATCTCAAGATGGAATCGGAATTTTTTAATGAAACCAGCACCTATTTGTTTCTTATGAGAAGTCGAGTTTTTCGGCACAGTTTTAAAGCTGGGGGTTGCATCCCCTATTTTTTATAAGGGTAAATATGATATTTTCCCTTGTATTTTTGATATAAAAATGTTTTAATGAGCAAAATTTGATTGAAAATTGCTATGTTCTAAAGAAAATTGAAAATTATAGTTGACCTGTTTCGAGATTTAAAAATAAAAACACGTTGACGGGGTGAATTACCCCTAATTTAATTAATTACCTTTTTGTTAGTGTCTGCCTCCGATTTTCATGAAACTTTGCAACTGGTTAGAGTATCGAAAAATATTTGACATGTATTTTTTTTTTAACTGTGGAGAAAGACATCTGGGGGTGAAAACCACTCTTAAAGTTCACCTCCAAAAACAGTTTTTTTTAATATCTAGAGATGGAATCGGAATTTTTTAATGAAACCAACACCTATCTGTTTCTTATAAAAAGCCGAGTATTTGGAGACAGTTTTAATGATAAGGGGTTACACTCCGTATTTTTATGGGGGTAAATATAAAATTTTTTTCACACTGTTTTTGAAATAACAAAGTTTTGACGAGCCATATTTGGTAAAAAAAATGCCATGTTGTAAAGAAAATTAGAAATTATAGTTGATCTGTTTCGAGGTTTAAAAAAACACATAGAACGGGTGAGCTGCCCCTATTTAGTTACTTATCTTTTAGTGATTAAAAAAAATTAATCACTACATTCCTTCGGATTTTTAATTTTGTAATGCTTATTTTGACTCATATTTACTATTAAAAGTTAAAAAAATAAAAAATATTTTAATTTTAGTGGGGGTGGCTACCCCTATTAACATTATTATTACTAGATTATGAGCGAAAACTTTTTTTCATTTTTATTAATTTGTACAATGTGATGATTTGTCAATGTAACATATATAAATATTACAGAAATTGGTGAATTTGCAAATTTTATTCAATATACGTTTGACAATAATGATAATCTGTGAAAAAGTGTTTAAAACATAATAGCTTTTTACACCATGCACATCGTGTGACTGCAATTCCTCCACATATGTCGCAAATTGGTTCCTCTTGAGTATGGAAAAAGAAATCTACTGGATTTTGATATCTTGGGGATTTTATCGTTAGGTATCCACTTTTATACCAGGCATATTTAAAAACATTTTGAAATCTTCGTGAAGGAAATTGATTATAGGTTAGAGATTGTAGTTTGATTATATTATTTCTCTCGTGTAATTTCGCATCATAATTCATAAGAAGTGTTATGTCTGATAATTTTCTTATAAAGTTTTTCCATAATCGAAAACCATATACATCAAGAGGCTGTATCTGACCAGCTGTGCCTTTTGGTATCGTTTACAATATAAGATTTGACTCATTCGGTAAAGCTTCTTCTAAAGCGTTTTCACATTGTCCACTCCACGAATCTAATAGCAGTATAGGTGAATTCCCACTGTGAATCAAAAATACATTTTGAATCCAAATTTGAAATAGTTCCTTGGATAATTTACCAGACGCTCATGCTCCTACGTATATATTTTCTGGTTTGAATAAAGTTTTCATTACTTTATGTCCAAATTACCCATGAGCCTCTTTCAAAACTATAAATAACGGGGACATAAGCTGTCCCTCTGCTGATATTGTTGGTTAAATAGTGTAACATGTGTTGTAGAAGATACCGACTGAACGATGTTTTCTAGATTTTTAATCTCCTCATAACAAAGAGTGCGATCACTATGTATCTCTAAATTGAACCCACTTTGATCAGAATTGTAAACGTTTTGAGCACCATGTACTTTAATGAGATTTTTGACATCGTTAACAAAATTTTCTTTGTATTGTTCTACTTCTATTGCCTTCTGTGTAGATGACATAGTAATAAATTTTGTTATTTTACGTGAAACAATGTGATGTTTTTTTTTTAATATTTGTATCCATCTATGTGAAGCTTTAAACCACGGAATATTTAGTTCTGCTTTCTTTACGAGAGCTCATCTTTTTATCAATATCAGGCAGAGTCATTTTTGATTCTATCGCTTCTTTAACTTTCTGAAGTACATAAGTTGTTATTCCATATAGAATAGTTTTTCTGGCACGTCCTGCTTCAATTTGTAATTTCCACCGTCGCAATTGACGATCGGAAGTAACTTTTCTATACTTCGACTGTACACTTGTCAAGGATAATGGCTTTCTTTTTCCACTTTGCCAATACTGCACTGCCTGTTTCTTATATTCAAAGTCTACATATAGTTACATGATATAAAGTTATCTCTTGTTCGTTAGCTTGTGATTCTTCAACTTTAACATTGTTAGGATTAAAGATTATAGATAATAAAGATATTACATAACCAGTGGATTAATAGCTAGCCATTTTTTAATTTTATTTGAGGCAATGACGTTCAAGCAACAGCCGTAGATTATTTATTCTATAGTTATTATTTTACTTCAAATAACTTTATTTTATTTTCATGAACGTCAATTGAACTTACTTTTATTTCAGATATTTTATAATTTTATCCCCTTTATTAAAATTGATGGCTATGTTATTTCACGTTTTATTCGTAATCTGATTGGTCGGAAGCGTTGCCATGCTGTAGCTATGTGCATGGCAACGTAATGTTCTTTGTTTATATTTTTCTTATAAGGTTATTTTCCCATTTTTGAATATTGTATTCAAAGCACGGTCCATCTCCGCGCGCGCAGCGCGCGTTTGATCTAGTCTTCTTTTTAAAATAAAGTTATGTTTCATTGAAATAAAAATATTATAATTACTACGATATTATGTGACACACACAAATAATTTAATTTATTTTATTTGTTTATTATATGGTAGAGAGAATCGTGCCAGTTTAATATAATAAATACAATAAAAAATAATGAAATTCAATATATGTATTTACACTCAAGCGCGCGCACGCACTCACACGCTTACACACGCACGCTCATACGATTTCATTAATTTTATTTATTAATTGTATTAAATGGGCAAGATACTTATTACACTAAAATATTAAACTAGTTTTATTTAAAACAGTTATTGAGAGCATGCCGAATAAGAATAAGAAACTTTACCGGCCACCACGTGTTTTAATTAAAAAATTAATTTGTAAACATTTATTTGATATAATCTCGACTTCAGGCCTTCGATTTTTATGGAGATAATTTTCAGAAATTTTGTGGATCATTTTTGTTATAGTATCTGTGCGATATTTGGGTTGAAAAATCTGACGACTTGTTTAGATAATTGTAATTATTTAACATACACTCAATAAAAGGCAAATGAAAAATTTATTAATATATCGTGATATGATATTTATGTGTATAATAAATATCATAAATTCTATTAACTCTAGAAAAAAAATGAAAACAAGTCGATGTTTTTTTACAAATATTCTTATCATGATTATATTAATAAATTGAACATTATTAGAATCATGATTTTATTTTACGTTTTTATAATAATCCTATTTACATTATATCACTTCCTTTAATCAAACTTACTATTTGATTTTAGATATCATTAATATTTAAACTATTTTATGTTTTTCAAGAAAGTTCTTATTTGTTTAAACGTTTCGCCCATGTGACTAAAAATAAAATAGCAATACTTACAAGCCCTTTTTAATAATATATTTTCTGTATCCTCAATGCGTAATTAAAAAATTTTGTTTTTAAGAGTATATAATAAAATGTATAATTATATCAACTTAAACAATTGTATAAACACCAACAATATGTAATCAGTTTAGTAACTAGCGTGTAGTCAATAAAAAAAAACACTACAAACTGACCACAATCGAATAAAAATATCTCTTGTCTACTCGAGAATTATCTCGTATTCAAAGTTTATTTTTAACTTACCAATATTTTTATAAATGTCGTCGCGAAAAAAATATTCGTAGAAGCGTGATGACATTGAAAATTGTAATGTAAATTTAATATAATTATAATTATATTGCATATTTTGGTAAGAATGAAACCTTCGTTGATAAAAAAAAGTTAAATTTTTATGACATCAACAATACAAGTATTAATACGGGAAATGAAATATTATCCTAATATAATGGACAAAAGATGAATTTTTAATAGAATTTTACCCAGAAAAATTCTTTGTTTATAAATAATTTCATCATTAATTTCATAAACAAAAAAAATAATCGATAAAAGTTTTCTTGCAAATTTTCATTTAATGTATTAAATTTTAGTAGTCAATTTTAGTATTTCACGTAAAATATGATTTGAAATAAGCATCTCAAAATTAAAAATCAAAAAGAATGTTGTGATAAATTTTTTTAATCACTAAAAGATAAATAACTAAAGTAGTGGTAGCTCACCCCTTCTTTGTGTTTTTTTTAAACCTCGAAACAGGTCAACTATAATTTTTAAATTTCTTTACAACATGGAATTTTTTACTCACATATGGCTCGTTAAAACTTTGTTATTTTAAAAACAGGGTGAAAAAAATTATATTTACCCCCATAAAAATAGGGGTTGCAATCCGTTATCATTAAAACTGTGTCCAAATACTCGTCTTTTTATAAGAAACAAATAGGTGTTGGTTTCATTAAAAAATTCCGATTCCATCTCGAGATGTTAAAAAAACTGTTTTTGGAGGTGAACTTTAAGAGTGGTTTTCACCCCCAGATGTCTTTCTCCACAGTTAAAAAAAAAATACATGTCAAATATTTTTCGATACTCTAACCAGTTGCAAAGTTTCATGAAAATCGGAGGCAGACACTAACAAAAAGGTAATTAATTAAATTAGGGGTAATTCACCCCGTCAACGTGTTTTTATTTTTAAATCTCGAAACAGGTCAACTATAATTTTCAATTTTCTTTATAGCATGGCAATTTTCAATCAAATTTAGCTCATGAAAACATTTTTATATATAAAATACAAGGGAAAATATCATATTTACCCTTATAAAAATTAGGGGATGCAACTCCCCAGCATTAAAACTGTGCCGAAAAACTCGACTTTTCATAAGAAACAAATAGGTGTTGGTTTCATTAAAAAATTCCGATTCCATCTTGAGATAATAAAAAAAAACGGTTTTTGGGGGTGAACTTTAAGGGCGGTTTTCACCCTTTAGATGTGTTTTTCCGCAGATAAAAAAAAATACATGTTGAATATTTTTTGACACTCTACTCATATGCGAAGTTTCATGAAAATCGGAGGCGGACAACAAGTATCCTTTCCTTGTAAGTTGTCTGAATTTTCAAGTTTGAATTCTTGAGTTTAAGTATTCAAAACTGCTGAATAATGAAAATAGTTTAAGAGAAATTTCATTATTATATTTATCAAACTTACGTTATTATCGTAGAATTTAAACTCAAACTTTTAAATTAAACTAACATGATGATGTTCATAACCTTAAAAACAAAAAAATCAATAGATAAATAATACGCGCGAAGCGTGTTGAATGTAGCTAGTATATTATATGTTATATATTACACATGTATATATTATGTTAAACCTAGGGCATTCTTGCCCGTTGATCTAAATAAATAAATAAATAAATAAATAATTAATAAATTAATACTTTTAAAGCTTCATAAATGAATTTAATTATCATTACCTCATAAATTTTTGCAAAAAAATTCAGATAATTCGATCCTATCATGAAAAAAAATCAAATAACAATTTTGAGAAAATCGAAAAAAAAAACAAAAACGCATCTGCCCAATCAAAAAACGGATTTTTGACTCGCCATAACACAAAAAGAAAACAAAAACAATTATACCTGTCCGGTCAAAATCGACCGAGTAGAAGCTGAGATCCAGGCGTATACACACACACACACACACATACATCTATACAGACATGTATTTTAATTCCTAACACCTCGAAACAAAAATTTTATCCAAAATCTACCTCTACAAGGAATTTCAAAGCGATTAAGTCAATTTTATTAAAGTAATCGTGCTTCATACAAAACTCATTTTTTACATTTTTTTATTTTTTTCTTAAAAACTAATTCGCAGAATCGATTCACGTTTTTACAGATTATAGCTATTTATATTCAGCATTATCATGATTTTTCTCAAAAAAATTGACCGTTTAGTTTGGGAGTTAAAAAACACGTTTTTGTTGATAACAAAAGAACCGTGATAGCTAGAAAAATTTTTTTTAGGAAATATAGGTATTTTTTATTTTCTTCCAAATGCTACCCATCCGATTCAGATAACTCGATCCTATATCACTAAAAAAAAATCAAAAAACAATTTTGAGAAAATCGAAAATTTGAAAAGAACAAAAACGCATCTGCCCAATCAAAAAACGGATTTTTGACCCGCCATCACACAAAAAAAAAAAAAATGATACCTGTCCGGTCAAAATCGACCGAGTAGAAGCTGAGATCCAGGCGTATACACACACACACAGATACACATCTACATAGACATTTTTCAAAAACCATGTATTTTGATTCCTAACACTTCGGAACAAAAATTTTACCCTCAAATATCTCTGAAATTTTTGGACCAATCATCTTTTCATCATTTGGACCAATCTTTTGTTCAAAGAACTCGACCGAGAAATATCTAAAATCTATCTTTACAAAAAATATTGAAGCGATTAAGTCAATTTTACTCCCGTAATCGTTGGACATACAAAACTCACTTTTTTTTATTTTCTAATTAGTTTTCATTATAATAACTTTATTAAATATAATTTATAAATTGGTTGTATTTAGAAATACAAAAAAGATATTGACATGAACATTTTTTTGGTGTGTGTATGTGCGTGCGTGCGTGCGTGCGTGTGTGTGTGCGTGTGTGTGTGTGCGTGTGTGTGTGCGTGCGTGCGTGCGTGCGTGTGCGTGTGTGTGTGTGTGTGAGTGTGTGTGTGTGGGTGTGTGTGTGTGTGTGTGTGTGTGTGTGTGTGTGTGTGTGTGTGTGTGTGTGTGTGTGTGTGTGTGTGTGTGTGTGTGTGTGTGTGTGTGTGTGTTAATAAATAAATTACAATTTTTTCCCAATATATTAGTATTTTATTTTTTTTTATTTTTTTTCAGTATTTTTTTCTTTGAAAAAAGAAATTTTGGAAAATTGTCCAACAATTTTGTTCAAAGTTTACGCAAAAACGAATTGATATTTTGATTTGAAAATTTGCAGGGGTGTAGAATGTTATAAAACTTAGGGCAATGTCCTCTTGATTTTACGCAATTTGCAAAAAAAATAATAGATTGTGTTATCATAATTATGTTTACTTACTGCACTTTATGTACTGCAGTGTTGATGGTTAAATGGCGTTGTAAGCGCACTCTATATTACTCGTCATGCGTCGTCTGGTCGGCCGACTTGATCCGTCGGTTTTTATCAAATAAAAATGAAATACACCATGTTATACGAAATCAAGAGAACATTGCTCTAAATTTGATAACCCTTTACCCCCCCCCCCCCCCCCCCAACCACCACACAAAGTTTGAAGCCGAAATATTATTTCTCTTTTGCGTAAACTTTGAACGAAATTGGACGACCTGGCCGCGCCGTATGCGTATTTATAGAGGTATATGTATAGGTCCGACTTTGCGGTTAGTGTGGGCAGTGTATGCATATCTGCGTGTGCGCGCATGCGCATGTGCTGTAGCTCAGCTGCTCAGCTTGTCTGGCTCGTTGTACTTGTTTGCGTAAGCGCCACAGCACCGCGGATGATGCCAGAAAAAGGCTGGGCCGAACTTCGCGAAAATAAGTGAAAAAGTGTCAGTGCGGAGTGAACACGAGAAAGCTGCCTACTACATATAACGTATAATCGCTAAGTACACCCTGGCAGAAAATAGTTCTATTTTTTTCTGTTTTTTTTTCTGTTTTTCTCTGTTTATTCTTATTTGTTTCGATATTTTAAATTTTGTTCTGTTTTATTCTGTCTTCTTCTGTACGAATTGGAACATTGGATATAGAAAATAAACAGAAAAAAAAAACAAAAAAAAATAAAAATGAACAGAAAAAACAATAATATATAAAGAAAAACAAAAACAAATAGATAAAGACAATGACAAAATTACCAAACTCTATTTTATTAAATAATTAAATTAAACAGTAAAAGAACAGAAAAAAACAATAACATATAAAGAAAAACAAAAATAAATACATAAAGACAATAGGGAAATTTTTTTTAAAATCATATGTTTTAAGATATTAAATAGTGGCATATTTTGAATTTTGTTCGTTTCTTATATTCTTTAAGGAGTGTCTACATAATGTGCCTTGCGCCAAGGCACATGATTCAGTAGTTCGGTTTGTGAAATTCCTACTGAACAGGAACATAATATTGTCTGTCACTTTATGATTTATTAGTAGTTGCGCCACACTAGAAGAGGTTGGTTTCGAAAGCATTGCATATGTTTGTTTAAGTGTTCTTTCGGAGCTCGCGCTGCTTTCTTTCCGCCGTGCCTGGACGTTAGCGCCGCGTATCTGCGCGGCCGTGTGGAGTACTAACGCCGTAGTATCAACGCTCGGAGTTTCCGTGCGTGCGTGCCGTATACATAAACACATGTGTCGTCCGATTCCCGGTGTTGACTGCGTTGTATGCCCTTCTCGGCGATGACAGCTTCGATTGAAGTAAATACGGTATTCCGGCAGGTGTATTTCTCCTCTTCGTGACCGCTGGCTAGTGGCGATTCGGTGGGGACAGCACGGCAGCGGGGTCAACGGCGAGAGCAGACTTGGTAAGCACCTCTGACGTTCCTAACCTCTGATACGTATGCTGATGGTACTGATGTTTTCTTGCAGGTTGCTGGGGCAGCGAGAGGAGCGAACAACCACCACAGCTGTCAGCTGTACTCTCCAGTTGGCAATGTTGTTAGTGTCGATTATTTATTACCTATATGTGGTTTTTAGGTGCTCTACTCTCTCTGCGTGGCTCTCAGATGATCAGCTGCTCTGCGGTTTGGGCTATGTCAACTTCCCTGCTGTCCCAGACAATGATGTGACTTGAAGATCTTTGTCCGTCTTTTCTCCTAGTTGATGTAGCTGATCGTTTAACGGAGGGCTGCTAGCAGATTGATCATCGTAGTGAGCAGGCTGGTGTCCATGAGGTAGAGCCAGCCTAGACCATCCAACCCCACTGGGCTACTTCTGCAGTTTCCTCAATGATCTTCGAGTGTCAGTGCTTTAGAATATGAGGGGGTAGGTAGAGAAAGCAGGGGGAAACTTAAAAGGTGTAGGGTGTGTGTTTAGAGGTGATGCGGATAGGTAGATTCAACCCATCGCTTAGTTCGTTTTAGTAATTTCTAGTTTTCACCAGGGTATGGGAACTCGCCTCAGGGGATTTGTTGAATAATAATACATTATTGTGTATTCCGCAGACTTCCCAGCGAGACTTGCCTAGCTAAGGTTTTTCTGCCACGCTGTAAGTCTGACAAAGTCAGCTGGCATTTATTTTCTTTGGGACATGGCCATTTGCCATGTTATAAACCTTTGATTGATTTGATACCAATCTATAGTAATCGGTAAATTCATCAATTTGCAATCAAATGCTGTAGTTGTAAATTTGCTTGATTTTATTTAATACTGTTATATTGGCATAATTTTATTTAATACTGTATTTGTATGATTTTATTTAATATTGATAATTACTTTATATATTTGCTATCGTAGATTGTATTCATAATTTTACATGACATTATTTAATCTGCAGCAATTGATGAATTCTTTAATGATCTGCAATATAATATTATTTATGTATTATATCGCATTATTTATATAAGTATTTTTGTATTTATCGACTTGCAATCAAATGCCATTATTATAATTTTGCATGCTATTATTTATTACCATAGTAATATGGATTCCTTTATGAATCTGCAATGGAAATAATGTTTTTATGATTTTGCATGTTTTAAAAAGTTGCAGTATATGTATACTGCAGCATTACTATTAGTATGTGTATTGCATTACATTATAGAATGTTTCTATACAGTTTGAAATGTAAAGTTTTGTTCGTAACCAAATTTCCAGTTTTGGGAATTTGAAAAAATATTAATTTTTAATAATTGTTATGACGCTAATGTGCATAAAGGCAAAAAATAATCTCATGTCCTTTTTATTAAAGGCCCAAATCGAAAAAAGTTGTCAAAAATAAGAGATTATAACAATAAGTCAGACACTTATTGCAGTCTAAAAAAATTCACAGGTGTTTCGTCCAGGCTACTAGATTGGACTCATCAGTGATGATCTAGTAGCCGTCATTAGACACCTAGCGCTCCATCGTAGCAGCCAAAGGTTTATAGACTGAGCCGCTCTTTTCACTAGTGGAAAAGAGAGGCTCCATCTGTCGGTGCATTACTAACACAAGCACCGCGTTAAATATAAATTTAAGTGAAGGTAATTGCCTAGTGTAATATTTAATAATTGTTATGACGCTAATGTGCATAAAGGCAAAAAACAATCTCATGTCCTTTTTATTAAAGGCCCAAATCGAAAAAAGTTGTCAAAAATAAGAGATTATAACAATAAGTCAGACACTTATTGCAGTCTAAAAAAATTCACAGGTGTTTCGTCCAGGCTACTAGATTGGACACATCAGTGATGATCTAGTAGCCGTCATCAGACACCTAGCGCTCCATCGTAGGGGCCAAAGGTTTATAGATTGAGCCCCTCTTTTCACTAGTCGAAAAGAGAGACTCCATCTGTCGGTGCGTCACTAACACAAGCACCGCGTTAAATATAAATTTAAGTGAAGCTAATTGCCTAGTGTAATATTTAATAATTGTTATGATGCTAATGTGCATAAAGGCTCAATTATTAAATATTACACTAGGCAATTAGCTTCACTTAAATTTATATTTAACGCGGTGCTTGTGTTAGTGACGCACCGACAGATGGAGCCTCTCTTTTCGACTAGTGAAAAGAGGGGCTCAATCTATAAACCTTTGGCCGCTACGATGGAGCGCTAGGTGTCTGATGACGGCTACTAGATCATCACTGATGAGTCCAATCTAGTAGCCTGGACGGAACACCTGTGAATTTTTTTAGACTGCAATAAGTGTCTGACTTATTGTTATAATCTCTGATTTTTGGATGGAGTGAATAGGTCGATCAACGAGGAACCATAAATAATAATAAACCTTAGTTTATTAGGCCGACGTTTCGGTACTGAAGTAAGTACCTTCTTCAGGGCTAAATAGAGAAAATACATAATAAGTACATATATACAGATTTTTTATAAGAACCAATAAAGTTTTTTGACAGTGTACTGATCTAATGATTAAAAAAAGCTTTACACCATGATTCGTAGATCACGACAGGTGACGTCGAGCATGATTCGGTACAGCACGTAGTGCATCGTCAAGACACGGATTTTTATTCAACTAGAACAATTGAATTTGAAAAAAAATTTTTAAGTTAACGAGAATTTGAATTGAAAATTTATTTATTTAAATGAAATAAAAATAATAATAAACAGCTAAATCTCTTACCCGACCTGTACTCCGAAGTTCCATTTTTTCAACAATGAGAGAAAAGCTAATTTCCCGGCGTTTATATACCCACGCGGGTGACGTTAATAACGCAAATTCAAATTTGTAATTCGAGAGTGGGGGGAGAGGGAGCGAGCTAGCTGGAAGCATACTGGAGGGGCGGGCTCGGCCCGATTCTGAGTGTACGACTACCCGCGTTTATTATTAATATTGTTATTATAAAAGTGCTTGTTGGTTGTGTCAACGGATTTTTTATAAATATATTTGAGATTCTTAGTGTCATGCATTCGATTTAAGCTGTTTTTATGTGAATGTATATGCAACATTTCGGAAAAAGTGCGTTTTTGGTAGTTAGTTTCTGTGTCTATTATTTGTGTTTTTTCGAAGTCTATTTTATGCCCTGTTATTTTAACGTGATCTGAAAAGGCGGAGGTAGTTAACGATTTAAAGACCGCGTACTTGTGTTCATATATACGTTTGCTTAATTTCCTTTTTGAAGTGCCTACATAAGATGCATCACACTCTTTACAGTTAATTTTGTAGACAACAGATGCTGTTTCAAGCGGATCTAACTTATCTTTACCTAGTTTTATAAATCTTAGTTTATTAATGTTTCTATTGATCATTCGTAAGTTCTTAACGTCTTTCATAGTACTGCAAAGTTTTTTATTTAAGTTTTTAATGAAAGGGATTACTAAAATCCTGTTGCGGTGATCATGTTTATTGTAAGTTTGATTGTTGTTGTGTTCGTAAGAATGTAAGCGTTTATTAATGTATTTTTCTATGAAGGTAAGAGGATAATCATTCTGCATTAAAAAGGATTTGATAATTTTTAAGTTTTCATTGTGAAAAGAAATCTGTGAGATATTGATTGCCTTATCAACTAGCCCGTAAATAAATGCAATTTTTTGGTGGGTAGGATGATGTGAAAAATAGTTAATGTATCTACCGGAAGAGGTTGGTTTCCTGTACCAATTCGTTTTTGCAATGTCATTATTTTCTCTAATGATTTTAATATCTAAAAAGCTAATACTATTATCTATTTCTAGTTCGACAGTAAATTGCAAAAACTGATCAAACGAGTTAAATTTTTCTAAAACTTTATTAATCATATCATTTTTAATAACTAAAAAACAGTCATCGACATATCGTTTGTATAAAATTATTGAGTTTTTTTACTGAACTCAAGCATTTATTTTCAAGAAATTCTAACACTACATCTGCAAACAAGGGGCTTGAACAGAAACCCATCGGGGCACCCATGATCTGCTGATAAAATTCACCATTAAACGTAAAAAACGTAGAGTCAAGCAGTAACTCTACTCCTTCTAGGAACTCTTTTTTACTTATGGGAAGTAAATTGCCAAAGTATGACCACTTTTTTCCCAAAGCTTTAAGAATGTTTTCTTTGGAGAGGTTCGTAAAGAGGGAAACTACATCGAATGAAACGCAACGGTAATCTTGCGGAATATTAAGGTTATCTAATAAAAGCTTAAGCTCGTTACTATTTTTTATATTTGAGGCCGGTTTTGGAATGTATTTTGACAGATAAGAAGTTAAGGCTTTATCTAATCTATAAGTCGGACTATTAATAGCTGAAACAATGATGCGAACTGGGAGATCTTTTTTGTGTATCTTAGTCAGACCGTAAGCTCTAGGCAAATTCGTGTTCTCGATTTTCTCATTAACATAAGAAAAACTAGAATCACAATCAAAAACGCCTTTATTCTTCCAGTCTAAGATAAGATTTTTTATGGATTTTTGTAACTTTTTGAGTGGATTTTTGTCTAGTAATGTGTAATATTTCGTATCATTGAGGGCGGATTTTACTTTGTCGATATAATCTACCTTATTTAGTACTACAGTGACGTTACCTTTATCAGCTTTTGTAATAAGTATATCTTTATTATTTTTTATGAAATCATTAGTTAGTTTTATTTTTCTGCTAAGAATTCTGTCTTCTAAACTCATGTGTTTTTTGCATCTAATGTGGTGATTCAGAATCGAGCCGAGCCCGCCCCTCCAGTATGCTTCCAGCTAGCTCGCTCCCTCTCCCCCCACTCTCGAATTACAAATTTGAAATTGCGTTATTAACGTCACCCGCGTGGGTATATAAACGCCGGGAAATTCGCTTTTCTCTCATTGTTGAAAAAATGGGACTCCAGAGTACAGGTTGGGTAAGAGACTTAGCTGTTTATTATTATTTTTATTTCATTTAAATAAATAAATTTTCAATTCAAATTCTCGTTAACTTAAAAATTTTTTTTCAAATTCAATTGTTCTAGTTGAATAAAAATCCGTGTCTTGACGATGCACTACGTGCTGTACCGAATCATGCTCGACGTCACCTGCCGTGATCTACGAATCATGGTGTAAACCTTTTTTTAATCATTAGGTCAGTACACTGTCAAAAAACTTTATTAGTTCTTATAAAAAATCTGTATATATGTACTTATTATGTATTTTCTCTATTTAGCCCTGAAGAAGGTACTTACTTCAGTACCGAAACGTCGGCCTAATGAACTAAGTTTTATTATTATTTATGGTTCCTCGTTGATCGACCTATTCACTCCATCCTAAATTAATATTCTGGAATGTACGAGCCACCGTCTCAAAATCTCTTATTTTTGACAACTTTTTTCGATTTGGGCCTTTAATAAAAAGGACATGAGATTGTTTTTTGCCTTTATGCACAATTATTAAATATTACACTAGGCAATTAGCTTCACTTAAATTTATATTTAACGCGGTGCTTGTGTTAGTAACGCACCGACAGATGGAGCCTCTCTTTTCCACTAGTGACAAGAGCGGCTCAGTCTATTAACCTTTGGCCGCTACGATGGAGCGCTAGGTGTCTGATGACGGCTACTAGATCATCACTGATGAGTCCAATCTAGTAGCCTGGACGAAACACCTATGAATTTTTTTAGACTGCAATAAGTGTCTGGCTTATAGTTATAATCTCTTATTTTTGACAACTTTTTTCGATTTGGGCCTTTAATAAAAAGGACATGAGATTGTTTTTTGCCTTTATGCACATTAGCGTCATAACAATTATTAAATATTACACTAGGCAATTAGCTTCACTTAAATTAATATTAATTTTATAAAAAAACAATTATTTTGTATATACTCATTATTCAAAAGAGACTAAGTAGATTTTTCTGCAAGATTCCTGTCTCTGAATAAGTTAGTAATCTCCTAATAAATCTAATTTCGATACAATGGTCTCCGCTAACATGATCAATTGCTTACCACTATTAGCAAAGCATGATATTAAAGATTAATAATGTTTGATTTATAGGAAATAACAAAATTAATAGTGCATGATTTATAGGAAATAAGAAAATTAATAGTGCATGATTTATAAGAAATAAGAAAATTCAGAATGCATGATATTAGAAATAAGAAAATTCAGAATGCATGATATATTATAAATAAGAAAATTCATAATGCATGTTGTAAAACAGTTGTGTCTAATAATACTAGTCCATGTATTGTTGCCTTATTTAGTACTATTATGTATCAAAGAATTACTATTAGTATGCAATTGCAGTACATGATAGAATGTTTCTATACAGTTTGAAATGTATAATGTTGTTTGTAAACAAATTTCCAGTTTGAAAATGGATTTTAAAAAATATCAAGTTTACAAGAAAAGAATCTTTTACAAAAAACTAAATTACAACTTCTCTTATATTATGCATGCCCTCTGTGACTATTTTTTGGAACTAAAAGTTCCATCTACTGTTCCATATACAATAGTTGGCTCGACCTACATTGTCGACTAAACCCAACATGATTTTTGTGGAGTATCACATGGCCTTAAATACCATTTATTAATGTATTTAAACGTATTCAAATAACTTTAATAGTTCAAGAATAATTTAATAATTTTAAAAAATTACTATGATTGATTAAATACTACTGATTAATGTATTTAAACATATTAAACGACTTTGTATATGTTATTATGAAAACGTTATAAGAATAAAATACTTAGTTTATTTAAAAAATGATTTATTTATTTCTAAAAAATCCTTAAATATAAAAATATAATTTATTTATTCGAAGTAAAATTAACTAACAAAAATTTGTTTCATAAATTATGTGTTATATTTTCCTGTTAGTTTCTATTTTTTATTATTAATTCTCGTTTATTTCTATATATTAAAATTTTTTTCTATATATTCAAATTTTTCTCTGTGTATTTTAATTTTTTTCTGTTTATTTTCGTTTTTTTTCTATTCCTATTGTTCCAATTGGTACTAAAAAAAGCAAAAAAAAAACACAACTTGGAATAAAAATAAATAGAGAAGAACAACGGTAAACAGAAAGAAACAGAAAAAAGCAGAAAAAAAACAGAAAAAACAAAAAAAAAATTATAAAAAATAGAAAAAAACAAAGAAAAGCAGAACTATTTTCCGCCAGGGACAGCGCTTCGCTTCCTCTCTGGCTCCCATCCACCATGTCAACCATGTGCGCACGGCAGTCCGGCAGACGGTAGTCATCAATGTTTATCAGAAGTCACTGTGTCTCCTAGATTTCTATGGACCGATATTGATGTTGGTCGAGTTCTCTGCTAATTTAGTTGTAGTCTTTTCCTTGAGTAAGTATTATTTCAATAATACTATCTTCTTTCTAATCTTGCAGGGTTTTCATATTTTTTTCACAAGGACATTTTGGTAATGGGTCTGAAGTTTGCAACGTTGGAGTCCAACGAAATAAAAAAAAAATTCATTTTGCTTCACGTTTATATTAAACGCCTCTGCTAAACGACCGTCAGATCTGACGGCCAAACAACCATAACACATTTAAAAACACGTAAAAACCGTTGATTTTAGAGTCTAACCTGGAAGGGACTATTATTTCTTTAATCAAACCTCAATCTATATTAAATAATATTAATTTTGCGTGTAGATTTAGTGTTTTATAGTATACATTAACTTTAAAACAAAGGTTTAGATAAAATTTCCATTGTTGAATAACTTTAATCAATCTTAAAAAATTATTTCGTTGCATTCCAACGATGCGAACTTCAGACCCATTTTTGGTAAACTTTGAACAAGGGTCAGGTAGTCTTAGTTGGAAATGCACATGCGCTTTTTCGACTTTCAAGTCCAAAGATCCCTTTCCTTTCTCTAAAAATATTTTCAGCTTTACACACATCATATCATGCATGCTGAGGGATTATATACCTTGTTTCAGATCTAAATAATCAGCAAGTATGGAGTTACAGCAGTTTCTGTGTGTTTTTCAGGAAATTTTTAAGAACAAAGTCATTTTCTCCGTGCAGACTGATTCAGTAGATCTGAAACTCAATATACAATGCCTCAGCCTGCATCGCATTATGTGTGAACATTCTGGTAAACTTTGAGAAAGGGTGAGGTGGTTTTAGTCGAAAATGCACATGCGGCTTTTCGACTTTTCGTTCCAAAGATCCCTTTCCATTCCCTACAAGTATCTTAAACTTTCCATACATAATGGAATACATGCTGAGGGACAGTTTAACAAGTTTCAGATCTACATAATTAGCAAGTCTGAAGATATTGCAATTTTTGTGCTTTTTCAGGAAATTTTTAAGAAAGAAAAGTAATTTCCTCCAAACTGGCTAATTTATTTGATCTGAAACTCAATATACAATGCCTCAGCATACATTGCATTGTGTGTGAATATTCTGGTAAACTTTGAGAAAGGGTGAGGAGGTTTTAATCGAAAATGCCCATGCGGCTTTTCGACTTTGCGTTCCAAAGATCCCTTTCCATTCCCTACAAGAATCTTAACCTTTCCATACATAATGGAATACATGCTGAGGGACAGTTTATCAAGTTTCAGATCTATATAATTAGTAAATCTGAAGATATTGCAATTTTTGTGCTTTTTCAGGAAATTTTTAAGAAAGAAAAGTAATTTCCTCCAAACTGGCTGATTTATTTGATCTGAAACTCAATATACAATGTCTCAGCATACATTGCATTGTGTGTGAATATTCTGGTAAACTTTGAGAAAGGGTGAGGAGGTTTTAGTCGAAAATGCACATGCGGCTTTTTGACTTTTGAACCCAAAGATGCGTTTCCATTCGCTAATTATATCTTAAAGTTTACACACACCATTTAATAATTGCTAAGGGATTGTATATCAAGTTTCAAATCTAAATAATCACCAAGTGTGAAGCTATCGCCTTTTCTGTGTGTTTTTCAGGAAATTTTCAAGAAAAAATGTCTTTTCCTAGACAATGGCTGATTGAGTAGATCTGAAATTGCATATACAATCCCTCTGTATCTATTGCATTGTTTGTGGAGATTCTGGTAAACTTTGCAGAAGGGTCAAGTGGTCTTAGTTAAAAATGCACATGCGCTTTTCCGATTTTCAAGTCCAAAGACCCCTTTCAATTCTCTCAACATATCTTGGTAAATATATAGTGCTATGTATGATCTTATCGACACGCTAACACTATATTGCGAGTAGTTTGCTGTGAGAATGTTTTCTCGTTTACTTTATAGCTAGCACCTATCCTGCAACTATTCCCTTGTTTTCGGCAGGAGCATGACTTCACTGTGCTTCTACCGTTACTAATTTATTCATGTTTTAACTATTCTTTATGTTACCTTGGGTGAAGAGCTCCTGCAGACGACATGGCGTCGTCGTAAACTCCTGCAGCTACCGTTTTTATTGGGACCATATGTTGGATTGATTGACATATTTTATGTGGACATTGACAACCTTTGAACTCGTTGAAAAACTTATCTGGTGAGTAGCTTACTGTAAAAAAGTTTATTTGCTTATACTTTTCATCTAGCATCTATCCTGCAATAATTTCTGACCCCTTCGACAGGAGTGTGGCTTCTCTGTACTCCCTCCGTTGCCAACTTATTCTGGTTGTAATTATGTTTTTGGCCTAGGGCGAAGAACTCCTGCAGACGACATCACGGCGTCCTAAACACCTGCAGTTACCGTTTTTTATTGGGACCAGATGATGGAAACGTGTATTGTATATGGGCAAAAAGCTCCTGTAGATGAGATCATCTTGAGTTGCCGCTTTCACAGTTTCACTACATCATCAGACGCGTTCAGTTACTGGTCTTTATGGTAAGAAGCTACGGTATTTTTAATGAACTATTACAGAAAGGAAACAAGTTTTAATGATCAAATGTGTGATTTGAAAAAAAATGCAGTTTTTTAGTTCAATAAGGTTATGTAAAATAACGAAAAATATTTTATCTAAAAATAAGTGTATTTTTTATTAAATTTTAGCATATTCAAGTTAATAAAAGTATTTCTAATGCATTGTTATAGGAAGAAAACAAGTCTTAACCGTTATTACTGGCATCTCAGTAATTTATAGGCTTGTAGAATACACCAAATAACTAACAAGATTAAAGATGACACCGTGTACATGGTGCACAGCTTTCCTGAAGAATATGTCTGTGGTGTAAGTATGTTTTTTCTCTTTTAGCTGACTCAACTTTTTTTTAGTATAATGCGTGTTCACAAACGTCTATTAATACTTTTATTAATTTTGTAATTATACTTGTAGTTTAATTTTTTAATTAAACTACTAATTTAACTAAATTTTTTAATCTTCATCAATTGTTGTAATTTTAATAATTTAGCAGAGTAAGGCATGTATATATGCTTATAGTGGGCAATTAATTCTCCATGGTATTTTTACTGTCTATTTTTCTATTTAAACCTTTTTGGGCTTATGATAATTTTACACTTATTCAGAGTTAACGGATGCATGGAATGGATTTTTTACTGCAACTGTTCCAATTTTTATATGCATAGTACAAAATTATATTAAATTTTATAAAACCAGTATTGTAATAATATATATATATATATATATATATATATATATATATAACTATGGGAATTGGTATATTTGAAGAGATATCAACGTATAGATCGGTACTTTTGAAGAGATGTCGGCATTTTGAGGAGACTCCTCAAATTTCTCAACGCAAGAATCGTGACTTTTGAGGAGAAATCTATACCCCCTTTTCCCAGAGTCGGTAACCTGAGGGTCATTATTTCTTTAGTCACATTGTCCGAACTCTGAGTGAAAGGTTCACATCTCCTCAAAAGTACCAATTTACAAACATATTATATATATATATATATATATATATATATATATATATATATATATATATATAACTATGGGAATTGGTATATTTGAAGAGATATCAACGTATAGATCGGTACTTTTGAAGAGATGTCGGCATTTTGAGGAGACTCCTCAAATTTCTCAACGCAAGAATCGCGACTTTTGAGGAGAAATCTATACCTCCTTTTCCCAGAGTCGGTAACCTGAGGGTCATTATTTCTTTAGTCACATTGTCCGAACTCTGAACGAAGGTTCACATCTCCTCCAAAGTACCAATTTACAAACATATCATATATATATATATATATATATATATATATATATATATATATATATATATATAATATCTAATGATTATTCTGTTTACAGATTTGGAAACTACTCTGCAACCAATGGGTATTTATGGCATCCAAGTACTCGAGTAAGTACTTCACTTCGGATTTGGACTTTATTCTGTAGTATAGCTGAATCTAGCCTCGAACTTTCCATCTATCTACTCCTCTGTTCCTGCCAGTTCGATACTGCTCTCCTCATACCTGCTGCTTAACACATTATTAACATATTTTGTTTTGCTCTAGGCGAAGAGCTCCTGCAGAAGACAACACGTCTTCATATAATTGTTCTTTCCTCGAGGGCGGCCAACACAACTATCACTTCACAAGGACATCACCTAGGCGAAGATATCATAGAAGGACGGTAAAGGTTCAATTGAATGTAGTCCGCGCTTCCGCGACAGATTCGTGTAAGTACTTCACTTCGGATTTGGCCTTTATCTTGTAGTATAGCCGAACCTAGCCTCCAACTTTCCATATGTCTATTCCTCTGCTTCTGGCAGTTCGATACTGCTCTCCCCGTCCCCACTCATGCTTAATACATTATTAACATTTTTTTTGCCCTCGGCGAAGAGCTCCTGCAGAAGACAACACGTCTTCATATACAATTCTACTCTCCTCGAGGGCTTCCATCGAAACTCACTTCCCCTGGATCACCTAGGCGAACACGACGGAGAAGTGAAGTATTTGAATGTACCCATAGGTGATAATTTATTCTAAGCAGAATTTAGTAAAATATATTATTGATAATCCATTTCTTTAGCTTTTTTTATTTAGTGTAATTATTTTTCATATTAAATTTAAAAAAAATTCTATTTTTGTTTTTTCTTCCTGGCAAAAGAGACCATGTTGATAGAAAGTTTTCTGATTTTCCCTTTTCTTTTCTACACGTGTCAGGGTATTCGAATCTAAAATAACAACCATTATTTACTAAACCAAATTTTTTTCCCAGTACAGTTCTTCAGCATCAGTTGGAAGTTATAATGGACTCTCAATATGATCATTATATGACCACCATAAAGCAGGAGACTTTAAAAAAAATAGGACCAAATTGGGAACGGCAACTTTGAGAAACTCAACAATGGCATTACAGTGGGTAACCTTGAGTGAAGGGCTTCCTGATACACACATCTTGGCAGCTTCATCTTTCTGCAGATTATCCATGGAAGTTGATCTAGTTTGTATTTATTTTAATTCACTGTGACCACTTTGTGGGCTCTTCTTTGAATAATTATTATTTCAGTAATCTACTGCTTTCGACCATTTCTATAGCTTCATTTTTTGTTTCAGTGTTTTCATTATCCTTTCAGAAAAAGCAGCAACTATAAGAGGCGACTGGTCAAATTTAACAGGTCTATTCCTCATTTATTGATGTGGTTGATATTTACTTTGAATGATAGAAATCTGCTTTTATAATGCATTTCAGGCATCTCATGTATTTTTGAGCTGATTTTATTTTTTTTGTAGGTATAATTTAATAAAAAAAAAATTAAGTCATGCAATTTCTCAGATTTAATTGAGGCACTGCTTGTGTATTTTTTATAGAACTGTATTTTCATTTTTTTTTTATTAAATCACGTGTACTTTCAAAAAGATAAAGTCAACTCAAAAATACATGGAATGTCTGAGATACATTACTGAAGTCGGTTTCTATCATTCTTAGTCTTTTGGATTAAGTACGGACACATCACCTCAAAGTAAATATCGATAACATTGAATGCTCAATGCACCTGCTAAATCTGACAAGTGGCTTTTATATTGTAGGAGCCGGATGAATTTTCTTATTAAGTTTTTAATTTGGGCCTGTATACTGTAGTGTAGTGTAGTGTGAGTGTGTCTCAAAATTCTATACATCTATAGCTTGTCCTGCCGTAACAATAAATCTGAGTACGTGTAAAAATTGTGAAAAAAGTTATTTTAATCTGTAAAATTCAGTTTAATTGTAGTAGTTAATGAACAATGAGCTTATCGATTAATTACCAATATAAAAGTCACCAGTCAGATTTAGCAGGTGTACTTATCATTCAGTATTGTTGATGTTTAGTTTGAGTAAATGTGCTTTACTATTTAATGTAAAGAAGTATAAGAATAATAGAACTTTTCTTCTATAATGTATTTCAGGCACCGTATGTTTTTTTAAGCAAATTTCATCTTTCTAGAAGTAGGTATAATTTAATTAAAAAAACAATTGAGATATCCAATTTTTCAGATTTAGCCGAGGCACTGCCTCGGAATGCCCAAAAGAATTTTATATATTTTAACTAAATATATAAAATTGTATGAAATATGATCATAATGGGCATAGCACTGAACTTGTTTTATATTGCATTTGACAGTTTAGAATATTTTGAATCATATTTAACACCAACAGTTTCTTAGTAAACAATAGTTTTATTGAAAGATCGTATGTTGTGCGGTGATCATTTTTATTATTAATGATTTTTCACCATACCCGAGCTGAAAATATTACATTCGCGTTTTGGAGTCGGGAGCGTAGCTAGGCGTTTGCCAGTTCAGAGCACGTATGAATTGCCACCAGAGCCGAAGGCGCGGGTGGCAAACATGTGGTCTGGGGTGGTCTTCTTTATTCTCGTGTTGTGTATATTATTTTTCACCATATTCGGACCGAAATTACCACGTTCCCATTGCGGAGTTGGGAGTAAAAGTGGTACTTTCGGCCAGTGTATGGTGAATATTATATTACACAACAACAACAAGGGAGGTAAAGAGTTGGCTAGATTAAATTATTAATTTCTGTAATATATATATATATATATATATATATTGTTGTTGTTATTTTTTCTTGTTTTTTAATTTTATCAGTAATTTTATTTCCGATGGGGGGGGCTTCGCCCCCACACCCCCCTGATCAGGGGCTTCGCCCCCTGCACCCCCACCAGGGGCTCTGCCCCTAGACCCCGTTCTACGCCCCACACACTCGCTTCCGATGCATTTTTCCTTCTCGCTAGTGCCTTATTATCATTTATTAAACAGCCATGATTTTGAGTTCGATTTAATTTTTTGTAGGTAACTGATGTATCGAGGTAAGTCAATAACGACCATTGCTACAGACTTTTTTCATACGGTATTATTTTTTGTATCATGCATTTATTAGTCATATGTGTTTTAGGTGCTCAACTCTCTTACTTGGCTGATAGAGTAGTGGTTGATCTGTTATTTGTACGTTGTCGATCTTTAGGCTTAAGTTATTTCTACAGTGAGACAACAGATGGTATAGTTACTGACCTAGTCAATGGTTGCTAGTTAGATGATATTGAGCAAATTGATATTTATGAAGTAGCGTAGTTCTACTTTGCTACTTCTGCAGCTCCGTTAGTTATTTTAAGTGTCAATACTTTAGAATGTGAGGAGTTAAGTAATTAGGAACTGGAAGGGAATCATAATAAAAATGCTCTATGTTTGTGGTTAGACACAATATGGGTAGGTAGTTATCGCTGGTAAGATTAGCTCGGTTGGTTAATTTCTAAGTTTGGCTAGGAATTAAGAATTCTTCTCAGAGTCCGTTATATTATCATTATGAAATGATTGTATATACAAATGTCAAACCGGAAAAAAGTTTTATTCAACAATTATTTTACTCTTCTGTTTATATCTGTTTATGTCAAGTCAAATTTTGCTAAATAATAGTCGAAAAACGATAATTTTATATGTATTTAAGCATTACAAAAAATCGATAGTAGTTAAGATTCTAACGACAGCTGCATATTACTTCATAATGAATAATTGGCTTTGACGGTCCTGCTGTCCAAAGGAAGGGTAAGTCAATGATGACGAAATGACAACCCACGATGATATATTAATCGTCGAAGTTTCAAGTTTTTATTTAAACTCCTTCTCAAGACATTAGTACAAATTTAAATAATAAAATACACATTAATGAAAGTTATAAACTAAACAATAGTAATCGCATCTAAGATTAACGAACAAGATTTACTTACAAAGTCTAGGCAGTCTCTTAAAGTTACGTAGGTGATCGCTTCA
This sequence comes from Torymus aiolomorphi, assembly GCA_036365515.1. Taxonomy (NCBI): domain Eukaryota; kingdom Metazoa; phylum Arthropoda; class Insecta; order Hymenoptera; family Torymidae; genus Torymus; species Torymus aiolomorphi. Next base: position 163,198,217 of record CM070875.1, on the reverse strand, counting down.
GTATCACCAGTCAATTGTTACAATAATGAACATTCGGCCTTTATATATTACATTAGAATGCATGTGTGCGTTACACATATATGTAAATACCATTTGATCAAACGCGCACACATGCATTCTAATGTAATATATAAAGGCCGAATGTTCATTATTGTAACAATTGACTGGTGATACTGAAGCGATCACCTACGTAACTTTAAGAGACTGCCTAGACTTTGCAAGTAAATCTTGTTCGTTAATCTTAGATGCGATTACTATTGTTTAGTTTATAACTTTCATTAATGTGTATTTTATTATTTAAATTTGTACTAGTGTCTTGAGAAGGAGTTTAAATAAAAACTCGAAACGTCGACGATTAATATATCATCGTGGGTTGTCATTTCATCATCCTTGACTTACCCTTCCTTTGGACAGCAGGACCGTCAAAGCCAATTATTCATTATGAATTACAAAAAATCGTTTTTATAAGCCTAGCTTGTCAAGTATTGATCGTATATGAAAATATTAAACGGGAAAACGTTTTGTTTTCTTATAATGTACAACTTTTACATTTATAAATTGTGTGAAAGAAGATCCTGTCAAGCTATATCCAAAAATGCCCATTTGATGTATATTTTAGCGTTTAAAATCGTTTTTATAAGGCTAAATCGTTAGGAGTTGATTTAACACAAAAATATTAAATGGAAAAAAGTTTTATTTCAATATTATCTATAACTTTTGTATTTAACATTTTTGTGTAAAATCAAATCCTGACAAGTTATAGCCGAAAATCGTCCATTTTATGTATATTTTACCGTTTAAAACCGTTTTTACAACCATAACTCGTCAGGAGTTGATTTTACACAAAAATGTTAAATGAAAAAAAGTTTTGGTTTAATACTATCTACAACTTTTATATTTAACATTTTTGGGTAAAATCAAATCCTGGCAAGTTATAGACGAAAATCGTCTATTTTTGACCTTTTTTTGCCGTTTTTCGCGTTTCTCTTGGCAAATATTGCTCGTAGAGAAAAGTGTCGAACAGAAAAAATGTGTATTTTAATTAGTTTTAGCAGATAGATCTGTAGATACTAACTGAAAATTAATTTTTCTAGACATTAGGCTTAAAAGTCGATTTTTTGAGATATTTCTTTGTGCTCCCATTTGACAAATTTTCCATCGATCTTTGTCAATTGGATTCCAGCACTTAGCTATAATTAGAGGAGTATTTTTCCGCAATCCCGATGAAATCGATCGAAAATTCGCTGAGGTAATCCATAAACTTGATTACATACGAACGTACATACATACATACATCATAAAAAACGCCTAAAATGAATTATTTCTGGGCGGAAAATAGTTTTTATACAGTAAATTGCTAGTTTTCGGGGAGTTACAATTTTCACTGTGGTGAAAATGTAAGGCTCTCCCGAGAAGCGGTCGTGCCTAAAAAAAAGAATTGAAAGCTTCTCTTAAGGGGAGGCCGAAGTCCCGTCAGTTAGTTTTTCAAAGTTTTCTCTTCGAATAATTAACCGATTGGGCTGAAATTTTGGAAGAATACTTATATACAAAGCAGAATTTATATACAAAGCGCGCTCAAGTCTTGAAATTCAAAACAAATTATTATCTTTCAATTTCGTAATTTATAGGTTATGTTACCCGCGCAAGTTTTTCGAGGTTTTCTCGGCAATTAATTGATTGTTTGAGCTGCGATTTTGAAAAATAACTAAACATTAATATCCAAAGCGCGCTCAAGTCTCCAAAATCCAAATAGATAAGAATTTTTTAATTTATATAATAAAAACGCGTTTTACTGATTACAGCGCCACCCTCCATTTAAAAAACATTGACTCCAGCGTTCCCTTAAGCGTTACGTTGAATGTTTAAATTCATATAACATATGAAAATATCTATTACAACTGGCTTTGAAACCAAGAATGTTACTTATCTTTTTTATAAAGGTGGGGGATTGACGAGCGGAGCGAGTAGAGGGGTATCCCCAATGTATATATATATATATATATATATATATATATATATATATATATATACGTTTACACTGTACATCGCTGTTATTTCCGGGACGCGCTGTTTTTTCCGGGACGTCCCGGAAATTTTTCTGTACGTAAGCGTTATTTCTGGGACGCGTCTAGAGTCAATAACCCCAGGGATATTATTTCTTTAGTCACGCGCTTATATAGGGAACTCTGAAGAGATAAACTATAGGACCCTGTAGATTACCAGAAATAACGTGTATAGGTCTTTATATATATATATATATATATATATATATATATATATATATATATATATATATATATATATATATATATATATATATTTATCTGCAACTGTTCGTTCCCGGACGTTTACACTGTACATCTCTGTTATTTCCGGGACGCGCTGTTTTTTCCGGGACGTCCCGGAAAATCTGTGTCTGCAACTGTTATTTCCGGGACGTGGTATTAGTCCCACACCCCAGGGATATTATTTCTTTAGTCACGCGCTTATATAGGGAACTCTGAAGAGATAAACTATAGGACCCTGTAGATTACCAGAAATAACGTTTATAGGTCTTTATATATATATATATATATATATATATATATATATATATATATATATATATATATATATATATATATATATATATATATATATATATATATATATATATATATATATATATATATATATATATATATATATATATATATATATATATATATATATATATATATATATATATATATATATATATATATATATATTATAAGGCTCAAAATGGGTACCCCCCCTTCACGCCACCCCTCGCCACTTCCCCTCCACTTTTTACAGTGAAATTCTTCCAAATTTTACGTTATTTTGAAGGATGACGGCCCCTCCACCCCCTCCACTCGCCGCCACCACCCACCACTCCCTCCACGTCCCCTCCGCCGATCCCTCCACCTACCACACCACCGAGCCTTCCACCTACACCTCCACCTATCTCGCTATAATTAATCCATTCCTCATATTATGCTAAACATTTTATATAGTGTGTTTCCGGATTCGCTGGTCATGAATCAGTAATCAGATTTTCAGAATTCAAAATGGCGGATCGAAGATGGAGGCCAAATATTCAAATATTAATGGATTTTGCTGAAAATTGTATATTATGGGTTTCCGGATTCTCTGATTAGGAATCTGAACGCAGATTTTGTAAATACAAAATGGCGGACAAAAATTGAAATATTACTCGATTATGCTGAAAATTGTATATAGGGGTATCTGGATTCGCTGATTACGAATTTGAATTCATATTTTGCCACATCAAAATAGCGGCCAAATATTGAAACATTGCTGAATTTTGCAATTGTATATGGGGGATTTCTGGATTTGCGTGATGAAGAATCTGAATTCAGCTTATAAAAATTCAACATGGCGGATCGAAGATGGCGTCTAAATATTAAAATATTATTGGATTTTGCTGAAAATTGTACATAGGGTGTTACTGGATTCGCTGGTTACGAATCTGAAATCAGATATAGAAAATTAAAACTGATGGACCCAAGATCGCTACCTAAAATTGAAATTTTACTCAATTTTGCTAAAAATTATATATAGGGGCTTTCCGAATTCGCTGATTAGGAATCTGTATTCAGATTTTGAGAATTCAAAATGCCGGATCTAAGGCGGTAGCCATATATTCAAATATTACTGGAATTTGCTGATAATTGTATATAGGATTTTACTGGATTCGCTGATTAGGAATCTGAATTCAGATTATGAAAATTCAATATAACGGATCGATGATGGCGGCCAAATATTGAACTATTACTGGATCTTGCTAAAAAATTTATGTACGGGATTTCTAGATTCGCTGATTACGAAACTGAACTCAGATTATGAAAATTCAAAAGTGGACCCAAGATGGCAGCCAAAATTTGAAATTTTACCGGAATTTGCTAAAAATTGTATATAGTGGGTTTCCGAATTCGCTGCTTCGGAATGTGAATTCAGATTTTGTAAATATAAAATGGCCACCAAAAATTGAAATATTTCTGGATTTTGCTGAAAATCGTATATAGGGGTACCTGGATTCGCTGATTACGTATCAGAACTCATATTTTTCCAATTCAAAATGGCGGCCAAATATTGAAATATTACTGAATTTTGCGATTGTATGTGGGGGATTTCTGAATTCGCATATTAGGATTTCTGGATTCGATGATTACGAATCTGAGCTCAGATTTTAAAAATTCAAAATGGCAGCAAAATATTTCAATAATACTGGATATTGCTAAAAATTGTATATATGGCGTTTCTGGATTCGCTGATTACGAATCTGAACTTCAGATTTTCAGAATTCAAAATAGCTGATCGAAAATGGAGGTCAAATATTCAAATATTACTGGATTTTGCTGAAAATTGTATATACGGAATTTCTGGATTCGCTGAATACGAATCTGAACTCAGATTATGAAAAATCAAAATAATGGACCCAAGATGTCAGCCATAAATTGAAATTTTACCAGAATTTGCTAAAAATTGTATATTGCGGGTTTCCGGATTCGCTGATTACGAATATGAACTCAGATTTCGTAAATACAAAATGGCGGCCAAAAATTGAAATATTACTTGTTTTGGCCGAAAATTGAATATAGGAGGTTTCTGGATTCGATGCTTACGAATCTGAACTCAGATGTTGAAAATTCAAAATGGTGGACAAATTAAAATATTACTGGATTTTGCTGAAAAATTAGTTTATAATAAATAAATAACAAATAATATCAGAGCTGACGTAATAAACTACATATGGGTCGTTCCTGTACTTTTTTTAAAAAGTGTGCGCGGGGGGGCCGTCGATTTTCTCAACGATTTTTTTTATGAAAGTACAAAAAAAAAATAGCTTTTGCAAAATTTCAGCCCCTTATCTCATTCCTAATTCCTGCTGGAATTTTTTTAAACCCTGATTTTGACCTGTTTTTAGCCAGTTTTCAAAAAATTCTAAAAGGCTGAAATTTTAACAAAATGAGGTCGGTGAGGTCTCATTTTTTTTGTCTTTTTCAAATTTTAAGAAAAAAAATACACTGATATGAAATGATGATTTAAGTTTTATTGGCGATCTGTGATATGGCCATTGCATTTCATCATTTTTAGATCATCTTTAAACCTCTATATCTCGTAACTGGATCCACATTTAAGCTCACTAGGTCTCATTTTTTTTTGTCTCAACGAGACCTTTAATTTCTTTATTTGAGGACCTAAATTGATTGAATAGACTTCAAGATACAGCCTTTTGAAGTTGACGTTTTTATTAAAAATCGCGAAAATCAACCGTGTTCATGGTCACAGTGTCAACCGAATTATAATTAAAAATCATTAACAAAGGTATTTTTCATTAGAATATGATGTTATCTAACTATACTCTTTTCCTATCATAGGAAAAAGTCAAAAAATAATTTTTTGTCGAGCATTATAATATCTAATTTTTCGATACCTAAAATAATCAAAAATGGCTCTCTACTGACATGAATTCTACCGTCTTATAATTATTTTTGACACGTATACGTATCATAGATACAAAGGTGGTTCCTAGACCTTTAAAATCCGTAGTCGCTGATTTTTCTAGGACCACTAGAGCCAAAGTTATAGCCGTTTTTATAAAAAAATATTTTTCAAGTGGTAAAATTAGAGCTTGTGAAATATAGGAAAAGTTTTATTTACAAGATCAAACATATGTTTGGCATAATTGTCCTAAAAAAAGTGCTGAGGCTGCATATTTTGAAGATCTTAGGCCGTGTCTACACTATGCGAGAAGCACGTGCGATCAGCCCAAGCGATGCGAGCAAGCCATGCGCGCATGCGACGCGAGCAAGCGATAGTAATGGCTTTAGGTTGATTAAATTACCTATGCAGACTTTATAGATAATTAAAGTTGAAAATAAGAATTTAAGTAAAATTTTTTTGTAATATTCATTTTATTTTAACTATTTTATAATCATTATCAAACGAAGTAAGTTTTGCTTTTAATGTTGAATCATCAATGGGTATAAAGCAGTGATATTTTCTTGTATTCTGTATAGTTCGGGTCAATTTAAAACGGCATTCTAGTACTTTACGCCTTTTCTCAATTGTTTCTTGACTCACCCAAATAGATCTAAAAACCAAATATTCTATATTTTTATAACACATAATGATTTATTATTCAAATACATAATCAAATAATATAGCCAAAAAATCTAAATTATATTATTTTTACCTTATTCCATCAATATTTTCACTAACGTAATCATACATGTCTTTTGGATTTAAAATTGGTTTTTCTGATGCTCTTTGTAAGGATGCCCTGCGTACTGTTCGTTTAACCACTGCTCCACATCCATCACACGGACTTTTCCCATGGCTAGTAGAAAAAAAAGTTGTACGACTTAACTTTTAAGCCAAAATCCTCCTCATGATGGCAGATATTAATGAAATTGTTCCTACAGTAAATAAATACTATCTTGAAGGTAAAAATTATAAAAAATAAAATAAATCTGTTTAATATTGTGTACATAATAATACAAATTATTTGAACTTGCATCGTAGAAGTTGTTGCTTTTTTTAAATTTGTTATACAGAAAAAATAAAGAACTGTTTTAGTAATTTTATCTTTAAAGCTGTTTTCTACATAATGTAAAATTTTAACTCGGGTGTAACCTGCAGGTCCAGGATCTTTATGGATTTTGATGCTCTGGGTCTCAAAATAGTTTTTCGCACAAATTAATTATACTTTCAGAATATTACTTTGAGATATTCTTAATAATTAAAATTAAATTTTTTCAGGTCATTTAATGAACAAAAATCTAAAGGTGTCTATTTTGTTCATATAATACGTATTAATATACTACAATAAAAGTACTCTTACTTGTTTTTGTATTGGCTAGGTGCTCCATCTGACATATAATGTACATTCTCAATAAACGGAAAATCTCGTTTTAGAAGTGCAATGAGTTGCCCTTGAAAAGTGTTAACTGCACAAGCATCATGTTTTAAACAATCACTAATAACACATACAGATAAGGTTTGTTATTTGTCGTTATTGTCTTCTTTATAATACACTACAAACGGGTGTACAGTTGCTTGTGTATTATTAAAATAAAATGCTTGGATCGAGTCTTGACAAACAAATAAGAAATTTTCAGCAAAATCTTGAAGTATAATACATGTATCTGGAGTAATAATTGTTTTGCAATGTTTTAAATAACATTTTTGCATTTCAGTCACATAATGATGCTTTGTTAACTCCCATAGGTCATTGGCTAAATTTATAATAAAATTTCTTGTAGGTTCTTTTACCATAATAAGACTGACTCTATTACTAGATTGTGATTCAGCATTATTTACCCAATTATGATATTCAATCTCTGAAACATCTTCGCATGAGTTTGATTCCAATATTATCAGAATTTCTGCTTTACCAGGACAGTTTTCACAAAGATGTAGCATACAATCGCTCCAATCTGTTGAACAAACGCAATCATTTAAAATTACTCGGTAGGCTAAATTTTTGTTGATGGCAGACAATTTTAATTTGACATTTTGGTGTATAGGACATACACAAATTGTATGTATACCAGATGCTCCAGCACTAATACATTCTTTTGGCCTTAAAGAAGCAAATATACTGAAACCTGGTTTGCACTGATCTTTAAAATGCTGTTCATATTCTTCTTCCACCCAATTGTTGTATAGATCCTTCAAATCATACATCAACAGTCTTTTTTGTAACTTCTCTGTGATATTAGTAATAGGATTTTTAACACTGATGCAATCTTTAATGCCGCTACATATTCTACTATTGTTTTCATCTCTATAATACTGAGTTACAGATTCTCTAACTTCATTAGAATGAATACTGTACACTTTACGCTTAATAGTTCCTAAGACACCTGGAAAAATATATTTTGAAATTAATTTCAAATAGCGTATACTTAATCACAAAATAAAATCATAATAACAATATTATTTTTTTTAATTTAACGATTATCAAGACGATAAAATTTAGCTGAATGTTTATTCTATTTTAATTACTATGACTTGTTATATTGGAAGAAAAGAAATAGTTTAGAATTAATTTATTATTTTAATTTTTTTTTTTATATTAATTTTAATAGTTCTTTTAAAATCCAATAATTACTTTATTATTTTTTATCTAATAATGAATAACGAAGGGTGGTACCCCATGTTAAGATAGGCAAAATGCCACAATTAATGAAAGCGAAAAATGACAGTGATTTCATAGAAGTATACTAAAAAAAGAATTTTCTACGATTTTTCCGCGGACCTATCTCCCCTCCTTATACCAGTAAGGCCTAAAAATCGCATTTTTTGGAAATTATTTTTTTGTCCCGTTCCTCAATGTTAAAAAATTTAAAAAAAAAATATGAGATTACAGCTTGTAAACAGAGAGAACATTGAGATTTCTCAAATATAGATTCTTTCTAATTAAATCGGATTTCATTTAAATGTTTAAATTACAATTCATGTATTATTTTACTTAATCCGTAAACAATACTTAAGCAATATGTAAGCAATACGTAAGTAATACATAAATAATAATACTTAAGTAATAATACATGAGTAATATAAATAAATAATTATGAGGATTTTAAATTAAATATTTTATAGGGGTACCCTTTATCATTATAGTTGCTTGAACAAAAATGACATAGATTTTAATAAATTAAACTAAAATTTTCTATTAATAATTCTCAAGTGTAATATAATATATGTAATATAATGTATAAAGGATTATCGATTCTATATGTTTACACTATGTCTATAATCAAGATATTAAGAATTTATTACAACCCATTTTTTAACTTACCTACAGTAATTTTAAGATCTTTTGCTTTATTAAACATATAACGTGAACATTGGAAATAATGTTTTGCTTGTTCAAATTTTCAATGATTTGGAAGTAATGTCAATAACGATATTTTTTTACCAAAATTAGTTTCTTCATTATAACACTTAATTATGTTTCCAATCATTCCGTGAAATGACATACTATCCTCTTGTAGCTGTTTAAGATTGCATTGAGTTGGCAAATTAAGATTCAATGTTTTATTAACTGTTGTACAAAATTTCGTATTCATTGATTCTAAAACACTGTATGTTTTATTTTCCAAGCGATAATCACTAAGTTTCTCTCGTTTAAGAGGAGGTTCATCAAATTCATCAAGCATTTTATTTAAACGTTGAAATCCTTGGCTCAATAATATATCTTCTGAACTTTCTGATGTACACACTTGGCTACTTGAAGAAACTTGACTGCTTGAAGAAAGCTGCTCATTATTATTTACGTTTAAACCATCATTCCCAATGTTTTCATCTTTTTCTGCATTTTTTGTTATTATTGATGTAATTTTGAACTCACAGTTTTTACAGTACTTATTACCTGGATCTAAATTTATATTACAAATTTTACGAAATTTATCACATTTATCAGCACTAATCATTACTAAATTATTCTCAATGGATTTTGAATGATTATTAAAACAATTGCAACACTTCCTTTGTCTACTTGTATATCGAGTATCATATTTATGAAGATGATGGTCGCAAATAAATTTATTTTCTACATTAATATCAAAATTTTTAATCCTAAATGATAAATACAGCTTTAATTCATTACTAAGATTACTAATTAGATTAAGAGATTTATTTCTTGTGTACTGCTCTAAATGACATTTATCATCCTCATGCAATTCACCAATATAGCACATCATTTTCTTTCAATTACTGAGAAGATAACACTTACAAAACACAATTTATAAAACTCAACCGAACCAATACTGATATACTTGGTAATAGTTCTGCTCAACTACCTTCACAATTCTACTTAGAAATATTCATTTCATTTTTTATTGTAACTTGTACTCATTGTTTAAGGACATTCCGTGCAGTGTGTCGTGTAACGGATGACGGGTTCACGGGTGTCTCGCACAGAAAAATGGATGTCTGTCATCTATTAACTTACGTCAACACAGGTTAAATGAAACTATCTATGTATGTTTCATTTAACCTGAGCTTATACGTATAACGCACGTAAAACTATAGAAAACCTGCATTTAAGACCATGTCTATACTAGGTATGCGAGAAGCGCAACCGGTGCGCGCATGCGACAAGCCATACGTTTTGCACAAAGTACTTGAAATACTTAAAATGATAAATAATATCGTTGTATACAATTGAACGTAAACGTGAGTTTATATTATTAGGGTTTGTCAGCGAGAAGAAATAAACGGAAAAATTAGACTTCAAGAGTCTATGCAACCAACTCTACTCGAAAGTGAAAGTTGATTGCAGAAAAAGGTATGAACGCTTATGCGTACGAGTAAACAGGCAATAAGGCATTGTATAGGTAAAACGTAAAGTGGTAAGGTAAAAGAAATGTGCATAAAGCACGTAGCGACTAGGCGCCGCAGGACTCTATTTAAGCCCGCTGGGTGATGTTTTTCATAGTGGGAGCGCATCGGACGCTTGCCATCTAGCGGGCACTTTGGATACTTCAATCCCGAACAATCGTAGTAGATCAGTTAGTAGATCTATATTTAGCGATAAATAATATCGTCAATAATATCGTAGTGAAATGATATTATTTATCATTTTAAGTATTTTAAATATTTTGTCCAACACGCATTGCTTGCTCGCATCGCTTGGGCTGATCGCACGTGCTTCTCGCATAGTGTAGACACGGCCTAAGATCTTCAAAATATGCAGCCTCAGCACTTTTTTTAGGACAATTATGCCAAACATATGTTTGATCTTGTAAATAAAACTTTTCCTATATTTCACAAGCTCTAATTTTACCACTTGAAAAATATTTTTTTATAAAAACGGCTATAACTTTGGCTCTAGTGGTCCTAGAAAAATCAGCGACTACGGATTTTAAAGGTCTAGGAACCACCTTTGTATCTATGTTACGTATACGTGTCAAAAACAATTATAAGATGGTAGAATTCATGTCAGTAGAGAGCCATTTTTGATTATTTTAGGTATCGAAAAATTAGATATTATAAGGCTCGACAAAAAATTATTTTTTGACTTTTTCCTATGATAGGAAAAGAGTATAGTTAGATAACATCATATTCTAATGAAAAATACTTTTGTTAATGATTTTTAATTAAAATTCGGTTGACACTGTGACCATGAACACGGTTGATTTTCGCGATTTTTGATAAAAACGTCAACTTCAAAAGGCTGTATCTTGAAGTCTATTCAATCAATTTAGGTCCTCAAAAAAAGAAATTAAAGGTCTCGTTGAGACAAAAAAAATGAGACCTAGTGAGCTCAAAAACGTGGAACCAGTTACGAGATATAGAGGTTTAAAGATGATCTAAAAATAATGAAATGCAATGGCCATATCACAGATCGCCAATAAAACCTAAATCATCATTTCATATCAGTGTATTTTTTTTCTTAAAATTTGAAGAAAGACAAAAAAAATGAGACCTCACCGACCTCATTTTGTTAAAATTTCAGCCTTTTAGAATTTTTTGAAAACTGGCTAAAAACAGGTCAAAATCAGGGTTTAAAAAAGTTCCAGCAGGAATTAGGAATGAGATAAGGGGCTGAAATTTTGCACAAGCTATTTTTTTTATATGTACTTTCATAAAAAAAATCGTCGACAAAATCGACGACCCCCCCGCGCACACTTTTTAAAAAAAGTACAGTAACGACCCACATATATTATGCATTTTTTTTGTTAAATATAAATATACTTAATATTTTAAAAATTAATAAATGTTAAGAATAATTTTTTTAAAAAACAATACAGAAAATTTAAAAGAAAAAATAAATGTTTCATGATATTATTTAATAGGGCGTTATCCTTATTCATTATTATCAATATTTATCTTCATATGAAATATAATCCGCAACTACGATTATAAGATTAATTTTATATCACATTATTATATTTTTTTAAATAATCAATTAAAATAAAACTGGATTAAAATATTACTGGATTTTGCTGAAAAATTAGTTTATAATCAATAAATAACAAATAATATCAGAGCTGACGTAATAAGCTACATATATATTATGCATTATTCTGTTAAATATAAATATACCTAATATTTTAAAAATTAAGAAATGTTAAGAATAGTTTTTTTAAAAAACAATACAGAAAATTCAAGAGAAAAAATAAATGTTTCATGATATTATTTAATAGGGGGTTATCCTTATTCATTATTATCAATATTTATCTTCATATGAAATATAATCCGCAACTACAATGATAAGATTAATTTTATATCACATTATATTTTTTAAAATAATTAATTTTTATATATAATTAAAACTTAAATAACTTTCCATTTTATTTGATCCAAATTTTTGTGATTATTTACTGAATGAATATTCGAGCATATTTCGCATATTTAGAAAAAAAACCATTTTTAAAAACAAAATTGAGTTTACACATTTTTAGAAAACGATTTCCAGTTATACTAGGTTTTGCTATAATATTTAAAAAAAAATATTATAGCAAAAGCTAATACAACTGGAAATCGTTTTCTAAAATATGTGTAAACTGAATTTTGTTTTTTAAATCTGGAAATATTTATGATTTTTTTCTCTGTACAAAAAAAAAAGTATTTCTAAATTTGCCAGATATGCTCGAAACAGATTGCTCTAAATAGGTTATACATTAAAAATGCAGTTGGAGAGATGAACACATAATTAATCTCGAGACTGAAAAGTCATGCCTCGAGGTATAAATATGTTGGGAAGTTACAATTTGCTTTTTGATGTTTTTCAATTTCTCGACTGACTTTGAGTGCAAAAACTACGTGTACAATGACGTTATGATTATCTATTGTTCGAAAAAAAAATGTTTTTTTTCTAAATTTGCTAGATATGCTCGAATATTCATTAAATTATTAAATATATTCACATACAACAAAAGAATACATTATGTATGTTATTCATGTAGCTTAATTTTTGTTTAGAAAATAAATTCATATCATTTTTTAAAATTTTGATCAAGTGAATAATCACAAAAATTTGGATCAAATAAATATGGAAAGTTATTTAAGTTTTAATTATATATAAAAATTGATTATTTTAAAAAATATAATAATGTGACTTAAAATTAATCTTATAATTATAGTTGCGGATTACATTTCATATGAAGATAAATTTTGATAATAATGAATAAGGATAACCCTCTATTAAATAATATCATGAAAGATTTATTTCTTCTTTTAAATTTTCTGTAGTGTTTTTTAAAAAAATTATTCTTAACATTAATTAATTTTGAAAATATTAGGTATATTTATATTTAATGAAATAATGCATAATATATATGTAGTTCCTTACGTCAGCTCTGATATTATTTGTTATTTATTGATTATAAACTAATTTTTCAGCAAAAACCAGTAATATTCCAATTCTTGTCCGCCATTTTGAATTTTCAAAATCTGAGTTCAGATTCGTAATCAGCGAATCCAGAAACCCCTTATATACAATTTTCGGCAAAAACCAATAATATTCCAATTTTTGGCAGCAATTTTGTATTTACAAAACCTGGGTTCAGATTCATCACCAGCTAATCCGGAAACACACTATATACAATTTTTAGCATAATCTAGTAATATTTCATTTTTGGCAGCCGTGTTGGGTCCGGCAATTTTAATTTTCAAAATCCGAGTTCAGATTCCTAATCAGTGAATTCTATCATCCAGAACCCCTAATAGGCGAATCCAGAAATACCCCATATACAATTGCCAAATTCAGTAACATATCAATATTTGGCCTCCATGTTGAATTGGCAAAATATGAGTTCAGATTCGTAATCAGCGAATCCAGATACTTTTGGTCGCCTATATACAATTTGCAGTATAATCCAGTAATATTTCAATTTTTGTCCGCCATTTTGTAATTACAAAATCTGTGTTCAGATTCCTAATCAGCGAATCCGGAAACCCATAATATACAATTTTCAGCAAAATCCAGTAATATTTGAATATTTGGACTCCATCTTCGATCCACCATTTCGAATTCTGAAAATCTGAGTTCCGATTTATAATTATCGAATCCAAAAATCCCGTACATACATTTTTCAGCAAGGTCCAGTAATATTTCAATATTTGACAGCCATCATCGATCTGGGATTTTGTATTCTCAAAGTTTGATTTCTGATTCATTACCAGCCAATCAGAAAACACACTATATATAATTTTTAGCATAATATGAGGAATGGATTAGGTATGGCGGGATAGGTGGAGAGGTAGGTGAAGGGGTCGTAGAGGGGACGTGGAGGAGGGTGGAGGGGAGTGAATGGGTGGAGTGGAGTGGAGGGGGGGACGGGTAGACACCCTTCAAAATAACGTAACATTTGAAGGAATTTGACGGTAAAAAGTAGAGGGGAAGTGGAGTGGAAGTGGAGGGAGTGGAGTCTGATGGAGGGAGTGGGGGGGGGGGGGTGGACGGAAGTAGAGGGGAGTCGTGGGGATGGAGGAGGGTGGAGGGCGTAGGTACCCATTTTGAGCCTTACAACTATACAATATAGGGAGATATATAGGCGTAAGGGTCAAAATGGGTACCTACCCCCTCCACCCCCCTCCACAACTAATCAATTCCTCATAGATATCTTGGTAAAAATTGTATATAGTGGGTTTCCGAATTCGCTGCTTCGGAATGTGAACTCAGATTTTGTAAATATAAAATGGCCGCCAAAAATTGAAATATTTCTGGATTTTGCTGAAAATCGTATATAGGGGTACCTGGATTCGCTGATTACGTATCAGAACTCATATTTTTCCAATTCAAAATGGCGGACAAATATTGAAATATTACTGAATTTTGCAATTCTATATGGGGGATTTCTGGATTCGATGATTACGAATCTGAACTCAGATTCAAAATTACGGCAAAATAATTAAATAATACTATGTTTTGCTATAATTGTCTGTAGGGGGTTTCTCGATTCGCTGATTACGAATCTGTACTTATATTTTGAGAATTCAAAATGGCGGATCGATGATGGTGGCCAAATATTGTAATATTACTGGATCTTGCTGAAAATTGTATATAGGCGGTTTCTGGTTTCGCTGATTACGAATCTGAATTCAGATTTGGAAAATTTGAAACGGCGTATCGAAGATGGCGACCGAAAATTGAAATACTGGACAATTTCTATGAAAATTGTTCATAGGGGATTTCTAGATTCGCTGATTAGGAATCTGAACTAAGATTTTGAAAATTCAAAATGGCGGACACAAAACGGCAGTCCAAAATTAAAATTTTACAATTGTACTAAAAATTGTATACAGTGGGTTTCGGGAGTCGCTTATTAGGAATCTAAACTCAGATTTAGAAAATTCAAAATGGCGGATAGAAAATGATGGCCAAATATTGAAATATTACTGGATTTTATTGAAAATTGTATATACGGGATTATCGGTTTCGCTGCCTACGAATCTGAACATATATTTTGAAAATTCAGACCGGTGAACCCAAGATGGCTAAGAAAAATTGAAATTTTACTTGATTTTTCTAAAAATTGTATATAGTGGGTTTCTCGATTCGCTGATAATGAATTTGAACTCAGATTTTGGTAATTCAAAATGGCGGATCGATGATGGCTGCCGAATATTCAAATATTACTGGATTTTGCTGAAAATTGTATAAACGTAATATCTGGATTCGCTGATTACGAATCTGAACCCAGATTTTGAAAATCCAAAATGACGGACGAGAATTGAAATATTACTAGATTTTGCTCAAAAATTAGTTTATAATCAATAATTAACAAATAAATTCAGAGCTGACGTAATGAACTACATATATATTATGCATTATTTTGTTAAATCTAAATATACTGAATATTTTAAAAATTAATAAATGTTAAAAATAATTTTTTTTTTTTAAATTACAAAAAATTTGAAAGGAAAAATGGATGTTTTGTGGTATTTTTTAAGAGAAGATTATCCTTATTCATTATTATTCATATTTATCTCTAAAATGGGATCGGCGAGCGGAGGGAGCAGTGGGCGAAGCCACCTTAGTGTGCGTGTATGTGTATATATCTGTTCACCGTTATGTTTCAGGAATTTTCATTGATTTACTATGCTATGTTTCAGGACATTTGCATCTTTCCAGGATTGTCCTGAATGAGTAACACGTTCACGCCCATTTTCCAAGACATTTTTGTATTATTCAGGACCTTTAGGGTTACTTTCACAACGTTTTTATCCGTAAAATTTTTCCGAAATCAACGTAAAATACTGCGGAACTGAAAGGGGACGCCGCAGGCGTCCTGGTGTTAGTCAATACCCTGAGGGATTTGAATATTTCAGACAATGGCGTCGCGCAGCGCCGCCCTTACCTACTTCTATTGCAGAAAACCTAGAGGAGTCCTGGATAATAACAGTATACTTACATATATATATATATATATATATATATATATATATATATATATATATATATATATATATATATATATATATATATATATATATATATATATATAGAGGCTAGTAAGTTTGAGGAGCTCAACCCCGGTCGGTCAGAGTGGCTAAAGAAATAATAACCCTCAGGTTACCGACTCTAGACAAATAGACTCTAGAAAACCCCTCAAACTTCCGCTCGGATGCTGAATATATAGATTGGAAGTTTGAGGAGGCTCCTCAAACTTCCCATAACCCCTCAAACTT
This sequence comes from Torymus aiolomorphi, assembly GCA_036365515.1. Classification (NCBI taxonomy): domain Eukaryota; kingdom Metazoa; phylum Arthropoda; class Insecta; order Hymenoptera; family Torymidae; genus Torymus; species Torymus aiolomorphi. Next base: position 163,181,543 of record CM070875.1, on the reverse strand, counting down.
CCAAGCGGGTGCTGAATATAATCCTCAAACTTCCAGAATTTCATATTTATATATATATATATATATATATAAACGGTGACCCATTTTAATCGCCGCACCCGGATTTCTCGGAACCTAAGCCAGATAGAGAAAAATGGTTCAGACAAAAGTTATAGGGGACAAAGGGGGCCACATAATGGTGCTAACGCCTTTGACCTTGAACTTGACCTTCGAGGTTATTTCAAGGTCAAAGTGGTTTTTTCATATGGAAACACCTAGTTTTGACCCCGGATTCGGAAAGAGCGGGAAATTTTACGTTCAAAATCATATCGAGAAATTCTTTCCAAGGTCATTTCAAGGTCAAATCTAGGTCAAACTCAGAAAAGTCCGTTTAAAATTGTTTTTTTCCATGAACCATAGGCTAAGCTGGTTGAAATTGATCGTAGGCTTAATAGAGGAACCCATACACCCAAAACTTACACATCCTAGTAAACAAACTCAAACTCGCACATCCTAACCCCATACACTTCATGCCCTCACATGCTGAACTGTTACACCCCGGTCCCACAACCATACCCCACACCCCCCAGTCCCACACATCCCTACCCCACGCATGCTAATCAAACACCCCGAACAGGCAAGGGGACTCACTTTAATTAAGCACCCCAAAGGAAACAATCCTTACTACGTCCACGTCGTTGTTTCTGGGTAGCGCAAAAAGTAAGGTTAATACATTTATAACAGAAGCTTGAACGATCTTAAAGTTTCCGTTAAAAAATCATTTTGCCCTTGAGAAAAATTTTTCAGGGTTCAGGATGTGTGGGCTTGGGGTGTATGGGATTAGCATCCATGGGATAGGGATGTGTGGAACTGGGGGGTGTGGGGTATAGTTGTGGGACCGGGGTGTAACAGTTCAGCATGTGATGGCAAGAAGTGTATGGGGTTAGGATGTGCGAGTTTGAGTTTTGTTTACTAGGATGTGTAAGTTTTGGGTGTGTGGGTTTGGGGTGTGTGGGTTTGGGGTGTGTGGGTTTTGGGTGTGTGTTCATGGGAAAAAACGATTTTAAACGGACTTTTCTGAGTTTGACCTAGATTTGACCTTGAAATGACCTTGGAAAAAATTTCTCAATATGATTGTGAACGTAAAATGTCCCGCTCTTTTCGGATCCGGGGTCAAAACTAGGTCTTTCCATATGAAAAAACCACTTTGATCTTGAAATAACCTCAAAGGTCAAGTTTAAGGTCAAAGACGTTAGCGCCATTAGAACCATTTTTCTCTATCTGGCTTAGGTTCCGACAAAACCGGGTGCGGCGATTAAAATGGGTCACCGTGTGTGTGTGTGTGTGTGTGTATACACACATACACACACTAGGGGGGCTTCGCCCCCTGCCCGCTCCGCTCGCCAACCCCCATTTTCAGAGAGAAATTTTATAATAATGAGGTATGAAACTATCAAATTTTGACAATATGAAGACGAATCAAAGGTAAAGGATATACTATTTATGTTCTTTATAATTGCTTCAGAGCAATGAAATATCGTTATATTAATTGAATAAATAGCGTAGAAAATTGATCATATTAGGAGGTGATTTTCGGCCAATTCTTCCAGTTATGAAATGTGGTCACAAAAATAGTATAATTGAAGAAACAATTAAATTTTCTGCGTTATGGTCTCTTTTTAAAGTTTTAAAATTAAATAAAAATATTCGTTCGGAAAATAAAGAATTTGCTTCACTATTGTTAGAATTGGGTGAAGGAAAAATTAATCCATTTATTATTCCAAATAAATTGAAAACGAATAATATTTGTAAAGAAATTTATAGTAACATTAATATTAAAACTTCAATAGATCGTGTAATCTTAACCGCTCATAATAAAGATACTAAAATTATGAATAATAAAGTTTTAGAATTATTGAATAAAAAAGTACATACGTATTATAGTTTAGATTACGCAACTCATAAAGGAGTTGATCAAACAGACGGAAATATTCATTTAAATTATCCAATTGAAATGCTTAACAATATTAGAGGAGGTCTTCCACCTCATGAATTAAAATTGAAAGTAAATGCTATTGTTATGTTAACTAGAAATATAAGTATTGTACAAGGAATGTGTAATGGTACACGTCTAAGAATAACTGGATTATATGCTCATAATGTTAAGGCAGAAATAATTACAGGCGAAAAAATTGGTGAAGAGGTTTTTATTCCACGAATAACATTAAATACTGCAGATTCATCTTCATTTCCTTTTATTCTTTACCGTAAACAATTTCAAATTGTATTAGCTTTTGCCATGACACCAAATAAATCTCAAGGACAGAGTTTCGATTCTACTGGAATTTTTACTAGATGACCACTATTTTCACATGGTCAGTTATATGTTGCTTTATCCCGATGTAAAAATCCTAACAATATATTTATTGAAAATTGTATGGAAAGAAATTTTTGAAATTTAATCTATAATTTACACTATAAGATTTGATGTGTGAAAATTTATGTCGTATTTGTATATGATCTCAATTTCTCCTAAGCTCAAGGAATTTATAACAATAATCATTTTAATTAAAATATTACCCTTTGTGAAAATATAAGACATGTTGTATCTTCTCATAAGTTTAATATCATAAATAATCTGAATATTGTTGTACTTTTAATAAATAAATATTCCATAATTATTTAATATATTAATGTGAAATATTTGTTTATTAAATGTAATAAAGATGTGAATTAATTTTCATTATATTTTAAACTTTGCACAATTTTTATTTTAAAGGAATTACAATAATAAGTAATGAAAATTAATTCACATCTTACATGGTGGAGGAAGGAAGGACTAGGTTGGAGTCAAGGAGGATTACGGAGGGATGACTCCCATGGTTTTTAGGGCTACTGGCGATGAATTCCATGGTTGTGTTTAGGCTCATTATATAAAAAAATATTGTGGAATTCTATATGTTTCCGCATGTCCCAAAATCATATATATAACTATTATTATTTCATATATATAAAACCTAAGCTCAATAAAATAAAAAATTCAACGCCCCTATAACAGTACCTCAGTAGTGGTGTGGAAAGCTGTTCCAAATGTGCGAAATGTGGTAATAGTTGAAAACATAATTGTCTATGTTGGTTCTAATAATAATTAGTATATATTTGAGTTTTTTTTAATGTTCGAATTCAAAGATTTAGTGACAGTTTTCTCTTTGATGGTTTTTCGATTATCATAAAAAACAATAGTCCGGTAGTAGTCCAGAGGTGGAGGGGACGGTGGAGGGGATGGTGGGGGGACGGTAGGTGGGGGGGCGGTAGGTGAGGGGCGGTGGTGGGGACGGTGGAGGGCGGTGAAGGGGACGGTGGAGGGCGGTAGAGGAGCCGGTGGTCTGACTGAGATTAAAAAATAACGTGATTTTTGAACGAATTTAACGTTAAAAAGTGGAGGGGACGGTGGAGGGGCAGCAAATAGATACGTGGAGGGGACGGTGGAGGGCGGTGGAGGGGCGGTGATGGGCGGTGGAGGGGACGGTGGAGGGACTGCGTACAGATATAGCAGTAACGCCTATATAATATAGGGAGATATATATTCCGCTAAACCGTACTTTTGAGGATCTAGAGTTTCTTTCGTCAGAGTCTAGGATGCGTGACTAAAGAAATAAATCCCTCTCTGCGTGAGTATAATATCCGTGAAAGGTATTAATATCCACCATTTTAAATCCTCAAAAGTATAGTTTCGTATATATTACTTTTGGGGATCGTCCCTCAAAGTACGAAAAGTTCTCAAAAGTTCGATTTGTTGCCGAATATAAGCCACAAAAGTTTGTTTTTCCATATATGGGAGCGTCCAGCAGAAACGGGCCACAGAGCACGCGCGGTGCCTTTTTTCGCGTAAAAGGCGCTTTGTTTAACTCGCTCATAATCGTATGCTGCGTCTTTAAAAAAAAAACCAAGGACCTATATCGATAGATGTTTTTCTGCTCTTTCCAATTGCGCCATGTATGTTTGCTTCTAGTTAATCAAATCAATCGTTGGCCGAGTAAAAATGAAACGTATTTTTAAGACGAAGAAAATAGGCCCTACCCGATCTCAATATATATAAAAGTTGAGGAACTACGAAAGTTAAAAGATAACCTTAAAAATGAAAATATTTAGATTCACGTTTTCCTTTGTGTAAAAATTTCATTGCGTTATTTTTATTCCACAAATTTTTTTTCTAAAATTTGACAAAATAACAAAGAAATTCCTTCTTGAATCATTCAAATCGATCAAAAAACGAGCCGCACAAAATTTTTCGAAAATAGCCATTTTTTGACAATTTTTCGAAATTCAGCACAGTGTAGCTGTCTCAATATTGGATATGGGGAGCTAATATTGGGGCTTTTTCACTTTTTTTATATGTACTTTCACAGGAAAAATCAGCGAGGAAAACGGTTGACCCCCTGCGACCGGTTATGACCGAAAAGTACAAGAACGACCCATATATATAAATCTCGTTAACTATGTTTATGGAGCCCTTTTTTAAAGATAGATAGCTTTATGGAGCCTGAATTCTTTTATGGAGCTCCATAAACATTCAATACATCCCGGTTTATGGAGCTCGACCTGGAGTTTCTATACCCAGAGAGGGATTATTTCTTTAGTCACTTGTATATGGGAACTCTGGGCGTAGGTACTAATATCAGGGATGGGCTCCATAAAGGGGTTAGGTGAAACACACACACACACATACACACACACACACACACACGTATTCAAGTATTGTGAGTAAACATGATTCGAAAATTAAAAAAAATTTTTAACCACAAATATCTTTGGTCGTAATGAAGCAATTTTTTTGGGCTACGAACTCGATCTGAAGATGTATAAAAGCTATATCTGTGCCAAATTTCAAGATGATTGGATAATTTTTACTCTTGTTATCATGCGGCAACGAAAACGCAAATTTTTTCTAAAAAATTTTTTGCTAAGAAACAAATGAAGATAATCTCTTAAAATTTTAAACCAATATAGTCTTCAATGAGTTTAATAAGTGGTTAAAATTGTTTTTTGTTTATAAAAGAAAGCAATTAATAAAAACTCAAATCCATCAGGGTATCCAGTTTTTTTCGCGAGATGAAGAGAATAGTCTTTATCCGACGAAAATCGGTCGATTCGTTTCAGAGATATAAAGAGTTTACACACACTCGCACGCACGCACGCACGCACGCTGGCACGCACACACGCACATTGCTACATTTTCGATTTTTGCTAAGGAAATTAGGAATCCATTTTAAATATCATAAAAAAAAATTTTAAACTCTTCCAACTGTTTAAAACTATTTAAATTTGAGAACCGTTTAAACTTGAGTTTCAATCTGTTTAAATTTGAGAAAAGATTGTTTAGAGAGAAATGACGTTAATAATTATATTTTACTTTAAAACAACTAGAGTTATATGTTTTTATTTCTAATGGTAAATTTAAATGTAACTTTAAAATCTAATGTCAAAATCTTACACTCAAAATTTTATTTAAAACATTTTAAATTGGCAAATGTATAATATACTGTATTCTGTAATAAAAAATCATTGACATTCATACAAATTTGTAAAAATATATTAAATATATATATACTTGTGTATAATCAGAGTATAAAAATTTTTTAAATACTTAAATCATCTCTAATTCATGTTAAACCATATTCTTTCTATATATCCTCTCAAATAATCGAATTTAATACGATTTTACATGTATATTGCATAAATTTAAACATATGTCAATATTTTATTCATTTGAATTGTACACTAATAATAATAACTATAACATAGTAAAGATTTAACAATTTCTATAAATAAATTAAATGTACTATTTATTATAAAATTTCTTTAAAAACGTAATTTTTAACTTTATTATTAACTCGATTCGAACCTAAATATAATTTTAATCCACTCCAAGAATGGACACGTGAAATTGCAACATATAAGTGTCCATGACTAAAAACATCTTTTTGCAAATCAATTAATACATTTGAAAATGTTTGGGCCTGAGCTTTATTGATAGTAATTGCAAATGCCAATTTTATTGGAAACTGTCTTCTTTTGTATGTAAAAGGATACTCGTTATCAGAATATAAAGTAATGCGATTTAGAAATACGACTTGACTCTCTTTATCCCCTGCTAAAATTTTACATTTCAATAAATTATTATTTAAATCTAAAATTCTTAATCGTGTTCCATTACATAATACTTCATGTATACTAATATTTCTGATAAGTATAACAATATAATTTACTCGTAAATGCAACTCGTGAGGTGGTAAGTTTTGTGAGCTCAATGAATTAAGATATTCTGGTAAAATTGCTTCACCCATTAAACCATTATCATCACAATGATCAGCTGAATCAACACTCGTATATGAGGCGTTTCACGTCAACTGTCCCAGCGCGGCGCGCGAGCGCCAAATCGTGCTATATCTATCTCATGTTTACGATACTAAAACGTACTTAAAAAAATTTTATGATAAGCATTTCCGACGTATTTTTTCCTCAGCTTTCCAATGGTGTAGGCAGTTTTCCCGAAATTTTCCATTTTCGCCTTCAAAAAGTACAAAACGTGTTCTATCTTAAAAAGTGTATTTTTAATATTTTTTTTACGCTCTAGATCGAAAGCTGAGCATTTTTTCCTTGGGAAAGGATCGTCTCCAAAGAGTGCCCGAAAGGTTTTCTGCGAGAAATAGAATGCGAAAGAGTAGAGGCATCGCCTTTCCGGCGCGCGGGACTACGCGATACAGTGCGCGGGCTGCGCTTGCCTCGTTGCCTAATAATAATTTTTTATAATCTTTAATTCTTTACCTGTTTTTTTTTTATTCTTGAATAACGCATGGAATAATATTTTATTAATTATTTCAATAAAAAAATAAAATTTTTAAATTAATTTTCATTATATGAATAAGCCTGAAGAGGTTGGCGGATCATGCCAACGAAACGTTGCAAAAATATAAAGAAAATATAAAGAAAAAACTTTGTTTTTCTTTTTCTTTTATCTGCCTCCGTCAGATCGATCCATTACACATTAATAAGATAGATAATCTTTTGAACTCGGCATGATTCGACTTACATCATCTCTCTCATAAAAAGATTTGACAGAATTTACAGTATCAGCTGGAAGTAGTTTGCGACGTTTCTTAGCAGGTATTGAAAATATTCCGCTATTTGCTACCAAATCTTTCGCTTCACGAGCCTCCCGTTTACTGCAATTGAATTCTCGCATCAAGTTCTTACGAGACCAAAACTCCGGTGCAAGAGTTAATAGCTGAATTCTTTCTTGCTTATTTGTTAACTCTGAAAATTTTTTCTTAATTTGTTGGAGAACTGCAACACCAGCTTTATGATATTCATCATCGCACACTATTTTAGCTTCTTTAGCATCAGTTTGAGGTAAATTTGATTTCTGATTATAAATTTGGCGTCGACAGGTTAAACATATTTTAGCACTTTCAGGTATTAAAGGAAATGCACTTCTTAAAAGTGTTGGAAAATCAGTCAAATTCTTAGATGCAGAGTGATCATTTTTATTTAAAGGATTTATACATTTCAATTTCCAATGTGAATCCATTTTAATCGTTTATAACAGAAATGGCAAGCTTTTTCTTTGATATCAACAACAAATTCGAAAAAATTCGAGGAGGAAAAAGATAAAAAGGTATGGTAATTATATACTTTTGACGTGACAATTTGCATACAGAGTAAAAAGTGTGGACGCCACCTACCGAATGAAAAATAAATGATTCCGTGTCGCACGGCAAACCGCGCTGTACCGCGCGTAGCGTAGAATATGCTTTCGCCCTGCCGTGCATATAATCTTTCGCGTTTTATTTGCTTAGCATAAAACATCTTGGACACTTTTTGGGAAATATCCTTTCCTACCGAAAAAAAGGATAGCTTCAATATTATGGGTAAAACAAAATACTAAAAATATACTTATCAAGATATAGCACGTAAAAAAAAAACAAAAAAATTATCTACACTGAAAAACAAACGTTAGTACAAGAGTTTGCACATATTGCTGTTAATTTTGAAATTTTATTTTTTGTATGAAATAATTAATAAAATATTACTCCATGCGTTATTCAAGAATAAAAAAAAAACAGGTAAAGAATTAAAGATTATAAAAGATTATTATTAGGCAACGAGGCGAGCGCAGCCCGCGCGCTGTACCGCGTAGTCCCGCGCGCCGGAAAGGCGATGCGTCTACTATTTCGCATTCTATTTCCCGCAGAAAACCTTTAGGGCACCCTTTGGAAACTATCCTTTCCTACGTAAAAAATGCTCAGTTTTCGATCTAGAAAGTAAAAAAAAATATTAAAAATACACATTTTAAGATATAACACGTTTTGTACTTTTTGAAGGCGAAAATGGAAAATTTCGGGAAAACTGCCTACACCATTGGAAAGCTGAGGAAAAAATACGTTGGAAATGCTTATCATAAAATTTTTTTAAGTACGTTTTAGTATCGTAAACATGAGCTAGATATAGCACGATTTGGCGCTCGCGCGCCGCACTGGAACATTTGACGTGAAACGCCTCATATACACGCTCATTGTGACTATCTAATAACGATACGACAGTTTTATTAATTTCGTTCACATCTATATTTCGTGCAGCTAATATAACTGATAAGCTCATTTCATCATAAGGTCACTTCTAATCAAATGCCCATACATAGAATTAATGAAATTAGAATCTGTAGTACACCGTTCAGGAATATCAATATTATCATTATTGTCATTTAAATCACTGTTTTCCACATCTAAAACAAATTTTGAAAAAGCAATATCTTCGTCTATAGCTCTTATATTACACGTTAACTTAAATTTGTAAAACGCATTCCACAAAATACTACTTTTGATAGATAAATTTATTACTTCACTTCAAATGATTCGTGGTAATATAGGTAATAATTGTCTGAAATCTCCACCTAAAATGACAATTTTACCACCACATAATAAATCATTACTCATAATATCTTTCAAAGTCCTATCCATGATTTCTAATGCGTAACGCGGAGCCTCATCCCGAAAAAACTCATCTGTTTGCCTCAAAAATTGCCCTTCCTTTGATTGCACAGCGATATTATATGAAGAATCCGATAATAAAGGTACAGGCAAATCTAATACTTTATGAATCGTCATTCCTTTAGATAATAACGTTGCAGCGATTCCAGTAAAAGTCGTACAACAAAAATGTGTGCTTTGACTTTTTAATAAATTATATAATGTTGTATAAACAAACGTTTTCCCAGAACCACCAGGGCCATTAATATAAAAACACCTAGAACTGTTAGAATCAATAATATTTGATACTTTTAAAATCTTATCAACGATTTCTTTTTGATCACTGTTTAACATGTTATATTGTCTATTGCCAACATCTGCTAATTTACCATGTAATTCATTACTATCCTCAATGTGGTTATTCACTACTAATTGAGGCATCGATGGAAAATTCGCAATATCATGGCCTTCAGCTATCAACATTTCACAAATAATCGAATAAGCTAAATTGTAAGCTCTGGTATGATCTCCATATAATCTTAAAAAGTCTTCTGATAATGCATCTTTAAAATTTTCCCAAAGTTCATCCGGATGCACAGGTTGACAATGAATCAAAATATGAACAAATAACAGAAGTATACTACCTGGCATCATCCAACTTACAGCTTCCTGCATAGCTCGACTCCATTCCTCATCATCATCTATAAGATCTAACGCTAAGCAAGCTTCCGAAAACGTCATATACTGAACACCGTTTACATTTCTTAATTCATCAAAACTTTTTGCGCCTCTACAATTTAATAAAAGTAATCTTAATCGAAATAACTCTACCTGACTTGGACTTACGGAATACATACGTCCAATACAATTATAATGAGATTTCCATTTTGACCATCTATAAACTTTATGACCATTATATTTATGTTGTTTAAAAACGTAATGAGCTGGAATTCCAGCATAAGTGTATTGTCTAGCTGAAGTATCTTCTTTATTCAAATCAAAATAAGCTAATAATGTACTGCTTCGATTTAATGCAGCCTCCACAGCTACATCATCATCAATATCATGAATTATAATTGACTGTTGTTGAGGTAAATGAACTGCTAAGTGTATGATACTATGACTTTTACACTGTAATGGTTTACTTAAGATACGATAACATGCTTCAACTGGGCTAACATATCTCGTTTCTATAAAACTACGAACTTTATCGTCATTAATTACCCTCTCATTATTTGATTCTTCAACTATGATATTTGCGGCATCATAACCTTTATAAACATATTTATACAAATATTTCACGGACTTTACGCTGGACACTACTTCAACGTTTATATGACAATTGAATGTGCGTAATAACCCAGGACAATATAGTACTATAAATCTATTATCTACAGTTTGATTGCTACGCATAATTTTTTTCCCATTATTTCTTCGTTTATAATACGGATACGCATCAGACGATATTATAGTTTCTTCTCGAAATTCTCTTGGATAATGTTTGGAACATTGACCATGAATGATACATCTTCTATTACATGGACCATGAATCATATTATTAACCACAGTGTTATACATATTAAATCGGTCTCAGAATCAGGAATTTCAGCAGAAATAAATTTATCGATATCATTCACGGTAGACAATGTATATCCATGTTTTAAAGTAACTAAAATGTGTGCATGAGGTAAACCTCGTTTCTGAAATTCTACTATATGTACGTGAGCTGAAACTTCACCAAAATATTTCTCTTTTGTTATTAGCGAGATTAAATATTCTTTTTTTAAATGAAAAACACGCGCACAAATGTCAGGACGATCTGAAGCCTGTTGACCCGGAAATAAATTATATTTCACGCCAGTTAGGATTACACGTCATTGTTATAAACAGATCAGGTTTTCCTTTCATACGAACTATAGCCATTGCATCTTGATAATTTTGCAACAAATATCTAGGAGAACCAACAAAAGTTCATGGCAATATAACTATTTTACCTACTTGACAATTCATATCATTTGCAGTATTATTTAAATGATCAAGTAATCCCTGGTATGATTCCACACGCAATTTTTTTTTATTGCGCCGAATATATTCAATACGATCCCTCTCAATTTTAACGTAACTATCAACAATCCATCGTTGAAATAATCTACGACCTAACAAAAATGCATTGAATGTATCAGATCTTAAAGCTATTCTATATTTAACATAGGAACCTCTAGTTACTCGACGATTACTTTGTTCATCTTGTGCATTATCATTATCTACTACGAATGACCTATTATTTATCTTCGCTATATTTTTATGCTAACCTCGCGATCCATGAGGATAAAACAGTGGATATTCCATAGGTTCTACATTTGGAACCATCGAACTTACTGATTGCAATACACGTACAGCCTTAGGATAGTCACATATGATTCAGGAATGTCTCAACGGCTGTGGTAAAAAAAACCGCAGCAACCTCATTTGTTCGTTGCAAATTATACCTATTTCGATCATAGCCAGGTTTTAAACTAAAAATTAGTTGTAAATCAGGTGGTGCATCATTACCCAATAATTCACGTTGTTGCTCAATTTCTTCCCTCATCATTACATATGATTTCGAAAATAAATTATATTGTCTTATAATTTGCTCTAAACTATACATTATTTCTCTGTTAGTTCCTACGTTAGCCGCAATCCTATAATCGATAGCTGCTTGCGGATCTACAATAAAAAGCTGACCATATTTAGGATCATCATTTTCCGATGGATATAAAGCCTCATTTATTTGGTAATAAATTTGACCTTGTATTTTAAAACAATACGGAGCTCTTCCTATTCTAGGCATATCAACTACATTGGCATTAAAGGATGCAAACGAAAATGAACTATTGTAATTCCGAATACGTTCAAAAAATGCTTTACTTTTTTAATGATTATTTTCGAATAATGAACGAAAAATTTCATGCACTAGTTCAGCGAGTTGATGCCGCAGTTGAGGATATTGACAAATTAAAAAGCGACTACAACTCTCTGCGTCAGATTGTGGACAATAAGCTATTTTCTACTGTCTCCGCCGATGTCGTGAGAGACAGTAGGATTCAACATCTTGAAGAGTTAAATGCCTCACTGTCCTCTCGTCTCTCGGAACTAGCAGATGCTCAACAGCGACTCTCTTCCGAAATCGTGCTGGGTGGCCTCAAATATAAGAGTGGAATTAATCTCCGTAGTCAGTCATTTATGGTCCTCAAAACCATTCATCCAGACTTAGAATTAAGGGAAATAATCTCTGTCCAACCATTGCGAGGGAAGTACCGGCGAACGGAGCCTCCAACATCATCTATCAGCTCGACTACTCTGACGGACACTACTGAAGAAACACTGACACCTTAACCTACAACATCTGCCTTCTCTCCTCAGCAACTAATAGCCAATTTCACCTCGCCAGCCCTTGCTCATGCCATTATCCAGAGTAAAATCAAATTAAAGAAAGTACAGAAATCTGCCATCGATAAGGATCTGCTATAGTCACTTGGAGTCCCGTCACCACTAGCTCCGGGGCTCATCAACGTTAATGAGTTTCTTCCAACTGATGTCTACAAGTTGCATAAACAGATTCGATCAAAAGCCAAGGATAAAGAAAATGAATTTCTTACATTTGTTCGCGGAAGAAAAATCTATGCAAGACCAACGACGAGTGATAAGCCTACTCTTATAAATTCTGAAATCAATCTCTTTAATTTTTTAGAGAGTCTAGAGAAATAGCCCAACATGTAAAGTCATCTACATTGCATCCTCATCTTCATCGAGCAGCATCGTCACTCTCATCTACAATAATCTCTTTCTCATCTCACACTCGAAACGTAACTTCAGTAAATCATTCTCTGTCTCATACTCATAGTGCATTCTCCCCTCTCTTGTCGCCAAATTGTCTAGTAGCCACGACGAAGTGCTCTGGGGATGGATTAAGCGTGTGTTGTTTCAATGCTAATTTTATCTTGGGTCACATTGAGACAATAAGACTTTTTCTAGCCTCTCGCCCCTACTATCACTTAATCGCAGTAACTGAAACCAAACTCACTGAAAAGAAGGATGACCATCTCTTATCTCTGAGAGACTATGTTTTGTTTCGTAAAGACCGTAACAGTAATGGTGGAGGTGTGGCACTCTACATACACAACTCCCTCACATCTAAATGTCTTTGCACATCAACAGAAGGATGGACATGCCGACCCGGCACGCCAAAATACATATTCTGTGAGGTCAAAGCCAAAGGTATCCCTCCATTCTTTACAGCGGTCGTCTATAGGCCACCTCATGCTTCTTTCCTGGAAAATAGCAATTTCATGGAGGATCTCACTGTCAACATGCACAACTATAGCATCAAAATAATAATGGGTGATTTTAATGCCAACCAATTGTGCGACTCTTTTGATGCAGTCTTCATTCGCAATCTCCTTAATGAAAATTCACTTAAACTTGTTCCCCACGGGGATACATATCATAGGGATACAGGTACCTGGCGTGACCTCTGTATTATAGACCAACAAGGTACATTACTGGACTACTGGAAGTCTGAGACATCTTTTATTGACAATTACAGCATTATAACGGCCACTATTGACGCCTCTGAACCAAAATTTGTTACTAAGCCTTTCTCATACTTGGATTCCAAGTCTGTTGATAAAGGCGTTTTAGATACCTTCCTCCGTAGCTGTGATTGGACAGTTAGCTCTGATTCTCCGGAGTCTAGATTGTCAGTGCTCTGCGGTAACCTTATAACAGCCATTGATCGATTGGTCACACTCAAAACTATCAAGCCCAACAAATATAAACATCCTTGGTTCACCTCACTCCACAAAAACCTCATCTCTGAAAGGGACAGACTCTACAGACAATACCGATGCACGAGACAGCCATACGATCTCCTTCTATATTGTCAAGCTAGAGATCATGCTCACAAAATCATCCACTCATTCAGACTTGAGTACTACTACACACGATTATCATCCATCACAGATCCGCCGTCTCTCTGGAAAGAACTGAGGCATTTGGGTGTCGTTCCTCCTAAAGTAGAGTGCCCTTATGATTTCACGTCTGATCAGCTGAATGAGTACTTTTGCTCGGTATCTTTCGATCCCAAGACTCCATCTATGGATGAGTACCTAACTGAACTGCAGTCCAAAGATCTTTCTGAATTTTTCTTCCTCAAAGAAATAGATACACTGAATGTAACTGCAGCAGTTAATCATTTCAGTACTCAATCCAGGGAACCGGACGGTATTTCTCAATGCTTCGTTCTGGGCCAGAACTTCTGGCAGCCCTTCCTTGAATAGTCACCCACCTCCGTGATCTCTTCAATGCATCAATTAAATATTCTATTTTTCCCTCTGAATGGAAGAGGTCACTGGTGCTTGCTTTGAATAAGGTAAAAACACCCGGTAGCCCCAGCGATTGCCGTCCCATATCACTTCTCAACTTTCTCTCTAAGGCTCTTGAATACATAGTTCACCAACAAATCAACGATTACATTGAAACATATCACATTCTAGACTGCATGCAGACCGGCTTCAAGAAAAACAATAGTACACAAGCAGCCCTCATTAAACTTACAGATGATATCCGAGTTGGAATAAACCGAAAGCATGTTATTCTCCGCCTACTCTTTGATTTTAGCAAGGCCTTCGATCCTGTTTGCCACGTATCTCTTCTCCGCAAACTGGAGGACTATGGTTTCTCTAAGTCTGCTTTGAGATGGATCGCATCATATCTGTCATGTCGCCAGCAGGCTGTTAAAGGAAAGAACGGATCTACCTCATCTTTCCGTCCCCTCAATATGGGAGTGCCACAAGGCTCTGTCTTAGGGCCACTACTTTTCTCGCTGTATGTTAATGACATCAGCTGCTTCCTAGATCCTGGAATATCCCGCATACTTTATGCTGACGATCTTCAGATATATGCTCAATGCCATTTGAATGACCTTGATTCTCTAATTGAAAAGATGAGCGACAATGCCAGTCGCATAGCTACTTGGGCTACAGCAAATTAGCTGAAACTAAATGTTGGCGAAACAAAAGCCATGGTTTGCGGTAACCCCTACTATATTAACCAACTTCCATCTGTGGCATCCGACATCGCAATTGGCAACTCTAGGATACAATTTTCTTCATCTGTTCGCAATCTGGGGTTGTTGCTTGACGATAGACTATGTTGGAAGGAACATGTAAATGAGGTCTGCAAACGGGCCAATACTCTAATGTATCGACTTTATCGACTGAGAGATAGTACCACCCTTGAACTGAGGAAACACTTAATACAAGCGCTTCTTTGGCCTTTGATTGACTACTGCTCTCTAGTTTTCTGTAACATCTCGGTTGAACAGGACAACAGGCTCCAAGTGATATTGAATACGGGAATCCGCTACATTTTTGGTGCTAGAAGGGATGAGCACATCACTCCCTACAGACGTCACATTTCCTGGATCACTAATGTTGATCGGAGACTCTACTTTGCTGCCACTATGTTTTATAAATTAAATCAGTGTGGTCAGCCTCCCTATCTTGCAAATTTCTTTCTCCGCAGAGTCAGCGACAGACCCTCCAGGAGTGGCGTGAAGCCGCTAGTTATTCCCAAGCATGACCGCGAAGCACTTGGCAACTCATTTCACATCACAACCACCTACATATGGAACTCGCTACCATCAACCATACGAGACCTTCCTACCTTAGCATCATTCAAAACCTCACTCTATAATTTCATTTTCATCCTTGAAGCCACATCCTCATTCCATCAACACGTTTTTAAATTTCGAGAAGCATTCTAAACCTAGAACAATCATTAGTACTCATCTCATCTTATATCTATAATCTTTACTCACATATCGACTCACTTTCACCCCCCATCATGTTTCATCTCTCATTCACATATATTCATCTTCTTTTTTATATCTTACTGTTTTTTGCTGCGATATATTTTATTGTTTACTTCCTTATTTTTTGCCATTATCTATTTTGTAACTATTAATTTTATCATTTGTAAAATTTCTGCAACATAAATTCTATGTATAGTTTTGTACAACATAATGTACATCAATAAATATTTAATCAATCAATCAATCAATTAATCAATCTCTCCCTTTCTCTCGCTCTCTCTCCCGCTCTCTCTCGCTCTCTCTTTCTTTCTCTCTCTCGCTCTCTCTCTCCTTCACTTGTTCTCTCTGTCTCACTCACTCCTTAGTAATACACATCTATCTATCTCTTTCTATTTTTAGCGTTACACTCAAGCGTTGCACGGAAATTAATATGTAGGTGGATAAATGTGTAGCAAGTGAAAATTTCAACAAATCCAAGTGTTGAGAATAATATAATTAATGATTGGCTTATGGTGAGGGGCATCAAATGTTTCAGCGGAGCCATCTGTTTTGTAAATATTACAGTACGTAAAGCCTTAATATAAATTACTGTAATGGCTCATTTTTGAATCTGCAACCAATATTTTAATTTGATAGCGGACTGTGATGCAGTAGTGTGACTAGATCTAGTACCTTGCAAGTCTTTGATTGCTGTCTCTTAAACTGTTGTACAAATTTGGACCAATCAGAAGTTATTTATGTAAAATATAACATTGGAATACTGAGAAAAGCCAAAATTATGTGTTATTGTGAAAATCATATCCGCGAATGGAAGTGCTCAGCATAATACAATTTTTTATCTGCTTATAGTAGAAGATTACGTTAAAATGTTTCAGAGGAGTCCTCAGTAAATTTTTTTCTGCACAAGATTAAGTTCAAATATCAAGAAGTTATATACACACAACCCCCCTATGGTAGAGACAAAGATAAATACTGTTGCAGATATTTCTCTAGCAGAGCCTCATTCTATTTAATGGGATTTTAATTATCGATGCTTTACTGACCCTATGATTTTTAATGGTAAACTATCAACTCTACCAATGGGATGTAACGTACCGAAGTAATACCAGCTCTCAGATCTGAATCTTTACCTTGAGCATATATCGGTTTGGGAATGTTCCTCTGATCTCAGGGTAAGATACCGGCGCGCAGTGTGCCGGAGTCCGTGCTGTTAATACAGATAGATGGTAGGTAGGTCGTGCAGGTAAGTAGTTAGCGCTGATTGGCTGCTACCGTGCTGCTTTGGAATCGGGTAGGTAGTTAGCGCTGATTGGCTGCTAGCGTGCCGATAGATAGGATTGCCGGATAAATAGTCTGCGCTGATGGCCTTCTATCGTCCGTAGGAGGTTGGTAGGGTAGAGTTCCTTGGGTGTGCTATGGTTACGATTGATAAGTTACTTATCTACAAATATAATATTCACTAAGTTTAATGTTAATGATAAAGAGATTACAAAAGAATATCTAAAATGTTTAACGGGCGCAAGTGGTCACCAGCATCACTCACCTAAGCGCAATGCTTTTGGGAGAGTGTTCAAGGCAAGCTCGGAAACAAGTGCATCCCGATACCGAGAATTCGGGCTCTATATATACTCGGCGACCCTCTATTCTTCTCTATTATGCATGACAATGGAGGTGTTTACGTTGTGACGTCAAATGCGTCCTGATTGCGCGCGAGAGAGTACAATTCTGCTTGGTTTGCACTGGGCGCTCACGATCGGTAAGCCGGGCCCTTGTTGATGTTTCGCTTATTTTGTTTATGAATGTGTGCGTGCGTATCGTACAGCTGGTCGTGTACGTCACATCGCCCCCAAAATTAAATTTTTATTTTTATTAATCGTAAAAAATAACAAATTTCATTTTCGCTTAGTAACATGCTAACATATTTACATTAAAACGGTGATTACATGTATTCTCTTCGCTATTTTCTTTGGTTGATATTGATGATGCCTTGAAGACTCTGTGCACCTTCTTGAATAATCTGCCAAGTCGTTTTGAACGCTAGGCCTTAGTTTTTTGGTTGATTTTTGATTTTGATACTTACTTTTAAGTTTTGTCGCAGTACTCTATTGTAGAGTATATTTCGAAGTTTACATGGTATAATAACATTTAATGTTTTCGCTAGAATTACATAAGTGTCGTAGCTTTCGTTATCGCACCTGAATGCACTGTATTGTTTAATATTGAAATTGAAAATATCATTACATTCTGTAATCATTTTCTCTATACTTGGATATGATTTCAAATCATTTATTTTGTTAGCATTTATGCTCTTTTGACAATATCCGTCTTTTTTATCTACCATTTTGCGTTTCAGTATTCCAAATTCAAGCCACTTATTAATTTCAATATTGGCTTTATCTTTATAGTAAATCGGAATAAAACACGGCTTATAAAAGAATTCGTAATTACAGTTAGATGACAGAGACAGACATTTTTTAAATACCTCTTTGGCTTGTACTATAAAGTACCTGAGTTTTTCCCTAAGGGAGTTTTGACAAGATCTAATCTTTTCGGCTACTTCTTCTGAAACATTGTGCGAAAGATTGATAATGTCGTCATACAAATCAGTGTTCTCGCCTTTAGATCTGTTTGACAAGGTAGTATCATCATATGGATCAGCGTTTTCACCTTTAGACCGCCATAATTATGCGATATTTGGAAAAGTACACTCTTCTGAGCTTATAATAGTCTCCTTGTAAGAGAAGTGAGTGCAATGCTCCTTCAATGGTGGGAGGATTTCTTTTCTGTCGATAACCCTCAAACTATTTAGAATCTTTTGGGTATCATATTCTAATATGCATGAATTTAATTTTTTCAATTGAAAATGGTTTTCCAAACCTGTGGTTGGAACTTGGAAAATTGAATAAGCTTCCGCGAATTTAGTTTGGACATCTGAACCCGTTCTAGGTTGTATGCCATGTAAGAGTTTATTCCTTAAGTCTCCTAATATAGAAGATACATTCATTTCTTTATTTGAGGAATCGTTAACACTGCATTTAAGACGGTCAACGTATTCCGATTCAGTTGCCCTTTGCGCAGTTATATGTGATTTCGAAAGGGCAACTAATACGCGTTTCCCGAATCTTCTGATTCTTGTGGGACGAAATTAGACTCTAAGTCTATGCTGCAAACATCAATGCTGTCATAGCTGCGTATTAAGTATTTGTTTCGTCTTTGAGCATTTTTCTGCTCATTAAGTTTATAATTACTGTGCATAGATTTATCCATTGCGCCGAATAAGATTAATTGTTGCTTCGCAGTGGCGTTTACATCTTTAGACGACCACCTACTTGCTTTATTAAATGTTCGCTGACTCGACGCGTTCACCGTTTCGGCTGGAGTGTTGAGTTTGTTTTGGCTATTGAACTTGTCATGCTTTCTATGACGTTGATCGTCACCATCGTATTCTGTTAATAATTTTAGTAACATGTTTTTATTTTGGGCTTGCTATTCTAAGATCGCGTGATGAACATTCCTTTCGAAATGTTCGCTAACGCGCAGAATAAACTCAGCCTCCATGTATTCGAGATCTAGTTCTTTATCTAAACCGAACAGATTTGTCGCATATTCGACACGTTTCAGACTGCCTCCCGGATTATACTGCCCAAATTCTATTTTTCGTTTCGCGGTTCGTTGCGTGTTCAGGCTTCAGTATCTCTCGTGAAACGCGTTGTAAATTAGTCGTATGAGTCGATTTCAGACTCGTGCAGGTACCACCAATCCTTGGCATCACTCTCGAGTGCTTGAGAAATCAGGCATAAGAGTTTATCAAAATTTGGTTTTACCACATTTATGTACTTTTCGAATTCTGATAGAAATTTAACTGACCTCTTGTTCTCTGAACGTGTGCGTGCATATCGTACAGCAGGTCATGTACGTCACAGAGAGTTGGCGTAGGATCTGTGACTTTAGTTATGAAGGAGGATCGATCAATCTATCGGTCGGATATAGAAGCAGAAGAATCTTAATAAAAGTATTACAATGTAATAATAAGCCAGAACCTGTTTATAATTTATAATCATTGAATGTCCGTGTTATTGTATCCGTGTACAGTGAAGAAGAACGATGTAATAATAATTTGGCAAAAAAACAAGAGCAAATGGATACATAAGAGTGTTTTGTGAAAAAAGTTAGTATCAGGTGCTGTTACGTAAGAATAGTTAAGAGAGCTAAACTTCTTGGCAAACTTTGAGCTTCGCATTTTGTAGTGGATCAGGTGATTTCAGAGAAAAAGGATGCCAAAGAGTATTTTCTAAAAAACTTTGTACCACCTGCTGCTACGGAAATAGTAGTTGACATGAGAACTCAACTTCTTAGCCAACTTTGAGCTTCTAGTTTTATAAAAGCAAGAGAATCAGATAATACCAGAGATTTGAATTGTAATTCTGAATTAAACTTTTACTTTTTTCTTAATTTACTGCTTGCAATAGCTACAAAGAAAAGAGATATTATTGATATTGTTTCTATTAATAACTTTAAATTCTCTGTTTAAAATACTTATAAAAATTCAATGTTTTTATTCAAACAATCTGGTACGGATACATATTAATTATAAATACTCAAAAAGTAGAAAAAAGCGTTTATGTAAATTTATCATTATTGATTATATACATATATTTACTAAGGTTACTATTAGTTCGAAAAACAAGTAAAGACCGTTGCTAAGAAGAAGCTAAGTTGTTGATTTTGTCGTTTGTGATCCAGTCATTGCGTAACCTTTGAATAAGATGCTAATCAAGCATGAAAATAAACGAAACTTTGGATGCATTTTGTGCCTATTTTTATATTTCCTCATCACCCGCCGCGAATTCCGTTTTCTGCGTAACACAATTTTTCTGCCAACATCTGTCCAACTCTCTACAAAGAACTTAACTGAAAGCTTAATTATTTTTTCAAACAATTAATAAAAACTTTAAAAAACTATTTTTTTAAGTATTTTCTACAATTCCTATAAAAACATTTTCTATTTTTAATAAAACTGAATAACTGAATTTTGTTATCAGCAGTATCTCATTCTCATTTTTAAATTATCTCTTTAACTCTTTACAATATTTGCTTGTAAAGTTGCTATGAAAATGTTTTGTATTTCTTACAAAAATCATTTTTCTTAAATTAAAGTCGTACATTTCAATAACAGTATCATTTCTGTAAATAATTCATTATTATTTTTTCTACAAAATATCTCCAAAAATGGTCTATCACTACATCTCCTTTATTACAATCCTTTTAAAAAAACTTTTGCAAACTGTAAGTATTTTTTTCGAAAATCATAAAAATTATTTTCCGAAACTATTACGTGTGGATAGACATACGAATATGAAAGAACGAAATAAGCAAGGCGTCCGATTACAATATGACGCCGATTAGCAGAAAGCCAAGCGGTGACGGCCGTGGCTTGATGGTAGCGTTTCTGACTCGCAAGTCGGCGGTTCTCGTTCGATCCCAGGGTCCGTCACTTTTTATTATTAAAAGTTGCGATAGCTCACTTGTAACATTTTGGCATACAACTGAGGGTCCGGTAGCTAAACTGCACCGTGACCCACGAGAGATAAAGAAGAAGTCTCATGGATAATTAATTTCGCTGTGCTTTGTGGCAGTTCCACGAGGTCCGAGCAGCGCATATGGAGCCGATAAAGAAGATTTCATCAACGAGGACGTCGATTTTCCGAGCCCTGGAAGTGTTACGTGTGGATACACGTACGAATATGAAAGAACGAAATAAGCAAGGTGTCCGATTACAATATGACGCCGATTAGCAGAAAGCCGAGCGGTGACGGCCGTGGCTTGATGGTAGCGTTTCTGACTTGCGAGTCGGCGGCTCTGGTTCAATCCCAGGGTCCGTCACTTTTTATTATTAAAAGTTACGATAGCTCACTCGTAACAACCTACACAATCCTTAAAAATTATTTACGTTTTATTTTATGAAAAGGAATTCTACGAAGAAATAATAAATTATTGTGTTCTATAAAGTTCAAATAAATTTCTTTCACGCGAATACTCGAAGTCAAACCCAAAACGTTGTTAAATCAATTAACGTGTAGTTTATACTTAATAAACATTATTTAATATACTTTTACTCTTAAAAAGTTGTGAAATCTCTCTAAAAAATTTTTTCCACAAAAGTAAAAACTTAGTTAAGCAAGAATAAGTTAGGTTTAGTATTCCATATACGTAATTCCTTACTAACGTTCACCTTAACTTTTGCAAACTATATAAAAAACTTTCCAAAAATTTTTTTAGAAAACAAATGATCTTTTTAACAATAATTATTATGAAGGATATACAGAATTTGTGAAAAATGTTTCTTTTAAGAAGAAACCATCACCATCTTTTTCTCGAAAATACATTTGATTTGTCATTTATCTAAAACTAATTTAAAGTAGAAATCAGAAAACTTTTTGAAGTGTAAAAGAAAGGAAGTATAAGTTTTTCCTGGAATATGGAAGAATTAAAAGAATTATTTTCATACGGCTTTACGCAAGTTCTCTCTCTCTCTCTCTCTCTCTCTCTCTCTCTCTCTCTCTCTCTCTCTCTCTCTCTCTCTCTCTCTCTCTCTCTCTCTTTCTCTCTCTCTCTCTCTCTCTCTCTCTCTCTTCCTCCCACCTCCCTTAACATGTGTCAAACTTTGTACCAAGAACTTAAAAGAGAGTCTAAATATTTTTTTAAAACAATCAGTAAAACAAATAGTAGTGTTAATAAAACTTTTTATGAAAGTGTTAACTAAGGCAAGTATGAATTTTTTCTATATGATCTACAAGATAATAATATTTATGATTTTATAAGCCAATATATGCTCAACAAATTGTCTGTATAGTATATTCCCATTGTTCACTGCAAATTACACAATCGAAAGTTTTGAAATCAATTATCGATAGTCAAGAAATGCATGAACAGCTCTCCGAAATAACTGTATGACGGTTCTCAGAAATGTATTCAAATTTGCTCATCCTTCTATGCAAGTTAAACACAAGAAAGTACTAAAACCAATTTATTGTAGTCAAGTATCCGTAAGTTAACTTGACTGACATAATAGAACTTTTCGTACCTCGGGTATACGATCATTATTTTTCGTCGTTGTGAGCGCAATGTATCTCCATAAAACCTTTTTCTTACAAACTTATTGTGGACCCTTCACGAAACGATGGTACATAGTTAGTTACTCCTATTTATACTTATTCTTTCTCAATTTTGAACTTTCTATAGTATAATATTACGCATCTTGGGAGGACAAGAGAAGAAAAGTCTAGAGCTGCTTTAGCAGGGGTGGTCCTCCGTTCTCCCATACATACTTGGCGGGCCCGACGATTTGCAGTTCAAGACGTAGACTTGTTTATTTACATGTTAATATTCATATGTTTAAAGATCACGTAAAATGTATAAATGGATTGCTTCTACATATTATATACTGAACCGTGAATCTGTCAGTGTTTTTAAATAGATAGTTCAAAAGGATACAAAGAGGTTGCTTACAAACTGGCCAGTAAAGTGTAAAGGTCTTTTCAATATAGACTGCAAATTTATATGAATTTTTTAGCGTTTAAGAAAAGACGGACATAAGGAAAAATATTTTGGGTAATAAAAGTAAATCATGATAATGAGTAGTATAGCTAGGCCGATTCTACCCCCTCCGCCCCTCTCGTCCACCAGCCGACCTGTGCAGCGCTCTGATAGTCCAGGCATTCTGTCACAGCCCAATGTTAAATTAACAGGAATTCCCAATAGAGTAAAAAAAATACGAGCGTATAGGAAATTAAATTTAAAAGTGAGTTTCTTTTTCATTAAATTCGATCCTAAGTAGCGAACATAACCAAAAAAATTGGCAAAGTGTCCAAAAACGGTTTTTCGTAAATAACTAAAAAACTATAGCTCCTATCGAAGAAAGTTAAATGAGAAAATTGTAGGTATTAAAAATATCTATCAAAATGCTCTATTATAATTTATCGATATTTATCGTATTTTTCGAGTTATATCGAAAAAACCTATAAAAATCGGGTTCTCTAGATCTCATTAACTATAACGTCTCCATACTTGTTACTTGCAATAAATATAGCTCATAGGAAGATAAAAAAATGCTTTTTTGAAAAATTAAAAAATATTGATTATTTACCGAGTTATTTTGATTTATTGAAAAAAAGGTGCTCTCATAAGTTCGTTAGATCTTCTCAGGGAATGGTGCTAGAGCAACGATTCAGGGCTTATTTTGTTCTTAAAGAGTTGCACTATCATGCTATTGAAAAATTGTATCGATTTTGTTTATTTAAAGGGTCAAAAAGTCAATTTGAAAATATTGCACTTTTTTAGACATGTTTTTATTAGAATAATTTTCTTAATTTTTATTTTCTGGAAATGACAGTTACGGGAATAGATTCCTGGCATTCTTTCACGAATTTTGAAAAAAAAAAAAATTTCTACGACTATCAGGAGCCGAGATAATTTTTTTATTTCAAAAAAATCTGGAAGGCGAAATAAACGTCGTAGAGCACTGAGCTTAACGCATGTTAACGTTGAATGTCTATATTTTCAATAAAAAAATACTAGGATATGTTTCATTGATTTGTAGTATTCGAAATTTAATAATAAAGTGCGAAGCGTGCGGACGCGGAGAGCGGCAGCTCTGGAGCTGCTGGCAGAGTGGGGGGAAGTGCTGCGCGCATTTCGTGCATTCAAAATGACTCGCGCTTGCTAAATCTTTAATATCTCATAATTCATATCATATTTATCCTTGCCTTAGAAGCTAAATAGACCCGGGAACACCTCATTTTTATTTACTTTCCCATATTTTCTTTACTTTATTCGACATTTAAATTATCTTTTACTATAACTGCAATATTTGTCGTGCAATACCTCAATTATTGCCTTATTAATCATATTAATATTATTTATTTGTTGCTGGATTTTCCAATAATTTGTTCCATTTATTTTAAAATATATAGGCACAATTATTTATTGCATTTATAACTGTACGTGTTTATAATATTAAATTATAAATCCGAAAATTCAAAGTACTGAATTACTTTTCAAAGTTTTGTAACGTAACGGTATATTTGGAAGGGACGCAGGTATAAGTATGACGGTTATGAAAGAGCAACTGCGTATAGCATTGGTCTCGCAGTATTCTGAAATGTACATCTATATATCCTGTATATATAGATATACATTGCTTACAGACAGAATACTGCGGGGCAAACGCTGGCTGCGTAGCTGTAGCATTTCTGCCATCTAGGGGGGAATTTATACAACTGTCTGATGACTAATACGACGACGGTTAGGTTAGTATCCGATACGCTCTCATGTAGCGTCCTTTTATTTCATACGCTTCTTCGTAGATTCAACTATTTTAAATTTGTATCCTTCACCGTGTGACACTAGTTTTACCTGGAGAGGGTACATGCAGAGAATAATTTAAAAGCAGCCCCAGACCAGGAGTGGGGTAAAGGGACCAGAGCAGGTAGATGAACCTTGAAAATCACACGGAGCAGTTTGTCTTAGTTATTCGAGCAGAGCAGACGGTTAACAACAGCACGTCGTACTTCAAGTCTGTATACATTTAAAGTAACTCTGTATACATTGAAAGTGTAGTCCAGAAATCAATTTTTTTTTTTTGAATATTTTAGTGAATAGTGACCAGTGCAATATATAATTTACGTATTCGAGCAGAGGAGACAGTTAACAGCAGCACATTATACTTCAAGTCTGTATACATTTAAAGTAACTCTGTATACATTGAAAGTGTAGTCCAGAAATCAAATTTTTTTTTTCAACATTTTAGTGGAATATTCAACGTACGTGACGTACAATGGAAGAGACAATGGAAGAGACAATGGAAGAGACAATGGAAGAAACTGATCAAGAAATATGCATTTTATGTAATAAGCAAATGGAGGAGGAAGATAAAATTCGCATCGATGAGAAGGCTATAAATACTATTATAAAAGCAAGTAAAGAGATTGGAGATAGGAAACACTTAAAAATGAAAGACGTAGCATTTCTCAATGTTCATAAGAACTGTCAAATTTTATACAGTAGACCGCCTCACATTAAAAGTGAGAAGAAAGCTATTTTAGATAAATTGACACAATTAAAAAGAGATAACAAAGAAGCTCGCAAATTTAACTTTAGTTCATTATGCATTTTCTGTGGTTCTGATGCAATAACAGATACTCATAAGAAACCAATACAATTAGTTACCAGTGATGACACTAAAGCCAACATTTTAAAAGCATTGGAATCACGATCACATGATGATGATTTTAATAAAAAGTTAAAACTACGGTTAAATTTTGCTGATGATGTACAAATTAAAAAGGCTCGTTATCATGCTAAATGTATGCAGGCATTTTACAAATAGAATCCTACGAAAATAGTTGGATGACCAATGGATGAAAATATGTCTGCGGTAGTGCATTACGTTATAAATCATATACTTGAGAATTCTGATGACTCGCAGTTTTCTCTAAAAGAAATGGTAGAAGGTTTCCGTGATAATTTACCGTGCATTAGTCTCATAAAAAATCATTTGAAAAATTATTTTGAAGATGACATAATTATGCACACAGTTCTTAACGATACAATAATATGTTTTATGAATAGACAAGGACAAATACTTGACAATGAATGGTATAAAAAAAAACCCTACGGATAAAGAAACGCGCCTTAGAATAGTGGAAATGGCTGCCAATATTATTCGTCAAGATATAAGAATTAGATACTATGATACACATTGTTATAACGCTCCAAGCTCCTTCTTAGATGATGTTGAAAAAGATGTTACAAAAAGTTTGCAGGTATTTTTAAATACTGTTATTAAAAGCAACAAGCGTTGCTCAGAACGCACATTGGAAAATAAATGGTCCAAACGAGTTTCTACAATTGCGCACATTTTAATATCTTGCGTCAAACCTCGAACATTTTTGTCATCAATTTTATTAGGCTTGTCATCTTTTATACACAAAAAATTCGCTGCAAGAGGTCTATTAGAACTTTATATTATTTGGGACTGTGTGCATCTTATCCTGAAACGCTGCAATTCGAATCATCTATAGTAAATGATCCTGAACAAATTAAAATTTCTGACGATGCCTTCATTCAGTTTTCTTTTGATAACGCGGACCACAATACAAATACGATTGATGGCTTTAAAACTTTCCATGCAATGGGCGGCATAATGTGTGTCACTCCTTCTTCTGCTGTCACATCAGAAAATGCAATAAAAAGATTAAGCTCTGTACCAACATCAACAGAAATTGGAAAATTTGGATTTCTTCCTCTCAAGTTATTTGATAGAGGCACATCAATAGGATTCATAATATAAGCATACAGAATTTTGATCACATTCGTGATGAATTCGATATTTCCACTCCAGATTTTGTTTGGTTACATAAAAAAAAAATACACGTCCGCTTGAAACGAAAGGATGGAGTGGTTTTCAAGAAGAATGCCATGAAAATATTGATTACAATACATCAAGAATAATACCGATTCCATTCGTAAATCATCCTCCTACTGATTACAATACAATATTTACAGTTCTTTTCGAAGCAGCGCAAAGATGCAAATCAAGGGCTCAGGAGCGCTGCTTTGTTACTTTCGATTAGCCTTTATACTTGAAAACGTGCGAAATAGTTTCTTGTATAGATTCTGCAAATGATCCTTATAATTTAAAATCAATTACAGTACGACTTGGAGGCTTCCACATGCTTATGAGTTTTTTAGGATCTATTGGATGTATTATGAAAGGTTCTGGACTTCAAGAAGCATTCTGCGTCTTATTTGCTGAAATATCTGCTGAAAAAGCACTTCAAGGTCATGCTTATTCCAGAGCGATAAGAGGACATACATTAATTCAAGCATCACTTGCTGCTCAAATATTTCAAGAAATTCCTTTAAGTGAAGAAGAAATTTCTTGCTTGTCTCAATTTACAAAGAACATTAACAAATCAGATGAAGATTCGAGTGCTTGCTATGATGAAGTAATTCTTATTAAAAAAAGGTTTATTGAACAATTACGGAAGATTGAAGAAAGAGGCCCAACTTGTAAATTATGGATACAATATTTCATTATGATAAACATTGTAAAGCGTTTCATTGAAGCTGAACGTAGTGGGAATTGGGCATTGCACTTGCAATGTGTGAAAAGTATGTTGCCGTACTTCCACGCTAGTGGAC
The DNA here is from genome assembly GCA_036365515.1 of Torymus aiolomorphi. Taxonomy (NCBI): domain Eukaryota; kingdom Metazoa; phylum Arthropoda; class Insecta; order Hymenoptera; family Torymidae; genus Torymus; species Torymus aiolomorphi. Next base: position 163,153,475 of record CM070875.1, on the reverse strand, counting down.
ATTACTTGTATTCTAAATGTAGTCATATGTACCTTAAGATATGATAGCATTAGAATCCACAATGGATATTTTTGAATACGATAAATTTGCAAGAGCGGCTTTTTTACGATCAGAAGGTCTGAAAAATCATGGTCTGGTATTTTTGCAGATATGACTACCGAGCAGGTTTTGATGAAGTCGATGAAAACTAGTAGTGGATTGACCCGTGGGCGTGGAATTTTCGATAGTGTTATTGCAAAGTGGATTTTATCTACCATAGCGTTGACTGAGGTATGTAATGAAATGGAAACATTTTGTAACGTTTCGTTCGATACGTCAGAGCAACATATAGACACTCGTGTCACAAGAATAAAAAGAGACACGTCAGATTTGGAGAAAATTAATGAATTTTTCGAAAAGTACAATCCATTCGTACAATCAAAATTTGTAATGTCTATTTACTCTGGAATAGTCGGTAATGAAAGCATAAACTGTTATAATGCGTATGAAGAAGGAATAAAAGTATTGCAGAGCCATATTGGAAAATCTTTTGGAAATATAAAATATTCATCAAAAAATAATGTTCGGTCCCTTCTCTCCATGACATCCAGTATAAAAATTGGAGGCGACGTCGTCACAATAAATCCGCTGTTAATTTTTCAGCGAATTTTTTTGAATTTAAAAAATCAAGAAGATATGAAAAAGTATCTGCAATATGAACTCGCACCATTCCCACTTTCTCTGTTTGATGAGAATGAAATGCGCAAAACGTCAAAATCCAGTTTTTATGACAATTTTGAGTGTTTACCTCAGTCTCCGGTAATAAATGCAAATGACATTTTTGTTCTTGACGGCGGCAGTCTGCTGCACCGTGTTGTTTGGCAACGCAACTTCTTTATCAAAGAAATTATTGATAAATATGTTCGATACGTACAACAGTATAAGATAGCAACAGTAGTATTTGATGGATATCCCGAGGATACAAGCAGTAATTTGAAAACGTGGGAGCGATTGAGACGGCAACGTAACAATGTATCTGGAGAAATTCATTTTGATGAGAACACAAAAATCACTGAAAAGCAGGCGAATTTTTTGTCAAATAATAGCAATAAGAAAAGGCTTATTAGTACGCTTTCTGTTGAATTACAAAATGCTGCATTTGAAACTACGATAGCTGAAGAAGATGCAGATTCATTAATTATCGAATCAGCGGCAAATATGACTGCAGTAAATAACATTATTATAGTTGGGGACGATGTGGATTTAATTGTACTCCTAAAGCAATTGATTCCCAGTACCAAGAATATTTTCTTATTGAAAAAAGGAAAAGGACGAGATGTAGATCAATGGTACTCCAATAACAGCTTTAAATATCCAGAGTTATCAAAATATGTAGCTTTTTTTCACGCTGTATCGGGCTGTGATACAGTCTCTTCATTTTATAAACAAGGAAAGAATAAATTATTAAAAATATTTAATACTAATTCTGATTATTTGAAATCAATAGATATTTTTTATAACAAAAATGCTCTTCATGAACAAATTACGAAGAATATGTATCAAATTATTTCTTTGCTATTTTGCAATAAAATAGAAGGCACGCTCAACGAACATCGCTTTGAGTATTTTAAGCGATCTACGTATCGAGCTTCATTTGAATTAGAAAATCTTCCTCCAACTGAAGGAACTGCCAAACAACATGCCTTAAGAGTTTATTTACAATTGCAAAAATGGTTGGGCAACGACGACTTCGATGTGACTCAGTGGGGTTGGAAAGTCTCAGATAATATGCTGATGCCAGTGTATACTACGGAACCCTTGATACCAGAGGAAATTATAAAAAAAATATCTTATAGCTGTGCAGGTGCTTGCAAGTCTAAAGTATGTGGCTGTAAAAAAAATTTCCTCAAATGCACGACGTTTGCAAACACTGTGACTCAACTCACTGTGAAAATTTCGAAACTCCTGCTAAAATCGAAATAGATGAAGACTATCTTGATGATTTCGACAAATTTCTTGACGAACATATTGATCAGTCAGAATTTGAAAATGTTGATGAAGATCCTTCTGATGCTTTTAACATACTTCTTAACGAAAATGTGGAAGAAATAGATCAAGAAAGTCAATCTTCACACAATCGAACGAAGAGAAGGAGAATTTCATTGAATAAATAATTTGTACATATTTCATACACTTGTGATTTTATAAATAAATGAATTTATTTTTATATCTTTTTTTATATCTTTTAAAAGCGTCATACTTATACCTGCGTCCCTTCCAAATATACCGTTACATTTCAAAACTTTGAAAAGTAATTCAGTGCATTGAATTTTCGGATTTATAATTTAATATTATAAACACGTGCAGTTATAAATGCAATAAACAATTGTGCCTATATATTTTAAAATAAATGGAAAAAATTATTGGAAAATCCAGCAACAAATAAATAATATTAATATGATTAATAAGGCAAAAATTGAGGTATTGCACGACAAATATTGTAGTTATAGTAAAAGATAATTTAAATGTCGAATAAAGTAAAGAAAATATGGGAAAGTAAATAAAAATGAGGTGTTCCCGGGTCTATTTAGCATCTAATGCAAGGATGAATATGATATGAATTATGAGATATTAAAGATTTAGCAAGCGCGAGTCATTTTGAATGCACGAAATGCGCGCAGCACTTCCCCCCACTCTGCCGGCAGCTCCAGAGCTGCCGCTCTCCGCGTCCACACGCTTCGCACTTTATTATTCAATTTCGAATACTACAAATCAATGAAACATATCCTAGTATTTTTTTATTGAAAATATAGACATTCAACGTTAACATGCGTTAAGCTCAGTGCTCTACAACGTTTATTTCGCCTTCCAGATTTTTTTGAAATAAAAAAATTATCTCGGCTCCTGATAGTCGTAGAAATTTTTTTTTTTTCAAAATTCGTGAAAGAATGCCAGGAATCTATTCCCGTAACTGTCATTTCCAGAAAATAAAAATTAAGAAAATTATTCTAATAAAAACATGTCTAAAAAAGTGCAATATTTTCAAATTGACTTTTTGACCCTTTAAATAAACAAAATCGATACAATTTTTCAATAGCATGATAGTGCAACTCTTTAAGAACAAAATAAGCCCTGAATCGTTGCTCTAGCACCATTCCCTGAGAAGATCTAACGAACTTATGAGAGCACCTTTTTTTCAATAAATCAAAATAACTCGGTAAATAATCAATATTTTTTAATTTTTCAAAAAAGCATTTTTTATCTTACCATGAGCTATATTTACCGCAAGTAACAAGTATGGAGACGTTATAGTTAATGAGATCTAGAGAACCCAATTTTTATCGGTTTCTTCGATATAACTCGAAAAATACCATAAATATCGATAAATTATAATAGAGCATTTTGATAGATATTTTTAATACCTACAATTTTCTCATTTAACTTTCTTCGGTAGAAGCTATAGTTTTTTAGTTATTTACGAAAAACCGTTTTTGGACACTTTGCTAATTTTTTTGGTTATGTTCGCTACTTTGGATCGAATTTAATGACAAAAGAAACTCATTTTTAAATTTAGTTTCCTATACGCTCATATATTTTTTACTCTATTGGAAGTTCATGTTATCAGTTGTCTATAATGCCTGGACTATGATTGGTTGAGATGGGTAGGTGAGGCCCCGCATACTTTGGAGAAGCTTCTACCCTTTCATTTGTAATGACGTCATAGAATAAATATTGTCAATATTTTATTGTCACATTTTTGCATGACGGTTAAATGTTTATTTACTAGCGACTCCCGGCGGTGGGGACGGTAGCGGCGGCAGCGCGCGCGCGGGAACTAGCATCTTACCGCGGTGATGAGCTAAATCAACGCGGTGACAAGTTGTACGACCGCGTGGATGAGCTGATTCGCGAGGTGGGCGCGCGCGCAGAGATGAGCATATTATCGCTGTGGTTAATTGATTTCCGCGGTCATTAGCATGCACGGCCCCACGTGTAAGTATATTTACCGCGTTGATGAGCTGACTTTCGCGGACATTAGTCTATCGTCACTGGTAAGATATTAACCGCGCGTTTATTTTTTCGAGGTGGCCTGCATGTATGATGTGACTCTAACTCAGTAAGTGTATTTCGGTTATAGCATGCTGAAATATTGCATCTCTTCGTTGTTCCGATATTCGTAGTTGCCTTATCGCTATTAATTCTAAGAACTCAAGAGTATTTCAATTGCGTTCTCCTTGCAATCGTTTCCTGAAAACGACTCACAAAACTTAATAATATTTCATGGAATTTTTGCCCGGTAAATCGAAATACTGTTTTGGTTAACTGCATATACAAACGATAAGAGTGATGGCGTCGATGGAAACTATAGATATAATAATTATTGAAGTGGCATACAAAGGGGGCAAGACGAAGAGTATTTCTCTCTTATCAGCAACCCCTACACGGGCGACGTCATCGCATGCTATGCAGGTTGAAACGTGCCTTCTGGTACGAGTATTTAGCGAGCATTAGTCTATCGTCACTGGTAACATATTTACCGCACGAGAGCGAGAGAGAGAGAGTTTTCGAGGTGGCTTGCATTTATGATGTGACCCTAACTCAGTAAGTATATTTCGGCTATAGCATACTAAACTGTAAACCCGGTTGGCCCGACACAGCAGGATGTATAGTTTTTATCTCCAGTTTCTTTCATGCATCAATAGGATCGTATATTTATGACGCTAATCCATGCACGTACGTGCGCGTGCACATTTGACGAAGCATTGTTCCTTTTTCACATCTTAAGTGCGTGTAAAGTACCGCTAGTAATTTCGATGCCCACCCTTTTGTATTCATAAGATATGTATTTTGAATCTCAGTTATGTTTCGAAGAAAATGTGCTCACGGGTTGGACACTGACGCAAACTCCGACGAGATGCTACACGTCATCGCATGCTGTGCAAGTTGAAACATGCCTTCTGGTAGGAGTATCCGATAAGAGTGAGGGCGCTGACGCAGGAAACCCTTGAAATAATAATTATTTAATAGGTCCATATAAGGAGGCAAGACGGAGAGCATTTCAGTCTTGCACGGAGACAAGAGCAGAACAGTCGTGTCTTGCTCCAGTCAAATATCAGAATATACACAGCATTTTTATGAGTTTATTTATCGTTAAACTTGCTACCTTGAAAGGACCTAAGATTATAATAAATTCTTGAAATTCGTTATTCTATGCATAATTACTCATACGGGCCTTATAAATACGACGAGGGAGCTGGAATTCTTTCATTGTGCAACGAAGTTTCAAGTGATCGCTATGTCAGCGCTTGACTGTAAAAAACTTGTAAATATTATGCTAGAAGCATATGGGCTTTTAACCTATAATAAAGTAAATTCTGAAGAAATTACGAAGTGGATTAAACTACGCCGCCAGGATCTACGAAACTTGAGATTTTCGCTTAAAGATGGAAACACTGTTGCAGAAAAACAAAGTTTTATATCCACAATTGGATTACTTAAAAGCATTCAAGGTAGATGCAAGCGCTCATTAAAGAGTAGTGCGGGTTTGCATGAAACAAGAAGTCACAGAGTAAAATGGCAAAATGTGGAGTCTACATTCAATGATCGTACTAAATCTGGAGCGACTACCAATTTAAAAAATTTAGATATAACTAGATTTATGAAAGACGCTCAAGCATTATTTCAATCTGAAATGAAAAATGGTTTGAAAAAAGAAGAGGCTCTCAAAGTGTATAGTATCTTGTCAGCTGAATACATCATAATAAAAGCTGACAAAGAGATAGTAGAAATCAAGTATTATAATACAAAGGCGGAGCAGATTTTACGAACAACTGATTTAAAGTAATGGTTTACTGAGAATGTTCAACAGCGTATTGAAAAAGATATGGAAGAATTTCAGGAGAAAGATTCCGGCTGGACACTTTGACAAATTCTTAATTTATCTGTACAGACCAATAAATATAATCCAATGCGAGAAGGCTCGTACATCAGTCTACCTGGGCAAAAAGAAAAAAAGCATGCATGTATCAATGTACAGAATTTCGATGATGCATGTTTCAAGTGGGCAATACCGTCAGTTTTGCACCCTGTACATCACTCTGACCGAGTATTATCATATAAAGTCTATGAGAATGAATTGAATTTTAATGGAATACAATTTCCTATGAGTCCTAAGCAAATTCCGAAATTTGAATAACAAAATAACATCTCGGTTAACATTTATATTTTAAAAAAGTCTTGTGGAAATTTTAAAATTGTGCCGCTTCACATAACATCATGTAAAAAGGAAACACATATCAACCTTCTTGTACAGAACAATTACGTAGATCATGAGGAAAGTAAACAGGAGGAAAACTTTGAAAATGATGTATCGATATTCCACTATGTTTGGATCAAAGATTTATCGCGTTTAGTATCTACACAACTTTCAAAACGGAGTCATAAGCAGTTTATTCGTGATCGATGTCTACATTATTTCAGAAATGATTCTAAATTGAACTTTCATGGACAAAATTGTATGTAACTCAACAAGTACAAAGTAACTTTGCCTACCCCAAGAGACAAAATTTTACAGTTTAAAAATAATTTTAATCATAAAGAAAAAATGCCATTCGTCATATACTCAGATTTTGAGTGCCTTCTAAAAGCTGTGCAAATTGGAAATGCTTATCAAGAACATGAAGCATTTAGTATTTGATATTATTTAAAATGCAGTTATGATGACTCTCTATCTCATTACGTAGCTACAGAGAAAAAGATCCAACTAAATGGTTTGCAGAGCAGCTGCAACGTCTGATAGAAAATTTAGAGACTATCTTCAAGTTCATAATACCAATGGAAACATTAAATTTAAAACAAGAACAAGCATTTCGAAATACATCATTATGCCACATTTGCGATAAACCTTTAGCAGAGAAGCGTGTACGAGATCATTGTCATCTAACTGGAAGGTTATGCTTCAAGCAGAAATTTAACATTTTTTATCTTATGTTTTGTTTTCTTTTTCTTATGTTTTAAGTATCGAGGTGCTGCTCACGAAGATTGCAATTTAAATTGTAAAAATTCATATAGTATTCCAGTGGTATTTCATAATTTAACCGGCTACGACTCAGATTTTCTCATAAAGGATATTGCCAATAGCTTTCCTGGACGAGTAGATCTTTTACCAGTGAATAAGGAATGCTTCATCTCATTCACCAAGTGCATTGAGGGAAATGATATTAACTTTAAATTCATAGATTCTTACCGATTCATGGCAGCATCCTTAGACAAATTGTCATCATACCTTGAAGAACTTAATCTTTTGTGGCAAGGGTTCTCTTAAAATGCAGAATATTCACCATTCACTAAAGAGAAATTTGAATTACTCAAACGGAAACGAGTATTCCCTTATGATTATGTGGACTCTAAAGACAAACTCGATATTTCTGAGCTGCCATCAAAAGATGAATTCTACAGTAAATTAAATGAGAATCCGATATCAGATAAAGATTATAAGCACGCGAAAAATATTTGGACAGCATTAATATATCGAATTTGGACCAATATTCAGATTGATACTTAAAAACAGATGTTCTACTTTTGGTAGAAGTATTTGAAAATTTCCGCGACAGCTGTCTGAAAGCTTACGGTTTAGCACATTATTACACAACACCAGGCTTAACTTGGGATGCTATGCTCAAGTATACGAAAATGCAGCTAGAATTACTTACAGATATTCATCAGGTTATGTTCATTGAACGTGGTATACAGGTGGAGTGAGGCAATATTCCAACCGTTATGCTCGAGACAATAACAAATATATGGGCAATCCTTATGAAGTAGATAAGGAGTTCAAATATCTCATGTACTTTGATGTAAATAATCTCTATGTCTGGTCTATGCAACAACATCTACCCTATGGTGGCTTTGAATGGATTGATGATGTAGAATGAATAAATTTCAATATTCCGGATAATGTCCCAGTTGGCTACATACTTGAAGTGGACTTGAAATATCCAGAACATTTACACGATACACACAAAGATCTACCATTTTGAATTTATTAGAAATTTAATTCGTAATATTTAATTAGTCTTGAGAAAATTGAATACAATTTTGCCTTGGCAAATACTTATATTTCTGGACCTTGCAGTTTTACTGCTGCCTGCGGATGCAACATCGCGACTCAACTTAGGCTGCTTATATACATTTGGATACCCTTCCGAATTCAGTTGCTGATTATAGGCTGCAGGAGTTGCTGAATTCAACGCTGGCAGTTACTTCCCTTCGAGCAGTCAACACTGATCAACAGCTGAATCACCGTGGGAACGTTAGCAGACGCGCAACGTCGCATCTTCAAGCGAATATCTACGTGCATACTATCATAAGTATTATAACCTAGGCTAAGGCTTAATTGTAACAATTTTCACTTATGGTTACTCTACTTTTGGTTGGGAAAACATAGTTAACTCAATACCAAACTTTGAATAGTCAAATCTTGTTGCTAATCTAGTCATTTTTGATCTCAAAATGGAGGAGCATAATGCTAAACAGCAGTCGCTTCAAGCAAAAATTAATAATTCTTTTCAAAACTTCAAATCTAAAGGTAAAGATCAAATGAATAAGGGTAACGCCAAGGCTCGTTTAACTGGTCTTGAGGAGAATTACAATGCCTTTAAGATAAATCACAAGAAAATCTTAAACCTCAAATCTTGCGATTTGCAGCATGATTACTTCAAAACTAATATATTTGACTTACTTGAAGACACTTTCTATGATCGAAAAGGTGAGTTTCTAAATTACTTGGAAAGTTTAGAAGAACAGAGCTCTGCACCAGGATCCTCCAAGCAAACTGTAGCTCTGGCTCCACCCAAGTCCCCACTTCATGCTAATACTTTGTTTCAATTTTTGCAAAAATAGATTTACCTAAATTTTCAGGCAAATTCGCTGATTGGGAGAATTTCAGAGATGTCTTTCGTTCGGTCATACATCGTCGCGAAAACTTAACGCCTGTCTTGAAATTGCATTATCTTCGCACTCACCTCACTGGTGAGGCACTTGAGGAAATTAAATCTCTTCCTATCTCAGGTGATAATTATGAACGAGCCTGGACAGCTTTAATCGAATATTACGAAAATCAACGTCGTATTGTCGGCTCTCACATTACAGAAATCTTCTCAGTCAAACCCATGAAGACAGACACTTTTTCGGAAATTAAACGTATTTACAGCGAACTTTACAACCCTGTATCTAGTCTAACATCCCTTAATAGAGCGGATTCTTTAGGTAGTGATCTGATGGTACGTTTCTCGCTTAAGGGGGTCGGACACCTTTAGAATGACGAAAAATCAATTTTTTTTATTACATATTTTACTAAAAAAACACTTGTAGAATATGTCCCAATTAGTTTAAAGCATTATCTATTTCTGTTTTAAGAATATAAACAAAACACTGATAAAGCTTTTAATTTGTTTTTTGTTCAAATTACATTTTACCCCTTGTATACATAATTATATAATCATAGATTATTTCTACTATTTTTTTTTTCATTTCACTGTTCTAAATATATTTAAAATTCTCACTCTAAATATCTGTCTGTATATACTTTAAAAGATCCAAAAATAATATTTTAATCATTAATACAAAGATAAAAAATAAATAATATAATTTATGGACGGTATTTTTGACAAAAATTAAAATTTGATTTTAAAACATATATAGTAGTTAACTTGGCACCGTAACAACCTGGCTTATCAACGACAGCCTCTTACAGGCTCACAGCTCACTTCTTTATTGCAACAGTGAATCCACATTGCATGCCGTATACCGTATGCCGTAAGCCGTATGCCGTCAGAAAAATAGTTGTTGTCCGAAATCTATAATATTTATAACTCTATGGTTACAATTCCTATAGGGCCGTCACACAGCTCTGAGGAACAGATATAAAGTACAACAATAACATGGGTTATATATCTATATATACGAAGAACAGCAAGCAACAAGACTCTTGTTCCTTGTGTATCTCGCTGTTCCTCGTATATAGATATATTAACCCATGTTATTCTTGTACTTTATATCTGTTTCTCAGAGCTGTGTGAAGGCCCATAGGATTTATAACCATAGAGTTATAAATCCTATAGATTTCAGACAACAACTTTTTTTCTGACGGCATACGGCATACGGCATACGGCATGCAATGTGGATTCACTGTAACAGAGCTGATTTTAAACTATGTAAAAGTCTGCAAGCAATGTACACATGCACAGCTGTCATTTCATATAAACACTGTGATATCAGCATCAGCACCTTTTCTATACAAAGTGTTGTTCTTAATTTTCATTGTTTCCAACGGATTTTGGAGTAAACATTTAGTGTATTATAATACGTAAAAGATTTTAAATCAGTTTTTAAAAGTGTTTGAATGATACGTGTGACAGTTGAATTAATGTTTTAGAAATAGCTTTTAGTACTTGAACTTTTATTGGAAACTTTATACTTAAAATAACAGGGATTGATACTAAAGAAAAATTAAGTCCATATTGACTATTACAAAAAACATTTAGTGTACAGATTTAAATCAACTTTTAAAGGAAGCGGAAGATATGCTATTGTGCAGAAAAATGTTATGGAACCTTCGCTTCTGCCAGAAAGCTACCATTATCAGCCATTGCCTGAATCTCACTATGATATAATTGACATTTTATTTTCTGAAGTAAAAACAGTTATGCACTGCAATGAATATGTATCAGTCGTATTCTCTTTATTAAGTAATAATATTATATGTGAAAAAGAATAATGAAGGACAAGTAAAGAAGTTCACCTTATCAGACATTAAAAGAAGATCAATATAGGAATGTTGCTGCTATAAACATTTTTTTCAAGCATTTGGCTATGGCGATACTGGCTTCATTACATGCATGAAGGATTTTGGATTTCTCAACATATTCTTTATTTACCTCAGTATATGTATAAGAATCTAATATATGTGATAAAGATTATTAAAAACATATGCATTTAAAAGCACCAAAGGATCTACATATTAAACCACTTAACAAACTTGACTGACTGATGTGGATATGACTGTTACGCGTGCTCATAGCTTACAAGTCTGATAGATCGTATACTGAGGTACCAGAATATTTGTTCTAAATGTAAAATATTTTGAGCGAGAAACAATATTTTTTTGTATTTCAGGGCAGAGGTGGAGTTAAGAAATAAAGAAGTATTTTAGTAATTTTATCTTTAAAGCTGTTTTCTACATAATGTAAAATTTTGAGCTCTGCCGTCGACTCCAGATTCAGAAACTGCATATATTTTAATGGGAGAGGTCCTAAAATTTTGGTATTTTATATGTCTATTGACTGAAGAGTTGTATGTATCCAATTTATTTGATTAAATAATTTTTTACGGTCAAAGATTGCTAAAAAATCGGAATTTCACTTAAATTTAAGATTTTTTAGCAATTTTTGACCGTAAAAAATGATTTAATCAAATAAATTGGATACGTACAACTCTTCAGTCAATAGTCATATAAAAAACCAAAATTTTAGGACCTCTCCATTAAAATATATGCAGTTCCTGAATCTGGAGTCGACGGCAGAGCAAAAATTTTGAAATGGTCATATATTTGGTTAAAATGGATCAAAATTTTTTTTTGGGTCTCATTTTACCATAAATTGATAATATTTTTAGGATATTACTTCTAAATATTTCTAATTATGAAAATTAATTTTTTTCAGGTCATTTTATGAAGAAAATTGTAAAGGTGCCTGAACCCCTTAAGCAGCTTGATTTGAATACTCGTAAAGAATGGGAAAGACATCTTGGTGATAGTGTTGATCCACCCACATTGGAACAACTTCAAGCCTTTCTTCGAAGTCAAACCATCACTCTAGAGGCCATCGAGGCTGGCACTAAATCGTCTTCGAACAATAACCCGAAAACTCAGTCATCTAAATCAAAATCTCGAAAACCAGAGCCAGATAATGATCACTCCGCTTATTCTCATCAAGCGTTGCCTCAAAACGCGAAAAATCAACAAAAAAGGAAATGTTTGCTATATAATGAACCGCATTACTTAAATCGATGTGAACAATTCATCAATAAGACGAGCCAGAAGAGGAAAGACTTTCTTAAGTCGTACAATCTTTGTTTTAATTGTTTAGGTAAGCACCCCATAAAGAATTGTCCTTTCTCTTATCGATGCTTTGTTTGCAAAGCTAAGCATCACACTTTAGTATACGTTGATGGTTATTCGCATAATCTATCGGATAATTCGTCAACACCTGTTCAAACAGCCTCAGCTACAGACACTTCAAGCTCAAATTGTGGCAATGTTGTCGTCCCTAACGACATTCAATCTGCTTCTCAAGCAGCCTCCCTTAATAGTAGAATAAGTACTAAATGTACAGGAGTACTTTTAGCTACCGTTAGGGTTAACGCCCTTGGATCTAACGGAACCAAAATTCAAGTTCGTGCGCTGATCGATCCTGGATCTCAAATCTCACTTGTTACACAGACTTTGTGTAACTTACTTTGTCTAAATTGTAGAACCAGTCACACGCACATTCAAGGTATAGGTGAGAAGACAGCTGCCGTGTCTTCTAAGGTAGCTCGTCTATACAACCTCATTTTGATTCAATTTATTCTCTAGAAGTTGATTCTATAGTCTTGCCAAGACTATCTTCTTATAAGCCCCCCCTGGTAGGTGGTATTTCCAACCTCGAATACTTAAAAGGGCTGCAGCTAGCAGACCCCAAGTACTTCGAACTCTCACGTATCGATATTCTTCTCGGTGCAAGCGCCTGCGCAAATCATTCAAGACCAAATTGTTAAGGGTCAAAGCCTTCAGCCGATAGCACTAATTGTAAGCTCTAAATTCGGTTGGCTCTTAACAGGCAATATTTCCAATTCGCCCCCAGAAATCGGGCCAGACCCTTTCTCTCTTCATTGCTCGAACGAATGTAAGCATGAAGCCAAACTCTTGGAGCTCGTACAAGATTTTTGGAGGGCGGAGAAAATAACAGTCGACAAAAAATCTTACTCGCCTGACGAACAAGCATGCGAGGAGTTCTATCAGAAAACTACTCGTCAAGATGAAACAGGGCAAAATATAGTAAGTCTACCCTGGAAAAGTCGAGACAAGTTGAGTTCTGCTCATCTCGAAAACTCTCATTCTGCCGCGCTACGCGCACTTAATCGTCTCGAAGCAAGCTTCGCTAAACACGAAAAACTGAGATTAGCTTATACTGAATTCATAAAGGAATACATTGACTTAGGTCACATGTCCCACTCTTCTAATTTTGATTCATTATCTAACAAATCTCAAGCATTCTTACCACATCATGGAGTGTGGAAGGAAACGATTACAACTACCAAATTACGTACTGTGTTTAATGGCTCGAGTAAATCTAAATCAGGAGTTTCGATCAATGATCTTCTTCACATTGGACCTAATCTTTTTCAAAATCCCGTCGCTTTGATCTGTGCTTGGCGTAGGTACAAGATCGCTCTTTCAGCTGACGTGGAGAAAATGTTCAGACAAATTGGTGTCGAACAATTTTATCAACCCTATCAGTCGATCTTATGGCGTTTTAACAAGAATGAACCCATTCAAGTTTATCGACTAACCACAGTAACATATGGATTGACCTGTTCGCCCTTTCTAGCTATACGCATACTCTAAGCCGAAGATTATGGCAAAACTTATCCGATCGCTGCTGAAGCTGTTCGCTCAGAAATGTATTCTGATAATGTGCTATCGGGTGCACATTCGTTAGAAGAAGCTTTACTTAAACAAGAGGAGTTAATCCAACTCTTTAAACCAGATCATCTTAATCTTTGTAAGTGGACTTCAAATAATGCTGAAGTACTCACGGCTTTACCGTCGCATATGTTAGCTGCAGATTCAATCGCTTTATTTGCCTCCAAAGCATTTGTACCAATTCTAGGTATAGATTGGCAACCTAAAACAGACTACTTTAGTTTTCATATCAAAGATGCTCCTTCTGACTCGCCCTTTACCAAACGCACCATTCTTTCAAGAATCGCTCGAATCTTTGATCCCATGGGATGATTGGCTCCTGTTGTAATAACCGCAAAGATTATTATGCAGTCTCTGTGGATTCTTAAGGTTAGTTGGGATGAAGAACTTCCTCTCCATATCTCCAATCGGTGGCAGTCTTGGTTGCAAGAACTTCAATATATAAGTCACATCAGAATCCCACGTTGGAGTGGATACATTCTACAATGCGAATTTCTGGAAATCCACGGATTCGCAGACGCATCTGAGTTTGCGTATGGTGCAGTAGTTTACCTGCGCTTAGTCCGTACACAAGAAGTGATCGTCACTCTTCAAGTGGCTAAAACGCGAGTAGCTCCACATAAGACGCTAAGCATACCTCGTTTAGAACTGTGCGCAGCGTTGCTACTTGCTCGCCTCGTTCAAATGGTTATCGAAGCTTTCCTAATAAAGGTTGAGAGTGTTCACCTTTGGTCAGATTCAGCGGATGTGCTTTTTTGGCTGAAACACCACCCTTCAAGATGGGGTGCTTTCGTGGCTAATAGATGCTCAGAGATTCACACTCTTCTGCCCGATGCATATTGGCATCATGTCAGATCAGCAGATAACCCCGCTGACGTCATATTACGAGGAATTGAGCCCTTAAAATTAGCCTCGCATAATCTCTGGTGGAAAGGTCCCATTTGGCTTTCTGACAGCGTTGAACCATGGACAAGGTCTCATGACGAGCTCAACTTTACCGTTAATCGTCTTAATCTGCAACCTAGTTACACTCTAGTCGCTAGTAAGAGCACTCCAAATTCTATTGAGAACACTTCAGAAGTTTGGAGTCTTATTAATGAGTACTCTTCATTGAATAAATTGTTACGAATGGCTTCGTACTGCTTTAGATTCATTAATCGAATCTGTACCAAAGTAGTGCGCACGACGTCTTCAAATTCTGGCGTTAGGCCTCTTTCTGTCGTTCAATCCCTACTATGCCATCACAATCCAATTTCCAAGGAGGTTAGTGCTAGTGAGATTGGAAACACTAAATTGTGTTTGATCCACTTAATTCAGACAGCCTATTTTAAGCTTGAATTTCAACGACTATCTAGCAGAGGAAAACTTTCGTCTAAAAGCACTCTTTTACCACTAAACCCCATGATACAAAATCATTTGCTCAGGGTGGGCGGCCGCCTCTCTCATTCGCTGCTCGAAGAAGACGCTAAGCATCCTCATATTTTACCTGCTAAGTGTCATTTCACTACGTTGATAATTCAGGATGCTCATCAGCGTCCTCTTCATGGTGGTGTTCAATTGACACTTGCCACACTCAGACGTCAGTATTGGATAATTAAAGGACGATCTGTAGTCAAGAAAGTCATCAGAACTTGCCTTGCATGCTCACGCCATGCCGCTCGAGTGCCAACTGAATTAATGGATGAGTTGCCAAAGGCTCGAGTGTGCCCTCTCTGCCATTCGAGTGCTCAGGCGTCGATTACGCCGGCCCCATTCAGCTTCGTCTTACTAAGACTAGGGGAAAAGGCACCATGAAAGGTTACATAGCCATCTTCAATTGTATGGCCACCAGAGCCGTACACATCGAGGTTGTCGAGGATTACTCTAGTGAAGCGTTCACCGCTGCTTTCCATCGATTTACCGCTCGTAGAGGTCGTTGAAAAAAACTGTACTCTGACCAAGGTACAAACTTCGTAGGAGCAGACGCTCAATTAAAACAGATGCTCCTAGCATCTTCTTCATTTGCATCGCAAATGGGTAGGTCACTCGCTTAAGAAGGAACTTCATGGATTTTCAATCCCCCCAGTGCGCCTCACTTTGGAGGCATTTGGGAGGCCGCAGTTAAATCCGCTAAACATCACATGCGTTGAGTCATAGCCGCATTGAAGCGTGCCTTAACCCCAGACCATTAACCGCTCTTACTGACGATCCTTCTGACCTTGAATTTCTGTCACCATCGCATTTTCTCATACAACGATCCTCATTTATAGTTCCTGAAGGGGATGTCACCAACGACAACGTCGCAGCAGAAAAACGCTGGCTCTTAATCAGCCAGCTGGCCCAGCACTTCTGGCAGAGATGGTCGACGGACTACCTGGCGTCTTTGCAATCCCGTCAGAAGTGGAGACATCCTCATTCTTCAGTTGCAGTAGGGGACTTGGTGCTCGTTCGCAATGAGCTCACACCTCTAGCTAAGTGGCCTCTCGCCCGTGTCATCGCCATCCATCCAGGAAGTGATGGAATCACCCGCGTGGTCGATCGGCGCACGGCCAACACAACGCTATGTCGCCCCATTGCCAAGGTCATACGCCTGCAATGCAGGATTGAGAACCGTTCGCCAGTTTGGCGAAGGTGGGCGGAATGTTGAGGATTCATCGCCAAAGGCGAGCTTGCTCGAGCTCGACCCAAGACGAGCACGCTCGAGCTCGAACGAAGGCGAGCATGCTCGAGCTCAATGCTCAAACAGGCGAGCCCGCTAGGGAGC
Organism: Torymus aiolomorphi; assembly: GCA_036365515.1. NCBI lineage: Eukaryota > Metazoa > Arthropoda > Insecta > Hymenoptera > Torymidae > Torymus > Torymus aiolomorphi. Next base: position 163,137,009 of record CM070875.1, on the reverse strand, counting down.
GCCCCACTACTTCACTCTCCACGCGACCCTCTTACCGCCCCTCTCTCTACCAGGCACCCCGGCAGCACTTCGCAACGCCGACCGGCAGTAGCAGTTCACGCGCGACGGCCAGAGAGAGAAGCAACACCTGTACGCCAAGAGGCACGACGGCACTTCAATAAAACCATTTCATTTCTCCACACGAAACGTTACTTATTTGAACCTCTTCAATCCACCATCCAACTTCTACACAAAAACAAAAGTCAAAGCTACAAAACCCAAATTATAAATTAAAACCCAAGCCCGAAGGGGAGAAGAGAAACATAAACGATTTAAATGTTACATATTGATATCGGTAGCGGTAGCCGTGGCGGCTAAGGCGCGCAGCTACTTTTGCCCTAATGTTTTGGGTGCAAGTTCGATCCATGCTAGCATTTTTTTTTTCTTTAACATATGTAAAAATGCTTTCATTATATCATTAGTCTACACAAATTTTTTTTACCTCAATTTTCGTTCTCTTGTATAGAATTCAAATTTTACTTATATTTGAGACATCTTTTTCCAGAAAACATGGCAAGTAAAATTTTCGTCTTTAAAAATTATTTCATTAAATGCGCTAATTTTATAAGTACTATAATATAATATTTTGGATAACATTTGGTTAGTTAAGAATATTTTGAGTAAATTAATTCACTGAAAATTAATTAATAAAATACATGGTTATATTTATTTTATAGTCCAAATAATCTATATTCAATTAAAATGTATAATTTAAATCAATTACAGTCACGATTGACTTTTCGCAAGGAAGGATCAACAATAATTATCGTTGTGCGCGCAAGTTCGATTTCCGAAATAAACATATTCCCATTTCCATTCTCTAATCCCTAAAACATAGGTTATTTGTAATAAAAGTGAATTTCCATTAAGCACCGAACATTGTAATACAATTTGAAAAACATCTCTAATCAAAGAATAATTATAGAATACCGCTTACCTGTATATCCAAAAGTACGATTTGACACGCGAATATATGATTCGGCGATATAGAAAAAATGCGCTTGTGTTTTAATTAATTTATTCAAGCCTCAAAAAAATTAAAATGAAAATTCCAAGTCAAAATCCAAACGGGTTACGATGATGAGCCTTTGCATTTATATTATACACATTTATTTCTCTAGTTGAGCATGCTTGCAAATAATTAATTAAACTTTCGCGATACACCTCCTCAGTAGTATATCCCGCGCTATAGGCCGTCACAACAAACCTGATCTCAACCACAGGCGCCAGCTGGGGTCAAGGTCAAGAATGCATGACGACGCAAAGCGAGGGGATAAGCGCGATGCATACACGCGTGTGTGCTTGTGTGTGTGTGTGTGTGGGTACGTACGTGCGTGCGTGCGTGCGTGCGTGAGTGCATGCGTGCGTGCGTGCGTGCGTGTGTGTGAGTATGAGAAAGAGAGGAAGAGAGACCGAGAGAGAGAGAGAGAGAACACGACGCACACGTCTGTGTGTGAGAAAGAGAGGGACAGAGACCGAGAGAGAGTGAGAGAGAGAGAGCGAGAGAGAGAGATGTTTATTCGTATAAATTATACAAAATAATTTTTAAAAACAACACAAAATTACGCTTAAATTAACATTAAAAAAGAAATTAAAAAAAAAGGAAAAATATTGCACGTGATATCACGGTCAAACTTAAAAACTAGGTAATACTATATATCACAGTAAGTCAAGTCACGCAGAGTGATATCACAGACGAGGATAGTGAAAAATAATACGAATAATATCATACATAAAATACTTGTAACATCTATCAAATACAGTTTAAAAATACAAGAAAACGCACATAATACAATAAACGATTAAAAAATGACACAGTAATACATACTCTCTGAACGCACAGGTACTCTCTCCCACTCATCCCTTAAATACATTCATACTTTAAAATCATGTATATGGGACGCAACAGGACACATATAAATAAAAGACGCTTAATCGAGGTCAGATAGGTGCCTTTTCACTGCCGTCTTGAACCTACTGAGAGACGGTAAATTCCAAATCTCAGAGAGTAGGGAGTTCCATAAATGCGCTCCCTGTACTTTGAAAGACCTAACCCCGTACGTTTTGCCCATCAGGAGGACTGCACGTTCTTTTATCACCCCCCTAACAGCACCTCTGGGTACATGTCTAGTAAACAGACCTAATAGACAGTCCGGGACATTCATACGCACGATTTTCTACATTAGTACAGCTATGAAGTAGTGTCTCCTCGAATCTATGCGTAGCCAACCCCCAAAGAGGTTCTGTGAGGCGTGATGTGATCGTCCCTCCTAAGACCCACCACATATCGCACACAGGAATTCTGCTGGACCTGCAGGCGGTTACGCAACTCCTGCGATGCGTCCAACATCATAACTGAACAATAGTCTAGATAAGGGAAAAGCAGTGCCTCGGCCAGCCGTTTCCGGAGAGACTCGGAGGTGTAATTCCTGAAGAATCTAAGATGGTACAACGTTCTATTGAATTTTTTATTTAGGATGTCTACGTGATTCTTCCAAGTCATTTTAGAATCAAGAACTACTCTGAGACTCTCTGAAATGCGTAGACATTTTCTCCTTTATTTATTTAATCGTACGACACTGTGGAATTTTGCTGATTGATGACAAAATGTCACGTACATCGAGTTGCAGCTACACATTATTTTGACTATTGAATTACATAGGGAACAAATTTTTTCTTGAGGAACGTCTCGAGGAAAGGAAGATGATATTGTTTTTTCTCCTTTATTTAATCCTACGCCACTGTGGAATTTTGCTGATTAATGAGAAAATGTAACGTACATCGAGATGCAGCTGCATATTATTTTCACTATTGAATTACACAGGGAAAAAATTTTTCTCGAGCAAAGGAAGATGAAATTGGATAGTGTACCCAAAGACTTGTTGACGTCGTTTTACCGCGAGAGATGGCATACGCGACAATGCATTGTCTGGCTGTATATTAAAGAGGGGTTTGGAATCAACGACTAGTCAGTGCAGTTTGAGTGAGCGGAATCACAACACTTCAAGATGATTAGAGCCAGTATATCTCATTTAGTTAAAATTTTGAGACACGTTTTACGCATAGCAAATGCTCGGCACTCGCATATACGCACAATGTGTGGACGACTATGGGCTAGCGACCTCGAAAAGTTGTCGCTGGAGGTATTATGCAAAAAATTGCATTTTCTTCTCTTGCATTGCGACATATCAAGCATCTACTACATGTATACAATTGGTCTTTTTCATAATCCAGATGTTCTGTCGATCGTTGTAAAGGCTGTAAAAGCCACGCAATGATCACACAAGCCCTCTAGCAAAACGTATAATTCACCGTCATCGTAAGTATCGATTCATTCTAGTGTAAAAATGTATTGATTTTACTTTTTACTCTAAACCGATAATTTTATTATTTTTTAGTAATTAATCAGATGCACGACGATACAGAAGGCCATGAAATATTAATGCAAATAAATACTCAAGACGATCAACAGCCTGGACCCTCAAAATCTAATATGAATCATAGTAAGTATTAAGATCGTTAAAATTAAAATAATAATTTGACATATATTTTTCTTTATCTTCAATAAATTAAATCGATTTATCCACAGTGGTCGATCAAATACTCGACGATACGGAAGGGGACGAATTCATCATGCAGTGTCAATATCAAGACGACGGACAGTCACGACCTTCGACAACTGATGATCCACAACCTGATCCATCAACGGCCAATGCATACTGTCATAATGAAGATATAGCGAATCGTAAGTGTTGAATCTGTTATAAAAATGTTCATATTATTAAGGCACGATTCAATATTTCAGCTTTACAATCAGTAACCTATGATGTACATCGCGAAAACGAAGAAACACGTAATCGTAAGTATTGAAAGTATTAAAATCATATTTTACAATGTATACATTTTGATAGATCTCAATACTTTAGTTACAGAAGCTGATTCATCTATTTTAACGATGACGCAACATGTCCAGGAAGGATATGATTCTGACTCTAGTAGCAGTAGTAGTACCAGTAGCAGTAGCAGTAGAACTGATACATCTGAAGAGAGAAATGACGAAAGTAAGGGTGTACAATATTTTTAATAATTTTCACAAATAAAAAATAAAAAATGAAAATAATTATTTTACAGCTAATTCCTTACAGCATGGTGAAGGATCGAGACCGTGTTTTATCGTGGAAAGCGAAGTAACACGACGCTATCACCGTTTTCGTTATCAAGGACGGGAGATACGAGGAAGACTAGCTGAGCCACCGCCAAACGCGAACATTTATATGTGGCTCGAAGAGTGTTTAAAGGATTTACATGAACAACTCTGTAGCCGCGGGGAGACTAACGGTTTTATAGGAGTAACGATAAATAGTGAAAGCTTCAATCATGGTCCTTAAAGGCTTTCATTTAGACCGATTATTAATTTCTATATAGAAGACCTTTGGTGGCTACTATCAAGTGCAATTCAAAGTGCAAATAATTTTGATATAAGTTATAGATTGTCAATCAGCTGTGCAATTGTGAGAGGTGTAGCAGGACGTGGTCGCAAACAACTAACTCAAGAAAATATCAAGAAAAAGTCGATCTTATCTATTAAAAATGACGATAATCTTTGTTTGCCACGAAGCTTGGTTACAGCATATGCTTATGTCGTCAGAGGTCAAATACGAATGGGATGATTGCACGAATATTGGAACCATAATCGACGTAACAATGGACCCGTTCAAAAGAAAGCAGCATAGGAGCTTTTAAACTTGGCAAATTTTCAGGTTCCAATAAGAGGTTGTGATCTGGAAGAAATTCATCGTTTTCAAATCTTTCATGCTACAAGCGCTACAGTTCTAGTGGTGTACTCTTTTAGAAATTTTGCCGCGGTTATCCGCCTCTCTACGATGGCACACACTTTGTTATGGATACATACGGGAGGGTTACTACCATTTTACGAATTACGTACTACGAACATTCCAAACACTATCAACCTATTCTGAATTTGGTTGCTGCTAGAGGAATCAGTGGTTACTGCATATCGTGTAATAAAAGTTATTGGCATGTCGAAGACCATCGTTGCACAAATAAGTGTTCTAAATGTACGATATCGCCGCCGTGCGCTGCATTCGGAAATATTAGAGAGTGTACTTGTGCTGTAGGACCTTTTTATGTGAAGATTGTTTTGAAAATCATTTAAAGAGAGGATCGTATAACAAGAGTAATAGTGTGTGTGATAAAATAAAATTATGTCAAAAGTGCTTCAAAATTGTTCTCGAAAAAAATCGCCGAAGCGTAAAACACGAGTGTAGTGTGTCGTATTGTAAAACATGTAAATTAAGATTACCGCTTAGTCATCTGTGTTACATTCAACCTATTAAATTGAACGAAACAGTGAGAGATGTTTTATTCTTATTCTACGATTTTGAGACTCAACAGACGATGCCCGTGGTAGGTGGCGAAGAAAGAAAAATCCATGTTCCAAATTTGTTCATTGTGCAGCAAACGTGTACTCATTGTCTTGAAATCAATGACGTTTCTATTAGATGCAATCATTGTGGAGTTCGTGAATACGTGTCTAAAGATGAACCAGTGAAGCAGTTGATTGATCTTGCTTTAGCTCCAAGACAACAATTTAAAAAAATAGTTTGTATCGCTCACAACGCATAAGGATTTGACGCACAGTTTATATTCAAAACCATTGTGGAACAATACAGAAGTATACGCGCTGATCCAACCGTCATAATGAATGGATCAAAGATTATCTTAATGGAGATTGGGAATGTAAAATTTATAGACAGTCTAAATTATTTTCACATGCTGTTAAGTAGTTTACCAAAAGCCAACAGGTTACATGAAATCGAAAAAGGTGCATTTCGACATTTGTTTAATACCCCTGAAAATCAATCGTACGAGGGACCACTCCTTCCTTTGGACGTGTACTCACCAGAGAGTATGAACATCAAGGAAAGAGAACGCTTTCTGAAGTGATATAATGAGCAATCGACGAGTGGTTCTGAGTTTAATTTTCAAAACGAAATTGTGAAGTATTGTAAACAGGACGTAACCATTTTAAGATTAACTTGCTTATTCTTTCGAAAAACTTTTACGAAATTTGGTGTGGATTCATTTGTCGAATGCACAACTATAGCTTCGACTTGTATGCGTGTGTTTCGCAAAAAATTCTTAAAAAAGAATCAAATAGGTATCGTTCCACCTCGCGGTTACAGATGGTGCGACAATCAGTCCCAAAAAGCGGTCTATTGGCTGTGTTGGATAAAAAAACGCATACTTCATCGCTTCATCGAACATGCAGGACATTCGAGAGAGAGAAGATTACCCGAAGCCCTGATTTTAGATGGCTATTTCACGGTTGTTTCGGCACGGATGCCCTCGCTGTTTCAGAATTAATAGAGATACAGTTTTGACGAGTGGTGATTCAATTGACGTTAGATACGAAAGAACAGTAGCTACTAACGATAAGATAAGGTCAAACAATTATAAATTAATTGAGAAATGGGAATGCGAGTTTAACACTGAACTCTCCCAAGATGATCAGCTTCAGCGCTTTGTTGAAGAAAACGTCGATAACGTGAAACGAAAACCTTTGGATGCGCGAGATGCTTTTCTCGGTAGACGAACAGGTAACGCCGTTAAAATGTTCGATTGCAAAGGTGAAGAAAAAATAAAGTACGTCGATGTATGCTTGTTGTATCCGCATATCTGTAAACGAGGTAAATTTCCCGTTGGTCATCCCAACATATACGTCGGCGAAGAAGATTGTAGTCAGTTCTTAGGAACGTACAAAGACATTTCTCGAGTGAACGGTTTACTAATGTGTGACGTGCTTCCACCGCAAAACCTGTACCAACCCTTATTACCGGTAAGAATGCATGGTAAACTAATATTTTCCTTATGTCGAACGTGTAGTGAACAAATGATCCAAGAAGATTGTCCACATCAAGACCCAAACGATCAAATTTTACGGGGAACGTGGGTATCTCAGGAAGTTAAAGAGGCTGTCAAATTGGCATATACAATTCAACGCGCTTACGAGATCTGGCAATACGAGATGACACAATATAATCAAAGAGAAGGCAAAGATGGAATATTTGCCGAATATATCAATGAGTTTTTCGCGCAAAAAACTATGGCGTCTGGTTTTCCACCTGGCTGTCTGACCAACCAAGATAAAGACGAATACGTAAAAGAATTGGAGGTCAATGAAGGTATTAGTTTAGATAAAGACGCGATACAGTACAACGCCGGTCTAAGATCAGTCGCAAAACTACGCTTAAACTCTTTATGGGGTAAATTTGGTCAACGTTAAAACATGACACAGACAGAAGTCATTACTAAACCAGAAAGATTCACAGAGCTACTTACCAGCCCAGAAATAGACGTTAACGGAATTATACCAGTCAATGACGAAACACTCTACGACAACTGGTGTTACAAAAACGAAGCTCTGCTGTCATCTCCAACGACAAGTATTGTGATTGCCGCCTTTACAACAGCACAGGCCCGACTGGAGCTATTCAAGTACTGGCACGCTTTGGGACTCCGAGCTCTCTACTACGATACAGATTCTGTTTTTTATGTTAGCAGAGAGGACAGTGGCGAGCGCGATTTACCAACAGGTGTAGCTCTAGTGAAACTCACGGACGAATTGGCTAGTAACGGAAACGGTACATACATAACCTCGTTTTTATCCAAAGGTCCAAAATTATACACGTACAAATTTAAAAAACCGGACGGAAATGAAGAGTACGTGTGTAAAGTAAAAGACATAAGGCCAAATTACTCTAATAGTCTACAAATAAATTTTGACACTCTTCGCGAGATGATCACTTAACTGGGTAGTGAGATATTGCTATCTAATTTTGCTATTCGAACAGCATTCCACGAGGTAATAACACAAAATGAAACAAAGACGTGTAAAACCGTGTACGGAAAGAGAAGATTCGTCGCGTTAAGTAAAAGTTATCCATATGGCTACATTCTCGGTCCGTCTACTACTGACGCATCAGAGAACCACACCCTGGAAACCTGGTGGCGCTGGTGGAGCAACGCAAGGAGCGCACTCGTGATCGGTGGCGCTACAGTGTAAAAACAGCTCATTGGCTACCACTGTGACTCCATCGTTGTGATTAGCAGCAGCAGCGCACCAGAAGAGAGCTCATTCGCTGCTGGTGCGCCCCAACAAGCTGATTTAGCGACCGTGGGACGCGCAGCGGCTAAGAGCTCATTGGCCACCTCTGCGCCGGCGAAAGAGCTGCTTTGCCGTGGAGCTCTAGCCCCATCACAAGGCTCGCGGACTCGCGAGCGGCCACGCGCGGGGGCACCGGACGGGGTTACGAGCTCTTCGGCAGAAGTGGACACGCGCTGGAAACATCCGACGACTTGTACGTTGAGTGGACCCACCGGTTGCGGTAAAACAGTATATGTTAAAAAATTTCTGAAATACATTGACCGCTTGAGCGACACTCGCTTAGGGCGTATTATTCTTTATTACGGTGTATGGCAATCGGGATACAGAGATCTGGGTAAAGACGCTGAATTTGGCGAAGGTCTACCGCAAAACACCGATTGGCTTAACGATCCGAAACCTAAGTTGATCATCAGCGATGACCTCATGCGCGAATCGTCCTCTGGAGGAGCCACAGTGAATCTCTTTACGAAAGGCAGTCATCACAACAACTTGAGCGTGATTTTTATCACTCAAAACATCTTCCATCAAGGCAAAGACCAGCGCAACATATCTTTGAACGCTCAGTACATTGTAATATTTAGGAATTTGCGAGATCGTGCCCAGATACGTCATCTTGATAGACAAGTATATCCTGAAAATCCTCGGTTATTAGAAGAAGCGTACCGGCACGCAACATCGCAAGCTTTTGGCTTCCTCTTGTTGGATCTGAAGCAAACCACATTGGATAACAGCCGATTTCGAACGCGTATTTTCCCCGATGATGAGTACCAGTACGTTTACGTACCGTGAAGGCAACTGAAAAACAGTCAAAATCAAGTTCCAATCGTGTCGTTGTAATGACTACAAAAGCGCGTTATCCTTTTGGTCGAAAAGATGCTACCGTCTTGGCGGCATTGCATCATTTTAACAAAGAACAGCGAAAAGCAGTTTTACAGAAAGCTGATGAAAAATTGGTTCGTCGTATTTGCCAGTGCGCTTTAAACGTATTGATAGGTAACGTCCCGCTAAGTAAAGGTCACAAGGATCGGCTGCGTAAGCACGCAAAAGTTCTGCGAATGCTAGAATCAGCGGATATTACTTTACAGCGAAGAAAAAACATTATAGTGCAACGTGGTGGGTTTTTGCCTGACCTGCTGACACCTCTGATTGGCACGCTTCTTGCTAATCTCGTGAATAAATAAAGATGGAACACGCGAGAAAGATGATTCTCCTACCGCAAGAGAGCCTTGAACGTTTGCAGACCACGCATGGAAAAGATGAGATAAAGTCTGTGCAAACACCGGGATCGGTGACGAGTAGACTCGATGCTGAAATACACGAAATATTAAACTCGCCAACATACAAAGGCGAGCGTGAAAAGTGGACTCTCTACCGTCAAGTTTTTTTACAGCGATATCTTCACTTTAAAGGAACCGACGGAGAAGATAAGTATAAAAAAAAAGAACAAAAGAATGACAGAGTCAGCGAATCTAATACGGTAGACGATAATGAGCAGGAGGAGGAGGAGGAGGAAACCGATGAGCTCATTGAAGCAAACATTATCTATACCGTCCCGAAAAAGTACAAAACAAAAGCCAAACAGCTCGTGCGATGTTTGCGAGCTGGTGGTAAAGTAGTTTGGGATGCCAACGGAGCTGTAACGATAGATGGCACGATTGTCCCGGAGCCAACATTGTCGACTTGGTGAATGACGCAATGAGAGATAGAAAAAGGAGCGCTCCGCCTGGTCATCTTCAGTTCGCTGTCGCTCTTCGACAAACAACTATGCCTCGAGAATTTATAGGTAACAAGCGTGTTTGGAACGACGTTACCAGATCCTCATCGACGAGTGAGCATTTAGAAAACAGTGCTTTTACTACACTGCCTTCAGTTCCTATTTTGAGAGTTCAGAGTAGCGGCGACAGTTCCGCTGATGAAACAGATTCAACGCAACCCGAAAATAGAAGAAAAAAGAAGTCAACTGAAAAAAAGAAGGTCTCATCACCACACTCAGAAATACCGTCATGGCGCGGGATGAGCAAGACATTCGTGCTGCGCTAATAAATTCTCAAGGAGAAGAACAGGAGAAAAACAGCGTTCTAGATGCACTCGTTGATTTATTACCATTTGAAATGCATGTACCGCATTACAAATTTTGCGGACCTGGAACTAAGCTAGCAGAGCGTATCGAACGTGGCAACGTTGGAATCAATCCGTTGGATGAGGCCTGCCGATAGCATGATCTAGCTTATGCTGACTCGGACAGTGACCGTCGTCAAGCCGACCGAGTTTTAGAGCGATATGCCTTCTCTCGCATGCTCGCCGAGGAAACGCCGTCTGATGAAAGAACAGTCGCGATGATGACTGCTTGCTGCATGGTTAGCAAGATAATTTTTGGAAAATTTTTTCGCGTATCAAGAATTCTATCAGAAAACGAGACAAGAAAGATAAAAAACCAAAGCGTGGACAAATAAAAAAGGATAAGAAGAAGGAACGGAAACCAAAGGATAAGAAGAAAATATACAAAATAATAATCTCGAACAATGAATAAAACGTTCGTCGTACGCTGGTGGTGATAAACTTTTGCGAGCTACGCATAAAAAATACGATCGTCAAAGTGTTATTGAATGGCTTGAGAGTCAAGACGCTTATAACTTGCATAGACCTGTTCGATAATGTTTTTCTAGACGTAATTGCGCAATTTCGAAGACGTGTGGGAAGCTGATTTGATGGACATGAGATGTATAAAATCTTACAACGATGACTACAGCTACGTTTTAACTGTTATCGATGTTCTCAACAAATACGCATGGGCTGAACCTGTCAAGGACAAAACTTCGAGAAACGTCGCTGATGCTTTTGTGCCTATTTTGTCGAGAAGTAACGGACAGAAACTAATATGTGTTCAAACTGATAAAGGTAAAGAATTTATCGGCGGGACGCTGCAGAGGTATCTCTCAAAGCACGGTATAACGTTTAGAGTGGTACGCAGTCCAGATCTAAAAGCTGCCATTGTGGAATGATTCATAAGAACATTAAAAGAAAGAACATGGCGGTACTTTACTCATAAAAATATCGAAGGTATGTTGATGTTTTGCAGAATATCGTAGAGGCCTACAATCATACCAAACATTCTGCCACAAAAATGGTGCCAGCAGTCGTAACACTGTACAATGCAGCCAAAGTTCGTGAAAATTTACAACGTCGATATGGCAATCGTGTTTTGAAAACTCTTAAATACTGCGTCGGTGACTTGGTGCGCGTCAGTTGTGCAAAGAACGTTTTCGCTAAAGGATATGAGAGTGGCTGGGCATTAGAGATTTTTAAAATTACACGAATCTCAACGACGCGTCCGCCTACAGTTTATTATTACAAGACTTGGCAGGTGAGGAAATTGTCGGTTTTTTCTACGCCGAAGAATTGTGCAGAGTACGTAAAAATTTAACGAAAGGCGTTTTTGAAATTGATGAAATTTTGAAAACTGGAGGCAAAGGTTCGTCTAAAGAATACTTTGTAAAGTGGAAAGGATGCGGCGATAAGTTCAATTCCTGGATTAGAGGGAATAAATTGACGAATATATAAAAAATATTTTTAAAATGAAATATCAGTTTTATACTGTGTTGCCGAGCAACAGCAGCATGAATTATTTTGCGGAAAATACCACGACACGTTTCATTACGCAGCTCCCTCACCAGATACGTCTCCAATGTTCATGGTCAGTCGCGCTTACGGAGGTTCAAATTCCGCTGACGTTCCAACACGTATCTTCCGAGCAAGCGAATAGAACACGCCTCTACAGAAAACGGCAAAAAATGTTAGTACTACAGTGTCGTTACTTCGGCCAGGAATTTACAGAGATGTAAACGTTATAGTAAGCGAGCTAAATAATTTAAATTATATAGAGGACCATTTGGAATTGGGTGTCGATCCTGGTGGCTACATGACAGTCTACAGAGTTTGCACAAAGATAACTTTCTCTGAATTCTGTCACCAGCTTTATTTATCCAAGAGTTGCGAAACATTTTGGGATTCGAAAGCACGAATAGTATTTTTATAAGGGATGAAAATCAGTAGTAAGTGATAGACCTGCTCATCTCTCTAATGGCTTCCATCCATGCTTATGATTTATAGTGATATTTGCGAACCTTACGTAATAGGTGACGTTCAATCGATTGTTGCGAGCAGTATCGTTAAATATCGACGACGATTACACGTATGGTAGTATGAGAATCAAGAATTTCTCCCCACCCATGTAAATACTTTTATTATTCAACTCATTTCAGACAATCGAAATCGATATAAGGGACCAAAATGGCCGTGCGATCCCATTCGATTACGGTACTCTGACGGTGACACTTCATTTAAAGAAACTTGACTAGAGCTCATTTTTAATACAGTGATGGAGCGTTACCAAGAATACTTCAACATGCAAGTTGGCGGTGGACATAGCGGAGGGGAGGTGTTTGGTGAGGGTCAACGGATTAATGGTGGAATCAGACGTATTTACGTTGGATCCCCCTACCAAAGGGGGCACGGCGGTATTGGTTCATTTTTGGCTGGACTTTTCCGTTGCGATCTCCCACTTTTCACTCGTGGAGCCAAGGCTGTTGGGATGGAGGCTGTGCGTACTGGTATGAACATTATGTTTGATGTTACAGAGCGAAACACTCCGTTTAAAGAGTCGATTCGCAAACGCTTTAAAGAATCTGGTGAAGTCCTCAAACGAAAAGCAGAGGAGAAATTGGATAAGCTAACGGAGGGCTCTGGATATAAATTACCACGCCACGGCTTACCACTTCAGTTGCGAATGGGCACTGGCTCTGATACAAATCACAGAGGTAAAAAGAAGAAAAGCAGTTCTAGAAAAAGGAAAACAAGAAAACGCAAGTCTAATAGTTCGAAAAAAGGCAAGACTAAGAGAAAACAAACGAAACAAAAGAAGAAGAGAACCACGGGAGATATTTTTGGATAGATAAGATGGCATTTTTACACACCCATTCGTGATGAGTGTCTCAAGTCGGAGTTGTTTCTGTTTGAAATTCCTCCTACCCAAACAACTATAGAAAATTCACACTGGATACAATATAAACCAATATCGTCTTTAAATGATGACTCACTTATAGAATTTGTGTTACCGGGCAATGGTGAAGAATATATTGATCTTGCTCACACGATACTTAATCTGCGTGTAAGTCTACAAACTACGGTTGACGTACCACAAGCCGCTACAGCCCAGGTACCCAAACTCGGTCCTGTCATTAATTTTATGCATTCTTTATTTAATCGAGTGGATGTATTTTTTAATCAAAAACCTGCATCACCGACTACAAACGCGTATGCTTACAGAGCGTACCTTGAAACTTTATTAAATTATGGATCTGCTGCAAAAAATTCGCATTTGACGAAAATGCAAATGCAGGCCTTGTGCAACGTCGCAAATTACTGTAGGTAACAAAATCAGTTGACTGATTGGCCATCTTCACTGCGACGTGTTTAATCAAGAAAAATTATTAATAAACGGTGTCGAGGTAAGAGTGCGATTAGTAAGGTCTCGCAATAGTTTTTGTGTCATGGATCCTACGGGCTGTTTCTCTGTACATATCGACGAAGCCAATCTCTTAGTCAGACGCGTAAAAATTAGTCCGGGTGTTTTACTAGCGCACGCCCAATCACTTTCAAAAACAACTACCAAATATCCTATATAGTAAATATCCTATAATAAATAGAACCTGTGTACATTTTCTTAACGAGGGTAACCAAATCTCGCGTGAATCGTATCCTAATGGCTATTGTCTTCTCGCGCTTGATTTAACTCCCGATCTATCGGCTAACGAATGCACGCATTGGAATTTGGTTAAACACGGCAGCGTCAGAATAGATGTTCGATTCGCTGAAGCATTAGCCAATACTGTAAAATGTATTGTCTATGCTGAGTACGATAATATTTTGGAAGTACGCATCGCGTCAAGCTATTGTAGACTTTAGTGGTTAGAATAACGTAGTACAGATGGCGCTGTTGTACTACATATACGTGGAAGATTTGCTTCTTGGTAGCCAGTACATTTCGAGTCGTGATCGTCATTGCAAGCTACATAAAAACGATGGATTTAGTTATAGATATTCAGTGTCTCAAAGATACTGACAATAACAATGCACAAAAGGAAATCGCTGTTGTTGCTCTCACGACGGCTTGTTTAGATGATTTGAGCGCTGAAATCAGAAGACAAAATAATTGGTTAACTCAGCATTGTCACGGCATTAATTACTTGGAAGCTGAAATTGATTTGAAAGTGTTTCATAAAACTGCAAGATTTATCAAAAAGTGCTCGAAAAATTTACGTTAGAGGCAGCGAAAAGTGGTTGATGCTTCATAAAATTATAGCAAACGAAATCATCAATTCGGAATATGACGTAGATTGTCCTCCGTTCGATAAGTTATCATCTAACGTATATTGTATGCATCAGCTTTAAAATTTTCGGGTTGTAAATATCGATGTGCGTTAAATCACGCTTATCGTTTGAAAGGCTACTTATCTTTACACATTGGTTATCTAAATAAAAATTTAGTCGATGTTCACAATGGACAGCCTTCAAATATTGAAGATCCTATCACCAATCCAGTCGCATACTGTAGGTGTATTCCCAGCCGATCAAATCGCACGAGTGTGGACCAAACCTACGGCGTTCATCGTTAACACTGACGACCATACCAAGCCTGGTATGCATTGGGTTGCGTTCTACGTCGATAGATCTTCTAACGGCCTATACTTTGATAGTTTTGGATTACCGCCTATTATACCCGATTACATAAACCGCTTGCGAAAAAATTGTAAAACATTTCGTTGGAACGCAATTCAGCTTCAAAATGACGCGTCAGATGTATGTGGTCAGTATGTATTATGTTTTTATATTATATGAGTCACGGTTTAGATTTCAAGAAGTTTCTCGATAATTTTTTTGTCAACTTGGAGAAAAATGATAACGTGGTTAGACGCTATGTGCGCTATAAAAAAGCTGACGGAAATTTCATTGGCAACGGTGGATGCTTCGTCAGATGCTTACAAAACTCTCGCTCTAAAATGTCTTTGTTATAATTGTCAGCATTTCAAAGAAGTTTTGATGTAAGACGATATAACGTGTGTCATGGAAATGTAACCGTTTCAACTACATGTGCGTCATTGTTTAACCTTGCGCGTCTCATTCTTTACTTCTTAAACGTCTGCACTTTTTTAACCGTGTGCATAGTTTGAAGAGCTGTATTTAAAGCATCGATTCAAAGTTTGTTGCATTAATTACTTGGTTTAATTACCAGTCGCTTTCTACTCCATTCGTAAAGATACGCGGATCGCCATGGCGACCCTACCACGAGTTGCACAACACCCACATCAAGTCTTTTGTACATTGTACGCCTTAAATAAATCGTTCACCAAGAAGATAATTGTTGGTTTGGAATACGACGAGCTCGTCGACAAGTACGACGACGAGTACTACAAACCTGTGGTTTGACTATTATCGAATGACTTTGAAGGTCTTGCATTTTTATACAATGACTGGGAAGAATTCAAAACAAGTTTCGACGACATTGATAAATATTTTCGTGGACATGATAATAATTTAAAGGACCAGAAAATTTACGGGAACGGTTGAACTTTAAAATTCATCACAAGTCACCAGGACAAAGCAATCGAAATCAAAGTTCGTCTACGAGGAGTTTACATTCCTCCTCATGAACGCAACGTCGCCAAATCACTATAAAATACAATTAGAGTTCTTTAATAACATTAAGGAATTAAAATACATTACGTGTATAAAAGAATATTTGTTAAAAAATGAAGTTAAGGTAAGAACTTACTAAGTTTATGACGTTCAGCACACATCGTCAATTTTGGAATTGCCCAACTGTGTTAGGCAAACTCCAAAATGACACTAACAATAAATTAAAATTAAGGAATAATAAATAACTGTTAGGATAGACAGGAAAGAGGTGGTGAGGGTCGGGAAAGGGAAATGGTGAGGGATAGCGGTTGCCTCGCTCGCGCCGGTGGAATAGGAGCGCAAGCGGTGAGGAGTAGTGGACGAAATCCATACGATAAGAATACGGAGACTCTAGCGTATTAGGTATGCCACCTGTCCAATCGCATGCTCACCTGATCCTACAGTACGAAACAAGACAGTAAAGTGATGGAGAAAAGAGGTTGTAAACACGTAGAAGGCAATTGTAAATGTTATGAATTTAGATGTTTTGCTTCTTGATAGTATCTATTGTCTTTTTATATGCGTTTTTTAAGAAATGGGTATCTTCCATATGGTTGAGTGTATTATTGTACAAGTGTATGTGCATCATCTCAGAAAAAGTGCGTTTGAAATAGTTCGGTTCTCTGTCTAGTATTCTGATCTTATCGAAATTTATGGAATGTCCTGTGTTCTGTGCATGGCCAGCGAGTGCAGAATTTTCAGACCCTAATTTGACTGCTCTTTTATGTTCGTACACACGTTTCGTTAATTTTCGTTTACTCATGCCGATGTATGTGGCCGAGCAGTTATTGCAGTTGATCTTGTAAACGATCCCATTAGTGTTTAATAAATCGAGACGATCCTTTCCTAGTCTTATCAAATGATTAAACTTGTTAATGGTTTTATATATAGGAATTATATTGTGTGTACGGAGGATACGGTCAATTTTTGGTGTTAAATTCTTTATGTATGGCAGTATCATTTTTGTTTTAGAGACTATTGATTTAGCATTGTTGGACGTGTTGTAAGTTGCGACGTTACTATTGTTTTTACGGATCTGGTCGAGTCTAATGCCAATATATTTTTTAATAATATCTAAAGGGTAATTATTACATTGAAGGTAATGTGTGGTCGTTTTTAAGTTATCGATATGGAACTGTGGATGAGAGAGTTTTATAGATTTGTCGACAAGGTTGTATATAATAGCTATTTTTTCTGACTGTGGGTGGTGGGAAAAATAATTCATGTAACGTCCAGAGGCTGTGTTTTTTCTATACCAATTGGTGATTATTTTGTTAACATCTGTTTTTGTAAGTGTCATATCAAGGAAGTTTATGCTGTTGTTATGTTCATATTCTATTGTAAATTGCAAATGGCTATTATAACTATTGAATGTAGTGAGGATTTCATTCGTTTTATCTTTCTTAGTAATAAGAATACAGTCATCTACATATCTTTTGTACAGTAAGACTTCACTTTTGTATTTGTTAAGACACGAGGTTTCCAAAAGTTCGAGAGTAATATCAGCGAACCACGGGCTCGTGCAAAAACCCATCGGTACACCCATAGTCTGTTTGTAATACTTATTATTAAACTGTAAATACGTAGAATCAAGGAGTATTTTAATTCCTTTCAAAAATTCTGTTTTCGATAAGTTTATTTTATTATTAAGGTATTTCCATCTTTTTGAGATTGCAAGAATAATCAGATCCGACGGAATGTTTGTAAACAATGAAACGACGTCAAAAGAGGAAAGCTCAAATTCGTCAGTGATGTCTATGGTGTCTACTATTTCTTTTAATTCAGTACTGCTTTTTACTGTCGATTTTGGCCGGGGAAAGTATTTGGTGAAAATTAATGATAAACTTTTATCTAAAGCGTAAGTAGGACTATCAATTGCAGAAACTAACTTAGTTATAGAAGCTGATGGTAGAGTTGTTTAATAATAAGTGTAGTTGATCCTAATGGCCATATCTACCAAGTGGTGTGTTGTTTGTTATGTCAAAGGTTGCAATAAAACACAACAGATCTATATATTTTCTTTAATCGACGTTTCGGACATTGGTATTGGTATTGTCTGTTATATACTCCTGACTTACACAAACATATACACTCAGTATAGAAGGCCAAAATTTTTAATCATTAAGCATTGACAAGTGGGGTCTCTCCCTGTGATGTACATCCGTTGACTAAGTTTTTATCTCCTGAAGAGGGACATGCAATAAAAAATGTCCGAAACGTCGATTAAAGAAAATATATAGATGTGTTGTGTTTTATTGCAACCTTTGACATAACAAACAACACACCACTTGATAGATACGGCCATTAGGATCAACTACACTTATTAATTGCAGAAACTATAATTCGCACGGGATTGTCTTTCTTATGGATCTTAACAAGGGCATATGCTCTCGCCAGGTTTGTGTTTTTAATATCTGCGTGTAATACATGAGAAAAACGTGAGTCTGTATCGAAAACCCCTTTATTGTTTTAATCTTTGATAAGAGAAGAAATATTGTTCTGTGATTTGCTTAAAGGTATTTTAATCCCTTAATGTTATTAAAGAACTTTAATTGTATTTTATAGTGATTTGGCGACGTTGCATTCATGAGGAGGAATGTAAACTCCTCGTAGACGAACTTAATATGGGAGAATATTATTTTTATGGTATGTTTTTTATATATTATGTCTAATATTGTTTTTTGTTTATAAATCTACATGTTTCAAAACTATGCTTTCGCAGCCCTGATGAAGAAAGTTAATTACTAATAAAATTGGTTCGTCTCGAGTCCGTTTTTTACTCCTTAAAAAAATTTGAATATACTTACTATGCACTTCTTTTTGTCTTCCTTTCCTTCCTCTTAATCCCAACTTACGATATTTTTTAAAGACATTAATTTTTAATTTACATTTCTAAATTGTAATTTAGAAAAATTTAATTTTATTTCACGAAATAAAACTAGCTTACATTTGGATATTTTTTTAAAAAGTATTTTAAAAATTATTTAATTAAAAGAATAAAAATTAGTTGAAATTAGATACTCATAAATATTTTTAATATGCTGACGCAATATGTAATTTGATTACGTATGTTTATCACCTAACCGACTGTAACATACACACACGCATACACATGTCTATATGTGACTTCTTGACCTTGACCCAGCTGGCGCCTGCGGTTGAGGTCAAGTTTGTTGTGATGGCCCATAGCGCGGTATATACTACTTATACTCATACCCACTTATTTCCTCTTACCCCCACCACCATCCACCTTCCACTCTCCAAATTCTATTCTCACTTAAATTAATAAAGAATGATAAATATAATGATAAATAATAAAATGATAAATAAAGAATGATAAACCCAATAATTATATAATAATATGACTCGCTTTCCCATTCAAAAGGTTATTGCTCTCCCAAGCTGCTCGCGTTCAATGATAATTTTTATTGAGGGTGTAGTGAATTCGTACACCATAGATCCTTTCGAGCATCATAAATTTATTGATACACCGACGTTTAGGGAGTATAATTAACTGCAGATGATTCTAAAAAATCGCTCATCGTTATCCCATACGTTAAACATCTCAGTTACAAATTAAAATCAATTCTGTCTCGTAATAGTTATAAGGTTATACAAAAACCATGCAATAAACTTTCTAAATACATTAAATTAGGTAAGGATAATGTTGATAAGTTTGAAAAAAGTGGTGTAGTTTACAAAGTGAATTGTGCTGATTGTAAAATGTCATATATTGGACAGACAGGTAGACAATTACGATTACGCATTAATGAACACAGGCGTAGTGTTAAGAATGGTGACACCACGTCGGCTTTAGCCGAACATGCAAACTTTTATAATCATAAAATAGATTTTAATAAGGTCAATATCGCTGATCACGAAAGTTATAAGAATAAAAGATTGTTTTCTGAGATGTTACACATTTATATTACCAATAATAATATGAATAGACAGTTTGATACTATCAAACTAAAAGATTGTTATAAATCCACAGTCGGCATTGTTAATAGATGAACCAACATTCGTAACAAACCTAACAAATTCATAAATTCTCGTCGGTTACGCAGCAGAGAGTAGGTTTTCATTGGTGGGCACTGCATTACTAAGTCAATTTCCTTACTAAATTTCTATCCCCACTACTTTATTCTGTATAAATAGCCCCGGAGATGCCCGTAACTCTTATTGTCTCTTTTGGACAGTGAGATTACATCATCCTGGGTAAAACAGCTTTTGACGTTGTGACTAAACGACTGATTTGTAACATGTAAGTTTTTTTTTTAATTTTCATGCCTTTTTTCTTATTTTGGGTTTTTTCTTTAGTACAATTTAATTTTCTAAATATTCTCATTATACAGGTATTGCTTTACAAATGTTGGTGATTTAATAAAAATCTATTGTAAAAAGAAAAACTGTTTTGTCCACGCTATGGCCACTTTATAAATTTGTAAATTGATATACCACCTCGAATGGTAAGGGAAAAGAAAGTTTTTTCTTTAATGTGACAAGAAATTTTATAATTGCCCTTATGTTTAATATTTTTTGTATGTTCATTGTGTTTAGCCTTGATAAGGGAAGTTAATTATACTCCCGAAACGTCGGTATATTAATAAATTTATGATGCTCGAAAGGATCTATGGTGTACGAATTCACTACACCCTCAATAAAAATTATCGCTTTCCCATTGTTTAATTTTTATTCTATTTAAATGTAACAAACTGCCAGGACTTCTGGCTTTTATGATAATTTTTAGTAGTACGTAAATATAAATCATTTTATGTGCTAAATTTTTATTGTATAGCGTTAATTATATAAGAGAAGGCAAACTCTCTAACATTATTTTGAAAAATCTCTTATATTTACATTTTCGTACTTCTCAAAATTGTTGCAAACAATTTAGAAAGTCCCGATAATCTCTTGAATAAGACAATGTGGAAAATTACTTTTTGAAGCTACGTAGCTAATAAACTTAGTAAATGATACTTTCTAAAGAGTTTTTTTTATGGCATGGTGTGGTTTGTGCACATAAGAATTATGCACATATTTATTGTACACACTTTAGCATTGGAGTATACACATAGATATAGATATACACCAATGCTAAAGTGTGCACAATAAATATGTGCATAATTCTTATGTGCACAAACCACACCATGCCTTTTTTATCTTTTATAATTTAAAACATCATTGTTCACAGGGGAAACTTATGATTAAATACATTAAGAAGTTTCAGATCTAAATTTTTACAATTTTTTTACACTAAAATTCAAAATTTTGTCGAATCGCTATCAATAGAAAAAAAACCTAGAAAAAAATAAAGCAACTGAAGATATCCAAATACAATAGAGAAGAGGTGGAAAAGAAAAATGTAATAAAGTCGAGTTGGTTTTTATCGCAAAGCCGATCGAGTCCAGCTTTCAATGAAGCTGGACTACTAGAATATCGCTTTAAAAATGATAAACGTGTAGCTTCAAAAAGTAATTTTTCGCATTCTCTTATTTAAGAGATTATTGTGACTTACTAAATTGTTTGCAACAATTTTGAGAAGTACGAAAATATAAATATAAGAGATTTGTAAAAGAATATTAGAGTTTGCCTCCTCTTATATGATTAACGCCATTTAATCAAAACTTAGCCCATAAAATGTTTTATATTTACGTACTTCTAAAAATTGTCACAAAAGTCAGAAGTCCTGGCAGTTTGTTACATTTAAGTAGAAAAAAAATTAAAGAATGGGAAAGCGAGTAAAATGATTAAGTCGTTGTAAAAAACATGTATATGTATGATTATATATTTTATAGAAGAGTTGTTATTGACTAAAATATGATGTTTGAAATTATTAAAATTTCAACTCCACTGCAGGGTTGCGAAAATATTAATTATACAATTATCAATTAAGAATTAGATTTAATTAAACCGGCTTTTAATTAAGAATTAATATTTTAATCGGTAATTAACGCGGATTTGGCAATTAATTTAAAATGTAATCCTTAAGGTAATGTGTACTTACCGACAAATTTTAGAACATGTATATCTTTTGCAAATAATAATTGAATTACTAAAAAAAAAAATTGAGTATAGTATTTATATATACGGAGCGCCTGACAGAGCTGTTTTTCCAAAAATCTACTCAGAATTTATTTAATTAAATAAAAGCCGCAATGCCGATAAGTAGGGATCTGTAATACTTCGAATTTTGCCAGTATTAAAACGAGCGTATCTCATGGAAATGCTGATAGAATCGCACAAAAAAAAATCTGAGCATAGTATTTACATACACGGAGCGCCTGACAGAATTGTTTTTCCAAATAAACGTTCGAATGTTTATGAATTAAATAATGAAATTGGGTTGATTTTGAGGTTCACATCGCCTTAATGACATGGGAAAAATAGCATTGCTAAACATATTAGAAACAAAAAAAGCTCGGTAGAAGGCAGGGAAATTTATGAAAACTCGAGTATAGTCTACGCGGCTTGATCCTGCTTTTGAAGTGGATGCGTGTTCGCGACGTGTAGGCGAGTTTTATTAAATTTCCCCGATTTCTGCGGCGGGCTTGTCGTTTATATTATATTACAGAAATATTACAGAATAGTATTTAAAAGTTCTAGAAAATGTCCTTGACCTGCTAGAAAATCGGGTCTGGAACGTGAATTTGGGTATACGCGGAACGATCGCGCGTTCGCTCCAAAAGCAGGATCGTGCCACGTAGAACCAAATTGACGTTTCCAGACTCAAATTTCTAGCAGAGGGCCCCAAGAATACTTTCTAGAGCTCTTAAATACTATACTGTAATATAATTATAAACAAAAAACGTGTCGCAAGAGTCGGAAAATTAAGGTGGTTCGGGTGCTTTGTTAAATAGAGTTAAATATTTCTGAAATTTAACACAGATATTCTTTGAACATTAAACTTTTCAATTATATCAAGAAAATACAAGGTCAATGACCAAATTTTAGAGCAACTAGGTTTCTAAAACGTTTCTTTTAGGCTTATGGGAAAAGACGTTAATTTTGTATTTATTCCATTATTAAGAGATAATTTTTATCAAACGCGGTATCAACTTAAACATTTTTTAATGTAGATTCCAATGCTGTCATCATAATTATGTGTAAACGACCAAATTAAAGAGATATTAGCGATAAACTTTGTAAATGTACTTCTGCGTATGCACAATGCGCGCAGATAGACGAATAAGTAATAGGATGGCGATTTTTTTCTGTTTTGTAACAAAATCCAGATTTTTTATAACTTTCTAATGTAGTTCGGAGGTGATTACTAAAATTAAAATTTCGGAAATTGCAAAAAACACAGAAGGCCCCTACTGGGACCCCGACTTGATACAGCACCATGCGCCCAAGCCACCTTAAAGAAGAGTAAGATGTAGTCTAGGCGGCACAAACGCGTATTTACTGCAAAAGCGGAATCGTGCCGCGTAGACTATATAATCGATTTTTTTTTTAATTTCTCAGCCATCTGCAACGCGATTTTCGTTTATTGTTTTTTGTTGTGTTGAATGTGGATGGATCGTGGACGGTAGAGGTTCAAAAAAAGAGTAGGCGTTTCGTGTGGAGAAAAGATTGGTTTATTGCCGTAGTCCGTTGTGCCGTTGCAGGCGTACAAATGTTGCTGTCTCTCTGGCCGTCGCGCGTTAACTGCTACGCTGGCCGGCGCTCCGTGGCGTCGGCGGCGTGCTTTGGTAGTTGGAGGGGGGCGGTAGAGGCGTGTATTCGTATCTCACATTCCCAAAAGAGAACTTGAACGCTCACGTTCCTTTTCGCAGGGAACCTCACGTTCCCGAAAGGGAACCTGAACTCTTGCTTCGCGTTCGTATGTTGAATCACGAACATTCCGCCCACCTTCGTCGCGTTGGGGAATAGACCTCATACTTCAGATTCGAGGCTTATGATCTTGGAGATAGGATGTCGCAGGGTGGTAGTAGACGTGCGCAGATCGACTACGCGGGCGACACCATCACTCCCTAGATGAACGGCGATGACCCGTGCTATAGGCCATTTGGCGGGGGGAGTAAGGTCATTCTTAATGAGCACGAGATGGCCTTCAGCGACTGGTGGTTGTTGGTGCCTCCATTTGGTTCGTGCCTGTAATGACGTCAGGTATGCCGATGACCATCGCCTCCAGAACTGTTGCGTAAGCTGACTGATAAATAGCCAGCGTTGTCCTGGTGGTATATTATCGTTCGCGACATCCTTTTCTGGAATTAGAAATGGCGAACGCTGTATAAGAAAATGTGACGGAGATAGAAAGTTCAGGTCAGAGGGATCATCGGAAAGGGCAGTTAAAGGTCTTGAATTGAGGCATGCTTCGATTCGGCACATTAGTGTTGCGAGTTCAACAAAGGTGAAAACTTGATCGCCTATGATTCTACGTAGATGATGCTTGGCGGACTTAACTGCAGCTTCCCAGAGGCCACCAAAGTGAGGTGCACTGGGAGGATTAAAGATCCATACAGTAAGATCCATAATGTGCCTTCTTCTGCCGTTAATAATATTTCTTCATATTTAACTTGTCTCTTTCCTGTCCTGTTCGCTATTTTATGTCTACCTGTTTCTTCATGTAGTAAATGTCTCGGGGTTGTTCTGTCTAGTTTCATCGACCATTTTAGGTATCCATCCTGTATTTTTTCTATTTTGTCCCATTCTTTCCAGCCCCAGATTTCAGCACCGTAACTTATCACACTGGCTATCAAGGCATCAAATAGTTTAAGTTTTTTGTTCCAGTCATCTTTAAATCTTCTTTCTCCTATACTCCAAACGCCTCCTAGCATAGCTACTGCTTTATCTGATAGGTGTTTGATTTGTTTGCTATCCTCGTTGTTCCCTTGCATTTTGTAGCCGAGATACGTGGCTTCCTTGACTATCCTTAATGTTTCTCCTTTCCATTTAAATTCCGTCTTTTTCCTCCTTCCACCGTCTTTTTTGTATTCCATCATGACTGACTTCTCTGTGTTCAGTTCTAGTCCTTTTCTTCTAATATATCTGTCAAATCTTTTCAGCAGTTCATTCACGCCAGCCTCATTATTAGCTAGCAATACAATGTCATCCGCATAGGATAGTGTGCTTATCTTTTTGTTGCCGAAAATTATACCTCCTTCTTGAGCCTTTGTCATATCCTCCTCCAGGTCCGCCAGGCATGTATGACAAGCGCGGGGCTTAAAGGGCAGTCTTGTCTCACTCCCTTGTCAGCCCTGAATCTTCCTATTTTTCTTCCGTCAATTTCTATCTCGCAGTATGTTTCTTCATAAAGTTCTTTAATTCTTTCGGTCAATTTTCTGCGTATCTTAAGTTTCTCCATTCTATTCCAGATTTCTTCCCTCTTTATCTTGTCAAATGCTGCTTTAAGGTCCGCCATAAACGCCCACACCTTGCCTCTTTCCTTCTTTATTTCAATTCCTAGTGCCTTCTTCAGTATATATATTGCGTCTATCGTCTCTCTTCCTTTTCTGAAACCACATTGTGTGTCGTCTAATCGATTGTCTACTTCCAGTTGTTTGTCCAATCTTTTCCTAAGTATCTCCCCATATATCTTGTAGCTTGTATCCATTAATGTCAGCCCTCTGTAGTTGCTTACCGATTCTTTACTTCCTTTTTTATATAATGGTTTTATTTTTCCTGTCTTCCATTCTGTTGGGATATCTCCTCCTTTCCATATTTCGTCTAGTGTTCTCCATAGGCTCTCTATTAAGTTTTCTGTCCCATATATCCATGCTTCGTTTGGGATGTTATCTTCACCTGCCGCTTTTCTCTTCTTTAGTTTCTCTATTGCGTTTCTTACCTCTTCTTTTTCTATGCCATCTTCTTCCCATCTTTCACGTACCTTATATCTTCTTTCCTCTTCTATTATATCCTTTCCTTCGAATTGCTGACGGAAATGTTCCATCCATTCTTCGTCCTTAATGTTGTTGTTCGGTTGTGTTCTGTTCTTCCTGTTTCCATTCACCAGCCTCCAGAATTTCTTTTCGCTTCTGTCCATATTCATTTCTTCTAGTAATTTGTCTCCCCACTCTTCCTTTTTCTACTTTAATAATTGTCTGTATGATTTCTTTTTTGCACTGTAGTCCTTTACGTCCATCCTTCGTTTCTTACATCTATTCAGGGCCTCTTTTAGCTTCATCTTATTTATGTGGCATTCTTTGTTCCACCATTTCTCTTTGACACATACGTTTTTTTTAATCTTCTTCCTTGGTAATGCTTTTTGAATGTCTTCCTTTATCTCTTTCCAACTTTTACCTATTTCTTGTTTTGCTAAATTATCTTGGTACTTTTTTATGCCTTCCTCTGTCCAGTCCATTATCCATTTTACTGCTTTCTGTCTGTCTTTCTCTACTCCTGCGTTTAGCTTAATTTCCAACGGTTGGTGATCGGATTCGGTGTTCGTACCTATTTTCCATTGTCTTATTAACTCTCTTCCTTTTTCGTTTGCCACCGTGTAATCTATCGTTGACCTGCCACCTCCCCCTATATACGTTTAATCTTTGTCCCATTCTTTATCTACATCACCATTCAGTATGTGTATTCCAAGATCTCTTATGTGTTTTATCATATCTTCTCCTACTTTGTTTATAGTCGTGTCCTTACTTCGTCTTCCTTGTGCCTCCTCCAGCAATCTCCCACCTTCCTCCGCCGTCCTTGCATTGAAATCACCTCCTAGTATCAGCGGAGCTTCATAGTGTATGTCCATTTCCTCTTTTATCTTGCTCCAGTTTGCTGCTCTGTCCTCTCTCATGTATGTTACCATAACTAAAATCTCTTGTCTGCATATTTCTATTACTTTCCAATTAACTAACTCTTTTCCTGTATTTTCACAACTTTTACTTTTTATGCCCTTTTTCATCGCCAAGATCATACCTCCTTTCGCTCGTCCTCTCTTTTTCTCTTTCGTCGCCGGGTTGGTCTTTACATTATATTCCTTGAGTTGTGCGTTAATCGTATTTAAGTCTTTTTCTTCTAACCATGTTTCTGTCATACCAATTACGTCGAATGACTTTAGATATTTCCATGTTTCTCTGCTTAATGATTTAGCCCCAGCGACGTTCCAGAATGCCATCTTTAGACCACTGTTTTGTCTGTGTATGTTTGGAGTTTCGGTCTGTCCCTCTTTTTCCTTGCCACAAAAACCTTCATTTTTCCTGTGCTATCATCTCATATCCATTCTTTTTCCTGGAATTGAACTTTGTTATTTTTCAATATTGCTTCTTCTCCTTCTTTCGACATTATTTTCGCCCACTTTCTTATTTTCCTGTCATGTTCTCTTTCTTTCCAGGTTCTGTCATTTTCTATGAATATGTCGCTTCCCTTTAAGGACGATTTTTTCTTCATTATCTCTTGTTTTTGTTCCGCATTTCCGCACTCTGCTCCTATCATTCCATTGTCATTCTTTATTTTCCATATGTTTTTTATCCTTATTGTCGTGTCTAGCTTTTCCTTTATCCACTCTTCCATCTGTTCTACGTTTTTGATTTCCTCTGCGTTTAATCCGGCCACAATTATGTTATTTTTCTTTCTATCTCTTTCTTCTTTCTCATTCCTTCTTTATTGTTCTATTTTTACCTCATTGATTTTTCCATCATTTCCTTTTCTATCCTTTTCCTGTCTATCCTGTCTTTCTCTATCTCATCTCTTACCTCTTTTACTTTATTATCTTCGATTTCTTCTTTATTCCTGTGGTCTTCTTCTACTTTTTTATACATCTTTTTCAGTTCCTCTGTTCTATGTTCTAGCTCCTTGTATTTCCTGTCCATTTTCTCGAAGTAATCCTTATTCTCATTTCTTATCTCCTGTAATTCTTTTTTTGTTTCTTCTTGCTTTTTCCTCACTTCGTTATTTGAGGCTATCATTTCGTCCATCCTTTTTGTCATTACATCTAGTGTCTCCATCTTTAATGACATCTTACTTAATATCTCCTGTAATGTTTGCCAGTTATTAGTTTCACTTGTTTCCGCACTTTTCGTATCCATCTTCAATTGACTTTCCATCTTTTCTTTTTCTCTTTTGTGTTCTGCCTTCGTAGGGGTCCTTTTTATACTATTACTTCTGCGGAATGGGTCCTTAATCTCTAACCACTCAGGGTCTTTACTTTGTCCCTTTACGTTCCTTTTAGGTTCTCTTCCGTCCTCTGGAGATATAAGTTTTCTTTTTGTGATGGCTACTGCCCTCCTAATCGGAGTGGCGCGTTCTTCTCTCTGTATTCGTTCTGTTATACTTTGCGACCGTTGTCTTACTCTTCTTACTCTAAACTCTGTTTCTGAGTTCTCTATCTCTTGTACTATCGGTATGTAGAACGGTTCTTGTTCCGTGTTCAATTTCGTATCTCTTTCCTGGACTATAGTTGTAGGGTTGACTTGAGACTTGTCCGTCTCTATCATCCTCTTTTCTGCCTCCTATCTATGTTCTTCGTACTTTTCGTTTTGTTCCTTTTTCCTGCAGTTTCGACAGTGTAGACGGAGCCTGTGATTTATCCGTCACTGTATGGGACTGTATCTCGTCCGTCACTCGATCTAACTTTTCAATGCTCGTCTAAATGAGGTTAAATACCCCGCTTTTTTCTACTCTGTTTTTTAACACTTAGCTTGTTGCTCTCTACACTGCACTACACTGTACTTGTTTCTGCTCCCTTTATCTCACTTCCAATGATTATGCACCTTTGTTCACTTCACTATATTATTTTATTTTGCTATTATAATACCACCGATTAACACACTCTTCCACTCAAGCGGCCATTTTTTTCCACCAGCTAAATTACAATACTTATGCTACTATGCGTAGAAAGGTGTGTCGTTGACTGTGGCTGTGGAAGCTCCCACGGCGAATCAGATGCTGATTCACCACGTTGACTGCTCGAAGGGAAGTAACTGCAGGCGATGAATTCAGCGACTCCCTGCAAAATAGTCAGCAACTGAATCAGGAAAGCATCCAGGTGTTGACCAGCAGTCGAAGTTGTTGCAGCAAAATGAAGTATCGGCAGGCAGCAATACAACTGCAAGGTCAAGTCACATAAGTAAATCGCAATTATAAGTAATTGCACCCAAGTTCAAACTCGGCAGTGATGTAATTCTCAAGTTCACATACAAATATTCCAAGTTCAAACTAAATAAGATCAAGTTCGCCAAGTTCAAGTGAGATAACACCAAGTTCAGACTAATAAATACCAAGTTCAGACTAGATAAGACCAAATTCAAACTTTATAAGGTCAAGTTCACCAAGTTCAAGTGAAATGACATTAAGTTCAATCAAAATAGGCCAAGGTTCTAAATTATAGATACTATTAGAAAAGACTAGATCAAATAAATTGGAACGATACTTAGGTCCAAGTGTTAGGACGATCGATGTATCCGTTCGCTTCCTGTGGTAGTCCTTGGATGGACTGGTGTAAACCCCGTAGCGCAAGCTGCACGCGGGTACTCCGTGTCTTGACCGGTGTGAGCCCCGTAGCGTATACGCCGCACGCGGGTACTCCTTGTCTGGACTGGCGTGGACCCCGTAGCGCGTAGGCGCCACGCGGGTACTCCTTGAAATGAGAGGTGTGAACCCCGTTTCGACTCGTTGCACTAGCCGGCAACGAATTGATGGTCACCGTACACGCGATGACTCTAGAGCTGGCTTAACCGTGGCTCTGATGAGGGAGTTGCCGCTTGTTGCTTTAAGTACGACAAGATGGCTGCCGATCACCGTACGAACGCGGTGATTCTAGAGCTGGCTTTACAGCGCACGCTCTTGGCGGATTGAAGCTGGTCAGCGATGCACGCTTCTTAACAGAAATGCCACTTGTTGCTCTTGGCTACACAAGATGGCTGATCATTGTAAAGCGATGATTCTAGTACTGCCGATCATCGTACGAAAGCGATGATTCTAGAACTGCCGATCATCGTACGAAAGCGGTGATTCTAGAACTGCCGATTATCGTACGAAAGCGATGATTCTAGAGCTGGCTTTACAGCGCACGCTCTTGGCTACGTCTTGGAGTCGATAGATACGTACACTCCAAGGCGCTTTCAGAAATAGGAAGAATAGCAATTGATGTGCTATTTCCCCTCGGAAGCCTTAGAAGGTGGCTTCCGAATTCACGCGACGGCGTAACAAACGAGAGAGAGACAGCAACGTACGCGCGCAGTCGGCATGCGTGAGCATGCGACTGTATCGGCACTCACGACCACGAACACTTTAGATGCATACCTGAGAAGACGCTATTCCTGCGCTCCCCGAAGGTCACGCAGAAATAGAAATGAAATTTTCTTCTGCGCCGCCATGATTTCTCCCACGATCCGGCTCGAAGGACTAAATGTTTTTTTTTTGTGTTGAATGTGGATGGATCGTGGACGGTAGAGGTTCAAAAAAAGAGTAGGCGTTTCGTGTGGAGAAAAGATTGGTTTATTGCCGTAGTCCGTTGTGCCGTTGCAGGCGTACAAATGTTGCTGTCTCTCTGGCCGTCACGCGTTAACTGCTCCGCCGGCCGGCGCTCCGTGGCGTCGGCGGCATGCCTTGGTAGAGTTGGAGAGGGGCGGTAGAGGCATGTATTCGTGTCTCACATTCTCAAAAGAGAACCTGAACGCTCACGTTCCTTTTCGCAGGGAACTCCACGTTCCCGAAAGGGAACCTGAACTCTTTCTTCGTGTTCGTACGTTGAATCACGAACATTTATAATATGATAAAAAATGTTCATTCATTATGGAAATTTTAATTCTTAATTAAACGCGGGTTTAATTAACGATTGAATTTTAAGTTTCAATTAAACTAAATTATTAATTGAAATTTTAATTAATATTTTGCTACCCTGCTCCAATATAGTAATAAATATGTATCATATAATAAGATTTTTTATATTATAAACTATAGTTGATTATATAGTAATTGTTATGATGCTAATGTGCATAAAGGCAAAAAACACTTAAATTTATATAGTTTATATAAATTTATATAGTTGATTATCTTTTGCAGGAATATTGTACTATGATTACACAAGAAATATAAATGCAAGGCGTAAAATCATATAGGCTCATTTAATAATGAGCCTATATGATTTTACGCCTAGATCAAATAAATTTGGATTTTGGATTTTGACTTGGGATTTTCATTTTAGTTTCTTTGAGGCTTAAATAAAACAATTAAAGCACAAGCGCATTTTTTGTACATCGCTGACTCGAATATTCACGTGGTAAATCGTGCTTGTGGACGTACAGTTAAGCGGTATTCAAATTTTTCTTTAATTAAAGATGTTTTTCAAATTGTATTGCAACGTCAGAGATTAGTAAACGTATTGCTTTGGAATTCGTTCTTACTATTGTGATATTTATTGATTACCATTTAATTAATAATATTAATAGGAATTTACTTTTATAACAAATGAAATACAATATGTAGTTGAAATTACTGGTCGCACTGTCGAGGTGGTTTAAAGAATAAATGAACACTCAAGTGTGTTTATGAGTCGACGTTTCGACCACTTCACAGTGGCCCTCATCAGCACTAAAATTTATTAAAGAAAAATGATTAAAAAATTACAATTTTATAAAATTAAAACACAGTTAATCAAGAATTACATACTTACACTAATTGATATACATAATAAACTTTAGGCAGTGTCACTTACCACCAGTCAAATGATCGAAATTCAGTTACATGTCTTTATATATCATAGTATGAAATAGGAGGGGACGCGCACATAGAGATACTGTGCAGGTTTTTCATACCCCTACCACTATGGAGTTTATTGATCTCTTATAGTGGTTATTTCAAAAATTTTCTATTATATATAAGAGTGATTCTGCCACAACTTCTCCAGATTAGGTCTAACTTTTTTTTTTCAAAACCAACTTTTTATAGGCTTTTTGAGGTTTTATCTATTTATATAAGATTTAAAATAAATACCGTGAACGAATCGACTACAAAATATTCCGGCTATAGTTTACGTAACATTTAATGATCTTGGTAGGGGACGGAGCTGACTATTACTGTAAAAAATTCTCGAAATTAATTCTAAAATATGTAATACGATAAAAAAATTCGGTAAAACAATTTCGAAAAAGAGCTTGAAAAATAATATTTTATATAAGCAAATTAATTAATAATATCAAATTCCGTAATAATATTAAGAGTAACCCTGGTGGAAAAAATTTTTATGCCGTAGAGTGCTAAAGTGTGTGAAACTGTGCAAATATGTGCCAAAGTATGTCAAACTATGCGAAACTGTGCAAAAGTGTGCTCAAGCAGGTACATTTCGGACATTTTACACAGGTTTAGCATAGATTGCACATTTTAGCACACTTTGGCACAGTTTAGCACAAAAAGTTTTTAGCCATTAAAAATAAATTTCGCTTGATTATTTGGGACGGTTGTACACAGTTGTGCACAGTCTGGCACAACATCAGCACACCTTACCACAAATTATTGTTAAATTTTTAAATTAACAACCATCATTTATTATTAACAATATCACATCTTTTATTCAACCGTTTATAGTCATTAGACTCAAGAATTATTAATTTTTCAAAATCAATTGAGTTTAGCTATAGTCAACTGTATTCATTTATTTCTAATTGAGATTACCTATACTTATATATTTAAAATTATTGTTAATAATA
This sequence comes from Torymus aiolomorphi, assembly GCA_036365515.1. Taxonomy (NCBI): domain Eukaryota; kingdom Metazoa; phylum Arthropoda; class Insecta; order Hymenoptera; family Torymidae; genus Torymus; species Torymus aiolomorphi. Next base: position 163,104,456 of record CM070875.1, on the reverse strand, counting down.
AATTATTTATATTTTTACTTATATTGTTTTAATAAGTGAACAATATTTTGTGTGCTTAACTGTGCCAAGTTGTGCCACAGTGTGTCAAAATGTGCACTACTGTGCCTAATAATATACACTCTTTTATTTTGAGTAACTGAAAATTCTTTGTATCAAACTACGTCAAAATGTTCTGAAGTGTGCCAAAGTGTGCTAAACTATGCACAACTGTATCAAAAATCAAATTATATTTATTTTCACCAGCTGAAAATGATTTATGCCAAACTGTGCAAAAGTGTACCGCATTGGTCCAAACTGTGCCGATGTGATAAATCTGTGCAAAATGTCCGAAACCTACTTTGGCACAGTTTGGCACAGTTTGGGACAGTTAAGCACACTTATGCACGATTAGGCACGAAAATTATTTTCACTGGGTAATAAAAATGATAATTTATGGTAATTTATGCAAATTATTTTTCATACAGTGTTTTGATTTACATTTTTATTTACAATATTAAAATAATACTACACTTAATATTTTCTGTTTACATTTAAAGTTAATTTAATAAATTTTTCAAAATTGAATACGCCCGACGATTAATGTTTAATTAAAAAATGAATTTAGGCGGCAAATAATCGGGCAAGGATAAGGAAGGTACCTTATCAAACACTTATACTTGTTTCAATACTTTTATAGAAAACTTCTTTTTGAAACAGTGTGTAAAGCATTTTTTTTTTAGAAAAATTACATTGGGAAGGGTAGGTAAAGGATAAAAAAACAAGAACGAAAAAATAACGGCCCAGATCGGGTCCGAACCGACAACGTTCTGCATACCGGGCAGCTGTGCTATCACTTGCGCCACTGGGATGCCGATCCTTGCCCAACCTTAACCGCTACTTCTCGTGTAAAAATACTTTACAGACACTGCATCAAAAAGAACTTTTCTATAAAAGTATTGAAAACAAGTATAAGGTGTTTGATAAGGTAAGTCATCTTCCTTATCCTTGCCCGATTATTTGCTGCCTAAATTCATTTTTTAATTAATTTAATAAAATATAATATTTAATAATTTATTAATGCGGTCTTACACCTATAGGCCTTTCTGGCCAAAATTACCTAAAAAAATGATAAAAAATATTATTATAATAAAATAATGAAAATATGTTGTAAATGTAACTTATCTTGAATAAAATAAGCCTAGGCAGAGGTCCTTAAACTCATTTTATCCTCAATTACAGCATTTTCAAGAAAAAAAGTTTGCTGTAACTTTTCTCTGTGACCGCATGATGGATTTTCATGGGATAAAGTGCAAATTCACTGAATTACGAGTCCATACATCAACAGCTTCCTCAGCATTTTGAAATTTTACTTTTACTGATTTTCTTTGTTTAACTTGATGATTTTTCTTCAGAATATTTGCGTTTCTCGTGGTCAGAGCCATTTTTCAAAATTTATCTTATAAAAGCAGATAAATAGAAATTTTAAAGATTTCACAATTATGTAAATCATTCATTATTTACATGAAGTTACTCAATCTTATATATAATTTATGATTTGAAACCATATGGAATATCAGTTTTATTATAAGAAATAAAAAAACTCCGAACACCAAAGATTTCAGTTCATTTAAAAAAGTTTTCAACATTTAATAATGAATTTTAATCTTTTATGGGACGGAACTGACAGGGACGGAACTGACATTTTTAAGTTTACAAAGCTCGCACGTAGCGTATACTCAATATTACCTATTCTCCGCGTAGGTAGTTCTTATATCCACCAAAAACTATAAAAAAATGCATTTTACTTACCATTAAACATAATCTAAACAGCGTATTACACGGGGGACGGAACTGACTAAAATATTTGTACGCTGTGAAATTAGAAAAAGAAGTAGTTCACGTTCGCGGATTTTCAAAATTTTAACGGCTTTGCCGCTTCCATCATCCGTCCGTGTGCTCGCGCTGGAGGAATCGACCGCTAGATGGCGTTGTGGAGCCAAGTAGCGCTGTGTTCAAAGCAATTAATGATATTATCAACATTTTCGTGCAAATCGCTGGACAAAAAGTATCTATCGTGATTTAATAGTCGTTTGTTGAATTTGACATTTAAATTAATAGAAACATATATTAAAAACCCTGCAATTTACAATGTGTATGTGAGAATTAGGCTTCTTCGCTTGATTTTGACGTGGTACAAGGTTTCATATTGAAAATCTTGTTTAGGACAAGGGACGGAACTGACATTTTGACTCTATTTTATTGATTTTTTTTTAACAGACAGTTAAAAAACGCTTTCTGTAGATCTTCCCAGAAAGTTAACGTCATTATATATACATTAGAGCCTGTGAAACATTTATTTTTATTCGCACATCTTTATGTAAGCTCTGGATGCCATCTGGGGCAGTTATGGCAGAATAACCCATAAACGATTTGAATTCACTCTTTAATTTTGCGGTATCTGTTTATATGTTCATGCTATTTTTTTGTGCTATTATGAATAACATTTCAGATAAAAGTCGTTTTTCAAGTTTGCATTCTTTATCTAGTATTTTTATATTGATGAAATCTATAACATGGTCATTATCTTTTATATAATAGAAAATAGCAGATTTCAATCGTTTATGTCGGCAGTCAGCATATGTTCTTTAGTTCTTGTTATCAAGGAGCGTGAAGTTTGGCCAACATAGGACGCATCGCATGTATTACAATTAATCTTATAAACTGCGTTTGTATTTTCGTTTTTTTTACATTTGTCTTTTCCTAATTTTATCAAGCAGTTGAACTTGTTAATAGTTTTATATACTGAAATAATGCAAAATTGGTTCAAAGTTTATCGAAATTCGTTATCTATTTGTTTTGTAAACGGTAGGATTATACGATTAAATCTATTAGTATTATGTATAGGTGTATGTGCTTGATAGATATGTTGTAACCGTTTTTTGATATGTTTTTCAATGAATTCAGGGGGGTATTGGTTATTAACAAGCAACTGCTTAATAAATTATACATTGTTATTATTATTATACATTGTTATTGTGGTATTGTGTATCAGCTAATTTTACAGCTCTAGCTACTAAATTACAAATAACGCCTATTTTTGTAGCTATAGGATGGTGTGATTTATAATTTAGAAACCGACCAGAAAACGTAAGCTTCCTGTACCAATCAGTATCAATTGTGTTATCCGTATTTTTTATAATAAGCAAGTCCACAAAATTTATTTTATTTTCAACTGATTTCTCTATTGTGAATTGTAAATGATTGCTATAACTGTTAAAAATGTTCTTTGTATAATCGATGTGTTGTTTTGGTACACAGATTAAACACAGCTGTTCATACACGGAGAGAAATTTTGTAGTGAAAATTACAAATATTCGAGACAAAATTACCAGTTTCTATGGTAATGGATGGACAGACTGACAATTTCAAACTTTTTACCAAAGTGCCTTGGTAAACTTTTTTTTTAGTTAATTTAAATTAAAAAAATTAACTTTTTTTATCCATATTGATGGATATATAGTATTTTAATATAGAAATAAAAACAGAAACAATGATGAAAAAACATTAAACTGAAAAAAAATTTTTACGAAAGCGGGATTCGATCCGACGATCTTTGGGTTGAGAGTCCGACGTTCTACCGACTGCGCCACAGAAGCTGTTACCAACAGTCATTTGAATCGCCGTTATTACTTACTGAAAATATGTGTATTGTTTTCATTTTAACGTCGCGCACGCCTCTAGTATCAATCTTCTGAAACACAATAATGCGCAGTGCGCATGCGCGAGTACACAAATACCATGTTATTTGGTAAAATTTATCAGTTTTCTTAGTAAAAATTCTTAGGTTACCTTGTAAAAATGACTAGATCTCAATTTTTACCAGTGTTTCTGGTAATTTTTATTCAGATAATTTGGTATTTTTTTTAAGTGGTTATGGTAGTTTTTCTTGGGAAACTTATAAATTGTATTAGAATCCTGGGAATAACACGGCTTTTGACAGTCTGTCCATGCGTTACCAAGGCACCTTGGTAATTTTTACTCTAAAATTTCTCTCCGTGTACATTTCTTGACTATCGATAATTGATTTCAAAACTTTTGATTGTTTAATTTGCAGTGAACAACGGAAATTTACTATACATACAATTTGATGAACATATATTGGCTCAAAGAAGTAAAAGACTTTTTCGCTAGTAGTTATTTACACTTTCGTAGAAAGTTTTATTAACAATACTAATTGTTTTACTGATTGTTTTAAAAAAATATTTAGGCTGCCATTAAAGTTCTTGGTACAGAGGTTGGCACATGTTGAGGGAGAGGGAGGGAGGGAGGGAGGGAGAGAGAGAGAGAGAGAGAGAGAGAGAGAGAGAGAGAGAGAGACAGAGAGAGAGAGAGAGAGACAGACAGAGACAGAGAGAGACAGAGAGAGACAGAGAGAGAGAGAGAGAGACAGAGAGAGACAGAGAGAGAGAGAGAGAGACAGAGAGAGAGACAAAGAGAGACAGAGAGACAGAGAGAGACAGAGACAGAGAGAGAGACAGAGAGAGACAGAGAGAGACAGAGAGAGACAGAGAGAGACAGAGAGAGAGACAGAGAGAGAAAGAGAGAGACAGAGAGAGAGAGAGAGACAGAGAGAGAGAGAGAGAGAGAGAGAGAGAGAGAGATATTGGTCTTTATTGGCACCATGGGGTGAAACCCCGTCTGGCGCTTTAAGAAAAAATATAGTGAGTAGCAAATAATAAAATGATACAACATAATCGCATAAAAATAATTATATAAATATGACTGCGAAGCAGGAGTACAGAGAAATCGTAAATTTAAAGAATAACAAAAATAAAATACAGTAAATAAGAAGAGAATGAATATACATCGAGTGCAATTAAAAAACGACAAAATAAGAAAAAATATAACAAAATATAATAAAACTGGAGAATAACAAAACAAAGGCATGAAAATAATGGGGATGAAATTACAGAGATGGGATGGGATACGCGGGCGACGAACGTACGCAGATGAACGCAGATTAACGCTAGCTCTAAAGGCGAGTACGTGGGGAGCTGGCGGTGACGGTAGACCGTGTAGTAAGCACGTAAGCAGACCTTCGTTGCGGACACGCAGGTTCCAGTCTGCCACGTCACGGCTAAAGAGGGCATCGCGAAGGGTTCGCTTAAACGAGAGGAAGTTGGCAGGGGAGAAATCAGTGACGTGGACTGAATAAGTAGCTCCATAGCTGCGAGAGCAAACGAGTGCTTATAAGCCTCAGTGCGACGCGGGGATGGCTCAAATGGTTGCGGTGGGTGGCGATTCGAGCGCGCAGATCGAAATCCACGTTTAGTTTGCAGCTAAACCGATCCACGAGGTACGAAGGGTACGCGTTGGACACAATTTTGAATGTCTGAATTTCGATAAACTACTGGCGTCTTCTGAGGGCGGATCGCCAGCAGGGCATGATATGATCGCGGCGCGGTATAGTGCCGACCACGAATTGGACGCAGGCCTTCAGGCTTCCTCGAGCTTCTTTATGCTCTCTTTGTCAAGGTGGTTGTAGACAGGGGCGGCATAATCAAGCTGCGGGAAGACGAGCGTTTCGGCGAGGTGCTTCCTGCCGTCTCTCGATAGTGCACACTGAGAAAAGAATATAGTTAATAGTAACGTATATGTACGATAGGATCAATCTTACGAAAGCCAATTGTGTGAAAGTTATGGCAGCTTTATAATAAACATCGATATTGTAACAGTTACAATATGACTTTTAAATAAGTAGGTGTAGTAGAGCGGGAGTTGCTAGGAATAACCGATGACCTGGTTAGGTGGTGTTCTTCGTCGTTTTCTGCGTTTTGGCCTCAGAACACGTGTAATACGTAGTCTAGGTATATAGGGTAGCCGATGACGGAGTCTAGGTGGTGCGCACCATATATTTTTAACTCTAGATGTTGGAAATTATTGAATGCGTCGTCTAGGTGTTCGAGGTGGCCGATGCCGAGACTACGTTGTGCGCTCCGTAGATTTTTGCCTCTAGATGTTGGAAATCACCCAATGCATCGTCCAAGGTGTTCGGGGTGGATGATGATGGAGTCTAGGTAGTGCGCTCCGTAGTCATTTGCGTCTAGGTATCTGAATGCATCCACTGCGTGATCTAGGTGTTCGGCATAGCCGATAACGGAGTCTGGGTAGTGCGCACCGTCGGTTTTTGGCTCTAGGTGTTGGAAATCATTCGATGCATGGTCTAGGTGTTCGGTGTAGTCGATGATGAAGTCTAGGTAGTACGCACCGTAGGTTTTTGGCTCTAGGTGTTGGAAATCATTTAACGCATCGTCTAGGTGTCCGGGGTAGCCGATGATGGAGTCTAGGTTTTACGCTCCATAGTTTTTATTGTCCACCACCTTTTCGATACGTTCCAACACCTAAAGATAAAAACTACGAAGTGCACCACCTAGACTTCGTCATCGGCTACCCTGAACATCTCGACCACGTATTAGATACGCCCTGATATCTAAATGCAAAGGCTACGGAGCGCACCAGCTGGACTTCATCATCGGCCACCTGAAAGACCCAGACCATGCATTCGATGGATTTCATCACCTAGAGGCAAAATACTACGGAGCGTACCTCATAGACATCGTTATCGGCTACCCCAAAGACCTGAACCACGTATTGGGTGCGCTCTGATATCTAAACGCAAAAAGCTACGGAGCGCATCACCTAGACTTCATCATCGGCCACCTGAAAGACCCAGACCATGCATTCGATGGATTTCATCACCTAGAGGCAAAAAACTACGGAGCCCACCTTCTGGACATCGTCATCGGCTACCTCAAAGACCTAGACCACGCATTAGATACGTTTCAATACCTAGAGGCCAAAAACTATGGAGCGCACCTCCTAGACATCGTCATCGGTTACCCCGAATACCTGGACTATGTATCAGATACGCCCTGATACCTAAACGCAAAAAGCTACGGAGCGCACCACCTAGACTTCATCATCGGCCACCTGAAAGATCCAGATCACACATTTGATGCGTTTCAACACCTAGAGGCAAACCTAGAGGCACCTCATAGACATCGTCATCGGCTACCCCAAACTCCTAAACCACGTATTAGATCCGCCCGTAGTCACATTATTAAAAATACTATATTTCAAAGTATACTAGTATACTATAACAGTTACAAGATATACATTTGTGGGCAAATTTTTATATTGTAACTGTTACAATATGACATTTTGATATTAACATACGCACACGATTGTCGTAACAGCTCATACATTATTTGTTAACGTATGTACCATTCGCCATAATTAAAAATACGTATGTTAACAGTTACAATATATGTTAACTATAATCATATCCTTTTCTCAGTGCATGACGAAAAAGGCGCAGGGTGTAGAGCGAGGCGAAAACTTTGCGCGAGGCAAGTTTAGGGCTTGCCAGTCGAGGGTGTGAGAAAAAATCACTCCGAGACTCCGCGCTTCCGTCATGTAAGGGAGGCCGGTGCCGTCAATAACAACGCGAGGCGAGATGTTTAGATCAAACTCGCGAGTATAGGCATCACTGCCAAGGATCATGACCTTGGTTTTGCCAGAATTCAGGGTGAGGCCGTTAGTGCGGGCCCAATCTGCGTCAGCTTGGGCATCTGGGGTTAAACGCTCGAGAGCAAGATGAAAATTGGACGGGAAAAAATTATGGTAAAGCTGTGTCATCGGCAAAGATCATGACCTTGGAGAAACGGACCACCGCCGGGAGGTCGTCAATATAGATGGCAAAGAGTAGTGGGCCAAGAACGCTTCCTTGCGGAACTCCAGACGCAGCGCGAAGCCAGTCTGAGATTTTTCCACCTGAATCGATGACAGCCTGGAGTCTGTCGGCCAGGTACGAAAAGAACCACCGCAGAGCATGAGTGGAAAAGTTTATCGCTCTAAGTTTAGCGAGAAGGGTGGCGTGAGTGATGAAATCAAAAGCCTTACAAGGGCCCCCAACCCGACCTCACTGATTTCAATAATCTTTTAATATGTTGTAGTTCATCAAAAAATAAGAGAAACGTTTTTTTTTATCGGCGGAAAAACGCTTTGAGGGTGTGAAAACCACCCTCAGATGTCACCCCAAAAAATGGATTTTTCAATATATCTCAGGTGCTAATTGATATTTCTCAATGAAATTAATTTCATTTCACTTCTCATGTAAATACGCAACTAATACACCAGTTTCGACGATGAGGGTTGCAACCCCTATTTTTTTTATTGAAAAATCTAAATTTCCCATGCTTATTTTCATGAAAAACAAATTCAAAATGGGCTTAAAAATATTAAAAAATATTTTCGTCGACAGAATAGAAAACTAAAGTTGACCTGTCCTAGATATTTTTTCAAACCATCTTCAAAATGGAAAAATCACCCCCCAAAGAAGATATTTCAATATACTTCAGGTTCTAATTGATAATTTACTACGAAAAAAATTTCATTTCACTTCTCATGTAAATACACGACTAACCCGCGCAGTTCGGACCATAAGGGTTGCAACCCCTATTTTTTTCAATGAAAAATCTCACTTTCCTATGCCTATTTATGTGGAAAAAATTCAAAATGAGCTTTAAAAAAATTGGAAAAAATATTTTCGTCAATGAAATACAAAAATAACGACCTGTTCGAAATTATCTGTCAAACTACTCATAAAATGGAAAATATACTTCAGGTTCTAATTGATAATTTATTATAAAATGAATTGCGTATTGCTTGTAATGTAAATATACAACTTACTTATGTAGTTCTGACCATAAGGGTAGCAGCCCCTATTTTACCCACTGAAAAATCTACCCTTTTATGGTCTTTTTTTGTAAGAAAAAAATTGAAAATTAGCTGAAAAATAGGTAAGATATTTTCGTCAATTGAATACAAAAATAAAGTTGACGTGCTTTAAATTATTTTTCAAACCAGCCTTCAAATGGAAAAATCGGCCCCGTACAAAGAGTTCGCGATATACTCCAGGTGCTAATTGCCATAAGGATTGCACCCTCTGATTTTACACTGAGAATTTAACCCTTTTTCGTGTATATTATTGTGAAAAAGAATTAAAATTAATAAAAAATAATTGGAAAGTTATTTCCGTTGATTTAATACAATAATAAATTAATCTCTTTGAGGCGATTTTTACAATTTTTTGAGCTACATTTCTACATCCTTCTATTTTACAATGCGTATTGCAGGAATCTTTAAGACTGTAAGAAACACGATTGTCAAATTCTGCTGGTTTTACAGTGATGTAACCACTCTTAAAGCAGGAATATTTAAAAAGATTAGTATATCTTGGTGAAGATAGTTAATTGTGAACTAATGACTGAAGTTTAATAATATCATTTCTTTTATGTGACGTGTTCTTGTTTATGCACATACTGATTGTGCACATATTAATTGTGCACACTTTAACATTGGTATATATCTATATATATAGATCTGTACCAATGCTATCTGTGCACAATAAATATGTGCACAATCCTTATGTGCACAAACAAGAACATGCCTTTTATGTAAAGTCAAATCATAATTCATTAAGGCGATGTGAACCTCAAAATCAACCCAATTTCATTATTTAATTAATAAACATTCGAACGTTTATTTGGAAAAACAATTCTGTCAGGCGCTCCGTGTATGTAAATACTATGCTCAGATTTTTTTTTGTGCGATTCTATCAGCATTTCCATGAGATACGCTCGTTTTAAAACTGGCAAAATTCGAAGTATTACAGATCCCTACTTATCGACATTGCGGCTTTTATTTAATTAAATAAATTCTGAGTAGATTTTTGGAAAAACAGCTCTGTCAGGCGCTCCGTATATATAAATACTATACTCAATTTTTTTTTTTAGTAATTCTATTATTATTTGCAAAAGATATATATGTTCTAAAATTTGTCGGTAAGTACACATTACCTTAATATAACAGTATCTAAAAACTGCCGGACAAAGTTTTTCCATGTGCAAAATCCATATGCATCAAGCGGCTAAATTTTTCCTGTTGTTCTAGTTGGTATTTTTTTAACGTTTATAATTTTCTCATTCGGTATCGTCTCTTTTATAACTCTATCACAATTACCACTCCAAGAGTCAAGTAACAGCATCGTATTGGAGCCTACGTTGCGAAAATATACTTTTTCCAACTATATTTTAAAGTGATCTAAAAATTGAAAATTTTGTTTGCAAATTAATTTATAACGATGCTAATGGTAATTAATGTATATGAGGCGTTTCACGTCAACTGTCCCAGCGCGGCGCGCGAGCGCCAAATCGTGCTATATCCAGCTCATGTTTACGATACTAAAATGTACTTAAAAAAATTTTATGATAAATATTTCCAACGTATTTTTTCTTCAGCTTTCCAATGGTGTAGGCAGTTTTCCGAAAATGTTCTATTTGCACCTTCAAAAAGTACAAAACGTCTTATATGTTGAAAACAATATTTTTAATATTTTTTTTTACCCTCCAGATCGAAAGCTGAGCATTTTTTACATAGAAAAGGATATTTTCCAAAGAGTGGCCGAGATATTTTCTGCGAGAAATAGAACGCGAAAGAGTAAACGCACTGCCTTTCCTGCGCGCGGTACTACGCGGTACAGCGCGCGGACTCCGCCCGTCTCGTTGCCTATATAATAGCCTTTTATAATCTTTAATTCTTTACCTGTTCTTCTGGGTTCTTAATAATGCATGGAGTAATATTTTATTAATTATTTTATAAAAAAATAAAATTTCAAAATTAACAGCAATATAGTAACTCTTGTACTCACATTTTTTGTTGTACACTATTCGATTGCTACAGGCTGGGCATTGCCTAGATACCATATGAGGATTGGAACGCACAGGTTCCTAGCAGTCGATCTCCATGTCAAGCTAGGTAGCACAGTGTACAATAGCGCTTACGCTCAGAGACAGCGCTGCCTATTCGAGCGATCACATAGGCGGCCGGGCTCAGGAGGTAATCAGGTACTCACACCTGGCAGGCGTGCGGTAGTCGATAAGGCGGATCACGGACAACAGACCAGAAGCGCGCGAGGCGCGGGGCAATGAAGGCGGGGGCGCTAAGCTCGAGCTACGCGGGATGACGCAGAAGAAAATGCTGACTCACGCAAAAAGATAATTAAAGTCATATGAAAATAATTATTTTAATTCTTACAGATTCCAGGAAAAACTTATACTTTCCTTATTTTATACTTTGGTAGAAAGTTTTCTGATTTCTACTTTAAATTAGTTTTAGATAAATTACTATTATATTAAAGTGCTTCCTTTAATGACGTTACAAATTTTAATGACGTCACATATTTTACTGACGTCACATCTCGACACATCTTCAAATAAAATGGCGTCAACAAACATAAAATGGATTTTTTTGGGCAATTTACACAAAAAAAATTCAGATAATGCACTTTGGTTGGGTAATACATGGAATAGTTCTCGAGATACAGTGGACCACACACCAACACACCCATCCACGCATACGAGCACATACGCATGCACACACACGCATACACACCCACACTCACACACCCATCCACACACACGCGTACACACCCACACTCACACACATACCCACGCACACGCACACTCACACACACACGCACGAACGCATGCATGCACGCACGTACGCATGCACGCACATACACACATCCACACAGACATTTCATAAAATCAAAACAATTTAACGAAACTAAAAATTTACTATTACAATTCTTCCTCTAGGAGGAAGCAATGAGAGAAAAAAGTTTAAATTTCATATATTTTATGAATTTATTGCTAAATTAATGTTATTGCATAATCCAACTTCGGTTCAAGTTAATAGGTCTAATAAATTTATTTTTGACTTATAAAAAGTCATGATTTTTAAGGCTATTTCATAAGGAAATAGCCTTATGAAATAACTCGTTAAATCAACAGATTTTTTTTAAATGCATGAACTGCACTTTAAAAGTTTTGAAATATAAAAAATGCTGCCTTTTTAATGTGAAATAATACTTCAACTTTACTAAAAAAATTATTTCAATTGATTATTCCCATACACAGTTGAAAATGAAATCCGTTTTTAACACAGATTTTGTGTTGAAAACGGAGCCTACTACACAAATATTGTGTAATTAGTATTCGAATGTTGAAAATACACAAAATTTGTATTAAAATCGATAATTTACACAAGTTGTGTGTAAAAGTTCTGCAATAGAAGTACACACAAATAAAATTAAACACAAATTCTGTGTTAAAACTACACAAAATTTATGTTATAACTTACACAGAATTTGTGTAATTTAAACTTAAACTACAAAAAACACAACTTTGAATACAGTACACTAATCATATGTGTTTCCAATAATAGCAAATATTCGACAATGCTTTAATTATTATACAATAAAATAATATAAAGAAGTTCACTTTTATATAAGAAGGGTTTAAACTGCTAAAAATATTTTTAATTTTCTATATCATTAGGCTCATAATACTTTTACATTTTCCAGTCATTATAAAAATATAATATTACACATATTTAATACTGTAACGCTCACTTTGGAGCATTACAATTAGTAATTTAGATAGGGAAAAAACCCCAGCGGTTACTGTAAGGGTTCTTTTCTGGCTAAATCTCCAGAATAGAAAAACCTAATTTTAGAAAAGGAATGCTTGGCAGAAGAGGGCCCAAGCAACCCACACGACACCCTAATTAACACTGTTACTGTAACATACACTACAAGCAAAGACAGCACTCTTGTAGAGGAGCATTACGAGCTCCTCGTGCTGCAACCATGCCCCGCTGCTGATGAAGAAGACGTAGTTCCTGCCATCCCTTATACTAACTGATGCTGCTGCGATGCGAGTGAGCTGGGATCACTCCTAACAACATAAACAGAATAGAGAAAACTTAGTGAGAAGGAACACATCATATTCCAGGAGTATGTGGCGCAGGAGCGCATCTGGCCTTGCCGGAGACTCTGCCTCTGCGACTCTGCTGCTCACACCTGCAAATAAAGAAAACTAATGTAGTAATTGCATAACAGCGGATAAGGAGGAACAGAATTTATCTTGTCTGTCCAGGGAACATGTGGATAGATGCTGATACACAAGAAAAAGGCGGTGCTGCACTGCAGAAACAGACCCATGGGTGAACAGTTGCGCCTGTGGAGGCTGTTGCTGCATGTTAGTCTCCGCTGCCCGTCTACTTGTGACCTGCAACAAGACAAGAGGAAGAATAAGTAGAAGAACAATAAGCTAGAAGAGTAAACTACTGATCCTACCTAAATCCACTGACACTCTTGAGCAGAAGAAGTAGAAGAACCTAACCTCCTACAGGGATGTACCAGGTGTTTGTCGAGGTGAAGAGCACATCTGCTGGAGGCCCCGAACACCTTGTGAGGGCTTCACCTGTCTTTTCGTCCTTGATGTACCGTCGCTGTCGAAACATCACGTAGTCGGCGTCGTCGTTGCAGAACACCGAGGGCATGCACGCACGTAAACACAGGCTGCGCGTGGCCATCACTTACAGCATGGGAGAGCGAGCGAGAGAGAGAGTCTAGTACCCGAAAACGAACGAGTGGTGGCGCTAGCGCGCGGGGACCTGCTGGCTCGTTCATTCGCCAATGTGCGACGCTCGGCCACTCCATCGTGGACCGTAGCACGCGCTATAGTGCCTTACGCCAGCCTCGTGTGTGGAAAATCCAAGTAGACTTAAAAGTTTGTTCGGTCGTCCAGGCGTTTAGACAGCAAGTTCCGCCGCTCCGCTCAGTGCTCTGTGCCGCCATTCCAGCCATCCACGAGTCGTTGTGATCCAGCAGCCGCTTGCCGACGTCGTGCCTCCTGCGTCGGACCTGCGTGAGTACGAGCGCCTCACCGCCGTTGCAAGGTCACGCAGCCTCTTCAGGCCACGTGGCCACCTGGGATCAGCCGCCACGATCAGCAGGGAGACGCGCAGCACCTCAGCCGTAGCCGCTGCTCAGCGACGAGACGCAACCGACGAACGCCGTAGCCCCAGCTTCGAGCTGGTAAGTGCCGTAGGTCACGGCCACCTGATATCGGAGTCTCTCTCTCGCGTCGCGCGCACCGACTCTAGTCGTCACCTAGAGCCGGATAAAATCATAGTTTTCTCGTGTCGTCCGCGTACTATCGAAACTTGCTCAAACTCTTGCAAAGCACTCACGTGCTCGCGCTTGAATTTGCGTCCCGCCCTACCGAAACCGGTTAGTCATCGCATCGCGTTGTGTACATGTCGAAACGTAGGATTAGTTAGATCGCTGGGAACGACCCAGCTGGCGCTCAACATCATTCTTAATTATACCTCGCGAGTTCTGATATTCTCTTTTATTTTTCATGTCAATAAATGTCCAAGTTTTACTATTACTTGCAGTGATTGATGATTTAAAGACCTTTACTTGTCCATCTCCTTACGTTTATTACTCATTGAAAATACGACCTCATATATTTGCATGGTTAATTAAATATTGATATTCATCATTGTTGGCGAGAATTCTTCATGACGCTGTACCATGGATAAATCGTAAGTACGCCGTTATAATACAAATAAACTATTAATACAACTTTACCATGCTAACAAATGTTCGACAATTCATAGATTTTTTAATTAATAAATTAATGTAGATACGATGGTATTTTTGTAATAAAAGGTTAATTGTACAGAGCGAGCGCTAGCAAGTGAGGTTTTAAAGCTAGTTTGTAGATTAACCTTCTGACAGCCGGCATGACGCCATATGGCATCATTCCATGATCGGCCCACATATACTATTACTTAAGAAACATTTATATGGAAAATTTCGAGAAAGTTACACTTTTTCAGTAGGAAAAATGCCGGCTCACAGTGGTCTAAAACATACGGCGCGCGGACAAATTACCTTTTAGGACGAACTATTAAACGGATTTGATTTTTTTTTTTGCAAAATACTCTTGAATTAATTTCTCACTCATCCCTCCAGCTATATTTTCAAATTAGGAATCCCCCTGTTATCTAGAAAAGTTCAAAAGTCGTTAAAAATGAATAATTGACATTATTTTCACTTTTTTTAATTTTAGTCACCTCTAACAATTTTAAACATTAAAACAATGGTATATTCTTATTCTAGAGACAAAAATACGTCGATTCCTGCAGTTTTTATTTTTTTTAACTGTATAAAGTATAAAAAAACTTATAAATTTTTCAAGTTTACTTTTACTTCCTCTTAGAGGAAGGAAAAAATGAAAATTTCACTTTTCATCACATTTTTTAATGCTTTATACAGGTAAAAAAATAAAAACTACAGGAATCGACGTATTTTTGTCCCTAGAGTAAGAATATATCATTGTTTTGATGTTTAAAATTGTCAGAAGTGACTAAAAATTTTAAAAAGTGAAAAAACGTCAATTTTTCATTTTTAACAACTTTTGAACTTTTGTTGATAACAGGGGGCTTCCTAATTTGAAAATCTGGCTTGAGGGATGAGTGAGAAATTACTTCAAGAGTATTTTGCAAAAAAAAATTTCAAATCCGTTTAATGGTTTGTCCTAAAAGGTAATTTGTCCGCGCGCCGTATGTTTTAGACCACTCTACGGCTAGCAGAAGGTTAAATTATAGATCGAATAGTTAAGTATGTACATAATAAAAATTGTATGAAGCGTAGTCCCAACAAGAAAGCCATATTTTATTTATAAATAATTAAGCAGTATTTATCTTGCTATTGGAATATACACTGTAAAACTGTCTGTCACCTAATTCATATACAGATAATAATAGATTATAATTATCAAATGCAATTTTAAGCACGTATGAAATGTGTATCAGTAAAATATGTTTTATTTAGTATTATTTAAAATATGTTTCATGTTCTATTCCATGCTCTAACAAAATTCAGTAATATGATCCATTAAATAAAATATATGAATAATATTAAGTTTCAAAATCATCCATATTAACAAAAATGCTGAGTATTGGTCTTATCTGATATTTCAAATAATCATAACTTTTTTCAATTGGCTTGGACAACTTTGGTTAAAAAAGCATTATGAAGAGTTTTAAAAGTAAAATTAAAAAAAATTTTGTCAAACAAAAAATTTTAAGGCGCAGCCTCAATATTCTTCGATGAGGGTATAATAAAAACAAACCAATCAGAGATATGCAAATTTCAATTACGAAAAATTCTACTACTATCTACAACAAAATTGAAAACTTTTTCTTAATATATATTCTGTAAAACAAGTTTCAAAATTTTGAGTGAAAAATGACAAAAGTTGGATTTGAACCAAAAATTGCAAAAATTTGAATTTTCAATGTTGCATAGCTTTTTTATTTATGCAAATATCGATCTAAAATTTTAGGAACATTTTTTTTTCATAAAAAAATAAAAGTAAAAAAATTTTGGGCGTTTTTAAAATGTTCACCTGCTCACTTTATGTGAAACCGGCGAAGAGCTGAGGTAGATACTAGATTGCAAAACTAAGAGCAATCAGTAACCACGTGTCCAATCCCACTCAAGGCAGATGTGGATGAATACGGAATGTCAGGAGAAGTAGAGACACAAAAAATATCATGTTTTTGAGTTAAAAAATCACAAAAATTGAAGATTTATGAAAAAAATCAAAATTAAAAAATTTTCAATTAATTCTAACTTATGAACGATTGCATATTTTACTCTAAAATTTTATATTTGTGTTTTGGGGCTAATTTGGGACGAGGTGAGGGGGCGGGGTACCAGAATAACAAGTCACAAAATAACGTAAAAAATGACAGAATTCTACGTAATTTTGAGGAGGGGCTGAGGGGGTTGATGGTGAGGTGAGGGAGTTGTAGCGTTCAAATATATAATATAGGAAGATATATAACAAAAATTAACACTATATTAATTGAAACACCAGCGGAAGTATATAATCAAATTGTGAGTAATAAATATAGAGTTCATATTGGTTATCAAAATTGCAGAGCATTCGATGACTTGAATTTAACCCCGTGTTTTAACTGTGGTCGATTTGGTCATAGTGGTAAAAAGTGTAAGAATACGAAGATCTGCCTACGTTATGCTGGAAAACATAACACAATCAACTGTACTACCCCAAACGAACACAATTGTGTTAATTGTATGTACAGTAATCATCAATATAAAACAAATTATAATACTAAACACGTGGTAAATGATACCGAAAAATGCGAGGTTATGTTTCACAAGATAAAGAAGTTAATTGCTAAAACAGATTATCCAGTGAGACCGCACATTCCAAAATATGTAGGTAAAGTAAATTTTCAATCACAGTTACAAAACACTGATACAGCTGCCGGTAAATCACCGGTCGTAACGACACCAAGAAGACAAAGTAGAATTTTTATCAGTCCGGCAACATCAGCTGGTAATTTATCGGCCACAACCTCACCAATAAATTTAAACAGAACCATATCACAAATTTATTACCCAACAGACTCAGCAACTTCTGAATTTTCTGAATTTTGAACATGGATCAACAACAACTAAATTTTGAAGTTATCTCACAAAAAGAACAAGCTTTTGGTAATGTACAAACACTCAATAAAAGTATCGATAAAGGTAAAAATTTGATTTTATGTGTAAATATTAGAAGTATAAAACAAAACTTTGAAAAACTTGAAACTTTTATTGAATGTTTAGCCGTAAGACCAAGTGTCATTATATGTACTGAATCTTGGAATGTGCAATATATTCCATTGTACAACATATCAGGTTACAAAAGTTACTATAGTGAGAGTAAAATGAATAAAGCAGATGGAGTTATGATGTATATAAAGGATGAACTATCTGAACACACAGAAATTATAGTGGTCGACAACATACGTATCTTAAGCTCGGTTATAAAATTAATTGGCACCGAAACTGTAAGAATCTCAGCGATCTATAGATCACACAATATAAAAAAGTAAGAGATCAATTAAATACTAAGAACCATTGTATAATCGGGGATTTTAACATTGATATATTAGACGAAAATTTTAGTAAGACTGACTCAACAGATAACCTTATAACACAAGAATTTTTAAATGATCTCTTGGAACATAAATTTACGCCATGCTTTACTGGAATAACAAGGCCTTCATCTGATAATAAAAGAGGTACCTGCATCGACAATTTCTATATAAAAACTAAAAATATAAATATTAATTCATTTAAAATAACGAATCCATTTAATGATCACTACCCATTATTTATAACTATAGATAAATTAGAAATAAATCAGCCGAACAAATTCAATATGAAATCAATTAATTACAACAAGTTAAAACATGTTGCAAATAATTCAAACTGGTACTCAATATTGTCTATGCAGGATCCTAATCTTGCAGTTAACGCATTAATTGACATGATAAATAATTGTATTGATGCGTCCACTACCAAAAAACAATTTAAAAATAAACTTCCGAGAAAAAATTGGATTACTAGTGCTATTATAGTCTCGTGTACTACTAAAGAGACACTGTATATCTTATGGAAAAACAATCCCACTTCTGAAGCCCTAAAAAAAGAGTATACAAATTACACTAAGATATTGAACAAAGTTATTAAAGAAGCAAAATTTAAATATGAAAAGGAAATGGTAAAACGAAATAGCGGAAACTCTAGGGAATTATGGAACATAATTAAAACTAAATTAGGGAGAAATAGTGTGCATGATAATCCAATAAAATATATATACGAAAACAATCAAAAAATCGAAAATAAAATTGATATAGCAAATGCTATGAACACCTATTTTTGTAAAATAGGACCAAATTTGAGTGCTCAATTTGCTAATATAAATAATAATAACCTGAAACTTCCAGATAGGAATCCTGAATCTATTTTCTTTCGTCCGACAGATTTTGCTGAGATATACAAAATAATCAATACATTGAAAAATAAATCTGGAGGTGTAGACAATATTAACGCTAAATCATTGAAAATTCTCTCTGAATATATATGTGTGCCCTTAGAATATATCTTCAATTTATGTATTGTGAAATCTATCTGGCCTGACGCGCTCAAAAATGCTGAGGTAGTCCCTATTTACAAGGCTGGTGAAAAATCTAATATCAATAATTACAGACCAATCTCTTTAATATCGAACATTGCAAAAATTTTTGAAAAAATAATTTATAATAGATTATACCACTTTTTTGAAAAACATAACATAATATCAGAAAAACAATACGGCTTCGTTAAAAGTAGGGGAACTACTGACGCATTAAATTATATATGAAATATCATATACGAAAACTTAGATAAAAGTAAACCAATAATTGTTGCTTTTCTAGACTTAGCCAAAGCATTTGACACTGTTAATCATAGAGTTCTTTTAGATAAGCTTGAACGATATGGAGTAAGGGGTAGTGCTTTAAAACTGATGACTAGCTATCTCACAGATAGGCGGCAAAGAGTAAAAATTCAAGACTGTAAAAGTGAATATAAAGAATTTACTACGGGTGTTCCCCAAGGAACTATATTAGGACCATTACTTTTTATACTTTATGTCAATGACTTACTAGGAAGTATGCAAAATGACACAATCATGTTCTATGCTGATGACACGGTTATCATATCAAGTGATAACATGTGGTCCTCAGCTCAGGAAAAAATGTGTGCTTACCTTAATCATGTGGCCAAGTGGCTTGCACAAAATAAACTGTCGCTAAATATAGATAAAACGGTCTATATGACTCTCGGAAACTACTGTGATAGTGTACCTGGCACACTAAACATCAAAATAGGAACGCAATTAATAAAAAGAGTTGAAAGTCATAAATACTTAGGGCTGTATTTCGACTACAATATGAAATGGGATAAGCATATAAGATATATCATTAAAAAACCAAATACCTAATTTTTGTCTTTGCCAAGATAAAAAATATGATGGATACAAAAACATTAATGATAATATATTATGCTTTCTTTCATAGTCTAATCAATTATGGGGTAATTGCCTGGGGTGGTGCGTATGATAATAATATGAAACTAATACAATCAACACAAAACAAAATATTGAAAATCATAAATAAAAATAAATTCTCTCAAACTAATCCACCTCTTGAAATAAAAAAAATTATTCCAGTTAGAGTCAATATCCTTACATTATTCTACATTAAGAAATAAATATATAAACAGTGCGAGCAAGACCAGAAACAAAACAATTCAATTACCTAAATGTGATAAAAGAATTAGTGATAAAAATAGCTACAATGAAGCTATAAGGGTCTTTAATGGGCTATCTAAGGATCTCAAAGTTATGAATTTAAGTAGACAATTAATGAAGAAAAAATTAAAAATGTTTATAGTAAAAGATGCAATATAATTTCAAAATAATAATTAAATCTTAACCAATATATCTAACAAATTATTTAACTGTTATTTATGTACTACAATGGATTTTATCGATGTTAACAAACACTACGCACATACCATTATATAGTTTTTAAGAATTTTGTAGTTTGTAATATTTTTTTAGTTTGTAAGTTTTCTATGTACCAGATCTACACACAGGCAATAATATTTGCCTCAGTAGGATTTACTTACTTATGTATATTTCGTATATAATAATGTAATGTAAATATTTTCTGGAAATAAATAAATAAATAAATAAAAATAAATATAGTTGTTAGCCAAATTAAGACGCCAACCCTCTGCATCCCTCCGTGTCCCTCCGCAAAATAACGTAAAATTCACTGTTTTCCTGCGTTATTTGGGGTCTGCATTGTCCCTCCGCATTGTCCCTTCGCGTTCCTCTAAACGGAGTCTTGTAGTAGAAACTTCCGCTTTTGCCGTGAATGCTATGGACCAATGTTCTCTGCAAATTCATCAATACCCGTTTTTCCCGAGTAAAGCGCCGGCACTATTGTGGCCTCTCATGATCGGTTATCCGCTAGGAGAGAGGGATTAGTCCTGCACTGATGCAAAAAATAAAGGATTAACCCTCTTGGCTTCAAGGCGGGTCTCGATAGAGATTCCTCGATCTGTTATATGAATTCGATCGTTCGATGAAGTAACGCTCAAGACAAACATACAACTCAGAAAATTAAATTCAATTATAAAATTGAAAAAACCTTATATTTTTCTGAAAATTGGTATACAGGGATTGGTATACAGGGGTTTTCTAGGTTGCTGATCAAGATTTTGCTATTAGACTTTCAGAATTCACAATGGCGGATCATATTTGACGGTTAAAAGTTCGGAAAAAGTTTAGATTTTGCTGAAAAGTGGTATACAGTAATTTTCAAGGTCGCTGATCAAGATTTTGCTATTGGACTTTCGAAATTCAAAATGTCTTATCCAATATGGGGGTTGAAACTTCAAAAAAAGGTTAAATTGTTCTCAAAATTGGTATACGGGGATTTTCGAAGTTGCTGATCACGATTTTGCTATAAAACTGTCAAAATTCAAAATGGTGAATACAATATGGCGGTTGAAAATTCGAAAAAAGCTCAGATTTTACTCAAAATGGGAAGACAGGGTTTCTCGAGGTCGCTGATCACGATCTTGCTATCAGAATCCCGAAATTCAAAAGGGCTATCAAAAGTTCGAAGGAAGCTTAGATTTTGCTCAAAATTTGTATACAGCAGTTTTCGAGGTCGCTTATCACAATCTTGCCATCAACTTCAAAATTCGAAATGGCGGATTCAATATGACGGCTAAAAGTTCGGAAAAAGGTTAAATTTTGATAAAAAGGGATACAGGGATTTTTGAGATCGCTGATCAAGAATTTGCTATTGGACTTTCGAAATTCAAAATGGCATGTCTAATATGGCGGTTAAAAATTCGGAGAAAGCTTAGATTTTGTTGAAAATTGGCATACAGGGGTTTTCGAGAACGCTGATCAAGATTTTGCTATTGCACTGTTAAAATTATAAATGGCAGATCCAATATGGTAATTAAAAATTGAAAAAAGCTTAGGTTTTTCTCAAAATTGTAACACATGGATTTTCGAGGTCGCTGTTCGCGTTCTTGCTATCAGAGTTTCGAAATACAAAATGGCGGAAAAAAGTAAGAAAGCTTAAATTTTGCTTAATATTTGTATACACAGGTTTTCACGTCAATGATCACGATCTTACTATCGGACTTTCAAAATTAAAAATAGCGGATCCAATACGGCGATGGAAATTTCGGTTAAACCTTAGATTTTGCTGAAAATTGGTATACAGGGATTTTCGAGGTCGCTGATCAAGATTTTGCTATTGGAATTTCGACATCCAAAATAGCTGATCCAATATGGCGGTTAAAACTTCGAAAAAAGCATAGGTTTTTCTCAAAATTGGAATAGGGAGGTTCCGAAGTCGCTGATCACGATTTTGCTATCAGACTTTCAAATTCAAAATGGCGGATCCAATTTGACGGTTAAAAGTTCGGAAAAAACTTAGATTTTGATGAAAAGGAATACAGGGATTTTCAAGATTGCTGATCAAGATTTTGCCATTGGACTTTCAAAATTAAAAATGGCGGATCCAATATGGCGATTGAAAGTTCGGAAAAAGCTTAGACTTTGCTGAAAAATGGTATACAGAGATTTTCGCTGATCAAGATTTTGCTATTGGATTTTCGAAATTTAAAATATCGAATCCAATATGGCGGTTAAAAGTTCGAAAAAAGCTTATGTTTTTCTCAAAATTGGAAAACAGAGGTTTCGAAGTCGCTAATCACGATTTTGCTATCAGACTCTCGAAATTCAAAATGGCGGATCCAATTTAACGGTTAAAAGTTAGAAAAAAGTTTAGATTTGACTCAAAATTGGTATACAGGGGTTTTCGAGGACGCTGACCACGATTTGGCTATTAATAATTTTTTACTACAATACCGCCATGTTGGTTTTCGGAACTATCCAAATATAATTTAGACCTCACCATTCAAAAGAGCACACTCGTAATTAGTGAAATACATGGTGTTGAAAATATTTACTTGAAAATTGAATTTATTGGTGATATTCTAGAAAATGAGAAGGAAAAGTAATACAAAAGTACATCAGGTAATTTAAAATTCATGTAATTTTGTTACATTGATCAATGTAAAGTCATACAATTTGAATGGTTTTCAAAATTTTATAGTGACACAGACAGTAGATTAGGCCTACTTTAAAATGAAACGCATGTTTGTATTTACCTCTAGGCTGAAAAAAATATAACAGTATTCACAATTTAATCACTTTCTAAAAATGAGGGTTGACCAGCGGAGCGATTAGGGTGGTACTCCCTTAGTATATATGGAAGCGTCCGCCAAAAAAACAGCCAGCCGGCGCGCCCGACGCATTTTTTGCGTAAAATGCGGTCTGTTCAACTTGCTCGTAATCGTTTACTAAATCTGTCAGAAAAAAACAAAAGACACATATCGATAGATTTTTTCCTGCTCTTTTCAAAGATGCTATTGTTTTTACTCCAAAATACTTTCTTCTAGTCGCAAATTCGAGTCGAAAGTTTTGAGCCATTTTTCTCAAAGTATATCATTTCTTTTTTAAATGTATGTCGCCATTCGAAAATACAACTCTTAAGCTACAAAACTCTAAATGGAGAAATGAAGGATTCAAAAGTAATAAGATTAAAAACACAGCGGCGAGCGGCCGCTTTTAGTGCATTAAAACTAATGCACTAAACACAATTTTTATCAACAGGTTGTTAGTATAAATATAAAATATATTTATCAATTCATATTTAAGTTTAAATTACGTCAATTTCTCATTTAATATTTAATTCTTTTATTTTTATTGGGATTTTTAGATTTTTTTGCTTGTTTAATTGGTGGATATAATTGAAAATCTTGTAACTTTTTAGTGTTAGCCAATAATCTAACACAGTGAAACGATTGAGTTCCAGGCACTGTTTTTGTAGAACCGAGCCTTTGTTTTAATTTATCTGCAGTATTTAAATATTCATCTTTTGATGAAAAAAACACACAATATTTTTAAAATATTCAGTTGCCAACTCGTAAACCTTGCGGTGTCAATATATAATTGTCGGACACTTTCCGCAAACTTGCTCGCCCAGCATTGCTTTTTATTGAAGCAACGATTCCATCACATGCGTTTTTCCCGTGGGCAGTCGCACGAAAGTACCACTCAACTTCAACAGAAAAATCTTCATAATGATGAAGAAGATTTTGGAAGTTGTATTTATTTTTAAAATGTTGCACTGCCCCATCAGTAAAGTAAATAATATTTTAATGAAATCGAAAGATTTTTTAAGGTAATTAATTATAATTTTTTGAATTAGATAAACTGCTACAGTATCATGAATTAAGTTATCTGAAAAAACTACGATGCTTTTGTGTTAAATTTTAGAATATGAGCATTTACAGTAAATGACTATTGTCGTAAAACTGCATTGATTATTATTATAGTGGAATGATTGTGCCGCATCTTGTACAGTGAATCCATAATTTTCTGAAAAATCAAGGGAAATTAAAAATTCTCCTTTGCATAACAATTCTCTCAAGATTTAAAAATAAGAAGCCTGTTGTTTGGAAATTAAAGTATGAGTCTTGAATTTACGCAAAAGCGGAAAGTTGATCTATCGGTGGTTTCCCACATTTGAAACTTTATTTCATTAATTTCAAAACATTCGAGAAATAGTTCTAGATGCTTTTTTAAAGTTTCTATACCAGGAGAATTTTGGCACATATTTGAATAACACTTCGACGTTGGATTCTTACAGACTATTTCGGCTATACAATATTTGTAACTATTCATTTTATCAAAAGAAACTCCTGAGTTTCAGTAAAACAACTAACAAGATTTGTATGTTTTGATGGTAAACGCACACGCACACACACACACACACACATACACACACACACACACACACACCGAATGCATACCACTAGCACCAACTAAAACAAAATATTTAGGATGACATTCTCCAATTTACTGAACCCGATTTTTTATTCGGGATATTGATGTTTATAATTCAAATATAATTCTTTAAGATTGTATAAAACAAATCGTTTCTGAATATAGCTCTTTGTGCCATCATTATTTTTTACACACTTGTTCTCTTTATAACTTGGCCTAGTTCTGCTATTTTCGTCATTTTCAGAGAAAAGTTTAACTTGATCTAAAGTATCGCTTGATATTTTTTTTCCACTTCTGTCATCTAAAAAGGATTTTCTATCGACTAATTTACATTTCGTTGCGAACCAACGAGATGTATTAGAAAATTTAGCTACTTGACGAGAGCTTCAGTATTTTGGAAATATTTTCAAAAGCAAAATTTTTTCATTTTTGGACAAACTTTCATCGTTAAACAATTTTTTCAAATTCAAAATAATTTCTTTAGAATCCTTCGTTGACATCTCATTTTCTTTGTGAATTTCTACAACAAATTTTAGTCTGCAAGAATCGCATATTTATTATTTTCGAAGTACGGAAAACAAGTTTTTACTTTATCTGAAACAAACCTCAATTTAGGTGCATGCTTTGTTTTATCAAAAGAATTACAGCAGCGATTGAAAATCTTAGACATTTTACCAAACCTTTTTTCCGAGTGTAATAAATATTGAAAAAGAACAAATTTTGGGAGGTTCATAAATAACTTCGAAAGAGCTTTATTAAGTACTGGCAACAGCTCTGTTACCTCAGTCCCTGTAGTGGCCAAAATACGGAACGATAAAAGCATAATAGATACAAACCTACAAAGGCGCGTCCAAGCGCAGCGTGCAGAGCTCGTGCGGCCGCACGCCACTGTCTTTTCAATCTTATTACTTTTGAATCCTTCATTTCTCCAACTTGAACATTTAAGGTTTGGTAGCTTAAGAGTTGTGCTTTCCAATGGCGACATGCATTTTGAAAATAAATCTGATATACTTTGAGAAAAATGGCTCCAAACTTTCAACTCGAATTTGCACCAGAAGAAAGCATTTCGGAGTAAAAACAATAGCACCATTGGAAAGAGCAGGAAAAAATCTATCGATATATGTCTTTTTTCTGACATATTTAGTATACGATTACGAGCGAGTTGAACAGAGCATAGATAACGCAAAAAATGCGTTTGGCGCGCCAGCTGGCTGGTTTCTGGCAGACGTTCCCATATATGGGAGAGCCCAGCAGAAACGGGCCACCGAGCGCGCGCGGTGCCTTTTTCCGCGTAAAAGGCGCTCTGTTTAACTCGTTCATAATCGTATGCTGCGTGTTTGAAAAAAAAAACCAAGGACCTATATCGATAGATTTTTTCTGCTCTTTCCAATGGTGACATTGTTTTTATTGCGAAACGCTTTCTTCCGGACGAAAACTCGAGTTGAATATTGAAAGCCATTTTTCTCAAAGTATATCATGTTTTTTTTCGAAATAAACTACACCACTGGAAAGTACAACTCTTAAGCTTCAAAACCCTATCTTGGAGAAGTTGGAGAAATAAAGGGTTTAAATGTAACAACATGAAAAAGACAGCGCCGAGGGTCCGCGCGAGCCCCTCGCGCCCATGCGTATGGCACGATTAAGTGCACGCTCTATTCAATTCGCTAATAATCGTGTACCAAGTCTCTGAAAAAAGAACCAAGGACGTATATCGATAGATTTTTTCCTGCTCTTTCCAATGGTGCTATTATTTTTATTCCGAAATGCTTCTGTTCAGGATTAGTACCCGAAGTGCCCGCTACTATGTACTTATGTTTAATATATTATGTTTTTCAAATTTTGTTATATAAATGAACAAAGTTCATTGTAATATTATACTAACTGTTACAACTAGATCCACAAAATTATGTCCACGCATTGGTATTGTAAATTACAAAACATTTTATATTTACAAAAAAGAAAGGGCGAAATAGCACATCGCGTGTATTAATCCGCCCTTGAGCATAGCGTAAAAAGTTCGGGCAGCCGCTGTCTTTTTGATCTTAGTATTTTTGAACTTTTCATGTTTCAACTTAAAAATATAATATTCTATAGTTTAAGACTTGTACTTTTGAAGAATATAATTCATTTTGAAGAAAAGACTGATATTTTATTGAAAAAATAGAGTTTAAACATTCAAATGGAATTTTCAACTAGAAGGAAGCATTTCGGAATAAAAACAATAGCGCAATTGGAAAGAGCAGAAAAAAATCTATCGATATAGGTCCTTGGTTTTTCTTTCAAAGACGCAGCATACGATTATGAGCGAGTTAAACAAAGCGCCTTTTACGCGAAAAAAGGCACCGCGCGCGCGTATATATATATAAGGCGTTTCATGTCAACTGCCGCAGATCGGCGCGCGAGTACCAAATCGTGCTATTTCGAACTCATGTTTATGATACTAAAATGTACTTAAAAAAATTGTTTGATAAGCGTTTTCAACGTGTTTCTTCCTCAGCTTTCCAATGATATAGGCATTTTTTTTCGAAATTTTCCATTTTCACCTTCAAAAACTACAAAACATCTTATATCTCAAATACCGCGCTGGGGCAGTTGACGTGAAACGCCTCATATATATTATCCTAGGAAGTACTTTGAGGATTTGGAGTCCGTTCAAATAAATAAACCCCTCTGGGGCTGAAGTACTAATTTCCAACCCTCAAAATGCTGATCGAATGCCGTAGGCTTTTGAAGATGATCCTCAAAATGCCAAAAAATCCTCAAAAGTCGGTATATTTGCTCTATATAATCCTCAAAAGACGTTGCAGAGATATATATACATACACACATATATATATATATATATATATATATATATATATATATATATATATACAGCGTGTCCAAAAAGTCTGGAAACACCCAAATAATTTCTCAGCTGAATTACTATTGGAAAATGTTAAGGTCGCCTTTGTAGTCATTTTTTACGAGGAATCCAATGGTGACCTTGGATTCGACCTTGGACCTCATTTTTGAGGTTATTTCAAGGTCAACCTCATTTTTTTAAATGGTAACCCCTATTTTTTATAGCGGAATCTGAAAGAGCGGAAAATTTTACGTCCGGATATGTATTAAGGTATGAGGTTGAGGTTACCCCTAGAGGTCAAATTGAGGTCAAAGTATGATTTCTTAAAAATTTCGCGAGTTCAGTGGTAAAACAAAACAAACAAAGGTAAGGTTTGGTAAGTTCGAACGAAGACTTGAAGGTGACCTCTGATTCGACCTTGAACCTCATTTTGAGCCTCATTTTTGAGGTTATTTCGAGGTCAACCTCATTTTTTTAAATGGTAACCCCTATTTTTTTAGCGGAATCGGAAAGAGTGTGAAATTTTACGTCCAAACATGTACACAGAACATAGTTCAAGAAGGACCTTGACGTTCATTTGAAGGTCATTTAAACTTAATGACGGTCTGATCTTGTGTAAACTTTTTATCACACTCAGCGAGGTTAATTCTTTAGTAGTTTTCAACGAGAAATCTAATGGTGACCTTGACATTGTCCTTAAAAGTCATGTCAAGTTCAATTTTTTTACATTTAGCGTTACCTAGGAACAACGACGTGGACGTAGTAAAATCTGTTCCCTTTGGGGTGCTTGATTTACGTGAGTCCCCTTGCCTCTCACGATGGGGTGCTTGATTTACGTGAGTCCCCTTGCCTCTCACGATGGGGCGCTTGATTTACGTGAGTCCCCTTGCCTCTCACGATGGGGTGCTTGATTTACGTGAGTCTCCTTGCCTCTCACGATGGGGCGCTTGATTTACGTGAGTCCCCTTGCCTCTCACATTTGATTTTTTTAAACAGTATAACATCTTATTTCAAGTGCTCGAACTGTTCTCCATTCATTTCTTGACAATAACCTAATCGATGATAGAAAGCACCAACAGCATTTTCAATCATTTCAGTAGGAATGAGAGCTGATTCATCAATGATCCTTTCACGTAATTCATCTAAGTTTAAGGGTTTTGTTTTGAATACACGATCCTTCAGATAACCCCAATAGAAATAATCTAGAGGCGTTAAATCGGGGGACCTAGCTGGCCATTCAATTGCACCTCTTCGTCCTATCCATCGATTAATGAATACTGTATCTAAGTATGTGCGAACGTTTCATGCATAATGAGCTGCTGCACCGTCCTGTTGATACCATGTGTTATTAAAGTCCTCTCCAGCTATTTCTCTTATAGCAGGAACAATTTGATTCCGCAACATAGTTTCATACTTTTCTGCATTTAAATTGCCATCAATAAAAAATGGTCCTATAATCCTATTATTTAATATTCCAGCCCAGACATTTAATTTTTGTGGATATTGTGACTTGGCTTCTCTTGCCCAATGAGGGTTTTCAACTGCCCAATATCTACAGTTATGCCTATTTACGCTTGAGTCAAGTTGAAATGTAGCTTCATCTGAGAAGACTATATTTGATGGAAAATTTGGATTTTGTACGATGCGTGCCATCATATCATCACAGAATTCAACGCGACGATCGAAATCATCTTCATTTAACTTGTGTATTAGCGTTACTTTAAATGGATGGAACTTCTCTCTTTTAGTATGTTATGAATAGATGATTTACTTATTTCGTGCACTTGAGCAGCTCTACGAACGGAAGTATGCGGATCTTCGGTGAATGTTAACACAACATCTAAAGATTTCTCTTCGTTACCTGCTGACATTGGTCTGCCTGATCGAGGTCAATCGCTGATAGTGCCGGTATTTTCAAACCTTCTAACAGTTTTTTGAACTGTTGAAAATGATAGTGGAGTTCCACCAACCCTAAATGAAGCATTAAAAATATCTCTTACGGCCCTATAAGATCGCTGCATGTGTCCCCAACCTCTCATCATGAGAGTCGTTATTCTTTCTCTATCAGTGAGTTTGTTCATTTTTATTACTCTTCGTAGTAGACCTTATCCAAAAATACTTTTTGAGTTGAAAATAAAAAGAACTTTTAATTTTCAAAAAATATGTTTGAAAGATGACCAACCCTTTTCTGTGGTGGTTATGGAATGAATAATAGTTTATTGTCACTCTAACCATACGAAAAATAACAAGTAACAATGTTCAATATTTAAATGCTTCAAAAAATTTTACAATGAATCAGTTCTCATTCCTACTGAAATGATCAAAAATACTGTTGGTGTTTTCGATCATCGATTAGGTTACTATCAAAAAGTGGATGGAAAATAATTCGAGCACTTCAAATAAGATGTTAGACTGTTTAAAAAAATTAAAAAGTTTACACAAGATCAGACCGTCATTAAGTTTAAATGACCTTCAAATGAACGTCAAGGTCCTTCTTGAACTATGTTCTGAGTACATGTTTGGACGTAAAGTTTCACACTCTTTCCGATTCCGCTAAAAAAATAGGGGTTACCATTTAAAAAAATGAGGTTGACCTCGAAATAACCTCAAAAATGAGGCTCAAAATGAGGTTCAAGGTCGAATCAGAGGTCACCTTCAAGTCTTCGTTCGAACTTACCAAACCTTACCTTTGTTTGTTTTGTTTTACCACTGAACTCGCGAAATTTTTAAGAAATCATACTTTGACCTCAATTTGACCTCTGGGGGCAACCTCAACCTCATACCTTAATACATATCCGGACGTAAAATTTTCCGCTCTTTCAGATTCCGCTATAAAAAATAGGGGTTACCATTTAAAAAAATGAGGTTGACCTTGAAATAACCTCAAAAATGAGGTCCAAGGTCGAATCCAAGGTCACCATTGGATTCCTCGTAAAAAATTACTACAAAGGCGACCTTAACATTTTCCAATAGTAATTCAGCTGAGAAATTATTTGGATGTTTCCAGACTTTTTGGACACGCTGTATATATATATATATATATATATTTACGTATCATGTTACGAGGGTCATTTGACAAGTACCTAGCCTCACCGCCAGATGGTGCCACTATCGCACCAGAAATACACTACAGTGCAGTATCTTTCTGTAAACGGTTACAGACGAAATTTCAGCCGGATCGGAGTTGTAGTTTATTTTTGAGAGCGCGTGAAAGCAAATGTGTCCGTTGATTTTTGAAAAAATGGAGAAAGAACAATATCGGTCGGTGATACGATTCTTGTTTTTGGAAGGGAAATCGCGCAGTGAAATTAAAGAACGCTTGGATGCAGTGTATGGGGATGCTTCTCCTTCGATGGCGACCGTTAAATTTTGGTATAACGAGTTTCAACGTGGTCGTACGTCGGTTTTTGATGATCCACGCCTAGGTGCTCCGAAAACAGCCACTACGGAGGAGAACGTGACAAAAATACACGATATCGTTTTGTCAGACCGCCGATTAAAGGTGCACGAGATAGCTGCGATAGTAGGCATCTCAGAAGAACGCGTGTGGCATATCCTACATGAGATTTTAGGCATGAGGAAGCTGTCAGCAAGGTGGGTGACGCGTTTGCTGACTGCAGATAACAAGCGCATCCGTGTGACCAGTTCAGAGCAGTGTTTGGAGCTGTTTAATCGCAATCCAAAAGAGTTTTTGCGTCGTTACGTGACCGTCGACGAAACATGGATTCACTACTACACTCCAGAGACCAAGAAGCAGTCAAAACAGTGGACCTTACCCGGTGAACCTGGTCCGAAGAAGGCGAAGACGGTCCCGTCGGCCGGAAAGGTGATGGCCACTGTTTTGTGGGATTCTCAAGGTGTGATTTTTATTGACTATCTGGAGAAGGGCAAAACGGTCACAGGACAGTACTACGCCGAACTATTGAGCCGATTTGACGCCGTGTTAGAAGAAAAACGGCCCCATTTGTCTAAAAAGAAAGTGCTTTTCCACCACGATAATGCACCGGCTCACACTTCTGCACTCGCCACGGCTAAATTGGTCGAATTACGCTACGAACTGCTGCCCCATCCACCGTATTCTCCAGATTTGGCTCCGTGCGACTTTTTTTTGTTTCCGAACCTAAAAAATTCGCTCGCCGGGAAGAGATTCCACTCCAATAACGAAATAATCGCCGCCACGGAGGCCTATTTTGCAAACCAAGAGAAACATTTTTTTCAACGGGGTTAAAAAAATTGGAACACCGCTGGACCAAGTGTATTCAACTAAAAGGAGACTACATTGAAAAATAAATTTTATTTTTTGTAAAATTTGGGTGTTTTCATTTGTAGGCTGGGTACTTATCAAATGACCCTCGTATTATCCAGGATCCCTCTAGGCTTCCTACAATAACGCTGCCACATTAAACCAGAAACTATGAAAAGTGTCTAAAGAAATAATCCCTCTCTTGTTATTGACTAACACCACGACGCCTGCGGCGCCCCCTTTCGGTTCCGCAATGTTTTACATTGATTACGGAAAAAATTTACGCAAAAAAAAGTTATCACAGTAACCCTAAAGGTCCCCGAAACTACAGGTCAAGTCCTGGAAACTAACGTTAGACATATATAGTTTCCAGGACCTGTCCCCGAAACTAACGTTACACATAATGAATGTCCTAGATACTAACGTTAAACAGAAATATATATATATATATATATATATATATATATATATATATATATATATATATTATTCATACCGGTAACTTTGAGGATCTAGAGTTCTTTCGCTAGAGTCTTGCGCGCTTGACTAAAGAAATAATCCCCAAATTAGCCCCAAAACACAACCCTAGAGTTTTAGAGCAAAATATTCAATCGTTCAAAAGTTAGAATTAATTGAAAATTTGAAAATTTTGAATTTTTTCATAAATCTTCAATTTTTATGATTTTTTAACTCAAAATTTGAAACTTTTTGTATAGCACATTAAATGGGAAAAAGTTTCCAAATTGTAAGTAGAATTGCTCAAAATTTTTCCAGATTGATGCCAATTATATTCTAATTTATACGTAAGAAAATACCATACAAAATATGCTTAAGGCGGTTGTGACGTGATTAATATCCCTCGACAGAGGCTAAAAATTTGATACAAAATGTTACTTTTAAAACGAGACCTTGATGAAAGTTGAATGCAAACTCAGAAATAAGTAACAGACAATTGAAACTGTATATATGTATATATATGTGGGAGCGTCCAGCAGAAACGGGCCACCGAGCGCGCGCGGTGCCTTTTTCCGCGTAAAAGGCGCTCTGTTTAACTCGCTCATAATCGTATGCTGCGTCTTTGAAAAAAAACCAAGGACCTATATCGATAGATTTTTTCTGCTCTTTCCAATTGCGCTATTGTTTTTATTGCGAAACGCGTTCTTCCGGACGAAAACTCGAGTTGAATATTGAAAGCCATTTTTCTCAAAGTATATCATGTTTTTTTTCAAAATAAACTACACCATTGGAAAGTACAACTCTTAAGCTTCAAAACTCTATCTTGAAGAAGTTGGAGAAATAAAGGGTTTAAAAGTAACAACATGAAAAAGACAGCGCCGAGGGTCCGCGGGAGGCCCTAGCGCCCGTGCGTACGGCACGTTTAAGTGCACGCTCTATTCAATTCGCTAATAATCGTGTACCAAGTCTCTGAAAAAAGAACTAAGGACATATATCGATAGATTTTTTTCTGCTCTTTCCAATTGCGCTATTGTTTTTATTCCGAAATGCTTCCTTCTAGTTGAAAATTCCATTTGAAGGTTTAAACTCTATTTCTTCAATAAAATATCAGTCTTTTCTTCAAAATGAATTATATTCTTCAAAAGTACAAGTCTTAAACTATAAAATATTATATTTTTAAGTTGAAACATGAAAAGTTCAAAAATAGTAAGATCAAAAAGACAGCGGCTGCCCGAACTTTTTTCGGCTATACAATCTTTATAAGTGTTCATTCTATCAAAAGAAACTCCTGAGTTTCTTAAAACAACTAACAGAAGTTTAACATTTTGATGATAAATGCAAACACACACTGAATGTGTCCCACTGCTACCAGCTAAAACACAATATTTAGGACGACATTCGGCAAATTTACTGAATCCTATTTTCGATCCAGGATACTGTTGCTTATATTTTAAATATAGTTCTCGAAGATTGTATAAAACAAGCCGTTTCTGGATGTAACTTTTTGTGCCATCATCATTTTTTATACATTTGTTATCTTTATAGCCTGGCATAATTCTACTATTCTCATCACTTTCATAGAAGAGCTTTGCTTGATCTAAAGTATCACTTGATATTTTTTTATTTCCTCTGTTGTCATTTAATTGGGCTGGGTTATCAAATAATTTACATTTCGATGAAAGTCGACGAGACAAGTTCGAAAATCTAGCTACTTTGCGAGTGCTCCAGTTTTTAGGAAGTAATTTCAAAAGTAGTATCTTTTCCATATTTGTCAAATTTTGGTAATTCAACAATTTTTTCAAATTAAAAATAATTTCTTTAGAATCTTCTATTGAAATCTCACTCTCTTCTTCAATATGAGCATTAGATTTTATTCGACAAGAATTGCATATTTTGTCTCTATCAGTTAAATGCAGATAACAAGCTTTAAGTTTATCGGAAACAAACCTAAGTTTCGATGAATGCTTTATTTCATAAAATGGATTACAGCAACGATTTAAAATGTTAGACATTTTATTAAGCTTTTTTTTATTAAGGCAATAAGACAAAGGGGCAAAGTAATAAGGCATGTGCATAAAGCACCTGGCTAGTGGGCGACGCAGGCCTCTATTTAAGCCCGCGAGGTGATGTTTTTCATTGAAGGTAGCGCGCTTGGTGCTTGCCATCTAGCGGGCACTTCGGGTACTAATCCCGAACAGAAGCATTTCGGAATAAAAATAATAGCACCATTGGAAAGAGCAGGAAAAAATCTATCGATATATGTCCTTAGTTCTTTTTTCAGAGACTTGGTACACGATTATTAGCGAATTGAATAGAGCGTGCACTTAAACGTGCCGTACGCACGGGCGCGAGGGCCTCCCGCGGACCCTCGGCGCTGTCTTTTTCATGTTGTTATTTTTAAACCCTTTATTTCTCCAACTTCTTCAAGATAGAGTTTTGAAGCTTAAGAGTTGTACTTTCCAATGGTGTAGTTTATTTTGAAAAAAAACATGATATACTTTGAGAAAAATGGCTTTCAATATTCAACTCGAGTTTTCGTCCGGAAGAACGCGTTTCGCAATAAAAACAATAGCGCAATTGGAAAGAGCAGAAAAAATCTATCGATATAGGTCCTTGGTTTTTTTTCAAAGATGCAGCATACGATTATGAGCGAGTTAAACAGAGCGCCTTTTACTCGAAAAAAGGCACCGCGCGCGCTCGGTGGCCCGTTTCTGCTGGACGCTCCCACATATATATACATAAATACAGTTTCAATTGTCTGTTACTTATTTCTGAGTTTGCATTCAACTTTCATCAAGGTCTCGTTTTAAAAGTAACATTTTGTATCAAATTTTTAGCCTCTGTCGAGGGATATTAATCACGTCACAACCGCCTTAAGCATATTTTGTATGGTATTTTCTTACGTATAAATTAGAATATAATTGGCATCAATCTGGAAAAATTTTGAGCAATTCTACTTACAATTTGGAAACTTTTTCCCATTTAATGTGCTATACAAAAAGTTTCAAGTTTTTGAGTTAAAAAATCATGAAAATTGAAGATTTATGAAAAAATTCAAAATTTTCAAATTTCCAATTAATTCTAACTTTTGAACGATTGAATATTTTGCTCTGAAACTCTAGGGTTGTATTTTGGGGCTAATTCGGAACTAGTAAAAAAATTTTGAGCAATTTCAAAATTCTGACCTGTCACACTTGACATGAAGTTACCCATATATATATAATTATCACTTAACCCCTTTATGGAGCCCATCCCTGTATATTAGTACCCACGCCCAGAGTTCCCGTATACAAGTGACTAAAGAAATAATCCCTCTCTGGGTATAGAAACTCTAGATCGGGCTCCATAAACGCCGTATAAGAATATTTTATGGGACGCGGGCTCCATAAAAGAAAACGGGCTCCATAAATATGCTCATGTGTATAAAAGGGCTCCATAAATCTGGTAAAAGAAATGTATATATATATATATATATATATATATATATATATATATATATATATATATATATATATATATATATATATATATATATATATATATATATATATATATATATATATATATATATATATATATATATATATATATATATATATATATATATATATATATATATATATATATATATATATATATATATATATAAATATGAAATTCTGGAAGTTTGAGGATTATATTCAGCACCCGCTTGGAAGTTTGAGGGGTTATGGGAAGTTTGAGGAGCCTCCTCAAACTTCCAATCTATATATTCAGCATCCGAGCGGAAGTTTGAGGGTTTTCTAGAGTCTATTTGTCTAGAGTCGGTAACCTGAGGGTTATTATTTCTTTAGCCACTCTGACCGACCGGGGTTGAGCTCCTCAAACTTACTAGCCTGTATATATATATATATATATATATATATATATATATATATATATATATATATATATATATATATATATATAACTTAGTACACCGCTACCTTTCAGGACACCTACAGGTTTTCTATATATATATATCTGCAACGTCTTTTGAGGATTATATAGAGCAAATATACCGACTTTTGAGAATTTTTTGGCATTTTGAGGATCATCTTCAAAAGCCTACGGCATTCGATCAGCATTTTGAGGGTTGGAAATTAGTACTTCAGCCCCAGAGGGGTTTATTTATTTGAACGGACTCCAAATCCTCAAAAGTACTTCCTAGGATAATATATATGAGGCGTTTCACGTCAACTGCCCCAGCGCGGTATTTAAGATATAAGATGTTTTGTAGTTTTTCAAGGTGAAAATGGAAAATTTCGAAAAAAAACTGCCTATATCGTTGGAAAGCTGAGGAAGAAACACGTTAAAAACGCTTATCAAACAATTTTTTTAAGTACATTTTATTATCATAAACATGCGTTCGAAATAGCACGACTTGGTACTCGCGCGCCGATCTGCGGCAGTTGACATGAAACGCCTTATATATATATATATATACACGGTGACCCATTTTAATCGCTACACCCGGATTTTTCGGATCCTAAGACAGATAGGAAAAAATGATTCAGACAAAAGTTGTAGGGGACGAAGGGGGCCAAACGATGGTCCTAACAGCTTTGACCTTGAACTTGACCTTCAAGGTTATTTCAAGGTCAAGTGGTTTTTTTTAATAGGAACACCTATTTTTGACCCCGGATTCGGAAAGAGCGGGAAATTTTACGTTCAAAATCATATTGAGACATTATTTTTCAAGGTCATTTCAAGGTCATTTCAAGGCCAAATGAAGGTCGAACTCCGAAAAATCCATTTTAAGTCGTTTTTTCCATGAGTCACAGGCTTAAGTGGTTCAAACTGATCGTAGGTTTAATAGGGAAACCCACACACCCAAAACTTTCACATCCTAGTAAACAAATATCAAACTTGCACATCCGAACCCCATGCTCTTCATAGCCTCACATGCTAAACTGTTACACCAGACATCCCCCAGTCCCACATATCTCTACCCCATGTCTGATGTTTGTTTAACGGAAACTTCAAGATCATTAAAGCTTCTGTTGTCAATGTGTCAACCTTACGTTTAGCGCTACCCAGAAACAACGACGTGGACGTAATAAGGATTGTTTCCTTTGGGGTGCTTGATTAAAGTGAGTCCCCTTGCCTCTCACTGTTCAGGGTGCTTGATTTAAGTGAGTCCCTTCGCCTCTCGCTGATCGGGGTGCTTGATTAAAGTGAGTCCCCTTGCCTCTCACTGTTCAGGGTGCTTGATTTAAGTGAGTCCCTTCGCCTCTCACTGATCGGGGTGCTTGATTAAAGTGAGTCCCCTTGCCTCTCACTGTTCAGGGTGCTTGATTTAAGTGAGTCCCTTCGCCTCTCATTGATCGGGGTGCTTGATTAAAGTGAGTCCCCTTGCCTCTCACTGTTCAGGGTGCTTGATTTAAGTGAGTCACTTCGCCTCTCACTTATGTGTTTATCTAACCTCGAAGAAAATGTTCGAAATTACGACCATTTGCTTCCAGGCACATAGTCAAACGCCTTTGGAAGTGGCGAACGGTGTTTAGCAAAGTTTGCCTTGGAATGGCAGCGCATGCTCGACGAATTCTGTCCATCATGTCTACTCTTGTGGTGGGCCTTTCCTCAAAAACGGCATTTTTAAATACCCCCATAAGTAAAAATCTGGTGATGTAAGATCTGGTGAGCAAGCAGGCCATTCAACCGGACCACCTCGACCAATCCATCTGTTACCATACTGCTCATTCAAAAAAGTCCTGACAATTCGAGCGAAATGTGGTGTTGCGCCGTCCTGCTGGAGCCACATTCTTCATCGCGTTTCTAAGTCAAGATCTTCCATCAATACAGGTAGTTCATCTCTTATTAGCATTAAGTACGTGTGTTGATTAACATTTTCTTCGATGACTTTTCTTTTTAAACAATGACATTTTTTTACAGCTCATATCTTTAATTTACTCATAACTTTCAAAAGAATAAAGATACAACATTTCTTTTTTGTACAAAAATCTTGACGGAACAGAAATTATTTGTAAATATGCCTTTAATGATTACATTATCAATATTAGTATTTCTCAAGTTTGAACGGCAATAATTCACAATATTTAAAATAAAAGCAAGTTTTAGTATTATGTGCAGTTCAAATTAGAAATAATTTAATGATTATTACTTTATTATAAAACTTACAATTACAAAAGTGTGACAATCGGAGTACTTTTGGCAAATACACTTAGTCAGATAAAGTTACCATAATTTAGGAACATTTTTCTTTTTTGGTCGCGACCGTATACGGGCAAATATTATAATTATAAATATTTTTTATACCATTTCACTATTCAAATTTAATAGTAATTAATAGCTGGCTCTGAAATGGCTGACTATCCGCCCAACGAGATCGTTGACATGATGTTGGCTTTAGGAGAAAGCCGAAGTAATTATCGTGCTGCGGCAAGAATTTATGCTGAACGCTATCCAGACAGACGACACCCTGACGCTATGGCTATCAGAGGTTTAACTCAAAGAGCTCGTGGTGGACACATGGTTCGTCAACGTAGGCGCCATCAATATGATGAAAATGATAATCGGGTTGTGACTATTCTGGCAATAATTCATCTTGACCCACAGATAAGCGCTCGTCGAATCGAAAGGGAAATCGGTCTTCCAAAAAGTACATTTTTAAGAATTATGAAGGTGCTTAGATATCATGCGTATCATATTACTCTGGTCCAAGAGCTACAGTTTGCTCATTTTCAACAGCGTATTGTGTTTTGCCAATGGGTTACAAATGATAGAAAATGATCCAGACTTTTTAATTTTGTTCTTTTTTCTGATGAGGCAAAATTTCAAAGTGATGGGGAATTGAATAGACATAATTGTCATTACTGGTCTGATGTTAATCCTCATTGGGTCAGAACTGTAAACCATCAAAGACGATGGAGTATTATGGTATGGTGTGGGATTATTAATGGATGTGTGATTGGCCCTTATTTTTTCGAAGAAAATGTTAATCAACACACGTACTTAACGCTAATAAGAGATGAACTACCTGTATTAATGGAAGATGTTGACTTAGAAACGCGATGAAGAATGTGGCTCCAGCAGGACGGCGCAACACCACATTTCGCTCGAATTGTCAGGACTTTTTTGAATGAGCAGTATGGTAACAGATGGATTGGTCGAGGTGGTCCGGTTGAATGGCCTGCTTGCTCACCAGATCTTACATCACCAGATTTTTACTTATGGGGGTATTTAAAAAATGCCGTTTTTGAGGAAAGGCCCACCACAAGAGTAGACATGATGGACAGAATTCGTCGAGCATGCGCTGCCATTCCAAGGCAAACTTTGCTAAACACCGTTCGCCACTTCCAAAGGCGTTTGACTATGTGCCTGGAAGCAAATGGTCGTAATTTCGAACATTTTCTTCGAGGTTAGATAAACACATAAGTGAGAGACGAAGGGACTCACTTAAATCAAGCACCCTGAACAGTGAGAGGCAAGGGGACTCACTTTAATCAAGCACCCCGATCAATGAGAGGCGAAGGGACTCACTTAAATCAAGCACCCTGAACAGTGAGAGGCAAGGGGACTCACTTTAATCAAGCACCCCGATCAGTGAGAGGCGAAGGGACTCACTTAAATCAAGCACCCTGAACAGTGAGAGGCAAGGGGACTCACTTTAATCAAGCACCCCGATCAGTGAGAGGCGAAGGGACTCACTTAAATCAAGCACCCTGAACAGTGAGAGGCAAGGGGACTCACTTTAATCAAGCACCCCAAAGGAAACAATCCTTACTACGTCCACGTCGTTGTTTCTGGGTAGCACTAAACGTAAGGTTGACACATTTACAACAGAAGCTTTAATGATCTTGAAGTTTCCGTTAAACAAACATCAGACATGGGGTAGAGATGTGTGGGACTGGGGGATGTCTGGTGTAACAGTTTAGCATGTGAGGCTATGAAGAGCATGGGGTTCGGATGTGCAAGTTTGATATTTGTTTACTAGGATGTGAAAGTTTTGGGTGTGTGGGTTTCCCTATTAAACCTACGGTCAGTTTGAACCACTTAAGCCTGTGACTCATGGAAAAAACGACTTAAAATGGATTTTTCGGAGTTCGACCTTCATTTGGCCTTGAAATGACCTTGAAATGACCTTGAAAAAAAATGTCTCAATATGATTTTGAACGTAAAATTTCCCGCTCTTTCCGAATCCGGGGTCCAAAATAGGTGTTCCTATTAAAAAAAACCACTTGACCTTGAAATAACCTTGAAGGTCAAGTTCAAGGTCAAAGCTGTTAGGACCATCGTTTGGCCCCCTTCGTCCCCTACAACTTTTGTCTGAACCATTTTTTCCTATCTGTCTTAGGATCCGAAAAATCCGAGTGTAGCGATTAAAATGGGTCACCGTGTATATATATATATATATATATATATATACACACCTGTACCGCGATTGACAAATTAAGGTTTTTAGTGGTAAAATATCTTGACTTTGTGCGTAACGTTTTAATCAATTTTGTATTGCAACGCTTAATTCCGATCTGTGTGTGGGTGTGTGTTCGAGCGAATGATATTAAATTGTTTTTACCCATTTTGAACTTTGAATTGTTTGAATATATATAGAAAAATCTAATGGCAGTATCCGGGGCTCCAATGTTAAAACTTAGGGTGTGTTCTGCAATAAAAGTGGGTAAGGGCGGCGCTTCACGCCGCCATTGTCTACAATGCAACATCCCACTCAGTATTGACTAACACTACGATGCCTGCGGCGCCCGCTTTCAGTTCCGCAGAATTTTACGTTGATTTGGGAACAAATTTACGGAAAAAATAGTTGTGAAAGTGACCTGTAGAATCGCGGAAACTGCCATTAAATATAAATGGAACCTGGGACGTCCCAGGTTTCATAAAAGTCCCAGAAACTGCCATTATACATTAGAAAAGTCCCAGAAACTACCACTAACGGTATATATATATATATATTTCTGTTCACCGCTATGTTTCAGGACATTTGCATGTTTTCAGGACTGTACTGAATTAGAAATATGTTTACTGCTACCTTTCAGGACATTTTTGTATTATTCAGGACATTTAGGATTTCTTTCACAACGTTTTTTCCCGTAAAATTTTTTTGAAATCAAAGTAAAATACTGCGGAACTGAAAGGGGGCGCCGCAGGCGCCGTGGTGTTAGTCAACACCCTGAGGGATATTATTTCTTTAGTCACTTATATACTGTTTAACGTTTTATACCTACTTCTATTGCAGAAAACCTGTAGGTGTCCTGGAAGGTAGCGATGTACTAAGTTATATATATGTATATATATATATATATATATATATATATATATATATATATATATATATATATATATATATATATATATATATATATATATATATATATATATATATATATATATATATATATATATATATATATATACTAGTATAACGTTAGTTCCCAGGACCCCATGTTACTGTATACCTATACGTGACTAAAGAAATAATGTTTCTTATGGGGGCCGATGTCCTCGAAACTGACGTTAAACATATGTAGATTCAGGGACTATCCCCAAAACTAACAAATGTCCCCGAAACCAACGTTAAACATCTGGAATGTCCTGGAAACTAACATAAAACATATATATATATATATATATATATATATATATATATATATATATATATATATATATATATATATATATATATATATATATATATATATATATATATATATATATATATGGGTAACTTCATGTCAAGTGTGACAGGACAAAATTTTGAAATTGCTCAAAATTTTTTTACTAGTTCCAAATTAGCCCCAAAACACAACTCTAGAGTTTTAGAGCAAAATATTCAATCGTTCAAAAGTTAGAATTAATTGAAAATTTGAAAATTTTGAATTTTTTCATAAATCTTCAATTTTCATGATTTTTTAACTCAAAAACTTGAAACTTTTTGTATAGCACATTAAATGGGAAAAAGTTTCCAAATTGTAAGTAGGATTGCTCAGAATTTTTCCAGATTGATGCCAATTATATTCTAATTTATACGTAAGAAAATACCATACAAAATATGCTTAAGGCGGTTGTGACGTGATTAATATCCCTCTACAGAGGCTAAAAATTTGATACAAAATGTTACTTTTAAAATGAGACCTTGATGAAAGTGGAATGCAAACTCAGAAATAAGTAACAGAGAATTGAAACTGTGTGTGTGTGTGTGTGTGTGTGTGTGTGTGTGTGTGTGTGTGTGTGTGTGTGTGTGTGTGTGT
This sequence comes from Torymus aiolomorphi, assembly GCA_036365515.1. NCBI lineage: Eukaryota > Metazoa > Arthropoda > Insecta > Hymenoptera > Torymidae > Torymus > Torymus aiolomorphi. The sequence goes on along the minus strand of CM070875.1, from coordinate 163,061,919 downwards.
GTGTGTGTGTGTGTGTGTGTCTGTGTGTTACGGGGGGTTTATGGCGTTCAACACTATATATTAGTACCCACAGCCCAGAGTTCCACACTATAAGTGGGTAAGGGCGCGCGCGCCATTGTCTACAATCAAACATCCCTCTCAGTATTGACTAACACCATGACGCCTGCGGCGCCCCCTTCAGATCTGCAGAATTTTTCCGGAAATTTTGTTTGAACTCTGAAAGTCGGAATCTAGGTCGGGCGGCATAAACACCCCTATATCATAGAAGTTTATGTCGCCCGGTGACCATAAACCTATCCGGTCGTCATAAACCCCGGTATATATAAAAATGGTTACCATAAACCTCTCAAGAGAAATATATATATATATATATATATATATATATATATATATATATATATATATATATATATATATATATATATATATATATATATATATAAAGCGGTGCTCGCGGGGCGCGTGCACAGCTTACGTCATTCGACTCTAGACAGTCGCGTCAAAACTCTATTGGATTACTTGCCGCAGTCTCTTGATCCAATGACGCTCCCAGACGGCGGGGCACAATGGCTAACCAGATCCTCAGGGCGCTTTCGTCCTCGTGTCTTAAACGCGCGGACATTGTAGTCTTATTCGTTCGGCACCACGCACAGTGGTGCCGATCGATGCAAAAGTGATGAAAATTCGTGCTTTAGTACAATAAGGCTCAAAAAATTATACGTTTTGGATTCGTGAAGTAATTTCCTACGATAAATCGTTTCCCTCATGGCTGTAGCATTGCTCTTTTTTTAGTAAGGAATAGGTTAAATGCCGTTTTTTTGGAGTTTATTTATTTTTTTGTTTGTTTTTACGTACGATTAATTTTTTTTTTGTTTTATAATAAGCGCCCATTTTTTATAAATATAATTTTTTTCAAACAACTGCATAAGTCCTAGAATTTTGAAAAAAATTATATTTATAAAAAATGGGCGCTTATTATAAAACAAAAAAAAATTAATCCTACTTAAAAACAAAAAGAACAAAAATAAACTCCAAAAAACGGCATTTAACGTATTCATTACTAAAAAAATGAGCAATGCTACAGCTATGAAGGGAAACGATTTACCGTAGGAAATTACTTCAGGAGTCCCAAACGTATTTTATAAAAATTTTTTGAGCCTTATTGTGCTAAAGCACGAATTTTCATCACTTTTGAGTAGATAGGCATCACTGTGCCACGCACGCCCGCGACTTGCTGAGGTTCTGCTCGAATGCTAGATTTCCCTCGTCTATGCGTTGTGGTGGCAATATTCTCCAAAGACTATGGATAAGGCGAGGATGAGCTTCCTTTCAACTACGTAAATGTGTAAAGCACTTACCCCAATCGACGTCGGGCCTTTCGCTCGTGCGCGCCACTCCGCTTTGTGTACCTCCGGCCGGCAAGTCGGTTTAAGACGCTGTGACGCGAATCTTTCGGCGATTTCGGCTCGGTCGAGCGCTGTATTCTTATTTTGCAAACTCATGTTAGTATGTCACACGCCCAACGCCGAGCGTCATTCCCCCTACCTACACGCCTAGCAAGTGTTTGTTACAATACATATGGGATGTTTCAGGTGAAGTGAGCATGTCAAAATTTTAAAATCGCTCAGAACTGGTTTACTTTTATTTTTTTATGAGAAAAACGTATTCCTCAAATTTTAGGTCGATATTTGCATAAATAAAAAAGTTATACAACATTGGAAATTCATTTTTGCAATTTTTGGTTAAAATCCAAGTTTATTCATTTTTTTACTCAAAATCTTGAAACTTTTTATATAGAACATTGATTGGGAAAAAGTTATCATTTTATTTGTAGAATACACCAATATTTTTTTATGACCCTTTTTGAAAGTCTCTGTTTGGTTGGTTTTTGGTATACCTTCATCGACCAAGAGTAAAGACTACGCCAGTACCAAATTGCTCCACCAAAGTTTTTTTCAATTTTTTGGACAAAATGCTTTAATTTAAAAAAAAAAAGTATATGGCCAGAGCTAAGGAAAAAATTCTACAGCACATTGAAAATTGATAAAAAACATAAAAATATTAAATCATGCAACCGTAAGCGATTCTGTGATTGAGTATTACTTGAAGACTTCATGTCACTTATCTTGCTACAAAATTTTGTATTAGCAGTATATGTACATTAAAAAACTAATTTGATTTGTCGAATACTTCATACAATATATTTAGCAATGTGCTCAGTCCTTACTTTGAATTTTCTGAATAGATATTATAACTGACTAACATCAGAGTTACAGGTACCTGATTCAAGAATTCATTCTATACTTGAATCACTACTTTCTTAATATTATATAAGTATTTCTATAATATACTACAGTAATACTATATAAGTACTTTATGTAATGATTAAAATTATTTAATATAGAAAATCAGACATGCTGCGGATAAGCCTTTGCATAAATTCCATACAAATAATTGTACTAAGATTATTGAAAAATAATTCTTAATTGCAGCCGGTCAAAATAATGTAATAAAACAGAACACTGAAAGCTTACCTTAAAATAGCTGTGTAATTTATGTGATTGATATGAACTTTGGAAATTAAAAAAAAAATAATTGGACAAAAATACTTTATATATTTCATACAAAAGAACCATATGAAAAATTATCGATTTTGGTATCTTATAACTGAATTAAATACCTGTACTATTGCATTCTAATCATCAGTTTCACAATTCCAGTCAAACTGAGTGGAAGGTGTGGATAAATACAGTTTCGGTGTCTACCTAGACATCCAAATTCAACTATGCCAATACACCGTCCATCACGGGGCGAGATTTCCTAATTAGGATTTATCCTACGAGGATTGTCTATAAATTTTCCCCGCCCCACAGGCATAACACTGGGTGAATGTGGAATGGGAAAAAATGTGTAGGTATATGTAATAAATAGGAAAAAGAAATAATAAATTGATTGTAAGATTGAATAAACCTTTAAAAAATACAGAAAAACACCTGGCCTGAAGGTACATCCTGGTGCTTCGCTTTTTCCCACTCGAGCGAATGCGTGTTGTCGAGAGAGTTTGAGTTTAGAAGTCTATTATAGAGTGAGGGTGAGGGTGAGAGTGAGAGATCGGGAGAGTGACGAGGCGTAGACGTACGGTGCAGCAGAGAAGTGCGTGCTGCTTGCGCAGAAGCGTATATGAACACTAGGAGAGAGACAGAGACAGAGAGAGAGAGAGAGAGAGAGACCTCTCCGCCCCCGGATCCGGTCGCCGCTGAGGTAGCGGCCACGGCATTCCATCAGTGCATACCCGAGGGAGCACTGGAGAGAGAGAGAGAAGAGAAAGAGAGAGACAGCGAGTGCTCGCTTCCGCGCGCACGACCGTCGTCGACGACGGGCAACAGTAGGACCTTTATGCTGTCGCTGATGACAATCGGGCTTCCATTAAGCGATACAGGGGCGTGATGAAGGGTCTTGAGCATATGCAAGTAGCGTCTGGAGCCGATCCACATTGCTTGAGTCTTGCCGATGTTAATGACGAGACCGTTGTCCGATGCCCAGTGAGAGATATTCTTCAGCTCCTCTTTGACCTTATTAATAATGCCGTCGATGTCATTGAAGCGACCATTGATTTGAAGATCGAAGGGAGGTCGTTGATGAAGAGGGAGAACAGAAGAGGTCCCAGGATGCTGCCTTGAGGGACACCAAAGAATCTATGACGCAGGTTAGAGGTCTTGTCATCGGGTAAAGTAACCGTCTGCGATCTTCCAGTCAAGAAAGACCGAATCCAACTACAGACAGACTGCGAGAGACCATAGGAACGCAGCTTGTCGATGAGGATGTCAATACACATCGCATCAAATGACCGAGAAAAATCAATGGCCACAAGAAGGGTCACATGCCCTGCGTCGATCGCGCTTCTGAAATCGTCAACTATTTTAACTAGGGCAGTGTGTGTGCTATGTTGCTTCCTAAAACCCGACTGATATTCATCCATAATCCCATTTTTAGCAAGTATCTGGAGATCTGCTTCGCTGCCAACGCCTCAAGGATCTTTGAAGCCGTGCATAAGATGCTAATCGGTTGGAAGGCTGACAGTGAGGAGGCATTTCCCTTCTTCGGAAGTGGGCGAACTGTAGCTCTTTTCCATAGCGTTGGAAAGACACCTGTTTGTAGCGAAAAGTCGAAAATGTGCATCAGTAAGGTCAATATCACTGGGAGACAGTCTTTGATTTGACGTAACTGTATACCATTAGGCCCTGTGGCATTTGAACGAGCTGACTTGACCACGTCAACTACCTCAGAAGCTTCAACATGCTCAAAGTAGAACTGATCATCGAGCGCAATGCACACAGTCGGACGAGGAGAGATGTTACAAGGAGGCGCGGCTACGTTGACAAAATGGTCATTGAAGGTGTCAACATCAAAAGGGGGCGGAGCGTCATCCGAACGCTTAGAAAGCCCAAGATCGCGCAAAATTCTCCATGTGTCTGAGGAGCCCGATGAATTATCTAGCTTCGATTTGAAGAAGCTGTATTTCGCATTGCGCACTTCGGTTTATACTCTGTTCCGTAAGCTGTTAAAATGAGCGCGAGCCTAATGACCGCCGACTCTCGTAACGTACTTTCAGGCTTTATTTCATTCGTTGATGAGACGCTTGAGCTGCGGCGTAATCCAGGGAGAACAAGACTTTTTGACAGTAAAGGTGCGAAATGGAGCGTGATTGTTAGACGCACTAGTTATAACGTTGGTAAAGATAGAGACCTTACTATCGATACCCTGCTGAAGCGTTATGGCTTCCCAGTCGTGAGCCGAAAGATCTGCCAAAACACGATCAATGCAGAATGATCTATAGCACCGACGGGTAATTATAGCTGGCTCCTGGCGAGGGACAGGAAATGCGAGCGAAACAACTACCACATCATGCTTGGAGATCTCCGGACAGTGCTCCTGTTTGTAGCTGGTAATGAACGAAATATCCGAGACGCAGATGTAATCTATGGCGGTGTGGGACTCATCCCGATGGTGCGTGGCATCAAATGGTACGCGCTCAAGATTGCAGCTGCAATCGATGTTGAAGTCGCCCATTAAAATCGTGAAATCAAAAGATTTGTTACTGAACAGGATAAATTTTTCGACATCGGACCAGTATCCATAACGTGGTATGCTGTAGATAGTGCCGCAAAGGATCTTAACACTGCCCACGGAAACCTCCAAAAATAAAAACTCGGGACGCTTTACATATACATCGCTTTGAACAGAGCGACCGACTTCACGGACAGCAATAGAATTATGCACATACACGGCCACACCTCCATGATCGATGCTTAAGCGGTCGACAAGAAAAAGACTCAGAAATGCCAAGAACATGGATTTTGTTTCTAACAACAATGTCTTCAATATCATGTAAATGTCCCGATAAAGATTCAGCATTGGAATGACAAAAATTCATTACAAGTGGGGCCGATGGTGACGGGTTAGCATGAGAGAGTCTATCAGTATCATTCGCCATAGTTCATCGAGGCCGATTTTTGCAGTATTTTCGCGCGAAGAACTGAGCATTTATACCTGTCAAAAGCCGCATGCTTAATGTCAGTAAGGCTATTAGATTTACAGTTTGCGCAACACAATAACTTTTTCGAGGAGCAACCTTAGAGAGGTGCGCCTCTGCACAAAAGTCGCACAGAGGAGTAGTAAGCTTACAATCTTTCGGGATATGACCTAATTTGAAAGAATTATAATATTGTGGACTACTAGGGAAGTTCTGCTTTAAGACAGCATCGCGGAGGCGGAGGCAGAGGCGGAGGCGGAGGCGGAGGCGGAGGAGGAGGAGGAGGAGGAGGAGGAGGAGGAGGAGGAGGAGGAGGAGGAAGAGGAGGAGGAGCGAGAAGTAGCGAATGAGATCGAGCTTCAAGAAGAAGCCATAGGCGAGTAAGTTGCTGCATACGATCGTCTACCTCTCATCGATGAGAACTTTCGGCTTCTGGCAAGTCAACCACCTGGTGTAGAGGCTGACGACCATTCCACCGCTGCTGAGAGTGCACACAGAGTAAGGCGGCACATACTGGGTGTGTTGTGTGCCACCGCCAACGAATCAGCCCCAGGGTACAACACACGTGAGCGCCTCGATCGCGTGGTCAACGAATGTAAGTAATTATTTATTCTTATATTTTAAAATATACCCTTTTTAAAAATATTTTTCCGTGCGTAGTTATGCGAAGTCGCGATCGGTCTCTAACGCAGATTGTGGCATTGCTCTCCAAGCTTGCTCGTTTGCGGGAGGTATACGAGCGGGTACACGGCAATCGCCAATCATGGCTCCAGCGATGGTTTCGCAACTAGGCCGAAGACGAATCCTCGCCTTTGTATACAGAAAGCAATCTGCGAGATTTGGTGAATAGAATATTAGAAAACTTTACAGGTACCGCAGAACCTTAAAGTAAATCCCTCACCGTAAAACCATTAATCTATTTTAATATATTTTAATAAAGGCATCATTTGTTTTGTTACAGCTGAGGTCCGCTCACCCGTGCAGGTAGGTGGTGATGGCACTGGGGAAGTTTATGATGCCGAAGACTACGACAGCGTACAGCCACCCGGCGTGCGCTTCACTGCTGTGGCTGAGGGACAGCAGTACCTGCGACGCTTCGGAGTGCAGGGCCATAGAGTAAGATTTTCAATTATAGAGCCACGCGCGGATATCAATCCCGTATTATGGGTAGAGGCCGCGATTAGGGACATGCATGATTATATAACGACACGCGTTCCAGGGTATATATTAATTGGGATTACAATTTGTAATGAGCGATTTTCACGTGGTACGGGCGGGCTGTCGTTCAGGCCTGTTGCGAACTTTAATTACGCTGATTTATGGAATTTAATAAGTTTCATAAATCAGAGTAATGAAATTTTGGGTATCGGAGAGGGACTCGAGTTACAGGTGTGCTATGTAGTAATGCCCGTAGGTGTGGGTGGTGGCTTAAAGTTGAGCAATTTGCGAAAGCGCTTAATCGTTGTTATTAACAACGCCGATAATTTATGTTTACCGCGTGTGCTTGCGGTCGGAAGGGTATACATGGCTCTCAAGTAGCAGCCTTGCGATGAGGTGCGCGCAAAATGGCATGCGATTCGCGATGGGCGCGCGGAAAGTCTCGTGGTCGCCGCGGGGGTAAATATTCCGGGTGATGGCTGTGGTTTTGAAGAGCTCGTGAGCTTTTAAAATTTTTTTCTCGCAAATTGCGTAGCCCTGGTTGTTTTCGAGAAACAAAATTTTGGAAGCGGTGAACCAGCGTTCTTTGATGGACGAAACACTCTCCGGGAATTAAATGCCCCACTAACCGATATTATTTATTTGATGTTTGAAGAGCGTGCACGACAGTTTAATTTAATTAATAATTTATTCGGAGCTGCGGAATCGCGTTTTTGCTGTTCTTATTGTAATAAGGCGTTCCGCTGCATAAATCAGCACAAATGCACGCGAACATGCGCGTGCTGTTACGTTTCACCGCCATGCAGAAGCGATCAAGTCGAAATGATAGAGTGCGTGGATTGTGGGCGATAATTTTTCGGTCACGAGTGTTTCGCCAATCACAAGCGTGCAGGCTCTTACAAAAAAAAAATAATAAAAAAGTGTGCGACGTTGTGCGGTTGTGTTAGAATTGCATGCACATTGTAAACGTGTATCAACGAAAACACAAGTGTGGTATCAGTTTTTGTAGCCACTGTCAAAAGCTGCATGCCTTTAACGATTTGTGCTTCATGCAGCCAATCAGCGTTGTCGTCCAGGGTAAAAAAAAGAAATACTTTATATTTGTTATGATTTCAAGACAACACAAGACACTCCATATGGCGAAAATGCGCGCGATCACGTACCTAATTTGTGCGTCGCGCACCAAGTATGCTCGGATTGCATCGGCGTGGACGACATACAAATAGATTGCCCCACTTACGGGGTGCGATAATCGTACTGTGAGAAAAAATAAATATGGCCAAACATACGCGCAGGCGTACGAGGGCACGGTGGCAAAAGTCGTGGCAATGAGGCAGTTCGGATACGACGTGCGTGAGATGTGGGAATGCGATTTCGCGCGTGTGAAAAGTCAGCAACCGGAAATTAAGCAATATTTAGCGGCTCATTGAGTCATGAGCAAAATATCCTTAAACCTGCGTGATGCTTTTTTCGGTGGCCGCACGGAAAATATTGTCACTTCTCGTAGTACCGCGCAGGGCGAAGAGATCAAATATACCGATATTTGCTCTCTTTACCCATATATCTGCAAGAGGCGACGTTACCCCATTGGGTAATCTCTCGCGCGTGGAAGGGCTGATAAAGTGCAAAGTTTTACCACCTCGTAGATTGATGCTACTTGTGTAATCCGTAAAAATGCACTCTCGGCTGATTTTCGGACTCTGTCGCTCGTGCTGCGAGGAATTGCAAGAGGGCGACTGTAATCACGACCAAGCCACTGAGCATGAATTTACAGGCACATGGGCTGTCTGCGAGTTACAGAAGGCGATCGAACTTGGCTACTGCGTCACAGAAATATTTGTTATTTGGCAGTATGAGACCACGCAGTTCGCTCCTATCACGGGTGCTGGTGGGCTGTTTTCCCCGTATGTTAATACCTTCTTCGGATTGAAGCAGCAGGCAAGCGGTTGGCCTGCTTTGTGTACAGATGAAGAGAGTAGAAAGCCGTATGTCGACGAGTACGAGCGCGACGAGGGGATAAGGTTAGACTCCGAAAAAATAGAAAAAAATCCGGGGTTGCGTTATGTCGCGAAGTTATGTTTGAATTCGCTGTGAGGAAAATTTGGTCAGTGCTCAAATATGAAATAAACGGCTATTATAAAAACGCGAGAGGGACTATTAAAACTTCTTACGGCAGCGGAAAAAGAAGTATTCATGTTCTTATGGTCAACGAGAACCTTTTATACACGAATTGGCGCTTTCGCGAAGATGCCGTCGATGTTTCGGGTAATACAATTGTGGCAATAGCTGCGAATACAACCGCGCAGGCGCGTCTCGAGTTGTATTCTTATATTGAAAAACTCACTGCAGCACGTGTTCTATACATGGACACGGACTCGTGTATTTTCACATGTAAGAAAGACGACCCTACAGAGTATACTCCGTCTCTGGGTGCTTTACTCGGCAACATGACAGACAAGCTAAAGGCCTACGGCGAGGGTACTTATATTAGAAAGTTTCTCTCAGCGGGTTCAAAATTTTATGGCTTCTGAGCTGTCGTACCTTCTACCAGGGAAACTGTCGAGTGCTGTAAGATTAAGGGTATTAGCCTCAATAGCACCAATTCGTGAATAATAAATTTCGAGAGCATCGGGCGTTTGTTCGCAGCGTATTTTGAAAACGAAGAGAACCCATCGTTTTGAAATATAAACCGATCAGATGCACTCGCACGCACGAAGTCATCACACGCGACGAAAAAAAAAGCCGTGTTCCGTAGTACTTAAGAAGCGTAGATACTTTCGCGATGCAGCATCACTACCTTTTGGTTATAAGAGTGACGCATAGTATGTATATTTTATAAAACTTGTAACTGCGTATATTTATGTAAAATAAAAATTGTCCTTTTTAATAAAAATTATTTACCTATCAAAATTATTTCTACCTATATCCATCACTTTCCTCGCATTAGTACGCTGAAAAAAAGCATGTTGTGATAATAGCCCGTTATATTTTCTTAGCAAAGTAATATACAGAATGTTTTCTAGCGTTTTTATGTTAAATATACTAACATAAGAAAGTATTGTAGTGACAAAGGCGCGTCATGTTTCATAGTTAACCATATCGCTGGCTTGTGCATGCTAGTCGTCGCGGTATTCCTGCTCATTCTCGCGGCGGGAGCAGGCTAGTCAACGCGCGCGCGCGTGAATCAGCTAGTCACCGCGGATCAGCCCATCCCGTGCACGACCAGCTTGTCGCCGCGTCGGTTCAGCTCATCACCGGAGTAAAGATGCTAGTCCCCGCGTGCGCCGCCGCCGCCACCGCCCCATCCGCGCGTCATGCAGACAATTTTGTCAATGTTTCGCTCGAATGAAAAAAGGGTATAAAATGATTGGGAATGTGTGGGACAGTCTCATTCGGTGACTAGAGGTCGTAACAAAAAATGGATAGGCGCTTGAAACATCCGTTTACCTGCTGTGTGTGTGAATCCACAGGCTGTGGAAAAATACACTTTGTTCAGCGCTTTCTCGTCCATTTACCGGCCATGTGTACCGCACGCTTCGACCGTTTACTGTTTCATTACGCTGAATGGCAAAAGGCTTACAGAACAGCTTTTAAGTCCAATGGACCTATCATTGAGTTTCGAGAGGGGCTCCCGCAGGTAGGCGATTATTCCTCGAACAATGAGAAGAAAAAATTACTCATTCCCGATGATCTTATGCGAGAATCCTCGAGCGACGTTATTTTAGACTTGTTTACGAAAAGAAGTCATCACAAAAATATCAGCGTGATATTCATAACGCAAAATGTTTTCCACAAGGGAAAGGCGCAACGTTACATAAGTTTAAATACAAAGTACCTAGTGCTGTTCAAAAATCCGCGCGACAAGGCACAAATACAGCACCTCGCGCGCCAAATCCATCCCGAAGACCCGGGTTTTCTCTGCGAAGCCTACATAGACGCTACGCGAGCGCCACACTCTTATCTCTTTATAGACCTCTCGCAAGACTGTCTCCATGAGTTTAGATTTCGCGCAAACATATTTCCCGGTGACAGTGCGCATTACGCTTACGTGCCCAAATAGTTTAAATCACGCTGAGTTGCTCGCCCTAACGTCAGTCGGGAAAAACTATGGCCCCGTACGGACGAGCTGCCTCTCGTCGCGGCACGTTACCGCGCGGTAAATATTTTTCCAAGAAAAATCTTGCGCTACTCGGCGTACGCTACCACGGCGATAAAAAACATCGCACAGCCATAGCCCGAGCGGCTGACAAACCCCTTGTCAAGTGTATATGCGAGTGCGTGTCGGACGTTTTACACGGGGTCGTAAAATTATCAGATAGCGAGAAGAGACGATTGAGCAAGCATAAACACACGTTGCGCAAGTTATCGCACCCGAGTGGTAACACCGATTGGCGCACAAAGAAACGAGCGATTATTCAGAAAGGGGGATCATTCCTGCCTATCTTATTAGCTCCAATCGTGAGTACTCTCATTTCGAAAATATTTGGCTCGTGTGACACGCAATAAGATGGAACACGCGCGTAAAATGATTCTCGTGCCAGAAGGTTCGATGGCCACGAGCCCAGCAGTTGTCGAGGAAAAAAGTTTACAAACGCAGGCAGGGCGATAATTTTTCTCGCTTGGACACCGAAATGTACGATGTTTTACGCTCGAAGGCAGCGCGCGATGATTACGAAAAATGTCTGAATTATTTGCAGATTTTACGTCGCTATCTTTTTTCCGCGACAACGAGCGTATCGCTGAGCGCGAGACGAATCACGAGGTAGACGAAATCGAAGAGTCTAGTGCCCCTCAGTGAGGAGGCCATTCTCCGGGGTATACCCAAAGTACTCGGGCCCAAACCGCGACTTGCTTCGGCACTGAAGGACAGCGGTTCCCGAGCGTTTCAAGTGGGACAATGCAGGCACTGTGAGCATCGATGGCCGACAAGTGATGCGCTCGAGCATAATCGAGTTACTACTCGACACACTGCAAAAGAACCCGCGTATGGAGGAGGAAGAAGCGCCTGTCGGGCGCTTTGAGTTTGCAAAATTTATCAAAACTAGAGAGACACCCGTTAACCTTATAAAAAATCCCAAAGTTTTGAAAATTGGCCGGATTTTGACTGCAAAAGTGAATACGGCCAAATGGCGTTTGCCGCGGCAACAGACTATAGCAGATGGAGAAAATAATACACCCTCGCCCATGCTAACTCGCAGTAAAAAGCAGGCCAAGAGAAAATGGATGCATTTTGATATATAAGCGAGATGCCATACGGAAAACAATACTACGATCTCGAGCATGAGGCGGGTTATGCGGGTGCATGAAACCTTCTTTGCGTAAATGCCAAGAAGGAGAAGAAAAACATTTATGCGCGGCTGAGCAATCAAGACGTCTACACGCTTCATCACTCGATAAAAAGAAGATTCCCGCGCCTGTCTTACAATGTAACGAACGTCGATGACGTGTGGGAGTGCGATCTACTTCAGCTGACATCAATAAAGGATTACAACGACGGGTACTGCTATATTCTCGTGGTCATCGATGTACTCGGTAAGTTTGCCTGGGTTGAATCACTGAAGGATAAAACCGCGTGCAACGTTGCCGACGCTTTTGAGCGAATTACCGATAGAGCGAAGCCGCGCTTGCCCATGTGCGAGCACACCGATCGTGGCAAGGAATTTCTTGGCGCTGCTTTTCAAAATCTTCTCAAGCGCATGGAGATCGGCTTTCATGTTGCTAGAAATCCAGATGTCAAGACAGCGGTGGTCGAGCGGCTCAACAGAACGCTGCGCGAGCGCATATGGAAATATTTCTCACATCGAAACACCAAGCGATACATCGATGTTCTGCAAAAAATTGTGTACGCGTAGAATCATTCTCAGCACAGCGTTACGCGAATGCACCCAGCAGAGGTCAACCTTTACAAAGCTGCGAGAGTGACCTCGTCCATGTCAGTCGATCAAAGAACACCTTCGAGCGCGGATACGAAAAAAATTTCAGCGAGGAGATTTTCAAGATAATACTTTTACACTTTTAGTTTGTACGCCGTGGACGACAAGGAACAGAGTGAGAAAACATTCTGCCATTTTCCAGTCGGCATTTACGACTCTCTCCAACAGCTGGCAGACGCCATAAATAACTCGAATGACACTTATAAGCATCACATGTTTGAACCCGTAAAGGAGAGCAATGGCTATTATGCCATTAGACGCAAGTACGCCTGTCAACAGCCACATGCGACTCATTTCAACGAAAAAATTCTGCGCATTTTTGGGTTCGATGACGAGCCCCGGAAAAAAATTCTGTTTACGACCTTTAACCATGGCGCACTGCGGGAAATTGTAGCTGAGAGACAAGCGTCGCTCTCTCGTGCCATTCCCGACGTTTAAACAGATATTTGTGAGCCCTACACAGTGGGGGATACACAGGCCTCACTTTTGCGCATCGCTTCCTTGGATAACTCAAAATTCAAATACGGCATCAGTGCTATGCAGCGTTTCATGCCCGCTCACTACATACTGCTTCTCTATCACAATTTTCAAAATATTATCATCGATATTAAAGATCAGTTCGGGCAGCGCATTCCACGATACGCTGACTATGACACCATTTCAGACGAAGTCACTGAGATGTCTCATTACACTAGGTACTACGATGAGCAGATAGATGGCGGGAGTGGGGTAAGAAATGTTTTCGCTGGCTCGGCCTTTCAGAGAGGGTGCGGTGTTGGCTCTTGGTTGGGTGTCTCTTTCGCCGCATTCTCCCATACGTCAGGAGTGGCACTAAGGCCGTTGGGAAAGAGACCTTGCGCGCAAGTATGAAAATCATAGACGATGTCGCAAACAATGGTGTCAATTTCAAGGAGTCCATAAAATCGAGAACCGGAGAATCGGGAAAGAGGAAAACCCACGCTTTTCGGGGCATTAACGATATTTTCGGGCCAAAATAAATCTTGAAAATGTCTTGCTTGCGAACTCGACCTTTTCTCCCTCCCATCTACCCAAACCTCCATCGAGGGCAGCAGTTTTTTGAACTATAAGCCCGTCTCTTCGATCAGCGACGAGGGCGATGCGCCCATCGAATTCGTCGTACCTAGTGCCAGCGAGCATTACATCGATCTCGCACATACCATGCTCTTTGTCAAGACACAAATACTTCCCAACGACGATGTCGACACAAATCTAAAAGTTGGTCCTGTAAACAATCTTCTTCATTCAATGTTCAATCAAATCGATATTTTTCTCAATCAAAAGCTCGCCTCGCCGCCCAGCAACATCTATGCGTACATAGCTTACATAGAGTTACTGCTGAGCTATTCCCCCGCTGCCAAAGAATCTCATCTCGCCGCGAACCTCTGGTACGATGATACACCTGGCTGCATGATGGCGCACAGGAAAATCAAGGAATCGGTTCGAACAAACGCCTCGTTCAGAGGCAATATTTTACGAAAGAGGGGCGTGCATTCGATATGATTGGCCATCTGCACTGCGACTTGTTTAATCAGGATAAAATGCTCATCAATGGCATCGAAATGAGAGTGCGTCTGGTGCGTAATAAGGATGCATTTTGCCTGATGGATTCCACAAACGACGGCCGATTCGGAATAAAAATAAAAGAAGCTACCCTCATTGTTCGGCGCGTCAAGATAAATCCCGGTATTTTGATCGCACACGCCAATACACTGGCCAAAGCAACAGTCAAATACTCCATTACGCGCGTCGAGGTAAAAACATTTACGCTTCACACTGGTATACTAGGCGATAGCATTGATAATGCGATTCTTGGCCAACTGCCGAAACGTATAATCATCGTTTTCGTCGATAACAAAGAGTTCAATGGAAATCGAGCGCAAAATCAATTCAACTTTCAACACTTTGACATAAATTATCTCTCGCTATATATCGATAGGGTTCAAATACCAAGCAAACCGTTACAACCGCACTTTACAGGCAACAGCGCAACATTTATCGAGGCATTCCAAACACTCCACTCAGGCACGGGGATACATTTTCTCAATGAGGGCCTAGGCATAAACCGTTACAACTATTCAATGGGTTATTTTCTTACGGCATTCGATCTCACACCCGATTTATCAGCGCATTGCCACTTTCATTGGAACCTCGTACTTTCGGGCAGTGTGCGTATCGAAGTGGACTTCGCGACGGCGCCGACTGTTACAATAAACTGCATTGTTTACGCAGAGTACGATAACGTTCTCGAAATCGACTCCACTCGACAAATTTTAACGGATTTCAGCGCATAAGCGCTAGAACAGAAGACGGTGGGCGAGCAGGGGCGCTACGTGTCACATTGCCGCAGTCATAAAAAGTTGGGAGAAGCGAGGCCCTCACATGCGGCGCTCTCTCACATCACTTCGCTTTTCCTCTTACACGCAAGCACACACACACGTCTCTACGCAATGGACTACGTAATCGATATCCAAGGTTTCCGTGATTCGGAAAAAAAGTTTCTGCCCAAGGAAGTAGCTATCACGTGCCTGAAAAGGAAAATTAGTGATCATTGGATAGTGCAAGCGCCGCATAGCTTCGTCGACTTGCCGGATGATGTCAAAGAGACAAACACCTTTCTAGCCGTCGAAATTCACGGTGTTCGTTGGTTTGACGGCGAAGTAACGCTTCGTCAGCTACATCGGCATCTTTACATTGCCAGAGTATCGCGAACAATTTTTGTGCGCGGCGGGGAGAAGGCCCGATACATCGAGGCGCTTTTTGGACGCAGCGTCATCAACTTGGAAAAATTTAATTCACCATCGTTTAAAAAGCTCAACAGAATGTTCCCAGACAATACACTGTACGCCACGCATTCAACCAAAATCTTTTTGGCCAAAAAAGAGTTTTGTGCTCCTTACAAAGTTCATCAGCTAAAAAAGTGGCTGCGCTCGATACTTCCTGCGAAATAGAAAGCGCTTCCTAAAGAAAAAGTGGAAAGTCAAATATTCCTTGCAGCAGTTTACGAGCGAAAAGATACAAATAGTGACAGCAGCAATAATAATGACATATACTTCTCCGCTATCGACAGCGACACATTCTCCGGCTGAAAAAAATGAACACGAATGAAATAACGCGAGCCATCTGCGGGCTCTCTGCAAATTCGGGCGGAGTTTATGCAGCCAATCACATCCCAAACCGATTGAGCCGTCCATCGGCGGTCATTGCAAATCTCGACACAGCGAACAAGCTCGGCTCTCATTGGGTGGCTTTCTACATAGACAGTCATGCAAGAAGTACCTATTTCGATATCTATGGACTATCACCATCGACGCGACATCATCTCGATCGACTCAGAAGAAATTGCAAGTGGTTCAGGTGGAACAAGAAGAAGTTGCAAAGTTTCGATTCTAAAGTGTGCCGTGAATATTGCGTCATGTTTTTGCATTTTATGTGTAGTGGGTTTACTTAACGAAAATTTTGTAACATCTTTACGACGGATGCTCGCGCCAATGACAAAATAGCTGCTAAATTTTATAACATTATAAAGAACAAAAAATTAGAAAAAGAAGGATCTGCGTACAATTTCGCGCGTGCTACTTCACAAGGGTGCAGCTCGTGCACTCAGGCATGTAGGCCAATGACTCATTATTAATCTCTCTAACTTCAAGATATATTTTGCATTGTTGGACCTAGATTTGTAAACTAATATATTTATGCGTGATTGTTCATTACTTATAATATCTTAATACTGAAATGAATCAGCACCGGTTCAAACGCGCTTTTATGTATTCGTAGTTAATTTTAAGCATCGCTTGTGTCTGTCTTGATTAAACCATATGTATTCGTAGTTTGTAAGTTTTTGTCTCTTTTCAAAATTTATGTATTCATAGTTTGTAAGTTTGATCGAATAAACAAACAAAAATTACAAAAATCATGTTTTCATTTACAGACCTTTCATTTCCCACTCCTGAAAAAAAAGAAACAGTTAAATTCATTTTTCCTCCCGCAAGAGAGTATTAAAAACGTTTTCTTTTATTAGAAAATACTTACGCATGAAAAATTTTATCATCATATACACATTTCCTTCACACGTAACTTAAAAACCGTTGAACAAAGAACGCATTTATGGCGGGGGTGAAGTGTTCTTAGAACCACTTAACGCAGTTATCGGGTACAACCATAAATAGTTACATGTCGCAGCACGCATTTCCTTTTCATAAAACAAAGAATGCATTCATGTGAATAATTTATCATGTACGCTTTGACTCATAATCAGTTACACACACACACACACACACACACACACACACACACACACACACACACACACACACACACACACACACACACACACACACACACACACACACACACACACACACACACACACACACACACACACACACACACACACACACACACACACACACACACACCCACACATACACACACACACACTCACACACACACATTTCCTTTCTCACACATATCGTAAAATCGAGAGTACACTCTTGAAACTGTCCGTTAAATTCGTTGAACAATTGACGCATTCATGGCCAGGGTGAACAGTGCTTAGAACCACTTAACGCTGTTATCGAGTACAACCAGAACCATAGTTACATGCCACAGCACGCATTTCCTTCTCATGAAAATCTTTGTCGAGAGTACGTGATTGAAAACACTAAACAATGGACGCATTCATAACGACAATTACTGGAAACGCTTTCTACTGTCATCGGGTACAACCATAAACCTAATATTTTTCTCGCCACCTTTCCCCACCGCCGGGTACGTTGCGTCATACACGTGCTCTCATTGACTGCGCTGCCGTCCCCCACTGTCGACGCCCCCTACCACCTCTTGAGGCGCACACCCAAACAAATAGCGCAACCGGTGACGTTGCGTCAGTCTAGTAGAACACGCAGCAACAGCAGCACCAGTAGTCAAGTTAGGTGTAGAAAGCACGCCTTAGTATTTCTTTACACACGAAGTGCACTCGTACAACGACATTGCTTCAAACACGAGCATTAGTATTTCTTTTTTGAAACAAGTTTGTGACAGCTGTTTTAAAATGAATCAAAACTAGCTTCCGCAAAACTTGGTTTCTAACACAAGTTACGCGCTCAATAAGTCTCACACGAAATTTGCATACCTTGGATTGCAATATTACGGTGGGCATTTCCGTGCAGTGATTCAATTCGGTGGCGATACTTCGCCACGCAAATAGGCAACAATGGAAATCACCGCGTGGGAGGAATTCACCACACATTTTCCTGCAGTAATGTATCATCTGTACGGGCACAAACGGGAGTTTAGAAAAATCGACCTAACTGAGCACGAGATTAATTTGACTACCGTTTATAACTCGAGAGTACTGGAAATCAATCAGAAAAACTAAACAGTGAAGCCTTGTGACATTACGGAGCCGCCGGTATCAGCATGAAACGCCAGATTGGGACACCATCGACGGATTGCGCATCGATACAGAGTCAATCATCACGGCCATCGATGCAGATGACAACGACAAGAGTGCACTGGCGCGAAAGAAGAGAAAAGTTGAGAGTCTTCCAAGTGTTGTGATCATGCGACGTACTTTTCTAATATTAAAAAGCATGCCCGAGTGTATCAAGTTTCGCCTTCGCGAGTTAGAGGATATGTTCACGTATGTTAATGTCATGTATGATGTAATAATAGACAGTTTGAAAATGCGCGAGAACAGTCGCGAACTTGATAAATGTTTCGACGGGTCCACATTTCTTAAACTTTTCAACGATCACAAAGACGAATTAATATCTAATGTAAAAAACCGGATGATTTATTCAAATTTTAGTAGTTCGAATGTGGATAGACTATTTGTAGAAATAAATTGTCTTTATTTACCGACACTAGAAAAAGATGTATACGAGGCTGTTAATAATTAAGCAATAAATACAAATTTTAATTGAATTGCCTTCTTCTTTATTATTTCATAGTCCTACTCTTCCGCTCTATCCCCATCCACCATCAGGCACTTGGCCTTACATATACACTAATAGTAGCATCGGTGCAAGAGCAGAAGGACTGCAACCTTCACAGAGCACACATTATGGGCCGCCATTCAGCAAGCAGACACCAGAAGATAAACAGCCTCTCATCGATAAAGAAAAGAAAGATTATTCGTCGACGGATAAAGATTTATCGCGATATAAATCTTTTTCCACCAATACCCATTCCTTTCCCAAAAAACAAGGTTATTCACGATGTAATTAAAACTTAACACAAAAACGGCTCTTTTCAGAGCCATAAACTCATTATTACGTACACAAAACTATTTCTTATACTTTGGCCACTTGGGACTCCCGCTGCGCAGTTCGTCGAACCAACGATGGAGTAGGAATGCTGACGCATACCTGCACCACACAAAGGATCTCTCTCTCTCTCTCTCTCTCTCTCTCTCTCTCTCTCTCTCTCTCTCTCTCTCTCTCTCTCTCTCTCTCTCTCTCTCTCTCTCTACTACATGGACTGGTATAGCGCGTATCATATTACACAGAGGTGTCAAGAGGGTATAACTATTATGTAAACAGTAGCTAATTACCCATTGTTAATGGGTGGTTTGTTTACATATACAGTAGAAAAACAGTAGCGGTTTTAAAAACAATGGGCCCATTGACATGGGTCATTAGCTACCATGCAGCTACTGTTTACATAACACTTAACTTAATGACCCTACCCGCGGCGCCGCCACGGGGTGCCCCCCTTCACCCTTGTAATATGATGTCTCGCTATACCAGTCCATATATTACTGGCGGGGCCACCTCCACCCCTGTTTAATCGCTGCAGTCACGCAGATCTCACAAGAGGCAACTTACACGTGGCTGGCCAGCCACGTTGCGCTCGGTCTCTCTCGCTCTTCCCCTCGTTTCCACTGCAACGCGTGTCAGGCGAATCGGGTGGATCCCTCTCCACCCTATTCCCTGCTGATTGGCTCTCTCTCTCTCTCTCTTCTTTACTAGTAGCGGCGCGGCGACTCGTGCGGTTGCAGTGGTGGAGGCACGGGACACGGACACACTCTCACTCACACTCACACTCAAATGCGCGGCGACTCTCGAGGTTACGTCGCACTCGGGACGCGCGGAGAACAACAATATAGCCACGGCATCGCGTCGCCTCTGTAGCGGCGCGGCGCACAGTAGTAGTTCAGCGAGCAAAAAAACGGTCAAAATTCGTGCTTGCCTCGAAATTTGAGTAAAAAGATAAGTTTGACAGATAAGAAGGTTCTTTACACACCCAACATTATGACTCCGTTTCCCTCAGTATGATTCGAATTGGTATATCCTTGTATATCAATGGATATACGCAAGAATTATATCAAAATCATATTCTCTGGGAAAACCATTTAATTTTTCGATGAATACCGGACGGAAAAAATGTATTTTTCTGATCTTTCCAATGGTGCTATTATTTTTACTCCGAAACTCTTTCTTCTTGTCGAAAATTCGAGTTGGAAGTTCAGAGTCATTTTTCTCAAAATATATCATGTTCTTTTTCAAAATGCAATCACCATTCAAAAGTACAAGTCTTAAGCTACAAGACCCTAAATTTTCAAATTGGAGAAAATAAGAGCTCAAAAGTAACTAGATTAAAAAGACAGCGGCGAGTGTCGCGCGAGCTCTTCGCGCTGCGCTCGGGCGGCACGCTCGGGCTTCGTATAATGAGCTCGTAATCGTATTTTGAGTGTCTCAGAAAAAAACAAGACACATATTCAAGTTGGAGAGACAGAGCTGAAAAGTAGTAAGATTAAAAAGACAGCGGCGAGCGGCCGTGTGAAGTCTGTTCTGCGCTTGGACGCGCCTCTGTATGCGTATATAATATCTATTATACTCTAATCGTTGCACTTTCACGTGTTATCATTTCTGCCACTAGAGGGACTGAGACCACAGAGTCGTTCCCAATACTTAAAAAAGCTCCTTGGAAGGTATTTATCACCTACTGAAAATGTTTTCTTTCTCAATATTTATTATTTTCATAATAAAAAAGACTTTAAAATGTCAACGATTTTCAATCGCTGTTGTAACCCTTTTGATGAAGCAAAGCATTCACCTAAACTGAGGTTTGTGTCTGAAAAAATGAAAACTCGTTTTCCGAACTTACAAGATAAAGATAAAATATGTGATTCTTGTCGATTAAAATTTGATGCGAAAATGGAGGAAGAAAATGTAATGTCAATGGAAGAATCTAGAGAAATTATTTCTAATTTACAAAAATTGTTTAACGATGAAAGTTTGTCAAAAAATGAAAACATGTTGCTTTTAAAATTACTCCCAAAAAACTCAAGTTCTCGTAAAGTTGCTAATTTTTCTAATTCATCCCGTTGGCTTGTAACAAAATCTAAGTTGTCAGATAGTCAATCCCTTTTAGTTGATAAAAGGGGAAATCGAAAAATATCATGTGATACCGTCAACCAAGTAAAACTTTTCTATGAAAATGACGATAATAGTAGAATCATGCCAGGTTATAAAGATAATAAGTGTATAAAAAATTATGATGGCACAAAGACCTATGTTCAGAAATGACTAGTTTTGTACAATCTTAGAGAGTTATAATTAAAGTATAAACAACAGTATCTCGATTCAAAAATAGGGTTCTCTAAATTTGCCGAATGTCGCCCTGAATACTGTATTTTAGCTGATGCTAGTGGTACGCATTCAGTGTGTGTGTGCATTTATCATCAAAACGTCAAACTCCTCTTAGCTGATTTAAGATATTCAGGAGTTTCTTTAAATAAAATGGATACTTACAAAGATTGTATAACTGAAATAGTTTGTAAAACACCGACAGCGAAATGTTACTTAAATATGTGTCAAAATTGTCCTGGTATTGAACATCTAAAAACGGAACTTGAACTATTTCTTGAAAGGTCTGGGGTTAATGAAATAAAATTTCAAATGTGGAAAACTACTGATAGGTCAACATTGCAAACTGAAATTGTTTCTAGTTCTTTTTAATCTTATTACTTTTGAGCTCTACGTTTCTCCAACTTGAAAATTTAGGGTAGCTTATAACTTGTACTTTCGAATGGGGCTATGCATTTTGAAGAACAACATGTTATACTTTAAGAAAAATGGTTCTGAACTTTACACTCGAAAAGTGCTTGGGAGTAAAAAGAATAGCACCATTGGAAAAAGCAGGAAAAAATCTATTGATATATGTCTCTTGTTTTTTCCCTAGAGACTCAAAATACGATTATGCCGCGCGTCCGAGCGCAGCGCGAAGAGCTCGCGCGGCCACTTACCGCCGTCTTTTTAATCTTGTTACTTTTGAGCCCTTCATTTCTCCAATTTGAACATTTAGGGTTTTGTAGCTTAAGACTTGTACTTTCGAATGGTGATATGCATTTTGAAAAAAAAAAACATGATATACTTTGAGAAAAATGGCTCTGAACTTTCAACTCGAATTTTAGACCAGAAGAAAGAGTTTCCGAGAAAAAGCAATAGCACCATTGGAAAGAGCACGAAAAAATTTATTGATATATGTTTTTTCTGAGGGACTCAGAATACGATTACGAGCGAGTTGAACAGAGCGTGTTTTGCAATAAAAATGCGTCGCGCGCGCCCGTTGGCTGGTTTCTGGCGGACGCTTCGATATATAATAGGGTTAAGGACGTTCTCCGAAAAATCACATTTCTCGTGAAGCTTAATTTAGTGTCCTTAGTACATGCATTACATTTCTCATGAAATGATCAGAATTGGAAGGTAAAAGAAATATAAAAACAATTTAATAAAACTTCGATATTTTCTTTTTAATATTAATGTTGCAGATGATACATAAATTGACGCGTTTTATATGTACCCGTATGTAGAAAATAGCTAGAATTATTATAGTATTCTTTTAATCAATTATTAAATTTAAAAGTTATAGTAATTATTTTTAGAAGATTTACTTGTATTTTCTCTTATGGTAGTTTATAAAAATGACTGACGGTAATGAGAAACTCCTGCGACTGAAGAAGAAAAAATGGAGGACGGAATGCGTGATGAGCAAACCCACGAAGACCAAAATGATAAGTCGCTCAAAGAAAAAAAAAAGATAAACAAGAAGATGAGTCGCTGAAACAAAAGAGAAAAGAAAATGAAGAACATGAGTCGGTCAAAGAGAAGAAAAAAAGAAACAAAGAACAGAGTAAAAACTACAGTACAGAAACCACTGCAAGTACTAATGGTACTAGTGGCTTATTTAAAAACTCGATGTAATTCGTTATTTAAAAAAAGCGTGAATATTTGTATTTTGTACCTGAAGAATTTATAAAACTACTAAATAATAAAAAAAGAATAAAAACATTAGATTTTTTGCTTAAAATGTGTATCTAATTATCTTATCATTTAAACTAATTAAAACTAAATTATAATGAAAAATAGCCTCCATGATCGCAAAAACAAAATAGTACGCGCGGAGCGCATTTCAATTTTGCCGATTTATTACATAAACTGGTACGAACATGAAGTTCAATTTCATTTCTCAATATATAAGAAATCAGAAAAAGAATAGAGGAGGACGGTGGGTAAAATCTAAGAATAAATGGTTGGAGATAAATGTATCGAAGGAAAGTTATAAATGCATGTTTGCGCTTATGAAAAATGATGTGCGCCAGGAATTTTGGGGTAAGTAGCAGCAGTAAGAAGTTGATACCCCATATAAAAAACCATCAAATATTATTATATAATTCGATTGCGCGTAAAAAATGATTTATAATAATGCAAAGTACACGTTTGCACATGTTTTCGTTTTTTAAATAATAAAAAAAAAAACGTTCGGGTGCTAGAAAAATTAAAAGTTTTAATTTTATCATAGAAAAATTGATAATGTAACAATTGTTTCAATGGTAATCGATAGTTTTCAACACGCGCTAGCAGCACCCGTAATTAGTTTTGCAATAGACCTAATATTTATAAATATTTATATAATTATCAAATCGGTATTTTTAAAGAGATATAGTCTCTTTCATCAGAGTCTAGACAACATGACTAAAGAAATAATATCCCTCTCTGCGTGGACAGTATTAAAGAGTCAGTAACAAGAGGAATATTATTTCTTTAGTCAAGGACAGCAGTGTCTGACTCTCGATTCACGCGTATGCGCATGATCAAATACGTGAGTACGAGTTAGTCGGTGACTGAGAATTTGAAACTTTTTTTATTGCATAAATATAATCGGCCTATGATAAAACTAATTACGGGTGCTGTTTGCGCGTGTTAAAAACCATCAACGATTAAAACAATTGACGCATTATCAATTTTTCTATGATAAAATTAAAACTTATAATTTTTCTAGCATCCGAACCTTTTTTTTATTATCTAAAAAACGAAAACACGCGCAATCATCTACTTTGCATTTTTAATAATCATTTTTTACGCGCAATCAAATCATATAATAATATTTGAGATTTCTTATATGGGATGCCAACTTCTAGGAGCTGTAAGTAGCGTATAATATTTTGTAGTATTACAAATATTTCTTTTATTATAAAAAATATGTATATTTGTATGTTTATAGGAAGAGAACGTCGTCAAAGACAACAAAACGAAAATAGTTCTGACAGTGACTAAAAATTTATAATTAATAATATATAAGATAAATCGAAAATGATTGATTCCAATTCAAATTCAATCATTTTATTGTAATCCTATTGTTTACAATTCTTTTATGTCAGTATATTGTACATACAAAAAAGAATACAAGTTTATTAAGGTGATAGAAATCTCTCTCCCTCCCTCTCTTTCTTCCCTCTCTCCCTTCCTCTCTCGCTCTCTCTCAATATTCGTCAAACTCTGTACCAACAACTTTAATGAGAGCTTAAATATTTTTTCAAAACAATCAACACGTTCTTTAAAAAACTAATCTTTTAAGTATATTCTAACAACACAATTTGTCTATAGTCCTTTTATTTATGCTAATCTCATCTATTCAACAAGCACACTCTACAAATGGTAATAATTTTTCTCATGACTGTTCAATTAATAATACAGTGCAACCCCGGAATAAGCGCTCTCGCAATAAGCGCGATTCCCAAGTTTCTCGCTCAATTCTAAGAACAGGGTATACCCACTCCGACTCAAACTACCAGCTCGAGTTAGACTTCACAAACTGTCCTCTCGATAAGCGCGCCAAGCAAAACAGAGTTTAGAAGAAACTTTTTAATAGAAAAATTTCATTTTAATCAACACACGTCCACTTAAATATTTTTAAAAGTATAAATTTTTATGTACAGCACAATTTCCTATACTGCAAACGATATTCACTCTCAAAACGTTTTATTACGTGCATTTCAACATTGAACGCCGAAGAGAGAGAGACAGAGAGAGAGAGAGAGAGCTAGATACTAGAGGCAAAAGTGTGTGTGGGGGGGGGGGGGGTATACGTTTATGTACAAAATCCTTCCCTTTACGGGCCTAGGCGCGCTTATTACGGGGTTGCACTGTATTGTTAATAAAGCTTTTCACGAAAGTATAAAATATGGCAAGTATAGAAGTTTTTTCTGTTAAATCTATAAAATAATATTCATGATTTTTTAAAAGAAATAAAATAAATACTAGTAAAAAAGTCTTCTACTTCTTTGAGTCAATGTATGCTGAATAAATTATATGTAAGTATTGTATATAACCATATATAACTACATACAATTTATATATAACCATGTGTAACTTTTTCTAACCAGAGTCGAATGGTAATATAATAAATATGTATACATAAAATAAATTTTTTCAAATCGTATAAATGACGCAAATGGCGGCGATGAATAATTATAGTTTCACGATTGGAAGCGAATGGTTCTACTGCCCAACAAGGTACTGGAATAATAACACAAAAATATCAATTCCAACGTTCCGAGTGATTTATTGTCACCCCTTCTCAAGGTTCTAAAAAACACATGTTACATATAATTAAAAAACTATAATACAATGTTCCACAATTTTCTACTGAGATCTTACCAATAATACTTAAGCTTATACTAATATAAGTGGACGCAAGAAGTTGCCACTAGTCAATAAGACTATTGTACACAATTTTACATATTTATACCGGCAGGCGAGAATGTGTGAGTGATGTAGATAGAGAGGGCGCAGAGTGGGGAAACTCTTTATAAAGAAACTATTAGTGAAAACTGTAATTTATCATAGTAACAATTTTCTTATTTAAGAGCATAAAAACTTATTATTATTAATGAATGCTTTGTAATCAGATTTTAAATTGTATGTATCAAATTGTCTATTAAGGCTATTATGTTGCGAATGTATATGCAACATCTCGGATAATAACCGTTTTTTTAAATTTTGTTCTTGATCTAATATTTTAATATTATTGAAATAAATTTGATGGTTGGTTTGTAAAATATGTTCATAAATCGCTGATTTGTCTCTTTTAAATCTACAATCACCCTCATGTCCTTTACATCGTTTTAATAACTTACGCGAAGTTTGACCTACATAAGACGCGTCACATTGCTTACAATTTATCTTGTACACAACATTAGTTTTTTCGATTTTATTACATTTATCTTTTCCCAGACCGATAAGATGACTTAATTTTGTTAGAAATCGAGTTAATTAACACTAAATTATTTTTATTACAAATGTTTTTTAACAAAGGATTGATATATTTAACAAAAGGGAAAACTATAATGCTATTAAGATTTATATTTTTAGAATTATTCTTGCTATTATTATTCATAATCTGTATTAATCGTCTTTCAATATGTTTATTTATAAATTCCAAAGGATAATTGTTTTCTAACAAAATGTAATTAATCAGACTAAGATTTTTGTCATAGAAACAAACATCCGCAAGATTTATACATTTGTCGACCAAAGAACAAATTACACCCACTTTGTTACTAGTAGGATGGTGGGAATTAAAGTTTAAAACTCTACCAGAAAAAGTTGGTATTCTATACCAATCAGTTAAAATCTTACGGTCAGTTCCTGGTTGCCTGGTGAGGTCGCCTATCGACGCGGTCGTTCTTTTCCGTTCTATACCTCTCTACTGTTTTCGCGGGGCTGCGTTTCCTGGTTTTTATATCCACGTTATGTGTCCTCCCACCTTCTTCATTTATTGACTAGGAGGGGAATTAGTCGCACGTGGTCGCCGTGATTTTCCACGAGCTGACATTGCTTTTGGGCACGTTGCGATGCGCCGCGCGAACTGTGCTGAATTGCACTTATGCACGTTCGAACTTGTCTGTGGAGAGTCCTCACTCGTAACTCGTCCGAGGCCGCGGGATCGCATGCCTGGGCGATCAAAAACAAGTCGGGAAAAAAAATTCTCTTTTATTTTTGCGTAGATTGTTGGTTGCGTAGGTTGTTGGTTGCATAGGTTGGCTCGATTTAGCGGCTGGGAGTATTACATACAAATTTTGCTAGGGTAGAAGTGTTAAGTGTTACAATATAGCGTAGTGTGTGGGGGTATGTTTGCGAATGTGTCCCTATTAGATTTTACAATCCTACCTACTCGTTCTTCCTCTCCCTCTTTTTATTTACAATATGATTAAGAATGTAACATGAATCCGACCGTGCCGCCTGTAGGTAGTTTTAACATGCCTAAACCTTCAATGTTGATATTTATATCGGCCGAACGTTTACAGCTGATTGTTATTTCGTCCCATCCTTTTTTTGAAAATACCCAGCGATTTGGAGAACTTAGCCGGGCCCAGAAGGTGGTATCGAGTTTTACGAGGCTTATTTCACATTGGGACCAATCGCGAATGCCGATTTTTGCTGCTAGTTTTATTTCGCATTCGGCGTATTCGTTTAACGGGCGACTCGGCTCGGTTTCCTGACAAATATAGCGGCTGTTTAGTTTTTTATATTTACTTAGCGATTCCCCGTTTAAATTTATATATGCGTTTTTATTTAAGTTAATCGCGAAGTATTTCGAGCTCGGCCAAATATATGCAAAATTATCCGATGTATTAGCCATACGTTGTCGGACCGGCAGGGGTGATGCTTTAAATAATTGGTAAATACCATAGTCGATTAATGGAAGCGAGATGTAATAAACTAATTTAGCCCGGTGTAATAATATTGTTATGTCTGAGATTTTCATTAATTCAGTTATGATGCTCTCTTCCTCTTCGATTGGGAAGGCAGCCTCTATCACCGATTTAGATATTACGGAAGCTGTATCCTTGATTTGCGTAACATTGAGGAAGCGAGGGTGTATGATTCCCTGGAGCTCGAACACGATTGCATCCGTCAGAATTTGCGTATCCATTTCATACTGAAACATGCTTTTCTCAAAAAGCTGCATGGCTACCGTGAATACCGCCTTTTGTTGTGATTCGCGTTCTTGTTGGTTAATTAACTGTGTCTTTCTGTCGAGTTCTTGGAGCTTGTCTTGTATCGTTCCGAATTCCTTGTATATCACTTCAGTTTGATTGACCAGTAAGTTTGAGAGCCGGTTGGTATTATTGTTGGATCCTTCTATGAGGCTCTTTATTTCAGCCTCTGACGCTTCGTCGAGGGTCCCGAACAAGTATCGACTCACCTTGCCCACTACTGAAATTATTGCTCTTTTTGGGCGGGTTATGTCTTGTGCTTATGTCCCTGCACTAATTCCAATACCCGAACAACATCTTTATTGCTGCTTATGATTCGGTAGTATGCGTTCTTTAACTGTTGCTGGTGTCGGCAAGCGCCGTTGTCATGGCTGCATAGTTGTGTTAGAGATCTCCAGGCTTTCATTAATTTTCCTCCCTCCGTTAGAAGAAGTTCAAGGTTAATTTGTTGTATTATCTTCCATGTCATACTTGTGGTGGCCAAGGACTCCCGCTCTTCGATGATAATTCCCGGACTTCCTACGATTGGCTTTGCGAAGTCATCCTTCGATGTTGCTTTGGTGACCACGGTTCTGCGAACACATTTTTGCGTTCGTTTAGATTTGTTTGTTATCTTTTATTGTTTGTTTATACAATTATTTTAGTATACTATTATTGTTATATTTTATCAAGGCCTTAAATTCCGTTGTTTATTATTTAAGTAGTTGTATGCTGTTTAATATTTACCTAGCTTTATCCCGAATTTCTCTTCTGTTTTCACGGTGAAAAATTTTTACGCGGTTTTAATTGGCTATGAAGCCCCCTTTTATCTTTTTTTTGAAAGTGTATTGGATCTTCTAATGTCAGAATCTAATTAGCGTTGCATATTTTCCTCCTTTATTTTATTTATACGTTTGGTTTGAGTATCTGTCTTTCTAATTTGAATTTATAGTTTTTCCCCTTTTTTGACAAGTATACAGCGTTCCCTTTACTGCGTGGTTTAATGAGTGATGGTAAGGGTAGATGATAGGGTGTGCAGCCGTTGTGTTTACCTGGCGTACTGAAGAAATGGCTGCCCTGATAACAAATGGCGTTCCCCTTTGAAATGAAGGTGATTTATTCGCGGGCGCCAATGTAAAAGCCTATGCGTACTGTAGTAGTAGGTTGTATTTGGCAGGCGCATTCGTTGCGGTTGGTGCTGCCACTAGTGGTCTTTGGCGCTCTAGGCTGGCCTGCCTATGCGACTCTGTAGCGTAGGCGCTACCTGGTTTTCGATATGAAACTGAAGAGGTCTTGTATTTGGTATTCAAAGGATCCCGACCAGCAGTTCCGAATACGCTTACGTGTCTTTTGTTTGAAAAAGGTGATCAATTCTGTTAAATATTTCTAGAAAATGTTTGATAGATCTACGTTTTTTTTTTTTTTTTTTCCCAAACCAACTCGTATTTCTTAGTAGCGACTAAATCGTCCTTTATATATTTTAATATCGACTAATTATTTAGATGATAATAATTGCTATCACTTAATTTTATTATTATACTTTACCAACAATCTATTCCTGTATACGTTTGTATACAAGAATAGATTATGTTTGTATACGGCAGGTCGGTTCCTAATCTGGCTACTCAATCTCCGGGAGTTGAACCGAGAGATACAGAATTGAACCGCTAAGGTACGCAGGAGAAACGTGCTTTAGCCGGAAAATCCACCCCGTGACAACTGGCGCCCCACGTTGGGCGCCAGTTGACACGGGATGGATTTTCGCGCTAAGGCACGTTTCACCTGCGTACCTTAACGGTTCAATTCCATACCTCTCGGTTCAACTCCCGGAGATGTAATAGCCAGATTATGCAACGGATGCTACAACGTCGTGCAATGTTCACCTAATCTGGTTACTTACCGTGCAACACGCAAGTCGAAGACTTGCGCTTTGTTTCTCACCAGTGACTCGAACTCTCCTCTTGTTCACTGGTTCGTGTGCCGGCTGCTCAGATGAAACGATACGTTTTCTCTTACGTAACGACCGCGGAGGCGGCGGGGAACGGGGAATGACTAGGTCGCGAAATAATAACTCGAGAGGTTAAATGTTAATAATAAAAGACTATTGTTTATTAAATAAAAGAAGTTGTGGTGTGATAATGGATCAGAAATATAAAAGAAATGAATTTAGGTTTGCGTATTCCCTATCTAAATGGTGCGCCAGCACGTTACCTCTGACGTCAGCTGCCTCGGAGACTGACGTCACGCTCGCGGTAATTTACGCCGCGCACGTGAGGTATAATACGCCTCACGTGTGCGGTACTCTACGCGCGCGCTCACCGAGTAAAGCGATGAAGTGTGAGAGCAGTCGCGATCGCCGCGCGACGCACACACGTATAAGGGTGAGAGATAGGGCAGACGGCGGGTTTACACGTGTGCGCACCTGTTGTGCGCACTCTCCGGCTTTGAAAAAGCCGGTGGTTTGACCTCGCGTTTAACCTTGATGAAGTGCGAGCCCGATGCCTACACTCTCTCCTCGCACTTGCTCTCACCGCTCGAGAACGCCTACTCGAAGCCGATGTCCAAGTACGACGAGCCTGGACAAGTGGTTACGCAGAGCTAATACGCGGCGCGGAAGAATGCGTGCACACTTACCTTTTACCCAATTTAGCAACGGCTCAAGTAGTTGATCGGTCTCGGACGTGTCTGGTCTTACTTCCTGAGTGGTATAAAAATCTTGATGCTGCGGTGGAGCAGACACGAAAAGTGCTATGACTTCCTCCAGACACTAAGTGGTTTGAGTGCGGCAGGTGATACTAGCCTGTCGCACTTGAGCTTTGCACTTTAACGGGCGAAAACCGCAGAAGTACTTCAATACACTATTTTTGTATATCACGAGCAAAACTCTCGTGATTCGCGCTCTGACACGGTACTTCTCTTCAAAAGAACGAACGAGTCTTCTTTTAATAACAGGCGAAACAAGGTGGAGCGAAACGAAAAGCGGTTGCAGAATACCGTAGCGAACTATGAGATGGCCGTCGCGGCTCGCCGTGGTCTGCTAGTCATCACGTCGATGCAGCTCAGATTCTCCATCGACGCGCCAACTCGCGTGCGCGCGCATGAGTTACTTCAACTACGGCTAATCCGCGACGTCGGTACGGCAGGCCGTGAACCGACATAACAGTCAACTTCCAGTTCTGGTATTATTGAAACCAGTATGTCTCGTTTGACCCCACCCAACTCGAACGGGAGTTCCACGTGTCCCGTTACGCGAAGCAGGTTGTTGCCAGCACCTCTGGCGCCTGCTCCCATAGCTGGCCGCAACGTACGTCCGCATTCGGTAGCTAGTTGCAATCCTAAAGATCCCATCACCGTTCTTGAGGCTCCAGTATCGTATAGTGCCCGAATGCGGAACCCTCCGATCCCCACCTGTACCCACCAACGCAGCTCGTCGGGTTGTACAGGAATTTGATTGGAGCTAGGTTCTAGCTCCTTCACGGAGTCGTTCCGTTGTCCGACTTTCTCTTCGTCTGGACATTGTTCAGCCTTGACCTGACTGGCAGCTGCCAACAGGTCGGTTGGTATCTCGTCATTCTTCCTCGACTCTTTCTGGGCCTCTAGAGTGGTCTCGGCGGATTTGGACCCATTCAATCTCGCCGGTTCTCGTTTCCCGAACAGTCGGGGCAAAACGAGCGATGGTAACCTATTTTGCCGCAGCCCCAACACGTTAAACACGTTATGGGTCCGGCCGGTTTGTCGCTCTTACGCTCGGGACCTCCGCCGGTATCTCTCTTCTTACCGTCACCGGTTAATGTTCGGTTCTCTTTCTCTTTCCCTCTATGGGTCTTCGCCGGTGACGGTTTGTGTTTTTCGTGGCGATTTTCACCTTTCTTCCTTGGGTTGTGGCCGGATGTACGAGCGTTTTGTTTTTCTGCGGAACTCGTTCAGTCCGGCCTCTAATCTCGATATAGCGGTCAGTATCGACTGATCCGCCAAGGTTTCTTTGCCTGCGAGGCCATTGTACTCTCCAAAGTTCACTCCGGAGATTTTTGGTTTCGCAGGTTTCACACTCCTTGACTTATAGGCTGCTTCAGGCAACATAGTCAATTCCGGAGGCGGTGGAGGGCGGAAGGTTTTCTCCATATCGAGAGTTAGTTCGGCTTCCCTCGCCATCTCTTGTAACTCATCGATATCTTTGAAGTCGGCTCTCCTCACCAACCTTTGGAGTCCCGGCCTCAAGTTTCGATGGAGCATGTCAAGTTGCGTTTCTAAGTTCGGTATCGGCTCCATTTTTCTTATAATAACCAGGAGGCAGGTTATGTAATCTCTCGCGAGTTCATCTTCTCCCTGTGTTCTGGCGGTTGCTTCCATCAATAAGCGTTGTTGGTAACCTCTTCCGGTTCCGTACCAACGCCGAGCTGCTGAACAGAAGTCTGACCATGTGTTCCACTTGTGTTTTTCTACCTGGAACCACACGGCTACCACGCCTTTTAGTAGTTCCGGCAAGGCCTGGAATACCTCTGCTTCGGACAGGCTCGTCAACCCGTGGCACGCTTCTACTTTCTCCAGGAAAGCTTCTATGCTCTGGCCTCTATCGCCAGAGAACGACACGTTCCACTTCTTCACTGTGAGTCCCACGTCAACAATGGGGGAGGTTCACCTTCTTAACGACGAATCTTCGACTCCACTGGCGCCGAGGTTCTCGGAGGTTTCATTCCTCGAGAATCTCCCCCCCCCCCCCCCACCCCGTTGTCACGGGGTGGATTTTCGGGCTAAGGCACGTTTCACCTGCGTACCTTAGCGGTTCAATTCCATATCTCTCGGTTCAACTCCCGGAGATGTAATAGCCAGATTATGCAACGGACGCTACAACGTCGTGCAATGTTCACCTAAACTAGTTACTTACGGTGCAACACACAAGTCGAAGACTTGCGCTTTGTTTCTCATCAGTGACTCGAACTCTCCTCTCGTTCACTGGTTCGTGTGCCGGCTGCTCAGATGAAACGATACGTTTTCTCTTACGTAACGACCGCGGAGGCGGCGGGGAACGGGTAATGACTAGGTCGCGAAATAATAACTCGAGAGGTTAAATGTTAATAATAAAAGACTATTGTTTATTAAATAAAAGAAGTTGTGGTGTGATAATGGATCAGAAATATAAAAGAAATGAATTTAGGTTTGCGTATTCCCTATGTAAACGGTGCGCCAGCACGTTACCTCTGACGTCAGCTGCCTCGGAGACTGACGTCACGCTCGCGGTAATTTACGCCGCGCACGTGAGGTATAGTACGCCTCACGTGTGCGGTACTCTACGCGCGCGCTCACCGAGTAAAGCGACGAAGTGTGAGAGCAGTCGCGATCGCCGCGCAAAGCACACACGTATAAGTGTGAGAGAGAAGGCATACGGCTGGTTTACACGTGTGCGCACCTGTTGTGCGCACTCTCCGGCTTTGAAAAAGCCGGTGGTTTGACCTCGCGTTTAACCTTGATGAAGTGCGAGCCCGATGCCTACACTCTCTCCTCGCACTGGCTCTCACCGCACGAGAACGCCTACTCGAAGCCGATGTCCAGGTACAACGAGCCTGGACAAGCGGTTACGCGGAGCTAATACGTGGCGCGGAAGAATGCGTGCACGCTTACCTTTTACCCAATTTAGCAACGGCTCAAGTAGTTGATCGGTCTCGGACGTGTCTGGTCTTACTTCCTGAGTGGTATAAAAATCTTGATGCTGCGGTGGAGCAGACACGAAAAGTGCTATTACTTCCTCCAGACACTAAGTGGTTTGAGCGCGGCAGGTGATACTAGCCTGTTGCACTTGAGCTTTGCACTTTAACGCGCGAAAACCGCAGAAGTACTTCAATACATTATTTTTGTATATCACGAGCAAAACTCTCGTGATTCGCGCTCTGACACGGTACATCTCTTCAAAAGAACGAACGAGTCTTCTTTTAATAACAGGCGAAACAAGGTGGAACGAAACGAAAAGCGGTTGCAGAATGCCGTAGCGAACTATAAGATGGCCGTCGCGGCTCACCGCGGTCTGCTAGTCATCACGTCGATGCAGCTCAGATTCTGCATCGACGCGCCATCTCGCGTTCGCGCGCATGAGTTACTTCAACTATGGCTTATCCGCGACGTCGGTACGGCAGGCCGTGACACCCCCCATCCAGATGTCACTTATCTCCTGATAAAGGACTCTGCAACTCAATTCGGCGTCGCTAATACCTGAAAAGGGCTAAGGTTCTAGGAATACTCAAGCGAACGCGATTGTTATAGGAAAATAAAAAAACTTTATTAAAACAATAATAATAATAAAAAAAAATCAAATGCCCCTTCATCGGTCAAAATTTGTTTGGCATTTTTGCCGATAATAGAAAGGGTTGAGCGGGTCGTGATTCGCGACTCCAGGGCAGGTAGCTGGGTTGCGGACGTTAAGGCACCCGCAAAAGAAGCACCGTCTTGATTGTCTCGCCTCTCCGGGCAGGCGCCGACGAGAGGAAAGAGCCCTTGGAGGCCCAGTTGAGTCCGTTGGAGTGGACGCCCGATCTTGTTGGGGACCTCTCGATGGTCGTCTCCTAGAGCTACTCCTCTGGCGGCTTTTCGCTCTACTCGGACGGGGCTCTTTTACGGGTGTTATTACCCTACCAGGGGCAGGCCTCCTCCTACCCCTGGCTGCCTCCTCTTCTTCTGCCCTGGCCCTTGCGAGTTCGGCCTGGACCCGGGCCATCTCTTTTTCCTTGGACTCGCGGAGGAGTCGAGCTTTTTCGAAGGCCTCGCGAGTTTCGCGAGCCTCGCGAGCCTTACTCTCGCTTCGCTGTCGGCGAAACTCGACTGCCGCCGCGAGCTCTTCTTTGCGGCCCAGGACCAGGTTAAACCACTTTTCGGAGTGGACCCTCGCCCCTTCATAATCGTGGAAGTTATCCCACTCCCTCATGACGGCCTCTTCCTTTTCTCTAGCCAACTGGGATAGCTCTCGAGATGCTGTAGCGGTATTCGTGCTAAATCGGGATCGAAGCACCAATTACTGGCAAATTAATAAGAAAAGCAGCCAGGGCGTTTTGAAACCGAGCGACTGGTATCTAACCCTTTGCAACTCGAAGTGAAATTCAGAGTGTGGAGGTTAGGTAGAACTATAGTATATTATAAATTATTTATATATATTTATTTATTTATTTGTAAATTAAGAGGTGCGCCTTCGGGAACGATCCCTTAAATAGAAACCGCACACACAACCACACTCTGAAATACACATTCAAGCGCGTGTAAAGAAGGCTACAAGCGAAACAAGAATTAAAAATGGCGCAGAATATAGAGGAAGTCATCGGGAATTGGTGCCAATGTTTAACGGCAAAAGATGTAGACGATCATTTGCAGACATTGAACTTGAAAACCAGCGGCTCCAAATTTATAAAGATGAACAGGATGTCGCAGTGGCTACTTGGAATATACCAGCCGGAGGATTTTCAGATGGAAGAAGGGCAGGATGAATATTCCCTGCTCATAAAGAGAGAAAACCTCCGGACCAGGTTCATTCAAGAACACAGCACAGAAGACCTTCCACCAGCATGGGAGAACATAACGGGTGAAACCACGAATGAACTACACCCGTTAACCATGCTGGCAGAGGACGATGCGACAAAAGCCAACCTTGAGGCAACAAGGTTGGCAATAAAAGAAACCGCGCCGCCACAGAGGACAGAAAAAGAACTAACAGGCGGAAAATCCACAGAAAACCCGAGCCAACAGGACTCTGGCAACTTAATAAACCAGAGTTCTGAGGTAGACGACACAACGCTGGCACAGTTTTCCGAGCCGATGGCGGCGATGACATCCGCATCCGGCATGAAGTTCCTGGTGCCAGAAGCATTTTTAGAGTTCTGCGGTAACATGATGCATGAAAACAAAACCTTGCGTGCAAACGGCGCAACGCAAGGAGCAGCTTCTAGCACCAGGATGGAAGACGACCGGACCAGACTACGGAAGGAACACGTGCGCTTACAAGACATATACACATGTCAGTACCCCGTCAATCCGAATCGGGACGAAGCATCGACCCCCCAGGCGCATTTAGGTGACAGGACCCAGCCACTGTTAGGCAACCGTGGCAGAACCTGGGGGGAGGGGGTAGGATTCTCGAGGAATGAAACCTCCGAGAACCTCGGCGCCAGTGGAGTCGAAGATTCGTCCTTAAGAAGGCGAACCTTCCCCATTGTTGACGTCGGACTCACAGTGAGGAAGTGGAACGTGCCGTTCTCTGGCGATAGAGGCCAGAGCATAGAAGCTTTCCTGGAGAAAGTAGAAGCGTGCCACGGATCGACTAGCCTGTCCGAAGCAGAGGTATTCCAGGCCTTGCCGGAACTACTAAAAGGCGTGGTAGCCATGTGGTTCCAGGTAGAAAAACACAAGTGGAACACATGGTCAGACTTCTGTTCAGCAGCTCGGCGTTGGTACGGAACCGGAAGAGGTTACCAACAACGCTTATTGATGGAAGGAACCGCCAGAACACAGGGAGAAGATGAACTCGCGAGAGATTACATAACCTGCCTCCTGGTTATTATAAGAAAAATGGAGCCGATACCGAACTTAGAAACGCAACTTGACATGCTCCATCGAAACTTGAGGCCGGGACTCCAAAGGTTGGTGAGGAGAGCCGACTTCAAAGATATCGACGAGTTACAAGAGATGGCGAGGGAAGCCGAACTAACTCTCGATATGGAGAAAACCTTCCGCCCTCCACCGCCTCCGGAATTGACTATGTTGCCTGAAGCAGCCTATAAGTCAAGGAGTGTGAAACCTGCGAAGCCAAAAATCTCCGGAGTGAACTCTGGAGAGTACAATGGCCTCGCAGGCAAAGAAACCTTGGTGGATCAGACGATACTGACCGCTATATCGAGATTAGAGGCCGGACTGAACGAGTTACGCAGCAAACAAAACGCTCGTACATCCGGCCACAACCCAAGGAAGAAAGGTGAAAATCGCCACGAAAAACACAAACCGTCACCGGCGAAGACCCCTAGAGGGAAAGAGAAAGAGAACGGAACATTAACCGGTGACGGTAAGAAGAGCGATAACGGCGGAGGACCCGAGCGTAAGAGCAACAAACCGGCCGGACCCATAACGTGTTGGGGCTGCGACAAAATACGTTACCATCGCTCGTTTTGCCCCGACTGTTCGGGAAACGAGAACCGGCGAGATTGAATGGGTCCAAATCCGCCGAGACCACTCTAGAGGCCCAGAAACAGTCGTGGAAGAAGGACGAGATACTAACCGACCTGGTGGCAGCTGCCAGTCAGGTCAAGGCTGAACAATGCCCAGACGAAGAGAAAGTCGGACAACGGAACGACTCCGTGAAGGAGCTAGAACCTAGCTCCAATCAAATTCCTGTACAACCCGGCGAGCTGCGTTGGTGGGTACAGGTGGGGATCGGAGGGTTCCGCATTCGGGCACTATACGATACTGGAGCCTCGAGAACGGTGATGGGATCGTTAGGACTGCAACTAGCTACCGAATGCGGACGTACATTCCGGCCAGCTATGGGAGCAGGCGCCAGAGGTGCTGACAACAACCTGCTCCGCGTAACGGGACATGTGGAACTCCCGTTCGAGTTGGGCGGGGTCAAACGAGACATACTGGTTTCAATAATACCCGAACTGGAAGTTGACTGTTATGTCGGTTCCAATTTCGTCCCCGTATTTGAGACAACGCACGACCCCGTAGAGAACAGGCTGATAGTGGGAAAATCCGGTCAGAGTGTAGGACTGGAATTAGCCTGTGTCTCCTCGTCAGATCCAAATGATCCAACATAGATCAGGATCGCCTCCATCGACACGATGAAAGCTTCTTCAGCGAGTCTCGCCGATATTACGCTGGAAGAACACCAGCGCTTACAAGCTCTTTTAACAAGAGTACTACCAGTAGCAGACGCTCCACTCGGCTGCACTAATTATGCCGAGCATGAGATAGACGTTGGCAAAACTCGACCAATCCGGCAGAAACAATACCCGATTTCCAGAAAATTGGAGAGGAAATGCATCGACAAGTTCGAGAGATGCTTGCAGCCGGATTGATCGAGCCTTCGTCGAGCCCCTGGGCCAGTCCTGCTTTCATGGTGCCGAAAGCTGGCAATAAACATGGTATGGTGATCGACATGAGAAAGGTGAATGCCGCCGCAAAGGGAGATGCGTATCCGCTACCAAATATGGATCAGATCCTACGGAAGCTCCAAGCCGCCCGTTATATATCAACCTTAGATCTGAGCAGCGCATACCATCAAATCCCTTTGCAAGAAGAATCGCGGGAGATTACGGCATTCTCAATACCCGATCTGGGGTTATTTCAATTTAAAAGAATGCCATACGGATTGTCGAACGCAGGAGCCACCTTTCAGCGCATGATTGACAAAGTCATAGGGCCCGAACTAGAGCCATACGCGTTCTCTTATTTAGATGACATCATCATCGTAACAGAGACTTTTGAAGAGCATCTAGCGATGTTAGAACGCGTATTGGCAAGAATCAATGAGGCAGGCCTCACGATCAACCGAGAGAAGAGCGTATTTAGTAGATCTGAGGTAAAATATCTTGGTGTTCTCGTTAACCGACATGGGTTTAGACCAGACCCAGATAAGATAGCTCCGGTTATGCAATACCCTGCGCCTAAGAACCTAAAACAGTGAAGGCGATTCCTCGGTATGGCATCGTGGTATCGGAAGTTTCTTCCCGATTTTGCCACGATCGCCGACCCTCTCAGACGCCTAACGAAGAAAAACTTCAGGTACGTGTGGGAAGAGGAACAACAACAAGCCTTCAACCACATCAAGGCACTCATAGCCTCAGCTCCGGTCCTACACCGTCCGGATTTCGCTTCGCGCTTTGTCATACAAACTGAGGCAAGTGACTCTGGTTTGGGGGTCGTATTGTTCCAGGTGATAGACGGCCAGGAGCGAGTCTTGGAATTTGCGAGTCGCTCACTCTCTAAAGCTGAGCGTAATAACTCAGTAACAGAAAGAGAGTATCTTGCGGTGTTATGGGCTATCGAGAAATTTCGGGCATACGTAGAGGGATATAATTTCCTCGTAGTGACCGACCATAGCAGTCTGCGTTGGATTCGGTCACTGCGTAGCCCGACAGGTAGACTAGCAAGATGGTCGCTTAGGCTGCAGATGCACAACTTTGAAGTTGAGCATCGCAAAGGGAGTCTCAACTGCGTGCCGGATGCATTATCGAGAATGTATGAAGAAGACGAGGACCAAGAACAACCAGTCGTAGGCGCCGTCTCGTGGGCAGTAACCACGAAAGACGAGTGGTACCTCGGCAGGCAGAAAAAGGTATTAGAAGAACCTAATACTTATCCTAGGTGGAAAATATTAGGCGGCCAGCTATACATATATTGTCCAAATCAAGATATCGAGGAGGATTTAGGCGTAGATGACGATGCATGGAAACTGGTAATTCCTGAGGAGGAAAGGAAGAAAGTTCTCTTGGAATGTCACGACGATCCTACTGCTGGACATCTCGGAAGGGAGAAGACCTTCGCGAGAGTATCGCGATATTATTACTGGCCGAGATACTACAAGTCAGTAAAGGAACATGTCAGAACATGTTTGATATGCCAGCAGTGCAAGGTAGAACAAAGGCCACCCCTCGGTTTGATGGGGCGGCGAGTTATTCATAGGCCTTGGAAAGTCGTCGCGGCGGATATAATGGGTCCTTTAATCAGAAGCAAAGCCGGATTCGAGTACATATTGGTCTTCCAGGATTTATTTACTCGATGGGTAGAGTGTATCCTTCTTCGGAAAGCCAAAGGCAAGACGATTCGAAAAAAACTGAAGAATAGGATAGTCTTACGATATGGCACACCCGAAGTCTTCCTTTCCGACAACGGAACCGAATTTAACAACCAGGTAATAGACCGATACCTGGCCGAAATAGGAGTTCACCACTCTCTTACTTCCCCTTACCATCCTCAAGCAAATCCGGTGAAGAGAGTGAATAGAACCCTCAAAACCAGTATTATGGTATTTGTGGAAGGGAACCATAATACTTGGGACGAGAAGCTACCTGAACTGGTGTTCGCACTAAATAACACACCCCATAGTGCCACTGCTAAGTCACCGGCCATGTTTAATTATGGCAGGGAGCCAGTGCCTCCTGGGACTAAGAGGAGGGAACAAGATCAGGTAATCGAAGAGACTGTTGTTCAAGAGGACGAAGACGCCTGGTTAGAAAGAATGAGAAATCTCAGCAATATGCTAGATGATGCTGGTCACCATTCAAGAGAAGAACAAGAGAGGCATGCTGAGATATATGATGCCAGGCGGAGAGAATCGAAGTTCGAGGTCGGAGATCGCGTGTGGAAGAAGAATCGCGTGTTATCCTCGGCAGCTCAAGGAGTGATGGCGAAGTTGGCATCGAAATACGTTGGCCCTTACGAGATTTTGAAGAAGAAAGAGCCCAACACGTACAAACTGGTGGATCAGGAAGGAGATGTTGAAGACCTGGTCCATGCAGAACACTTGAAGCCATACTTCGCTGGAGAAGAGCCCGAGGATAACGAGGAAACACACGAGCGCGATATAACTGAAGGAGAGGATGACGTCGCCCGACCACCGGGGGAAGAAGAAGAAACAGGCGCTGGGCAAGATCAGAACGAGGTTGGCGTGACAACGCAAGCTCGCGGGAGAGGTAGGCCGAGAAAGACAGCGATAGTCACGAGAAGGCCAAGCGAAACTTCTCCTGCACCAACCAACCCCGTCCCTGTGGCCAGCGAGCCCCTAAAACGACCTCGTGGCCGACCGAAAGGTTCGCGGAATCGCGTACTAACCTGCGACCCCGTCTCGACGTCCCCCCGGAGAACACGCGCGAATCCGAACTACGGTTCCCGAGGATAAACGCTATCTTCTCCTCTGTCCGCAGGATGAGTCTTGGACAGCTGAACCAGCAACACCTCCTCGAGCTGGTAGGCCAGCTGCTGACGCAGGTGCAGCTGCTACCTCCGACACATGGCCGGATGATACCAGGTGCCGGAATACCTGTCATTTTAGGAGGAGTCATGGAGGGATCCTCCGTAACTATAGAGGAACTACCGGCAGGGGAGCCAGTAGTTCCTTCATCAACGCGGTCGATACTAAGAAGACCGAAGACAGCGATAGACGTCACTACTTTGGTAGTTAGCCAGAGTAGCGAAGTCAAAGAGGAGTCGTCGACTCCACAGGTAGTGGAGCCTGTGGAGTCAGAAAAACGGAAGAGTTGGGCCAGTGAGGAGAGCCTCGCCCACGATACTCCGCAGGTAGAGGAGCCTGCGGAGAATAGCGAATCGTGTGAGTTGTCAGGTCGCTCCCCCATGTCAGTCGCTTGGATGAAATTCGAAGCCAACTTGGTAGCATCTCGAGAGCTATCCCAGTTGGCTAGAGAAAAGGAAGAGGCCGTCATGAGGGAGTGGGATAACTTCCACGATTATGAAGGGGCGAGGGTCCACTCCGAAAAGTGGTTTAACCTGGTCCTGGGCCGCAAAGAAGAGCTCGCGGCGGCAGTCGAGTTTCGCCGACAGCGAAGCGAGAGTAAGGCTCGCGAGGCTCGCGAAACTCGCGAGGCCTTCGAAAAAGCTCGACTCCTCCGCGAGTCCAAGGAAAAAGAGATGGCCCGGGTCCAGGCCGAACTCGCAAGGGCCAGGGCAGAAGAAGAGGAGGCAGCCAGGGGTAGGAGGAGGCCTGCCTCTGGTAGGGTAATAACACCCGTAAAAGAGCCGCGTCCGAGTAGAGCGAAAAGCCGACAAAGGAGTAGCTCCAGGAGACGACTATCGAGGGGTCCCCAACAAGATCGGGCGTCCACTCCAACGGACTCAACTGGGCCTCCAAGGGCTCTTTCCTCTCGTCGGCGTCTGCCCGGAGAGGCGAGACAACCAAGACGGTGCTTCTTTTGCGGGCACCTCAACGTCCGCTACCCAGCTACCTGCCCTGGAGCCGCGAGCCACGACCCGCTCAACCCTTTCTATTATCGGAAAAATGCCAAACAAATTTTGACCGATGAAGGGGCATTAGATTTTTTTTTTATTATTATTGTTTTAATAAAGTTTTTTTATTTTCCTATAACAATCGCGTTCGCTTGAGTATTCCTAG
The DNA here is from genome assembly GCA_036365515.1 of Torymus aiolomorphi. NCBI lineage: Eukaryota > Metazoa > Arthropoda > Insecta > Hymenoptera > Torymidae > Torymus > Torymus aiolomorphi. The sequence goes on along the minus strand of CM070875.1, from coordinate 163,019,914 downwards.
AACCTTAGCCTTTTTCAGGTATTAGTGACGCCGGATTGAGTTGCAGAGTCCTTTATCAGGAGATAAGTGACATCTGGGTGGGAGGTGTCACGGCCTGCCGTACCGACGTCGCGGATAAGCCGTAGTTGAAGTAACTCATGCGCGCGAACGCGAGATGGCGCGTCGATGCAGAATCTGAGCTGCATCGACGTGATGACTAGCAGACCGCGGAGAGCCAGCCGGCCATCTTATAGTTCGCTACGGTATTCTGCAACCGCTTTTTGTTTCGCTCCACCTTGTTTCGCCCGTTATTAAAAGAAGACTCGTTCGTTCATTTGAAGAGAAGTACCGTGTCAGAGCGCGAATCACCAGAGTTTTGCTCGTGATATACAAAAATAGTGTATTGAAGTACTTCTGCGGTTTTCGCGCGTTAAAGTGCAAAGTTCAAGTGCGACAGGCTAGTATCACCTGCCGCACTCAAACTACTTAGTGTCTGGAGGAAGTAATAACACTTTTCGTGTCCGCTCCACCGCAGCATCAAGCTTTTTATATTGCTCAGGAAGTAAGACCAGACACGTCCGAGACCGATCAGCTACTTGAGCCGTTGCTAAATTGGGTAAAAGGTAAGCGTGCACGCATTCTTCCGCGCTGCGTATTAGCTCCGCGTAACCGCTTGTCCAGGTTCGTCGTACCTGGACATCGGCTTCAAGTAGGCGTTCTCGTGCGGTGAGAGCAAGTGCGAGGAGAGAGTGTAGGCATCGGGCTCGCACTTCATCAAGGTTAAACGCGAGGTCAAACCACTGGCTTTTTCAAAGCCGGAGAGTGCGCACAACAGGTGCACACACGTGTAAAACCGCCGTCTACCCTCTCTCTCACACTTATACTTGTGTGCGTAGCGCGGCGATCGCGACTGCTCTCACACCTCGTCGCATTACTCGGTGAGCGCGCACGTAGAGTACCGCTCACGTGAGGTGTATTATACCTCACGTGCGCGGCGTAATTTACCGCGAGCGTGACGTCAGTCTCCGAGGCAGCTGACGTCAAAGGTAACGTGCTGGCGCACCATTTAGATAGAGAAGACGCGAACTTAAATTCAATTCTTTTATATTTCTGATTTATTATCAAACCACAACCTCTTTTATTTAATAAACCTTAGTCTTTTGTTATTAACTTTAACCGCTCGAGTTATTATTTCGCGACCTTAGTCATTCCCCGCTCCCCGCCGCCACCGCGGTCGTTACGTAAGAGAAAACGTATCGTTTCATCTGAGCAGCCGGCACACGAACCAGTGAACGAGAGGAGAGTTCGAGGCACTGGTGAGAAACAAAGCGCAAGTCTTTGACTTGCGTGTTGCACGGTAAGTCACCAGTTTAGGTTAACATTGCACGACGTTGTAGCGTCTGTTACCTAATCTGGCTACTCAATCTCCGGGAGTTGAACCGAGAGATACGGAATTGAACCGCTAAGGTACGCAGGAGAAACGTGCCTTAGCCGGACAATCCACCCCGTGACAACGTTTATTTAAAATTAATTATATCCTATTCTTTAGTAATCCCAATATCTTTGAATAATTGATTTATTATATATTAATGAAATGATAATAATTATATAACAATTTTAATACAGATATTTTTATATTTATGTATTTTAATTATTAATAATTTAAATGATTTAGTTAACTTAAAGATAACTAATCTTTAAATTATTTATTTCTAATAATTTTAGTTTTTGTTCTAACAAGTATTGCTTTTTTCAAAATTTTCTAGTACATCTTTTATTATTTCTATCTATTCCTTATGATACCCTGATTTCTGTGTCAGTAGTATATAGTTTTTTAAAACATTATTTTTTTGCTTGCTGCATATTTCTTGGGTTTTACTTGTAGACTGTCTTTTAGGTTGATTAATGTATGCGTTTAATTATTATTATTCCGGCTTACAATTGGATGCGATATTTGTTTAAATTATTTTATCGTAATTTATAACTTACTCCTAGAGAATTTCCTTTTTTTTCTTACCGACATTTTAGTTATTTACCGCGAAACCCATGCAATGTCTCTTATTTGTTTTTTTTTTTTTTTGTTTTAGCATAAGATATGGTCAATTACGGATTTATTCGCGCAATTCCAATCAATTTTATGTCGATTATTGCGATTGCTAGTAACCGTTATAGAATACCATTTATTTGAAGTCCCTCGTGCATGGTTTATTTCGACAGTGAGTGACCCCTCGGGTACAGCTGATGCATTTTCCGTTGTATATATGCTTGGCCTCGTCCTTGACTTACTTTGCACGTGTGCTGCTTGCTTATCACGTCTGCCCATGACGTAGTCGTGAGCATTCTTATCTCGCACCCTGCATTCTATGCTAAGTACGCTATCCTTTATGCGTTGATTTATATAAGTTTATAACCGTTGATTTAATTTATGGCTTAAAAAGAGTATCCGAAAAGCTATCCTTCTTAACGTGTAATGCAAGCCGCCCATGTATGGTAATTTTGGTTTTCGATAATCAAAAAAATTGTTTAGTTTATTTTGCCATTCTGAAATTTTCCTTCTTCAAAGCTCTGTTCCCGTTAAGTCTCTCGGAACTATGGCGTAATTGTTTCTACAAGAAGCATGACGTAATTATTGAATTAAGGGGGCTAGACACCTTTTTTCTCTGAAATAAGAAGTTACATTTTAATACATAAATGTAAACTAATTATTTCATACTTTTTACATATAAAAGTGGGTATATTTACCTTACCTTAAAACTTTCTCCGATGGGCCTTTTATATAGTCCAGAACCATAGTCATCGATGAAACAAGTTTTTTCACTATCCGTAAGCTTTGAAATTTTCCTGTGGATGGATTGACTCCAGATTTGAACTAAATTACGCCTGAATAGTATAATTCTCATATGAGTGTAGGGATTTAGGATTAAATGTCGGAAAAAATTTTTACATCAGAAAGATTATGAAAAAATATAAAAAATTTAAAAAAATTAAAAAAAAAACTCTTGAAAAACAGCACAATTTTTTTTTTCTCATTAGATCAAAAATCCCTACACTCACATGAGAATTATACTATTCAGGAGTAATTTAGTTCAAATCTGAAGTCAATCCATCAACAGGAAAATTTCAAAGCTTACGGATAGTAAAAAAACTTGTTTCATCGATGACTATGGTTCTGGACCATATAAAAGGCCCATCGGAGAAAGTTTTAAGGTAAGGTAAATATACCCACTTTTATATGTAAAAAGTATCAAATAATTAGTTTACATTTATGTATTAAAATGTGACTTCTTATTTCAGAGAAAAAAGGTGTCTAGCCCCCTTAACCAAAAACGACGTTTTCGCGTTTGCCGTCGGATCGCGTAATTTACTATAATTGCTAATGTTTCGTGAGTTTTTGTGAGAATTTATTGGAATAATTTTTTTTTAATGCTCTTCTCGATCGCACAAGAGCGTAAGCCAGAATTTCCCATTTTCGAGAATTTTCCAGCTTAAGAAAATCCAAAACGACCTTTTAGCGTTTGCCGTCGGATCGCGTAATTTACTATAATTGCTAATGTTTCGTGAGTTTTTGTGAGAATTTATTGGAATAATAATTTTTTGAATGCATTTACGCGCCGGTGCCCCGAGTTTTTCAATCCTGATAATTTTCCGATTCTGGAAATTCAAATTTGTTCCCCCCTTTTTCCTTTTATTTCAATATTCTCAAACATAATTAATAATAAGAAAAGTTAAATTAGACATAATATAATATAAGGTTTAATAAAAATAAATAAGTTATTTTCTACTATTTAAGATTAGTAACTGCAATAAGTTTTCGTGTTCTTATAACTTGAGAGCACTGATCAAATTTTCTAAATATTTATAGTAAATGTTTGATACATTTTTACGTGTAGCATTATTAACTGAAAACCCCCCTCATAATCAATTAACTAAGGGTTCACCTAAATAAGGAATAGCTGATAAAAGGTTAGTGATTACTGGTGCTCCTGAAAAAGATATTTGTCCTCATGGTAATACATATCCTATAAAAGCTGTTCCTATAGTAATTAATAAAATTAGAATTCCGATATATCATGTTTTACTTAAAATAAATGAATTATAATATATGTTTCGTGCAATATGAATAAATATAGTAGAGAAAAATATAGATGCTCCATTTATATGAATTTGTCGTATTAATCATCCATGATTAATATCGTGAATAATATGAATGATTCTATTAAATGCTAGATTAATTTCAGGACAATAATGTATAGATAGAAAAATCCTGAAATAATTTGTATTATTAAAGATAAACCTAGTAAAGATCCAAAATTTCATTAAATTGAAATATTTATGGGAGTTGGTAATTTAATTAATGAAGAAGAAATAATTTTTATAATAATATTGTTTTTAAATATAGTTTTTTTTTAAGTTTAATTTTTTATTAATGCATAATTTAACAATTAAAGTTAATGTTATTAATAAATGTAATATAGCAATTAATGATGGAAAAAATTTCCTAAATATATAAATGTTAAGTTAAAATTTATTTTTATTTATATTAAATATAAATATATATTTCTTTAGTTTGGATTAATCAGAATATATTATAAAATTTAATGATAATGATAAAAATAATAAAATTGAAAATAATAATTTTAGAGGAGATGATGTTAAAAATGTTCATTTTAAAATTATTTTTATATTATTATTAAATCTAATAAAATATAAAAATAAAATTATTAGACCTCCAATAAGACTTAAGAAAATCAATGATTTTCTAAATTAATTCTTAAATTTATTGATGATATAATTGTAATAATAAATAATATTGATCCTATAATAATAGGGTGAATAAATTTACTATATTTTTTGGCATTAGTCTGCTATGGCCGTCCACTGGCGGGTTTTACTTTTACATTATACCACCTCGATGTGTTGGTGTATTTAGCGTACGCACACATTTTTACATGTGGCGTCGGCACCAGAGCCTACCGTGGCCGTTTGCTTGCGGGGGTCTTTTTACACTATACCGCCTCGGTGTGTTGGTGAGTCTATCGCGCGGAAACCTGTTTATGTGTAACGTAGGCGCTATAGCCTACTGTGGCCGTTTGCTTGCGGGGGTCTTTTTACATTATACCGCCTTGGTGTGTTGGTGAGTTTATCGCGCGCCACTTCTTTATATGAGACGTCGGCGCTATAGCCTAGTGTGGCCGTTTGCTTGCGGGGGTCTTTTTACATTATACCGCCTCGGTGTGTTGGTAAGTTTATCGCGCGCACACTTCTTTATATGTGACGTAGATGCTGAAGGAGCTTATATTGTAGCAGTGCTCTCCGCTCAGCTGATGACTTTTATAATTTAAGTAGTAGGGTGTGTGCTAAATATTTTATTATCACATAATAATATTCAAGAAGGGTGGGTGTCTTGTTTTGCCCGGTTTTTTTTTAATTAATCGATTCAAACAAAAGTTAATGACATTGCTAATGCACTGTAAACATTTATTAAATTCATGGCGCTATATTATTTATCTATATTTGATTCCCAAAAGCATCAGTTTGCAAGATCTTGATATAAATCTTGTCGACAAATATTCCCTATTTGCGAATTCCGACTTTGTTTTGAAAAAATATATTTTTTTGTCTCGCTATTGCCTCGATTTTCAAGATAGCGCATGCCGATATCGGGTTTATCTCGAGTATTGTGGAAGCCCTCAATCTAGCATATTTTTCTTTCTCACGGCGAAAGGCTACCTATGGCAATGCCTTCCTGTGCGTAGAGCTCAGCCACTGGAGCGTGTGCTGTGACAGCTATCCTAACGACGAGCTGTATATGCGAGCATTCGTTGAATGGAATGAGACAACGGAGTGGCTTATCTTGCTTATGGGGTCCATTGTCTCATCTCCGGCTCCTTAGTTCACACGCTGCCTTCGCTCTGACGGTCGCGAGTCTACACACGTGCTCCTTATTCGATATTACGCAGGTTATTGAGTTTGCAATATACAGTGAAGCTATTAGTGTTGACTACTCTTTTTTGTGAAGTGGAGTTTTCTTCTTTTTTTGTGTCACGATATCCACACGCGGTGCCGACAATACACTGGATTACTACCTTGGTGGTCAACCCCAAGACTACATCTGCTGGCACAGGCCTATGTCCCTGGATCGGGTTATCACCTGGATCCAATCGCCGTCGGAGGTGCGAGCAAGAAATTATGTCCACGTGGTGAGTAATAGGTTTTGAAATTTATTTCAATAATAGTATAGAACGACTTAATTTGATGATTTTATATATTTTAACAGACACGAGATCCAAATGAAAATCTTTTTATACCCTTATCATTTTTGGAATTGTTCAAATTTTAAAAATTTTCATATGATTAAAATATTTTTCCCTTTTTTATACTAAAACTGGTTTTTTTTTTTTTTATTGAAACATTTTAGACACAAGTTTTTAATGAATCTCATGCATTTTCAAAACAATGTTTTAAATGCAATTCATACTATTTCACCCTTACATAATTAGGCATGAATTTCAATTACATTATTCGGCTTCAGATAGACGAATTATAATTCTAATTGTAGGAGATATGAGTGCCAAAATAAGAATGTTAAAAGAAATATAATTTTAAATCTAATTTGAGAACTATTATCAATCCGCGAGAGAAAGTGTTGTCAGTAAAATTCGGTATTTCTTTACTTCCTTTACGCGCCTCTATTAAGTTACTACCTGTATTTGAAGTGTTCCAAATCTGCATTTTATCCTATTTTATGATTATAAATTTTGAAACGAGAACTGATATTATGTTGAATGTATAAATAATGTACATGAGCAAGTTTCATAGTTATTTTATTACAATTTTGTTGTTACTTTAGAGTTTTCCAAAATTAATCAAATTCTAATGTACATATACATTCGGTTAGAAGGAATCGTATATGTGAGCATTTTTTCAAAATAACCTATGAATTTTGTTAGACCATTAAATTGCTAACAGAATATTTATAAAACTTCAAACTTGTACGTTAGTTTTTTTGTTGTCAAGTATTTTGTACTCTTCAAAAACGCGTAATAAATTATGAACTATCTGATTACAGTTTCTTTACTGTAATAAATGACTTGTGGTCTAATCATATTTTTGTTTTGATAAAAGTAAATCTAAATAGAACAATAATGAATCGTGGAAAAACTTATACTCTTATTTGCAATTTTATTTATATTACAAGTCAACTTCACTGCATCATAAATTTTAAGTACTTAGAATTTAGCGAGATAAAACGTTTCATTAACATTTTAATTATAAAATTTTTTTTTTTTTTTCCAATAAAAATTCAAATAATTTATATTTAATAATTAAACTAAGAATAAAATAATAATATAAAATAATAATAAACGTTTCATTTATCACTTAATTACAAAAAAATCATTAGAGAAGAAATCTACCGGATTTTCTTAGCATTACAAATTTTGACTTTAACGCGCAAGTAACGGAGCATCCGTCGGCACTCTTTATCGCAATTTTATGAAGTCTTCGAACCTATGACGTATAAAAATAAAAATTAAACACAAAAATTGGCTAGTACTTTTTTGTAATTAATGTAAAACATTCATGCCTTTGGAAATTACAGTTTCATCTTTCTATTGGTTTGCCTAGTAAGAAACTAGCCAAAATATGTTAAACTATCTAAGGACTTTAATAGAATGCAATTAATTCGAGTAATAGAATTCAAATAATAGAATACAAATAATTCAATCGATATTTTATGGCGAGCTTAAAGGTATTACTGTCATCTTTCTATAGATGTGATTTTGTAGTAACGTGATTAGATTGAAATTGAATGTTTATAATGTTAAATCCCTAGCTTTATATTTGTTGATAGAATTTTTTTCTCGATCAGGCGGGGGTTATTTAGAAATAAAACAAGTTTTTATTTCTGACGAATATTTAGCGACGTTTCGTTGGCTGGTCTGCCAACCTCTTCAGGCTAATTTTTATTGAAAAAAACCGATGTTAGGTTTTTTACACTTAATTATACAACACATAATACAATTTAACGCAACAATACCTTCAAAAGTTATAATGTTAACACATGTTAACAAGTCAGTGATCGAATTTTATTTCGTCAATAATGAATTTTAAAAATACGACAAAATACACATAGAAACCGGCGTTTATATACCCCGTTGCGCTGAGTATACACACAGAAACCAAAACAATAACAAGTCACAGCTAGCATTTAAATTTCCTCAATACCGGAAAGTATGTTTTATTCAGTGTGAAAATATCTTCTTTCTTATTTATGGTATTCAAATGACATTTAATATGTACAATTTCGGCTGTGAGTCTCTTTTTGTAATTGCTCTCGTTATCCAAAATTTGAACATTCTCCCAATCGAAGTGGTGATTAAACTCATCTTGGTGTGAGACCACCACTGACTGAGTTTTTGTTGTTTTTATGCTCCTTAATGCGCTTTTTTAAGGTTCTTTTCGTTTCACCTATATATGTCGCCGGACACTCTTTACATGTGAATTAATATACAATATTGGTTCGATCCCATTTATTCGTAGCGTCTTTTCCCAATTTTATAATCGAGTTAAGAGTTCTTTTCACTAGTGGAATCGACATAATATTATGTGTTTTAAGAATGGCCGACAATTTTTTGTAATTATTAATAAGAAATGGCAACTGAACTCTGGGAAGATATTTAAACTTGTTATTGTTATTGTTCTGTTTATGTTTAAGAGAAATTCTACGATTGCGTATGTTTCGGTTAATGAGTTCTAGCGGATAATCATTAGTGAGTAACATGGTCTTAATCTTACGTAGATTAACTTTATGGAAACTTTTTTGTGACAACAATAATGCTCGGTCTACCAAATTATAAATGATGTTTCTCTTTTGCTGTATTGGATGATGTGAGAAATAGTTTATGACTCTGCCAGAAGAGGTCGGTTTTTGAAACTAATTAGTGATAATCGAATTATTCTTTTTCATGATGGTTAGATCTAAAAAGTTTATGCTGTTATTGTTTTCTAATTCATGCGTGAACTGTAAACTATTGTGATATGAATTGAATGTTTTTATAACATGATCAATATGTTCCTTTTTTACACAGATAATAGTATCATCCACGTATCTGTAGTAAAAAAGGGGTGTACAATTATGATTACTTTTCAAACTGTCTAAACATGTTTTTTCCAGATCATCCATTACAATGTCAGCAAAAAATGGGGAAATCGGAGAACCCATCGGTGTACCGAATGTTTGTCTATAATATTCATTATTAAACGTAAAATATGTATTGTCGTACAGAAAATGAACGCAGTTTTTTATTGCGTCTACTGGAATCATGCAATTCGGAACAATAGAGTGTGCTCGCCTATCTATGCTATCGCACACCAATTCAACCGGAATGTTGGTAAACAGGGATTTTACATCTGCGATAATAACACATGATCGTTGTCTAATTGCATATTTTCAAGTTTGTTTTTCAATTCAAAACTGTTATTGATATGAGAAAGTGGAAGTGCTATGCATTTTTTTAACTGTTTATAAATAATATTTGATAACCAATATGTCGGACTATTTACTAAAGAAATAATTGGACGTAAGGGAGCATCTTCTTTATGAATTTTGGGTAATCCATAACATTTCGCCAAAACTGTGTCCGTTAACGTGAGTTGATTGTTATGAAATTTTTTTTGGAGGAATTCGTTATCATTAAGGGATTTTAAAATTTTTGAAGTGTTTCTTTGTAATAAATCCAACGGGTTTTTGTTGATTTTTTGATAAGTATTTCTATCCGACAAAAGATCTATCATTTTGGTTTGATAATCAGATTTATTGAGGCAGACCGTTACATTGCCTTTATCAGCTGTAGTGAATAAAATGTTCGGGTTATTTTTTAAAAAGGTTTTGGTTGTATTTAATTTATTTTTAAACGATTTTTCCTCAATTGAAATGTGATTTACTTTTCTAAGCGTCATATTGATGTTATTGGTAATTTTTTCCCGGATGTCATTTTTGATGGTATGGTTTATGTCTAACGATTGTAAACAGTTTTCCACATTCTTAACTATCACACAAACATCATCTTTGGTTACACTTGAAGCACTACTAAAGCTAGGACCTAAGGCCACAATGTCGAGAACATCCGGTGGAATTTCTGTGTCACTGAGGTTCTTTACCCACTGGTGTTTATTCACGGTTTTCAAGATTTTTGGTTTTAATGATAAAAATTTGTTATACTGTTTATAGTCGTATTTTTTCCGGACTGTTACGAATTTTGATGCGGACAAATTAAAAAAATATATCTGAGGCTACTACGTCTATATTCGAATCCATGATTAGTTTCATTAATTTTTTACGGGTTTTGATGAAAAAATTGATGTGTAAGTTTATGTCCTGAATTTCCAACTTGAGTAATTGGTTTGAAAAGTATTTGTTAAAATTATCGAATTTCTTTTTGCACGTGTTGCTATGAAATGATATGTACGACAATCTCTTACTGATATTTGTGATGTGTCTCGGAATGATGTTGTCATTTCGGCATTTTTGAAGAAACAGCCGTTGTGATATGCATTTGGCCAGGTCTTGGGTGGAATTATTCCATTCTTTCAAAAGGTTTTTGGACAATACATATTTTACGTTTAATAATGAATATTATAGACAAACATTCGGTACACCGATGGGTTCTCCGATTTCCCCATTTTTTGCTGACATTGTAATGGATGATCTGGAAAAAACATGTTTAGACAGTTTGAAAAGTAATCATAATTGTACACCCCTTTTTTACTACAGATACGTGGATGATACTATTATCTGTGTAAAAAAGGAACATATTGATCATGTTATAAAAACATTCAATTCATATCACAATAGTTTACAGTTCACGCATGAATTAGAAAACAATAACAGCATAAACTTTTTAGATCTAACCATCATAAAAAAGAATAATTCGATTATCACTAATTGGTTTCAAAAACCGACCACTTCTGGCAGAGTCATAAACTATTTCTCACATCATCCAATACAGCAAAAGAGGAACATCATTTATAATTTGGTAGACCGAGAATTATTGTTGTCACAAAAAAGTTTCCATAAAGTTAACCTCCGTAAGACTAAGACCATGTTACTCACTAATGATTATCCGCCAGAACTCATTAACCGAAACATACGCAATCGTAGAATTTCTCTTAAATATAAACAGAACAATAACAATAACAAGTTTAAATATCTTCCCAGAGTTCAGTTGCCATTTCTTATTAATAATTACAAAAAATTGTCGGCCATTCTTAAAACACATAATATGATGTCGATTCCACTAGTGAAAAGAACTCTTAACTCGATTATAAAATTGGGAAAAGACGCTACGAATAAATGGGATCGAACCAATATTGTATATAAATTCACATGTAAAGAGTGTCCGGCGACATATATAGGTGAAACCAAAAGAACCTTAAAAAATCGCATTAAGGAGTATAAAAACAACAAAAACTCAGTCAGTGGCGGTCTCACACCAAGATGAGTTTAATCACCACTTCGATTGGGAGAATGTTCAAATTTTGGATAACGAGAGCAATTACAAAAAGAGACTCACAGCCGAAATTATATATATTAAATGTCATTTGAATAGCATAAATAAGAAAGAAGATATTTTCACACTGAATAAAACGTACTTTCCGGTATTGAGGAAATTTAAATGCTAGGTGTGACTCGTTATTGTTTTGGTTTCTGTGTGTATACTCAGCTCAACGGGGTATATAAACGCCGGCTCCTATGTGTATTTTGTCGTATTTTTAAAATTCATTATTGACGAAATAAAATTCGATCACTGACTTGTTAACATGTGTTAACATTATAACTTTTGAAGGTATTGTTGCGTTAAATTATATTATGTGTTATATAATTAAGTGTAAAAAAACTAACATCGGTTTTTTTCAATAAAAATTAGCCTGAAGAGGTTGGCAGACCAGCCAACGAAACGTCGCTAAATATTCGCCAGAAATAAAAACTTGTTTTATTTCTAAATAACCCCCGCCTGATCGAGAAAAAAATTCTATCAAGTACAATAATGGAGGGTGAAAAAATCTACAATTCAACTTTAGCTTTATAATTTTTCATAAGTTTTACAATAAGGCTTTTATTACAAGGAAGTGTTATTTTATTATTTACGAGTGCATATAAGCACTTATTCTTGTACTATGCTCCATACTCTCTGTTCATATCTTCTGGGGTTATTTTAAAGTCATTTTTGTTGAGAATTTGGATTTGGGGATATAATCAATGTAGAATAGTATTGTGTTTTTGAGTTGGAAGATTTTTTTTTTTTTAGCAATCCGTATTAACAAACGGATGTAGTTATGGATTGGTGATATCCGTACATTTACATCTTGATGAGAGTTGAGGATGAGGTGTCATATTTATTTCGTCGATTTAGAACAATAATATGCTTTTTGGAAAAAATTATATTAAATTGTAATTATAAATAATGTGTTTGATGATAACTTTATATGTATTTTAATCAAAAATTTTGATTTGTGATTAAATTTATAAATTCAGTACAATTGAAAATTCTTAACTTGCAAAATCTATATTATTGTGTAATTATAAATAATGTGTTTAATGATAATATTATATTTTAATCGAAAAATTTTGAACTGTGGTTAAATTTATAAGCTTAGTGAAATTGAAAGTTTTCTTTTTTAATTTACAATTTCTATATTAATTTGTAATTATAAATAATGTGTTTAATGATAATATTATATTTTAATCGAAAAAAAATTTTGAACTGTGGTTAAATTTATAACTTAGTAAAATTGAAAGTTCTTAACTTACAAATTCTATATTATTTTGTAATTATAAATAATGTAACTTTATTTAGTGATTTGTAATTACAAATTCTACATTACAAATTCTATATTATTTTGTAATTATAAATAATAACTTTATTTAATGATTTGTAATTGAGATTTTTGTATATATTTAAAAGTGTTACATTAGCATTATAAAAATTTTTGTTGACATGCATTTTGTAATGCAAAAAGAAGACATAGAATTTTGAGCTACTCGGTTGGCGAAATCTCTATTATCTAGGTGCTGGTACATCGAAATTGGGGCACGGGGACATACTCATTTTCTGTGTCTATGTATTAGGACATGGGCATTTTTGCATGTTTTAGTCATTAAAGAAAGGGAGGTTACATATTAATTTTTCTATTTCAATTTCCTAAGCGAAATTTAATATTACGTAAAACTAAAGGTACTTATGAAATTATAATTTTTATTCTTTGACTAACAGATTATTTCATGCATAGCTATAAAGCGTCTAGTTACCGGTACATTTACCTTACGCAAAAATCTCTAACCCTTAAAATTTTGTATGAAAGTAATTTTGTATATAAGTATTTAAAGTCTGAGAACTCACAGCGTGTAATTGCTTCAAAATGGGAGGAAATCGTGGAACACAAGAAAGATTCTTCCTTTTCCAAAGGGATAAGAGTATCAGAAAAGGTTCATAGGAGAAGATGCTTTGATAAAAATTATTAAGAAGTCTGAGAAAATGTATGGAACTAAGAGCGGCACATATAACATTAAAAATGTTATCTCCAAGTTATGCAAATTGTGCAGTAAGAATAGTTTCGAAATTAATTATTACCTCTATAGGTACACTAAATTCAGTAAATATTGAGTATTTATAAGTTTTGACAGATATTCGTATGTTACCTTATTTACATTTAGTTCTGATCTTTTTTTTTTGCACATAAAGTTTATTACTCAATAGTTTAAAGTTAGTATAGTTACAAATTTTCTTTCAATTTATCTTGCAGGATACTTTACAAAACATTTTTAATATTAACTGGTTCTATTTTTTGCATAATAACTTATAATTTTTAATTCTCATTTTATCTCAAATTTGAACATAAATTTAAATAATAATAAAAATAACATTTAACTATTCCTTTAACTTGTAAATTACATAAATTATTTGTTTTTAAATAAATAGCACTTAGAAAGAAGTCAGTACGCGAACTTCTTAGACTCCAACTCAGGGTAAAATAGTAATGGCAGGTTTTATACACTTACGTGTATATTCTGAGTTTTAAGGTCCTTTTTGCATTTCCCAATATAAGCAAGGTAAAATTTATACAGCTCGCTGATGAAATAGGAGTGATCTTAACTTATTTTTATATGCAGTTATATTAATTTGAATTCGTATATAATATTATATTTTCTGTTTATATTAAATGAACGGTGTAATGAATATAATGAAGATATTAAAATTAAAGAGGATCTTGCAGCTCCTAATTGTTACAAGGATTAAATGAATTGGCAGCGGAGTTGTTTTTTTTTATACGGAGTTCGGTAGTACAATTGTTGTTCTTTTTTGTATTGCATTTTCAGAAAATATTTTTTTTTGTAATGGGTTCGTAATATAAATTTTGATTTCACGATTTTCCCTATATGCCACGATATAATAATATAAATAATCGCACTATATTGCTAACCGTTAAATTTTAGATTTTTAAATTCTTGAATTGTTCTGCGAGGTCTTGGAAAATAATGTTGTGTTTCTTAAATCGGCGTTGTATAGCCCTGCTGCGCCTTATTTCGAAGTCCCGTAGCTGCCGTAAGTGGTTATCCATCCCCTTTTGCCTTTTTGTTGTTTTCTCGATGACTTCCATGTTGTGATCTAATTAGTCCACTAGTTCATTGATCACCTCCCTCTGCTCCGCTACCTGGTCCTCTAAAGTTTTCACTCTATCGCATAAGTTGGCGATCGTATCCCACTGGTCTTCTTGTAGACCTTGGAGGTTTCCCAGCCCTGTTTCTAATTCTATTGTACGATATACCAAGCGGGTCCCCGCGAAGGCCGGGTGGTATTCAGGCACCATCTTACTTGTGTGTTAGCGAACGGTTCGCCAATATAGAGCTGACTTGAAGAGGTCGAGCGTGCAGATCTTCCCGCGGTTTTTCTTACAGGTCTTAATAAAACCTTGTAGGTATTTACGAAGATTTTCTGTGCTGTTCTGATGTATACGAGAATTAGAACGAACGTTCTACTGGCTCGACAGTTGTGAGCAGACTGAGAGTCTTTTCTTCTGGACTCTTCTTACCTCTATCTTAGCTCCTCGAGAGGTTCTTCTTTCCATATCCTATAGCACTTCGTCCATGCACCCGACTCTCTTAGCGACTTGCGTGCGTAATACTAGAATATAGATTTCTGTTCCTCTCCTTTCTTGATTTTATAGTGTAAAAATTTTATTTAGCAATTTCTCTTTTTTTCTTTCTTTTTGTAATTTTTATCGCCTCCTGTTATTTTCAGTTTCCTCAGGTGCTCACTCCACTCGATTCCTCGGAGGTGATGTGCCAATTTACGGAGCTGTTGCGCAGCGAAAGATTTAGCGCCCAGTCTCTCCGTAAGACCAGCGTGGATGGTTTATCCATCAACGATAAGGATGACCACAGCCTCGCGGGGAAGCCCCTTACTTTCATTGCTGAAAAGCTACAGGTGACATTATTCCTGTGATCCCCTTATTCCTTTCGCTTTATATATTCTTCCGCTGTGTATCTTTGTTTTTAGGGTTTTGGATCCACGTCTGCGCCTTTACAGAGTCTAAATGACTCAGACGCCTCCATGGATGCCAAGCTGAGGGATATTTCAGACCATCTGGTTTCCCCGGTGTACGGGATGAATTTTTCCGCCATCTCCACTCGGCTCTCCAGCTATTTATCGGCCGCCCCCCTCAATATTCACAGCGCGGTTCACCCCCATCTCGGTTGCTCGCCCAGAATTAATACGCCAACGTATTATCTGGCCGGGCGACTATCTTTTACCGAGCTCCATCTTGAAGATGGATGCTTGGACTCGTGCAACCTTGTCCATTGGGGCGAACAGGGCTCCGAGAAGTTGTGGCTGTTTGCCCGCCCATCCTTCAATGCAGCGCTCTGTGCTCTCCTTCGGACAAAGTTGGACGAGTTACACGCTGACGGGGAGAATGTTCCTATCGGTGACGGGTGTCCAACGCCCATGCACCATAAGAACATTACACTCACTCCGTCGTTCCTGAAGAATAATGGGATACCCTATCAGGTTGTTTGCCAGCAGCCTGGTACGCTGGTTTATGTGAGAGAGGGTGTTTACCACCAGGTCCTGAACAGGCCTTAATCTGATTGAGGCCGTGAATGTTGGCGGGGTCGGGTGGAATTATTTGGCACACACCTTCATCCCGTGTGCATGCGAGAATTGCGCGGTGGTCGCCATCCCTGGAGCTTACACCACCATGCGCCAGCATTCATGCTGGACGTATGAGTGTAGCCATCCGCACTGCCTCAACGTTGCGAGCACGGCTGCAAACGGCCGTCAGCACCGCCGGGTACATGGCAGAGGGATAGCCCCCGGTTCCTTATTTGCCTGCCGTCTGTGCCCGGATGTATATACCAGCGAGGCATTCCTAGCACGGCACATCCGAAATCGGCACCCGTCTGGTAGTTTGGGCAACAACATCCAATGGTGCCCGAACTGCCAGCATCTTTTCAATGCGACGGCCTTCGCTCGCCACCGTCGAAGATGCCGACCTCAGGCTGGGGGTCCAGTGGCCTAAGGTATCGTATATAGCTGTGAATACTTTCTCCTCATGTTTCCATCCTTTCTCACGCCTCATTTCTGCTTACAGGGATCGCTGGCGGAAATAAGGCGCGCGACTGTCGCTCCGCGGTTCGCAGTTGCGCTGATGCGGCTCCGGTGATAACGCGAGGTGCAACCGCTGCCGTGTGCCACAGGAAGTTTAAGCCTCGTGGTTTGGGTAGCCACCGGAGGCACTGCAACGTGGTAACAACTGCTGACTAAGCGGATGCTATCAGACACTATCAGGTGTGTCGGTGGTAGGACTATGTCAGTTGAGGTAGGGGAAGCGTGGCTGTTTAGTCCACAGATTCTCTTTCTTCTATGACCATTTCCCCACTTAATATCTTTTTATCTGTTCATCCAGCCCTATATAAGTCGACGGCGAGGCGTCCGTAGTTATCAGAAGCTTCTGGAGTCCAGCATGCAAAGTCACGAACAGTCCTTGTACTTAGGAGGCCTGGAGGTTTCTCTTATTGAAGCGTACATCGTGATACCCCTGCGTAATGTTTTGGTAAGGACCCTAATTAATTTCATTATTATTTCTATATATTTTTCTAACATATTTCTATATATTTTTTTTTGTTCTTATATTTAAATTCTCCTTTCTTTTAGCAGCCCAGTGAAGGCGAGTTCACCAACCTGGGAGCCCAACCGGCGCCTTTTCGAGCTCCATTTCGGGGGCGAGCGCGGGTTCCCCGCTTCGACTGGGCTTATTATCTACGGGAGCAATAGGGAAGAGGACCGGTCTCACCCAAAGGGGGAGCGAATAATGTGCTTCCTCGCACACGGAGCCCCGTGGTCCAATAGCCCGATCGGGACTCCCCTCAGTCGCCGGAGCCAGAGGATGCCCCGATAAAATCTTCGCTACGCCCGACGGCAATGGTGCGGCCTCTTCAGCCGCCCGCACCCCCACGACCGTCCACAGGCCTCTCTTTGCGCGGGCGGATGATGAATGTTCTGCGGGGACGTGGGACCGGCCGGGGGATGGCGCCTTCCAGAAGCGACGATCGTCCGCTACGATTGCCGCATTCGTCGTCCTTGGCCAGGGCCGCAAGTGACGACACTACTGCTCGTTCACCTTGTCCGGGCTGTGCACGGTGTCGGCCTAACGGTGAAGACGGGGATCGCCTTGAGGACTTCGCTTACGGCCCGCAAAGTTAAGGTGTGTTCCTTTGGGGTTTTTCTTTTTCAAATTGAATTTTTTGTATTTTACGTCTTAGCATTTGTACATTGTTATTAATGTTTCTGTCTTTTTTTGTTACAGGGCCTCCGCCAATCCTCGGTGCCTACTCTGTCTTGGGTATCATTGTGCAGCTATCAATGATAAATAGAATTTAACTCAATGTATTTTCTGTACGAGGATTTATCCTCATATCCTTTTTTCTTTTAATACATGTGTTTTATATTGATGTTATTTATTTCTTGTTATTGTTGTTCTTTCCTTAAATTTCTCGATATCCGCAAAGACTCCCTACTGATTATCATCAATATTATTAACTAGCAAGTTCAAGCGCAAGTTCAAGTTCTTCCTTACCTTCAATATTATGCTATTAACATTGCAATATTATGAACTGAAATTCCATTTCACCTTGTAACATTAACACTTTTATGAAATTTTGAAATTTGGATATTATATTTTGTTTCAGAGTAAACGTATTAACTACACATATTAACACATTAACATATTAACTATAATCAGAACAATATTCATAGTTTTTCATTGGTAATTAATGTAATCTGAATACTTATTCGATATATAAAACCAAAATTTTGTTTTAAATACCATTCATGACTTATACAAATACAATGTCTTTATCCCTTATTTATCAGGCCAAGTTGCATATTAAGTTCAAACTTTTCGGATACGTTGTAACGATGTTTCTACCTGTACTTTATGGTTTAAGTATTGACTAAGGATACATTGGTAGTTAGTATTATTGGATAACGTATTACTTTGGATTTTTGTTATGTTGAGGTTGTATTTCGGCTCATGTTTTTTGACTCGCTAATCTGTCTCGTTTTTTTTTTATAACGTTCTCGATATCTCCCCTTAATAATATTTCTCAGAGCCAAGTATACTCGAATACTACCTTAATTACAAGAATTTATCGTAATCAAGCATGTGTCGTGTGCGCGACGTCCGAGGGCCGCGGAAAATTTTCTGTTCGCCTTGGTGTTTATTGGCTTTTTAGCAACTCGTTTATTATTATTATACTATTCCATTGTAAAAATAATATAAAGGACGACGTAAAAAAATGAGGTGCCTATACAATATTTCAAACAGTACGACTTGTATGAGGCGACTATATATATGTATACAAATAACATGGGAATTTTCTTCGAATGATCATTTCCCGAAAAATAGTACCGCTTGCCATACTACAAAATATTAAAATTATTAATATAAGAAAATTGGCATTGTATTCAAATAAAACCGAGTCCTAAATACATACTTAACCTATACTTGCCATATTAGAGTTGTAACTTTGGCATTAATTATCCTAATAATTAGTACCGTTCCCTATACCGAGGTTTCAAAAATCGATAATACGTAGAAGTAGGAGTGTGTACACCAATGCATATGAAATTTCTAAAGAAAATTGAATTTTAGGTGAACTACCTCAATTTACACTCTAGGTTACTTTGCAATGATGATATTAATATTGTGGCTAAAATATCGAGGCCCAAGGGAGCACTCATTGACTACATTCTGTGGTAAAAGAATTCCTCAAGGCAGCTGCGATTTGATATATGTATATAGGTAGGTGTGTTTTTCTTTTTATTTTTTTTCTGTGAGGTAAGATTCTTGCGCGACGTCTGAGGACCGCAAGGGTTCTCTGCGCGCGTCCGAGGGCCGCGGAAAAGTTTAAAGGCACATTAGTAATCACTTATAAGGTGACGCGGCGTCCGAGGACCGCGGAAGATTATCTTTTCGCCTTGGTGTTTATTGGCTTTTTGGCAATTCGTAGCTACGTTTTGCCATGTCCATATGTATGATGCGTGATTGTTCACCCTTCCTTATTTCTAGGCTGTGCGTCTCGGGATTAATATCTATTATTTCGCAAGGACCTGTATACTGCGGGTCTGTTTTTCCTGGTTTAGGTGTCGTTTGGACATACACCATTTCTCCTTGTCTAAAATGTCGTGTATTCTGTCGCTGGTCGTAGTAAAATTTCGACTTATATTTGGATTGGCTCAGATTCATAGCGGCCAACGTGCGCATCTGGGCTAGTGCATGAGTTCTGTCTGCCATGTACTCGCTGTATGTTTGCAGGTATTCTTTTGATGGGAAGCTAGATGGTGTGCGTGCCCTTGAGCCGAACACTATCTCGTGTGGCGTATACCCTAGCCCTTCATACATTGTTGCGTTGTATCCATGCTGTGCTAGTGGTAGTAGGAGGTCCCAATTGGAGCGTCCTTGTAAATACAGTTTTAGATATTCGTTGAGCGTATGGTGCATTCTTTCGATGCTTCCATTAGATTGGGGGTGGTATGCTGTAGTCGAGAATTTGTTTATTTTAAATATGCGTGCAAATTCTTCGAGAATCGCATTGATGAAATGGGTCCCTTGGTCAGATATTAGAGTTACCGGTGATCCAAAATAATAAATAAATTTTTCTAATAATGCGCGTATAACTTCCTCGGCCGTTGCATGGCGTGTTGGTACGAATACGCAGAATTTACTAAAGCTATCCTGAATTGTCAATATATATCGATTTCCGGTTTCGGTGGGTTCTTTGGGACGTACAAAATCGATAGAAATTTTACTAAAGGGTTTTGACGGAGTGTCACTTATAAGCATTGGGAGCCTTGTTTTTACTCGTACCAGGTTTTGTCACTGGCAATCCGGGCATCCACGCACGTCTTGGCGAACGTCTGCCTGCATGTTACGCCAGTAATATTCGTATGCTAACTTATCATATGTTTTTGTCACACCTTTGTGTCCTTCTATAGCGGATTCGTGGTATTCTTTTACGAGTCGATACCTATCTTCGACTTTCGGCACTGGTAAATTATTTCTGAAGAAAAGTATTGAAATTTTCATGCCCTTGAAGGTCTTATTTATTTGTTCAATGACGAAGTTCCATTCTGACACAGTTAGCATTCCGAGGTCTTTTATTATCCATATTGATTTAATATCGAATTTCACAAGCAGATGTTTCAGGGTTTTTATCGATTGTTTGATGTTCAGACGTATCGGTCTATTATCTACGTGGTCTTTTAGAAATATGCCGAACATTTTTATATTATTCTTTTCTGTTATCCAAATTTCTTTGATCGATCTTGGTGTACTCAACAATTCATCTTCGACGATATAACGTCTTCCAATTAGGGCTTTGAGAATTTCGGTGCCAAGAAATAGGTCCGTTGATAGGACATAAACCAAGTTTTCTCGGTAGGCGAAGGGATACTCGTCAAGCTGTTCCACTGCTACGAGGATATCTTGACTCGCTTCCTCTCGTGCCCAAGGCAGTGACGCGTACGAAGGTCTCGCGTCAGCTGTGAGATATCGGGTCAAGGCTCCACTACGTCTTATCGGTGCAACAGCTGGTAAGTTCTCAGCCTCTGACACTACATCAGCTGAGTCACGCACTTCATCAGCTGCTTGTATAGCGTGCAACGTACCAGGTGATACTTCCCTTCTTCCACGCTCTCCGATGCGCTGGTATGGCATGAAATGAATGCCTTCTAGATGTAGGTGCATGAATTCACCCGTCTCATCGTATTTGTAATGAAGGTACTTGGTCGTGTCCTTTAGATGATAATGGACGCATACGTTTTTCTTGTATGTTTTAGAGAAAATGAAAATGCAGTCCGCGTCCCCATATTCTTCCTGTGAAGACAAGATCTCACACGTTTCCTGCGGGTTCCCGCACTCTGCTAATGCTGGACTATTTAATAATTTTTGCCGCAATTCGATGGCTGATAAGGGTAATTTCTGGATTTTTATAAGAGAGTAGAAAAGGCAGTTCCTCGGAGGGGAGCTCGGGATGTCACAGTCGCTCGTTAACGCGGTATGTGACTCCACACAACTCGAGTGTTCCGTGTAAACGTAAAATTGTTTCGTCAATATATCTTCTACCTCGCTTATGTCCATGGTGTTTCCATCGACGTTGTCAAGTAGTTCCGTTGGCTGGACGTCCATGTGCATTTCGGTTGTGTGCATATCTCCTACTTCGGTACTATCGTGTGAAAATAGTTCTCCTCTTCCTGACAAAGCTGCAGGGTCCTGGATTTGAATTTCGCTGCTGTCGTGCAACTGTAGGGTCTTGCGTTCGTTGCGGGCTTGACCCACCAGGGTCGGCCTACATGATCTCATCGATATCGGTATTCGGTGTCAGGTAATAAAATTTCTCGCGTGGCCCGCAGTCAATTAGCGGTTGCTCGCCTTGCTCTTGTCAGTGTCGAAATGGGGACATTTCATGGATATAAGAAAGGTCGCAGGATTCATCAGGATGATATCTATTTTCTTTGAGTGTTGAAAAGTGCGCAGGGCTGCACTGACCTTGTGTGTCCTCTGGACGTCCGCCCGCTGCCTTACCATTTTCCTGGGCCTCCCAAATATCTATCCTATATCCGGTTTTTTCTTCTCGTTCACGCTCTTCCATTTCTACCGTAAATTTTACTTTAGTTTTTTCGCTACTACCATGCACTATCTGTTGCATCGGATTCGGTGACGCTGATACGGGTCTTGCTGAAGAGGTCGTGTTTCGTGAGACGTTCGTTGGTTTTTCCCATCCGGCGGGGGAATTTTGCTGTGGTATGCTTTCCTCCTTCCTGTTGGGGGCATCAGGTTTCTCTCGCTCCGGTTGCTCTCCTATTTCGACTAGTCCGATGGCACTATCAGGATTATTTGTTTGCTGGCTCAGCGTTTCCTCCTGTGTTGGCAATTTATTTGTTTCGCATATTCCCTCAGACGCTGCTGACCGTGCATTCGCCTCTGCTGCGAGAGATTCGCGTAGGGTACTTTCTAAAAGTTTCCTCTCACTGACGGGTAGGCGAAATCTATTCGCTTTTAATTTCTCTAGGTTTATGTTCGTGAGAATACAACCGAATTCTATATCGTGATGGTAGTCTAAATTGTAGGTATCAATGTTTGTTAAGGAACACGTAAGCCACTGAATTCGATTGCGTGGTTTAGTTTTGTATACGTTCCGTGCTGCTTAACAAAGATAAAAGCCGTCGTCGACGTTTCTAACCGCTAGGAATTCTCTTTTCTTATATATGGGTTTGTCCATGTCTGGTGATTCCTTCGATTTTTTGTCTACATTTTGTTCTCCAACCTCTTCGCATCTGTTCTTTTGATGGATTATTTCCGGAAATTCTATTATATTTGCCAAATCGGTATCAGTCTCGGCAGCCGAGTCTGTCGGGTTTTCATCAAATTGCAATTTTTGCCGAAGCACTGGTTGTCTGACTGGAGGTAATCTGGGTGGGGGCATGATAATACCTTCCAACGGCGTGCTTGCCTTTGCGATTTCCATATGCATGTTTGCGCTTTTATGCAAGTAGGCGAGGTTTTTGTTCTCCCCTTGACTTAATATCGCCTCCCCTTGACTTAATATCAGTTCCTCTGGAGGCATGTTAGAGTTGCTTATCCTCTCGAATGCGGGATATGTTGCACCTGTTCTGGTTGTTTTCCTTTTTGTGTACTTGCGTCTTCCTTTCCGAGGTGCAACGGTTTGTGCGTCGTCGGCGCCGGTTTCCGTGTCTTCCAGATTGTCTGAGTCTATTGAGGACTCTAGATTCGGAATTTTCTTTTCTCGTGGGTTTCCAGAGTTTTCAGAGCTCGAGGTCGGCCCTCCTGATGTTACGGTCGGACCTTCCCTTGTCGGGAACCTGTTTCTCTTCGTTGCCCTTGTCAGATGCAGTACTTTAATCGGGGGGTCGTGTTCGTTGTGGTTGTCGTCTTCCTCTTGTTTTGCAGCGAGTTCATATGATAGGACTCGCGGGTCTAACTTCCCCTTCGTGAGTAATCGGGTTCCGTGAGAGTGCATCTGCGTTACAATTCCGAGGTCCCGGGCGATAGATAATGTCGAATTCATAGCCGCATAAGTCGGCTTTCAAGCGATTAAAGCGTAAATCTGGCTTTTTGGTTTTATGGAAATGTTTCAAGGGCTCGTGGTCCGTGACAACGGTGAATTTTCTACCATACAAAAAGGGACGGAATAGGTCTTTTGCAAATACGATAGCGAGTAGTTCGCGATCGTACTTGGAATAACGTAACTCCCCTCCTCGGAGACATCTAGAGCCATAATTGCAGACTTCGTCCTTGCCTACTTCCCCTTGGCCCAATACTGCCCCTAAGGCAAAATCACTAGCGTCTGTCGTGACGATGAATTCCTTCGTCATATCCGGTGCTATGAGTACTGGCTCACTGCACAGGCATCTTTTTAGTTCTTCGAAAGCCTCGTTTTCTTTTCCTCCCCATACGAAATCAGACTTCTGTTGATTGCTATTCCCTGCCAGTAGTTGAGATAAGGGAAGCGCGATCTTGGCGAAATTCTTTATGAATTTGCGATAGTAGCTGGCCAACCCGTAGAACTGTTTTACCTTTTTCTTAGTGGTTGGTACTGGAAAGTTCTTTACAGCTTCGATTTTCTTGGGGTCAGGGCGAATCTGACCATTGTCGGCGACGTGCCCTAAGAAGCAGGCTTCTCTTTGGAGGAATTGACATTTGGATGGCTCTATAGTTAAATTGGCGTTATCGAGTCTCTTCATTAATCTTCGGAATTTCTTACCGTGCTCCTCCAAACTAGATGCAAATATTATTAGGTCATCTAAATATACGTACAATTCTACGCCCTGTAGATCACTTAGTGTGAGGTTCATGAGTGCTTGGAAAGTCGCGGGCGCATTTCGTAACCCCATGCCCATACGTGTATATTCGTAGTGACCATACGGATATGAGGTTCACAAAATAACCCGCATAAGTCGATCTGTACTTGACCTAGGGTTAAGCATTTTCCTGGCGTGACGCCGTTGACTGAGATGATACGTTCGCCATTAATAGAGATATCTTCTTTGACGCATTTGCTATTAATTAATGTTACGTCTGCTCCCGTATCGACGTAAAATTGACCGCTCCCTCTTTTTAAGTGCGGACTCGTTAGATTTACAATAGGCGGCCTCCGACCCGCCTGTGTAAACCTTATCACTGCCTCGGCTTTATTTTCTATCACGGTACTGGTTAATTGCTCGGCCCCGCAGAATTTTGTCGCCGAGCATCCTGCGAGTTTAAGTGGTCCTGTGAGTTAGTGTTGTTTTCCGGACGGCCACCGTTATTGGTGTTAGTGTGATTCTTCGCATCATTCGATGTTTCTCTGGGTCCCCGATCGTCTCAATTTCGGCTGTTATCCATCCAGTAAGATCTGGTCCTATCATTACTGTTGTATCTATTCCACCTATCTCGGCGGTAATTTTCATTTCTCCTCCGGTTTATCGGGCGGGGGTAATTATCACGACGAGTATCGGGGCGCCATTCTCTGGTCCTTTCGCCTCGATTATAGTTTCGTCTCTCGTAATTATCACGATTTCCGTTGTAACTGCGATTGGGAGGTCGTCGTTCATTGTAGTCACGCCTTCCCCACCTGTTTTGTTTGCGAGGATCGTTTGACTCATTTGTCCTAATGGGTGGCGTTGCGTACGGAAGAGGCATCATTGGCGGCGCTGGATAACTTGCATACACTACCTGTGGAGGGTTAGCAACTTGTGACTTCTGGGCCCATTTTTATTGTTTCCAAGGTTATTTGGCGGTGTCTTAAAGCTTGTCTTAGGGTACTGCAGTCCCCGTATAGGTGACCTTTCTTGTTGCAGAAGTCACATACTCTAGCATCTGTATTTTTTCTCCGGCAATCTTCCTCCCTATGATTACCTCGCCCACAGTGGCCGCATACTTCCTGTGCTGGGGCTCTTCAGATAGTTATGACCTCGACCGCAGGGTTTTCAGTCTTTACTTCCTTGCGGCGTGCACTCGTACTTTGCTCCATGTCAATGACTTTTTCTATTGCTGTCCGTAAGTCCTTGGGACCGGCACTCCTTACTTGATGTTGCAGGTCCCCTTCGAGTCCGATCAGGTATTGCTCGAGGGTTTCTCGCTCTCCTTTTTCCTTAAGATATGCTTTTCCATCCTCTCGCATTCGACGATCAGCATCGTGTGCTCTTAGGAGACGTTTCAGTAGGACTTGAGTTCTGTGGCCGTAGTCCCCTGCACCTTCCCCTGGTTTCTGGCGAATGGTCTTGATTTCGAAGAGAATATCATCTGTGCTCTCCCTACTCCTGTATCGTGCGGCGAGGTCATTGAGGAGTTCCTCCAGCGAGTTATATTCCAGTACCTGACTCCCAAATTCGACCTCTGCTCTTCCTTTGAGTAATTCTCCGACGTTATTTCTTATCCAGTGTTCTGATTCAGCTTCATACAGGCGGCGGAGATCTCGTACTGCTTGGCAGAAGCCCTGCACCTTCGCGGAATCCCCCTCGAAATTGGGAAGCGACTTCAAGGCGTGATGTATTGGCGGTTGGCTACTCGGGAGCAGGCGCGACTGTTCATGTGCCGGTGATTGTTCGTGCTCTCGCAAGTATCCGGGTTGCGCTTTAGGGGTCATGTTAACCGGTTGAACATAGTGCAACCTCAATTCGTCATTTGGGTTGTTCCAGTGGGCTCGGTGCGTCCCCTTAGTCCATGTAGGGTGTCGGTGGTCCTGTTCCACTCTCAGCTGCGCTGAATTGGGCCCTACATAATACGCGTATTCTGTGTTATTGGACTTGGTTTCCTTTGTTGGCGGGGAGCATGTCATTTGCTGGCTCGGCCCCGGCGTTTTCTTGAAGCCTTCGGTAGTGATCTTCAGCCTGGTCTCCCGCGACGCTGCTCGCATAGCTATTCCCTCTACTGAGGCACGCTTGCATAAGCTCTTCTAGTTGAGCCTTGCTTGATTCGGCTATTTCTAATTCGTCGGCGGCGTAAAATTCATTCCCCCTAGCAATGACTTTATTTACAGCATTCAAAGCGCGTCGTACCACACTCTCATAGGGGTAATACTCTATCATTTCTAGGAAACTAAGAGCCTTTTGGTAATCGGTAGTCGCTTCTACCACAGGGTTAACATTCTCGTACCGCTGCCTTTTGAGAGTTTCCAAATATTCGTCATTCATTGTCAACAGGAGATCGAGAGCTCTTGCCTAGTCTTGTGGCTGGGGTCCAAGATCCGGAGTGCTTAGATTGTTCACGGAGCTTGCCTTCTTTTTTCCAAAATTAAATAGTTTTCGGTTCATGGCTACGATTTGGGTTCCCCGGTGTTGGATTCTAAATTATTTTTCCGCGAACTGTATTAATTCGTCAAATTTTTTGCTTAAGTCTGTGAATGAAGAGATTTCCGCGGGGTTTTTGTAATCGTGAACCTCACTGTTCAATACGGTGTAAGAATGAGGTAATGGTATCACGTAATTATCTAACAATCGATCAATGCCGTCCAATCGTTCTTTTAAAAGTGCTCGTTGTACGAGTAACTGGCGGAACGTCTGGCCTTTTCCTGCTCGTTTCCTCGCGATAGAGTTTCTTTCGTATTTCCTCGTATTCATGCGATTTGATATAATATACAATTTATATTACCCTCCCTAAGGAGATATAATTATTGCTAATAATTTGGGGTTTAGCTTATAGGTATGTCGTTCAGGCAGTTTGACGAAGCGTTGTATTTGAGATATAGTTTTTCTTTGGACGAGGTCGGAAAGAGAAACGTTGATCGCTAGTTAAGCAGATTTCAGGAAACGCCGCTAGTTAAGCAGGCACCAGGATAAGAGTAAGAGTGACCGCTAGTTAAGCAGATCTTGGGAAGCGCCGCTAGTTAAGCAGGCACCTGGAGAGGAAAGGTGGAGTTTTGGAAGGGAGTTATTTTAAATAGATAACACTGGGTTTCGTTTTTCTTTTCCTAGGTTATTATGTACGCGTAATATTGTATGCTCCCTTCAGAAATGTTGTGTCCAATAATATTAAGATTCTCTCGACTTGACGACAATATTACGGATTACAGGTAACCGTGCCAGCCACGCGATTTCCCCATGGAGGACAAGAATTATCAGAATATGTAATGTGCTTACCCTTGCAGTCCGAAAATCAGAAGTGCAATGATTTTGAAGTACATCGTTCCTTCCTGTTGGCCTTGTCGTTCTTGATTTACGCGACTGAAAGCGATAATTGACCGAGAGTTTCGAAACGAGAACCCCACACCTAGCACCAGAAAATGTAACGTGTGGAGGGTATTCGTTTGGTTCTCGGTCGCCTCGAGGTTACACACCAAGAGACGAATAATTACACGAACTACGGTGGCCTATCGGTAAAATGTTGTTTATTGAATGTACTGGTATTTGCGTGAGAGAGAGGAAGATAGTCTGCCTAGGGAATTGGTTTCGCGACGCGGATGTCTCGTTACGTGGTCTGGTGGACTCGTGGGTGGCTGGTCCGTTCCTGGTTGCCTGGTGAGGTCGTCTATCGACGCGGTCGTTCTTTCTCGTTCTGTACCTCTCTACTGTTTTCGCGGGACTGCGTTCCCTGGTTTTTATATCCGCGTTATGTGTCCTCTCACCTTCTTCATTTATTGACTAGGAGGGGAATTAGTCGCACGTGGTCGCCGTGATTTTCCACGAGCTGACATTGCTTTCCGGCACGTTGCGATGCGCCGCGCGAAGTGAGCTGAATTGCACTTATGCGCGTTCGAACTTGTCTGTGGAGAGTCCTCACTCGTAACACATCATTATCAGAAAAATTATTAACATTAAGCTCTTTTATAAGCAAATTCGTACTACTAAATTACACATTTTATCTAAGTATTTCTGTTTTTCAATAACAACAGTAGTGTTCCCCTTATCTGCCCTAGTAACTAAAAAATCAGTATTATATTTTAAAAACTCTTTAGTTTTCATCAAATCTATTCTAAGCTTTGTATCAAAATAAGTCAAATTGAATTTTTTATTGTGATATTTCTGTATAATATTCATAATGTTGTTTCGTAAATTCGTCGCAAATTCAGAATCGACATTAGTTTTTTCATTTAAGAAATATTCTAAATTTTTTATAATCGCCAAAGTATTTTTTTCATTGAGATTATAAGCAAAATTAAATTTTTCCCCAAGCTGTAACGTGTCAATAACAAACTGGGGTAAATGAACTTTCGAAAGGTTCACTAACCACTTGTACTTCGACACGACGATCGGGGGATCATTGACCAGGCTATTGTTTTAGGTTAGTACAATGTCCTGTGTATTACTAGTATTATTAGAAATGTATGCGTTTTAACCATTTTGACTTTATATTTTATTGCGTAAAGCATCTCAATTTTATTATCAAGTTTTCTTTCCAATTTTTTTAATATAAACGATAATTTAGTATTGTAAAAATGTATAAAACAATCTGTTAAGTTAGTATTAGTCATGGAACTTAATAAGCTCTTTTGACATTTAATTTTGTTTAAAAGAAATATCTTATAAACATTAATATCCGAGATTTCCATATTTAAAATTCTCTTTTCAGTTTTTTTGACCATTTTTTTCAAATTACGTAGTTCCTTATTAGAATGCAACAAATTAGATAAATTTTTTACACTATTTTGTATATGAGAAGGCACAATATCGTAAAATCTACAATTGATTAAAAATTTACAATGACAACAAGCTTTTTTGTACTCATATAATAATGTACTGAACTTATAAAAGACTTCTTTAATATGGAAACCAAAATTTTAAAAAATAAAAAATAACACATAACTAAGGTTAAAACAGTTTCTATCCTATCCATAATTAACAAAACTATTGAAAGCCTTAAATTAAGTAAAAACTTGCGTAGTTGGTCCGTTGATGTAGCGTTTCCTGGCGAAAAAACACGTAAACTTTAAATATTAGTCCAGCAGTTTCCTGTAGATTCCAGTAGAAAAATTCAAAATATTAATAACAGTGGTTGCAAGTAGACGACACTGTTGAATGTAGGAAGCAATGTATCCTACAAGTCGTGTTAAACACCCAACGACAGCACTAATCGTATAAATGACGCAAATGGCGGGAATGGTTCTACTGCCCAACAAGGTAGTGGAATAATAACACAAAATTATCAATTCCAACGTTCCGGGTGATTTGTTGTCACCCCTTCTCAAGGTTCTAAAAAACACAAGTTACATATGATTAAAAAACTATAATACAATGTTCCACAATTTTCTACTGAGATCTTACCAATAATACTTAAGCTTATACTAATATAAGTGGACGCAAGAAGTTGCCACTAGTCAATAGGACTATTGTACACAATTTTACATATTTATATCGGCAGGCGAGAACGTGTGAGTGATGTAGATAGAGAGCACGCAGAGTGGCAAAACTCTTTATAAAGAAACTATTAGTGAAAACTGTAATTTATCATAGTAACAATTTTCTTATTTAAGAGCATAAAAACTTATTATTATTAATGAATGCTTTGTAATCAGATTTTAAATTGTATGTATCAAATTGTCTATTAAGGCTATTATGTTGCGAATGTATATGCAACATCTCGGATAATAACAGTTTTTTTAAATTTTGTTCTTGATCTAATATTTTAATATTATTGAAATCAATTTGATGGTTGGTTTGTAAAATATGTTCATAAATCGTTGATTTGTCCCTTTTAAATCTACAATCACTCTCATGTTCTTTACATCGTTTTAATGACGCGTCTTATGTAGGCCAACTTCGCGTAAGTTATTAAAACTATGTAAAGAACAAGAGAGTGATTGTAGATTTAAAAGAGACAAATCAGCGATTTATGAACATATTTTACAAACCAACCATCAAATTGATTTCAATAATATTAAAATATTAGATCAAGAACAAAATTTAAAAAAAACGGTTATTATCCGAGATGCTGCATATACATTCGCAACATAATAGCCTTAATAGACAATTTGATACATACAATTTAAAATCTGATTACAAAGCATTCATTAATAATAATAAGTTTTTATGCTCTTAAATAAGAAAATTGTTACTATGATAAATTACAGTTTTCACTAATAGTTTCTTTATAAAGAGTTTTCCCACTCTGCGTGCTCTCTATCTACATCACTCACACATTCTCGCCTGCCGGTATAAAATATGTAAAATTGTGTACAATAGTCTTATTGACTAGTGGCAGCTTCTTGCGTCCACTTATATTAGTATAAGCTTAAGTATTATTGGTAAGATCTCAGTAGAAAATTGTGGAACATTGTATTATAGCTTTTTAATTATATGTAACTTGTGTTCTTTAGAACCTTGAGAAGGGGTGACAATAAATCACCCGAAACGTTGGAATTGATAATTTTGTGTTATTATTCCACTACCTTGTTGGGCAGTAGAACCATTAGCTTCAACTCGTAAAACTACAAATTTTTTCAGTCCCGTATTCATCGAAAATAAAATGGTTTTGCCCGATAATATAATATTGATGTAATTGCTGTATATATCCATTGATATACAAAGATATATCAATTCGGATTATACTGAGGGAAACGGAGTCATAACATAGGGTGTGTAAAAACCTTTTTATCCGTCAAACTTATCTTTTTACTCAAATTTCGAGGCAAGCACGAATTTTGACCGTTTTTTTTGCTCGCTGGACCACTGTGCGGCGGCTTCGTCTCCTTCCTCGGCTGCTTCAGTCGAGCGCCGCGTGGCGCGCTATGAATCACGATACGTGCAAGTGCGTGAGATTCAAATCTCGCGACGCTGTATACGTGATTATACGTGTCTTATATCGGTGCCCGTTACAAAGTACCCCACCCCCTTCCGCCCCGTCTTGAACCCCCTCATGCCCACCCTTTCCATTATTCGTATTCATTATCTCGGTACACATGCGACAAACATCTTTTTTTCTCACACCACTCATAAAGTATTGTATCTGCACCCTGACAAATTCGAAAAAAGCTTAGGTATTTCTCAAAATTGGAATACAGGTGTTTCTGAAGTCGCTGATCACGACTTTGCTGTCGGAGTTTCGAAATTCAAAGTTTATTGTATTTTATTATGTAAATTCTTTCATGTAATGTGTTCATAAGTAATATAAGTTTTTTAGCAGTCATTTTGTATCTATTTCATTTTGTGAGATATAAATTCTATAAAATATAATATTCTATAAAATTATAAATTTTTAAACATAAATTTAAATGTAACTAAACAGTCATAGATTACATTGAGTACGAAGAAAATTTCTTTGAGTACCTAAGAGTAACTGAATGTTTTTGAGTTATTTTATAATACTCAAGTTATTAATATAGAAAAATAGAAAAAGCTACATTCCAAATAATTTGTATTCTATGATTGTTCTGTTCATCGATAGTAACGAATTTATATTATTATAAATAGGATTATGTCAGCCTTTAAAAACCGCTGCTAACTGCTTTAGCAGAATGCTTTCTCAAAGAGAATTAATAAATTATCTCAAATAATTTTCTTAAATGAATATTTTAATATAAAATTTCATTTTTTCTGCATATCTTATTTTCCATACATACATTATTCAAAATAATTTAGAAAATTATATTTAAAATAGCTATGTAATAATTAAAAATTATTTATAATCCATAAAATTATTTAATTTTTGTAAAAATTTGGTACTTTTTCAAATCCGCATTTTTAAGTCAAAAGTAACACGTGACTAATTTTAAAACACATAATTTAAAAGGAAATCGAATATAATTTAAGAATATCGGTATCGGTCTTCATTTAAAATGTAATGCTAAAAACGTAATTTATAATTCATAAAAGTATTTAAATTTTTACTGAAAAATCGCTACTTCTTTAAATCCGCATTTTTAAGTCAGAAAAAACGTGTGAGTAGTTTTTAAATACATAATTTAGAAGAAAATCAAATGTACTTTGAGAATATCAGTCTCCATCTGGCATATATTCAAAAAAATTGAAAAAAAAAATTATTTAAAAAAAAAATGTTTGCAAAGTTGTTAAGACATCCATTTGACCCCAAAATTTAATCAGTTCTAAGTGTTTTAAGAAACTGTGTTTATATTATATTCATCTTCGAAATGTAATGCCAAAAACGTAATTGATAATTTATAAAATTAGTTAATTTTTCTAAAAAGTAGCTATTTTTTCAATCCGCGATTTTAAATCAAAAATAACTCATGAGTAGTTTTAAAATACATAATTTAGAAGAAACTAAATGTACTCTAAGAATATCCGTTTCCATTTTGCATATCTTTCGAACAAATTGAAAAAAAAAAATTATTTTTGAAAAAAAAAAATGTTTGCAAAATTGTTATTTTAAAAAAAAATAAGACCTTGAAGTCATTAATTTGACTCCAAAATTTAATCAGTTCTAAGTTGAGACATACCCAAGGTGCATGCGAAAGACCAGCTGATTCCCTCCATCCATTCAAAAGTTATCACGGGGCCAAAATATGGTTACACACACACACACACACACACACACACACACACACACACACACACACACACACACACACACACACACACACACACACACATACACACACACACACGCGCGCACGCACGCACGCACGCACGCACGCACGCACGCACACACACACACACACACATACTCGGAGGCTCTTTACGAACTACCGAGCCCGGGAGGATTCTGCGCCATAATTGCGCTAGACGTTAAGAATGCGTTTAACTCCGCTAGTTGGGAGTGCATTTACCAGGCTTTGGCAGAAGAGAAGAAAATACCCCAATACCTTCTCAGGATTATGGACAGCTACCTAAAGGATAGAAAACTAATAATAGTAACCGAGAAAGGCAGAATAGTCACAGATCTATCAGCAGGAGTACCGCAAGGATCGATAAAGGGCCCCTTCCTGTGGACCTGCATGTACGACGGGCTATTGAGGATGAAACTACCGAACGGGGCATCGCTGGTTGGGTTTGCCGACGACTTGGCCCTACTAGTGGTGGCAGAAAAGGCATGGTTAGTGGAGATAATTGCTAATGAAGCCCTGGAGCTGATCGCTGAATGGCTAACCAGCAGATCTTTGCAACTATCGGTGCGCAGATGTGAGGCGATATTGGTAACACGTCAAAGAAAGTACGATGCTCCCCGGTTTGAGATCAACGGGGAAGTAATCCCTCTCAAAGAGGAGATAAAGTACTTGGGAGTGTGGCTAGACAGGAAATGGTCCTTCAAGCACCACGTTAAGCAAGCAGCAACGAAGGCGTCGGTTGCTTGCACATCACTGATGCGGCTTATGCCCAACGTAGGTGGGCCGTGGCAGGCACGCAGACACTTGCTGGCAACAGTGGTAGAGTCGATTCAGCTGTACGGGGCACCTACTTGGGCAGATTGCACTCCTGCTTATCTAGTGGATAAGCACATGGGCGCAGTGCAGCGTAAGATGAATCTGCGGATAAACAGTGGATGGCGGACACTGTCAAGAGATGCGGCAAACGTACTTTCAGGGGTTCCTCCGATCAGATTGCTAGCTCTTGAGAGGAAAGAAATATGGGTCAAACAGGAGGAGTACCGGCGTAGACAAGGACACTTACCCGAAAAAGAGAGGAACATCATACGGGGGAAAGCAAGAGAGACGCTTTTCAAGAGATGGTAAGAGGAATGGGACTCGTCGAAGGACAGAAGACGGACGCATGCGCTCGTACCAAAGATCAAGGAGTGGGTACTCCGAGAACACGGCTCGATGGGATACCGCCTCACCCAAGGACTCAGCGGCTACGGGTGTTTTGGAGCGTATCTAGCCACGAGAGGGAATAGACTCAACAGCAACTGCCGACTATGCGGTGAACAAGAAGACGACGGGGAACACACAATATTCGTGTGCCCCGTGCACGAGCAGGACAGGAGGGAACTAGCAGCACAAGTCGGTACGCTATTGTCGAAAGACAACATAATAGCGACCATGCTCAAGTCATCAGAGAGTTGGGACAGGATAGCTTCTTTCATCAAGAGGGCAATCAAGACTAAAGAAGAGAATGAGAGAGAAATGAGAAGAAAAGACTGATAGGCTAAGAAATACAGCTTCCGAAGAGGGGTCTTGCAGGACCAGAACAAGCACAACTGAAGTAATACTGAAAAGGAGTTCCGGTGGATGCTAGATGTTGCAAGGGCTATCAAACGAGGGGGGGGGGGGGTGGTTAGTCGGTAGGAATCTCGACACTACCCATTTCATGGGTGTCTTATGAAAGATTTCCCCTCCTCAGGCCCAAAAAAAAAAAAAAACATACATACATATATACATACATACATGCATACATACATCCTGTGCCAAGATGCTAGTCTCGCATCAGGCGCCTCCCCAGGCGGCGAATAGGTGAAAGCTCGTACCGGGGAAATAAAATACCCGGGGTGGACCAAAACTAGCTAGGGGAAGGAACCCCGAAATAAAACCGAAAATGAATGGTACGTCCACGGAAACGACTATCCATGGGGGTAACCCGGTAAACGGATGTCCTCCCGGTGGTTCCGATCGGGGTATAGTAGACCCGATGGCTGACGCAGATCTCCAACTCGGATATGGAGGAGACCAATCACTCGCTAAAGGCTCTGGGGGTAATGGTTTTGGCCCCCAGCTGCCTCCAAACGGCTACCAAAACCCTATCGGCGCGGTGGCACACTTGGCCGCGTCGACAGGACAGCAACAAGCGCAGCTCTAGCTGCAAAAGACAGAGTACTCAACTCCTGGAAACACATCCAAGGAGCAGAGTCGAAGGAAGACGGGCTACTGAATAAGATTCAAGAGAATCTAGACAAGATGGATGCAGTGGTTGGTGAGGCACGTAACATCCACAAGTACGTCAAAAAGGATCTGCAGAAAGTAATGTCCTTGATGCGACGACTAACCAGTGCCAGAGAAGCAACTGGCAAGATCAAGTTGAGCTTCGGCCTAATACTGCTGAACAGTGACCAACGCGCAGAGTGCTCAGATGTCTCGGTACAGACTGCAGTACAGAAGGAAAGAGAAAGGTAAGGTCGCCCTCATCCGTAGCAACTATCAAAAGGCGGAGAGAAGACAGAGGACCAACCATGCAGTCTCAGCCCCAGAGGACTGGAGGGGTGAACCTAAACACGCCACTACCCACACCGCTGACGCCAGGAGTTAGCCCTGACGCTGAAATGGATTTGGAGGTTGCCACAAAGAGAAGCAGGAGGAAACAGCGCAAAGACGAGAAGAAGAATGCTGGGAAACCAGACGCAATTCCGATTAGGAAAAAGGATCCAAATGCGACTTTCGCCAGTGTTCTTAAGCTAATAAAGGAGAAGGTGGACAAGGGGCAAGTCGCCAAAAATGTCAATAAAATCAGGCAAACTAAGACTGGGGACGTATTAGTGCAGATGCAGAGGGGTAGCAACGCCATGCACCTACAAGAAGCAGTTGCAACAGCGATTGGTTCAGAAGCTATAGTTTTGCAGCTCTCACAACAAGTAGTTCTCAACATGAGAGACATGGACATGGCCACAACCGAGAGCGAAGTACAGAAGGTGCTTGCTGAAGCTACTGAGGTTCCAGTAGAAACGCTAAAGGTCAAGGCAATGCGCCCCACGTATAGCGGCTTGCAGATGGCAATCGTAACGATGCCTCGTATGAATTTACTGCACATAATCAAGAGTGGGAAGGTAAGGATAGGCTGGGTTATTGCTAGAGTATGCGAAAAGATCTCAGTTCCCAGGTGTTTCAGATGCTTAGCCTTTGGGCACCTCTCGCACAACTGCGGCAAAGGGAACAATGCGACAAAGCCGTGTTTCCTATGCGGGGCCGTGGACCACCTTGCCGTGACCAGCAAGAATGAACCAATGTGCACTCAGTGCGAGGCGTTAGGTGCCGACCATAGACATCGATCTGGGAGCGCAAAATGCACAGCCCTGGCGAAGGCGAAGGAAAGTCTGCTAAGGAAAGGAAATGGCTAAGTTTATACAAATAAATTTACACGGGGCCCAAGCTGCCCAAGACTTGCTTTACCAAACGGCTAAAGAATACGATGCGGGTATTCTGCTCATTTCCGAACAATACAGAAACTCGGAAAAAAATGGCTGCCACTCGAACAACCGTGGCGACGCGGCTATACACGTACTGCCTAGAGCTAACACGCAGGTAAACTCAACAGAGAAAGGAAACGGGTATATACAATGCGTGCTAAATGGCACCGCGGTTTATAGCTGCTACTACTCGCCGAACGCACCGCTTGAGACTTTCCAGGCAGTCTTGGACGACTTGGAGAGAAGCATAAGACAATGGCCCGGATCTATCATCGTTGCAGGAGATTTCAACGCCAAATCTAGGTCATGAAGCGGAGGTCTGGAAGAGAGAAGAGGACAGCTTTTAGACGAAATGATGTTGACACTCGACCTGATGGTGATTAATCAGCCGGGGATGGCAACATTCGAAAGAAGAGCGTCGTGCTCGGTATTAGATCTGACATTCCTTCGATCAACGCTGAGGAAGCACCTACACGAGTGGACAATATTGGAAGAAGAGTCACTCAGCGACCATCGAAATGTCTGCTTCGAGTTAAAGAGCCGAAAACGGGATGCCCCGCGAGACAAACCCACAGGATGGGCTATCAAGAAATTTGACGCCTTTGCAGAATACATCTCGGGGACACCAGGACTGGACAAGGCTGGAACGACGGACGACCTGACGTGACTTTACACAACTGAAATGAGCCGAGCGTGCGATGCATCCATGCCCCGGAGAAGACAGCACAAGAATCAAAAGCCTGCTTTCTGGTGGAACTCAAAAATCTCAGAACTGAGGAGCAGCTGTAAGAAACAACGAAGGAAAGCTCAAAGAGCGCGGAAAAGAAAACGCCCCGAACAAGAAGAGGAAGAGGATAGGTACAAGGATGCCAGAAAGTCGCTCCAAAACGCTATAAAGCAAAGTAAGATGCAATGCTGGAAAGCTCTGTGTGCCAATGTCGATCGAGACCTATGGATGTACCGACTGTACTTAAAATCGTAGAAGCGCTCTTTCCAAAAGGAGCTCCCAGAGAGAGCTACCCGAGCGATGAAGCACTAGAGGTACCTCTGCTCCAGATAAGCGAACTTAAACTGGCTGCAAAGAGGCTGAACTCCGGTAAAGACACGGGACCCGATGGGATCCCCAACGAAGTTCTGCGGGCGGCTATTCGGGAAAAACCTCAACTAATCCTGGACTTATTCAACACGTGTTTGAAAAGAGGTCATTTCCCGAAACAATGGAAACGCCAAAAACTGGTCCTCATACCGAAGGGTAAAAACAAGGATCCCAAGGCACCATCCTCTTGGAGACCGTTATGCATGCTTGACTCTACGGGCAGGCTATATGAGAGAATGATTCTCAACCGCATGCAGAGCGAATTAGACGACCCGGAGAATGAAGGGCTGTCGGAGATACAATACGGATTCCGTGCAGGTCGGACCACTTCGCACACGGTGCAGGAAATGCAGAAAAGAGTAGACAAAGCATTCTCCATGAAACGGCAGCCGGGAGGTTTCTGTGCCGTGGTAACACTCGATGTTAAAAACGCCTTTAACACGGCCAACTGGGAACATATATATCAAGCCCTTAACAGAAGACTCCCTGAATATCTAATGAGGGTGGCTAGCAGCTACCTAGAGGACAGAACGCTGATGGTGAAAACGGACGATGGCACCACAGAAGTCGCAATCATGGCAGGAGTGGATCAAGGATCTGTAGGTGGCCCCACGATATGGAACATACATTACGACGGGCTGCTGCGGCTCAAACTACCTAAGGACGTGTTTTTAGTAGGATATGCGGATGATGTAGCCATGGTGACAGTAGCCGCAACTATACAAGAAATAGAGTGGAAATGCAACGAGTCTCTAGAAATTGTCAGCCGCTGGATGAAAGCACACGGACTCGAACTAGCCCAGGAGAAGAGCGAGGCTGTTCTCGTAACAAAGAGAAGAAAGTTCGAATACCAAAAACTCGAACTAGATGGCCACACGATACAGTTCCTTCCGGATAGCATCAGGTACCTGGGCTTATGGATCGACAGGCACTGCAACTTCAAAGACCACACCAGGCGAACATCGACCAAAGCAGGTAATGTAGGTACAGCGCTACAACAGCTGATGCCCAATGTGGGAGGACCTAAACAAGGCAGCCGAGCACTTCTGGCGACTGTGGTGCACTCGGTACTACTCTACGGCTCGCCTCTGTGGGGTGCCCATGCGCACAATAGCGCAGTCATGAAGAATATGACTCCTGTACAGCGACGAATAGCACTTCGAGTTATTTGCGGATATCGTACCATATCACTGGGGGCAACCTTGCTCCTCGCAGGAATAGCCCCGATATGGCTACTCGCTAAAGAAAGAGCCAACGTGTGAGAGAGGCAGCAACGAGAGGATGAGACAGCCACACTACTGGATATCAAAAAGGAAGCCCACGCAGTCCTACTGCAAGAGTGGCAAGGTGAATGAAGCGCATACCCTAAAGGTAGGTGGACACATACGCTTATTAGGATCGTTAAAGAGTGAACGGCCCGAGAACACGGAAGACTCGATTACTGGATCACGCAGGCACTCACAATCAGTGGACATGGATGTTTCGGTGCCTACTTATTTAAGTATAAAAGGCGAAACGATCCAAGCTGCCAGGACTGTGGCGCCGAATGGGGCGGAACACGCGTTCTTCCACTGCAGATCCTACATGGAGGAGCGGGTTCAACTACAACAGAGTATTAGCGCACTCTTAGAGCCAGAGACACTGGTCGAAGTCATGCTACGTGGACTGGAATCTTGGGAGAAGATTGCGTGCTACTTCAGGCACGTAATCACAAAGAAGCGAAAAACAGAAGAGGAGACACAGCGAATGAGGAATCACGGACCCTTGGACTAAAGGGAAGGAAAGGCCGACGCGCAAAGAGATGGGTCTGTGTGTATGTGTGTGTGTGTACGCGCACGCGCGCACACACGCGCCTTGGCCGCAAGGCTAAGGGGACGGGGGAGTAGGGATAACGACAGCAACGGCGACAGGTCCAGCGGATCAGAACGAGCCCCACTGAAGGAATGCTCACGCGGTGCCAGTGGGGTTCCGGTGTCGCAGGGCCACTGGCTGGGGAGCTTGCTCCCCCCACGCCCACCAAAAGAAAAAGAAAAAAAAAACATACATACATACATACATACGTAATTATATACATAAATACATAGATAGATACATACATTTTCTAAAAACCTATAATTCTGACTCAGGGACCTCAAAAACATCGAAATTCATCAAAATCTCTGATTCGAAAATTTTCACCGTTACAAAGCTTTCTCTTTGAGAAAGCAAAATAAGGCAAAATTTTATAGCAGATTTGTGGCAATCAACTTTGTAAGGGCCATCAAGAAATATTTTTGGATCATTTAAAGTGTAAGGATTTAAGGGATACCTCTACAAAAAAAACGCGCGTATCTATCTACCACATGGGTGGCGTGGAAAAGATAGAAAACAATATTAGAATTTTAGCACTTTTGAAGATCAGAAAATAAGAGAGTAGGCTTAGCGATAAACTTCTTTAAAATAACATGCAGTAACATTAAATAACGGAAAATCATATTATATTTTACTTTTCACTAATGCGGCGTATCAAAGAATTTTTTTATCCTATTACATATTTTAGAGTGAAAAATAGTAATATATATGGGATCCTGTGAGGGCCAATACGTAGAAAGAAAACACAATTGTAGCTTGTGCGACGTTTCGTCAGCTTGATTACTGACCTCTTCAGGCTTTATTAAAAAAATATACAAAATGGTTAGAATTTATTTTACAATTAAACAGATATAATAAATTAACAATAATAATAAAAGATGACTTTATTAGGAACGTCGAACGAATAAAGTCAATGTTGTGGGAAACCGTACACATCTCTACTTATATATATAGGAGACAGTTTGTTTACATATATAAAGTCATAATAGAAAGTTAAAGAGCGATTTGTATACATTATTTAAATTTTGTGTATCCTCTGTTTTGTTAACTGTATTTTTTGTACTATTGATGTAAATCATTTCTGAAATTTTTCGTTTTTTGTAATCAACTTCTTTATTCAATATTTGTGTATTCTCCCAATCTATAATGTGGGAGTTGTTTTGAGCATGTACAGCTATTATGGAATTGTCTTTCATATCTTTTTCATGTTCTTTGATTCGAATTTTTAAAGCTCTTTTAATTTCTCCCACATATGTAGCAGGACAGGTCTTGCAGTTGATCTTATATACAACCCCACACGTATTCATTTTTTCAAGTTTATCCTTCCCAAGCTCAATAACGTTATTAAGTTTTTTATTGCGCATATTGTGTTTGGAAAGAATTCGACTACATTTATAAAAAAATTCTTCTTGGAATGGAATAGAAACAATAGGTTGGAGATCCCTGTTGGACGATGTCGTTTTGTTGGAGTATTTTATTTTGCGAAGTCTGTTGTGAATGCATTGTCTATGAATGTTTTAGGATAGTCATTTAAGAACAGTATTTGTCTAATTTTAAGAATGTTAATATTATGGAATTCTTCATTAGATATTTGTTTATTTGAACACCCTCCCATTATTCAAAAAATCGTGAAAATTCGATATTTGAGGGCCAATCCGTGGAATATGGAGTAAAATAAAAATCCAAATAAATTACATTCAGCAACGCTTCGCCAGCAAGGTCCGCTGGCCTCATCAGGCTATTATTTATTCCAAACAAAAACAACAAATAAATATTACAAACACAATACAAGATTTTCGATGAAGAGCACAAACTTTTCTCACCAGTAAATTTAATTATTAATTATATAACATAATGATATTCGGAAGTGGAAGGAAAAACGACTTCCACTGCCACCGTCAATGTTTTAAACTGCGAATGAAAACCAACCGCCGTTGTCGTATATACAGTCAACGGCGTTGGTGTGTTTATTCTTGAAAAGGTTATTAAGCTTCTTGTACGTGTGGCTCAGTGATTGTGTGTCTTCTTTTCTATTGAGAGTGTGTTTATACATGTTAATGTGAAGCATCTCGGAAATAAGTCGCTTATTATAATTCTTTTCTCTATCCAAAATTTTTACATTATTCCAATCAAACTTATGGGTACTATTTTCAACAATATGTAGTGGAACGGGTAGTAATTTATTTTTACACTTTTCATGTTCAGATATTCTTTCTTTCAATTTTCGTTTTGTTTCGCCAATGTAACATGCCGAACAATCCTTACAATCAAACTTATATACTACACCAGTTTCATCCCATTTTTCCGATTTATCTTTGCCGAGCTTAATTATGTCTGCGAGACTATGATTGACCAAAGGCACAGTGCGAATATTGAATTTTTTTAATGAACCAGCAACCTTATTAAAAAACTTATCATGATAAGGAATTGCTAAAGAACCTAACGGCTCTTTATGATTAATATTCCGTTTTAGAGTTGGAATTCTTATTGAACGGAGTCTATTGTTTATGCAGGTAACTATAAATTTTAAAGGGTAATCATTTTCTAATAATGTTGTTTTTATTCTGTTTATATATTATACTCAAAAGTTGGAATTCTTATTGAACGGAGTCTATTGTTTATGCAGGAAACTATAAATTTTAAAGGGTAATCATTTTCTAATAATGTTGTTTTTATTCTGTTTATATATTATACTCAAAATATAAACAGAATAAAAACAACATTATTAGAAAATGATTACCCTTTAAAATTTGTAGTTTCCTGCATAAACAATAGACTCCGTTCAATAAGAATTCCAACTCTAAAACGAAATATTAATCATAAAGAGCCGTTAGGTTCTTTAGCAATTCCTTATCATGATAAGTTTTTTAATAAGGTTGCTAGTTCATTAAAAAAATTCAATATTCGCACTGTACCTTTAGTCAATCATAGTCTCGCAGACATAATTAAGTTCGGCAAAGATAAATCGGAAAAATGGGATGAAACGGGTGTAGTATATAAGTTTGATTGTAAGGATTGTTCGGCATGTTACATTGGCGAAACAAAACGAAAATTGAAAGAAAGAATATCTGAACATGAAAAGTGCAAAAATAAATTACTACCCATTCCACTACATATTGTTGAAAATAGTACCCATAAGTTTGATTGGAATAATGTAAAAATTTTGGATAGAGAAAAGAATTATAATAAGCGACTTATTTCCGAGATGCTTCACATTAACATGTATAAACACACTCTCAATAGAAAAGAAGACACACAATCACTGAGCCACACGTACAAGAAGCTTAATAACCTTTTCAAGAATAAACACACCAACGCCGTTGACTGTATATAAGACAACGGCGGTTGGTTTTCATTCGCAGTTTAAAACATTGACGGTAGCAGTGGAAGTCGTTTTTCCTTCCACTTCCT
Source organism: Torymus aiolomorphi (assembly GCA_036365515.1). Classification (NCBI taxonomy): domain Eukaryota; kingdom Metazoa; phylum Arthropoda; class Insecta; order Hymenoptera; family Torymidae; genus Torymus; species Torymus aiolomorphi. The sequence goes on along the minus strand of CM070875.1, from coordinate 162,977,013 downwards.
AATATCATTATGTTATATAATTAATAATTAAATTTACTGGTGAGAAAAGTTTGTGCTCTTCATCGAAAATCTTGTATTGTGTTTGTAATATTTATTTGTTGTTTTTGTTTGGAATAAATAATAGCCTGATGAGGCCAGCGGACCTTGCTGGCGAAACGTTGCTGAATGTAATTTATATGGATTTTTATTTTACTCCATATTCCACGGATAGGCCCTCAAATATCGAATTTTCACGAGTTTTTCTTCATTAGATAACAGAATCGCTCTATCCACTAAGTTAGAAATAATATTTCTTTTTTGTTGTACAGTATGGTTAGAGTTATAATTTAATAATCTTTCGGATGCCATTGGTTTTTGGTACCAATTTGTAATTATTTCTAATTTTTATTTCTATCTTAGTGGATAGAGCGATTCTGTTATCGAATGAAGAATTCCATAATATTAACATTGGTAAAATTAGACAAATACTGTTCTTAAATGACTATCCTAAAACATTCATAGACAATTGCATTCACAACAGACTTCGCAAAATAAAATACTCCAACAAAACGACCAACAGGGATCTCCAACCTATTGTTTCTATTCCATTCCAAGAAGAATTTTTTCATAAATGTAGTAGAATTCTTGCCAAACACAATATACGTACGGTGCCACTCATCAATAAAAAACTTAATAACGTCATGAAGCTTGGGAAGGATAAACTTGAAAAAATGAATACGTGTGGGGTTGTATATAAGATCAACTGCAAGACCTGTCCTGCTACATAAGTGGGAGAAACTAAAAGAGCTTTAAAAATTCGTAACAAAGAACATGAAAAAGATAAGAAAGACAAATCCATGATAACTGTACATGCTCAAAACAACTCCCACATTATAGATTGGGAGAATACATAAATATTGGATAAAGAAGTTGATTACAAAAAACGAAAAATTTCAGAAATGATTTACATCAATAGTACAAAAAATACAGTTAACAAAACAGAGGATACACAAAATTTAAATAATGTATACAAATCGCTCTTTAACTTTCTATTATGACTTTATATATGTAAACAAACTGACTCGTATATATATAAGTAGAGATGTGTACGGTTTCCCACAACATTGACTTTATTCGTTCGACGTTGCTAATAAAGTCATCTTTTATTAGCATAGATTTTTTGTTGTGGTAAGCCTGGTATAATTATTATTGTTAATTTATTATCTCTGTTTAATTGTAAAATAAATTCTAACCATTTTTTATATTTTTTTAATAAAGCCTGAAGAGGTCAGTAATCAAGCTGACGAAACGTCGCACAAGCTACAATTGTGTTTTCTTTCTACGTATTGGCCCTCACAGGATCCCATATATATTACTATTTTTCACATTAACAATGGATGGTGCCTCTATCAACTTTAATACTATTACATATTTTAGAATTAATTTGGAGAATTTTTTACAATAATAGTCAGTTCCGTCCCCTAGCAAGATAATAAAATGTTACGTAGACTATAGCCGGAATATTTTGTAGTGGATTCGTTCTGGGTACTTATTTTAAATGTTATAATAAATAGATAAAACCTCAAAAAGCCTATAAAAAGTTGGTTTTAAAAAAAAAAGTTAGACCTAATCTGGGGAAGTTATGGCAGAATCACTCATATATATTTCTGCCAGTGTAGTTAAGGCTATTTTTAGTCTTGATCACCATTTCTAATTTCAATGTAAAGAAGCGCGAGCTTAAGAGTATCTTGTTTAATAAGTACAGGCATGACAATATTAGCTTGGTTTATTAATTTGGAAGTTCTAGCTCTGTAACATAAAAGTTAAAATTTCGATAGATTTTCTCATATACTACTAAACTTCCTGTGATTCCAGACATAATCACAGCAACCTACACAGCCGACACCGCGATGTTGGTAACGCATATGAACCCTGTCACCACTTCCCAACGATTTCAGATTATCTTGACAAAATTCAAGTCTAGTATATGTAATGGCGCATAAAAATTAATGAAAACAAATCAAGCCATATCAAATTTACGAAACACAAAAATACACGTACTCCTGTACCTCTAAATGGTAAAGTTACACCTCAAAGTGACCAACTTAAGTACCTGGAAATGCACTTAGATCGACGTCTAACGTGGCAAACAAACATTTAAACTAAATGGAAACAGCTGAACATGAAAACTAGAAATATGTACTGACTACTTAATAAGAAGTCCTAACTATCACTGAAAAATGAGCTACTTTATATAAGTGCATATTTCAAAGCCACTATAGAAGTACGGCAATTAAATAGTGGGGATCCGCTAAAAAGTTTAATATAGAAGTACTCGAAAGATATCAAGTCAAAACGTTTAGGAATATTGCAAACGCACCGTGGTTTGCCACCAACGAAATAAAAAGAGCAGATGTAAATATGCCGACGTCAGTGAAGAAATCAAAATCCACCTTAGCAAATATAGAAGCGATCCAAATCAACTAGCAGTGAATCTACATGAAGAAAAAATCCGTGAATCAAGACTTAAAAAATACAAAACTTGGATTTAATTTTGTTATATTATTAATTATAATCATACAAAAATGAAATTGTTATGTATATTGTAAATTTGTATCTATAGTATTTATGTAATTAGGTATGAATTATTGGAGATGTACGTATGTTATTTATTGTATTGTATAAAAATTACTTATTGTCTTAACATACAGATTGTAAAATAAACGTGGATATCCTCAAATTTCTTTCTTCATAGAAGATATATTTCATTTTAATAACTCTTGAACCTTTTTTTTAAACATGCTTGCAGAAACATGCTGGCAGAAACGTGAAACAAATTTTCCGCTTCAGGTGGTCGAATTACTTACCTTAGTTGTAACGGAAAATTTCAGGTTTTAACCATGAACTATTTTATTAATTTATTATTATTTTTTTAAATAAAATGGTTAAATGTTCAACATATTTTGCATTTTCGATGCTATCATACGTACACTTTTTCAATAATAATATCTTTCTGTCAGTGTAGACACTCATACAAACCCATGCTCATACATTCACATTGTTTACTGTACCTTCAAGAAACATCCAGGCGAAGGCGCACAAAAAGAAAAAGTGTAAAAGACCCGCAACGATACCACAGACTACCTTGACATCAGTCTGCCCGATTCCGCAAATGAAGAGGATTTCGGCAATGAGCAGGCAAACGCAGAGGTTTTTATGAATGGTCGTTCGGTCGGACTGCGAAAAATATAGAAAGGCCGTATAGATTACTGTTTTGAGGCTATGTTTTAAGAAGTCTATTTTTTTACTCTTTCTATCAGATGCACTCTTTTGCCTTTGAAATTGGCAGCATCCGAGAAAAAGAGATAAGTAAAAATTTTGGCGAGCCCACCTTCAATCCACGAAATAATTGGAAGGTGATAATCGCAAGAATCAAACAGACTATCGATATAATGCAGCCGATGTAGGTGATAATCTGGAGTGCCATTTGATGGCCTTCTGATAGCTGTGTACCGTGTACGTCCATCAGCACAGCAAAGTTCGTCAGGTGATCACACTCACATATTGTATGCGTCTCATTGCTATTTTGCATTCTGCAACCATCAGTCAGCCATTTCCTGTAATAGTACAAAAAAAAAACTTGTAAAAATGGTTTTATGTTTGTAATGCTTCTATCATTTGTTCTTTTCAGCAACATTTAAGGGGATTGATACCAATTTTTTATATCCTGCTTTTGATATGTCCTCGTATTTCCTTTATCAACAAATTTTCCTCGACAGATTGTTTAAATGGGGTCTTCCTAGTTCAATTACCGTGACATTATTATGTGCACGGAGAGAAATTGTTTAGAAAAGTTATATTCTAGTTCAGACATTCTAGTTCAAATTGTAATATGCGATAATAATAAATCAAAAGACTCATCGTTTTGAGACTTTATAATGTCACATGATGAATTTCTTTATTAGACTAAAATTTGAAAAATTAGTTTTTTTAGGTTGACGTGTATTTATTGAATATATATATATATATTCCTATATTATATAGTTGTAAGAAAATGTTTACGACTCAGCGCCCCCTCACCCCCCTCGCCACCCCTTACTCAGCGCCACCCCTCAAAATAACGTAAAAATGTGACAGGTACGACGTTTTTTTTGAAAGAAATTGATTGAAGCTCGCCCCCCTCACCCCCTCGCGACCACTCGTTCACCCCCCCCCCCCTCAGCCCCTCCTCAATGCCCCCTCACCCCCTTAATTGTTTAAGTTATAAATCATGATATAATTAATTAGAAGTGGTATCCTTCGCCAATAGCCATACATAACCACCCTTATAATAGTATCTCATTGTTCAGAAGAAATGGACATTATCAAAGGACAAAAAGTTTTTGTTATGGGCGACATTTTTTGTTGAGTATAGATAATTTCAATAATAAAAGATTTTTAAAAACTTTACATTCGGAGTGTGTCCACACTCTTAATCTTTTTGTGATAAATTTTTATTAAGATTTAAAATAATTCACTTATTTAAACTTTTCATTAATGTAAAAATTTTATTCAGAAATTTAAAACTATAGATTAAAATTTTAAATATAGGGGAATAATTTTTGTTTTGTTTATTCTGTATTGTGTTTTTTGTAGTATATTTTGAAAGTAAATAGAGGATTTTTCTTTTTATAAGGTGACGAGTTTAAGTATATAGTTTATTAAATTTATAAATATTTCGATAGTATTAGATTTCAAAAATTTTCATTTTTAAAAGTATATAAACATATAATACATATACATATATACCAATGGAAAATTTAGTTAAAATTATTGGAGATGGAAACTGTTTATTCCGATGTTTTTTCTATTTTCTATATAATGATCAAAGATATCATATGAAAGTTAGACATGCTATAGTACAAAATGTTGTTACTAATTGGGAAGAGTATAAATTCTTTATACTCGGAAATGATAATTATGAAAATATATTTAATAGTTTTGATTATTGTAAATTTATGTCAAAAATTACAATATATGCAACACATATAGAAATCAAAAGTTTCATTGAAATTTATAATGTATTTGTTAAAATAAGTTTTAATAACACAGAAGTTGTCCATTTGTTTGGAAATGGTTCTAATGATTTGAAATTATTTTTATTATATAGTGGAAGATATGATTCTGGACATTATGATATTATAGGTTACGATAACAATAATATTACCAAAAAAATAATAAAAATAAAAATCATAAATACAATCTTAAAAGAAAATTATTTAATGATATTTCAAAAAAAAATATTTGTATAAAAAAAGAAAAATAACAAAAGCAATTAATCATACAAAAAAAGATAAAAAGTTAATACTTACATCAACATTTGAAAAAATGAATTTAAAATGTCAATATTGCGGTGCTATGTTTTGGAAAGAGGAAGTGAAAAAATTTAACTGTTGTTCAAAAGGAACTATTAGTTTGCCACCATTAAGTAAATATGACGAAAAATTAAAATTTTTATTGTTAAATGATAAAATATTTAGGCATTTAATCCGATATTATAACAATTTTTTTTCGCAACATTCAATGCGAATGTTGTTCATAACAAAAAAAAATCAATATAAAATTTGAAAATTCAAGGACAAGTATGTCATACAACATTTAATGGTTTATTACCGTCTAATAATGAAGAAGCCTCATGTGGTCAATTATATATATACGATAATGAAGCTGCTACTAAAAAAAGATTAAAAAATAACGATAAATTAAGTAATGAACATATGATTATCTTAACTAAAATAATGAATAATAATCCATAAAGTAAAAACATTTACATTATATATCCAATATAAAAAATCTTCCAAATTATAAATTATATTCCATTCGAAAAAATAATAAACTTAAACATCTCTATAATAAACCATTAACATCAGAATGCGGCGCTATTATAGTATCAAACTCAGGGATCCCAGACAATTATGACATTTGTATATATCCAAAAGAAGTATCAGGAAATGAAGTTACTCATACTTATATAAACAAATTATCACATCACGTGGATCCGATGGTTTTTCCAATAATGTTTCCGTTAGGAGATTTAGGTTGGAGTATTGGGTTTAAAAAAAAAACAAAAAGTTAATGTGGAAAAAATTTATAATAATAAGAATGTTATTGATATTAGCAAACAAAAATCTAGTAAAGAAGAAGATCTTACTGCACTTCAATACTATTTATATAGATTATCGTATAGACTAGGTGCTAATAATTTTAGCCCTCTATTATATAGTGGAAGGTTAACACAACAATTTCTTATACATGCTTACATAATGATTGAAAGCAATAGAATGAATTATTTTAGAAATCATCAAAAAGAATTAAGAATTGAATGTTATCAAGGTTTATTGGATCATGTAAAATATAGTGCATCAAACATTTCCAAAAATTTTGAGAAAGAAAGAATTGGAAACTTATTTATATTACCATCATCATATATCGGAAGTCCAAGATATATGCAACAATATTATCAAGATGCATTGGCAATAATGAGAAATACAGGAAAACCAGATTTATTTATAACGATGACATGTAATCCCAAATGGAAAGAACTTAAAACAATTTTAAAAAACTTTCCAGGTGAAACAACTGTAAATGATATTACAAATATTACAGTACGTTTATTTTATGCGAAATTTAAAATGTTACTTAATGATATTGAAAAAAATAATATTTTTGGTAATGTTATATCTTATATATATTCAATTGAATTTCAAAAAAGAGGTTTACCACATGCTCATATAATAGTAACGTTACATCCAGACTATAAATTGTTTAGCCCAGAAGATATTAATAAATATATTTCAGCCGAAATACCATCTTCAGAAGATTTAGAATTGCAAAAATTAGTAATCAAACATATGTTACATGGACCGCATGGAGAAAAATCTCTTTGTTTACAAAAAAATAAAAATATTTGCAAAAAAAAATTTCCAAAATTGTTCAGAGATAATACAGTACTCAAACCAGATAAGTATCCTGAATATAAACGAAGAAATAATTCTTCAGCTAATCATATATATCATTTAAAAAAAACAAATAAAGCTTTCCAGTAGATAACTCTATGGTGGTCCCTTATAATAGCTTTCTTTTATTAAAATATAGGTGTCATATAAATATCGAATACTTTGCTACTGTACAAAGTATTAAGTATATATTAAATTATATTCATAAAGGTGGAGATAGAGCTTGTTGTAAAATACAAACGAAAAATGAAGAAAATGAAGAAGTTTATGATGAAATAACTAAATATATAGATGGAAGATATATAAGTCCAATGGAGGCAGCATGGCAATTACAAAAATTTCCGTTATGTGGTAGAAACCACACAGTACAAAGACTATCTGTTCATAGTGAAAATCAACAGAAAATAATTTTTGATGAAAATAATATTGAAGAATTAAATAATTTAGAAACAAAGTTAACAGCATGGTTTAAATTAAATAAAATAGATGATTTTGCCAAAAAAATTAAATATGCAAACATACCGAATTACTATAAATTTAAAAATAAAAAATGGATAAAAAGATCAAGAAATAAAAAACATGTAACAATCGGACGATTAAATGTTGTATCACCAAAAGATAGTGAACGTTTTTTCTTAAAATTGATACTAAATAGAGTAAAAGGTGCAACATCATTCCAAGATTTAAGTACATATGAAAAAATTGTTTACGACACATATAGAGAAGCAGCTATCGCCATGGGTTTAATAGAACACGAAACACAAATTTTTAACATATTTGAAGAAGCCTGTCAAATAATGCTCCCAGTACAATTACGAAATTTTTTGCAAATTTTCTTATATGTGAAAATATTCAAGGAAATATTATTTGGGAAAAATACAAAAAATATTTCACAGAAGATTTTATTGAACAAAAAGAAGATAAAGCACTTGCACACATAAATCAAATTTTAAGTATTGAAGATATATCATGTAAAGATGTTGGTTTACCTGAACCAAACAAGATTGATATAGAAGAAACAGATAAAAATGACATAGAAATGATTAACTATTGTAAACAAAAATTTAACAGCTCATATGCTCAGTTGAATGATGACCAAAAATTTATTTTTGAGCAAATAAAAAATAGTGAACATAAAACTTATTTTATAGATGGTCCAGGTGGATCTGGGAAAACATTTTTATATAAAACATTAATTTACTATTTTACTATTATAAAAAAAAATGTTATCAATGGCATGGACAGGAATAGCTTCTATTTTATTACCTAAAGGAATGACAAGTCATCGTACATTTAGATTACCATTAGATTTAAACAATATTGAAAATGCATTTCTAAAACATGATTCTGATAAAAAAAGATTAAGAGAAGCAGATATCATTATTTGGGACGAAGCCTCAATGATACCTAGAAAAGCATTAGAAATAGTAGACAATACTTTAAAAGATGTATGTTCTACGGATTGTAACTTTGGAGGAAAACTGATTATACTAGGTGGAGATTTCAGACAAATTTTACCAGTAGTGAAACATGGATTTAGAAATACAATCGTAGAAGAGTATATAAAAAATTCTTATCTTTGACCTTTGTTTAAAATTTTCCATTTAAAAATCAATATCCGTACTCAAGATAATGATTTTGCATCATTTCTATTAGATATCGGAGAAGGCAAAATAGATGAATTTAAAATTCAAGACAAATGGAAAACAAATGATGTTTATCATGAAATATATAAACATATTAATAACAATTATCATTTTTAAAATAACGTAATATTAAGTTCACATAATGAACAAGTAAATATATTAAATAATAAAATATTAAATTTAATTGAACATAAAACAATAACTTATTATAGTCTAGATTACGCAACACATAAAGGAGTAGATCAAACGGATGAAAATATACATTTAAATTTTCCGATAGAAATGTTAAATAATATACGAGAAGGTTTACCTCCACATGAAATTAAATTGAAAAAAATGCAATTGTTATGTTAATTCGTAATCTTAGTATAGTTGATGGACTATGTAACGGAACACGGTTAAAAATAACAAATTTATATAAATATAACATTGAAGCTGAAATTATTACTGGAGAAAATAAAGGAAATAAAGTATTTATACCACGCATTACATTAAGTACTTGTGGTCATCATCGTTACCATTCATTTTATATAGAAAACAATTTCCAATTGTATTAGCATTTGCTATAACTATTAATAAATCACAAGGACAAAGTTTTAACAGTGTAGGAATATTTAAAAAAAAAAATTATTTTCCCATGGAGAATTATATGTAGCACTTTCACGATGTAAAAATCCAAACAATATATATATACAAAATGAATCTGAAAATAAAACAGAAGTAACAAATATTGTTTGGAAAGAAATATTAGATAACTAATTTTCTCTATAAGATAACGATATTGTGATATAATATAAATAAAATAATAACATAAATAAACAATGTTAAAATAATAACACAATATAATTGATCAAAGTAATTTATGAAAAAAATATCAGAAAATAATTAACCAAATTGAATTCAATTTTAAATTTAATATAAAATAATTTACTTAATATAATTAACTATTATTTAGTAAAATACAAGATGGCTGAACAAAGTGATTCAAGACCCAGTCCATTAAGATGGAATCCTGTACAAAATGTATATATTGATATACAACACGCAAGAGAATTAGATGAATTAAATGAACAGTTACAGAATCACATAAATGAACAAGACGAATATGAAAGATATTTAAATACTCAAATCAACGAATACAATAATAATGTTACGATACAAGCACCGTTAATTTGGGATCCGACACAAAATAAATACGTAGAAGTATATAATTTAAAAGAAACTATAAAACTAGACAAATTGAATGAAATAATAGAAGCCTATGAAAAAGAAGAAAATAAGTATAATGACTATTATAATAATTTACTTAAAGAATATGATTTAAATTGTTTACAAAATTTAATTGAAAAATATGAAAAATAAAATTAACTAGATTTTCAATATACAATTTCAACTCAATTTTTTAGTATAAGATATTTGAAATTTCACAAAAATGGTATTAAGCTATATTAATTTCTAAATCTATTATTTTACATTTATTTCTTTCACGTATCCAATAAAATGTTTAAAAGTATAAATGTATATAACAGAAACAATAAAAATATATGTTTCCATATTATAAATAGGTTACAAAAACGTTACAGGATATGTTAAAGACAAGAAATTTAAAAATTGATTTATCATAAATATTTTTGTCAAATTAAATAGACGTAAAATATAAAGTAAAATATAAAAGTATATACAAAAATATATACATATATAAGCTATGAAAGAAAATTATTCTTAAGTAAATTATTATTACATATTAATATGAAATATTTGAAATTTTACGAAAATTTAACTATATTAATTATTAAATCTAATCCACTAGACTACATTGTATCAGATTCTTTCATGTATCCAACATAATGTTTAAAAGCACAAATCCATATAACAGGAACAATAAATATATATGTTTCCAAATTGTAAAAAGCTTACAGAAACAATTAAGGATATATTAAAGATAATATAAATAAAAACAATATATTTTTAATAAATTTCTATTCAACAATTTTCGATAAATATTTTCGTAAATTTCAAATAGAAATCAAATATAATGTAAATCATATAAAAATATATTTAATAATTATAAAATTTTAGGCTACAGTGGTAATGTAGGGCTACTGGCGAAGGATACCACTTAAAATAACAATCCAACACGTTCATGAACAGTACCCCCAGGGTGACGTGGAAAACTGTTCGTTTCATCAACCAATCTTTATAGTTGAATCAATAAAAAAAAAAATATATATAAATATACAAATAAATAAACATCAATATTATTACATAGAACTTGATATACTCGACAATTCTTCTAATTAATTATATCATGATTTATAACTTATTTAATTTCCTCTTTAAATATTCCTGATTACATGCCCGATATATCTTCCATTCTAAAATGTCCCCGATAACAAAAACTTTTTGTCCTTTGATAATGTCCATTTCTTCAGAAAAATGATAAAATTTTTAATAATATAAATATTCAGTGCTACTGACTATAGATTTGTATTTTTTATTATAATTACAACATATCGGGGGTTGGCGAGCGGAGCGAGCAGGGGGGCGAAGCTCCACTAGTATGTATATACATTTTTCGAAAGGGGTTTATAAAGCCCGTTTTTTTATATGTAGGGGTTTATCGAGCCCGATTTTGATTATGCAGCCCGGGCTTCATAATATTTCTAAATATAGGGGTTTATGCGGCCCGACCTAGAGTCTATAACCCCAGGGTCCATTATTTCTTTAGTACTTGCCATAGGGAACGCTCGGCTGTAGGTACTAATATACAGGGTTGGGCTCCATAAACCCCGTTAAGTGTGTGTATATATATATATATATATATATATATATATAAATATGAAATTCTGGAAGTTTGAGGATTATATTCAGCACCCGCTTGGAAGTTTGAGGGGTTATGGGAAGTTTGAGGAGCCTCCTCAAACTTCCAATCTATATATTCAGCATCCGAGCGGAAGTTTGAGGGGTTTTCTAGAGTCTATTTGTCTAGAGTCGGTAACCTGAGGGTTATTATTTCTTTAGCCACTCTGACCGACCGGGGTTGAGCTCCTCAAACTTACTAGCCTATATATATATATATATATATATATATATATATATATAATGTAACGGCCTGCGCGTGTACGTGCGCGGGTATGCGTATATCGGTGTGCGCGAACGAGACATGAGGCGAGTCTCGGCACACCGCGTCGGCACGCAATAATACCCGAAAAGTAAACACCTCTCAACCTTGCGCGAAGGACCAGGCCGAGAGATGCTTGCGCGTGCCGACGAAGCAGCAGGCGATCAGTATCGTATCGGCCACAGTCCGAGAGAGGATCGCTGCAGCCCCGAGCTGATAGAGGTAGCGTCAGCGCGTGCGATAAAGGAGTGAGAGTGAGAGAGAGAGAGAGAGATCTGGCGCGCGGAGGCGTACGCGAGGAAGAGAGTAGTGCGGAGGGAGGTGTGCGAGTGCACGGAGAAGTGCAGCGGCGCAAGAGAGTGAGGGAGCGAAGGGGTCCCACCCCCCCCCCCCCCCCCGTCGGCAGCCTGCGGAGAGGCGAGAGAGAGGGAGAGAAAGCGAGACGCCGTTTCCAGCCTCCAGAGCGGAAGAGAGTCCTCCGGCAACTAAGCCAGCGGCAAGAGAGAGAGAGAGAAGCCGACGGCATCGCGCGTAACCGCAAGCAAGCGAGGCTCACCGACGCGCGCGTGTGTGTCGATCGCGCGCGGCGATCGACCAACGTCGGTGCGAGCCGCTTTTGCGAGTGCGTCCGCGTGACCGCACGCACACGTACATATAGCGCGGGCGCACTACCCGTATCGGCGCGTATACAGGATACGCGCTGCGCGTATTAAATGCATTACACCCGCGGGACAATAAAGTTGCAGTCTTCTTTTTTAGCTTCGAGTTCGCCTATTATTTGGCGCGCATTCCCTTCCCTTTTCCACGTCGGTGGCGCGGCGGTATATACGAAAATATCGCGGCGGTATATACGAAAATATCGCGAGCGTGCGATAACTACAAGTGTAAGTGTGTGTGTGTGTGCGAATAATAAACATTGTCTTGCTCCGGGAAAGATCAGCACATGAGAGCTGAGAGTAAAGTAAATATCGACGGTTCGACGAGAATTTAACTTTCACTTTCCATTTCTTTTGTCGCGTTAGTTAATAGAATAACTAACGAATTAAGGGATTAATTAAATATTAATTAAAATTAATTAAATATTAATTAGATAATCGAGATAGAAAACCGAGAAACAGGATTAGAAAAAAAAACAACCTGTCCTTTTTTTCTTTTCTCGTTATTCTACAGTTAAAATTTTTTTTTGGCCTTTTTTAGTTCTTTTTTTTGCGCTTCAGCGGTTTTTCGTTTTTTTTTCTATTAATTCCTTTTCGGCGGTTTTTGCCGAAGAGAATAAAGGCGACAGAAGGAAGCGGTTCGTCGTCTCTCAGCGGTGGTAGAGAGATTGTGAGCCACAACTGAGAGTCGAACCGGAATAGACACACACACGCACTTGATCGGAGTATACCTGATAGGAGAAAAATTACTTTGTATATTTTTTGGTTGTTGTATTTTTGGTGCGCCCATTCGATACGCGAACGTACTCGTTTAGCCACGCACAGGTATACTCCGGGAGAGGTTTCATTGTAAACAAACGGAACGATGGGAGAGTCTGCAGCCAAAGCCATCGATAATTGGTGCAGATGCCTCACCGAGGACGAGACACTGCGCTACACGCAAGCGCTCGGACTGAAGAGAAGCGGCGGAACGTTCCTGAAGCTAGAGCGCATCAGTAAGTGGCTGGCAGGCGACTACGATCCAGAGGATTTTGAAGGCGTAGCTGCCGCCGACGAGCATTCCGCGTGGGTGGAACGCGCAAACGGTCGCTGAACGTTCCTGGATCGAACGTCCGATTCGACATATCGTGGGCAAATTCCACGTCGGACGAGCCGCACCCGCTCGAGATTTTAAAAACGGACGGGGTAGTCCAGAAAAATCTCGAGCGCAGTCGCGAATGGGCATCAAACGCAACCAGAGTCGACAGCGAAGATGAAACGACGTTCCAAAACGGCACGAACAGCCAGGATGCTGAGGAGAGCGAACGAACCACGGCCATGAAAGGGCCGGCAATGTTCGAGATGTCACTGGCGGATGGCATGACACTACAAGTGCCAACCGATTGGGCCGTGTACATGGCCGCGGTTGACAAGAAATTTCGGCAAATCGAAGAGTCGACGCGGATCATGGCCGACAACGCAACTCAGCATCCAAACGCCAACAGCACCCGCCGAGAAAGCACCGAAGCGATGCGGCGAGTAACATTCATGAATATCGCGCCCGCTAGCCGAAATGAAGAGAATCTGCGGGAAGAAACGCAGATGAAGAACTTGTCCTCTCGGCTAGACATTGGCGGACGGGGGCTGCCAACCCCGATACAGCAACCTACCTCAAGACTACGACAGCCCCCGGGGGATGGCAGGGCCCCACCACCTATTACCCCGCTGTCGCGCCGAACCGGGTTTTCGCCGGCGATCCTGGCGAAAACATCGACACCTTCCTCGAGCGAGTCAAGGAAAATTGGGAACTTGCCAAGCTTACGGAAGGGGAAATACTGAGTGCCCTTCCGGAGCTATTCGTCGGCGTAGCCGGGACCTGGGTGCGATCCAACAGGACGAGCTGGATCATCTGGGAGGAATTTTGTCGCCGGATACGGCGATGGTGCGGCATGCCGGACCGTGTACAGCGACGGCTGAGGCACGAGGTCGCTTTGAGAACGCAAGGACCGGAAGAGTCCGTGCGTGATTATGTTACGTGCCTCGAAGCAATGATGCGGAAGATGGAGCCACTGCCGACGCTCGACTTCAAGCTGGGGACACTACACCGGAACATGAAGCCGCGACTGCAGCAGCTCATTCGACGAAGCGACTTCGAAGACATTGAGACATTGCTGGATCTAGCAATGGAGGCGGAGCTTGCAGTGGACGCGGAAAAGTCCTTCAAGCCTCAGCCGCCGCCGGAGTCGTACGTGGACGCGCAGTGGGCGTACAAACCCCGCAAACCGGCTCCGCCTAAGGTGAAGGCCGCGGCGGAGAGACAAAGCTGCCACCGACTCTACCGCCACCGAAAACGCCGACGATAGACGCAACGATCGAGCGATTCGCGAAGGTGATCATGGAGGGGATGCAACGAATGCAACAGAAGCAACCGCCCCTCCTCCACCTGCACCCCGTTCGCCGCGGAACCGGAGCGGAGAGAAAGACGCACGAAGAAAGAAGAGTAACTCCAAACGCCCCAGCAGGAAGACGAGTAGAAGGAGCGAGAAAACCAATTCCAGCAGCGATTCGAGCGAAAAAAACCGAGCCAAGAGGTCGCCAAGGAGGACACGCGAACCGAGCGCACCGACACCGGGAGCATTCAGCTGTTATGGATCCGGCGCTCCCGGAGTAATTCGCCGAAATTGCCCGAAGTGCGCGGGAAACGTACCGCAGGCGAAGTAAGCGGGGTTTCCACTTCGTCTGCCGAAGCCCCCGCACTAAATCCGGATGTCGCAGCCGGGCAAATAACGGCTGAGCCGGCAGCCGAGCACGAGCAGGAATCGCGGTGGTGGCTACAGGTGGCGATCGGAAATTACAGACTCCACGCCCTCTACGATACGGGAGCTTCACGCACCGTAATGGGGGCGGTCGGACTACAGCTCGCCTCCGCGTTAGGGCCTCCATTAATGCCGAGCTACGGTCGCCGCGCGAAAGTCGTCGGAGGACAGACGGCGACGATCGCCGGTTACGTCGAGCTGCCGTTCGAGATAGCTGGAGTAAAGCGAGACATTCGGGTAGCGGTGCTGCCGGATGACAAAGTGGATTGTTACTTAGGCGCAAACTTTGTCAGAGCCTACGGTACGATCCACGACCCCATCAACAACCAGTTGATCGGGGGCGCGGCGGATAAGCGCGAAGACTTGGAAGTCGCAGGGATCTCATCTGTCGAGGCGCTAGAGGTATCGTCGATCGGCCTCGAAGACGTCTCAGATGGACAGCGCCAGGAGATGGCAGAGCTGGTAGGCCGAATTCTCGGTGGAGAGGACCAAGCTCTCGGCCGCACTACGTGGGCGAGCCACCACATTGAAGTGGGGAGCGCACGCCCTGTGAAGCAGCGTTACTACCCGGTGTCCAAGAAGCTCGAAGAGGATATGCACCGTCAAGTGATCGAGATGCTCGAATCCGGGGTAATCGAGCCTTCTGCGAGCGCGTGGTCGAGCCCCGTCGTCATGATACGGAAAAGCAACGACAAGTACCGTTTCTGCATCGATTTCCGTAAATTGAACGCGGTTTCGAAGGCAGACGCGTATCCGCTGCCGTACATGGACGAGATATTGCGCAAGCTGAAGAGCGCGAAGTACATCTCGACACTCGACCTAAGCCCGGCGTACCACCAGATTCCGCTGACGCCGGAATCAAAGGAGCTGACGGCACTCACAGTGCCCGGGTTGGGCCTGTATCAGTTCACGAGAATGCCGTACGGTCTGTCTCAGGCCGGAGCGACGTTTCAACGCCTTGTGGACAAAGTCATCGGCCCCGAACTCGGGCCGTACGCCTTCTCGTACCTCGATCATATCATCATCGCGACAGAGACGTATGAGGATCATTTGAAATGGCTCGAGCACGTGCTGAAGCGCGTTAAAGAGGCCGGTTTGACGATCAACCGTGAGAAGAATGTGTTTGGCAAGACTGAAGTTAAATACCTCGGTGTGCTCGTCAATCGGGACGGATTCCGGCCGGATCCTGGTAAGATCGAGCCGATGATAAACTTTCCGGTACCAAAGAACTTGAAGCAACTGCGCCGCTTCATGGGGATGGCATCTTGGTACCGAAAGTTCTTGAAAGACTTTGCCACGATAGCCGAACCGCTCACGGCGCTAACGAAGAAGGATCGACGATACGAATGAGGCGACGCGCAGCACGAGGTTTTCGAGAAGATAAAAGCCCTAGTGTCCTCGGCTTCTATCCATGCCAGACACTCGTTCGATGTTCAGTTCGTCGTACAGACAGACGCGAGCGACACCGGCATGTTGTTGCAAGTAATCGAGGGACAGGAACAAGTCCTCGAATTCGCCAGCCGAACACTTTCGCCAGCGGAGCGCAATTACAGTGTCACGGAGCGCGAATGCCTAGCGGTGATCTGGGCGATTAAGAAGTTCCGCCCGTACATCGAAGGATATCACTTCTTGGTGGTAACAGACCATAGCAGCTTGCGATGGCTGCACAGCCTGCACAGCCCCACAGAAAGACTGGCGAGATGCAGGGACACTCCTTTGATGTGGAACATCGAAAGGGCGTGCTGAACCACGTGCCCGACGCGCTTTCGCGCATGTACGAGGAGGAAGACGATCTCGAGGTGTACGCGAGCACGTGGTCCGACGGTACCAAAGATGAGTGGTACCGAACCTGGCTGGACGAAGTGACACGCGACCCCTCAACCCATCCCAGGTGGAAAGTGGTAGGGGGTCGATTATTCTACTTTCTCGCAGATAAGATAGTAGAGGCGGCGGTCGCCGACGACGAGGCATGGAAACTCGTCGTGCCGCAGGAGCATCGTCGTGAAGTGCTCCGCGAATCACACGATGATCCGACCGCCGGGCACCAAGGTCGAGAAAAAACGTACGAGCGCGCGGCCAGGTTATATTACTGGCCGAAAATGTACCACGCAGTGAGGAAGTACGTGAAACATTGCCAAGTGTGCCAGCAGACAAAGGCGGAGCAAAGACCGCTAGCGGGTCTGATGGGACAGCGAGTTATCGACGGGCCGTGGCAAGTAGTTGCGGGAGATATAACCGGCCCGTTCGTAAAAAGTAAACTCGGACACGAGTATATCTTGGTGTTCCAAGACCTCTTTACTCGCTGGGTGGAGTGCGTGCCCATACGTAAAGAGAATGCGAAGACCATCTTGAAAGAGTTCAAGGAGAGAGTGATCCTACGATTCGGCACCCCGGAGGTATGGTTGTCCGACAACGGTACCGAATTCAAGAATAAAGCCGTGGACGAATACCTCGCCGACGTCGGCGTCCATCACTCGACTACCCCGCCGTATCACCCCCAGGCGAACCCTGTGGAGAGGGTAAATCGAACGATAAAGACCCGTTTGGTTGCGTTCGTTGAGGAATCTCACGCAGAGTGGGATCAGAAACTCCCGGAGCTGATGTTCTCGTTGAACAACTCCGTGCATGCTTCGACGGGCGTGAGTCCGGCCGCCCTCAATTACGGTAGACAACCGCTTCCCCTGGCGACAGCTCGCGGTGAGCAAGAGCGCGAGGCCCTAGAGCAACGAGAGCGCGAGGCTGTGGATACGTGGGCGGAGCGACTGCATGATATAGATAGTCTGCGAAAGAGGGCTGCTGCACAAATTGCCGACGAGCACGAGCGACAAGCGGCATACTACAACGCGCGTCGGAGAGAAGTATCCTACGGGGTAGGGGACCTCGTCTTGAAAAGGAACAGAGTCCTTTCCTCGGCAGCGCAAGGAATATCAGCGAAGTTAGCGCCGATGTACGCCGGTCCACTGAAGGTGACCGAGATAACCGGCTCCAATACGGTAAGAGTAATAGACGAGAAGGACGCGAGCGAAGAAATCCTGCATGTCTCTCATCTCAAGCCGTACGCCGAAGAAAGCAACGACGAAACGGGCGAAGAAGGAGACGCCGTCGCGAATCCGCAACCGCCGGGGGAAGACGTAAGCGTCCCGGTGACGAGCGACCCACCGGAGGCCGGCGGAGCGCCGCCGAGCGATGCGCGTCCAGTCAAAAAACGTCCTCGGGGACGTCCGCGTAAAACGGTTCGCGTCGTGGTTCGCGCAGTTCCCGGTAAAACGCGCGCGACGGCGAAGATGGCCCCGGGAGGGAAAACCCCGAGGCCGACCGAAAGGTTCCGCGAAGCGACAGGAACCAAGGTCGCACCTAGATGCCTCACCGCGGTTGACTCGCCCAGCGGCGTGCGAGAGTGTTAGGCAAGAGCAGGAGTTCGGGAGTTGTTAGCGACTCCGACTAATGCACCTTTTTCGCTCGGGCTCTTTTGTTACAGATGGCTGAGAAATCTCTGGTACCGAGAACCGAGGGCGGTGCCCTCGACACCGAAGCGATGATGCGCGGTGTCCTGCGCGCCATCGAGCAAATCGGGCGAGCTGAGTTCGCTCGCCCGTCTTCGGTGGCGCTGGAGGAGCTGCCCGAGGCCGCTGGGGCACTGGTGCTCCCTCCTCCACCCACCGTCTCCACTTCGGTGCCATTGCGCCGGCCGAAAGCCACCGACGGAGCCACGCTGAGAGATGAGGGCCTACCGACGGTGGGGGCCCCGCCCGGTCCAGTGGCCCTCCCCGCCGACGGCCGGGGACCACCGGTCCCTGAGACCGCTCCGCCCAGCACGGCCACGGCAGATCGGCCTTCGCCGATGATGACTCGCTGGGCCGCGCTAGAGAAGCGCCTAGAGGAGGCGCAAACGAGCAGCCGCCGCGCCTGGGCCGAGAAAGGAGAGGCGCTGCTGGCGTGGGACGCCTTCCTCGCCGAAACGCCCTACGGACGACAGCTCGCGGGACGGTGGGCGCGCCGCGTCGACGGCCTCCGTGAAGACCGCGAGCCGGTCTCTGCGGCGCGGCACGCTCGGAGGGAGCGCCGTGAGGCCTTAGCGGCGGCGGCGCAAGCCCAGGAGGAGATACGGGCCGCCGAAAGAGACGTGATGCTGGCCCAGAAGCGCATCGAGGCAGCGGAGGAGAAGCGCCAGGAGGCGCTCCGCCGAGCAACGCCGCGACGGCCCGACCCGCCAGGGATCCAGCACCCGCACGGCTCCACGCCGAGACCCCAGCCAACGCACCACGAGCCGCCGCGGCACCAGTCAATATCGCCGCCGGGGGAGTCCCGTCGCCGCTGTTACTACTGCGGCCGACCCGGCGTATCGACGGACGCGAAGTGCCCGAACGTCACCCGACATGATAGAACGCGGCTGTGGTTCCACAACCGGGAGCAGCCACGGTCGTAACCCCCGTCAACCCGGATGTAAGCCTCCTCTTCGGGGAACAATAAAGAGAGGGGTTAACCCCGCATTACTTTGTTAAGCGAATTGTTTTTGTTCTCTTGTGCCATACCCCCCCCCCCCCACTTTCAGGAGAACCCGCGCTGCCGTTGAAGAGACCGAACGTGAGGAAGCAGAGCAGACTCTCCGAGGGATAGTTCGCGTCTGGACGGGGGGCGTAACAGCCTGCGCGTGTAGGTCCAACACCATAAACCGGGGAGAACGAATAGTTTATGTCGCCCGAGTGCCATAAACCATCATGCAGAATTTTACACACACACACACACACACACACACACACACACACACACACACACACACACACACACACACACACACACACACACACACACACACACACACACACACACACACACACACACACACACACACACACACACACACACGCACACACACACACACGCACGCACGCACACACACATGATATATATGTGTGTATATAATATATATATAAATACATAAATACATATATTTATATTTCTGGCACGTTTTGACGAGTAAAAAAGATACGGAACGACTGTTTTGGCGAGTTTTGGACGTTTTTGACGAGCTCGCCAAAAGAGCTAAGATACTATAGACCACTTTTGGCGAGTTTTATTAATACCTCAGCCCCAGAGAGGGATATTATTTCTTTAGTCAAGCATATATATATATACATTTGTTATACCAGATTTATGGAGCCCTTTTATACACGTGAGCATATTTATGGAGCCCGTTTTCTTTTATGAAGCCCGGGTCCCATAAAATATTTTTCTCAGGCGTTTATGGAGCCCGATCTAGAGTCTATAACCCCAGGGTCCATTATTTCTTTAGTCACTTGCCATAGGGATCTCTGGGCTGTAGGTACTAATATACAGGGATGGGCTCCATAAACGGATGGGGTGATAATTATATATATATATTATACATTTCTCGAAAGGGGTTTATAAAGCCCGTTTTTTTATATATAGGGGTTTATCGAGCTCGATTTTGATTATGCAGCCCGGGCTTCATAATATTTCTAAATATAGGGGATTATACGACCCGACCTAGAGTCTATAACCCCAGGGTCCATTATTTCTTTAGTCACTTGCCATAGGAGACTCTGGGCTGTAGGTACTAATATACAGTCTTGGGCTACATAAACCCCGATAAGTGTATATATTATATATATACATATATATATATATATATATGTATATTTAGCAATATACTGGCAATATATTGGGTGATTAACTGCCAACATACAGTCAGTATTCAAGAAACTACAATATATAGAATATTTCCATACTTTGTTAGCAGAAATTATTTTCAAATAAAAAGAAAATTGGAAATTTTACGAGAATTTTATCTAACGATTTTTAGTTTAATATGCTTGTCCGCTATGTGCTAACAAAGAGAGCGACGCACCTCCCGATCAAGAATTTCGTTAAAATTTCAGGACAGCATTCTTTCGGCAGAAAAACGAACTCCTGTTTCAAGGTTTTGTACATTAAACTTCCAGAATAAGATAGATGTATTTTGAATAATGAAGAATAAAAATAATATAAAAAATTATAGAAATGTTTTATGCGACATTTGGAACTGGAATACCCTATTTTTAGAAAATCACCGTATGGTGTATGTATGCGTGAGTGTGTTGTGTGTAATAGCTTGCATAAAAAAAGTTGACGCAGTAAAGCAACACTCTGACTCGCCGGCAGGCGGAGATTAAATCCGGGAAAATATTTATTTATTTTTAATTTAATTTTCTTTCGTCATTAATAATAATACTTATGTCGACTACAACTTACTATCAACTGATGAGAATTCTTCACATCAATAAAAACTTAATTAAAACCTGGAAAAAAAAACTTTATTAGCAAAGGATTATTATTATTTGGTGGCGGGGGGGGGGGTCAGATAGTCCTTTGCTAATAAAGTTTTTTCTTTTCAGGTTTTAGTTAAGTTTTTATTTCAGATTCTACGGGGGTGATTATAAACAAGGGCAATCTGACTGCCATAAATATTAATTATTTTAATTTAATTTATAAGACTGTAAGAACGATGGAAAAATTCTCATCAGTTGATAATTTTCTTTTGTTTTATATTGATTTTTCAATTTTTGATTTTTCCATTTATTTATACTTTAAAGAAAATATTACCAGAGTATTAATAATCCAATTAAAGCGGGATAAAATACTCTAAAATTAAAAAAAACCGTTGCCAATTCATTGGCTCGCTGCTTCCTCAAACTTAATTTTGTGATTCCTTTAATTAATTTTTAATAACAAAATTTATAATTTTTGCAACAAATTATGCCATAATCATAATTAAATTTATTTTGAAGATTAAAAAGTATTAATTTTCAAATTTATTCATTCATTTATTTATTTATATCAACCGGCAAGAATGTTCCAGGTTTAACATAATATATACATATATACATATATAACATCTAATTTGTTTATTTGAACACCCTACATTCTTCAAAAAATCGTGAAAATTCGATATTTGAGGGCCAATCCGTGGAATATGGAGTAAAATAAAAAAATCCATATAAATTACATTCAGCAATGTTTCGCCAGCAAGGTTCGCTGGCCTCATCAGGCAGTAAATTTAATTATTAATTATATAACATAATGATATTCGGAAGTGGAAGGAAAAACGACTTCCACTGCCATCGTCAATGTTTTAAACTGCGAGCTAAAAAAGGTCAAGACAAACGTAGTATACAAAAACTGATAAACTAAGAAAAACGGATACATGCACACAACAGCTTTTACAATTCTAAAACTTACAATCTACATAAAGTATAAATATAAAATTATAAAATAAAAATTGAATGTGATGCTGGATAAAAAAGAAACATTATAAACTAAAAAATTGAATTTGACGCTGGATTTCATAGAAATATTACAAAAAACGTTAGTCACACACACACACATACCCACACACACACACACACAAACACACACACACACGCACGCACGCACGCACGCACACACACACACACACCCACACACACAGACATTTTTCAAAAATCATGTATTTTGGTTCCAAACACCTCGAATATCAATTATAACATGTTTTTACAACAACTCAAAAAATTACTATCACAAAGCTTCCTCTAGGAGGAAGCAATTGCAATAAGTTCTTAATTATTGATGAAAACGTAATTTTTCGTAAATAGGTTTTCTCATAAATAAAAAGAGGTATCGCAATGAATAATATTTTCAACTTATAAATAGATTTATAACTTCTTAAATTATGAAGTATTGCTCTTTTCTGGACAAAAATATCTGTTCAGAGTATGCCATTTTTACTCTTAAAAGCATTTTTGTTTTAAGTAACGGTTATAAGTGTAATCGCCTTTAATTAGAGAACCTCTGCTCAAGTTGAGCATTTCTACATTCGCGCACGCAAGGTAAACAATGTCACGGCACCTTCACGGAGGGTCCACGAGGGGGAGAGAGTGGATTTTCGAGACTGGGAGATACATGTATATACTGTGCGAGTAATTTTCCTTAA
The DNA here is from genome assembly GCA_036365515.1 of Torymus aiolomorphi. Lineage (NCBI taxonomy): Eukaryota > Metazoa > Arthropoda > Insecta > Hymenoptera > Torymidae > Torymus > Torymus aiolomorphi. Next base: position 162,953,852 of record CM070875.1, on the reverse strand, counting down.
TCCATAAAATAAAAATCTGAATAATAGCGTATTCGTTAGTAGGTTTAGCAATTGTCTTTAAAAAAATTGTGGGTTATTGCGTTTTTTGAAAAAGAAAATAGATTATGTTCAAGCAGCGAGTAATGAGAAAAATACTAATTTCTGAATTCTATTAACACCATTTAAACTTTTAATAGATGCTAATCGTTTGCAATTTTTTTGCGGATCACGTACATAATTGCGTAATTAATAAATTCGCTATAATAAATAAATAATTGAGTACTTTATTATTTTGGATATCGCTAGTCGGTATAACGGTATCCGCGCATGCGCATGATCGTGCCCGCGGCGCGCGAACCGCGCAAGCCTGCACGATAGTGCTAGGGACATTTTTCTTCTACACTACGGTACGGCGCGAAAGTGTTTTTTGTGATCGAATGACGCACAACTCCCGGCGACGACAATGTTTTACTTCCTGGTGTAAGTATGCCCAGAAGACTATCTTGTCTGACAACGGCTATTTGGAGTAAGCCAGAATGGTGATCCGGTAAGAGGTTAGCTGCGACAAGGGATCTTCAAAAGAATTTCTTCCAGGTTATGTGATTACATACCTACCGTTGCTTTTTCCATGCCTCTGCACACTTGTTCTTCAGTTCTGGATGAGATCAGCTTACTTCAGTTTATTTTTATTTATGAACCATTTACCCAGTTAATGGTATTTTTGCAAGGGAAAAACAATAGTTTTTTTATTAATCTAAATGCACAAGAACTTTTCTGAAAATTATTAACCAGTTTCGAGTCAAAAAAATTCTTGACATTGTTGAATGTTTGCTTCAGATGATTTAATAAAAATAGTAATCAGAACTATTTAAATGGCAACTATTTAAGTGACAAACTTGCCTCACATTTTCAGAGTCCACTTCCATTGCGGGGAAGTATTGCATTGAAGCGTCAAGTAGCTAATGCCGATGTCTCTCAAAATTTACCTCATCCGCGCCGGCCTAGCTTTTTATAGTTATCGCGAGTGTAGTGGAGGCGCCGAGTAGGGTGTGTACGTGTGAAAGAGAGACAGAGAGAGAGAGAGCGATCCCGAGCCGCGTGAGCCGCACGAGACTGCGAGGGACGAGCCGGCAGCCAGCCCGCCTGCCGACCCAATACAGCGAGCAAGAGAGAGAGAGAGAGAGAGAGAGAGCGCAACTGCTGTGCGAGCGACAGGGAGCGAGAGAGAGTCGAGTGCACCGACTGCTCCTTCCTAACGTAAGTTTTCTACTCTCCTCTCGCGGGTTTATTGTAAAGGCTCGCACGGAAATCGCCCCGTGCAAGCTTTCTGTGCCGTGTACGTGTGGGTGTGTGTCAGCCCGCCGTACTTTAATACCGCGCGCGAAATTAGCAGCTTCGCCGCGCGCCGTATAGTTCGCGCGTTTGAATATTAACGGTCGCGCGCGAACTAACTCATAATTGTTCTAATCAGCACGTGCGTTGTGCTTGTAGAGATTAGTGATTTTAAATATACTGTGATATCTAGTTACTCGTCGCGTTGTTCATTACAACCTGTCCTTCTCCCGGATACCGCCGCCTCCGCGGGAAAACGACTCCGCCGGTCGTTTTCATATCTGAGTATAGCGGCCACGCGCTTTACTCTTCGAGCGCGCGCTTTTCACTCAGCGATCCAATTAGTTGGAAAGCGAAGTTCGTGTGCGATCTTCGCGTTGTTTTCGGGATTCCAGGAGCAGATCCCCGGGCAAGTCATTTTAGTCTGACACCCGCGGCACCGTGTTCTAGGGCATCGCTGGCCTGTGGCTTGTTGGGATTTTCCCCCACTAGCCATCCCGTTACACTACAATAAGTATATTTATAGTATAAAATCATGCAGCAGAATTGACTGCGTTTAAATGGAATATTAAGTTATAATTAATAAATGTAGAATATTGTTATTGAAGAAAATATCCTGAATGCAGCCTGAATATTCTATACTGTTTACCGTATTTGGAGGTTTTCAATATCTGTCAGATAAGTATAAATATTTTCAATAACATCTGTCACGATTATTTAAATGAATTTTGATGCTTTGTGTGATATTTTTCAGCAAGGAAAATGAAGACTAATAAAATAGTATTAAGGAAGAAAAGATTTGTACCTGAAGCATGAGATCAAAGATGTTAGAGGAAATGTATAATTGTCATCAATCAAGTATTGACTATATGCAATCAATGAGTGTATTTTCTACAACTTATTGAAAATACTAATAAAATATGTGTACCATCAGTAATTGGATTCATAGCAAGAGTATAGAATGTAACAAATCATATAAAAGCAAGAAATATTAGTATTGTCAAGGATATCGCTTTTCAGTACAGTTTCCGTTGAACACAAGATGCTTATAGTTATTTCTGTATTTCTGATATTTGTTTGAATATTTTTGAACGATCACTTAATAGTGACTTTAACATAGAAATAAGTGTGAATTATTATGTGTGGGTAAAAGGAATATAATGGATTTGTAAATAACTCTTTCCCATTAAAAGTCATGATTTTCTGAAAACCATTTATGGGCTTTGCGAGTGAAGGGCAGATCATTAAATGTGTTTTGAATAAATATATTCAGTGACATTTATTAAATGGCATATTGAAGTAATGTTATTTAAGTGCAGCAGACTAATTTATGAACACGTAAAACTATTGCATTATAGAACAGGTAAGTTTTTTATTTATAGCTGAATTGATAATAAAGCGATCCAAAAATCATTAATAAAAATATTATTTCTTTTTTGATTAATTATTCATCTGTAACTATCATAGCGTATGCATTTCAAGTTGTAAATTCAGAGTATATGCATGCCGATTATAAATAAAAAATGCAACTAAAAAGTTGATTATTAAATAAAAAGAACTAGTTTGTAAACTGTAAAGTCAATCATGTCAAAATTAATTTTTTAAATATTTTTGGCGCTGTGGTGTAGACATTTCCTAAATAAACTCAATCTTCTTAACATATTTCTTAGTAGAAGATATATTTTAATAAAAAGAAAAAATTTTAATAAACTGGTTATTAGTAGCTTGAAAGAATAACACAAAGAAAAAATTTCAAAAAAATTGACAAAATTAAAGCAAGGAACCAGTGGCTGTTAGGTAATTGCTTATGAGAATAGCAAAGTCTGAAATGGTCAAATTGTTGGTTTTTGAGTGTTCTTTCATAAGAGAAAGTTATTTTTCATCCGTATACATAAGCAGTAATATTGGTCTGATTATCAGTTAATTTAATTTATTTATTGACACGGAAGAGTACAATAATAGCTGATTTTGGAGTGTTTTTGGTGAAAAAATGGATTTTTACATGAAAATCACTTCTTGCAACATTCTGACACCAGTATGGCTTCATTCTGGCATATTTTACATTACTTTAAGGACTATCCGCTTGACATTAGCTGTGATCGAAACCTTAAAAAAGCTAATTTCAAGTCTTAAAATGACCAAGAGGACCTTCAAACTTTTTCCAATGACTTTGGAATGATGTTTTTCTGAAAATTGAGAAAATTTGCAAGAAAAAATGTATGTATCACTTTTTCTGAAAATTGCATCGTTTTGGAGTTATATAGGCTTGAAAATAGGTAAAAAAGCTAAAAATGCTTGTTCTGGCCATATGTACGACGTCACACCTTTTTTTGGGGGGCTCCAAAAAATCTGAAAAAATTCAGGGGCACTCGTGGGATGCTCAGAAAGATATTTAGATGGTTAAAAAAGAATTTTATTTTTTTTGCGCACGATCTCTCCAAGAACTACCCATATATATATGAACGGCGCGGATCAAATTTGGGAGAGAGGTGGCACGATGTGGCCCGTACAGTAGCACACACGCAAATGGCCACCGTGATACGCGGGAAATGATAAGCAGCTTCGCGACGGATGACGGTCATTTTACGCGTCGCGAGACCGATTCGATACACGTGGCCCGCAAGCACGCTGGCGCGTGAGCCTCGATTCGACTACGCAGGAGTTGCGTACGCGCGCTCACTATATTCGCGCGGTAGATTCGAATCGCAACTGGGGTACGCGTTACAAAGTATTCTAGATTAATTATGCCAAGACGACTTATATGTTGGAATTTTTTACTTAATGGTATTAAGTATTCCTCATCCTTTGCTACTGTGTATTTTTATTATGTTTACAACTTCATTTAAACGATCTGTGTTATCTTGATGTTGTAGTCCTTATGAGCGTAGTGAACAAAGCTCCCGAAACGTTGGCTTAATAAAGTCAAAAATCTTTTTGTTCGTTTGTCGTCCGAATTATTTTTTTAACATTATCTAACTACAAACGATTCTCTCTTCTATTGTAGCAGGTACTTCATTATGATAAATAATAAGACAGGTGTCTCAGGGTTTTTGTAAATAGGCCTTTTGTTCCAAAACCCAAGCGATTTTTCTCTCTTAAAAAAACGATGGCCGGATGTTGTGAAGCGCTTAAAGATTTTGGTTGATCTGTAAGGAATAGGCGCGAAAATTCACTACTTCCGCTACATTTTAAGTTCCAAAATTGAATTTTTATTCTAAACTATTTAAAGCTCAATAATTAAATCAAATTAAAATAAAAAGATTACTTTTGTCATGCTTTGAAAATGATCTGATTATCTTACCATTTAAACCAATTAAAATGAAATCATAATGAAAAATTATATATTCATAATCTAAAAAACAAAATAGTACGTGCGCAGCGCATTTGGATTTTGCTAGTATGTCTAAAATGAACAACTTGTGATAAAAATGGGGTCTCTTTCTTTAGTTATAGCTTTTTGAATATTGCTGTCATATAAATGGACTAAAAAGTTTATAAAAGAGGGCAAAAAAGTTTTAATTGAAGCTGTGTTTCGTTAAAAAATGTCGATTTCTGTAAAAGTTATATGCTATCAAAAATAGAGTAAGAAAATAACTAAAAATTTCTCATTTTTTTCAAGCATTTATCGGGTGGTATTTTAACCTATCTTCTTACTCTATTTTTGATAGCCTATAACCTTTGAGAAATCGTCATTTTATAACGAAACACAGCTTAAATTAAAGCCTTCTCTGTCTTCTTTTATAATCTTTTTATTTCATTTATCTGATCGCAATATTCAAAAAGCTATAACTAAAGAAAGATTCCCGATTTTTTCAAAAATTTTTATCAAAAGACCCATTCACAAAAACTCCGAGACATAATTCTCATTAGTTGTCATAAAGAAGTACCTCCTACAGTTTTAGCCAAATCCAGGACCCATATCCCTGATCATCTCCATGTAAGTTATACAAATATTTTGTATTTGTAGAGATTCTTTCTTGCGGTTTACTTAAATTTTTGCCGAAGAGAGGTTTCGAAACTTTTGTAAGTATTTCTCGCACGGGTGTAGTTTGTCGCCCGAGCGAAGCAGGCAAAGCGTGAAACAAATTTATTACTTTTTCGGCGAAATCGCGTTATGTCCCCTTTTCGTTTCCAGGCCCTCAATTTCCCCACGAAGGCCGAAAGAATGTACAATTTGGAGTAATATGAAATTTCCTTACTTGAAGCAGTTAACTATGATTAAAAATATCACTAACTTCTTCACTCTTCCTCCATATATATCCTAGTACTGTAAATGATTGTTATTTATATTTCCAATGCCTACATTTTTTAACAGTTTTTAACACTATTTCTATAATTTTTTCCATTTATTATTTCCTATGGTAGGTATGCCAACATTACCTCTCCCCGGAATTTCAAAACGATTTAATCTATTTTATTTAAGTCATTGTAGACTAAAGCTATAAAATATTCTTCGCTTGTCTCCAGTTCAGTAAAATGAAAACTACCGATCCGATTAAGCGCCATTATAAAATAGCCGATGATTAAAAGCGCATGATAGCAGACAAGAATTGGATAGACAGTTTAAGTAAATTCACTGCGGATTTTAAGCATATTTTAACAAAATAATATATAGATCTGAGAACTGAAAGAAAATGTTGTTTAAGGGGGTCAGACACCTTTAAAATTTTTTTCATAAAATGACTTGAAAAAAATAAATTTCAATAATTAGAAATATGTAGAAGTAATATTCTGAATGTATATATAATTTGTGATAAAATGAGAAAAAAAAAATTTTTTTTCGATTTTATCCAAAGATATGGTCATTTTTAAATTTTGGCTCTGCCGTCGACTCCAGGTCCAGGAACTGCATATATTTTGATGTGATAGGTCCTAAAATCTGGGTGTTTTATATGACTATTAACTAAAGAGTGGCATGTATCCAATTTATTCCAGTAAACAATTTTTTAAAGTTAAAAATTAATTACTCAAATTGGATACATACGACTCTTTAGTAAATAGTCATATAAAATACCAAGATTTTAGGACCTGTCCCATAAAAATGTATGCAGTTCTTGGACCTGAAGTCGGCGGCAGAACCCAAAATTTTACATTATGTATAAAAACAGCTTTAAAGATAAAATTACCAAAATACATCTTTATTTCTTCTGTAACTCCTTCTCTGGCCTGAAATATAAAAAAGTATTTTTTTTAATTTAAAATCATTTATATTTGGAATAAATATTCTAAAACCTCAATATCCGATCATTCAGGCTTGTAAGCTGTGAGCATACGTAGCAGCAACAACCATAGCCATATCAGGAAGTCAAGCATTGTTTAGTGGTCAAACATAAAGTTCGTGCTTTTGTATTGTTACGTATGAGAGGACAGACTGAATAAGTCGCGTAAAAAATATGCGACGAGCGGGATTCGAACGCACAATCTTGAGGTTTGTAGGCCCGCGCTCTACCACTGCTCGAGAGCATCGCGAGTGTCTAGTCCTTATCGTGAAGCGGATGCGTCAGGGCTCGGATGACGGTCGAGCTGAGCCCGTGACACCTCCGGGGCTAGGCGGAACGACGCCCTCGTCGTTCTTAATTTATCATCCGGGTAAACTTCTTTTATCGACTGCGTGCTTGGATCCTCACACGTGGTACTATATCTTCACGGGGGACGCAACGAGTCGTATTTGTACTTCGCAACTCAAAGGCCAACCGTAGCGCTTGGTGCCGTTTCATACTAGGCTACACAGAGGCGTGATTCGGGGCGAGTCTGCGGTTAAATTTTCTATATATACTTAATTAATCTTCGGAGGGTAAAGTAGGAAATGATGTAGGTTCGTTCACTTGACAGAGTCATAGCCTGTGGAGGCTTGGTAAAGTGGACTATGCCACACAAGGGATGCCAGATTTATATATGTTACGTATGAGAGGACAGACTGAATAAGTCGCGTAAAAAATATGCGACGAGCGGGATTCGAACGCACGATCTCGAGGTTTGTAGGCCCGCGCTCTACCACTGAGCTAACGTCGCGATGCTTGCTCGAGAGCATCGCGAGTGTCTAGTCGTTATCGTGAAGCGGATGCGTCAGGGCTCGGATGACGGTCGAGCTGAGCCCGTGACAGTATCGATATGTTTTTAATAAACTTTTTCACACATATTTGGTAATTGTCGTGTGTGGAATTATCGTGTGTGGAATTATCGTTATGGTAATTATCGTGTGTGGAAAGTAGAGCCGCCGAACCGTGTGCATGTAAGGGAGGGAGAGAGAGAGAGAGAGAGAGAGAGAGAGAGAGAGAGAGAGAGAGAGAGAGAGAGAGAGAGAGAGAGACAGAGAGAGAGAGAGAGAGAGAGAGAGAGAGAGAGAGAGAGAGAGAGAGAGAGAGAGAGAGAGAGAGAGATCTCGCGCCGCGTGTGCCATGAGCAACGGGAGAGACAGCGAGCAAGGAGCCGGCAGCCAGCCAGCCTGTCTAGCGAGAGCAAGAGAGAGAGCGCAACTACTGTGCGAGCGACAGAGAGCGAGAGGGAGTCGAGTGCACCGGATGCTCCTTCTAAACGTAAGTTTTCTGCTCTCATCTCCCGCGTTTATTGTAAAGGCTTGCACGGAAATCGCCCCATGCAAGTTTTCTGTACCGTGTACGTGCGGGTGTGTGTCAGTCCGTCGTAATTTAACACCACGCGCGAGAACAGCAGCTTTGCCGCGCGCCGTATCGTTCTCACGTTTGGATCTTAACCATCGCGCACGAACTAACTTATTGTTTTTAACAGCACTTGCATGGTGTTTGTATTAACCTTTTTGTGATAATATACTCTGATATCTCGTTACTCGTTGCGTTCTTCATTACAACCTGTCCTTCCTAGCGGCCGCGCGCTTTACTCTTGGAGCGCGCGCTTTTCACTCAGCGATACAATTAGTTGGAGCGCGAAGTTCGCGTGCGATCTTCGCGTTGTTTTCGGGATTTCAGGAGCAGATCCCCGGGCAAGTCATTTTAGTCTGACACCCGTGGCACCGTGTTCTAGGGCATTGCTGGCCTGTGGCTTTTTGGGATTTTCCCCCAATAGTCATTCCATTACAACTGGCCCACAACGTTTTGGGGGTGGAGAAGGACCCGCGGCGCGTACGTGATTCGTGGCGGAGCTTGGCGCAAAGAAGCTCATCAGCGTAGCTGAGCGTAAGCTGCAAAGAAAGGCTCTTCGTGCCGCAGCTCGTAGACGCGTGTGTGCATGTGCGCGACATAGCCGTGCTGTTGCGAGAGTGCGGTTACGAGATTAGGCGAGCGATAGCCAAAAACCCTCGACCAAGAGTGCCGACGAGAAGAAATCTCGATCGCGGAAATTTTTGTTCGTTGAGTAATTGTTTTTTTAACAATTAAATTTTTTTTTTATATAACAATTAAAATTTGTTTCTTAACGACAATTGTTTTCTTTTAGCGATAATTAATTTTTTTTTAATTAATTTTTTCTCGCTCGACAATTTTTTTTTCTTTTTTTCTCTCGTCTTTCCTATACGAATTATTTTTTTTTTGGACGGAAAATAAATTTTTTTTTTCTTTCTCGTGCAGTTCGTAGGAAATCGAGAGAATGTCGGTAAGTACTCTCGGAGCAAAAAGTTAACAGTGCGCCCGAGTAAAAACTCGACAGCAAAAATCCCCTCGAACTTTGAAATAGTATTTTTATTTTTTTTTAGGTGAAAATTATATTTATTTTTGTGTTTTTTTTTTGTAATATAGTCTGTTATGACACATATGAGGCGTTTCACGTCAACTATCCCAGCGCGCGGCGCGCGAGCCCTACATCGTGCTATTTCTAACTCATGTTTATGATACTAAAATGTACTTAAAAAAATTGTTTGACAAACGTTTTCGACGTATTTTTTCCTCAGCTTTCCAATGACGTAGGCAGTTTTTTCAAAATTTTTCATTTTCACCTGCAAAAAGTACAAAACATGTTATATCTCAAAAAGTGTATTTTTAATATTTTTTTTACCCTCTAGATCGAAAGCTGAGCATTTTTTACGTAGAAAAGGATATTTTCCAATGTGTGCCCGAGATGTTTTTTGCGAGAAATAGAATGCGAAAGCGTTTTTGAAGATGAAAATGGAAAATTTCGAAAAAACTACCTACATCATTGGAAAGCTGAGGAAAAAATACGTCGAAAACGCTTATCAAACAATTTTTTAAAGTACTTTTTAGTATCATAAACATGAGTTAGAAATAGCACGATTTAGGGCTCGCGAGCCGCGCGCTGGGACAGTTGACGTGAAACGCCTCATATACACGGTGACTCATTTTAATCGCCGCACCCGGATTTCTCGGAACCTAAGCCAGATAGAGAAAAATGGTTCAGACAAAAGTTATAGGGTACAAAGGGAGCCACATAATGGCGCTAACGTCTTTGACCTTGAACTTGATCTTTGAGGTTATTTCAAGGTCAAAGTGGTTTTTTCATATGGAAACACCTAGTTGTGACCCCGGATTCGGAAAGAGCGGGAAATTTTACGTTCAAAATCATATTGAGAAATTTTTTCCAAGGTCATTTCAAGGTCAAATCTAGGTCAAACTCAGAAAAGTCCGTTTAAAATCGTTTTTTTCCATGAACCACAGGTTAGCTGGTTCAAATTGATCGTAGGCTTAATAGAGGAACCCAGACACCCAAAACTTACACATCCTAGTAAACAAAACTCAAACTCGCACATCCTAACCCCATACACTTCATGCCCTCACATGCTAAACTGTTACACCCCGGTCCCACAACCATACCCCACACCCCCCAGTCCCACACATCCATACCCCACGCATGCTAATCCCATACACACCAAACCCACACATCCTGAACCCTCAAAAATTTTTCTCAAGGGCAAAATGATCTTTTAACGGAAACTTTAAGATCGTTGAAGCTTCTGTTATAAATGTATTAACCTTACTTTTTGCGCTACCCAGAAACAACAACGTGGACGTAGTAAGGATTGTTTCCTTTGGAGTGCTTAATTAAAGTGAGTCCCCTTGCCTCTCACTGTTCGGGGTGCTTGATTAGCATGCGTGGGGTAGGGATGTGTGGGACTGGGGGGTGTGGGGTATGGTTGTGGGACCGGGATGTAACAGTTCAGGATGTGAGGGCATGAAGTGTATGGGATTAGGATGTGCGAGTTTGAGTTTTGTTTACTAGGATGTGTAAGTTTTGTCTGAGAGGCATACGTATTTGCCTCAACAGGCGAACTGTGATGTGGGTCAGATAGTCCGAAAATGGCACATCAAGTTCCCAGGATCCTTAAAGGAGCAGAGCGTCGAATTGTTCCTTACGAGGGTAGAGGAATGTAGAACTCTAGCTAATTTGACATACGACGAAATGCTTCCGTCATTGTCAGAGCTCCTAACGGGGGTAGCAGCCACCTGGTACCGGAGTAACCGCCACACATCGTGTACAAAATTGCTTTATTGTAAAGATACAGAGAGTCGGTTGTACATAGATTTCAGTTGGGTAGGAGAAGAGGATGGCTCGGCAGCCCCGCGGGATGAGATCACAGCGTTGCTCACCATGTCGATGCGTTGCAGGGTGAAGATCTCAGGCAGCCTTCTCGGTTCGTACTTCGTGGACGGCGCGGTGAGCGGTGGCTGAGGTCGTCGAAGAGAGCACGGTGGCGGTATTAGGCGGCAATGGTGTCGAGGAGTTAGCGATGATGGTGTAGCGAGGCTCGTTGACCAAGTGGAGGGGCTTGGAGCTGATGCGACTGTCGGCGTGCAAGGCCGAGAGCGAACTGAACGAGAGCAGCACCGTCTCGCCGCGCCGGCGCGGGAGCCAGTCGCTCTTCCCCCCGCCCCGCGAGTCCCGAGCGTCTACCACTAGGCGGCGCACACTGGGGCCATACGGATTTTTTGGTTCAAAACCACCTAGAGGTCGGAATTCTCAACGGAATCTCAAAACTTTTGCTTAGGAACATTCGTTATCATATATCGAAGAGTCCTAGGAAGCCTGATTTTCCAAAAAATTAACCTACAAATCTAAGGAGACATATAATCCTATCACACCAACCAATCAATTCAATTTTTGACCTGCAAATCCCAAAAATACGATAAATTTATGGGTGCATGGATACAGCCGACCCGAGACTTTAAACACCCTGTATAACAGATAATACTGTACAGGGAAAGAAAAGTAGTAATGGGACAATTCCACTATTGGACTACTCTAATGTCAAAAAGTCTCGGTGTTTTTGGAAGTAAATCCTCGGATTTATTTAAACTATAAACTCTCTCTGGAGTGTGCGCTGCTCTGGGTTCGGCATACAGAACCTCCGAGTTTCTCGGATATACCGTAACTCGGTCTTGGACATGTGAGAGCTCCAACCTCGCAGTTCAGTGCGGTGTAGCCCGACGGGGGTATGAGGCGCGCGCTGACTGACTGCCCGGCGGTCACATGCGCTAGAGGAGGGGAGCGCCTGCCTTATATCCCTGCCCGGCTGCATATACACTGATCTCGTAGTTGGAGCTCTCACATGTCCAACGTCGAGTTACGGTATATCCGAGAATTCTGGAAGTCCTGCATGCTCACTCTTGAGTTCTGTCGCGCTGTAGTTTGTATTCAGCGTACTACAGGTTTTCCGGAGTTACGGTCACTCCACATTTCTTTCCGTGTACTACTTTCAATAAAAATTATTTAGTTATTTGACAAAAAAAAAACTTCTTACCTCCACAATGCCAAAGCTACCTTAAATTAATCTATTTTTGAGTAAACTATTTTTAAAGCGGGAGTTCAACCTTATTTGTAAACAATTAAGACACTGAGAATATATTCTTTACTTCGTGTTTAAGATAGGTATTAGATATATTTTTCTTATGACTATTAACTTTTAGCAAAATATTTTATTTATAAATTTTAACAACACGTATTAATTTAATATATTTATAAGTCGAAATTTTTTTATTCAAAACATACATTAAATTAAAGAACTTCAAATCATTTATATAAAAATCGTCAAAATTTTTGCATCATACCCAAGAATAGGACAAATCGCTAAATCAGTTTTAACCATGTTGATACTACCTCTAATAAAAAAAAAGTGCAATAAGGTAATGGTATTTATTTCGGTCACTGACAAATTTAAAGAATTTTGCTACGGGCTAAAACTGAATTGAATCCTATTGCCCATATTAGGAAAACGGGTTCTCAGTGTCTATAAGTGTTACTATTTTTTTTTTAAATGACAAGGTTGCAATTAAAGACAAAGTATTCGTTATAATTATTGGCCAACTCTGATGAAAAAAAAAACATAACATATGCATATTACATTTAATTTTACAATTCAGCAAAATTTTTCAATTATTTAAAATATTTCTTTCTGTAGAGATACATACTGTTGAAGATGAAGAAAATTTTTTAAAAAACAGACCGAAATTCAAACCTTTGACTCTAAGCGATTTAAAAGTATTACAAGAAATGGATGAAGCAGTTGAAAGCACTGAATGTGAAAACAGTGACTCTGAAGTGGATGAAGAAAAGGTGAATAATGTTGAGGATAAAAAGGAAAAGAAAAAAGAAAAAAAGCGTTTGTCAGAGGTAAATGAAAATATTTGTAGAAAAATGGTAGCGTATGCCAAGTACCATAATTTGATATAAAGTAATGAAGCATGAAAAAAAATATCTTTTTTTAACCCTCGTTCGGCACACTGGGATAATTTGCACCACACGATCATATTCCATAAATTTTAAGTACCTTTGTTGGCTATATAACCTAAACTACACTGAGAAAATTTAATTGAATCAATGAATATTTAATTGAAATGTGGAAAATCAAATATTTCATTAGGGCAATTAAATATTTTTTTACATTCATTGATACTTTATTGTTTCAATTGTTTTTCTTTTTATTTTATTGTTTTCATAATATATTTAATTGCCCTAATGAAATATTTGATTGTCCACATTTCAATTAAATATTTCATTGATACAATTAAATTTTTTTCTTAGTGTACTCTAAAAAGTACAGTTTAAAGAACTCCCAAAGAAAAAATCGAGTTAAAATATCAGATAGTTTATTTATTATTACGGTTTTGATCACTGGCGTGCATAAGATCCCAGTATACCGAATACGCGCCCACGGAAGTGTGCCGAACAACGGTTAAATTAGTGTCATAAAGGGTTAAGTTTCGTTAAAAACTAGCCCTCTAAGTTCAAACGCATTATGCGCGTAGAGGACACTGTGAGCATTCGACCCTTTAACCAATCATTTTTTGATAACGCTCTGAAGTTGGCCCTAAGCTTCAATTCGATAATAATAGCTATTTGCCTTTTATAATAGGACTAGGAATTTGAGGCGCGCTACGCGCGCCAGATGCCTGTACTTTAACCAATCAGCGAACTCTCTGAAGTTGGCTCTCTATGTTTCAACCAATAATATTTTTTGCTCAGCAATATGGCTGCCCCGAAAAAGCATATGACTGCCTCCTCATACCCATCTCCCTTTTAATATAGGATATTTTACCAATAAGGGTGTGTGCGAGTGCGCGTGCGAAAAATGTCAACTATTACCGAGTATCTTTTTGTTTCTTTTTTATTTCTTTGGTAGAAATCCTTTCAGTCACAAATTAAATTCACAAAAATATGATTTTTTTGCCATAAATTTATTTATAATTATAAAAAATTATAAATCCGAAAAGTATTATTATATTTCTCAAGCTTAAGTATTTATCTAACAGAAAATGCAAAAAAATGAGGGATATGCTTTAATAAAAAAAATTTACGAGAAATATAAAAAAAATTTTGGTGTTTATATAGGTTGGCGAAATCGGAACGAGTTGGCTAACGGTTTAACCAACTCTTGCTTTAAAATGCTACTAATTTCCTCACAAAATGATGGTTCGCTTAGCCAACAGTTAAACCAATCGTTAGTTTAAAAATGCTATAAATTTATGTATTGAGTTAAGGAGCCCTTGGTCTACAGATCCTTAATTTTCAAAATTACTAAAATAATAAATTATTCATTTGGTATACAATAAAAATAATCAAATTAATAATAATAATACTATACTGACAGTGTGTAAAAAATATTTTTATGGCAAATGAATGTTTTATACATATTAAGAGTTTAAACTTTTTGAGGTTAAATATATTTTTTTATAAAATTTTATATTATAAATAACACTTCTTTTGTTTTTCAAATGTTATATTCGTTCTTTTTCCGAACCGTTGGTTAACCCTTGGCTTACAGCTGTTGTAATCGTTGGCTAAATCAATTACCGAAGAATTACTTTACCAGCCATTTTCGTTAACTTATTTTCTACCAAAGTCACAGTACGTAAAAATAGCACATTGTTCCAGTATGAAAGATAGTACAGTTTTTCTAGTGAGGATGGTTATTGATCATGAGTAGCTCACGAGTGAATAATATTTTTTGCCTATACTACAATTGTACATATATTTACTTTTCAACGCGAAGAAAAATGTTCCATTAAAAATTACTATAATGTATAACAACCCGGGGACTAGCTCGTATTCTGAGGTTATTTAATGTATCTTTTAGCAATTATTGATAAAAATGTATTAATAATTAACATAAAATGCTTTACAATTTAATGCATTATCATTATATTTTTTAGTATATAGTATAGCAAAAATTGTTTTTGTAGAATTTAAAAGACTAAGATTAATTTTCAATATATATTTTATCAATTTTTACTAGAAATCATCCCAAATTTTACTATTATTTAATAGAATGCGAGTTTGTTCCACGATTAATAGTCAGTATAGCAATTTTTAAGTACAATATATTAGTTATTAACCTCCAGGCGGCTGGACAAGCACCTTTTGGTGTCACCTCTTGGTTCGCCCATATCTTTAGTCCTTTGAATTTTTCAAGGAAAAAGTTCCCCAAAGTATGACTTTGACACATTCTTGATGCCTGCCGCCTGCAGGTTAATGGAATATTTTATCCGTGAAAAAAATTAAAAATATTATTGAATTTTAGAAGGCTAAGGCTAAAGACATACAGATTCAACAGGAGATTTTCGAGCGCAAAATGAAGAATTTCATTAAAGATGATAATTTAGTAATTGAAACTACAAATAGCCTTAATGTAGAAGATACGCTGCTAAAAGAAAATACAAATTTGAAAATTGAACTCAACGAACTTAAATCTAAATTGGCTGCTATGCAAGCCAAATATGAGAAAGAAGTTCAAAAACGAGAAACTATGAATATGAATAGCGCAGCAGAAACCTCGGTAGAAACACTGCAAAAAGAAAACCAATGTTTGACAGCCGAATGTGACAAATTAAAAAGCTTAGTCTCTGCTTTGAAAGTCACATGACAGAAAGAGGTTGAAAGACGAGAAATGTTTCAAAACCGTTATATGGAATTATGCTCTGGCCTAAAGAATATTCTTTAAGCACAAGTCGGTAAATATTCTTATCAATTAATAAATAAGCTTTCATACCTAAAACTTATATACCTCATAAACCTTTATACCACTCTAATCTCAAAATCACAACTTTGGTATGATTTTTCGGCACTCGCGGTATAAAATACCGTTCGAAACGAGTGCGGAAGTTGATTATTTACTTCATGTGACTTTTCGCACTCGCTTCGCTCGTGTGAAAAACATCACATGAAGTAAATCATCACCTTCCGCACCAGTGTCGAAATGTACTATAAATGGGCCGGGATTTGAGATTTTAGTACGTCTTTGTAAATTACCTAAAATTTGTGACTTCTGTCGTGTATAAATTATGTATAAAGTTCTTATCATGAGTCGAGGCAATATATTGCCTTTCCGGCTCTGTAAAGGTTAAGTATAGTAAAATACCCTTAGTGTAGAATTTGAAACGCTCCTCTCTTAGTGACCTTAACCTTAAAAAGCTATATTTTACCCATTAACGCTGAAACGCCTGCCAATTTTTGTTTCATTTCGATGGCTAATCTTGTATCAAATATTCCGATGAATATTGTCAGAAATCCATATGCTAAGATTTTCGAGAGCGCGCTTCAAGATTCTGTTATTAAAATGAGTTGATCTCAGTAGGAGATTTAGTATGGCGCCTAATCCTGAATAAGAATTGGAAATGACTTTTCGCGACTAAATACCCGCGAACCTATCATTTTTCTCAGCGACGCCCTTTGTTGTTGTATCGCAATTCTCTGGATACGTATAAGCTCATTTCTTCGGTATCAACGATGCTGGTTTTAGCTCGTGTCTTATCCTAATGCGTCCACTGGGCTGCTACTGAACGCTCGAGAATTCAGACGCGAGCACTGAAAAGTTGTAAAGCGAACTTTTTCAGTTAAGAAATGAAGAAAAAAATGGATCATGCGGAAAAAAAAACAGTTAATTTGAAATCGCAAAAAAGTGTTTAAAAAGATAGCATATGGGTATTTTTTCCACAGTAGCCACTATGGTGCAAAGGGTTAAGGTTGTATTGTCCGTAAGGTCTCATTCAAAAATTTTGGTCGTATAATTCGTCGAAAACAGTAATATTCTACAGTACTAAGAGTAATCAAATATGTAAAATATTTTTTAGTACTATGAAGAAAACTTTACATCGGTTTTAGAAAGAGTTTCATATTTTCCAAAAGCATTGGGGGGGGGGTAGTACAGTTAAATTTTTTTTTTTATTCTACAAAATTTAAGTTTTGATCAGTACTGATATTTTATATATATATTCCTATAATATATAGCCGTTACCGTTATGATAGAACGCAACCCCTCCACCACCTCCACTATTATCCCCCCACCCCCCTCCACCACCCCCTCCACTTTTTACTGTTAAATTCTTTCAAAATTCACGTTATTTTTGCTATCTTAGCCTCTCCGCATTCACGCCCCTCCACCGACTCCCCCACAGACTCTCCCACCAGCATAAATGAGAATTAGACATGAATGCCATATTACAATATTATGTTAATTATTAGGAATATAATGAGCTGACTTACGCAACAGGCGTATCTGTAGGGATATTTCTGAGCATTTTTTCTTGAGTGATCAACTCCACTTCGTAAGCACCATTGTCGTTTTATTAATTAATTAATAGACGTGACCAGCAGCCACTTGGGATTCAGCAGTGGTTCTCAACAAAAAAAAATTACCTTTCCTAAATTAGTCTTCCAGTGCCCTATTAATTAATTCTTCATACTCTAGATTAGATATACAACCTTAGGAAGTATATTGCAAAAGATTAGAAGTATAACCTGTCATGGGCTCAGCTCCACCGTCATCCGAGCCCTGACGTATCCGCTTCATGGTAAGAACTAGACGCTCGCGATGCTCGAGCAAGCATCGCGGCGTTAGCTCAGTCGTAGAGCGCGGGACTACAAACTTCGGGTCCGTCGGTTCACGTCCCGCTCGTCGCATATTTTTTATGCAACTAATTCATTTTAATTCATTCTGCTTCCTTTCATACGCAACAAACCAAATCAATTTGTTTATTTATAACCGATTCATTGGAAAATTCGAGCCGCCTGCCCGCTAATTCGGTCCGTTTTTCGATTGTTAAAAAGAAACTAAGCCTGTTTATTTTCTATAAATAGATATACGTACTCCCAACACCCCCAGAAAGTTGTTAGAAAAATTTTTTAAAATGAACACTTTCCATTATTTATTTATAAGCATTTTATTGCAAAATTCGAGCCGGCTGCTTGCTAATTCGGTCCGTTCTTCGGCTTTTAAGAAGAAACTAAGCCTGTTCATTTTCTATAAATAGATATACATACTCCCAACATCCCCAGAAAGTTGTTAAACAAGTTTTAAAAAATTAACACCTTCCACTATTTATTTATAAGCGTTTTATTGCAAATTTAGAGCCGGCTGCTTGCTAATTCGGTCCGTTTTTCGGCTGTTAAAAAGAAGCTAGGCCTGTTCATTGTCTACACATGGATATAAAAACTCCTAATAAGCCCAGAAAGTGTGTGTGTGTGTGGTGTGTAGTTAAGAATTCCAATGGTCGAAAATTCCGAAAGCGAAAATCCCGATAGGTAATTTAACCGGTACCTAAATTATCCGAATAAGTTTTGAATCGAATAGGAAAAATGACGACGAGGAAATTACCAATGGACAAAAATTCCGAAAATAATTACACACACACACACGTAACACACACACACTGAACTCGACCGAGAATTATAAAAAATCTACCTCTAAAAAGAATTTTGAAGCCATTAAGTCAATTTTACTCTTGTAATCGTTGGACATACAAAACTGATTTTTTTCATTTTTCAATTTTTTACTCAAAATCTAGCCTACAGAATGTATTCAAATTTTAACAGATTATAGCTATTTATATTCTGTATTATCATGATTTTTCTCAAGAAAATTGACCGTTAAGTTTAGGAGTTATAAGCTTCTAAAAAAACACGTTTTTGTTAATAACAAAAGAACCGTGATAGCTAGAAACTTTTTTTTTAGAAAATATAGGTATTTTAATTCTCTTTCGAACGCTACCCATCAGATTCGAATAACTCGATCCTATCATTAAAAAAAATCAAAAAACAGTTTTGAGAAAATCGAAAATTTTGAAAAAAAAAACAAAAACGCATCGCCCCAATCAAAAAACGGATTTTTGACCAGCCATCACGCAAAAAAACAAAAAAAATGAGACCTGTCCGGTCAAGATCGACCGAGTAGAAGCTGAGATCCAGGCACACACACACACACACACACACACACACACACACACACACACACACACACACACACACACACACACACACACACACACACACACACACACACACACACACACACACACACACACACACACACACACACACACACACATTTTTCAAAAACCATGTATTTTGATTCCTAACACCTCGGAACACAATTATAACATGTTTTTACAACAACTCAAAAATTTACTATCACAAAGCTTCCTCTAGGAGAAAGCAAAAATTTTTTTAACTGTAGTACCCCCTTAAAGAGGATATGGGAGGGAGCTTATATAGAATGACATAGTTACCGACATTCTACTATTTTTCATTATTCTTTTTGAACTTTTATCTTTCTTAAACAATTCTAGCCATATAGTGTTCGTGGAGTTATGACGAACACCGAATGACTACGATAATTTTGAAAAGTCTCAAAATAAATTTGAATAATATATAGGAATCTGTAATCGATTCCGACATTCTCTTGGTGGCCAAATTTGAGAAAAATCCCTAACAGGACTCTTTTTAGCTGTTTATAACCTTTTTACAATTTTTTTTTATTATTATCATAAATGATTGTTATGCACATATTTTGTAAATTTTACAGACATTGAGTTTCATTCATTTACCAAAAGTAACGATGGAAATTACTCTGAGTATCTTCAAAAGACGAGTACACCAAAATCATTAAAGGAGTGTCATCGAAATAGTGGATTGGTGAAAAGGCAATTGTTCGGCGACGATGCAATTGACGACATAACTGAAAATTCATCTTTCGCTGGCTATGGTATGATTCATAATTTTGTGGTTGTATTGGAGAAGGGCCTAAGTCACTTGAAAAAGTTATCGAGAAATTTAAGTTAAATATTATTAAATTACGGTTTAACTCTTTCAGTCACGTAATTCACTTCTGTCTGACATATGATAATTATGGTCGCCTTATTGAAGCCGTCATTTTGAATTTTGTAAATCTAATAGTGATTCTAAATCTCTGTTCTTCAACCAATGAATTCCAAGTGTCTTTAGTATACATTTTACGTTACGTACACAATTACGTTTTTTTTGCACATGTTTATTTATAATAATTATAAACAATTATAGATTAAAAAAAATGATTATGTTTCTAAAGTTTAAGTATTTTGTTAACTGAAAATGCAAAAAAAATTCAGAATTTTGCATCAAATATGAAAGAAATTACAAAAAATAAAGAAAAAGTAAAAGGGTGCCACTATAATGGCTCCTGTGACTGAAAGGATTAAAAGTGTAATTATGCTCTTTCTAATTTGTGTCTAATAAAGAATGTAAAAAAAAAAATGGTGGTTTCCACGCAGCCTACCGGCCTAACACGTATCCTCCCACACCTTTATTTTCTTTTACCTATTATTACACCATAACCTATAAATTTATCCTGTGGACCTCTCTTTCTATAAACTATTTTCCATACCTATTATCCATCCCACATTCGCTCAGGATTATGCCTGTGGGGTGGGGAAAACCTATAGGAAACCATGTGGGATAAATCCTAATTAAGAAAACCCGCCCCGGGATGGTCGGTGTATTGGTGAATTGGAATAATTCAGTTTGGATGTCTAGGTCACATTCCGTAGGCTTAGACACCGAAACATTATTTATCCACACCTCCCGCTCAATTTGTCAGAAGGCAATCAACACCTAACCGATCACACGAGGTAGTCGGAGAAAAAACGCGGTCATCCATCCAAGTATTGGCCGGGCCCGATGCTGCTTAACCTCAGTGATCGGCCGACGTGGCGACTGCACTACCTGCCAAACTGTCGGTTTAATAATGAATGTATTTAAAGGGTAAATGTAATGGTCCCTGCACGCTAACAACTTAACTTCAGGGGAATAGGAAATAACATTGGTTGTATATCTATACACATATGGGGAATAGCGACGTTGTTCCTTATTATTATTATTATTATTATTATTATTATTATTATTATTATTATTATTATTATTATTATTATTATTATATATATAGGATGTTTCAGGTGAAGTAAGCATGTCAAAATTTTAAAATCGCTCAAAACTCGTTTACTTTTAGTTTTTTATGAAAACAACATGTTCCTCAAATTTTAGGTCGATATTTGCATAAATAGAAAAGTTATACAACATTGAAAATTCAAAGTTTTTGCAATTTTTAGTTAAAATCCAAGTTTATTAATTGTTTTACTTAAAATCTTGAAACTTTTTATATAGAACATTGATTGGAAAAAAGTTTGCATTTTATTTGTAGAATACACCAGTATTTTTTTATGATCCTTTTTGAAAGTCTCTGATTGATTGGTTTTTGGTATACCTTCATCGACCAAAAGTAAGAACTACGCCAGTACCAAATTTCTCCACCAAAGTTTCTTTCAATTCTTTGGACAAAATACTTTAATTTAAAAAAAAAAAGTTTTTGTCTAGAGCTAAGGAAAAAATTCTACAGCACATTGAAAATTGATAAAAACCATAAAAATGTTAAATCATTCAACCGAAAGCCATTCTGTGATTGAGTATCATTTGAAGACTTTATGTCACTTATCTTGCTACAAAATTTTGTATTAGCAGTAAATGTACATTAAAAAACTAATTTGATTTGTCGAATACTTCATACAATATATATTTAGCAATGTGCTCAAACGTTACTTACTTTGAATTTTCTGAATAGATATTATAACTGCATCAAGAATTCATTCTAAACTTGAATCACTACTTTCTTAATATTATATAAGTATTTCTATAATATACAGTAATACTATATAAGTACTTTTTATAATGATTCAAATTATTTAATACAGAAAATCAGACATGTTGCGGATAAGTCTTTGCATAAATTCCTTAAAAATAATTGTACTAAGATTATTGAAAAATAATTGTTAATAGCAGCCAGACAAAATAATGTAACAAAACATTACACTGAAAGCTTACATTAAAATAGCTGTGTAATTTATGTGATCGATATGAACTTTGGAAATTAAAAAAAAAAAATAATAATTGGGCAAAAATACTTCATATATTTCATACAAAAGAACCCTATGAAAAATTATCCATTTTGATATCTTATAACTGAATTAAATACCTGTACTATCGCATTCTAATCACCAGTTTCACAATTCCAGTTCCAGTTAATTCATTAACAGTAAGATAGTAATTTTAAATTTTAAATTCATCTAAAGTAGTATAAAGCACGATTTTTAGTGAATATTCGATAAAGATTAACTTATTATAAATTTTATCCGCAACATGTCTGACTTTCTGTATTAAATGATTTGAATCATTATAAAAAGTACTTATATAATATTACTGTAGTATATTATACAAATACTTATATAATATTAAAAAAGTAGTGATTCAAGTCTTGAATGAATTCTTGATCCAAGTACCGGTAACTCTGATGTCAGTCAGTTATAATATCTATTCAGAAAATTCAAAGTAAGGTTTGAGCACATTGCTCAATATATTGTATGAAGTATTCGACAAATCAAATTAGTTTTTTAATGTACATTTACTGCTAATACAAAATTTTGTAGCAAGATAAGTGACATAAAGTCTTCAAATGATACTCAATCACAGAATGGCTTACAGTTGCATGATTTAATATTTTTATGGTTTTTATCAATTTTCAATGTGCTGTAGAATTTTTTCCTTAGCTCTAGCCATAAACGTTTTTTTTAAAATTAAAGTATTTTGTCCAAAGAATTGAAAAGAACTTTGGTGGAGAAATTTGGTACTGGCGTAGTCTTTACTTTTGGTCGATGAAGGTATGCCAAAAAACAACCAATCAGAGACTTTCAAAAAGGGTCATAAAAAAAAATACTGGTGTATTCTATAAATAAAATGCAAACTTTTTCCCAATCAATGTTCTATATAAAAAGTTTCAAGATTTTAAGTAAAAAAATGAATAAACTTGGTTTTTAATCAAAAATTGCAAAAACTTTGAATTTTCAATGTTGTATAACTTTTTTATTTATGCAAATATCAACCTAAAATTTGAGGAACATGTTTTTTTTCATAAAAAACTAAAAGTAAACGAGTTTTGAGCGATTTTATAATTTTGACATGCTCACTTCACCTGAAACATCCCACATACACACATAAACACACACACACACACACACATATACACACACACACACACACACACACACACACTACCAATGTTATTTCCTATTCCTCTGAGGTTAAGTTTTTAACGTGCGAGGGCCATAAGAAGAATGCATGATTAAGAAGGAAATGTAAGAGCTTTTGATTAGTTTCGAATCCTGTTTTCGTTAGATCGCATTACCACACGTATATTTATTTTTGGAATGTTTTATTATAGATTCCAGTTCTGAACATGATGTACATAGAGCAATGAAAAAACGTACGTATCAGTATTCATACACTTTCCATTAAAAAAAAAAGAAAACACCAATTTTCGACATAAATTAAATCAGTAAATAATACAATTAATTATTATACCTGCAAGGGATTCAACCTTTTGAAACAATTTTCTTTAACATGAAAAGTATATGTAAGTTAATAATTGAATCAGGAAATAAAATTTCTGACAATAGTTTTTATACATGCAAAGAACAGGGTAAGGTGCTTTTTAAAAAATAAATTTAGAATAATAGATTAATTAATAGAACTGTGGCGTAGGTAAGGCAAAAATTGCGTTATTTACCGATTTTTCAATATGAAAATCGCATGGAAGGTACAAATAGAATCACTTAAAATGATTTCTGAGTACAGTTTTTATAGATACAAATGGTGGGAGAAATATTTTTTTGAAAATAAATATTTAGAAATCAAATAATTAAATAATAAAAATAGAATCTCACATCCCTGTAAGGAGGTTGCAGAGATCTAAGTGTGTCAAACATGAGGAGAGCAGCCTAGAACTTTGAAGTTGAAATTGATGGAATACTAACATATATTCTTCTGTCAAAGTTTTAAACACCCGTAAAAAATGTACACTAATAAAAATAGTATTTTATTAAGTAAAGTAAACTCAATTAAAAATTTGATTTTTATTATGATTGGGATGTGTGTGTGTGTGTGTGTGTGTGTGTGTGTGTGTGTGTGTGTGTGTGTGTGTGTGTGTGTGTGTGTGTGTGTGTGTGTGTGTGTGTGTGTGTGTGTGTGTGTGTGTGTGTGTGTGTGTGTGTGTGTGTGTGTGTGTGTGTGTGTGTGTGTGTGTGTGTGTGTGTGTGTGTGTGTGTGTGTGTGTGTGTTCGTTCGTGCGCGCGCATGCGTTGTGTAAGTTTGTGAATGCATATCCCGGTCATAATGACCATACAATTTTTAACTGTGTGCATTTTAGTCAATAAAATACTACACACATAAACAAATTTTCGTCTGAGTTCAATAGATTTGTATTGAAGTCATTTTTGGCTAAAGCTATCTATAGATAGGGTAATTGTGGGTACTATGGCGGTATTTTTTTCAGATTAGTTTTAAACGAATAGATTTCGTCTCCTTGTAAACTAATTATGATGATTCTTTGTAATAATGGAATTTAGGCATCATACCTATCGATTAAAGTAAAAGAACCCCGCACGCAATGTATGGGAAAAAATCATTCGGTCAAATTGAACGAAATTGAAAAAAGATAGATTTCTTCAGGACCTCAAGATCTATTTTTTTCCAAAGTTTCGTTCAATTTGACCGAATGATTTTTTCCCATGCTTGTGTGCGGGATCCTTTTACAAAAAAACTGATAAATAAATTTATAAAATGACTTTCAAAACAACATCTCTCTGCTGGTATTACTATGAAGCTACTGCTATTACTGCGTTGGTATTGTTACGGTGCCATATTAAAATAGAGGGGACCGCCTGCGCATGCGCAGAGCCACATAAATTGTGTCGCTGCTATTACTGCGGTTTTCCATAAGATTCTACAGCCGTAATACCACCGCAGTAATACCCACAACTGCAGTAATACCCACAGTTACCCTAGCTGTTCTATAGACAAAAGAGAATGATCTTATAGTTTCGGCATCCTACTCCCTTAATTAATTATTATAAATTTTCATTTAATAAAGAATTACTTCATGGCATCCGTTTACACAACTCCTATTTTTTTAATTTTTGTGACCGATTTCACTCGTATCTTCCACAAGATTTTTCGAATGAAAATATGTCAAATTTTCATCAAATTAGATATATTTGTAAACTAATAAATTCCTTTCTAGGTAAGATAGATACAATGAATTATTCCTCTCTAAGTGACGAAACGCAGTTGAATAATCAGAGTTTAACTTATTTGACTCGTGATAAAAAAAAGATGTAAAGACAGCTAAGGATGAGAAAAAGAAAGATGTAGAGAAAGGTACAGAAAAATTGGATTTATAATAAACATCTTCACAAATAACACAAACTACACAACTGATTTTCTTGAATAGTTTTTAATAAATTTTATATCTTCAGGATCTGTTGGAGAATCATCGTCCCCCGCCATGTTGGACAGATCGGATGAAGATATATATGGCATAGAAAAAGATAGAGAAATAGGAGGCACAGATAAAGATGGCGATGAAGATAAAGGGGCAGTTCAAAAGAAAAGAAAGAGACAGGGAAGAAAAACCGTAAAAGAATGCGATAAAGATAAGAATCGGTATGACTACAGCGAAGGGAAAGAAAAAGATGAGGTGAACAAAAAATGGATGGAAAAGTGGATTAAAATCGATGAAAACAATAGAAAGGTTAGTAATCTACATCTACTTTTAATAGTACATTATGTGACAAGGGAGTAAAGTCGTAGATTATTCTCGCGGGTGAGTTCTTGCTTCGCTCGGGCCGCAAATCACTGCAGGTGGCACTAATCGGGAAAAAAATAGACACACCCCTATAAAAAAAAAATCAGCTGATTTTTTTATAGGGACGTGCATAAGCGTCGCAGTTTCTAGGAGTGAGGTTATGTGACGTTTTCGACTCTGAAATCAGGGATTAAGCAAAAATAACTTTCCGCCGGGCATGCGAAAAAATAGTATATTGCCCTCGGGAGCAATGAAGGCTATGAAGCTCGCTTCGCTAGGGCATGATGTCCCTCGCGGGCGTCTATAGCCTACTTTAGACCCTAGCTGCATAATCTACTATTACGTCCGGCATTTTGATAAGACCAATATAAAAATTACAGTTATGTTACTGTTTTACAGATTGAAATGATACACCTCCTAGGAGGCATTTCCATGACGAAAAAAGAATCGGATAATTGCATAAGTGCAAACAGTGAAAGCATGTGCGCAAAAATGCTCCTACGCCACTTCTATACAATAGGGGAGTTATCCATGAGGTCAAATACAGGACAAAGCATCTATAAAACACCGAACGGCAAAAATAGTAGAAAGAAATTAACGCCAGTCAAACGACGCATTATTGACCGTAAGGATAATAATATAAATAATTAAGGCGGTTTTAAAGGAAAAAACATAGGTGCCCCAAACTACCTATAAAAATATTTTAAAATATAATTAGTTATATGCACTAATTATATACTAAAGGTAGACAGAAGTAGACGATTCCATTAGATTAAAAAAATTACACAATAATATAGTTCATTGTATTTTTATAAGAAATCCCGTACATAAATTTAATAATTATTTTATTATTTTACTTCTATACATTATAATAATATTTTTGATGTTTTAAAATGCATTTAAGTAAATGCTTTCTTATCAGAAATCTACAAACAACAAAAACAATAAAAGAAGAAAATCAAATTTTCGTCATTGTAAAAATATTAAGCCCTTTTGATATATCATCAGAAATTTTTTAAACCTTTGATCAAAATCACTTTTTTTAGGATCAAAATAACATATATAATTGAAAAATTATATAAAAATATCGAAGTTTGGAAAATTTTTAGGTCTAAAACCGTCTTAAATAGTTACAAAAAATCTTATTAATTTTTATGTATAATGCTCGTAGGCAGTGTGAAATACTACGTGAGAAAGAAAGATACAAAAAAATGCTTAACAAAAGAAGAAATAGAAGTAAAAATAAACAAAGTCGGGCACTATATAACACAAGAAATCGGTGTTTGTATAAAAAAAATACGAGATGGTAATGTATAATAATACCAATAATAATAATAATAATTATAATAATAATAATAGTGATATATATTTACATTATTTGTACGTCTTGTAGAATATGAAGCTGTAGAAAAAGGCAATGGAGAGGATAAGGATAGAACTGAAAACTAGATACTAACCACATTAGATTAATGAAGCTAGTTATATGTAGTTATATGTAAAATAAAATTTTACAAATCGAGAATATTTTTTTTATACAAATTTTGCCGTGATACTGCAGCATTTTATTCTTTGTAATTCAAATTAATTCATTCAAAATCAATTTTGGATTTCATGGTAAATATTCTGACTTATTATATTCTGACAAAACCGACTTTTAAATGCATGCGATATACATCTATGCAGAGCAATTGACGTTCTTGCAAAATTGACCTCGAGCAGTTGTACAATCGACCCTTATTATGACAAAATCGAGGTCTGAGTGCATGCGAAATCGGCGTCTATGCAGCGCGATTAACTTTCATTGCTGCAAAATCGACTTACAATCGACACGCCGAATCGACGTTTACGTTGTACAATCGACTTTTATTCCGACAAAATCGACCATGAGTAGCACCCCAAATCAACTTCCACGCTGTAAAATCGACAGTATTCTAACAAAATCGACCGCGAATCGCATACGAGATCAAACCCTAATTTAGAAAAAAGCACGTGAAATCGATGTTTCAACAGCATAATCGACGTTGATTCTATCGATATCTACCAAATACATACCAAATAAACGTTTACGCAGCGTATTCGAAGACGAAGGCGTGGGGAAATGAATCCGTATACTGCCGAAACCGACGTCTAAACACATATCAAATCGGGGGGGGGGGGGTCCAAAGTTTAGACGACTCACTTGAAAATTGAAGTCAACTATAGACGTGCTCGGTTTCGATATAAGCTACTGCAGATTGTGTAAAATTTCGAAATTCTAAATTACGAAAATCATATTTTCGAATCTAACAATTCACCTACTGTCCAAAACATCGAATTTCATCAATACGATTTCAAAGCAAATATAACTTGTTTCTAATGATTTATTTCGAAATATGTTTATTGTATCCCTATTAAAATTCTATTAATGAAATTCGATCTTTTGGACAGTAGGTGAATTGTTACATTCGAAAATATTGATTTTCGTAATTTAGAATTTCGAAATTTTGCACAATCTGCAATAGCTTATATCGAAACCGAGCACGTCTATAGTTGACTTCAATTTTCAAGTGAGTCGTCTAAACTTTGGACCCCCCCCCCCCATCAAATCGACGTCTAGGGTCGCAATCTACATAGATTTTGGAAGAATCGATCTCTATTTTGGCTAAATACAACTCGAAATGGGGACAAAATTGACGTTTAGGATCGTCATCAAGGTTTATTTCGGGAAAACCGACCTCGAAATATATGCAAAATAGACGTCTATGATAGCAATCGAGGTCCATTTTGCCTAAGTCGACTTCGTCATATATACAAAATCTATGTTTATAGTAGAAATTGAGGGCACTTTAGGCTAAATCAACCTCGAAATGCGGGCTGAATCGACATCTTTTCCCCAATCAAGGTATATTTTCAGAATATCGACCTCGAAATATATGCATAATCGACGTCTATGTTAGTAATCGAGGTATATTTTGCCTAAATCGACCCTCGACATATGTACAAAATCGACGTTTATGGTAGGAATCGCGGTCCATTTTCGCTAAATCAACCTCGAAATGCGGGGTGCATCGACGTCTAGCATTACAATAAAGATTTATTTTCAGAAAATCAACCTGGTACATACAAAATGGGCGTTTATGGTAGCACCCAAAGTCCACTTGGTTAAATCGACCTCGCAATGCGGGCTGAATCGACCTCTAGTATCGCAGTCAAGGTTTATTTTGGGAAAATCAACCTCGATATCCATGCAAAATCAAAGTCTATGTTAGTAATGGACGTCCATTTTCCCAAAATCGTCCTAAAAAATATACAAAATCGACGTTTATGGTAGAAATTGAGGCCCATTTAGGCTCTATCAACTTCGAAATGCAGACTGAATCGACGTCTAGGTTCGCAATCAAGGTTTTTTTTTAAGAATATCGACGTCGGAATATATGCATAATCGACGGTTATGGTAGCAATCAAGGTCCACTGGACTAAATTTAGGATCACAATCAAGGTTTATTTTCGTAAAATTGACCTCGATATACATGCAAAATCCAAGTCTATCTTAGTCATCGATGTCCATTTTTCTATGAATTGACCTCAAAATATATACAAAGTCGACGTTTGTGGTAGAAATTCAGGTCCATTTAGACTAAATCAACCTTGCAATGCGGGCTGAATCGATGTCTAGGTCTGCAATGAAGGTTTATTTTCAGAATATCGTCTTCGTAATATATGCATAATCTGCATATATTACGATAATTTGATAGCATTCGAGGTCCATTTGAGCTAAATCGACGTTGAAATATATATGCAAAATCGATGTTTATGATATCAATCCATGTCCATATTAGCTAAATCGACCTCGAAAATATACACAAAATCGACGTTTTTGGTAAGAATCGAGGTCCATTTTGTATATATATAAATATATATAATCGACGTTTATGGTAGGAACCGTGGTCCGTTTTGGCCAAATCGACCTCAAAGTGCGGACTGAGTCGGCGTGTAGGATCGTAATCAAGGTTTATTTCGAGAAAATCGACCTCGCTATACATGCGAAATCGTCGTCTATGATAGCAATCGAGGTCCATTTTGCCTAAATCGACCTCGTAATATATATAAAATCCATGTTTATAATAAGAATCTAGGTTCTTTTGGGCAAAATCGACCTCTAAATGTGGGCAAAATCGACCTCTACGCTTGGCAATTGACGTTCTGTCTAGTAAAATCGACCTTAATATATGTGCCAAATCGACGTTTACGCAGCTCATTCGACGTAGATTCTGGCAAAATCTTCCTCGACTCGCGTGCAAAATCTACGTCCTCGCCAGGAAATCGACGTTCATTATGTTAAAATCGACCTTCCATAGTACAAGAAATCGATGTCTCCACAGCGCAATCGTCCTTCACTTTACTCGTAAATCGACGTTGATAAGTTCTTAACGACCTTTCCGTTACCTCGATATAGACCTTGATATCGAGGTAAATCGAAATCGCATCGAGGTAAATCGACGTTGAATCGAGGTTGAATCGACATCCAAATCAACCTCAAAATCGACCTCGAAATCGAGGTGGAATCGACCTCCATATTTGGGTCCGTTTTGGCCAAATCGACCTCGAAATGCCGACTGAATCGACGCCTAGGTCCGCAATCAAGGTTTATTTTCAGGAAATCGACTTCCAAATATACGCAAAATCAACGTTTATGGTATCAATCAAGGTCAATTTGGCAAATCGATCTCGTAATGTAGGCTGTATCGACGTCTAGGATCGCCATCAAGGTTTGTTATATGAAAATTGACCTCGTAATATATGCAAAATCGACGTCTGTGATAGCAATCGAGGTCCATTATCCCAAAATCGACCTCAAAAAATATACAAAATCGACGTTTATGCTAGAAATTGAGGTCCATTTTGGGACAAATCGACCTCAAAAAATATACAAAATCGACGTTTATGCTAGAAATTGAGGTCCATTTAGGCTAAATCAACCTCGAAATGCGTGCTGAATCGACGTCTAGGACCGCAATCAAGGTTTATTTTCAGAATATCGACGTCGAAATATATGCATAATCGAGGTTTATGGTAGCAATCAAGGCCCATTGGGCTAAATCGACCTCGTAATGCGGGTAAAATCGACGTCTAGGATCACAATCAAGGTTTATTTTCGGAAAATCGACCTCGATATTCATGCGAAATCTAAGTCTATGTTATTAATCTAGGTCCATTTTCCCAGAATCGACCTCGAAATATATACAAAATCGACATTTGTGGTAGAAACTGAGGTCCACTTAGGCTAAATCAACCTCGAAATGCGGGTAAAATCGATGTCTAGAATCACAATCAAGGTTTATTTTCGGAAAATCGACCTCGATATACATGCGAAATCGACGTTTTTGGTAGGAATCGAGGTCTATTGTTGCGAAATCGACCTCGATATATATATAAAATCTACGTTTATGGTCGGAATCGAGGTCCGTTTTGGCCAAATCGACCGCGAAATGCGGACTGAATCGGCGTCTAGAATCGTAATCAAGGTTTATTTCGAGAAAATCGACCTCGCAATACATGCGAAATCGTCGTCTATGATAGCAATCGAGGTCCATTTTGCCTAAATCGACCTCGTAATATATATAAAATCCATGTTTATAACAAGAATCTAGGTCCTTTTGGGCAAAATCGACCTCTAAATGCGGGCAAAATCGACCTCTACGAATGGCAATTGACGTTCTTTCTAGTAAAATCGGCCTTAATATATGTGCCAAATCGACGTTTACGCAGCGCAATCGACCTTCATTCTACTCGTAAATCGACGTTGATAAGTTCTTAACGACCTTTCCGTTACCTCGATATCGACCTTGATATCGAGGTAAATCGACGTTGAATCGAGGTTGAATCGACCTCGAAATCGACCTCAAAATCGACCTCGAAATCGAGATGGAATTGACCTCCATATTTCTTCTGAGAACCGAATTTTGAGGGGGTTTTGGAATACAGAAATAGTAATTCATTTCTGCTATCTCAAATGGAATAAATTCTGTACTTACTTATTTTGCATCCTAAAATGCTTTTATTTCATAATAAGTATTATATTGTTGTAGACGTAGCTTGTGAACAAGATCGCAATTTCTCATTGAGTAAAGCAAAAACTACAACTATGGACTGGCTTAAACAGTCTAAGAAACGTGTTGACAATAGAGCTGCGGCTAATAGAACAAAAAATAGGTGAGAAAATTCAAGTTCAATTTTTAAAACAGTGCTCAAATAATATATTTTCGTTTTATCTTACATTATATTTATTTATGTTGTAGACTTCGAGAGGATCCAGCCGGCATTAATAATGATACTCAAACTGAAGACAACAGTACTTAAATTATATATTGTAACTTTATGACTAAGTATATGTATGTTGTAACTTTAAAGTTAAATGATAACGAGTAAGAGGGAGAACCCGCGGCGCTACAACCGATAGTTATAGCCTTAGTAGCCTATAAGTAATAAAAATTTCTTATATATTTTAATAAAGTCAAACTTATGTACTTATAGATATTTATGTATGCTGTTTAAATAAAAAAAAAAAAAATAAAAAAAAAATTTAACTAAATATTTTGTATTTATTATTTATATCAAATTACATTTAACTAGTTTTTGAAACGTTTTCAGCTCTTTTCCGTGAATACCTACATCCCTGGAAAAGTTTCAGGAACCTGTAAAATTACCTTTTTAAAAGTAGTATCTGAAACGTTTACAGGACAACGTTCCTGTACAAAATTTGGTTTGCTGGAAACGTTTCAGAAACGTGTATAAATAATGGAAAGTTAAAACAGCAATTGCGACAGTAATAACAATAGTAATTCAGAAGCGTTGCTAAAACGTTTACAATATGATTATGCAGACACTTTTTTATCCTAGAAACGTTTTTGCAACGAGTAAAATTAAATAACAGTTTCAACAGCAATTATAATATTAGCAATGATAGTTGCTGGGAGTAGTTGACGAAACGTTTTCAGCGAGTTTCTGGATACCATTGCTCTAATGAAACGTTTCCGCCACGTATAAAAATACATTTCTACGCGAAGTATTGATACTCCTCTTCATATTAACAAGTAGTGAAATGATAACACAGCAAATGTGGGAGGACAACCCAAGGCTTAAATAAAAACTCCTTTAGTTAATTTTTTTCCATAAATACCGGCAACGTTTCGTCCCTGATATGGGACCTCTTCAGGCCATAATACTTAAATAACTAATATCACATCAGAGACGAATACGTCTCTATCGTCGTACGCGTTTTCAGTCTCAACGCGAATATTTGTTCCCGATGAACAGGTTGCAATAAGTTTTTTCTGAAACGTTTACCCTGAAACGTTTTATAACTGATCCTGAAACCACTCAATAAGTTCTTGAAAGTATCCGTGTATAGAACCATGTTACGTTTCAGCGACGTACGTCTGACGTTTGTATATGCACGTTTCTGGGGCGTGTTTTCCACGCATCCAAAACGGCGCCTGTACGTTTCTCCAACGTTTATCAAAACACCTTAGACCGGACATATCGACGTTTCTAAAACGTTTCAGCGACGTAAAAGACACTTTAGTCTAAACGTTTGTAAGTTTCTATTGAAACGTTTCAGAAACGTTTCTCCTACAGACCGTGTTATGTGGCTAGCTGCCCGGTAAGCAGAAGGTTGTCGGTTCGACCCCGACCTGAGCCGTTATTTTTTCGTTCTCATTTTTTATCTCATACGTTTACCTTCCCTTTCCATATCCTTCAAAAATTCTTGACTGCACTTTAATTATTATAATATTGTGCATAATTCTTTGACTGCTATTTATTGTGTCAAATAGTTTCTAAAAATTTAAATATGTATTTAAACACATATATAGAAAAAAAGTGATTTATAAGGTAGTTACCTTCCTTATCTATTATCTTTCGCCCTGAATAGCCGTTAGATTCACTTATTAAATTAACATAAATCGTGGGGCGTTTCATTCAATTGATAAAATAATATTGTCGGCTTCGGCTGAAAATAATGCAGACGGGGGGGATTTGGAAAATAAAAATTGAGAACGATTAAGTAGCGGTTAGGGTCTGGAAAGGATTGTCAGCCCAGTGGCGCAAATGGTAGCGTAGCTGCCCGGTAAGCAGAGATTGTCGGTTCGGCCGCCCCGGCCTGGCCGTTATTTTTTCGTTCCCATTTTTTATCTTATACGTTTACCTTCCCTTTCCATATCCTTTAAAAATTCTTGACTGCACTTTAATTATTATAATATTGTGCATAATTCTTTGACTGCTATTTATTGTGTCAAATAGCTTCTAAAAATTTAAATATGCATTTAAACACATATGTAGAAGAAAAGTGATTGATAAGGTAGTTCCTTCCTTATCTATTATCTTTCGTCCTGAATAGCCGTTAGATTCACTTATTAAATTAACATAAATCGTCGGGCGTTTCCTTCAATTGATAATATAAATGAACTTATCATTTATTTAACTTCGCATTATTCTATCTCGCTCTCTCATCCATTTGGCGCATTTATTTTTGTGCCTATTAAGATGCCTTTGCATCTTTGCACACCTTCATATAAATGCTGAGTCGAGAATATATTATTCAAAATTAAAATATATTATCTCGCAATACTATAGAAAATCCATATGTCTACAGGAATTTGGTAATTCGGCTTGACTCAAGCAAGGAGAGAGAGAAAGAAGAACCACAAATACGGCCTTCGACCCTTCTCTTCGACTGAGGCGATCACCGAACAACCAATCAGCGACGACCGCGTTGATGGCGGTCAAGGCATCGGCGAGAAGGACGACGCGACGCTCGAGGATTCTTCTCCTGGCCACCGACAAAGGTTGACGTGGAAGCCCAACAGTACCGCCAACTACGTCACGTAATTAATTGCCGAATAGCAAGTTAGATCCCGCGAGTGCCTCCTTTCACTTGCGCTAATTATTTAGTAAAATTTATTTGAATCTGGAAATTTAGTAAGGTATTACATAGATTGTTGCCGCTTGTTGGACATTTCTGCCTTTGGACAGGGGTTCAGGACTTGATAGGAAGCGGTAAGGCTTGTGACGATTGTAAAGCAATCTTTATAAATCAAATTTCGCGACCTATAGGAGGCTATTGTAATTTTGCGCTGGGATGCTTTCATCCCTGCCCATCTATCTCTATTAGTAAGTAAATTCACGTTCCCTTCATTATTACGCGATTAACTGAAATTTATCTCCAAAAATTGTACACGAATGTTCCGCGACTTAGTCTCTAAATTTGTGAAGGTGAAACTAGAATCAAAATTTAATTTACTTTGTAAAATAACTTGAAATAGCGTTGTTTTGTCTACTGCCTCGATGATTGATAGTTTGACTTTATTTGCCTCTGCGAGGCTGAATTATTAAACCTCCATTTTGTTGAGAAAAATTAAACGTATCAAACGATTGTATTAATTTCCTCGAACAAGGCCTTGGATTGAACTTCGAGGAATAAAAATTTAAAATGTAAGTTAAAACTATTATTATACCAAAAAAAATTAATCTTGTTTCCATTTATATACATTGCATGAAATAATTTAGTGTGTAAAGTGTTTTGCCTATGAGGCGTTTCACGTCAACTGTCCCAGCGCGCGGCGCGCGAGCCCCAAATCGTGCAATTTCTAACTCATGTTTATGATACTAAAAAGTACTTTAAAAAATTGTTTGATAAGCGTTTTCGACGTATTTTTTCCTCAGCTTTCCAATGACGTAAACATTTTCCAAAATTTTTCATTTTCAGCTTCAAAAAGTACAAAACATGTTATATCTCGTAAAGTGTATTTTTAATATTTTTTTTTACCCTCTAAATCGAAAGCTGAGCATTTTCTACGTAGGATAGGATATTTTCCAAAGAGTGCCCGAGATGTTTTTTGCGAGAAATAGAATGCGAAAGAGTTTTTGAAGATGAAAATAAAAAATTTCGAAAAAACCACCTACATTATTGGAAAGCTGAGGAAAAAATACGTCGAAAACGCTTATCAAACAATTTTTTAAAGTACTTTTTAGTATCATAAACATGAGTTAGAAATTGCACGATTTGGGGCTCGCGCGCCGCGCGCTGGGACAGTTGACGTGAAACGCCTCCTATGTGATTATTCTAACGTAAAGCAAGAAATACTCCTGCCATCGGAACCTGCTCCTCTGCCCTGGAGCTGCCGAGCAACATATATTTATTTATGTAAGTAATTGTACAATTGGATAATTCACGTAGTGAGGGACACTGCTCACTCAACCATAAAATTAACTTTAAAATTTTTAACAGTGCCTGGCGCCAGGTAAATCGCTAAATGCCTTCAGCATTGCGAATTATTTATAAAATCATTATATTTGCCTTTTTCTGGCTATTCATTATATTAAAAAATACGCGTAATAATTGATAGATTCTAATGAACCCCACCAAATTAGAATTCTCCCCGTTATAATATATTATTACTTTAATACATATGTACAATCAAATACTGTTAAGTAATTAGCGAAAATTCATTATAAAGTGTATTTAGGCGTTTTATATTGTTTTTCTGGTTCTAGTCATCAGGAGTTGATTGTACATGAAAATGTTTAATGGATGAAAGTTTTATTATGATGTTGTCTACAACTTTTGTATTTAACATTTCTGTGTAAAGTTAAATCCTGTTAAGTTATAACCGAAAATCGACCATTTTAGATACGTTTAAGCATTAAAAAATCATTTTTTTGGATTTAACTCGTTAGGTATTGATTTTATATGAAAATGTTAAATAGGAAAAAGTTTTATTTAAATATTATCTACAACTTTTGTGTTTAACATTTTTGTATAAAATCAAATCCTGTCAAATTATAGCCGACAATCTTCCATTTTTATTTATATTTAGGAGTTTAAAATCGTTTTTATAAGTTTAACTCATTAGAGATTTATTTTAAATGAAAATGTTAAATGGGAAAAAGTTTTGTGTAAAGATTTTCTACAACTTTTGTATTAACATTTGTGTGTAAAATCAAATCCTGTCAAGTTATAGCGGAAAATCGTCAATTTTTTACTTTTTTTGACGTTTTTCGCTGTTATCTTATCAAATATTGCTCGTAGCAAAAAATATCCAACAGGAAAAAGGTATCTTTTAATTAGTTTTAGCAGATAGGCCTATAGATATTAGCTCAAAATTAATTTTTTTAGCCATTACGCTTAAAAATCGATTTTTTGAAATGTTTCTTTATGCTCGCATTTTTAATCTTTTTCATCGATCTTTCTTAATATAGAACCAGCAGTTAGGTATAATGGGAGGAGTCTTTTCCCGGAATCCCGTTGGAATCGGTCGAAAATTCACTGAGATAATATAACAATTTGGGTACATACGGGCGTACAGACATATATACATCACAGAAAACGTTTAAAACGCACTAATTTTGGCTGGAAAAGACTTTTCTTGTATTAAATTGTTAGTTTTTGAAGTCAGACAATTTTGGCTCTCGTGAAATTATAAGGCTCTCCCGAGCAGCGATCGTGCCTAAAAATTGAGCATTCGATAGAATAGACGTGACATTCCCCAGATAACACGAAAAATTTCCGCAACGTTGCCGCAACCAATTTTTTGAAACCATGAAACGTTATAAAAAAAGTTGTGGGAATGTTTCAAGAACGTTGCAAAAACGCAGAAATGTCCGTTTTTTGTTGCGGAAAATACGTTGCGGATACGTGTACGAAATAGAGTGGAAATGTCTAAGCAACGTATCTGAAACGTTTTTACTGAGAAGAATCGGCAACGTTTCGGCAACCTGACCAAGTTATCAATGAATATATCATTCGCGAGAAAAAAGACGTTGCGAAAACGTTGCGACGAAATAAGAATAATCTGCAACGTTTCGGAAACTTTATTAAATTTTAAACAAATTTTCATTCCGCGAAATACGGGCGTTGCGGAAACGTTGCCACAAAATAATTACAGAATTCTCTTTAAAAACTGGTTTTCATCTCGAAACGAATTCGCAACGTTTCCAAACTTAAATGTCCTAAATAGTTGCTTGCGAATAATAACGTTGCAAAAACGTTGCCATGCTTTAATAAGCGCCGTTTACCGATTTTTACTTTTGACTATAGTAATAATAATTATGATGACAATGACAATAATAATTAAAATAATATATTTAGTTTCAATCATCTTTATTAAAATTTTTACAGTGTTATTTTTCTAAAATAAATACATTTTTGATATCGCTACTCTTTACTTTTGTTTCTTTTTTCCAAACTTCTATTCATCCGCTGCTTTGCCTCCTTTAACCAGTTTTTGCTGGTTTCGATGGCATCATTTGCAGTATAATCTCTATCTGCTACAGCTACTTCTAAAACAATTTACAAATTTTTAAATTACCAAGGCGTTTTAATCTGTTACTATTTGAATTAAAATTAAGTTTATGGTGAACCTACTGATCATTACATCCATTTCATTCAGTATAAATGAAGTTTTCTCTTCTTTCCCATACCAAAAGTTGGTGAACTAGGCATTACACAAGATTTTGGTGGTTTTCTCTTTCGTCTGAGATCTAGTAAGGATGGTGAAAGCGAATGCTCTGCACCTGCATCGTGAAACAAAAGACACATTAAATAAAACAAAGGTAAATAGTAGTATGTACATTATACAAACAAAAAATGTAAACAGTATTTTACGTGAAAGTGAATATTAATCCCTGCATATGAATTGCAATATTTCAAACCTCATTATACCTCTGATTGAAAAGTAATTTGTTAGAGAGATCAAAATTCACCGTTTGAAGGAAGTAGAAACCCTGATTATATCCACTTTCAAGGCTTAAAGTTAAACTAAATTATATTGTACTCGAATCATTACATTCTTCATATCAAACAAACTACTATTTCACTTAGCTTGTAACATTTTCAAGAGCTTTTACATAAAAGTATTATGACTAGAGAGTAAGTGTAAACCCAACATTATTATATCATAACATTCGAAATCTATCGATATATTTTTCGCTTAAAAAATCAAAATGAATTCATGGGAATGTGACAATGACAATCAATTATCTAAATCTATCATGAGCATAGAAGTATGGTTGCATTAATTAGTATTAGCTTTTACTCTGATAATACTTTTGATAATAGCTTCAGAGAAGAAAATATACATTGCCTATAACATTTCCATGGATTCCTGTATAAAATTATTTCTGCTCAAAAGGTAAATTCCAAGTGAATTGTGTTTCATTGAAATGATGAGACTTGTCATGTTCAATAAAATAGAACTTTATTCAGCTTATAAATTTTCCATTTCAACTCGAACATCATCTTTCACTCTTATAAGACTCCCATACATTAAACTACACTATGTTCTATTCGAATAAATACACTTCTGATATCAAATAATACATTGCTTCGCTTGGCTTATAACATCCCTGTTGAAAATATCCAGCTGGATTTCCACGTGGAAAATCCACGTGGATATTCACATGGATATCCACGTATTGAACAAGTATTTCTACGTGGATGTCCAGGTGGATATCCACCTGGATATCCACGTGGACATCCACCTGGGAATTCACGTGGATTTCAGGTGAACAATCCACATAGAAATCCAGCTTCATTCGTATTTGTGTAATCCACGTAGATTGTCGGTAAACAATCATTGTGGAAATCCACGTGGATTGTCAGGTAAATATTTCAGATGGATAAATAAATCCACGTGTATTAGTAGCTGAATAATGTACGTGGTGATCCACGTGGATTAGGAGGTAAATATTTTATTTGGAAATCCACGTGGATTTATATCCAAGAAATCTACGTGGATTATTTATCTAAAATCCACGTGGATTGCAACGTAGAATATTTATCTACTAATCCACGTGGATTGCAACGTAGAATATTTATCTACTAATCCACATGGAAATCCACGTGGATTATAGGTAAATACTCCACACAGAAATCCAGCTTCATTCGTATTTGTGTAATTCACGTAGATTGTCGATGAACATCATTGTGGAAATCCACGTGGATTGGATGGTAAATATTTTACATGGAAATCTACGTGGATTAGTAGATGAATAATCTACGTGGAGATCCACATTAGGAGGTGAATATTGTATATGGAAATCCACGTGGACATTATGGGAGTGTAGAATACCGATCTCTATTATGCGACCCACCGTACCGGCCGGACAGCAGTAATTCGTTATAACTCGAAGTTATCCAAATTCGCTTGCCCTCCGTAATGTAATTATCTATCATTCTGCAAAGTTTTGAGCCAAAATTTTTAAAGGTGTCTGACATTTTGACTCAAAACTTTGCAGAATGATAGATAATGACATTACGGAGGGCAAGCGAATTTGGATAAGTCGTTAATCGTAGTAACAATCGAGTTATAACGAATTACCGCTGTCCGGCCGGTACGGTAGATCGCATAATAGAGGTCGGTATTCCACACCACCTTAACGTGGACAGATGGTTAATCCACATGGAAATCCACATGGAAATCCACATGGATTAGTAGATGAATAATCCACGTGAAAATCCACGTTGACATTAACTTGGAAATCCACATGGATTGTTGGTGAATAATCTGCATGGAAATCTACGCGAATTTCAGGTGAAGAATCCATGTGATAATTCACATGTATTTTAGATAAAGAATCGACATGGGAATCTACTTGGATTTTTAGGTATATATCCACGTGGATATTAATGTGGAAATCTATGTAAATTTGAAGTGAACATCATACTTAGAAATCCTCGTAGGTTTTGTGAGAATATACTGTAAATTGAAATTATTATTATTGTACAATAATTACAAGTATAATTATAGTAGTAATGTTTTTTATTACATTTTTTGTTAAGTAATAAATACTTATATAAAAATAAGGAAAAAAATTTTAATTATAATACTTTATATAAAAATTCATAATATTAAAATATTGCTTTATCAATATAAAAAGTATAAATGTTCACAAATCTTGTTTTCACTTAGAATAATGTCAACGCTATTTCTTTTTCTTTTGCGCGTTTATTTCTTCACTAAAATAATGGGGCACTTTGGCAGTCAATCTGTCTATGGCATCTTGACAGGTTATTTTATTTACCTTTTCTATATAGTGCTCCAGAGCCGCTATAAAAAAGAAATTTTTTTGATATTTTTTATTTTTATTAGTAGTGTATGTATGCGTGTGAGTGGGTGCGTGCGTGCGCGCGCGCGTGTATGTGTGTGTGTGTGTGTGTGTGTGTTCATGCTTGCGACCATAGGTGTGTGTGTGCGTGCATGTGAGCAGATTGCATGATCAATTAGACTGATTATTATATTAATGAACATACTTATTACAGCATCTGTCGCCTTCGGTGAAATAACTTTCCTTTTATGTACGCCATTTGGCGTTTTAACATTTTCTCCTTCTTTCATACACCTTTTTAC
Source organism: Torymus aiolomorphi (assembly GCA_036365515.1). Taxonomy (NCBI): domain Eukaryota; kingdom Metazoa; phylum Arthropoda; class Insecta; order Hymenoptera; family Torymidae; genus Torymus; species Torymus aiolomorphi. The sequence goes on along the minus strand of CM070875.1, from coordinate 162,912,797 downwards.
CAATTCACCACTATATATATGTCGTAGAACTCTTTTGGAAAACATACTATGTGTTTTACTTTTCAAAGCATGTTTCCATTCATCATAGGGTATGCAAATATTGTGTTTAATATAAATCATCTAATATCAAAGAGAGTATACGATTATATAAAATTCTATTGTCAATATTTGCGAGCGGTACATAGAATATATAAAAAAAACTTTACCTTTACGCCTTTTTCATTATTAAATGTGTCTAAAATTTTTACCACTTGACGTATCGTCTTGCAACCTTTGTATCAAAAGTTTTGGTTTTTTCTGCGTAGTTTTTTCATCTTGAATATCGATAAAACGTTTGTTTTTTGTGGTTTTCGATGTCTCTGGTAGCGCAGTGGATGTACCAGCACTATCATTATGTACAGATTTATTATCACCTTGTGGGCTATCAGCTATTACATCATCAAATGAATTTCGAGTTGTTTCATATATTAGGTTTTCTTCTAAATTCTCTTTGTAAGTATTTTTCTTGGGGCTACTTCGGAAAACAATTCCAGATTCGAAACTAGTGCAAGATTGTATTGGTGATAATGGCGGGCTTATATTTTCCTAAAATAATTCAATATATTAATAATATGATAAATAATAATCTAATAAAAATAATTGTTTATAATTCATAATCACAGAGCTTTACCTTAAATTGAAATAGTCGAGATTTAACTGAATCTATAAAAATAAGTAATAATAGATATTTATAATGTAAGATAAACATAGGTAAATCAAATCATTTAAGGGGGTACTACAGTTAAAAAATTTTTTTTTGGATCCACTTAAATATAAATTTTGATCAGTAATAATTTTTTTTATATATATTATACTAATATAGTTTATTTTTGATGAAATAGGCCCTACCAGAGGTCTGTAAACACCCATTTGATCCAAAGATATTGAGATTTTGAAATTTGTATCCTGCGTAACCTACAGGCTCAACCATTTGATATTTTTTAATGGGATACGGGCCAAAATCTTTGATTTTTATATCTCCTTTGACTGAAGCTACTCGCATCCCTTAATTTTTCCAATTAATATTTTTTTTAACTGTAGTACCCCCTTAAATATATTAATGTTTTTTGTATTTTGCACTCACCATCTTTTTCTAATTTCTTTGTCAATAGCATGCTTAATAATTTTTCATTATGAAAGCGCAAAGACTCTATTTTGTCTTTTTGTTCTTCATATTTCTGTATTATACTATTATATTTTATCTTAAGGCATTCATAATCCTTTTCCATGTCATTTAAATTGCGCTTCAAATTAAGAGTAGTTTCATCGCTTTCATTTTTTTCATTGCATTTCCGTATCAGATTTTCATGTTCCTTTTTAAGAGACTCATATTTATTTATTTTATTTAACTGAAGGTTGAAATCCATAGAACCGTATTCAGTCCCAATTTCATCATCAGTAATATTGCTAGGATTATTTAATACCTCGAGATTTGAAGGAACCGTTAAAGTCATGTTAGACTTGTTTAAGTCAGTAGTTTGCAACTGTAATGTTAAAGTTGTTCCAGTAATTAATGCTTTCATTTTCGTTTTCAATATTTGTTTTTGATCTTCTTTTTCTTTAATTTGTGTTTTCTTCTTTATCTAAAAAATATGCAGATGCAAAAAGTTATATAAAATTAGAATATTTATAAATATAATTGAGAAAACAAAAATGACTAAACCTCTTTAATTTTTTCTTTTCTACTGCTTCATCTTCTGCATCTTTCTCAAAATTCTCGTCACTTCCAGAGCAAGAATCATTGTAGTAGCTGTCAATCATAGTCTGATCTAATTGAGTAAAAACCACTCTCTTATTATCATCTTCTTTCCCTTTTTCTGTAAATAATCATATGAATATGATTAAATAGTATTAAGGTAATGTGTACTTACCGACAAATTTTAGAACATATATATCTTTTGCAAATAATAATAGAATTACTAAAAAAAAAAATTGAGTATAGTATTTATATTTACGGAGCGCCTGACAGAGCTGTTTTTCCAAAAATCTACTCAGAATTTATTTAATTAAATAAAAGCCGCAATGTCGATAAGTAGGGATCTGTAATACTTCGAATTTTGACAGTTTTAAAACGAGCGTATCTCATGGAAATGCTGATAGAATCGCACAAAAAAAAATCTGAGCATAGTATTTACATACACGGAGCGCCTGATAGAATTGTTTTTCCAAATAAACGTTCGAATGTTTATTAATTAAATAATGAAATTGGGTTGATTTTGAGGTTCACATCGCCTTAAAAGAACTTCATAAATTTAATTAAATTTTAATTAAAGTGATGAATTAAGAAATGCTAGAGAATTTGAAAAGAAACTTATAATCTTTAATTTGAGAGAAAATAGCAATTTATAAAAAAGCAATCGACAAAATATTTGAAAATATGTAAAAGTCTATTACCGTATAATTTTCCTATCTGAATACCATACTTGGTTAATTCAGGATATCTTTCATCCTTATACCAGCAGGTGTATACTTTATTCCTCGTGAAATCTTTTGCATCTTTTGGAGCTTTTACCTGGAATTCAATTATATCTTCAATTGGAATTACCTTCTTTTCACCGTTCTCGATGAATTTTATTTTAGCGTATGACACAGGTCTTACTTCGTCCATTCTGAAACATAAAAATTTTTTAATTTTTTAAAATTTGTGAGGAACATAAAGAGGTTGTTTATAATAATCCCCTTATATAATAAAGTAAAAGCTATTTACATTATTGAAAAAATCTTCTATGATATTCTACTTGCCTATAAAATATAAACTTTGCATGCGTAAGCACTGAAAGTTATACAGCTCGGATGAATTGATGATTTCTGTAGTCTCAAGAATATCGAGAATCGCTTCTTGAATCGAAAATTGTTTCTTAAACAGAAGGGATGAACACTCACTATTTTTGCACGATGCAATAGATTTCGACCAACAGTCTTACTGAAATAATATCATTAAATATTATAGTATTTGACTCATGTAAAGTCGATATACGAGGGTCATTTGACAAGTACCTAGCCTCATCGCCAGATGGTGCCACTATCGCACCAGAAATACACTACAGTGCAGTATCTTCCTGTAAACGGTTACAGACGAAATTTCAGCCGGATCGGAGTTGTAGTTTATTTTTGAGAGCGTGTGAAAGCAAATGTGTCCGTTGATTTTTGAAAAAATGGAGAAAGAACAATATCGGTCGGTGATTCGATTCTTGTTTTTGGAAGGGAAATCGCGCAGTGAAATTAAAGAACGCTTGGATGCAGTGTATGGGGATGCTTCTCCTTCGATGGCGACCGTTAAATTTTGGTATAACGAGTTTCAACGTGGTCGTACGTCGGTTTTTGATGATCCACGCCCAGGTGCTCCGAAAACAGCCACTACGGAGGAGAACGTGACAAAAATACACGATATCGTTTTGTCAGACCGCCGATTAAAGGTGCACGAGATAGCTGCGATAGTAGGCATCTCAGAAGAACGCGTGTGGCATATCCTACATAAGATTTTAGCCATGAGGAAGCTGTCAGCAAGGTGGGTGCCGCGTTTGCTGACTGCAGACAACAAGCGCATCCGTGTGACCAGTTCAGAGCAGTGTTTGGAGCTGTTTAATCGCAATCCAAAAGAGTTTTTGCGTCGTTACGTGACCGTCGACGAAACATGGATTCACTACTACACTCCAGAGACCAAGGAGCAGTCAAAACAGTGGACCTTACCCGGTGAACCTGCTCCGAAGAAGGCGAAGACGGTCCCGTCGGCCGGAAAGGTGATGGCCACTGTTTTCTGGGATTCTCAAGGTGTGATTTTTATTGACTATCTGGAGAAGGGCAAAACGGTCACAGGACAGTACTACGCCGAACTATTGAGCCGATTTGACGCCGTGTTAGAAGAAAAACGGCCCCATTTGTCTAAAAAGAAAGTGCTTTTCCACCACGATAATGCACCGGCTCACACTTCTGCACTCGCCACGGCTAAATTGGTCGAATTACGCTACGAACTGCTGCCCCATCCACCGTATTCTCCAGATTTGGCTCCGTGCGACTTTTTTTTGTTTCCGAACCTAAAAAATTCGCTCGCCGGGAAGAGATTCCACTCCAATAACGAAATAATCGCCGCCACGGAGGCCTATTTTGCAAACCTAGAGAAAACATTTTTTTCAACGGGGTTAAAAAAATTGGAACACCGCTGGACCAAGTGTATTCAACTAAAAGGAGACTACATTGAAAAATAAATTTTATTTTTTGTAAAATTTTGGTGTTTTCATTTGTAGGCTAGGTACTTATCAAATGACCCTCGTACTACCTTGATTGTTAAGTATGAACATGAATGAATATAAAAATTATCAAGAAATATTAGTAAATTTCTAATACACTTGATCAATTCAATTTACAATTAAATTTATATATTCTAATCTTAATGTATACTACTTAGTTTATTACATCTAACCAGCTACAAATAAATAAAATATACTTACAAAGAGATATTAGTCCGTTTTAATAAATAAATTAGTAAATTTCATTAATACAAGTGTCATTCATTAAATATCTGATTATTTTTCTCATAAGCTAGTATATTAGATGAAGATTTACAATTTGAAAAACCACATCGTTGTAAAATATGGTTATAATGAATGTTTAAGTGATTTGATGTTATATAAAGTTAAATAAAAATAATATATAAGCCTCTTTTAATTATGATATATTAAAAATATATTATTATTTAAAAAGTATTTTTAGTTTTCATCACATGTTCATATTTAAAGGTTAGGACAAAAATGCAATTTTTTCATAACTCATTATTTTAACGTAAAATCAATAAAATAAACAATAAGTATTTTTAGAATTATCATCTATTTAATTACCTGATTTAGTGAAATCTGCCAAATCAAATCTGGATTCATTTGCCTATATGAAAAAATCCTTTGACAATGGCCCAGTGTGTGAAAGTGTGAAAGCCAAACCGTTACACAATGGAATGATGTACCTACTTATTTGAATTAGAAGGTCGAAGAAACATTTCTTTGTTTTTCTTAAGTAATAATAACCGTAGCGCCGGCAACCGGTTAGTTGTCTAGTCATGTCCGCCGATATAAGCTGTCTGTTAGGGAGTATCTACGAGGGTCATTTGACAAGTACCTAGCCTCACCGCCAGATGGTGCCACTATCGCACCAGAAATACACTACAGTGCAGTATCTTCCTGTAAACGGTTACAAACGAAATTTCAGCCGGATCGGAGTTGTAGTTTATTTTTGAGAGCATGTGAAAGCAAATGTGTCCGTTGATTTTTGAAAAAATGGAGAAAGAACAATATCGGCCGGTGATTCGATTCTTGTTTTTGGAAGGGAAATCGCGCAGTGAAATTAAAGAACGCTTGGATGCAGTGTATGGGGATGCTTCTCCTTCGATGGCGACCGTTAAATTTTGGTATAACGAGTTTCAACGTGGTCGTACGTCGGTTTTTGATGATCCACGCCCAGGTGCTCCGAAAACAGCCACTACGGAGGAGAACGTGACAAAAATACACGATATCGTTTTGTCAGACCGCCGATTAAAGGTGCACGAGATAGCTGCGATAGTAGGCATCTCAGAAGAACGTGTGTGGCGTATCCTACATGAGATTTTAAGCATGAGGAAGCTGTCAGCAAGGTGGGTGCCGCGTTTGCTGACTGCAGACAACAAGCGCACCCGTGTGACCAGTTCAGAGCAGTGTTTGGAGCTGTTTAATCGCAATCCAAAAGAGTTTTTGCGTCGTTACGTGACCGTCGACGAAACATGGATTCACTACTACACTCCAGAGACCAAGGAGCAGTCAAAACAGTGGACCTTACCCGGTGAACCTGCTCCGAAGAAGGCGAAGACGGTCCCGTCGGCCGGAAAGGTGATGGCCACTGTTTCCTGGGATTCTCAAGGTGTGATTTTTATTGACTATCTGGAGAAGGGCAAAACGGTCACAGGACAGTACTACGCCGAACTATTGAGCCGATTTGACGCCGTGTTAGAAGAAAAACGGCCCCATTTGTCTAAAAAGAAAGTGCTTTTCCACCACGATAATGCACCGGCTCACACTTCTGCACTCGCCACGGCTAAATTGGTCGAATTATGCTACGAACTGCTGCCCCATCCACCGTATTCTCCAGATTTGGCTCCGTGCGACTTTTTTTTGTTTCCGAACCTAAAAATTCGCTCGCCGGGAAGAGATTCCACTCCAATAACGAAATAATCGCCGCCACGGAGGCCTATTTTGCAAACCAAGAGAAAACATTTTTTTCAACGGGGTTAAAAAAATTGGAACACCGCTGGACCAAGTGTATTCAACTAAAAGGAGACTACATTGAAAAATAAATTTTATTTTTTGTAAAATTTTGGTGTTTTCATTTGTAGGCTAGGTACTTATCAAATGACCCTCGTACACTGGCGGCGCATCATATTGGGCATATCGTGGTGCGCGTTCAAACTGCGCGTTCCAAGCTGAATTTACTTTTAAAAATATAACTGATTATAAAGATTAAGTACTTACTTATGGTATGAGCTGTCAATGATGGACCATACATACCATAAGTAAGTATTTAATCTTTATAATCAGTTATATTTTTAAAAGTAAAATCAGCTTGTAACGCGCAGTTTGAACGCGTATATACCTCAACACCCCCGATGATGCGCCCCCCAGTGTAGATAATCCCTTAGGCTGTGTCTACAACAGAGTGACAAGCGTGACGTTTCACTGATACAGACTCTTGTGACAACCAATCGCGAAAGTGTGATTATCTCCACTCCCTTGTTAAGGGAAAAGAAAGCTCGTGATTGCAGGCTATTGATACAACTTGTATGTTATCACAAGTGTCACAAGTATCTGTGTCAGTGAAACATCACGCTTGTCACTCTGTTGTAGACACAGTCTATGGGGTGTCTACAGTATGAGAAGCCCATGCGACCAGCGTGACTACAGCCAATTACACCTTGCGAGTTGCGAATCGAATTCGCCAAGCGTATGCACGGAGCGAATAAGTGCTCGTTATATGTATAAATTGACGAAACTATGAAATAAACCAGAAAATATATGTAATAAAAAAATAGTGATTAATTACTAAATTATCATGGAAGATCAACATCAAATTCAGCAGCGATTGGAGGTATGACATTCACCAAAACTATTCCATTATAAGTATATCTGGTAGGTTATGTTATTAAGTATAATACAAGAAATAAATTTATTAAAATATATTACAAAATTTATTTAAATATATTACAAGAAGTTAATAGTTTATGAAAAAATAAGAATTTAAATTTTTTACTCAAACATTTCACAGATATAGACGAGTATACAATTGTGTTCTTATTTATCTTGAAATGCTTGAATAAATAATTTAAATTCATATTTTTTTATAATCTGTTAATTTCTTGTATTATGACCATAATAATAGTTAAATATTTGTTTAACACTTTCAGGGTGGCATGACTCATACTCATATATGGGTGAAGAATTATTGTTAATTTCTTTCGTTTTTATGTTCTTTAAAAAATGCTTCCCAAAAAACATAATTTTACGCTTGACTGTTGTATTTCTTAAAATCTTAGAAAAAGAAGTAACATTGAAAATTTTATTTTTTATTCAAATTTTAATTTAAAGTTTAAAATATTATAAACACTGTCTTATGCATTAACCGCCCTGAAAGTGTTAATTTTAGTAATTTCAATAATTTTGTAAGTAATAAATAAGTAATTTCATATGAAATAAATAAATGTTTTTACAAAAGAATATAAGCAGCAAAGTATGAATTGTACAAATAAGAATGATGATAATGGATCTTTGGAAGACATTCCTCGTAATGCATTGGATTCCACTTCTTCAAATAGCAACAAAAGCACAGAAATAATAGCTAATATAAATCAATTAAGAGGACTGGAAGACAATGTTACTGTAAATATAAATTTATTAAAAAGTAAATATATGAATATTTTTATTATAAAAAATATAAATAAATCTTACAGCAAAATAATGACATTCAATCTTCATCAGCAGACGATATGACTTTATTGGAAATGATAGATGATACAGGAAGTGTAACAGCAACTTTATGTGATAATAGCATATTCAACTTCACAAAAGAAAGCTCTCTCAATTTCTCTAATGGTAATGTTCAATCAAATGTTTTATTATGTTTAATTTTGTTAAAATCTATATAGAATTACTAAAAGATTTACATTTATATACAGTATAAATGTTCTAAAATAAATTAATATAAGTTAACAGGTTCAGTAGGGAAATACATTAAGTTTACAAAAAATAAAAAGAAAATATTTTCAATTTTAGTTATTCCTAACGATGTGTATTATTATGTTTGATATAAAAAGCACTACGGACATAAGATTTAGAAGTTTTTTGTTTTACAGTAATCTATAGTATGGCAACTTCCATGACTGATATTGGAATCATGACATACTGAATCTGTTAAATAATGAAATACATCCACTTAAAGTGTTTTTGTGTTTATTATATAGGTTATAATTAATTTGTTTCAGATTCTACGCCTGAAAACCATATTCATGGTGAAAGTAGGCAAAACAATTGCAATAATGAAAATGACATGCATGAATCATTTCAAGATATTAATAATCACAATATATTCGACTTTAATAATCAATACTCAAATCACTCGGAATATTATGAATCAGATGACAGGAATGTAAGTAGTAAATTTAATAAAAGAAGTACCCTAATGGAAATGGAAAATGTATATAAATATAATTAAAAGTGAATTCGTGTTCCAATTATAACCTTTATATACACTTATTTACATTTACTAGCAAAATCCAAACGCGCTGCGCACGTACTATTTTGTTTTTCAGGTTATGAATATATAATTTTTCATTATGATTTTTTTTAAGAGAGGAATAAACATTTTATATAAGAAATTTATATTTTTCTATATCTATATACACATCTAAATTTCACCAGGGTACGATGTTTTTGTAAAAATTTTTTTTTTTTAATCCAGAAAATTTTGTATGTTAAGGCGATCAGACACCTTTAAAATTTTCTTTATAAAATGACATAAAAAAAATAATTTTCAATAATTACAGATATGTAAGAGTAATATACTAAAAATATATCTAATTTGTGGTAAAATGAGATCTGAAAAAAGCAGCATTAGCAGCAGCAACACTCCTATTGATCTTCTATTAATCTCTGATTGGGTGAACTTATTTACTTATACTTCATTATATTCCTTTATCTCACAACATAACTTAATGAAGAGAACATGACTCATCATAGTGAGATTTAATCGATGGTTGATGATAGTGTAGGTTTCGAACAGAAGCAAAGGTTCCATAATGTTCTTCTGCACAATAATATATCTTTCGCTTCTTTTAAATATTTCAATCTGTAGACTAAATGTTTTTTCTGAAAGTCAGCATAAACTTAATTTTTCTTTAGTATCAATTCCTGCTGTTTTTTTAGTATAAAGTTTTTAATAAAAATTGAAGTACAAGAAAGCAATTTCCAAAACATTAAATCAACTGTCACTGCACACTTGTATTACACTTTTAAAAACTTTTTTCAAATAGATTCACATGTAATACATTAAATGTTCACTCCCAAGTCTGTTCATGAATGCAAAAAGTCAAAACTAAGAACTCTTGTAAGTATAAAAGAGGTGCTGCTATGACAGTGGTCGGGTATGAAATGACAGCTATGCGTGTTTACACTGATGCTTGTAGACTTTTATATACATTACCATAAAGGAGGGAGCGGTTGTTGATAAGTCAGGTTGTTACCCTGCCAATTTAACTACTATTATAAGTTTTCAAATTCAAATTTTTATTTTCATCAAAAATCACACAAATTATAGTATTTTTTAGTTTTATATCAATTGTTAAAATATTATTTTTTAATTTTTTGAAGTATATATAAATATGTAGAGTCGGAATTTTGAATATATTAAAAACAGAGAAATGAAACAAAAGTTCGTAGAAATCAATATACGATTAAATAAATATGCAGGGGAAAAATGTTATTTTTGAACAGAAAATAAAGAAAGAGCTTTATGAGTGTTTTGTGTCTATAAACAAAACTAGGTAATACTTGAAAACAAAGTGGGACTTATTTTAAAAGCATTTTCCAGTGAAATATGTAATAAAAGAAAAATCGATTTTTTGTCATTTTAAAGGTGTCTGACCGTCTTAAGGAGATTCTTGCTCTACTCCCAACTCAAAACAGTACTAAATGAAAAGGTTATATAAAATTTTAAAAAACGATAGTTGTAATGTGATTTATTTTTATTTATTAAAGCGATATAGATATTCAATGTATTATAAATAAAGCGAATTTAACATGACTAAAGTAACTTTTTTTTACGAAATGTCAGTATTTTAGAAAGTAGATGTTCTCACTACAAACAATTATTGATAAATCAGAGGGATCTTTTTTGTTTCTCAACCGATTTTAGTTTGGAAGGTCTTATTTTGTTCCTCAAGTAATTTCACGGGGACTTGTCCAAAGACATATTCAAAATTATTCAAAACTCAGAAAATTATAGCCAATTAAAGAAAATTATTTTTATAACCTCGTTCCCGAAATTATGAACAACTAAATATAACTACCGATAGTTATATCTAGTTACCTTAGTCACGATAAATTCACTTTATTTATAATAAATTGAATACCTATATCGCTTTAATAAATATAAATAAATCATATTACAACTATGGTTTTTTTAAATTTTAGGTAACCTTCATTTAGCACTGCTCTGAGTCCGGAAGTAGGACAAGAATCTCCTTAAGAGTGCTCTCTACCTAAAGCCCAACTCCGGAATAGATCGCAGCGCCCCCATGACTTCATCTATGTATTTTCATTAATTTAGGTGTACTTATAAATTTTAAATTCATCATAACTCAGTTTTCACATGTGTAGAAGTTAATAAGGATTACGTTTAAACAAGTTTCATGAATTTAGATTAATAAATGAACTTGTGTTTTGTAGAGAAAAATCAAACGTCCAGTGGGCATTACGGTAAGCTGCTCCCCGCATTTCTCTACAAATTACGCATTTATTGATTGACTTCAGTTTGTAAAAACTGTTCTAATGTTTTGTTTAATACCTAATACACGTGCGAAAACTCGAATTTTATATTATAACTGCCCCAAATTATTTTAATTGACAAAAAACACTTTTGACAGTAGGTGGCGTTGCGATCGGGGTAGACAGCACTATTAAGGTGATGCGATACTGACACTATTACCCAAAATTTGGTTCCCGTTTTTCTCATTCAATTTTTAATTTTAAGAAAAAAACTCTTTGATACGTTGTAGTTCTTTATTAAACTTAAAACGTGTCAAAGAGTTTTTTTCAAAAAGTTTAAAATTGAAGGAGAAAAACGGGAACCGAGAATTGAGTAATAGCGTGGGTATCACATCACCTTAACGTCTTTGAATCCCACAACGCGGCTGAAGTTAGAAGTACGGAAGCCCGGTCACGACATCTGCAGGCAAGCGAGCGTGTGAGCAACTGAACGTATAACTAAGCGTGTAAGTCAGCGTGTAAGGCGATGTGAACCTCAAAATCAACCCAATTTCATTATTTAATTAATAAACATTCGAACGTTTATTTGGAAAAGCAATTCTTTCAGGGGCTCCGTGTATGTAAATACTATGCTCAGATTTTTTTTGTGCGATTCTATCAGCATTTTCATGAGATAAACACTTTTCAAAATTGGCAAAATTCTAAGTATACAGATCCCTACTTATCGGCATTGCGGCTTTTATTTAATTAAATAAATTCTGAGTATATTTTTGGAAAAACAGCTGTTTCAGGCGCTCCGTATATGTAAATACTATACTCAATTTTTTTTGTTAGTAATTCTATTATTATTTGCAAAAGAAATATACATTCTAAAATTTGTTGGTAAGTACACATTATCGTAAGTTGACGAGTTATTATCAGCTGACTTTATTTACGACAGTATGTATAAGCATCTAAACCAGATTTAAAAAGTGCAGAAAATAAAAACGAATATAATTTTATAAATCATATCAAATGTTACCTTATATTCTTTTTTATTTTCTGCACTTTTTAAATCTGTTTTATTTATTGCACTTTTTAAATCTGTTTTAGTTGCTTATATATACTCTCGCAAAAAAAGTCAGCTGATAGTAACTCAACTTACACGCTGACTTACACGCTTAGTTACACGTTCAGTTGCTCACACGCTCGCTTGTCTGGAGATGTCGTGACCGGGCTTCCGTATAGAAGGCACGAACGCACGCACGCAAGCACACACGAATACACACACACACGCACGCACGCACGCACGCACACGTACATACACACACCACACACGAAGGCACGCGCACACAGACAGACACAGACACATACAGACAGGCACACACACAAACACACACACTCGCACACGCGCACACGTATGTACATGCACACACACACATACAGCTAGAAACACGCACACCGAAAGACACGCGCATAGACACGCACACACAGGGCCGTCTTTCAATATCATGGGGCCCTAGGCCTAAAATTAAATGGGGCCCTATTCTAAAAAAAAAAACGATTGTTTAAATAATTTTTAAACCCAAGTAGGCGGCGGATATGAGGTCCACGCATACAAGCTAGTTATGTAGATATGAAAATATAAGCAAAACGATTACTTAAATAATTTTTAAACCCAAGTAGCCGGGGAACGCGAGGTCCGCGCATATTAGGGAATTACGTAGACGTGCACAAATAAGCAAGACAATTATTTAAACAATTTTGCAGCGCAAGCAGGCGGGGGATGAGGTCCACGCATATAAGGGAGCAATGTAGATGTGAAAAAATAAGCAAGACGATTATGTAATAATTTTTAAGACCAAGCAGCCGGGGGACGCGAGATCCACATATATTAGGTAATTACTTAGACGTGCAACAATAAGCAAGATAATTATTTAAACAATTTTGCAACCCAAGTAGGCGGGGGATATGAGGTCCACGCATACAAGGGAGTCTTGTAGATATGAAAAAATATGCAAAACGATTATTTAAATAATGTTTAATCCCAAGTAGCCGGGGACATGAGAGGTCCACGCATATCAGGGAGTCATTTAGATAAGAAAAAAATAAGCAAAACGATTATTTAAATAATTTTGTCTCATACCCTGTCGGAAAGTGTTGTCTTCCCACCCTGCCGCTCGGGCCGCAAATCACCTGCAGGCGGCGCTAGTCGGCAGAAAATTAGAAACGTGCATAAGCCTCGCAGTTTTAGAAGTGAGGTTATGTGGCACTTAAGACCCTGAGATCAGGGTGAAAAGACAATAATATACTTTCCAGGGAATACATGAGACAAAATAGTATACGCAACACGAGAGGGAAGTAGAACATCTCAACCCGTGTGTTTACCGCCCGAGCCTTCGGCTCGGGCGTTAATATCATACCCTTGGTGCGTAATGTACTATTTCTTACTCCCCCACCCCAAAGTAAGTACTTTCGGCCCGCATCTCCGAGCCGAAAGTTAACGTTCACACCCTATTTTAGACCAACCGCGCGCTCTGATTGGCTGCCGAAATTTTCCGACCAGCTGCGCTTAAGCGCCCGCGCGCATGAGCCACTCTGTCTCATGCGCACGGGTGACTAGAAAAAAGAGTTAGTTGAAATAAAAAGTGGTGTTGTTTGATCGTGGTCATTTCTACATGACTCCCTTATATACGTGGACCTCATATCCACTGCTTACTGGGTTTTAAAAATTGTTTAAATAATTGTCTTGCTTATTGTTGCACGTTTACGAAATTTCCTAATATGCGTGGACCCCATATTCCCCGACTACTTGTGTTTAAAAATTATTTAAATAATCGTTTTGCTTATTTTTTCATGTCTACATGACTCCATTATATGCGTGGACATAAATTATAATATATTTTTATAAACTAGTGTGTAAATAGAATTTTTTTTCTTATTTTCCTCTATTATAATTCTCTCTCTCTCTCTCTCTCTCTCTCTCTCTCTCTCTCTCTCTCTCTCTCTCTCTCTATATATATATATATATATATATATATACACACACACACACACACACACACACACACACACACACACACACACACCACACACACACACACACACACACGCACACACACACTCACACACACACTAGGGGGGTACCCCTACTCGCTCCGCTCGTCAACCCCCCATTTTTAGAAACTGATTAAATTGTAAATTCTGTTCTATTTTTCAGCCTATAAGAGGTAAATAGAAAGATGCATTTTATATTAAGGGGTTATATCTGGTTGGAATTTTTTTTTTTCCATTTTTTTTTTATTGGCTTAAAGTATGGTAAAACATCCCTAGATTTATGATCAATAATGTCCAAACATGAAAGAAACTCAGACAAATTTTAAAAATCAATTTTTCCAAAGCAATTCTGAGGTGAAAAATGAAGAAATTTCGTCTATTTCGTTGACGGTGCATTTTTGAATCTCGCGGTCATATATATGCTTATAATTTATCGACCGCCGAGAATATACTTCAAAACTATGCTATAGATGTCGCTTTGTACTACACACATGCTGGGATAGCAGAGTAAAGGTAAAAAAATTATTACGGCCCTCATTACGATTTCACAAAATTATAAAGTTTTCAAATTTCAAGTGCGTTTATCTCAAAACCAAGTTTTCAAAATCGGCACGCAGTAAAACTCGATGAGTTTTCATCCGATTGATTTGAAATTTTAACTGTAGCTTCTTCATTAGATTATCTGTTTAAGTACACACGATTTCAACGATCGATAAACAATTAAAAAAGTTATAAACAATTTAAGTCGATTTTTTTCGTCGAAAACGCAACTTTTTGTTTGAACAACCGCCATTTTGCGAAAAAAATTCCTAAAAATATAATCGTGTGTACTTCAACCGCAAAACTCATGTATATATGAAAAAAATTTTTTTATTGTTCCAGATGGTGATTCAGAGGACTTCTACTGCGTGCCGCAGAGATACTTTTTCAAATACTGCTTTACATTTATTGACAAATAGCCGCCATTTTGTAAATTTTCACCAATAAAAAAATTTTTTTATATTCCCAAAAAAGAGTTGCTTAACCGATTCATATATTATTTATTTATGCTAATTTAAAAACGAGCTCAAAAAAAATATGAAAAAAGGCCTTTTTTTTTTGAGCTCCAACCAGATATAACCCCTTAAAGTAGGCCTAATCTATTGACTATGTCACTATCAAATTTTGGAAACCATTAAAATTGTATGAGTTTTTATTGAAGGAAGTAAAGAAATTCAATAAACTTTAAACTACCTGATGTGCCTTTTGTATTACTTGATCTTCTCATTTTCTTGAATATCACCAATAACTTCTAATTTCAAGTAGGATAAGTATGCCAGTTACTGTGCCCCTTAAGGCAATGTCCATAGTATTTAATCAATTACTATTTTTTTTGCTTCAATTTTTAATCATCTTAAGACCTTTATATAATAATTATATATTCTGTGAGCAGAATAAACACCTTTTTAATACAATATTATGTAAGGAATATTAAATAATTAATAAAATAACAGCATAAGCCTTTGCATCAGTTACTGTATCATTAATTTAGTTACTGTGTGTCAGTTAGTGCACATTGTTTTAATAACTGTGTGTCAGTTAGTGTATATTGTTTTAATTACTGTGTGTCAGTTAGTGTAAATTGTTTTAATTACTGTGTGCCACTTAGTGTACAGTGTTTTAATTACCGTGCCTTAGATTCTGGACACTGTATTTAATCCTGTCTTTTTCGCACTCACCTGCATCTGCATAAACTATATAAAATATATTTAAACATGAAATTTGTTTTTTTTTTATTATATTTAGTAGACTCCCTGCTGGAAATCATCCATTTCTTTCCCATTGGCGAAACGATTTTTCGAACTTTTTTTATACTACGTATAGAAGTACTTACTTATTATAGAAGAAAATAAAATAAAGATGGGAATAAAATATATTATTTTTAAATATATTAAAAACTGTGTTATTTGTTCTGTGGGTAAGCAATGAACGTCGAAGTTGACTTGCACAGGCGACGAAGTATGAGAAAGTAAGGTTAGCGTAACCTACCGCGAGGGGGCACAGTAACTAAATACATTCACGAAAACTTGTCCAGTTACTGTGCACGGTAATAGAAACATGCCGAAAATTTGTTTTAGTTACTGGATTATATTAAATTAAACAATAATATTAATCAAAACTACTTTTTTATTGTTCTTTTGTCAACTAGATGGGTTTTATAAACATTAAGTGTATTTTTTTATTATGAAAAATGTTATTTTTATAGTTTTTCAATCACTTTTGTATAGGCATATTCTTAAGCGTTTCGATAAGAAAATCATAGAAATCGCGATGAGAAATTTAATAAATTATTTTAAATATATTATAAGAATAATGAAGCCATACTGTGGGTTTAATAATAAAAAACATGAATTGAACTGTATGTAAAAATTTAGATATTTATGATTAAATATGATTATACTCTACTATAAATGAAAATGATTTAAGGGCACAGTAACTGAAGCGGGCACAGTAACTGGCACACTTACCCTATATGTTTTCAACAGGAAAAAAATAATATCGACTCCAAAACCAATTTCACTACTGATGAGTGTGTTCTTTTGAATGGTGAGGTCTAAATTACATTTGGATAGTTCCATAAACCAGCACGTCGGTTATTCAGTAAAAAATTACTAATAGCCAAATCGTGATCAGCACCCTCGAAAATTTCTGTATACCAATTTTGAGCCAAATCTAAGCTTTTTTCGAACTCTTCACCACCATATTGAATTCACCATTTTGAATTTCGAAAGTCCAATAGCAAAATCTTTATCATAAACCTCGTAAACCCCTCTATACAAATTTTAAGCAAAATGCTTCCTTCGAACTTTTAACCGCCATTTTGAATTTCGACAGTCTGATAGCAAGATCGCGAACAGCGACCCGAAAACCCCTATGTTCCAATTTTCAGTCAAAGCTTCCCTCGAATTTTCAACGGCAATATGGTTCTCCTACTTTTAATTTCGAAATTACAATAACAAAATCTTGATCAGCGAGCTCGAAAACCCCTGCATACTAATTTTAAGCAAAATCTAAGCTTCCCTTTATCTTTTGACGGACATTTTGAATTTCGAAAGTCTGATCGCCAGATCGTGATGAGCGATATCCGAAACACCTGTATTCCAATTTTGAGAAAAACCTCATCTTTTTTCGAACTTTTAATTACCATATTTGATCCGCCATTTTGAATTTCGAAAGTCTAATGGCAAGATCGTAATCAGCGACATCTGAAATACCTGTATTCCAATTTTGAGAAAAACCTCATCTTTTTTCGAATTTTTATTGCCATATTTGATCCACCACTTTCAATTATGAAAGTCTGATAGCAAAATCTTGATCAGCAACTTCGAAAACACCCGTATGTCTATTTTGAGCACAATCTAAGCTTTCTTCGAATTTTTAACGGCCATGTTGATTCCGCCATTTTGAATTACCAAAGTCCAATAGCAAAATCTTGATCAACGACGTCGAAAACTCCTATATAACAATTTTCATCATAATCTAAGCATTTTTCAAATTTATAATTTTCCTTGTTGTAAGCTTGTCTTGTGCGTTACTTCATCGAATGTTCGAATTCATATATGAATTACATATAACAGATCAAGGAATCTATCGAGATTCGCCTTGAGGCCAAGAGGGCTAATCCTGATAGAGTTATTATAGATAGAGTAGGCAAGGAGTAGGCGCTCTTGTAATGCAAGTACCTCGGAAAAACAAAAAAAAATAAAAAATGACGTAGCTGTCAACAAAACTAAATATATACTATATATTATGTATATATTATATACATTTATTAGTAAGCAATAAGGAGGGTAGGAGGAAAGGAGGAGAAAAGGAGAAGAAGAGTGGCTGTGGAGGGGCGGAGGAGCGAAGAAGGAGCGGAGGAGGAGCGGAGGAGGAGCGGAGGAGGAGCGGCGGAGGAGCGGCGGTTGAGCGGATGAGGAGCGGCGGAGAAGCGGAGGCTATAAATAGACCAAATTCCTCAAAATAACGTAAAAATTTATAAGTTTTTACGTTATTTTGAGGAGCGGAGGAGGAGCGGCGGAGGAGCGGAGGAGGAGCGGCGGAGGAGCGGAGGCGGAGCGGAGGAGGAGCGGACCCCAAAAAATGCTTACACCTATATAATATAGAGAGATATATATATATATATATATATATATATATGTATATATCATTATATAATTATTATTTTTGGAGGCACTTCGGGGCCCCCAAAAACCTGGGGCCCTAGGCCTGGGCCTCTTCGGCCTATGCACAAAGACGGCCCTCGGCACACACACACAGACAGACACACACGCGCATACAGACACAAACACATACACACACACGCGGACACACATGCACACACACACATGCACACACATGCACACACAGGCACACATACGCACACGTCACACGGACTACACACATACACACACTTAGACACATAAACACATACTCACGCGCAGCGAACAGCAGAAACCTACACTCATGCACAGGCACAGATGCACAGATATTTTATAAAAATAGCATATTTCAACTTCAAATGACTGAAAATATGATTCTAACTTGTTTCTGGTAAACCTTTTTCACCGTGACAAAGCGTCCTGCATGAAAAAGAAAAAGTGATGCAACACCGTAAACGTATAAAAAAATTACAGAAATTAAAAAATTTCTTAATGATTTTCAAGTATGAAAAACTGTAAAAATTTTGTTTAATACATTATCGTAAAGTACTTAAATAAGCTTAGATTAGCTTCTTAAAAATTTGTTACGACTATTTGATGATGAAATTTTTAGAATTTGCATTTTCAAGTCAATTTCCAGAAATTATCACAGACTTAGGTGGGTACTGTGTGCGTGCGTGCGTGCTTGCGTGTGTGTGTGCGTGTGTGCGTGTGTGCGTGTGTGGATTTTAAAATGACATATGAATTTGAATATGAAAATATAATTTTTGAAGGATACTATCAACAGTAGTGGCAATTACGATAGTGAAAGTCATGATGAGGATTTGGATTACAATGAAATCATTTATAATGAAACAAATTTTCAACCACTGAATAGAAAACTTATCGAAATGATCCAAAATGACGAGTCGAATGGGAATATAACAGCAAATATTGTTGTCAATACAATTGAAGTCTTATTAGAAATATTGAAATTTTCAACAGTATATTATCTTCCAAATTCCGCTGTAGCAGATTTATGCAAAATGTTTAATTCATTTTTGGAAATATCCATATTACCGGATTCTCGATATCTAATAGACGAATTATTTTATCCTGGAGAAAGTGTTGAATATCATGCTCTTTGTCCAGAATGTAAATCTTATGTTAAAAAATTCGACAAGCACAAACGCCAAGTTAAATGCGAAGTGTGTGATAAAAGTATTAATTTAAAGGACCCTCTATATCATGACTTCTTTGTTATATTAGATATTAGTAATGAATTGAAGCATATACTTGAAAATAATCAAAATTATTATGCAGATATAATGAATAGAAATTATGAAGATGATCAAAACTTTTCTGACATTTATGATGGACAAAAATACAAAGATTTTATCAAGTCATTACCCGAAGAGCATAAAAAGTCTTATGTGTCATTAATTTTTAACAGCGATGGATCACCTGTTTTTACAAGTTCAAAATTTTCCATTTGGCCCATTCAAGTTAATCCTAACGAAGTACCGCCATCAGTCAGAAGTAAAAAGCCTTTGACAATTGGCTTATGGTTTGGCCATGATAAGCCCAACATGAATATTTTTTTAAAACCATTTGTAGAAAATATTAACAAACTTTCTAATGTTGGAATCCAATGCAAAATTAATAATGAAAAGAAGAATATTAAAATATACGCTATATGTTGTTGTCTCGATACTATTGCGCGCGCACCTATGCAAGAAATAATACAATTTAGTGGTTATTTTGGATGCAATTGGTGTCTACACCCACGTGAATTAGTGGGACACGGTAGAAGAGTAGCTGTGAAATATCCATTATTATACGAAGTACCTGAAAGACGATATGAGGAAATGACTTTGAATCACATTCAAGAAGCTCTTGATTCCAATACTGTTGTTTGTGGTGTTAAAAAAGCAACGCCTTTATTAATTTTGAAAAGCTTTAATATTATTGACGGGTTTGTTCCAGATCCAATGCACTGCATAACACTAGGTGTTGTCAGACAATTTTTAGAGTATTGGTTTAATTCGTCTAATAAACCTTATAGTATTTCTAATGCTAATACTACTCGAGTTGATAAATGTCTTAAAGGTTTAAAAGTACCAACGCAAATAGCTCGACTCTCACGGTCAATTAAAGACAAAAAATATTGGAAAAGCATTGAACTAGAAAATTGGCTTTTGTAATATAGTCTTCCCGTATTACAACAAATTAATGATTTCGAGAGATATTGTAAACATTGGGCGTTTCTTGTGAATGCATTTCATATGTTAATGCAAAGTAATATTACTACAGATGAGATAGTGAGAGCAGATATATTATTAAAACAATTTGGAGCAGAAACTCAACTTTTGTACTCCAAAGAGGCTATGACTTTCAACATACACCAATTGATACACATTTCACAAAGTGTTGCTAACTGGGGTCCATTGTGGGCTCATTCCGGCTATCCGTTCGAATCGGGTAACGGGCAAATAGTGAGAAATGTTCATGCTGCAAAAGGGGTTATTAACCAAATATGTCGAAATCGTTCTGTGACAGAAAGCTTAATAATTTTGGAAAAATACATTGCCAGTACGAAAGATGATTCTCCAGTGACAGAATATTATTATTACCTTCAAAATAGATGTACTAAAGAAACGCTAAAGATTGGAAGTAATATATATTTTATGAGATGCTCTAAACCACAGTTTCGATGTATTGAAGGTTTAAATTTACCAGAAAATAACATCCAAACTTTTAGAAAATTAGTCAGAAACGAATCCGTATTTAAATCATGTCACAAATTATTGAAGCGATCAGATAATTCATTTGCACAAATAGATAACGGCCACTATGTACAAATACAGGATTTCATAGTAGATACAGAAAATAACATCGAGTATACACTGTATAAAAAAGTAGAGGTTGAAAATACTTGATATATTAATACATATGTAAAACGAGTTTTGAGTATTGACAATGAAATAAATGTTATAGAAACTAATCAATTGCAAAAGTTATGTATATATATGAAGATAAACCAAAAGCACTATATCTCTGCTATGCCACACATGTATCGTTATTCTTAAGGCGATGTGAAGTCCAAAATCAACCCAATTTCATGATTTAATAAATTAATATGCGAACGTTTATTTGGAAAAACAATTTTGTCAGGCGCTCCGAATATGTAAATACTATACACTAAAATTTTTTTGAGTAATTCTATTAGTATTTGCATAAGATGTACACGTTCAAAAATGATGTCTGTTTTATCGGCCAAACATGTAAAAGTAATTAATGTAATAAAAGAATAGCGATTTATCCCTTGAACAAATTCAGTTGCCTTGCGTAATTCTATAATAGATCATTCTACAAAGTTTCGAGGCAAAATGATGAAACCTTTGTTTATTCTGGGGGGGGGGGGGGGGATTACCGAAAATTAACCAAATTTCGTTCCAAGAATAAACAAAGTTGTTATCGGTTTTTTATCTCGAAACTTTGTAAAATGATGTATTACAGTATAACGCAAGGGCTACTGAATTTATTTAAGATGCAAATCGTTATTCTTTTATGTATATTAATTATATTGACATGTTTCGACGATAAAAGTGGTAAAGTAGGCTTATTACACCTTCTTAAGGTCATGTGAAACACAACCGCAGATCTCTACCTTATCGCCATCTTAATTTTATTAGTCAAACAAATATTTTAAAATAAGGCGCGTTGTCTGGCGCTGCGCAATGGTATATAGAATACCTTATTGAGTTCACGAATGATTCCATTCATTAGATTTTTCCAGTAACGGTTTTGAATTTTTCTGACTTTATTCATATTATTACGGATACATCTTAATTATAAATACTCAGGATTTTAGAAAATAGAGTTAATATAAATTGATCATTCTTGATTGTATACATATATTTACTTCGATATAAATATACGAAAGCGATTAATTCGAAAAAAAAGTAAAAGCCGTTGCTAGGAAGAAGTTAATTATTATTATTATTATTATTTCAAAATTAATAGGATATATTTCATATTATTGCGGAGGGCTTCAGAAAACATTTTCTTTCTAATGCGAAAGATTTTTGTTTAAATGCGAACAAAAATAAAATTAAGGTGTCGATAAGTTAAATATCTACATTAATATTTAACATTAACGAATGTTCTCTCTGAAAATTAAAAAATAAATTGCAGAAAAATGCATTCTCATTTACGCAATTAGCATTATATCTAAGTTAAATAGATTTCTTCTTAATTAAAAAATAAGAAATTCCGGAAATTTGATAAAATTTGTTAGGAACATGAAAATTTATATGTAAAAAATAAACTTGTATTGCGTAATTTGGGCATATTGTATTATATCGTTAAATGTACATATTTTTGTATGCATAATAATATTTTTATTAACTATAAATTAATTGGAAACCTACTTTTTATTGTTATAGAAAATTCTTGAAAACTAGGAAATTGAATTAGCCTACATATTTTCACGTAAAAATCGACCGAAATTATCCATTTGAAAACCTACGTGATTCCATTTCCAAGAAATCATACGTGAGTTTTCGTGTGGATTTTTCAACTAACGTCCACGTGAATTTCCATGTGGATTAGAAGATAACTATTCTACGTTGCAATCCACGAGGATTGCCTTAGATAAATAATCCTGATTGATTTCTTGGACATAAATCCACGCGGATTTCCATATAAAATATTCACCTCCTAATCCACGTGAATCGCCACGTTGATTATTCATCTAGTAATCCACGTGGATTTCCATGTAAAATATTTACCACGTGGATTTCCACAATGATTGTTCATCGAGAATCTACGTGGAATACACAAATACGAATGAAGCTGGATTTCTGTGTGCATTATTCACCTATAATCCACGTGGATTTCCATGTGGATTAGTAGATAAATATTCTACGTTGCAATCCACGTGAATTTCAGATAAGTAATCCACGTAGATTTCTTGGATATAAATCCACATAGATTTCCATATAAAATATTCACCTCCTAATGTGGATCAACACGTAGATTATTCATCTACTAATTCACGTGGATTTCCATGTAAAATATTGACCATCCAATCCACGTGGATTTCCACAATGATTGTTCATCGAGAATCTATGTGGATTACACAAATACGAATGAAGCTGGATTTCTGTGTGGATTATTCACCTATAATCCACGTGGATTTCCATGTGGATTAGTAGATAAATATTCTACGTTGCAATCCATGTGCATTTTAGATAAATAATCCACGTAGATTTCTTGGATATAAATCCACGTGGATTTCCAAGTAAAATATTTACCTCCTAATCCACGTGGATCACCACGTACATTATTCAGCTACTAATACACGTGGATTTATTTATCCATGTGAAATATTTACCTGACAATCCACGTGGATTTCCACAATGATTGTTCACCGACAATCTACGTGGATTACACAAATACGAATGAAGATGGATTTCTATGTGAATTGTTCACCTGAAATCCACGTGGATTCCCAAGTGGATGTCCACGTGGATATCCACCTGGACATCCACGTAGAAATACTTGTTCAATACGTGGATATCCAGCTGGATATTTTCAACAGGGTAAGGGGGTCAGAGACCTTTAAAATGACGAAAAATCGATTTTTTTATTACATATTTCACTAAAAAACCCTTGTACAATATGTCCCAAATTGTTTTAAAGCATTATCCATTTTTCTTTTCAGAATATACACAAAACATTGATAAAGCTTTCTATTTGCTTTTTGTGTAAATTACATTTATAGCACTGCGTGACTTAAGTCCGCACTTATGTCACGCATATCCGTGCGATAAGTAGTCCATTATTTCACCGTATTTATCGCACTCGCTACGCTCGTGCGCTAACCTCACGGTGCCCTAATGGACTGCTTAACGCGCCGATAGATGTGACAGCGAACTTAAGGCATGCAGTGATATAAAAAATTGTACGATACTAGTGGGTTAAGTAACCCATTACACGCCGTGATAGTACCCTCACTACGCTCGGGCCCTAACTTCACGCCGTCACATAATGGGCCACTTATCGCACTTGTATCGTAATGTACTATTTTCCCCTTGTATAGATAATATTGATTTGTACTATTTTTTTTGGTCATTTTTCTTTTTTTAATATATTTTAAATTTTCATTCTACATATGTATACCGCGTAACCAAATTATCCTGACATTGGATTTTCTTCCTGGAAAATTGTGAAAAGGTTGGAAAACCGGTGAGTCTAAGGGTTTTGGCGACCGAGGAACACAATGGTGCAGTCAAAATTGACGAAGCACAAAAATAAAAAAGATAGCAAAATTATTTTTTCTAAAAATATTTAAGGTTTGGTTTTTATGTTCATTTATCGAAGTTCATTAAGTTTAAAGACCATACCTCCTTTGACCGACCTCGATATCGATATATTAAGTTAAAAAATTGACAATATATTGCTAGTATATTGGAAATATATTGGATAGCATATGGGAACTATTTGGCCAAACCTGTTGGCGATATGTGTGAGATACCTGTTTGGCACAATAATTGCAATATATTGGAAATAGGTTTTGCAATATAGTGCCAATATACTTCACATATCTATTGCCAATACATTACCAATGTAGATCCAATAGTTTTGATTTCTACGCAGGTATGGCTGAAAGTATAGAGGATTCCGTACGGAAAGCGTTGGATTCGAATTTTTCGAACAACATTGACTAAAATTCATCTAAATTTAATACTAAGTTTCTCGTAAGTAGAGCGTATTTATCACTCTTTTCCCAAACTTAGGTGAAACTTAACATTAACTTTGTATGAAGTTTTATGTAACTTAATCATAAGATTTCAATTTGTTTTTCCAAACTTTCAAAGAGATGAACTGAGGCAAAGTAAATATAAACATATGAAGTATTTCATAAGACGAGTGTCAGATTCGTATTTTTACATGAACATGGGCGGAAACTAATCTGAAGTTCATATTAAGTTTTCCGTCCATAGTTGTGACAAGCTTTTTCTAAAGTATGGCAGAAAGTATGGCTTAAAGTATGGCTGAAAGTATGGCTTAAAGTATGGCTGAAAGTATGGCTTGAAGTATGGATGAAAGTATGGCTTAAAGTATGGCGGAAAGTATGGCTTACAGTATGGATGAAAGTATGGCTTAAAGTATGGCTGAAAGTTATCGTTTAGATTCAGAAAGGAGATCGTAGTATTCGAATTATTTCCACAAACTTGACTGTAATTCACCTAAATTTTGTATTAAGTTTCTCGTGAGTAGAACGTATTTATCATTATTTTCCCAAACTTTACCGAAACATAACATTAACCTTGTATGATGTTTTACGTAATTTAATCGTAAGATTTCAATTCGGTTTTCCAAACTTTAAAAGAGTTGAACTGAGCTAAAGTTAATATAAACATATGAAGTATTTCCTAAGGCGAGTGTAAGATTCCTATTTTTACACGAACATTGTCGGAAACTAATCTGAAGTTCATATTAAGTTTTCTGACGATGGTTGTGACAAGCTTTTTCTAAAGTATGGCTGAAAGTTTGGCTTAAAGTATGGCTGAAAGTATGGCTTGAGGTATGGATGAAAGTATGGCTTAAAGTATGGCTTAAAGTATGGCTTAAAGTATGGCTTAAAGTATGGCTGAAAGTATGGCTTAAAGTATGGCTTAAAGTATGGCTGAAAGTTAACGTTTAGATTCCGTAAGGAGATAGTAGGATTCGAATTATTTCCACAACCTTGACGGAAATTCACCTAAATTTTGTATTAAGTTTCTCGTGAGTAGAACGTATTTATCATTATTTTCCCAAACTTTACCGAAACATAACATTAACCTTGTATGATGTTTTCCGTAATTTAATCGTAAGATTTCAATTCGGTTTTCCAAACTTTAAAAGAGTTGAACTGAGCCAAAGTTAATATAAACATATGAAGTATTTCCTAAGGCGAGTGTAAGATTCCTATTTTTACACGAACATTGTCGGAAACTAATCTGAAGTTCATATTAAGTTTTCTGTCGATGGTTGTGACAAGCTTTTTCTAAAGTATGGCTGAAAGTTTGGCTTAAAGTATGGCTGAAAGTATGGCTTGAGGTATGGATGAAAGTATGGCTTAAAGTATGGCTTAAAGTATGGCTTAAAGTATGGCTGAAAGTATGGCTTAAAGTATGGCTTAAAGTATGGCTGAAAGTTAACGTTTAGATTCCGTAAGGAGATCGTAGGATTCTAATTATTTCCACAACCTTGACGGAAATTCACCTAAATTTTGTATTAAGTTTCCCCTGAGTAGAACGTATTTGATCTTTCTTTTCCCAAACTTTACCGAAACTTAACATTAACTTTGTATGATCTTTTACGTAAGTTAATCATAAGATTTCATTTCGGTTTTCCAAACATTAAAAGAGATAAACTCAGCCAAAATTAATATAAACATATGAAGTATTTCCTAAGGCGAGTGTAAGATTCGTATTTTTACACGAACATTGGCGGAAAATAATCTGAAGTTCATATTATGTTTCCCGTCGATGGTTGTGACAAGCTTTTTCTAAAGAATGGCTGAAAGTATGGTTTAAAGTATGGCTTAAAGTATGGCTTGAAGTATGGCTGAAAGTTAACGTTAAGATTCCGTAAGGAGATCGTAGGATTCTAATTATTTCCACAACCTTGACGGAAATTCACCTAAATTTTGTATTAAGTTTCCCGTGAGTAGAAAGTATTTGATCTTTCTTTTCCCAAACTTTTTTTTTCTTTCTTTTCCCTTCATCTCTTTGAAAGTATGGAAAACCAAATTGAAATCTTATGATTAAGTTACGTAAAACTTCATACAAAGTTAATGTTAAGTTTCACCTAAGTTTGGGAAAAGAGTTTGGGAAAATATGCTCTACTTACGGGAAACTTAGTATTAAATTTAGGTGAATTTCAGTCAATGTTGTGCGGAAAATTCGAATCCAACGCTTTCCGTACGGAATCCTTTATACTTTCAGCCATACCTGCGTAGAAATCAAAACTATTGGATCTACATTGGTAACGTATTGGCAATAGATATGGGAAGTATATTGGCACTATATTGCAAAACCTATTTCCAATATATTGCAATTATTGTGCCAAACAGGTATCTCACACATATCGCCAATAGGTTTGGCAATATAGTTCCCATATGCAACCCAATATATTTCTAATATACTAGCAATATATTGTCAATTTTTTAACTTAATATATCGATATTGAGGTCGGTCAAAGGCGGTATGGTCTTTAAACTTAATGAACTTCGATAAATGGACATAAAAACCAAACCTTAAATATTTTTCGAAAAAATAATTTTGCTATCTTTTTTATTTTTGTGCTACGTCAATTTTGACTGCACCATTGTGTTCCTCGGTCGCCAAAACCCTTAGACTCACCGCTTTTCCAACCTTTTCACAATTTTCCAGGGAGAAAATCCAATGTCAGGATAATTTGGTTACGCGGTATACATATGTAGAATGAAAATTTAAAATATATTAAAAAAAGAAAAATGAACAAAAAAAAAATAGTGCAAATCAATATTATCTATACAAGGGGAAAATAGTACATTACGATACAAGTGGGATAAGTGGCCCATTATGTGACGGCGTGAAGTTAGGGCCCGAGCGTAGCGAGGGTCCTATCACGGCGTGTAATGGGCTACATAACGCACTAGTATCGTACAATTTTTTATAACACTGCGTGCCTTAAGTTCGCTGTCACCCCTATTCGTGCGCTAAGCAGTCCATTAGGGCACCGTGAGTTTGCGCACAAGCGTAGCGAGTGCGATAAACACGGTGAAATACTGGACTACTTATCGCACGGATATGCGTGACATAAGTGCGGACTTAAGTCACGAGTGCTATAAATGTAATTTACACAAAAAGCAAATAGAAAGCTTTATCAATGTTTTGTGTATATTCTGAAAAGAAAAATGGATAATGCTTTAAAACAATTAGGGACATATTGTACAAGGGTTTTTTAGTGAAATATGTAATAAAAAAATCGATTTTTCGTCATTTTGAAGGTCTCTGACCCCCTTAATGAATGTTTTTGGGTCTCGTCGGGGGAAAAATACAAAATCATTTATTATTCAGAATGTTATAACCATGGCCGTAGTTGTTCATAAATTCGTGAAAATGAAAAAAGAAATGTATTTTTTAAATTTGCTTTAACTTCGAAGGTTTTGGGTAATTTGAAATTTTTCTTCGGCAAGTAACAATGAAATAAATTAAGAAACAAAATCTTATCTTGAAAAATGAAATCGGTAGTTAATGAAAAAAGATCCCTGTGTTTTATCAATAATTGTTTGTACTGACGAAATCTGTTCCTGAAATATCGACATTTTGTTAAAAAATGTTTGTTTAGTTATGTTAAATAGACTTTTTTATAACAGATTAACTATTTATATTATTTAAAATGGCTTAATTAAATTACAACTATTGCTCTTACATATTTTAGACAACCTCTTGATTTAACACTGCTTTAATTTGGGAGTCGCGCATGAACCTCGTTAACTAGAAATACGATTTTTGTTACCATTAATAGAAGTTTTCCTTTCAATTCACATTCTGATTATCTATTTACGTTACAGTTTATTGAAGATTATAGGTAGATAGATCTGCTTTTTTGTATGAACTTTTACTGTTCAAAGCGCGAGAACTTTTAATGTAAGGCTGCGAAGCGACAGCATCTCTAATTTTGCAATTTTTTCAACAAACAATACTCTTGGGCATCATAGGGTAGACTGTTGTGCTGCTCTAGATATTTTAGCGAAGCCGATAGATTTATTTAAGCACGAGAACTCTTTACGTAACGATACGAGGTACCTGTGTACGCAATTTCTTGATTTCTAATGGAAAAACGCTTGTGTTTAAAAGGGTAATGTGTTACCAGCCACCTGAGCTCATCGTGGGGTTAAAATAATATTTTAAGCCAGAAAATCCTTTACATAAATTTTGACAACGATCGTGTAACTGTTTTATCGTTTTTTTATTGAATGATCCATTGATGATTAGAAGGATAACGCGCTTGCGAGGATGAGAAATTCATTTTAGCGCAAGAACTTTTGTCGTAATACTGCAAGGCGGCATCGTCCGTAATTTTTCGAGTGAGCTTGTCGCTGCATGGCTGTACAGCTGTTTACGAGTCTGAAAATAAAAGTTGAACTGGTGACGAAACGAAACGAACGCTTCCCGGGTTTTCATCAAGAAATTCCATGGTTAACATGATTTAAACTAAAGAACTTTTCATGTAACGCTCTAAAATAGCAGTGCAGTCGATTTCTCGTTTTTTTTAAAGACTAATGACAAAATCAAAGTATAAAATAAAAGTATTTTATCATGCTTTAATTCTGAATACGTAAAATGATAGGATATCAGATAATTTTTTTTAAACGAAAAATTATTTTCATATTTTATGTTAATTTATTTATTTACTTAAAATACCTAAAGTATAGAAATTCAATATAAAAATTCAAATATAACGAGTATAGCAAATCTTCACGCCTATTCTTTATGACCAATCTAAATCAATTTTCAAATGTTGCACAACATCGGGCCCACGTTTTTTAAGAAAGGAAATACATGACTCGCTCTGTATTTATCAACAAGAGATATCAACTATGATGCGTTCATGGTTTCGCTAGCTTTTGGCCGATCAAACGAAAGCTTTCCTCGCCAGTTGTCTTGAAAATGAGTCCAGTACTGAAATCGACTTGTCACAGAAATGGCTGAATTTGGTTTATAAGGTAACTCGAAGTCGACAAAAACAGATTTTGAAATTTGCAGCTCTCTC
This sequence comes from Torymus aiolomorphi, assembly GCA_036365515.1. Lineage (NCBI taxonomy): Eukaryota > Metazoa > Arthropoda > Insecta > Hymenoptera > Torymidae > Torymus > Torymus aiolomorphi. Next base: position 162,882,751 of record CM070875.1, on the reverse strand, counting down.
AGTTTCCCAGGGCTTCTATACGAAAACAACGTTCGTAAGTTTTATTTGATTATAGTCAACAATAAAATGGCTTGCATCAAACAAAAGAGCTTAAAATTTTGCATCGAAAACGATTTTGAACTCGATTCCGTCAAGTGCAAAGTTCCGAGATAATTAATCGGAAAGAAATAAACGCTGTGGGAGCGAGAGACACGGGAAGCATACCGCAGCGCGGGAGGTAAGTCGGGGGCATGTTCATTTCTTTTCGATTAATTATCTCGGAACTTGGCACTCATCGGAATCGAGTAAAAAATCGTTTCTGATTCAAAATTTTGCGCTCTTTCGTTTGGTGTAAGCCATTTTGTTGTAGACTAAGCGGTTCTCGAGATATAAGTAAATAAAACTTTCAAACGCTGTTTTCAGATAGAACCCTTGGACCTAGGAATCTGCAAATTTCAAAATCGGTTTTTGCGACCTCGATTTACCTTATAACCAATATGCAGTCATTTCTGTGACAAGTCGATTTCACTGCGATTTTTACTGCGGACTAAATCGTTGCGATCCTCGATTGCTCCGCTTTTCCCTAACCTCCCGCTTCCGTAGACGTACTCCGTAGCGACGGTTGCCCCCCACTCTTTGCCGAGGCGGCCGCCGCTCGGCTCGCGCCGCCGCTCTGCCAGGACCGACGCTATGCGGGAAATTCCCCTGTGCTTAACAGTGGTGTGGAAAACTTGCCGGAAATTTTTCGGGACCAAGTGATCTTGACTCAGTTTTTAAAATTTTATAACATAAAATTTAAACATATATATATATATATATGTGTGTGTGTGTGTGTATATATTTAAATACGTCAAATGCAGCTTTTGAGGATCTATGTCAGCACGGATTCGATACTTTGAGGATTCTTCGGACTTTTGAGGACATCCTCAAAATACCTTCGGTATGAAACGGTACTTTTGAGGATTTATATTAATACCTTCAACGCAGAAAGGGATTTATTTCTTTAGTCAAGCATATGCGAACTCTGGAGAAAAAAACTATAGATCCTCAAAGGTACCGGTTTCCGCAATATATATATATATAAAAGTATGTGGGTGAACCGGTTCTGGAGAGGTATAGTTCTTTTTCTCAGAGTTGCCTATGTTAACGTGACTAAAGAAATATGGACCCTGGGGTTATAGACTCTATAAAATGGCCGACAACTCTCCAAAACCGGTCATATATATCTTTGCCGGTGTGAAGAGTCTCTTCAAAACCGGAGAAACTCTTCAGAACCGGTATAGTTCTTTTTCTCAGAGTGGCCTATGTTATCGTAACTAAAGAAATATAGACACTGGAGTTATAGACTCTATAAAATGGCCGACAACTCTTCAAAACCGGTCATATATATCTTTGCCGGTGTGAAGAGTCTCTTCAAAATCGGAGAAACTCTTCAGAACCGGTATATAATACCTAGAAAAACTCTCCAAAACCGATAAACGACACACACACACACACACACACACACACACACACACACACACACACACACACCACACACACACACACCCCACGCACCCACCCACACACACACACACACACACACACACACACACACACACACACACACACACACACACACACATGTATGTCATATCGGACGCTTTGCTTATTTCGTTCTTTCATATTATATATATAACTATGGGAATTGGTATATTTGAAGAGATATCAACGTATAAATTGGTACTTTTGAAGAGATGTTGGGCATTTTGAAGAGACTCCTCAAATTTCTCAACGCGAGAATGGCGACTTTTCAGGAGAAATCTACCCCCTTTTCCCAGAGTCGGCCCTGAGGGTCATTATTTCTTTAGTCACATTGTCCGAACTCTGAGCGAAAGGTTCACATCTCCTCAAAAGTACCAATTTACAAAGATCTCAAATATATATATATATATATATATATATGTCGTTTATCGGTTTTGGAGAGTTTTCCTAGTTATTATATACCGGTTTTGAAGAGCCTCTTCACACCGGCAAAGATATATTTGACCGGTTTTGGAGAGATTTCGGCCATTTTCTAGAGTCTATAACCCCAGGGTCCATATTTCTTTAGTCACATTAACATAGGCAACTCTGAGAAAAAAAACTATACCTCTCCAAAACCGATTCACCCACATACTTATATATACACGGTGACCCATTTTAATGGCCGCACCTGGATTTCTCGGAACCCAAGCCAGATAGAGAAAATTAGTTCAGACAAAAGTTATAGGCGACAAAGGGGGACACATAATGGCGCTAACGTCTTTGACTTTGAACTTGACCTTTAAGGTTATTTCAGCGTCAAAGTGGTTTTTTCATATGGAAACACCTAGTTTTGACCCCGGATTCGGACAGAGCGGGAAATTTTACGTTCAAAATCATATTGAGAAATTTTTTCCAAGGTTATTTCAAGGTCAAATCTAGGTCAAACTCAGAAAAGTTCGTTTCAAATCGTTTTTTTCCATGAACCACAGGCTAAGCTGGTTCAAATTGATCGTAGGCTTAACAGAGGCACCCACACACCCGAAACTTACACATCCTAGTAAACAAAACTCAAACTCGCACATCCTAACCCCATACACTTCATGCCCTCACATGCTGAACTGTTACACCCTGGCCCCACAACCATATCCCACACCCCCCAGTCCCACACATCCCTACCCCACGCATGCTAATCCCATACACCCCAAACCCACACATCCTGAACCCTGAAAATTTTTTCTCAAGGGCAAAATGATTTTTTAACGAAAACTTTAAGATCGTTGAAGCTTTTGTTATAAATGTATTAACCTTACTTTTTGCGCTACTCAGAAACAACGACGTTGACGTAGTAAAGATTGTTTCCTTTGGGGTGCCTAATTAAAGTGAGTCCCCTTACCTCTCACTGGTCGGGGTGCTTGATTATAGTGAGTCCCCTTGCCTCTCACTATTCGGGGTGCTTGATTATAGTGAGTCCCCTTGCCTCTCACTAATGTAAATAAATTTTTATTTAACCTCGAAGCAAGTGTTCGAAATGACGACCATTTGCTTCAAGGCACATGTTCAAACGCCTTTGAAAATGGCGAACTGTGTTCTGCAAAGTTTATCTCGGAATGGCAGCGCATGCTGGACGAATTTGACGCTAATAAGAGATGAACTACCTGGATTGATGGAAGATGTTGATTTAGAAACGCGACGAAGAATGTGGCTCCAGCAGGACGGCGCAGCACCACATTTCACTCGAATTGTAAGGGCTTTTTTGAATGTGCACTATGGTAACAGATGGATTGGTCGAGGAGGTCCGGTTAACTGGCCTGCTTGCTCACCCGATCTTACATCAACAGATTTCTATTTATGGGGGTATTTAAAAAATGATGTTTTTGAGCAACAACCCACTACAAGAGCAGCTATGCAGGATAGGATTCGTCGAGCATGCGCTGCCATTCCGAGACAAACTTTGCAGAACACAGTGCGCCATTTTCAAAGGCGTTTGACTATGTGCCTTGAAGCAAATGGTCGTCATTTCGAACACTTGCTTCGAGGTTAAATAAAAATTTATTTACATTAGTGAGAGGCGAGGGAACTCACTATAATCAAGCATCCCGACCAGTGAGAGGCAAGGGAACTCACTTTAATTAAGCACCCCAAAGGAAACAATCCTACTACGTCCACATCGTTGCTTCTGGGCAGCGCAAAAAGTAAGGTTAATACATTTATATCAGAAGCTTCAACAATCTTAAAGTTTCCGTTAAAAAATCATTTTGCCCTTGAGAAAAATTTTTCAGGGTTCAGGATGTGTGGGTTTGGGGTGTATGGGATTAGCATGCGTGGGGTAGGGATGCGTGGGACTGGGGGGTGTGGGGTATGGTTGTGGGACCGGGATGTAACAGTTCAGCATGTGAGGGCATAAAGTGTATGGGGTTAGGATGTGCGAGTTTGAGTTTTGTTTACTAGGATGTGTAAGTTTTGGGTGTGTGGGTTCCTCTATTAAGCCAACGATCAATTTGAACGAGCTTAGCATGTGGTTCATGGAAAAAAACGATTTGAAACGGACTTTTCTGAGTTTGACCTAGATTTGACATTGAAATGACCTTGGAAAAAATTTCTCAATATGATTTTGAACGTAAAATTTCCCGCTCTTTCCGAATCCGAGGTCAAAACTAGGTGTTTCCATATGAAAAAACCACTTTGAACTTGGAACAACCTCATAGGTCAAGTTCAAGGTCAGAGACGGTAGCGCCATTATGTGGCCCCCTTTGTCCCCTATAACTTGTGTCTGAACCATTTCTCTCTATCTGGCTTAGGTTCTGAGAAATCTGGGTGCGGCGATTAAAATGGGTCACCGTGTATATACACAAGGTGTCTCATTTTAATCACCCCAGGCAAATATCTTGAGAAGTAAGGGAGATGGAAAAAAACTTTAAATACAAAAGTTGTAGGGTTCAAAGGGGGCCAGCTAATGGTAACAACGACCTTGACCTTGAACTCTATTTTCAAGGTTATTTCAAGGTCAAAGTGATTTTTTTTAATGGGAACCCCTACTTTTAACCCCGGAAATGGAAAGAGCGGAAAATTTTACGTTCAGAAAGGTCTGATATGTTGGAGTTTCAAAGTCATTTTAAGGTCAACCAGCTAATTTAATGAGGTCGACCTGGGAATACCTCTAGGAAGGATAAAAATAACCTTGAAGTTCAAGGTCAGTTTAAGGTAAGTCGATTTTATAAAGTGGAAACCCTTATTTTTGACCCCGGAAATGGAAAGAGCGGTAGATTTTACATTCGAATATGACCTTGACCTCGACCTTGACCTCAACTGTGACCATGAAGGTTATTTTAAGGTTAAGTCGATTTAAAAAAAAAACCCTTAATTGACCCCAAAGGACCAATTTTGATACCATATGACGATACATATCTGAACGTAAAATTTTCTTCTCTTTCCGTTTCCGAGGTAAAGGGGATTTTTAAAAAATCGGCTTGACCTTAAAATAACCTTCCAGATCACGGTTAAAGCCCAGGTCAAGGTCATATTCGGACGGAAAATCTTCCGCTCTTTCTATTTCCGGGGCCAAAATAAGGGGTTCCATTTTATAAAATCGACTTAGCTTAAAATGACCTTGCACGTCAAGGTCAATTTTGTACTTCCTAGAGGTATTCCCAAATCGACCTCATTAAATTGGTTGGTTGACCTTAAAATGTCTTTGAAACCCCAACATATCAGGCCTTTCTGAACGTAAAATTTTCCGCTGTTTCCATTTCCGGGGTCAAAAGTAGGGGTTCCCATTTAAAAAAATCACTTTGACCTTGAAATAACCTTCAAAATAGATTTCAAGGTCAAGGTCGTTGTTACCATTAGCTGGCCCCCTTTGAACCCTACAACTTTTGTATTTGAAGTTTTTTTCCATCTCCCTTACTTTTCAATATATTTGCCTGGGGCGATTAAAATGAGACACCTTGTACCTATATATATATATATATATATATATATATATATATATATATATATTCCTATATTATATAGTTGTAAGGGCAAAAATGGGTACCTACCCCCTCCACTCCCCTCCACCACCTCCACCCTCCTCCACCTCCCTTCCACTTTTTACCGTTAAATTCTTTAAAATTTTACGTTATTTTGAAGGGCGTCTGCCCATCCACCCCCCCCCTCCTCCAACCCCTCCACCGACCCCTCCACATACCCCTCCACCTACCCACTACAACTAATCTCTTATAGATATGTTGCTGAAAATTGTATATAGGGGGTATCGATATTTGCTAATTAGGAATCTGAACTCAGATTTTGAAAATTCAAAATAGCGGAACGAAAATGTCTGCCGCATATTGAAATATTACTGAGTTTTGCTGAAAATTGTATATACGGGATTTCTGGATTCGATTATTACGAATCTGAACTTAGATTTTAAAAGCTGAAAATGGCGGCAAAATATTTAAATAATACTTGATTTTGCTAATAATTGTATTTAGGGGATTTCGGGATTACGAATCTCAACTCAGATTTTCTGAATTCAAAATGGCGGATCGAAGATGTCGGCCACATATCGAAATATTACTGTATTTTGTTGAAAATTGTATAAAGGAGTTTTTGGAGTCGCTTATTACAAATCTGAACTCAGATTAAGAACATTCAAAATGGCGGATTCAAAGATGGTGGTCAAATATTGAAATATTATTAGATTTTGCTGAAATTTGTATTACCTTAATACGGGCTTTTGGTTTCGCTGATCAGGAATCTGAACATATATTGTGATAATTCAGACTGGTGGACGCAAGATCGCTAACAAAAATTGAATTATTCGATTTTGCTGAAAATTGTATATAAGGAATATGTGGATTCACAGATTACGAATCCCAACTCAGAGTTTCAGAATTCAAAATGACTGATCGAAGATAGAGACGAAATATTCTAAAACTACTGGATTTTGCTGTAAATTGTATATAAGGGGTATCTGGATTCGCTGATTACGAATCCCAAATCAGATTTTCAGAAATCAAAATAGCTGATCGAAGATGGAGGCGAAATATTCAAAAGCTACTGGAATCTGCTGAAAATTGTATATAAGGGGTATGTGGATTCGCTGATTACGAATCACAACTCAGATTTTCAGAATTCAAAATGGCTGATCGAAGATGGAGGCGAAATATTCAAATACAACTGATGGTGAGGTGGATCTCGGGAAATTCGGAAAAGAGGGTCAGAGCAATAAACTCACTCACTGGTTTTAAAGATCGCCCTTAAAGACGTTTATTTCGAGCGACTATCATCACGCCGATTTAAAATATACAGTGCTGCATTGCTAGGGCTATATTAAAAGAAAGCTGCGGACGCGTGGCCTCGAAAATTGCCACGTACAAGATAATAGTCGAACGTCCGGCCTCGGCAAAGACTCGTTAACAGAGGACGAGCGCGAGCTCGCACCGAGGCGTGAGAGTCAAAATTGCGCGACGAGGGGGCGGGAGAGATCCGTGACGCTATAAGATGTTTCTAGAACTTGCGAGAACGCGTAGACGGACGCGCGGTTTAACTATAGCTTATATCGGCCTAAACATACCGCCCGCCACGAAACGAGTGATAAATCGGTTCGTAATTACAATCATGACCAACGTCTATAATTTACGAAATATAATACGTACGATTTACGCAAAAATATATCAACTTTCACAAACAGATTTAAATTCGAAATTATTATAGACTAAATGAGTGACAAATATGTATAAACTTTTGAATCAAACTTTTAAGTAAAAAATGAACGCAAGATTGACAAATCCTCGCCATCAAAATACAATTCTCCGCGTTACAGTTAAATAAAAATGCGAAATCCGAAAGAACCAAATCAAAACTACAATAAAATTCAAAATTAAAACGCATTCGCAGTCTTCTGTCTTGTTTCTTCACGCAAGACAGACAGGATCGTTATTTACGGTTTAAGAACCGCCCGCCAAGGCGGCTTGCTCTTGAACATGGTGTTGTACAGCTTCGTCATTGACTGGCAGCAAAATTAATTTGTTAATCGGCCACTTATATCTGGAGTCACCCGATTTGATGGTGGCGACCCGACAAAGCCGATCAGCTCCACGGTGCAGTTGCACAATCCGTGCAAGGGGCCATTTTGTCGGCGGGTTCAGGGTATCTTTAAATAATACGACGTCGCCCTCCTTGAAATCTCAGTTGCGGTAGAACCACTTACCCCGCTGCTGCACCTGTGATAGGAATTCCCACTGCCAACGCCGCCAGAAATGGTTTCTCCTTAAAGAGAGTAGATGCCACCTAGAATGCACAGAACAATTCTCATTAGATGCGATAAAGGGCTCTGCGGGGGTCGTCAGAGGGGCACCGATCAAGCAGTGACCAGGAGTGAGCGCCGCGACATCGTCTTCACCAGAACTCAACCAACTAAGCGGTCGAGAGTTTAAACACGCCTCTATCATAGCGATGATAGTACATCCCTCCTCAAAGGTTAGTTTTGTTTCGCCTACAACCTTGCGTAAGTGTGTCTTGAATGACTTAACATTCGCCTTCCACAGACCTCCGAAATTAGGAGCACGAGGAGGAATAAACGACCATCTAACTCCGTCCCGAGCAATCGCTGCCGCGACCTCCTGACTGATAGCTGAGGTTTCAGAAAATAAACGACGAAGCTCAGCGTCTGCTCCTTGAAAGTTCGTGCCGTTATCACTAAACATAACTTGACATAAGCCTCTGCGAGCAACGAACCGACGAAAAGCAGTTAAAAAGGCAGCAGAGGTGAGATCGGAGACAACTTCCAGATGTATCGCCTTTACTACCAAGCATACAAATACCGCGACGTAGCCTTTGCAAGACTTTGCCCCTCGTCCGGGTGAAGTCTTAAAGAAAAACGGTCCAGCAAAGTCTACTCCAGTGTAGGTGAATGGTCGGGCTGGTCTGGTTCTTACCGCGGGTAAGGGACCCATCTGCTGTTCGAGAGTTACAGCGTTATGTCGCACGCATCGTACACATCGACGAATGATTCCACGAATCGTATTCCCACCTCTGACTATCCAGAATTGTCGCGATAAGTGGCTTTGAACCAACGTTGCTCCTCCATGCAACGTAACGAGATGAGCCTTACGAATGAGTAGATGTGTAACATGATGTTTGGAAGGAAGTATGATAGGATGCTTCTCCTCCTCAGTCAGAAATGAGCTCTGCAACCGGCCGCCCACTCGCAACAATCCATCCTGATCTAGAAAGGGAGATAGGCGAAAGACAGAGCTGGAAGAAGAAACAGTTTCCTTAGAAGTCAGATCCTTTATCTCGCAACTGAAGGCTTCTCTCTGTACTATTTTCAGAACATAATTACGACCAGCCGCTAGTTCATGCGCAGAAAACCAAGCAGAACGAGAACACGAATCGATTAAAATTCTCGAGCGCCATCGATATATAAAAGCCGCAATGCGAATTAGCTTATCGAACGACGAGATTTTCAGCATCCATCCGGATATATCTTCAGAAATTGTAACAGTCAAAACTTCCTTTCGATCAGATTTACGAGCTTCGACCTCAGTGTCGCAGTCCCGTGGTTGGGTGCACGGCCATTCAGCTTGAGAACGCCGTAACCATTCAGGCCCGTGCCACGATATATCCGATTAAGCTAACTGGACTGAGGAAATTCCGCGGGATCCTAGATCGGCCGCATTGTCTGCAGAGCGCACATGCCTCCAACAAGCTGTTGGTAATACAGTTACGATTTCGCTGACCCTATTCGCGACAAATGTCTTCCAACGAGAGGGGTGAGCTTGCAGCCAAGCCAAGACGATTTCAGAATCAGTCCAGCAGTGGATATTTGTAGGTTTTCCACCCAAATTCTCTAAGATAAACGAGACTAAACGAACAAGCAGAGCAGCCCCAGATAGTTCTAGTTTTGGAACGCTCAACACCCTAATCGGAGCCACTTTTGATTTTGCGGCTATTAAGTGAGAAGTAATGCCGTCTGATGTTGGCAGAACGATATATATTGCAGCAGCGTATGCTCTCTCCGACGCATCACAAAACCCGTACAACTGCCAAAGCGAATTTTTATAAGAACCAATCCATTTAGGTATCTTAATTACCTCTAGTTGCACCAACTGCTCTCTAAACTCAGACCAAGCGAAACGAAGTTTTTGTGGAACCGGATCATCCCAACCAATTCCTTGCATCCATAGATTCTGCAGGAGAATTTTGGCCTGTATAACAACTGGCGACAACCAACCTATAGGATCATATAACCTGGTGATTTCGGAAAGCATTGATCGTTTGGTTATTTTCTCTGAACTACTGATATGTGAAATCTTAAAACAGAAAACATCTTCAGATGAACTCCACCGCAATCCTAGCGTCGACACTGTTTCCTGCTCCTGGATCATGGCTTCGTGACTCCTCTCCGTCTGATCATCAAGATCGCTCAGCAACTCAGGGCAATTAGACGCCCATTTACCGACAGACATACCTGCACTTGCTAACGCTTGGACTAACTGCTCTCGAACCGATCTTGCTTCCGCCAGGGTATTTCCCCCCGCGAAGAAATCATCAGCATACCTATTTTTTCGAAGAACGTCCGCAGCCCTTGGATGAAGTTTCTCCTGATCATCAGCAAGTTGCAGCATACACGCATTGGCTAAAAATGGAGCACAAGCAGTTCCGTATGTTACAGTAATCAATCGGAATGATCGCATCGATTCGTCAGAAGAATCCCGCCATAGAATCCGCTGCCAATCGGTGTCTGCCTCGTGGACCAGAAACTGACGGAACATTTTGACGACGTCGCAAGAAAAAACAAACGGCAGAAAGGCCCAACGAATCATTAAAACAAAGACGTCTTCTTGCAGCTTGGGACCGACATGCAGGACAGAATTCAACGTGGTCCCTTCAGAAGTCAGCTGAGACGCGTTGAATACCACGCGAATTTTTTTACTACCCTCTTTTTTCCAAACAGGGTGATGGGGCAAATATACAGAAAATTTAGCGTCTACCTCGTTAGCTGGAACAACCTGCATGTGATGTAGCTCCTCATATTCCGCCATGAATGCTGTATATGCTCGATGGAGATCAGGCTGCTTCGTGAAGCGTCGCTCGATGCGCTGTAGGCACTTCTCCGCGATCTCCCTGGTACCCGACAGACGAGGCTCTTCGGAGAATGGGAGACGTACAACAAAACACCCATCATTGTTGCGTGTGTGTGTTGCTTTGAAATGAGCATAGTAGCTCTCCTCCTCCGGAGACATCAGTTTTTTCATGGGCACCTCTTCAATCTCCCAAAAACGCTCGACCAGCTTGGTTAGCTCGTGGTCAACAGAAATGTGGTGCGAGCGTACCTGAGCGACAGAACCTTCAGAATTTTGGTCGATTGACCCCATGAGCATCCAGCCAAAGACAGAATTTAACGCGACCGGGGTGCCAATAGTTCCTTTCCTGACTCCAGGGAGAATGGCCGCGGCGTAAGAGGCACTGCTCAAGATGCAGTCGACTCTCGCTGAAGATCCAAAATGCGGGTCCGCAAGCTGAAGCCGGTCCAAGTGAGGCCATGGTTTTCTCTGAATTGCAGAACGAGGCAGCAGGGCCGTCAGCTTTCTAAGAACAAATGCTGAAAATTGGAAATCAAAATCAGAATTGTAATCAGATTTCAGAGCAACTTTTACAGTATGCTTCGCAACAACGATTGGTTCTCTGCCTACGCCAGAGATTACCGTGTTGGTAGCTTTTTTCCGCAGATACAGAGCTTGAACAACATGCTCAGTCAAAAATGACTCCTCTGCGCCAGAATCCAACAGAGCTCGCACCGAAACACGCTGTCCAGTGGGTGATTCCAGAATGACACATGCGGTTGAAAGTAAAACTCCGTTACCTGTAACTAAGGAAATACCATTAGCTTCCTCCGTCACCGCATGAGCGATCATCGTCGATTGAGGGCCAGTAGATTGGGGGACCGAAGATATTCCCTCTCGATGCAGTTTGGTATGGTGTTTATTTCCGCAAACCATACAGCGCCCCTTGGAGTTGCATGTCTCGACAGAATGATTGGAATTCAAGCAATTAAAACAGAGCTTGGCAGCAACAACGTGTGCTCTTCGTTGATCTGGGGGGCAGGCAGCGAATTTGGCAGAGTAACCTACGAAATGATTTTCACTGCAATACGAGCAGGTACCTTGATATGACGGTTTTCGAGATCCCTGAGTAGCGACGTTCACGGAGGTAGAATGTGATTTCCTTGAAAATGGCTTCTTTCTTGACTCCTTGGTTGGCTGCATGGAAGAGTTGCGTTGTGACGAGCCCGTCGAGTCCTCAGTAGAATCTGTGATCACTGCCTCGCCGTTGACGAAATCTAAAGTCCTTATGCGGTCTTCAATAAAAGTTTTGATGTCAGCGAATTTGGGAAAAGTAGAGGGAGCTTTTCTTTCGACTTCCTTGGCCCAGTCCATCCGCGTGGTCACTGCAAGTTTGCTTTCTAAGAAATAAACAAGAATATCGTCCCACTTATCCACGGGTCTTTCCAGATTGTTAAACGTATTTATACTTTCGTTGACCGTGTTCAACAGCTGACTTAAGTGCCGAACAGATTCGTTGGAGGCGGAAGGAAGGTTAACTAGAGTTTGCATTTGCAGTGAAAAACGCAAGTACTTGTTATCGTACCGTCGGCAGAGTGTCTCCCATACCGTCGCAAAATTATCACCAGTTACTTTTATTCCTTTAAGCTTATCAGCAGCACCCCATCAAGGCAATTGAACACTTCCTATACCAACCGCTCCATTAGCCGTCGATAAGGCAGCCGCCGATAATGCCCTTATTCTTTCCTTCATACGAGCCTTTGCTTGGAGATATTTCACCTGAGTGCTAGCGAAATGATTCTCCTTAAAATACGAGCGCTCTTTCAAGCTATCCGAAACACGTTGTAAGATAAAGTCTCTTTGCGCAAACTTCATCCAGTATCCTTCCAGCATCTCGACTCGAACTTCGATATCTTCCAGATTGTAGTGTGAAATATCAGCAGCAGCAATTATTCCATGTACACCGATGATCAGCGTAGCCGAGCGCCTTTGATCGAGCAGCATATTGTTCACGTCCGACATGATAGGCTAAAAGCGTGCACAGGCGATATCGCGAAATGGCGCGGAGATATGCCAGAAATCTACTTTATCCGCACTGAGTACGAAGTCCGAAGCGTCTACCTTCCTGCTGCGTCCCACGCTCAATCAAACATGGCTGCCGGACGAGCGAATTTTGACTTCCTTCTGGTCGCACAGTAGAAAATGGCGAAGCGCGTTTGCCTAGCTACTCAACCTCATATGCCTATGCGTATGTTCTCTTTTCAGCGCACTATTTACTTCGAGTAACACTGACAGGTCACCAGTTCACTATCACACACTATTGCAGCTGGAATAAATCTTCGATTTTTCACTGCACTGAACACAAGTCTAATTCATGGAGTTTGCTAACGGTTGTCACTTTGAATAGAACAGTCCAGTGAGGGTTTTCTTCCTCTCCATTCACTTCACAGAAATCCAGAAATTTTAACACTCCGAGCATCCAATATCCTCAGCACAGCAGAAAACTCCATAGGCCACAATCCGGCTCGAAGGACCAAATTTTATGGTGAGGTGGATCTCGGGAAATTCGGAAGAGAGGGGCAGAGAAATAAACTCACTCACTGGTTTTAAAGATCGCTCTTAAAGACGTTTATTCCGAGCGACTATAATCACGCCGATTTAAAATATACAATGCTGCTTTGCTAGGGCTATATTAAAAGAAAGCTGCGGACGCGTGGCCTCGAAAATCGCCACGTACAAGATAATAGTCGAACGTCCGGCTTCGGCAAAGACTCGTCAACGAAGGACGAGCGCGAGCTCGCACGGAGGCGCGAGAGTCAAAATTGCGCGACGAGGGGGGCGGGAGAGACCCACGACGCTACTAGATGTTTCTAGAACTCGCGAGAAAGCGTAGACAGACGCGCGGTTTAACTATAGCTTATATCGGCCTAAACAACTGGATTTGCTGAAAATTGTATAAAAGGGATTTCTGGATACGCTGATTACGAATCTGAGCTCAGATTTTCAGAATTCAAAATGGCGGATTCGAAGATGGTGGTCAAATATTGAAATATTATTGGATTTTGCTGAAAATTGTACATACCGGATTTTTGGTTTCGCTGATTATGAATCTGAACATATGTTTTGAAAATTCAGTCTGGTGGACCCAAGATGACTAACAAAAATTGAAATTTTACTCGAGGTTGCTAAAAATTGTCTACAGTGGGTTTCCGGATTCGGCAATTAGGAATCGTAACTCATATTTTGAAAATTCAAAATAGAAGACCCAAGATGGCTTCCAAAAATTGAAATATTACTAGATTTTGCTGAAAATTGTATATACGGGATTTCTGAATTTGATTATGACGGATCTGAACTAAGATTTTAAAGATTCAAAATGGCGGCAAAATATTTAAATTATATTGGCTTTTGCTAAAAATTGTATATAGGTTTCTATATTCGCTGATTATGAATCTGAACTCAGATTTTCAGAATTCAAAATGGCTGATCGAAGATGGAGGCCAAATATTCAAATATTATTGGATTTTGCTGAAAATTGTATATAGGCGTATCTGGATCCGCTGATTATGAATCTGAACTCAGATTTTGAAAATTCAAAATAGAAGACCCAAGATGACGGCCAAAAACTGAAATTTTACCCGAATTTCCTAAAAATTGTATATTATGGGTTTCCGGATTCGCTGATTACGAATCTGAAATCAGATTTTGTAAATACAAAATGGCTGCCAAAAATTGAAATATTACTGGATTTTGCTGAAAATTGTATGTTGGGTATTTTGATTCACTGATTATGAATTCGAACTCAGATTTTCAGAACTCAAAATGGCGCATCGAAGATGGAGGCCAAATATTCAAATATCACTGGATTTCGCTGAAAATTGTATATAGGGAACCCATCTGGATTCGCTGATTACAAATCTGAACTCATATTTCGCCAATTCAAAATGGTTGCCAAATATTGAAATATTACTGAATTTTACAATTGCATATGGGAAATTTCTGGATTCGTATGACGATGAATCAGAATTCAGATTATGAAACTTCAAAATGGCATACCCAAGATGGCGGCCAAAAATTGAACTTTTTTGTTTTGCTAAAAATTGAATATACTGAATTTCTGGATTCGCTGATTACGAATATGAACTCAGATTTTAAAAATTCAAAATGGCAGTAAAATATTGAAATAATATTGGATTTTGCAAAAAAATTGTATGTATGGGGTTTCCGAATTAGCTGATTACGAATCTGAACTCAGATATTGAAAATTCAAAATGGCGGAACGAAAATGTCTGTCACGTATTGAAATATTACTGAATTTTGCTGAAAATTGTATATACACGGAAAGAAGCATTCAGAGCTATAGGCCGTGAGTTATAACAGAGTAAGCGGGTACCTTCTCTGCCACCGTGTGACAGCGCGACATTCAGGCGTCAACGATGGTCTCTAGGCAACGCTATACGGGGTGACTGCCGCAGTCGTCAGACGTGCCACTCACGCTTGCCGCCGTGCAAAACTTGAACTCAGTGATAGTCACGGCCTACAGCCGTGTCACGCGAGCACCGTTCATCGAAATGACCACAGTCACAGTCATAGACGCATATGTCACGACATCCGGCGATGCTATATGGCACGCTATTTTTTTCTCGCGCGTCACGGGCTACAGCTGTGAATTCTTCTTTCCGTATACGGGATTTCTGGATTCGATTATGACGGATTTGAACTCAGATTTTTGAAATTCAAAATGGCGGAAAGTATTTAAATTATACTAGCTTTTGCTAAAAATTGTAATAGGAGGTTTATACACGGTGACCCATTTTAATCGCCGCTCCCGGATTTCTCGGAACCTAAGCCAGATAGAGAAAAATGATTGAGACAAAAGTTATAGGGGACAAAGGGGGCCACATAATTGCGCTAACGTCTTTGACCTTGAACTTGATCTTTGAGGTTATTTCAAGGTCAAAGTGGTTTTTTCATATGGAAACACCTAGTTTTGACCTCGGATTCGGAAAGAGCGGGAAATTTTACGTTCAAAATCATTTTGAGAAATTTTTTCCAAGGGCATTTTAAGTTCAAATCTAGGTCAAACTCAGAAAAGTCCGTTTAAAATCGTTTTTTTCCATGAACCACAGGCTAAGCTGGTTCAAATTGATCGTAGGCTTAATAGAGGAACCCACACATCCAAAACTTACACATCCTAGTAAACAAAACTCAAACTCGCACATCCTAACCTCATACAATTCATGCCCTCACATGCTGAACTGTTACACCCCGGTCCCACAACCATACCGCACACCCCCAGTCCCACACATCCCTACCCCACGCATGCTAATTTCATACACCCCAAACCCACACATCCTGAACCCTGAAAAATTTTTCTCAAGGGCAAAATGATTTTTTAACGGAAACTTTAAGATCGTTGAAGCTTCTGAAACTAGGATGTGCGAGTTTGAGTTTTGTTTACTAGGATGTGTAAGTTTTGGGTTCCTCTATTAAGCCTACGATCAATTTAACCAGCTTAGCCTGTGGTTCACGGAAAAAAACGATTTTAAACGGACTTTTCTGAGTTTGACCTAGATTTGACCTTGAAATGACCTTGGAAAAAATTTCTCAATATGATTTTGAACGTAAAATTTCCCGCTCTTTCCGAATCCGGGGTCAAAACTAGGTGTTTCCATATAAAAAAAAACACTTTGACCTTGAAATAACTTCAAAGGTCAAGTTGGAGGTCAAAGACGTTAGCGCCATTATGTGGGCCACTTTGCACCCTATAACTTTTGTCTGAACCATTTTTCTCTATCTGGCTTAGGTTCCGAGAAATCCGGAGGCGGCGATTAAAATGGGCCATTGTGTATATTCGCTGATTACGAATCTGAAATCAGATTTTCAGAATTCAAAATGGCGGATCGAAGATGGAGAACAAATATTCAAACATTAATGGATTTTGCTGAAAATTGTATGTACGGGATTCCTAGATTGGATGATTACGAATCTGAACTCAGATTTTCAGAATTTCAAATTGCTGATCGAAGATGGAGGCGAAATATTCAAATACTACTGAGTTTTGCTGAAAATTGTACATACGGGATTTCTGGATTCGATTATTACGAATCTGAACTCAGATTTTAAAAATTGAAAATGGCTGCAAAATATTTAAATAATACTGGATTTTGCTAATAATTTTATGTAGGGGGTTTCTAGATTACGAATCTCAACTCAGATTTTCAGAATTCAAAATGGCGGATCTAAGATGTCGGACACATATTGAAATATTATTGGATTTTGCTGAAAATTTTAATTCAAACTGGTGGACCCAAGATGACTAACAAAAATTGAAATTTTACTCGAGTTTGTTAAAAATTGTATATAGTGAGTTTCCGGATTCGCTGATTAGGAATCTGAACTCAGATTTTGTAAATATAAAATGGCGGCCAAAAATTGAAATATTACTGGATTTTATAATCAATAAGTTACAAATAAAATCAGAGCTGACGTAATGAACTACATATATATTCTGCTTTATTTTGATATAATATACTTAGTATTTTAAAAATTAATAAATGTTAAGAATAATGTTTTTAAAAAACATTACAGAAATTTTAAATGAAAAAATAAGTGTTACATGATATTATGTAATAGAAGATTATCCTCATTCATTATTATTAATATTTATCTCTAATAATGGGGGTTGGCGAGCGGAGCGAGCAGGGGGCGAAGCCCCCTAGTATATATATACCTGTGTTGAGCACTTTGAGGAGCTATGAGGCACTTTGAGGAGTTTATGAAACTAGGAATTGAGCACTTTGCGGAGGCGCTAGAGTTTCGGTACCAAGAGAGGGGTTTATTTCTTTAGTTATTTGTATGAACTCTGAGAATACTTAACTCTAGCTCCTCAAAGTGCTCATTATAATAAGGTGTATATATATAGAAAGCGATAAGTAGGGGGGAGAAAGGGAGGAGAAGGGGAGGAGGAGCGACTGGTGACGGCGGCGGAGGAGCGGAGGCTATAAATAGAAACACTTCCCCAAAATAACGTAAAAATTGATGGATTTTTACGTTATTTTGAGGAGCAGAGGAGGAGCAGACGAGGAATGGATCGAAAAAAGGCTTATAACTATATAATGTAGTGAAATATAAATGATAGTTTACACTCTTTATTTTGTAAGTTAATCTAATTTTCAACTAATTGATGATTCGTGGGAAAACATATCCTAAATTATATTTGAAAAATCATTCAAGTATACTTGAAAACCAAATCGTTACCTGATGGCGTAGTTCCAGTAGACACATCTTGGATTCGTGACATTCTCCGTGATGAGGTGATGAAAATGTAATCTTACGGGATCTGACAATTGCACGTGCTTGCCCTTGCCGAGAGAGGCAGAAATGACTTTGGTGTTCAATATTTCAATAATATTGAGGTTGCGATTCGAAGTTGACGACGATGTAGGCTCACGTCTGCCGTTGAAAGCATGAGTACCCAGGGTGAACTCCATTTGAGGCTGGAGAATCTCTTCGAGCCGATCGAATGCCATGAAGACAAGCCTGATAAAACCGTCATCTTTGTTAACGTTATCGAGGAGAGCGCCCTTCCTCAGCTCTATGCGATCCTCCAACCGTGCCCACGGATCTTGCTGTTGTTGACCTCGCTCCCATGGAAACATTAATACATCCCTTCTGAGATTCCGCGCGTCCAACACTTGCACTTCCATCACTATTGCAAAAGAAAAATAAGAATGAATTATTGAGCAAAAGATAATCAATATATACTTTAAAACTGTTTACTCTCAATAATTTTACTTTTAATAAAGTAAGTATTTCCACTGTTTTGTACGTGAGTATACGTATTTACACGTGTGCACGCATGTGTGTGTCTTTTTAACCTTGATTACTTGGACCAAGTACAGAATTTTCTCTATTTTATTTAAAGTTTTGAATTTAGTTTTTTTCCTAACGATTTTTTGGTTTTTGAAAAACAGTTTTTCATATTTTTCATCCGTTAAGGTCAATATTGTGTTTACATATTAATAATGCATTAAATGCAGTAAAAAATCCATAAAAATAAAAAATAAATGATTTACAATTCATTGGTTTATTCAAAGTTAACTCACCCATACCTTATATTTATGTTTAATTCCAAAAATTAGCATTATAGACCGAAATTCATATATATGAAGTTATCTCATTAAATTATTATTAAAGATACAAACAAGTAAAACAAAATTTATCGATAAAACTTTTATTATAATCTACTATAAATTTCTATCAAGGAGCGGGGGCGTGCAACGAAGGCAACAGACGTCGAAGATCGCGTTATTTTGCATATTGGAATAGCTGCCTAACATGATTCTCGTGTTATTATTCTATAAATACAAGAAGTTTCACTTAAAAAGATGCTGTCATATTAGACATATTGAACCGTGAAACATTATTTGCCTAGTTTCTGAATCAAAAGTTTCTCCATGTGTTACGAGTGAGCTATCGCAACTTTTTAATAATAAAAAGTAATGGACTCTGGGATCGAACCAGAGCCGCCGACACGCGAGTCAGAAATACTACAATCGAGCCACGGCCGTCACCGCTCGATTTTCTGCTAATCGGCGTTATATTGTAATCGGACGCTTTGCTTATTTTGTTCTTTCATATTCGCACGTGTATCCACACGTAACACATGTTTAATCAGACACATCGTTTTTTGCCCACAACCGGTTTCCGGTTATTTTTTTTTTTATAACATCAACAACTACGAAAAGAGAGAGATGCGCAAACACGTAGCAGGCTAGTCTCAAGAGAAAGAGAGAGAGAATAAAACTTGGAAATTGTACTTTTAAAAAGTAGAAACATGATTTCACCAGCTGGAAAGAGTGGAAATGCATTTAATTCATTTCCAAAAGAGTAAACCACAAGATTTGCACTTTGTAAAAGTAAAAAATTTACTCCTGCCACTGTTACGAGTAAGATATACTAACGCCACCCAAAAAGAGTAATAACTAAATAAAAAAAGGAAAAAAGAATACACGAAGTCGATAAAAAGAAAGTTACGCGGATGTGCGACAGTAAGAGAGGTCGATAATTTAATAGTATACTAGCAACAGATACCTCGCTCGCTAACGCTCGCTCGGTTGTATTTTGGTGGTGATCATGTTGCATATGAGGCGTTTCACGTCAACTGCTCCAGCGCGGTTTTTGAGATATAAGATGTTTTGTAGTTTTTGAAGGTGAAAATGGAAAATTTCTGAAAAATTGCCTATATCATTGGAAAGCTGAGGAAAAAATACGTTGAAAACGCTTATCAAACAATTTTTTTAAGTACATATTAGTATCGTAAACATGAGTTGGAAATAGCACGATTTGGCACTCGCGCGCCGATCTGGGACAGTTGACGTGAAACGCCTCATATATGAATATTAAATAAGTATATTTTGCAAATACAAACTGTAGGATTTGAATTTTTAATTAAATATAATTTGACATTTTAATAGTATGTAAAATTTAGATTATAAAATTCATTAAGGAGTAAATACATTTTCAATCATCATTAAACTAACAATCTATATTTATCTTTATTTTTATATTTTATTTCTTAGTATACACTGATGGGAACCTTATCCATATAAGTTAGAGAACTTGTCTACAGGATTATCAATGGATAGTATTAACTTCCAAAAAAATATTCAGCCATATAACAATGTTCTTGCTTTGAAAGTTTTGGAGCTAATTTCGAAAATTTGTCTAGAAATGGACCTCAAGTAATTAGAATTTGTGGGCAAATATATCATATTGTTTATGCTTTGCATCCAAATAAAAATAAAGCTCGAAAATATGGATAATTGTACGTTCTTGATAATGAAAAAGCCACAGCTCAACGAAAAAACTATAAAAGTAATTCTGATATAAAAGCAGAATTGCTTAGTGAATTAGATAGTTTATTAAGAAATGTTAATCCATATGCTAAAGCGTACAAAATGATGTATGAAGTAGATGCTCGCTAACGCTCGCTCGGTTGTATTTTGATGATGAACATATTGCACATATGTAATTTTTAAATATGTATATTTCATAGATAAAGTCTGTAGAATTTGAATTACTAATTAGATACCCCGATGGAAATGGAAAATGTATATAAATGTAAGTAAATGTATATAAAAGTTGTAATTGGAACATTTCTTACATTTATATACGTTTATATACATTTATATACGTTTATTTATAAAAATTTACACTTATTTACATTTATATATTTTTTCTTACATTTTGAATAGTTTTATCGAAAATTGTTATTTTTGTAAATACACTTATTTACATTAATTTACAGATATATACATTTATATATTTCTTTTTTTAATTTTCGCTTTATAACACTTTTTTTTAAGTTTTATGGAAGTGTATATAAATGTATATAATGTTAAAAAATATATATACATTTCAAAAATTGGGTTGTCAAATGTGAAAAAATAAAAAAATATATAAATGTAAATAAGTGTAAATTTATGTAAAAAAATGTATATAAATCTAAATAAATATAAATGCACGTTCCAATTACAACATTTATATACACTTATTTACATTTATATACATTTATTTACATAAATATACACTTATTTTTGAGAAATTAATTTCTAAAATATGAAAACGTTTTCCTTATAACAAATGACAGACTAAAGATAATTTAACTTTTCAAAAAAGAAATTGTAGGTAATTTAACGACCTTTCAAAAAAAAACTAATGATATTAAGTTATAAATACTGTAACATATTAAAATATAAGAAAAACGAAAATTTCAAAATTATTTTTTGATATTAAAACAAAAGAAAACGCACAAAATCAAAAAATAGGTTATGGCATCTCTATTCTATATGAAAACGAAGAGAATAAGCTGTGTCTCACGAAAATCGATCGATTGATTCAAAAGTTATAGCCGGTACACACACACAGGCGCGCGCGCGCGCACACACACACATATACATTCAGGCACGAACATTTTTTTGCTCAAAAACCTCAAATATTGGTACCAAAAGTCTTAAAACATGTTATTAAACATTTTTTGTTTCAAAAATATTTTTCACCATTACAAAGCTTCCTCTTTGAGGAAGCAATAAAAATTTAGATACATAGTTACGAATATTTATAGCAAAATTAAGGAAAAAGATACTATAATTATGTCGTTTTAGTATAGACAATTACACAAAAAAGTTATCTCAAAGCGGGACATCCAATTTTTAAATAAATAATTATTAAAATCGATCTGTTAAATATTAACGTTATCTGTGAATGTATAAGAAGTATGTATGAATGTTAGTTTTCTTACTATTAACTCAAAAAATGTCAGTTATAAGACATTGAAAGTTGTACCAATGCTTGTGAAAAACAATCAAAATGCCGAGTTCGTTCATGGTTCATACACTGCTTTCAAAGGGTACTGTTTGTTATATCTTTTGTTGAATTCATAACATTTTGGATTAAAAAAAAAAACAAATAATCGAATAATTAACACTCAAAAATGACTAACGAATTTTGGCTTCTATGATTTAAATTAATATACATCAGATAATTATTAGTATTTGTTACTGTCCCAGTTCAGAGTGCGCTTTTAACGTCATAGTAATGGCTATTTTACCTTAAATATAAAGTGTAAATTAATTATTATATGAAATAATATACAGCCGTTAATCTCATATAATTATATTTTTCTTTTATTTTTCAGCTGTTACAATTGTTAAAAAATTTTTTGAAAAAAAAAAAAAAAAATGTGTTTTGTCATTTTGAAAATTTGCTTTAAATAAATTTAAAATACAATGGGTTTGACCGAAAAACAAAAATTAGTTGTAAAAGGGATTGGGTCATGTACTGGTAATGAATCTATGTTAAATGATGAACATATTTTGGAATTTAATAATATACTTAAAAATTGTTCATCTTTCAATATGCAATCGTCGCTATTGGTTCAAAAATCTTATAATATCATTTCAATACCAATTAATTGTGAATATATACAATTACTATTCTCAGGTAATTCTAAAAAAGGTCATTGGATTTGTATGTACTATAGCAATAACATTATACATATTTATGATAGTCTTAATGCTAAATGCTTAAAAGAAGAAGATAAAGTTTTCATCAATAGATTATTTCCAAACAATCCTGAATTAAAAATTACTTTCGAAACAGTACAGTCACAAACTAATTCTTATGATTGCGGAATTTTCGCGATAGCTTTTGCGATTTCTATTCTCTTTAATATATGTCCATGTAGCTTATCTTTCGATATTTCTCAAATGCGATTACATTTGTTAACAATATTTGAAACATGTACCATAAGAATGTTTCCACTTTCTCAAAATTCTGCCTATGAATATATAAATTATGATTATTCATTGATACCGATACGAAGATCTATCATTCATAAATACGTTTTTGTCGAACAAAAATTACATTTTAATGCTGAAGAAATTAATATGATAGAAAGAAATATTCAAGCACGATTAATTTTTGAACAAAATAAATTATGAACTTGTATAGTAGACATAATAAATCTTGTACAGAGTCCATTATTCCAATGGAAATAGATGATGGAAATGCATCTTTCAATTCATTGCATTACAATGATATAATTATAAGTTTGGAAAATACTGCTTCAGAAAAAGTGTCGTTGCCAAGTAAAAATGAAATTTGTAAAAATTAGGATAGGAATAGAGTAATAAATAATAGCGACTACGTATACGAAGATAAACCTGAAAAGATTTTATTGCACAACAAAAATGTTAATTGTGAAAATATGAATAAACAAACAGAAGATAATAATAATTTAAAAACAAGAAAACGGGAATCAGCAAAAATGCAAAACATGGGGAGTGATGAATTTAAAAAATTTCATGAAAAAGAAGCATTGCGGAAAAAAGAAACTTACTGGAAAAATAAAAAGGAAAATTCTAATAAATTGGAAGTAATAAAAATAAAAATAAAAACACGAAAAACAGAACAAATGAAAAATATGAACAACGATGAATTAAGAAAGGAACGCGAAAAAGAAACATTACGTAAAATAGAAGCATACATCAAAAATAAAAATAGTGATACTAGTAAAATAGTTGAAAAAAAAACTAAAGAGAAAAATGTAGAAATTGGACAAAACTCAAAAAATGAATTGTGATGAATTAAAAAAGGAACGCGAAAAAGAAGCGATATGTAAAAGAGAAGCATATATCAACAAAAAAATAGCGATGATAGTAAAATAGTCGATAAGAAACTAAAACGAAAAAGGCAGAAATTGCAAAAAAGGCAAAAAATTAATAGTGATGAATTAAAAAATGAACGCGAAAAAGAGGCATTAGATAAAAAAGAAATTTATTGGAAAGCAAAAAGTGACGAATGTGAAGCAAAAATAAAACAATTAAAAAAGAAAACGATAAATGATAAAAAAATACGAAATATGAAAATAAAAAAAGAAAGTATTCTGAAAGTGCAATGACAAAAGAAATAATAACATCAACTCAAAAATTAAAAATTGATAATAAAGAAAGATATTTCAACGTATATGATGATTCAAACGTAATAATAATGGATAAGAAATTAGAAATCATGAAAAAACGAATTCAAAATAGAAATGAAAATAGCTTAATATTAATTAGCAAATCAAAAATTATGGGTCGAATAGCAAATGTAGAATTTGACGAGAACCTAATTAACGAAAGTTATTTGGGTTCTATGTTTGAGATCTGCCTGGGTTCTATGTTTTTGATAACATGATTAATGAAACTGAATATTATTCATACATCTTATGGCATGGATCGTACCAATGAATTTTGTTACAGCATGAAATAGAAAATTATGAATATCTATTTTCAATAATATTAGGTTTACACAATAAGCGATACCTAATTATGAATGAAATTATGAGTCTGTAGCCTGATTTTATTTTGACAGCTTTATAGTAATTAACCTCTATAGCTTAATTTATTATTAATTCATAATTAGATATCACTTATTGTGTAAGCCTAATACTATTGAAAATAGATATATATAATGTTCTATTTGATGCTCTAACAAAATTCAGTGGTAAGGTCCATGCCATAAGATGTATGAATAATATTCAGTTTCATTAATCATGTTATCAAAAATTGAAATTATGGATTTTTCTTGATATTTCAAAAAATTGTAAATTTTTTCCCTTTGCTCGGCCAGTATTGATCAAAAAAGCATTTTGAAGGGTTTTCGAAGAAAAATACAAAAAAAAATTTGTCGAATAAAAAATATTTGGTCGCAGCCTCAATATCCTTCGATGAAGGTATACTAAGAAGCAGCCAATCAGAGACTTTCAAAAAGGGCCATAAAATAAATACTGGCATATTCTACAGAAAAAATGCAAACTTTTTGCCAATCAATGTTCTATCAAAAAGTTTCAAGATTTTGAGTTAAAAAATGAATAAACTTGGATTTTAACCAAAAATTGCAAAAAAAATTGAATTTTCAATCTTGCATAGCTTTTTATTTTTGCAAATATCGACCTAAAATTTGAGGAACATTTTTTTCACAAAAAACTAAAAGAAAACGAGTTTTGAGCGATTATAAAATTTTGAGCTGCTGACTTCACCTGAAATATCCAATATATATATATGACGGCCCTAAGCAAGCGTCTGTACCGTAGGCAATGCACCAGCTCCTCGTACACGCGGCGCACATGTGAGCATGTAAAGCATGTAAGTGTGACGCCGAGCGCTCCGACACATGCGTAGGTACACAGAAATGCGCTCCCACTCCTGATCGCCCGCGCTGGGCGCTCGCAGCGGCGATATAGGGGTAAATACACGCGAGCGAAAGAGATGGCGAGACCACTCTCTAGTATAAAAGGGGCCAGCGATCTACAACGAGCACGCATTCGCTCGACGAACAGCTATGGCACACGAGCTCCGTTCTGCCCCAGCTTCTCGGCCGCCAACCCATGTTCTTAAGTAGCGTCAAATAAATTCACATATACTATTCAATTGTCTTATTTTTCTTTTCTATGTACACCGGGACAATAAATCTTCTCACCACCCACCTTACCTATCCCTGGCTCGAAAAGGCGTCTCGTTTATGATTCGTCTGTGTAGATCCATTCCTCTCCTATGGCTCAGCGGGAAGGCACTTTTCTCTCCGACCGCATGATCCGTATCTAGGTTCGAAAAGGCGTCTCGTTTTAAGATCCACCAGTGTAGATCCTCTCCGCCAACGGCTCTCCATTTAATTGCATGCTCTCTTCAAGGGTAGAAACTTGGATGCAGCACACGAACTCACTCGTATTAGAATCAACCTTTTTTACGCATTGCATGATTAATGAATACTGCATGAGTAGAAATAAAGGCTTTGTTGAATAGAATCATCGAAAAGTAATCACACGTTCGTATAACCCCCTAAAACGTGCTTGGCACGTTATAATTAGCGCCCGAACAGGAACTCGAGTAAAAGAGACCTGGAAGTACAAATGATACCGGATTTCGGGAGCGCGATATTACAGAGTAGAATCGAGAATCGGGTGATGAACGCGTTGAGTTTCTCGAGGGGCTGGATCATAACCGCTGGCTTACGGTAGCTGGACTACATGACGAGAATAAAGTAATGAGACAAGAATTAAATGTTGTAAGGCACCAAAACCGGCTCATGAAACAGCTCATCGATCAGCTCATAACCGAAGTAAACAAGCTATCGGTTAAAAAGGAGAAGTTCTCGATGCATTTGAATATAGTAACTAGTCGGTTATATTAATTCGAAAAAATAGTAAACTCAAAATTCGACAAGTTAACTGACGAGGTTACGGCGATCACAAATAAATTCGAGACGCTCTCGCTTGAGTAACGCAAAATTTAGTATTAGGTTTTGATGTGCTAGGTATGCACAACATTTTCCTTCTTCTCTTCATTTTTCATTTTAACAAGCAAACTAGCTTTTGAAATAAAAATTAAATTTCGTTTATGAATGAACTCGAGACGCAAAACGCTGTCGATATGCTAACGATGCACATTCCTTTTTTCATTTCCATTTTAATTTGACTACCCTCGAAACAAGCAGTTTGCTTTCGAGAAATGATTTTTGTTTTGACACGGACATTAATAAAATTAGCCGGACAGCGAGCCTATGAAAATAGATAGAGCTGATAATAACCAGGGGAGTTGCTCCGCCCACTAAGATCTAATTTCGAGTTACATCTCGTTATGTATTCAGCGATCTTGACTTCTGGAAATAGTTCGTTGAGTAAAAAACACGGATTAGAATCGGTTCTTTTTTTATTTCAATTTATCCGCTAATCCTCCTATTTTTTAATTTAAATATCCGGAAAACAAGGACACCGGGTCCGCAGACGATAGTTCCCTTCGTTTATCGTGTTTTATTCCAACTTCTCTTTTCATTTTTAAAATAAAATGTCCCAAACGCGCAAATTAGGAGCATTTATACTCGCGGTGAAATCATCTATAGACGAAGACGAGGCGAGCGAGGCAGCCAAAGCATCTCGAGTGGGAACTAGCCGTCACAGACGAGCTCAAAACCCTCTACGAGAAGCAATCGGAATTAGAGGACAAGATCGGTATTTTCGAAGAAGAAACAGATGAGGGAGGATCGCCGCTGTTAAATGTCGCGACGGCTGACGTACTAAAATACGAGATCAAAGAAAAATTCGACATAGTCTCCAAAAAGGTAGAAAGGATCCGAACGGATCGAAACGTGAAATGGACGCAATTAAAAGAGGAGATCGTGTCGTTGAGAACCAGCGTGAGACTCTTAGAGAGAGAAAACGACGGGTTTATCGATAAATTCGCGAAGCTAGCATCGGCCGACGAAGAGTCACAGTTGCTTCGCGATGTAGGCGCAGAGATAATCGACCTAAAAAAGCATTTCGCTGGAGAGCTAAGTAAAGTCACCGAGCATTACAAGGCTCAAATAAAGGATCTAAAAAAGATCATCTTAGAGTTTCAAAAATCACCAGGAAATGTTAGGGGTTTGGGAAGTGAAGCGTCACACCGCATAAAATTATTATAGATATCCCTAAATTTCGAGGTCTCGAGAGCGAGGCCAATGAAATTCCTATCTGAACTTAAAAAATACCTCGACGTAGTACAGCCAAACTCTAATCAACTACTGTGTCTTATCTCTCAAGCCCTCGACGCAAACGCGAAAAACTGGTGGTACATAAATGAGAGCGAGGTAGAATCGTACGATGACTTCGTCAAGCGCTTCCAAGCCAGTTATTGGAACTCGAGTATCCAAAGATCGGCAAAACGAAAGATAGAATATGGTCAGTACCACTCGGGGGCATCGTAAACCGCGTAAATTAAGCAACAAACATGTACGGCGTCGCGAAAGAGCTAAAACTCGACTATACAGAGGAGGAATTCGTTTTGAAGCTGAGCGAACATTTTGAAAGTTCTATCCGTCATGCCACTATTGGGCAACAGATCAAAGATAAAGCCACTTTCTTAAGAATCCTGAATGATTACAATAACGACGATCAGCGTCAAAAGTCTAAGCAAGCCTTTCAAAATAAGTCGCCAGAACAAAACAAATCAGCTCCACCACGCGACAATGCTCGGCAGAGTGAGCAACGCCCCAAGCCATGGGCAGATAGGGACTTGCATGTATAACATCTGCAGACGTCGACCCCACCGTAGTCAATCCTTAAAAGAATAAGTCAGAAGACAAAAAAGAAAAGAAAAATAGCAAAAGCCACAAAAAACAGGTGGCAAAAAGCTACGATGAGATCGACGTCTCACAGATAGAATTCGAAAATGCGGGAACTGACTCATTTCAGCCAGAACAGGCACAGTCTGGAAACGCGAAGCAATTGTCTCTCGCGCCGTGCATAATGTAATGCGAGGAGCAACTGAATCGGAAACCAAAGTAAAAGAGAATGAGCTTAAAATAGCGAATGTAACTACAATACTCGAGAACCCTCGTGATGAACTCCTTTATGATATTCAGCCGGAAGGCTCAAACGTAAAAGCTATATCGTGCCCAGAGATCGCGATAACACTCGAGAACACGCGGGTAGATGCATTGATCGACACGGGAAGCGAGATTACGTGCATATAAGAAGAATTTTATTATGCAAACCAAAAGAATTTTTCTACATTTTTCTACATGTCCGACTCTTCCAATTAGCGGAAGGTTAATTAACCCTTTCCGGCACAGCGGGTCTCCCAGGACCCACCTTTTCTTACACACTTTTTCGCTCTTTTAAAGTAGTTTTTATACGATTTACCTAGGGTTTTTTGTAATTTTGTGATCTTGATATGTTATAGGATCATAATTAATGTAATAATTATTAATAGATTTTGTTAATTTGTTTATAGAAATAAACAAATACAGAAAAATCACCCTTTTTTCGAAAAAAATTCATTATTGAAGAAACTTTTTATTGCAATTTCACAATATTTCTTACCTAGGGGTTTCCGGGGTCGCTGATTACGAATCCATTATGAGATTTCTAAAATTCAAAATGGTGGATCCAATATGGCGGATAATTGTGCCAAAAATGTGCTGTTTTTATGCTTTTCATCCGCCATCTTAAATCTGCCATCTTAGATTTGAAAAAATCGAAAGTTTGGTAGTAGATTCGAACTCAGCGACCCCAAAAACCCCCGAGTAAGAAATTTCAAACCAGAATAGTCAGTAGAAAAATGTATGCTGTAAAGGGATAACCACCACGTCCTCTTCGTGTCTCTGGGTTTAGCTGAGAGTGGTAATAATTTACATAGAAACAAATAACAATACTGACGCCATTTTAGATCAAATTTTGTTGAATATAAAAATCTCATTCGCCATCTTGGATTCGCCATTTTGAATTTTGCAAAACTAACTTCAGATTCGAAATCAGAGACCACCAAAACCCCTGTCTACCTTATTTGATCGAATTCGGTTGACTTTCAAAAATTTTGTCGGCCATCTTGGATCCGCCATTTTGAATTTTGGAAAACTAACCTCATATTCGTAATCAGCGATCCCAAAAACCCCTGTGTACCAAATTTGATTCAATTCGGTTGACTTTCAAAAATTTTGTCCGCCATCTTGGATCCGCCATCTTGAATTTTGCAAAACTAACCTCAGATTCGTAATCAGCGACCCCAAAAACCCCTGTGTACCAAATTTCATTGAATTCGGTTGACTTTCAAAAATTTTGTCCGCCATCTTGGATCCGCCATTTTGAATTTTGCAAAACTAACCTCATATTTGTAATCAGCGACCCCAAAAACCCCTGTGTACCAAATTTGATTGAATTCGGTTGACTTCCAAAAATTTTGTCCGCCATCTTGGATCCGCCATTTTGAATTTTGCAAAACTAACCTCAGATTCGTAATCAGCGACCCCAAAAACCTCTATATACCAAATTTCATCGAAATACACTTGAACAAAAAATGTATGCCGCAAAGGGTTAAAGGGGCAACGGGCGCGAAATCCACACGTTTCAAATTTCAAGTCTTACTATCTACTGAGATAAAAGGCTTGAAAACTAACCTAATATTTATAGTAGTGCTGAACCTGGTCAAACGCTTTATATTGAGATACGATACGCATAAGGCATCGGGTATGTTAATAGACACGCGGAACGAAGAAATCCTCTTTACCATAAAAGAGTACTACGCTCAAATCTCATTTAAAGGGACCAATATAAGCTCGGAAAAGCACATGTCTTTGAGAATCGAGGAGTCGTACGATGACGAGTACGATCCTCAACAAATAAAAAACCAAACCCCAAGGGAGAACGGCTATGAATACGACCAGTCTTATGACATTTCCGCTGAGGAAATCGAGGAAACGTCAATTCGTGTCCAAACTTGTATTTCAAAAACGTCCCGGTTTATTATCAGATTATGAATATAATTTTAATTTAAAGGATAATTTGCCATGTTTCTATAAACCTTATCCTATCCCAATTAATTACAGAGACAAGGTTAAAGCCGAAATAAATAAGTGGTTTGAACTCGGGATTATAAGACGCTCGAAAAGTCCATATATTAATTCGCTCGTAATTGTAACAAAAAGAGACAGATCGGTTCACCCTTGTTTGGACGCGCGAAAGTTAAACGAAAAACTAGTAGAGGACCACGAGGCATCACCGGGTATTGCAGAAGTATTTTCAAAATGTAAAAACATGAAATTCATGTCGAGCTTTGATCTCACGAGCAGCTTTCACCAAGTATGGCTATCGGAAGTCAGCAAACAGTATACCGCGTTCATGTGCGATAACAATGTATACAAGTTCAACGTCGTGCCGTCGCAGTCAAAATGAGCAGCACCGCTCTGATTCGTGGATTAGACTTAGCGGTCGGTGATCTCGAAGATTTCCTGTTAATGTTCGTCGATGATTTGCTATATATGTCCGAAGACTTCGAGAGATATATACATCACTTGAAATCATTATTCGAGAGGCTAACCCAAACTAATCTAAAATTAAATATCAAAAAATCGCACTTCTTGCGAAAAGAGGTCGTATTTTTGGGGCACATCCTATCGACGGAAGCACTGAGACCAGAACCCCGAAAAAATCCGGACAATAAAAAACTTTAAGAGACCAGGAAACATAAGAGAACTACAAAGCTTCTTGGGCTGTGTAAATTTTTACACCAAATTCATGCGAAATTACTCCGCGTACACAATCCCTTTGATTAGGTTATTGAAAAAGGGAAGGCAGTACGAGTGAACGAGCGAATTCGAGAAGGCATTTGATGACATAAAAGCATATTTGACGCTAATATTATATTGAAATTCGCCGATCCGAGACGTCTCTTCATACTGACCACCGATTCCAGCGACTTCGCCATTGCAGCCGTGTTATCTCAGATAGACGAGCAGGGCGACGAGGGCATCATTACGTTCATAAGCCGCACGCTAAAGGGCAACGAATGCATGTACTTTACTACCGAGAAAGAGATGCTCGCGATTGTATGGGTCTTAAGCCGACTCGACACATACTTACGGGGGCCGGTGAAAATCGTAGTGCGTACTTACTATGAGGCCTTAACGTTCCTAAAAAAACTGTAAATACAATGATGCTCGGCTCAGGAGGTGAAATCTCGCTATACAAGACTTCAACCACCAACCCGAGTATTTACCTGACCGTATAAACACCGTTGCAGACTACCTGAGTAGACAATTTCATGACATCCCAGAAAATATTGGAGATGAAATAGTAATAGCAACGCTGTTGTTACAAAAGCCGAGCCACGGCTTAATTAACCAGATAAAAAACAAAAAAAATTGCAAAGTAGCGATCCTTTTTCTGTAAAAATACGCGAAGGGCTACAAGCAAAAAATGCGAACAGATACGTCTTGCAAGATGATCTATTGTATAAAGTAGGATTAGATAAAAACCGAATTGTTATGCCCGAGAAAATGCTAGAGAGTTTATTACGGAGATGCATCTGATTTACGGGCACATAGGGGGGAAGAAAACGTGTAAGATGATATCTGAGCATTTCTTCGCGCCGCAGATACGAAAGTTAGTGTATAAAATATTAAAGACATGCGACCTTTGTCAAAAAACTAAGTACCTGATCCGCAGGTACGACGAACTCGTTCAATCTATATAGACAGACGCGCCAAACGAACTCCTATCCATTGACTTCTACGGGCCTTTGCCGACGTCAACCGGTGGCGTCAAGCATCTACTCACAAAGATAGATGCCTTTAGCAAATTCGTCGTAGTGTACCCTATAAAAAAAGCCAACACTGCGACTGTGGTCCGAAAGATTTTTGGGGAATACGTACGAAAATATGGTAAGCCTAAGGGGATTCTATCGGATCAAGGAACACAGTTCACCTCGAGAAAATGGATAAGAAGTCTAGAAAATGAGGGCATAAAGCCCATATTCTCGTCGACCAGATACCCGCAGAGTAATATGGTTGAACGCGTTCACCACGAACTCGGACGATTTTTCCGAACATTTATAAACGAAAAGCATAACGGATGGGCCAAGTGTGTAGGTGTCATTAAAAAAATAATAAACTCACCACAAAACAACAGGCTTCACTCCAGTTGAGCTTCACCTGGATACTCAGCCAACCTGCGTGTGGGAAAAATAGCTAAACATACCACCAGTTACGGATGCAACATACGAGCAAAAAATCTTCCTAGCGCGCAATCGGTCGCACAAAAAGTTAAAAAACCGCGCGCAACGCGAGAATCAAAATAAAAGACATTTCACACTCCGAAACGATGATTTAGTTTTAATCAAAGCGCTGCCACAATCGGACGCGAGCGATAAGAAGATCGCCAAAGTTTTCCACGTGTACCAAGGGCCGTATGTAATAGAACGAAAAATCAATACCGATACGTATCTCATCACTGATAAACACGGCAAGGAGCGAGGAAAGTTCCACGTATCGTACTTAAAGCCGTACTATACCGAAAATTAAATGATCGGGGATTAACCACGGTATGAAACAGAAATTTCCCTTTGCCGAAATTTATACAAAAAGGGAAATTCCTAGTATAGGATTAAGCGCGATGATCAACCACGGGCCAGCACCAGTGTGACCAGGTTGTGGCGATAAATCGCCACTTTTACATGCGTAGTATTACGATATATTGTTTACCTGGCCACACTGGCCAGCACTCGCAAAAATGGCTCTGTCAGTAGATAGTTCGCTATGGAGAAAGCCGACAAGAGCACGCAAACAGAGAGCCACACCTAGTGTGACGTCGCCGTCCAAGACGGCGTCGTCACCTGGTACCCCCATCAACTGTAGTGTGTGCAATTTGTGGGCACGCGCAATATCTGACCAGCGACAACCCCGGGGCAGTACAAGACGGAACGCATGGCGCAGACAGTGAAAGTGCCAGCTACAGCATTCCTGCAACAGACGCCCGACGAATGGCCAGGGCTGCGGAATATCTGGGCCGCCGCCCCAACACCTTCGCCGACGCTCAGGCAGCTGATGCCACCGCCGCCACCGCCTCGATCGCAGAACACCCAGGTGAGAGCGACGAAGGAGTATGTCCCCATTTCGATCGGCCGGTCGACTCCGATTGAAGCATCGTACACGCCAACACCGATCGAGATACTGAAATGCTCATTTACAGACCTCCTAAAAATTACAAGGAAGATGAGCAAAGTGCCTCGTCCCATATCCCCACTGCCACCATCACCACCACCATCGCCGTGAGGGAAAAATCAAGACGCATTTATTGTACATAATTTTTTGGACATATTTTTTTTGTAAAAATATTTTGTATATATATTTATCTTTCTATTGTGAAAATAAAAATTTCTTTTTCCAGAAAAACAAATTTTTATTTCGGGGGGCAATGTGACGGCCCTAAGCAAGCGCCTGTACCGTAGGCAATGCACCAGCTCCTCGTACACGCGGCGCACACGTGAGCGTGTAAAGCGTGTACGTGTGAGGCCAAACGCTCCGATACATGCGTAGGTACACAGACATGCGCTCCCACTCCTGACTACCCGCGCTGTGACGTGTAGCGGCTCTCCTACTCCAGCGGTACCTACACTATGTACAGCACTCCCACATACTCGCAGCGGCGATACAGGGGTAAATACACGCAAGCAAGAGAGATGGCGGGACCACTCTTTGGTATAAAAGGGGCCAGCGGTGTACAACGAGCACGCATTCGCTCGACGAGCAGCTACGGCACACGAGCTCCGCTCTGCCCTAGCTTCTCGGCCGCCGACCGATGTACTTGAGTAGCGTCAAATAAATTCACATATACTTTTCAATTGTCTTATTTTCTTTTTATCTGTACATTGGGAGAATAAATCTCCTCACCACCCACCTTACCTATCCCTAGATCGAAAAGGCCTCTCATTTATGATCCGCTTGTGTAGATCCATTCCCCGCTACAGCTCAGCGGGAAGGCACTTTTCTCCCCGACCGCACGATCCGTACCTAGGCTCGAAAAGGCGTCTCGTTTTAAGATCCGCCTATGTAGATCCTCTCCTCCAACGGCTCTAAAAGGCATCTCGTTCCAGATCCGCCTGACTATGGAATAGATAAGCATTTCTCAACCAAAGAAGAAGTAGAAACTGACATAAATCAAAGAAATTTCAGCAACATGAATGACAAGTGCAAAGTGTTACATATTTTCACAAACCAAATATCAAATAGTGCAATAATAGAAGTAACTTCTAGTATATACAAATATATAAAGGAAAATAGAAGCAAAATTCTAATAAGCTATCAACATTGCAGAGCCTATGAAATTATTAATACAAATCCGTGCAATAAATGAGCTGGCTATGGACACGGTGGCAAAAAATGCACGAACAAGGTTATGTGTTTCAAATGTGCAGGACCACATGAAGCAAGCAAATGCAATTGTGACACTTTAAAGTGCGCAAACTGTGACTACAGTAATAAAACATATAAAACAAATTATAAGGTAAATCATAGTGCAATCGATAGTGATCAATGTTAAATTTTAAAAAAGAAAATAAAAAGGTACATAGAAGTAACAGATTAACCATTACAACCTACTTATGAAAGATACGTTGATAAGTAGAAAACACAAAACATACAGATAAAGTAAATGAGGAGGAACCTACAGTACCAAAAAACGGGACAACTTCAACACCGATGATAAGTAGAATCAAACAAACAACTTTCAGAGATCTACCACTAATTGGACAAACATACACAAACGTAAGAAGCAGAAATGGATGAAACAGAGAAAATTATAAACAATGAAATAATAGTAGATACAGTAAGTACACTAAACAAACTTCTGAATATTGAAAAAGAACTCATTGTATCCATAAATATAAGAAGTATGAAACACAACTATAATAAATTACTAATACTTTTAAAGAGCCTTACAGTAAAACCATGTATTATAATTTGCACTGAAACTTGGAATATGGATCATCATGACTACTTCAATATAAATGGATACAAAATATTATACAATAATAGTAGAATAAATCAGAATGATGGGGACGTTATGTACATAGACAACAAATTAATCGCAACAACTGAGGTAATTGAAATAAACAAACTTAAAATAATAAATTCAACAATAATAATGGACAATAACAAGCAAATACTAATATCAGCATTATACAGAAGTCATAGCTTAAAGAAAACAGAATTTATAATATATTTCAAGGAACTGTTAAGAATGAACAAAAAATAACAAAATAACCTAATAATCGATGACTTTAACATTGACATAAACAGTAATGAAATAATAGACTAAGAGATTTTACAGATCCTATTAAAAAACGGTTATCACCCAAGATTCAATCAAATAACGTGTCTGGCCACATGCACTAAAAATAGCAGAAGTCATTCCGATATACAAATGTAAAAAAAAACATTTACCAAACAACTATAGACTAATATCTCTTATCTCAAATATTGCAAAAATATTTGAAAAACTATTACACAAACGGCTACTAAGCTTTCTAGATAAAAAAAAAATTATATCACAGAAACAATTCGGCTTCAGAAAAAATAAAAGTACTAAAGATGCACTAAATGTTCTAACAAGCTTAATGTACAATCAAATCGATCGAAGTAAACCAATAGCAGCCACCTTTCTTGATCTTGCCAAGGCATTGACGCAGTTCATCATCAGATACTTCTTAATAAGCTATACAACTATGAAATAAGAGGTAAACTACTAAAAAGCTACTTAGACAGCAGAAAACAAAGAATAAAAGTAAACAATTCAAATAGCCAATTCGATGCAATACAAACGGCAGTCCCCCAAGGAACAATATTAGGACCATTAATATTCATTATCTACATAAATGGTATGTTTCAAACTCTTCAAGAACCTTCAATATTGGCTTTTGCTTATGATACTGCAATAATAGTAAAAGGAAAATCATGGCTAGAAATAGAAATAAAAATGAACCTATACCTAAATGAAGTATCAAATTGGCTAGCTCTAAACAAACTATTCTTAAACATTGATAACACAGTCTATATGGAATTTGGAAGTACACGAAACAGCACTCCGGGAAATTTCAAATCATTGATAGTAACATGAGATGGGAAAACCACATCACAAATATTTATAATAAATCAAAATATTTAATCTTTATTTTTTATAAAGTTACTAAAATACTATGGCAACAAAATCTCAGGATGCTTTACTACGCTCTTTTTCATAGTATCATATCATATGGCATAATTGAATGGGGAGGAGCATACATAAACATAACTAGAACTCTACGAACTCTACAGTACAGAATTCTCAAAATAATAAACAAAAATAACTTTTTAAAAGAAAAACCGCCACTAAATTTAGATCAACAATTCACTTACGAATCTCTTATATCACTACGAAGATTTAAAAGATAACTTTATAAATTCAGATAGCATCATGAGAAAGAAATGCATTATAGTTCCAAAGCACAACAAAAGAATAAACAACAAGATCAGTTATTTAAAGGCCATTACTTCTTGTAACAGTCTACCTAACAATCTCAAAACACTAACAAACGAAAAAAACAGAAAAGTTAAACTAAAAGAATGGATAAAAATAAATTAAGATCAACAAGTTATAAACACACAGCAAGCAAAGAAATTAGAATAGACTGCAATAAAATCCGAACAATCTTACATGAAGTAAAATACACCAGAAAAGGCTATGTCCGATATTAAAATATAAAGGAAGGAAAACAACCGTCAAGTATAACTAT
Source organism: Torymus aiolomorphi (assembly GCA_036365515.1). NCBI lineage: Eukaryota > Metazoa > Arthropoda > Insecta > Hymenoptera > Torymidae > Torymus > Torymus aiolomorphi. The sequence continues at coordinate 162,845,589 of CM070875.1, read as the reverse complement.
CTAACATCGGAAGTCCATGTGGATAAGACTATGCATAACGCATTATTATTAGATACTAGAACATACATCTCCTCGAAAACCAAATGCATACGACACCAATTTCACTCACGCCAAAACAGAATATAATGGCATAGAAGAAATATTTATGATTAACAATATAGCCAATGAAAATAGCATTAAATTACTACAAAACCCAGTAACAAAAGAACCAGGAAACAAAACAACTACGAACAACATCCGTATGACATATGGTGATATTAACTACTTAGGATCAAACTTTTACAAATTCCATGTACCCACTAGATACATAACATAAAATAAATAACACGAATACTAGTACATTATGCAACAAGAAAGTATAGGTTGGAGATTATTCCCGCAGGTGCCTATAAGGCAGCAATCACTCGAGGAAATAATCGACTTTACTCCGTGCTGCATGTACCGTGAACTGTATTCGCGACCTAATTGTGTAGCCCAACTTTGTTGTCACGAAAGACCTCCTCACCCCTCCACCCCGTTGTTATGACCTTGAAATAACCTCTGGGACCTCCTTGACCAAGGCCATAATGACGTATGTAAACGTAGAAAATTTCAGTCTCTACAAATAAAATATTTGTTCCTATTAAAAAAATCGAAGTTGACCTTGAAATGACCGTCAAATTGGACACCAAGGTCAAAGCGAGAGGCACCACTTGATGACTTTGTCTAATTATTAAAAACATTTTTTTTAATGTGATTCTAACGAGAGAATAGCGTTAACAAATTAAAATTGGGTACTGAATATTTGTATTTGTGAGGGCGGTTTTTACTCGCTATATAAACTCGAAGGAAAAAAAATCAGAAACACGTGTCGAATATTTTTTGTTTCTCTTCCGAGTCGTATAATCATAATAAATATTTATTACTATTTTCTATCTGAACTGATGCGTTTTTAATGCCAAAAATACCTATTTCTATGAATTCGTGGGTGGTTTTAACCCCCTAAACCAGCGAGTTGGCAAAAATAAAAAAACAGGTGTCGAGTATTTTTTGATACTCTATTCACCAGCAAAGTTTCATGGTAATCGGTAATTCACACCAATCTGCCTCCCCTTGCAAGCCACAATATGAGGCGTTTCACGTAAGCTCTCCAGGCGCGGTGCGCGAGCGCGAAATCATGCTGTTTTCAGCTTGTGTTTGAAGGGCTAAGATGTATCTAAAAAAAATAATCCCCAAGTGATTTCGATGTATTTTTTCCTCAGCTTTCCAATGGTGCTATTCTCAAAATTTTTCAATTCTAAGTATTTCTTGAATAATATCTCGAAAAAATCAAAAAATCCCTATGTAGAAAAAGGCTATATCCATGTAAAATTTCCTCCTCTTTCGATCTAGCAGATCAAAAAAAATATTAAAAATATAGTTTTTGAGATATAACACGTTTTATGTTTTTTTGAGGTTAGAATTGAAAAATTTTGAGAAACTAATAGCACCATCGAAAAGCTGAGGAAAAAATACATCGAAATCCCTTGAGGATTATTTTTTTTAGATACATCTTAGCCCTTCAAACACAAGCTGAAAACAGCATGATTTCGCGCTCGCGCGCCGCGCCTGGAGAGCTGACGTGAAACGCCTCATATACATAATTTTAAAAATAATATTTAATGAAATTCGAAAAATAGAAAAAAATAAAATTTATGAAAATACATTTACCATGGCAGCTTCTTCATTATCTGTAACTAATTCTATTATAATATCAACAAAATTTTATAGTTATTAATTAATAGTTATTAATTATATAGAAAATTTAACAACAAAAAAATAATCTTAAGGAAGAGCGTGAAAAGGTCCTATCCAAATTGAGCATGTATAAGGGTTTCATCTTGACGAAGCGCGTAAAAAGGTGAAATCTCAGCTGGCCACGTAAAAAAGATAAATCAAGGCGAAGCGCGTGAAAAGGTGACATCTTGCTGATATAAGACGTACGAGATAGAAAATTCTTAGACTAAGGTAAAGTACCGGATACGTGGACAGACTGAAAATTGGGACCATTACCTGGACAGCTGTAAAATAGTACTATTACTTATACATATGATAACGATATAAATTCATTAACGAAGTTTATGCTATTAAGTATGCAATCAAATGAATTTCGTTAATTTAAGTCTGTAATTCATTAGAATATGAAATAAAAGATTTCGAGGTTACGTAGGATGGCTGAACCCTTGTCCAGCTTAACATCCCTACCAGTTAGCAATACCCGATAGCTGAACATATTTAATAATATCACCATAAAAAATATTCACTTGGATTCAACTGGATATTTTAACCAGAATCCAACTCGAATTAACTTGAATTTAGCTGAAATAAACTTAAATCCATCTGAGACCCGGTGAAATTTAGTACGTATGGTCCAAGTTTAGGGTTCAAGTCTTGTCCCCGTATTGGTCCCAGTTCAACACAAGGTGCCCAAGATTAGCAGCCTTACACATACTTATTCCAACTTACTTTTTTAATATAAATATATAAGTATGAAAATGAGTTTTTCTATAAATAAATTAATTAAATGGATTACAAATCAATATCTACATTTAAAAGTCAGAAAAAATTCCGCCTATTGGTTATGATAACGTTGTTTGTTTGTGATTGTGCTCAAAATCTGTCCAGGTATTGGGTAGTTTACCTTATTATTCCCACAAGATGATTTCACTATTAACATTGTAATGAAAACGTATGTAGGACAAGGCGATGCGAGCGCGAAGAGTGGGAGCGATTCCCAATTACGCGCGCGGGAACCAGGGGCATGTAACACGATTAGCGAAGGGCAGGGGGAACGAGCTAGAGCGTACGAAGCGAAGCTTGCTCCTTTATCTGCTGATCTCCGAACCGGAAGCACGTGCACGACTGTCTCTCTCTCTCTCTCTCTCTCTCTCTCTCTCTCTCTCTCTCTCTCTCTCTCTCTCTCTCTCTCTCTCTCTCTCTCTCTCTCTCTCTCTCTCTCTCTCTCTCTCTCTCTCTCTCTCTCTCTCCCCCCCCCCCTCTCCCTCTCTCTCTCTCCCTCTCTCTCTCTCTCCACGAGGACGCATCACTGCAATCACGTGTTAAGAGAACAATCAGCGAATTTAAAGTAAGTGGCTACCGCGCATTGCGCTGTATTGTACAGCACGTGTTGCAGCGGCAACCCCGATCGCGAATCGTCAATTCTCGACCTGCGCGCGCATGTATCTCATTATTCTGCAATAAATGCATCAGAGTTCTTTCTACCCGATTCATCCCGTCCAACGTCCCCGCTTTTCCAACTTTGCAGCTAGCCGCGGGCACCGAGAGAACGAGGAAACTGTCGAGGAAAAGCTGTGTGTACTGCATGTAAAGTACACGCAGCGTTGTAATAAAATAAGGGGAGTGCGTGAACTGCCCAGGGCGTGTTACTACGCCGGGCGTATAAGCAACGCGGACTCCGTCATATTCACCCCATTAAAACATAAAGATTATTTTCATAACCAATCATATTTAAATGAATTCATTTATTTAACATATACTCACGCGAAAACAACTATGTATGAAAAAATTTGTCAATTTGCAATTGTTTGTAAATATGTAACTGAATTTTATAAACAATGGCATATAACTTTGCAGGTTTTGAAAATTTTCCCATTTTTATATCGGTACGTCCCCCCCCCTGAAATTGAACAAAGAAGAAAATGAGACCTTGCAAATTAAAATTGAATGAAAAACAAAAAAGATTATAAATACCTATTGAATTTATTTTTAGTAGACAAAATCTACTTTTGCAACATTGGAAATTTTCTAATAAAAACTTTTTACGTTATGTTAAGAACCCTTTTTCCTGTCATATCAGTTTTCAAATTGAAATGTGTAAATGAATCTTCGTAAACAATTTTCATAGCTTTATGTCTACTAGTCCGCATGAGCCATCTTAAACGTAAGGCAATTATACCAAATTGAGTCGGTAACCTACAATTAGCATAAACTGAAGAAAAAATATGCCGAAAGCAAGTCGAGTACTAGAAATAAAATTATACAACCAACAAAAATTGAAAAAAGAATAAGTAACAAAAACAGATACATAGATGATATTATATTAGACTTTAAAAAAGTCTGAGTAAGGATCTCAAAGTTTTGACAAGTAACAAAGGGTATCTCCCATTATAATGGTCAAAATGCCCTTGCTCGGCATTTGGAAAATAAACTGCATATATTTTTTTCCACACTAAAAAAAGTGAGTTTCGCCACCCCACTTTCTTCCGAACCCCTTCCCGTACTGACCTAACCTCAAAAAAGTCGTGTTTTTACATAATAATTTTTATTTCTGAAATGTGCAATTAAAAAATCTGAAAAAATTCTGAGTAATACCTGAAGTAATAGTAAATACACACGAATTTTTGTGGACACTTCCAAGGTAATCTTGAAGGTCAAACAAATTTTAAAGAAATTAAAATCGTTATTATTTAAAAAAAAAAGATACATACATCTGATTTTGTTGTTTTAAGTTACTTCTTCCACTTTTCAATAGTTTTTTGAACGATTTTAATGGTGCGCCATCTTGAAAAATGCGAAAGCCCCTATTTTTTAGGTTATTTTCGCATTTTTTCATGTATAACTCGAGAAAGATGTTCTTAAAATTCATTAAAAAATTTCGGTATATAGAAGATTCATATGTACATGCACTTGAATTTTTTCAGATTTTTTTAAGGTCATTTTCAGTGTTAAAAAAATTTCTAAATTGTTATTACAACGAAAAATCATACATTAACCGCTTAAAATAATGTTTTTGAGGTTATTTTGATCCATATCTCAAGTAAAATGCTCTAACATTTTCTAAAAAATATTCGATAAACAAAAGACATTTAAGTTTATGCACTCAAATTTTTTCACATTTTTCTGGATCACCGTTTACGGCTAAAAAAATTTCAAAGTACTCGAACGATCAGGGAAGTTCATATTAAGAATAAGAATAGGACATATATATGGGTCGTTCTCAGGGCAATCGAGAGATCAAAATTTTTTTTTCTTCCGTAACCACCTAAATAACTTCGTAACCATCTCATAAGTTACCCTAAATTTTTTCAGATTTTTTTAATTCATAGTTTTTGAGTGGCAAAGGTCATTTTAGCTTTTCTTGCAATTTTTGCCTTTCATCAATGCTTTATAGCTCCTCAGGGGTACATTTTTCATATAGGGACAATATACACCATTTTTTAGAAAATGTTCAAAATTTTTCAAATAAACTATTCTCAAACCCATTGGATCCAATTTGAATTATGCTAGAGCTATTTTAAAACTTGAAATATGCAAAAATAAGACTTCGATCGATAACCAAAAAATTCATGAGAGTACCTTTTTCATAACAAAAGTACCTGCCACTATCCCAGAACAGGCCAAAAGCCCTATAAAGAGAAAAAAATCAAGCAACCATGATATATGGCTAAATAACTGATTAAAATGCACATTTGGCTCTTGTAATAAAATATATTCTTAGTCGGACCATCACAAAAAAATTCATGGTAATATCCTTTACTAATTTAAAGTAACTATAAAGTTTCTAGATTAGCAATTACTATTAAACTACATAAGAAAAAAAAATATCTACATCAATCAATTACTTAAAATAATAAATTTAAATAGGCATACGAAAGACTTAGCGGAAGAATGCTTTATTAATATTAATTTATTGATATTCCTGGTCGCACTGTCCATTAATTTTTGAGGAAAGTGGTGAAATAAACAACACTCAAGTGTGTAATTTTTTCACCGACGTTTCGATCACTTCACTATGATCCTCATCAGAGCTAAAGTTTATTAAATAAATTAAGTAAAAATTTTTAACAAAATACATTGAAAATACATTGAAAATACCATTGAAAAACGTTGGCCACAGTTGTTTAACAAAATTAATTTAACTTGTTATGAATTCATAAACGCCATAAACTTTATACTTAATAATAATTTTTTCGAATTCAACAATAGATATTATAAACAAATTTTTGGATGAGCTATGGGAAATCCCATCAGCCCTATCCTAGTTGATATAGTCATGCAAGATTTAGAAAATGACGCTCTACATAAACTTGAATTCCAGGTCTCTTTTTATTTTAGATTTGTCGATGACATTTTATTATGCGTACCAAAACAAAAAATAGATTATACACAAAAAATATTTAATAGCTACAGTAACAACTTAAAATTTACTATAGAAAAATCAACTAATAATAGAATTAGCTTCCTAGACTTGTCAATAATTAAATATAATGATAATACAATTAGCTTAGACTGGTACAGAAAACCTACTTTTTCAGGTAGATTTATTTCTAAACTACAACTCACATCATCCAATAGCCACAAAAATAGGCGTAATTTGTAATCTTGTTGATAGATCAACGAAACTAGCTGATAAAAAATTTCACCAACAAAACATAAAACTTATTAAACAATTTCTTATTAGCAACCAATGCCCTCCAGATTTCATAGAAAAACACATTAAAAAACATTTATATAATAACAACAATAAAAATACTCTTAGACGTAACACCAATAGATTAAAACGTATCATTTTACCTTTTACGAAACAAATAGATAACGAACTGCGCAAAGCTTTACGTAAATTATACATTTCACCAGTCTACAATACCATTAATAAGTTTAATTGTATAATAAGATTAGGTGAAAATAAATGTAAACATACTGAGAAAACCAATGTAATTTATAAAATCGATTGTAAAACATGCGATGCCACGTACGTTGGCCAAACTTCACGTAGTTTAAGGGGGTTCATCCGATTTTGAGTTTATTTGGGAAGTCTTTGAAACTTTCGTCATATGTACGTGACATCATCATCTATATCATATCCTCAGGAAAAAGAGCCTAGTTTCACCGTTATTTTTATTTTAACACGGCGTCTTATGGGACGCGCATGCGAAAAAGATCGATTCAGTCTATAACTTCAAAGATACATTTACCGTTTGTCTGAAAAACTAATATGTTATTAAGATCAATAATTAGAATATCATATTACAAATTCAGAGATCCTAGCTTCACCGTTTTTAAGATATTGTAGTTGAAAGTATGGAATTTTAGGTGTACGGCCGCGCGTGCAGACGACGCTGGAGCGGTGGGGGAACAAACAGATGAGCGCCGCTCTGTGTGCACGCTCACAGACGGCACGAAGCTATGCGTGTGTGTCAGTCCCGTATAAACACGCGCTCTGACTACAAGAGTGGGGGCATCATTCGAGCAAACCTGTGCGCGCGGTGTGGGGTGACGTTGATTCTTGATACGTTCCAACTTGGATAAACCCACTTAAATACAAGAGTAAAAGAACACGAAGCCGACTGCCGGCATAAAAGAAACAAATCAGCGATTTTCAACCATATCAGTAACAGTAACCATTCAATAAACTTCGACAAGGTAAAAATTTTAGACAATGAAAGTAATTTAAGTAAAAGATTATTATCTGAAATGTTACATATCACAGCACAAAAAAACAGTATGAACATCAAGACTGACACAATCAACTTAAAAAGTGAATACAGATCTTTTATATTTAATGAAAAATTCCTTATACGACAATAGTACATCCTCGATTTTATCCAAAAGATATGCGAAGGAGCTCACAGTAACACTGTTCGCCCTAGCAACGCACTCTGCTACCCGTCTCTCCCCTTTCCACAAAACTATACTCTGTTCATATACATATACACGATACTGACGCTTGTAACTCTCACTAATACTTTTCCAATTTTCCACTATATAATATATGACAGCTTACAATTTCAACCACTTGACTGGCAGCAAGCCGTGCGACCTATATAACGTATTTGAAACTCTTGAAAATGGTTTTTGTTGAACTGTTTATTGCGTAAGTATTTATCTTGTTTAAAAAAATCTCTTGTATGTATTTTGTTAAAAATTTTTACATAATTTATTTAATAAACTTTAGTTCTGATGAGGATCATAGTGAAGTGATCGAAACGTCGGCGAAAAAATTACACACTTGAGTGTTGTTTATTTCACACCTTTCCTCAAAAATTAATGGACAGTGCGACCAGTAATATCAATCAATTATACTCATCAACAACTTCACTGTCAGTCGTCTCTACCAAAATTTACTTTATTAATATTGTTTATAGTCTGTTAATTTAATGGATATATAATAATTACTTAATTAAATGGATAAAATCTTACCTTACTTGGTAAAGGGGGGAGCAAAGTGTCCGGATGGCTAATTATCATAGAACTTGGTACAAAGGCTTCTTTATTTTTAAAAACACGTAGTACAAAGCCTTTTTTCTTCCAGCAGGTTCTCCGTCAAATTTATACACGAGTGCTCATTTTTTAATTAATTGAATACGTATTAATGTTTGCATTTTAACATAGGCATACCATTTCATTATTCACCCTTTCGCTTCCTCCAATAAGAAAAATCCATCTTTTCTGATAAAATGGTTTGGTAAGCAAATCTGTATCTTTACAATAAACTTCTTTTATACTTAAAAATAATCAAGATCTTTACCAAAACATTTTACATATTTACACTGTCACGGCCTGCCGTACCAACGTCGGTAATTAGTAAGCTCGTGGTAGCGAAAGCTAAAGGGCGCGTCGATGCAGAATTGGAGCTGCATCGACGAGATGACGAGCGAGCCGGCGCGAAAGAGCCCAGCATACATCTTATTGTTATCGCTCGTGAGAGATACACGCGTGCGAGTTCGCGGATTTTGTTATCGCGAATTTCGCGAGTGGCAATGTGTTTTTTCACTCGCTCAACCTCAGTAAAGAAGTAGTGTGCTTTACTGAGGCCATTTACTCTGCCGGAAAAGTGTGACTTCACGTACTTACGTGGGAAGTACGTTTAGTATACCGAGACTGTACGGCAGGATGATTCTACCTGCCGTACTGTGAATAAAAGTGACTTCCGCGAGCAGAAGAGCCGATCGCCTGGCGTTGCTACAGTTCGAGAGATCATGAAGAACCGAGCTACGATGCCAGATGAGTCGAGAGGATGCACGCGAGGATGCTAGGCCACCGAGTCAAATTCGCCGAAGACCTAACATGGTAAGCGTGCACGCATCATCCGCGACGCGAGTAATAACGCGTAACCGCTCGTCCAGACTCGTCGTACCTGGACATCGGCTTCCAGTAGGCGTTCTCGTACGGTGAGAGCAAGTGCGAGGAGAGAGTGTAGGCATCGGGTTCACACTTCATCAAGGTTAAATGCGAGGTCAAACCACCGGCTTTTTCAAAGCCGGTGAGCGCGCACAACAGGTACGCACACGTGTAAACCCGCCATCTAACCTCTCTCTTACACTTATGTGTGTGCGTCGCGCAGCGTTCGCGACCGCTCTCACACTTCGTCGCTTTACTCGGTGAGCGCGCGCGTAGAGTACCGCACACGTGAGGCGTATTATACCTCACGTGCGCGGCGTAAATTACCGTGAGCGTGACGTCAGTCTCCGAGGCAGCTGACGTCAGAGGTAACGTGCTGGTGAACCGTTAAGATAAGGAATACGCAAACCAAAATTCACTTCTTTTATATTTCTGATCCATTATCACACCACAACTTCTTTTATTTAATAAACAATAGTCTTTTATTATTAACTTTAACTGCTCGAGTTATTATTTCGCGACCTAGTCATTCCCCCTTCCCCGCCGCCACCGCGGTCGTTACGTAAGAGAAAACGTATCGTTTCATCTGAGCAGCCGGCACACGAACCAGTAAACGAGAGGAGAGTTCGAGTCACTGGTGAGAAACAAAGCGCAAGTCTTCGACTTGCGTGTTGCACGGTAAGTAACCAGATTAGGTGAACATTGCACGAAGTTGTAGCGTCCGTTGCCTAATCTGGCAACATCTCCGGGAGTTGAACCGAGAGATATGGATTTGAACCGCTAAGTACACAGGTGAAACGTGCCTTTAGCCCGAAAATCCACCCCGTGACAACACATAATATTACTGCCCTTTATCAGAAAAGATGGATTTTTCTTATTCGAGGAAGCGAAAGGGTGAATAGTGAAATGGTGTGCCGATGTTAAAATGCAAACATTAATAAGGAGCTATAAAGCATTGAAAAAAGGCAAAAATTGCAAAAAAAAAGCTAAAATGACCAAGTTTGACCCTTTGTCACTCAAAAACTATGAATGAAAAAAATCTGAAAAAATTCAGGGTAATTTATGGGATGGTTCCGAAGCCATTTAGGTGTTTACGGAAGAAAAAAAAGTTTGAACTCACGATACCCCCGAGAACGACCCATATATATGTCCTATTCTTATTCTTAATATGAACTTCCCTGATCGTTCGAGTACTTTGAAATTTTTTTAGCCGTAAATCGTGATCCAGAAAAATGTGAAAAAATTTGAGTGCATAAACTTACATGTCTTTTATTTCCAAAAAAATTCTTGTGTATTCACTATTACTTCAAGTATTACTCAGAATTTTTTCAGATTTTTTCTATTGTACATTTCAGAAATAAAAATTATTATGTAAAAACACGATTTTTTTGAGGTTAGGTCAGTACGGGAAGGGGTTCGGAAGAAAGTGGCGGGGCGAAACTCACTTTTTTTAGTATCCGAACAAATATATGCAGCTTATTTACCAAAGGCCGAGCAAGGGCATTTTGACTATTATAATGGGAGATACCCTTTACAATTAAGAAAAAATTAAAAAGTTTTATTCAAAATAATATATAAGAAATGTTATATTTTGTTTACTTAAATATTTATGAAATGTTGAATTTATTTAGCTGGAAATTTATATCTTTTTTTCGTAGTTTTTAAGGCTAGTTTTTTAAGTTTTTCTTTTGATCTCTTGTATTTTTCATCAGACCTATACACAGGCAATGATATTTGCCACGGAAGAACTTACGTTTGTACATTTACCATGTAAATTTAAAACTATATAAGTTTATTCTGGTTAATAAATAAATAAATAAATATGTGCGTGCGTGCGTGTGTGCGTGTGTCTGTGTGTGTGCTGTAACTTTTAGAATTATTTACCAATCGCTGTCGGACAGAGCTTAAAATACATCTCCAGCAAAAATTCTCGGACTTTTTTACGAGCTGCGCGCAGCACTTCAGCGTACTGCGCGATGCAGCTACTCGGCCGCGCTCCCTCACCCCTCCCTTGGAAGTACGACTTTCCCGGCGCGCGCGGATGGATTTTCCACACACTACTCACACGCGCACACTTCTCTTTTGACACCCTTACGCTTTCTACCCTCACTCGGTTTGTGCTCACCATTACGAAGCGTACACACACAAAAATTTATCTCGCTGACCCTCGCTAGACTTCACACACCTCGCCAACTTGCATCGAACTTTTGGCGTCCGCGGCACAAAAAAAAAACGCGGCGCCAAGCAATTCTCGGAAGCTCGCGCGACTCGGCTGCGTCGGCTGATTCTCGGGTGCGCGGGGGCTCGCAACGGTCGCACAACGCACGCCGACGTTTTATAACACCTCCCACGTTTTTACTCACTTATCACTTTCAGCGGAGCCCCATGTTGGCCGCCATTTTGTAACACGGCATTTTCCTCCCACACACATTCAAACCACAAAGTCTCGGATACCGCGTATACTCCTCGTTCGTAGAACCTTCAAATAATAATAATCGCCGAATTTATAAAGTGCGCCAGGCATCTCTCTCTCTCTCTCTCTCTCTCTCTCTCTCTCTCTCTCTCTCTCTCTCTCTCTCTCTCTCTCTCTCTCTCTCTCTCTCTCTCTCTCTCTCTCTCTGTCTCGCTCTCTCACGGCGGCGATCGCCGTCTCGAAGTCCCTAAACTATAAGTGGCCAATCGTAAAGAACCACACTGTGTTTGTTCGCCCGTCCAAAACTACGCTGCTCATTCCAATTCACCACGCGTCCGACCTCGATGGCCTGCTCAGCACGTCAGCATGACGCCGTCTTATTCTTACAAACGCCTACGCGCGCGCCGATTCGTTTGCGGCCGGCCACATAAATGTGAACGGCCTGTACCCTTCCATTTTGCTCTCCTCAATTTTTTGACGCCATCGCAATATCAGAGACTAAGCTAGTCCTCGATGCTAGCGACTCGCACCTCAGCCTCGATAGCTTTAACTTCTTTCACATCGATCGAGAGGGTATGGGCGGTGGTGGGGTCGGCGTTTATGTTCGCGACCGCTATTCTGTAGACATCTTAGCCAGCTCCGATACTTTGTTTGATAATACCCCGGAATACCTTATCATTGAAATAAACATTGTCCACACTAAACTACTGTTTGTTAAACTCAGTTATTGTCACAGGTGACCTGAACATGAATATGGCCGATCCTAACTCCCCTCCAGCTATCTGCCTCCAAAACCTTCTCGATTTCCACTCCCTCTCCCTCGTTCCCTCTGACCCCACACACCACCAGCTTCCCCGTCGCTCGCATACATGGCTTGACCTCTTTATCGTTAAAAGTGTTAAGTCGGTTGCTGCATGTCGTAAGTCATCAGCCCCGTTCATTGCAGGACAAGATTTTATTTATATCTCTCTCTCATGTAAGAAGTCTGGACCGGTCGCCAAATCAATTTTCACCCGCAGCCTTAAGAAAGTCAGTCCAGACGCACTACACCTAAGCCTCAACCAACACATATCTTCACTCCACTCCAACGTCACTCGCCCTTTCCACTTCCAACCTTCATCGCAACCACTCCCACCTCCGAAATCGTTTTAGGCCCATGCCCCGCAAACATCAAATCCATCGAGCGTGTGCTCACCAATGCGATCACTGCAGCTTAAGACGAAACAGTCCCTCTCCGCCATGTAACGCTATCCACTCGTCGTAAGGCATGGGTCTCGACCCAAATCAGGACGTTGATGAAAGCGAGGGATCGCGCCTTCAGGATCGCGCGTACCTCGGGATCCGCGGACGACTTCGCTCGCTTTTGTCTGCTGCGCGCCGAAACCTCTAATGCCCTTGACACCGCGAAAAACCACCACATCGTGACTCACCTATCAGATGCGCCGAGTGCTGAGACCAAATGGCGCGGGCTACGCAACCTCCGCATCACTGAACCTACTCTCTCATCCCCATTCCTGACTTTTGACGCGGCCACACTTAATGCCCACTTCGCGTCTGTGGTAAATCGCCACCCTTCTGCCAACGAGCGTGACTTCGAGTCCGTGGCAGTTCGCCCTCTCAACCCGCACCTCTCCGATTATTTCGACGTCCGGCCGATCTCAGAGCGTGAGTTAGTGGATGCCTTCAAGACCTCTCCCTCAAAAGCCTGAGGCTGGGATGGCTTGCCTATGCTGAAACTAGCCGCTCCTGTGATTTTAGGCCTACTCACCAATCTCTGCAACTCCTCGCATGTGGATGCAATATTTCCGCAGAGCTGGAAAAAATCACTTATCCGTCCTCTTGCAAAGTCCAAATCCTTGACGCAACCATCCGGCACACGGCCCATCGCGCAACTGCCTGAGTGCTCAAACATTCTTGAGACACTCGTGCACAATCAGCTCCAAGGTTTCCTTGAAGTTAACAGTATCCTGCATGCACGACAGGCGGGCTTTCGCCGTGGTCACAGCACTCAGACAGCGCTTCTCGATGTCTGACGATATTCGCCACGCGATCGACAAAAGGATGCTAACCATCCTGATCCTCTTCTATTTTTCGAAAGCGTTCGACTCCATTCCGCACGCACTCTTGCTGGCGAAACTCAGAGCCATCAACGTCTCGAACTATGCCTTCAGATGGTTTTTCTCGTACCTTGCCGATAGGCTACAAGCCGTCATCGATGAGGATGGAGAAATTTCGGACTGGCTTCGAGTCGCCTCGGGTATCCCTCAGGGCAGTGTCCTCGGCCCATTAATTTTCGCTGTCTTTATCAACGATCTCCCTTCAGCCCTAAAATTCCCTAATATTCAAAGGTAATGATATTTGCCGATGACACCCAAATCTACCATCACTTTTTCCCGAGGTACATCCAACAGGCAATTGCTGAGATGACCTGTGAAGCCCAAGTAGTCGCTGACTGGGAAAGGACAAACGGCCTTCTCCTCAACCACGCCAAGACCAAGGTCATGATTTTGGGCAGCAAGCTCTATGTCACAGCGCTTGACCACCAGCACCTACCTCCAGTCCACATTGACGGCCACGTGCTACCTTATGTCACAGAGGTAAAGAGCCTTGGTTTCACCTTCATCCACGATCTAGATTGGCAGGTGCATGCAAAGGGTGTGTCACGTAGAATTTTCTTCTCTCTCTCTCTCTCTCTCTCTCTCTCTCTCTCTCTCTCTCTCTCTCTCTCTCTCTCTCTCTCTCTCTCTCTCTCGCTCTCTCTCTCTCTCCAGACATCCCTGATAATTGGTTTAATATTGAATCTTTTCATTTTGTTCATAACGATAGAAATTTGATAGCTACTAATGGGAAAGGAGTCTCGATTGTGTCGACGTAGACGTAGATTGTTTATGCAGGGTGGCGGTGTTTTGATATATGTTGCATCTGGAATTCTTTTCAAAGCATTAGCTAAATCACAGCTCGCACATGTTAACGAGACTGAATTTATTATATTAGAGCTTACTATCGAAAATGGTCAACGTATTTTAGTAGCGGCTGTTTATAGACGGCCGAAGGGCCTTGTGTTAAATTAATTTTCTAAATTATTATATAAATACGATCACTTGTACTCTAATGTTATTTATAGCACAGTGTGACCTAAGCCCGCACTTAAGTCACGCCTATCCGTGCGATAAGTAGCCCGTTATTGCACCGTGTATATCGCACTCGCTACGCTCGTGCGCTAACCTCACGGTGCAAAAAAAGGACTGCTTAGCGCACGGATAGGCGCAACAGCGGGCTTAGGTTATGCTATGCTATAAAATATTGTACGATACTAGAGTCTTAAGTAGCCCATTACATGGCGTGATAGGACCCTCGCTGCGCTCGGGCCCTAACTTCACGCCGTGCAATAATGGGCTACTTAAGGCACATGTATCGTAATGTACTATTTACTTGGAGATGTAAATTCCGACCTTCTATGCTCAGATTTTTATTCCGAGTGGTTAAAAAATCTGATTAATGATTATGGACTGTACAATGTTTCATTTTCTGCTACTCATCATGCCACTTGTGCTGGTGTACATGGCTCGATATAGTTCTCATTGATTCAGCTGATAAATTGCTTTCTTTTGAAAAATCCAAAGTACCATTTATATGTAATCATGATTACTTAATTATCGATTACAAGCTACAGCCATTTGTTTTCAACAGAAGGTCCGTCTGCACTCGTGATTTCGGCAAGTTCGATAGTGATTCATTCACATGTCAATTGAAATCGCAAATTGAATCCACTTCATTTTCTGCCTTTACTTCTAAGGATCCGAATTTGATGTTAGAGCAGTTCCAAATGATTGCGTTAAGATTGTTAGACTAGCAGGCACCATTTATAAATCGTACTATTAAAAAAACCCCTGCTCCTTGGTTTAATACATCTTTGCGTCTGCGTTGTAAGGAACGTGACAAACTTTACAATAAAGCCAAACGCATGGCTAGCGCCCCTCTTATGTACAAATATAAGCTTATGCGGAAACAATTAAAATGCGATATCAGACTAGCTCGTGAGTTATTCTTTTCAAATAAACTGCGGGATACGGATGATGTATCAAAAAAATGGGCTCTATTAAATAAGATGGGTGCTGTCGGAAAAAGATCGAGTTCTCCACTTCAGAAATTTACAGCAAACGAATTGAATATACATTACGCTTCGGTTGCTACTGTTCACTCGTTGTGTTCGATCGTTGAGTTAGCCAGCTTTCTAGACACTCCACTAAATCTAAACGAACCTGTTTTTGATGTCGGTGATTTTACTTATGTACAAGTACTCCAAGCTGCCACTGCTGCCCTTTCCAAATGTAAAGGTCGTAGTTTTGATCGTCTTCAATTGAATTATTTTAAGGACTCTCTATGTGTAGCCTCTAAGTTCATGACAGAAATATATAATACATCGTTGGCGACCGGCATCTATCCTGATATTTGGAAGAAGACAATTGTGATACCGTTAAAATAAGGCACTAAAATTGATTCTCCTTCGGACACTAGACCTATAGCCAACTTATCGCACTTTGCTAAGATTTTTGATAGACTAGTCAAGGCCCAACTCATTGAATATTTGGAAATTAATAATCTATTATCTACTCTTCAGTCAGGTTTTAGGAAACACTATAGTAAGCAGTCTGCCATAGTTAAAATAACTGATGATATTCGTGCAAGTATTGATAAGGGTATACTAACAATACTTCTCTTATTTGACTTCAAGAAGGCTTTGATACAGTCAAGCACTCCACGTTGCCACGTGTTATGAGAGAGAAAAATTGTTCCGATAAGTTTATTAAGTGGTTCTTTTCGTATCTTTCTGGTAGATCGCAAACTATCCCTGATCTTCGTGGATGCTTGTCTGATTTTGTCGAGTTAACATCTGGAATACCTCAAGGCTCCAATCCTGGCCCTGTAGCCTTTTTGATTCTAATAAATAGTATTATCAATTGTCTCGACTATTGTAGTAATTCTTGTTTGTTGATTGCTGACCATTTTTAGGTGTACCTACAATGTAAACGTTGTGATATTCCCGTGACTGTTCGAAAACTAAGTATAGACACCGACAACGTTGCTGCTTGGGCAACTAGAAATGATCTTGAACTAAATTTCTCAAAAATTGTAGCTATTGTTTTTGACTCCGATCAAATGTTAATGCGTATTGATATTGCTACACTTCCACAAATTGTTATTCGTGGGCATCAAGTTAAGTTTATAAGTTCGATTAAAAACTTTGGCCTGACTCTAACTTCTAACCTAAATTGGAATGCGCATATCTCTCAAATTGTTTCAAGAGTTCATGGTGACGTAAAGAGATTGCGTTTTCGTGCCCACTTTCTCTCGCATAACCTGAAAAAGTAGTTAGTCTCCGCCCTCATTTTTCCACATTTTGATTATTGCTGTCTTGCATTCTGCGATTTACCTGGGTATCTGAACCTCAAACTTCAACGTCTTCAGAACCATCTTATACGCTTTATTTTTCGTTTACGTAAAGATACTGCATTGGAACCGTTTGCAAAACGGCTAAAGTGGCTTTCTATCTCTGACCGAAGAAAATATTTTATGTTCGTTTTTTTGTATAAGATTTTCACGATTGAAAGACTAAGCTATCTTCTTTCGTTGTTTCCCAAAACAAAGACTGATATACGTAGGTCAAATCGCACGCTTGTAGTTGCTGCTTTGTCTGCGTTCGATTTGCCTATCCCATCAACCACCACATTTGAAAATTCGTTTAGTTATCAGGTTATGAAGTTGTGGGATACTCGACCGTGCAATATCAGACTAAAACGCTCGATTAATTCGTTTAAAAGCGCTGTGTTTGAATACTTATTAAATATGAAAGCGAACCTTGGTGACAATTAGAATGTAATTGCTCTGTATGCGTTTCATTTAGATTCATTTACGCTAGTTATTATGTTTTTGCGTTAATTTTGTGTTGAATTTTGTATGGTTTACTTTGTTTACATTTTTCTAAATTTATTTAATTTTGTTATGCAAATTCTTTTTTGAATTTTCACATAAGTTTGTAATTTTGCTTTCTTAGTACGTAAGTACCATGATATTATCATGAGTTCTATAGTTATTCTGCTACTATATGTATATTCTATGGTTATTGTGTATATTATAATGTTTATTCTATGGTGGTATGGCGAAATACGGTCCAAACCTGGAGCTAGACCGGGGCCGTGCGGTTGCCCATTCCAAACTCAATGCAGGTAAGACGAAAGCGATTGTTATCGGTAGTAATAGTTTTGTCAATAGTTTAAAGGACGATTTCCCGCTTTGCATTGTTTTGGGTGATGGCGTAACGGTGCCCTTATCCGATTCTGTCGAGAGTCTCGGAATAGTTCTTGATTCTAAAATGACTTCTAAACTAAAAAATTCAATAGAACGTTGAACCATCTTAGATTCTTCAGGAATTACACCTCTGAGTCTCTCCGGAAACGGTTGACCGAGGCACTGCTTTTCCCTCATCTAGACCATTGTTCAGCTGTGATGTTGGACGCATCTCAGGAGTTGCGTAACCGCCTGCAGGTCCTGCAGAATTCCTGTGTGCGATATGTGGTGGGTCTTAGGAGGGACGATCACATCACGCCTCACAGAACCTCTTTGGTTTCGCTACGCATAGATTAGAGGAGACACTACTTCATGGTTGTACTAATGTACAAAATCGTGCGTATGAATGTCCCGGACTAACTACTAGGTCTCTTTACTAGACATGTACCCAGAGGTGCTGTTAGGGGGGTGATAAAAGAACTTGCAGTCTCCTTGATGCGCAAAATGTACGGGGTTAGGTCTTCCAAAGTACAGGGAGCGCATTTATGGAACTCCCTACCCTCTGAGATTCGGAATTTACCGTCTCTCAGTAGCTTCAAGACGGCAGTGAAGAGGCACCTATCTGACCTCGATTAAGCGTCTTTTATCTATATGTGTCCTGTTTCGTCCCATATATATGATTTTAAAGTATGTATATATTTAAGGGATGAATGGGAGAGTGCCTGTGCGTTCAGAGAGTATGTAATACTGTGTCATTTTTTAACCGTTTATTGTATTATGTGCGTTTTCTTGTATTTTTAAACTGTATTTGATAGATGTTATAAGTATTTTATGTGTGATATTATTCGTATTATTTTCAGTATTCTCATCTATGATATCGTTCTGTGTGACTTGACTTACTGTGATATATAGTATTACCTAGCTTGTAAGTTTGACTGTGATATCACGTGCAATATTTTTCCTTTTTTTTATTTCTTTTTAATGTTAATTTAAATGCAATTTTGTGTTATATTTGAAAATTACTTTATATAATTTATACGAATAAACATTCGCTCTCTCTCTCTCTCCCCTCTCTCTCTTACACACACACACACACACACACACACACACACACACACACTCTCAAGTACACGCTGCTCCCTCGTTACCGGCTCCTGCAACTCCTAAGCTCAGGGCGAGTTCCCGACCATTATAATGTTCGTTACTCTTTACATATATCTCAATAATTATTTAAAAATGCTTGTATACAAAACGAATTGCTTTAAGGCTGTTATGGCTATAAGTAAAAAAGTGTCAGCCTGTTCAAACTTATTTTGCAAGTGTTAATTATTGTTATGAATAATACAGTTAAAATTTGAATAGAGTTTACAATCCCGTTTAAAAGTTATAGCCATTTTAATTTAACATGTATTCTTATGGCAACTAGTAAAATCATGCTAATTTCTTCATTTCAATAGAAAAAACCATAAAGAAACCAAAGTGACAGCGTTTTGAAACCTTCACCTAATTATGAATCAAGATATTAGCAACAAATATTTGCTGAACAAAACATAGGTGGTTTCAAGGCATTTGGAAAAGATATTAATAAAAACGAAAATAAATATCAGTAGTGAGGAGAAGCAGACTGTTGAAATTTGGCAACGTTGCACTGACTATACTATAGCACTACGCTATAGTTTTAAAAAGTAAGATCCGTCAGAAATTAGAATACGTAATAAAATATTGTTATAATAAATTGTTATAATAAATTGTAGCTTATAAAAATATATATTATTTTTTCATTATTTAATTATATATTATATTTATACGTAATTATGGCTTTAACAATATTAAAAATATATAAAAATTCGGTTATAAAATACAAATATTAAAAACAGTAAATAAAAAAATATTATATGTTCATATACATATATTCCATGTATGTATATAATAATCTTTGAAACATAACGCACGATTATTGGACGGTCAATATAAATAATCAAATCTATTATATTAACTACAGTACACATTCACTTCAAATTTTTTAAAAAAAGCAATGATTTTTTTTATTGTAGGATTGTGCCCAGTAACTAATGGATTTAAGCATGGAAGGAAAAGAGTTACCTGCAAATCAGAAATCCATTTTGTACAAAGCTCTAAAGTTTTGCTGCTTGTAACAGAACATTATAAGTAATCTGTAGTCTTTTACGTATTTTGTCTAAAATAGCGATATCTTCCGTTGTACAATAAATACTATCAGTTTTTTTACTTTGTGTGAATTTTTTTATATTTACAGATTATACAAGATTTTTTTACAGTCATTGAAATTCAATTTTGAATTGATTTGGATGGTTGTACAACATAGACCAATGTTGAAAGCCTTATTCATTCTATTTTGAATATGTAATATAGCCAATAATGTTGAGGAGTTCTAATTGTGTACTGTCTGAAAAATCTAATTTTGAATTAGCAAAAATGAACGAGTGCCCTCATTACCCTACTGGTTATTTTATTATTAGTGGACAAGAAAAAGTTATTTTAATATAAGAACCCACATAACATTGAATATTCTAACAACATTGACTCAATATTGCTTTGCCATTTTCACCATTTTCGCGAATATTCCCTCAAGGTTAATAAACACGTACGCAACCCTGAGGCAATATTGCTGGACACTCATGATTTCCGTTTTTCCATTGCTTTTGTAAAATCCTATATTAGTGCTATCCATGGTTGCAATACTGCAGCAATATTGGTACAAGATTTAACAACACGAGAGAAATATTGGAAATGTAGAACTGATTTTTTAATATTTTTGTTTCGATTTTGCAACATTCCAGCAATATTCGTCCAAGATATAATAACATGATATAAATGTTGAATACAAAACTACATATATACTGCAGCAATATTTCCCCTATAACGCTAATATTGTAGCAATATTGCCTCAATGTTGCTTCGACATATTCGCCATTTTCGCTTATGTTCCCTGAGAAATATTGGGTGTATTTATAATTATAATTTTTGCAGATTTTTCTTACGATTTTGAATGACTGTAGCAATATTCACCAAAGTCTCAATAATATTATAGAGAAACATAAAATTTTAAGTGTTTATGTTTTAAAATCAATCTTTAAAACGAAATTAATTTATTACAAATAAAGTTTCGAGTCACCGTTGTAAAGGGGATATCATAACAAGGTAAGACTTTTAATTCGAAAAGACTCATTTGATCGGTTGAATTACACTGCTTATATACTCTCGGTCATCCAGTATCACCACAGAAAGCGCTATCGCCGCGCCGCATAGCGGTGACAAAGGGGAACTTGTGATGGCCAGCTCTCGATAAGTAAGCTTCGGTTATTTATCCGCTATGCGGCGCGGTGATAGCGCTTTCTGTGGTGACACTGGATGGCCGAGAGTATATAAGCCGTGTAATCCAACCGACCAAATGACTCTTTCTGAAGAGTCCGAATTAGAAGACCTGCCTTGTTTTTCATATCCCCTTTACAACGAGAACTCAAAACTTTATGTGAAATAAATTAATTTCGTTTTAAAGATTGATTTTAAAACATAAACACTTAAAATTTGATGTTTCCATATAATATTATTAAGACTTTGGAGAATATTGTTGCAGTAATTCAAAATCGAAAGAAAAATCTGCAAAAAGTATAATTATAAATATACCTAATATTTCTCAGGGAACATTAGCGAATATGGCGAATATGTCGAAGCAACGTTGAGGAAATATTGCTCTAATATTAAGTGTTATACGGGAAATATTGCTGTAGTATTGCTAAACAGAGGAGGGAATATACAGAAAAATGTAGGTTTGCATTTAACATTTATATCATGTTATTATATCTTGGACGAATATTGCTGGAATGTTGCAAAATCGGAAGGAAATTTTTGAAAAAATAAGGTATACATTTCAAACATTTCTCTCGCCTTGCGAAACGTTGTACAAATATTGTTGCAGTATTGCTAAACAGAGTAGGGAATAGGCAGAAAACTGTCATTTTATAGTTAATGTTCCTGTCATGTTGATAAATCTTGAACGAATATTGCTGAAATATTGCATAATCGAAACGCAAATATTGAAAAAATCAGTTATACATTTCTAACATTTCTCTCGCGTTGCTAAATCTTGTACAAACATGGCTGTAGTATTGTAACCATGGATAGCACTAATATAGGATTTTATAAAAGCAATGGAAAAACGGAAATCATGGGTTTCCAGCAATATTGCCTCAGGGTTGCATACGTGTTTATTAACCTTGAGGGAATATTCAGGATAATGGTGAAAATGGCAAAGCAATATTAAGGCAATGTTGCTACAATATTCAATGTAATATGGGAACAGACACTTAGGAATAGAATTATATTAAAGAAGATAGTAAAAATATAGTACTAAAGAAAGAAAAACCAAACCAATATTAGCCTATGGAAGAGCAGGCAAATACTATTTACGACACAATATTTTTCAAGATGTATCTATATATCATCAACATGAAAATTTTTCGTGAGATATAATTTTAGAAGAGTATTAAAAATTTGTCTTCATATTTGACAGGACATTGCTTTCAATGAATAACACATTAAACAAACAACAAATAACATGTTTATTTAGACAGTATTGGACTCAAAGTACGAAAAAAGTATTATATTTTGAAGTTAGTTTTTCAAAATAAGAAAAGAAAACTGTGATTTTCATAGTTCGTCTATCTAGTTGAAAATTATATTGATAAAAAAAATGTTGTGATTATTGAAAAATGACATCTAATGAGTGTTTTGTGTAATAAATAAAATAAAATACCGGTATGATGTGTTGCATAAAGTGCATATATAATCAAATGTTTGTAACGGGATTATAGATTTCGAAGAAACAGAAAAAATAGGCGATGGCATCGGGACTTGAACCCGATTCGTCCGGACGAGAGTCGAGCGCCCTAACCACGGGGCTACCGATCGCACACTCACCCAGCCCAATATATGCGTGATTTCCCGGAATACCGGTATCACAGGGCTCTACTATGCGCCGACTAGCACCGAATCTGTGATCTCCGTTACACCCCCCAACTCAAACGCGACCTATCCTTAGGAGCGCAAGATACCTATAGGAGGCGCTTTTTAATTTTCTCTTGTCTCGGGAGGCCAGATCGGGATTAACTCCATCGATCTCGAGACTCACACTTATTTGTGTGCACTACTCTGCTTTGTGTGGAGAAATGATGTGCTCGATGCAACGCGAAGTGCAAGTCCGATACACATTCGCTAATATACCTGGCGAGCGACGCGGCGCGATCACCACCCGAACCACGATTGCTGCATTGGGTCGGTCCACGTTTCTATATCCTATGGCGACCCTTCTCAGACTGGTATACGCGGTAGTAACCCTATCGTGCGATGCTGAAGTATTTATCACGTAAACGTATACACAACTACGAGGAAGAGGCGACAAGTAGTGCTTTGCCTGTGACAATTATACCTGTGCACAAAGTCATCCACGGGGTCAATTTTCGGGGGAGCCGAGACGTGATGCGCGGCATGATGGGTGTGGGAGGAATAAATATTGAGGACCAAGGGTCCGAAAGCATCGGAATGAAAGTTTCCGATCGCGGGTTATTTTCGTTGGGCGCCACTGTAACGGGATTACAGATTTCGGAGACACAGAAAAAACTAGGCGATGGCATCGGGACTTGAACCCGATTCGTCCGGACGAGAGTCGAGCGCCCTAACCACGGGGTTACCGATCGCGCACTCACCCAGCCCAATATATGCGTGATATCCCGGAATGCCGGTACACAGGGCTCTAGTATGCGCCGACTAGCGCCGAATCTGTGATCCCCATTATATGTTATTGATAACATATAACATAGTGATTAAAAAATGACATCTAATCAGTGTTCTGTGTAATATAAAAAAAAATAAAATACTGGTAAAATGTGTTGCATGAAGTGTTATATCAAATTTAAAAACTTCTACTTAAAACCAGTTTGAACTGTTTTGAGAATAGCTCAAGTATGTATTAATAAATAATTACATCTTATGAGGTTCATAAACTTGATAATAAACTTGGCATAGAAGAAAATATTGCTGAGTGACACGTGAAGATAAAAATATACAATATAATTTATGATGCCTATTTGAAATATTGGTCTAAACCTTGATTTAAAATGCATCTGCTATCTTTAAAAAATTTAGCCGATATCAGTGCTGTGCTGTTGTACATATTTATTCAAGTGCCAATGAAAAGATTATGTCTAATGAACATCGAAGTACTGAAAAGAGCAAGTGATGTGTTATTGCAAAAATTTCAAGGAATGAAAGTGCTCAGTTAATCTATTTTAAGATTTTCTCACGGTAGATATCAAAATCTTTCAGAGAAGTTTTTAGTACATATTTACCTATACAAGATTCAGATAATAATAATGTTTAATTCATCAACTGATTGTGTTATTAATTTTACAAGATTACGTGTATGATGAAAAAAAAATATTATGAAAAAGAAATATGTGGATACCAAAATAATGAATCGAATTCCAGCTTTAGAATGTGCAATAGAAGGCTAGAGGTAAATTTTAGTACAAATTTAATAATTTAATAATAATTTGTCAAAAAAACAAAAGCAAATGGATGCATAAGAATGTTTTATGAAAAAACTTAGTATCAGGTGCTGTTACGTAAGGGCAGATAACTTAGCAAACTTTGAGCTTCGCATTTTGTAAAGGCTAGAGGATAAGGTGATTTCAGAGAAATAGATGCGAAAGAGTAGTTTTTAAAAAACTTTGTATCACCTGCTGCTATGGAAATGGCAGTTGACATGAGAACTCAACTTCTCAGCCAACTTTGAGCTTCGAGTTATATAAAAGCAGGAAAATCAGGTGATACAGAGATTTGAATTGTAATTCTGAGAACTTGTACTTTTTTCTTTTATTCCTTGCGATAGCTACAAAGAAAAAACATATTATTGTTATCTTTTTTAACAATTTTAAATTCTCTGTTGAAATACTAATAAAACTTTAATGTTTTTATCCAAATAATCATGCTCTCAACAACTGTCCAACTCTCTACAAAGAACTTGAGTGAAAGAGTAAATGTTTTTTCAAACAATTATAATAAACACTGTTAAAAACTATTTTTTAAAGTATTATCTATAATTTCTATAAAAACATTTTCTATTTCTCACAAAATTGATTTCTGCGATTAGCAGTAATTATTCTCATTTTTAAATTATCTCTTTACCTCTTTACAATATTTGTTTCTATGTATTTGCTATGAAAATGTTTTCTTTTTCTTACAAAAACAATTTTCCTTATCTGTAGTATTACTCATTAAATTAAAGTCGTACTTTCAATAACAGAATCATTTCTGTAAATTATTCATTATTATATTTTCACTACAACATATCTCAAACATGGCCAATCACTACATCATTTAAAAAATCCATTAATATATTATTTTACAAAACTTCTACAATCCTTTACAAACTTTGTCAAGCAACGAGAAATTCTTTTCCAAAACCTTTACAATCACTTTACAAAAACTTTTACAAACGATAAGAATTTTTTCGGAGACCATAAAAATTATTTTCCGAAACCTATACAATATCCTAAAAAATTATTTACCTTTTATTTTATGAAAAGGAATTCTACGAATAAATAATAAATTTTTGCGTTCTAAAGTCGAAATAAATTTCTTTAACGCGGATATTGAAAGTCAAACCCAAAAAAGTTGTGAAATCAATTAAAGTATAGTTTTATACTTAACAAACATTATTTATAATGTACTTTTACTCTTGAAAAGTTGTGAAATCTCTCTAAAAGATTTTTTTACAAAAGTAAAAACTTATAGGCAAGAATAAGCTTGGTTACTATTCCATATAGTTTTATACTTAACAAATATTATTTATAATGTACTTTTACTCTTAATTAAAAAGTTGTGAAATCTCTCTAAAAAAGTTTTTGGCAAAAGTAAAAATTTATAGGCAAGAATAAGTTTGGTTACTAAATTCCATATATATATTTAATTCCTTACTAACAATCATCTTAAGTTTTGCAAACTAGGTGCCTAAAAATCTTTCCAAAAATTTTTTAAGAAAACCAATAATTTATTTAACAATACTTATTTTGAAATATCTACAGAATCTATGGAAAATGTTTCCTTTAAAAAGAAAGCATTAAAATATTTTTCTCGAAAATATATTTGATTTATCATTTATCTAAAACTAATTTAAAGTAGAAATCGGAAAACTTTCTACGAAAGTGTAGAATAAGGCAAGTATAAGTTTTTCCTGGAATCTATCACTCACTCCCTTCTCTCCGTCTCCCTCTCCCGCAACATGTATCAAACTCTGTATCAAGAACTTTAATGAGAACCTAAATATTTTTTTAAAACAATCAGTAAAACTAATAGTCTTCTTAACCTAAAAAAATACACGTTTGATATTATTTCAGAAAATTTTACTAATGTAATCATTTTATCGAGCTCATAAAAAAACATACAAATTTAAAACTTTTGTGTATAACTATACTACCATTTAACAATGTTATTAATAATATACTATAACAAATCTCATAATGTTTTCACACTATGTAATTATTATTTTCGCTTATAAAGTTGTGAAATCTATCTAAAAAAACTTTTTACAAAAGTTTAAACTAAGGCATGTATTGGTCTCTCTCTTCCTCCCTTTGTTAATAAAACTTTCTACGAAAGTATAAAATAAGGCAAGTATAGAAGTTTTTTCTGTATAATCTATAAAATAATATTTATGACTTTTTAAAAGAAGTCAAATAAATATTAGTAGAAAAGTCTTTTACTTCTTTGAGTCAATGTATGCTCAACAAATTATATGTAAGTACATTCAAATTGTTCACTGCAAAACAAACAAACGAAAGTTGTGAAATCGATTATCGATAGTCAAGTAATGCAAACCATTCTCCGAAAAACTGCATGACTATGTTCTCAGAAATGTATTCAAATTTCTTCATTCTTCTATACAAATTAAACACAAGAAAGTACTGAAATCAATTAATTTTAGTCAAGTACCGGCCATAAGAACTTCTCGTACCTCGCGTGTAAAATTACATTTTACGCCCACGTTGTAACTTCAAAATTATTCAGCCAGCGGGCATAAAGTACTACATAACGCCCATGAGGCCCAATTGCTCACACACTCCTACAAAACTTTATAGTACCTACGTACTTTAGGACCGTGTGGGCGAAAATTATATATAACTATAATGCCATCTTTTTATTTCTAAAATTCATAAGAATTTTTTCAGGTATTTACGAAAAGTCAAAGCATACATAAAAAATTACATAGTTACCAACACATCACTATTTTTCATTATTCCTCCTCAATTTTGAACTTTCTATAACATTACGCATCTTGGACGGACAAGAGAAATCTAGAGCTGCTCTAGCAGGGGTGGTCCTCCGATCTCCCATACATACTTGGCGGGCCCGACGGTTTGCAGTTCAAGGTATGGTCATTTTCATATAAATATTCCATATGTTTAAAGATTAAATAAAATGTATAAATGGGTTGCTTCTACATATTAACTACTGATCTATGAATCTATTACTCTGTTTTTAAATAGAAAGTACACACCCACGTGAAAATATCATATGAGATCTCATATAAGATCCCATAATATATAATATTGCATACGACATCACATATAAGATCTCATACAAGATATGCACTGTCTGAAATTCTCATATGAGATCTTATATGATATTAGCACGGAGGAAAAGGATATAAAATATGTTGCTTATAAAACGGTTAGTAAAATGCAAAAGACTTTTGAGCAGCCTATAAATTTATATGAATTTTTTATTTTATTCTCGTTTAAAAAAGGCGGACAGAAGGAAAAATATGTTTGGTAATGAAATATAAATCATGATTCCGCACACGTACGGATTTTCTCAATCTGTTTATTTAATTGTGATAACCGGATGTGCAAATCACCAATCTCAATATTCAGCAACTGACTCTTGATCTTATTAATTAATTTGTTTTCTTTATTTTTGCTACTATTTGAGAACGTATGATTTTTCTTAATATTTTGTGTAATACAGTGTTTAGACTGTATCTTATTTTCATAGATAACTTGAATTGTTTGTGGTTTAAGTTAGTTGTTACGATAGGAGTTGAACATCTGATGGTGTGAATCAATCATTATTATGCATTGAGACCATCAAGAGGTTATGTTCAAGTCTGTAAAAACACGCAACCTCCTGTAGTAAAAACAAAAAGAAATACTGTTGCAGATATTCCTCTAGCAGAGCCTTTTTCTACTTTATGGTGTTTTAATTATCGATGCTTTAGTGGCCCTATGATTTCTAAAGCTAAACTAGCATTATTAAAACCTGGGAATAGTGAGATATAAGATTTTCTTAGATTTTATTTCTCAGATTTATATCGTGCTCAAGTATTTTATATCAAAAAGTTATATCCATACAAGAATGTGAAGAAAGTTTTTATTCTTAGTGATTCTTAGTTCATAAACTGGTTGTGATTTTAATTCACAAGATCATGTGTGGGTTATTAATTTAAGTAGTTTCAATCAATAATAATTTCAAGAAGTTATATCTACTATAAAAGAATATCGAGAAAGATTTTTTCTCACAATGATTCTTAGATTACAAACTTTTCTTTTTAATTTTATAAGATGTGTAACATGAAAATTTCAATAAATCCAAATGTTGAGAATAATACAATTAATGATTGGCTTATGGTAAGGGGCGTCAAATGTTTCAGAGGAGCCATCTGTTCTGTAAATATTACAGCACATAAAGCCTTAATATAAATTACTGTAATTGCTAGTTTTTGAATCTGCAATTAATAAATTATTAATTAATTAATATTTTAATTTGCTAGCGGACTGTGATGCAGTAGTGTGACTAGATCTAGTAACCTTGCCAGACCTTGATTGCTGTCTCTTAAACTTTTGTACATATTTGGACCAATCAAAAGTTTTTTATGTGAAATATAACATTGGATTACTGGGAAAAGCCATAATTATGTGTTATTGTGAAAATCATATCCACGAATAGAAGTGCTCAGCATAATACAATTTTTTGTCTGCTCATAGTAGGAGATGCTAAAATGTTTCAGAGGAGTTCTCAGTAAATTTTTTTCTACGCAAGATTAAGTTCAAATTTCAAGAAGTTATGTACACACAACCCTCCTATAGTAGAGACAAAGATAAAACACTGTTGCAGGTATTTCTAGAGAAATGCTAGAGCACAGCCTCATTCTACTTAATCCGATTTTAATTACCGATGCTTTACTGACCCTATAATTTCTAAAGGTAAACTATTAACTCTAGCAATGGGAGTTGGCGCAGGACCTGTGAATTTAGTTATGAAGGAGGATCGATCAATCTGTCGGTCGGATATAGAAGCAGAAGAATCTTAATAAAAGTATTACAATGTAATACTAAGACAGAACCTGGTTATAATTTATAATCAGTGAATGTCAGTGTTATTGTATCTGTGTACAATGAAGAAGAATGATGTAATAAGAATTTGGTAAAAAAACAAGAGCAAATGGATGCATAAGAGGGTTTTGTGAAAAAAGTTAGTATCAGGTGCTGTTACGTAAGGGTAGGTAAGATGAGAGCTTAACTTCTTGGCAAACTTTGGATCACATTTTGTAAAGGTTAGAGGATCAGATGATTTCAGAGAAAATGGATGCGGAAGAGTATTTTGTAAAAAACTTTGTACCACCTGCTGCTATGGAAATAGTAGTTGACATGAGAACTCAACTTCTTAGCCAACTTTGAACTTCTAGTTTTATAAAAGCAAGAGAATCAGGTGATACCAGAGATTTTAAATGTCATTCTGAAAAATTTTACTTTTTCGTTTTATTCCTTGCAATGTTATAATTTCTCTTAACAACTTTAGATTCTCTGTTTAAAATACTAATAAAAATTCAATGCTTTTATTCAAACAATCTTTCTCTCAACATATGTCCAACTCTCTACAAAGAATTTAACTGAAAGCTTAAATATATTTTAAACAATTAATAAATTAAAAAAAACTATTTTTTAAGTATTTTCTGCAATCCCTATAAAAACATTTTCTATTTTTCACAAAACTGATTTTTGTTATCAGCAGTATCTCATTCTCATTTTCAAATTATCTCTTTGTCTCTTTACAATATTTAATTGTAAAGTAGCTATGAAAATGTTTTCTATTTCTTACAAAAATCATTTTTCTTATCTGTAGTATTACTCATTAAATTGAAGTCGTACATTTCAATAACAGTATCATTTCTGTAAATAATTCATTATTATTTTCTCTACAAAATATCTCCAAAAATGATCTATCACCACATCTTTTAAAAAATCCTTTGATAAAATAAATTACAAAATCTCGACAATCCTTTGAAAACTTTTGCAAGCAACGAGAAATTATTTTCCAAAATCTTTATAATCCTTTTAGAAAAACTTTTGCAAACTATAAGGATTTTTTTCGGAAACCATAAAAATTATTTTCCGAAACCCATACAATCCTTAAAAATTATTTAGGTTTTATTTTATGAAAAGGAATTCTACGAATAAATAATAAATTTTTGGGTTCTATAAAGTCAAAATAAATTTCTTTCACGTGAATACTGAAAGTCAAACCCAAAAAAGTTTTGATATGTATCAACGTGTAGTTTTATACTTAACAAACATTATTTAACGTACTTTTACTCTTAAAAAGTTGCGAAAACTCTAAAAAAATTTTGTCTACAAAAGTAACAACTTATAGACATGAGTATAAGTTTGGTTTATTATAATATTTCAAACTCTCTCTCTCTCTCTCTCTCTCTCTCTCTCTCTCTCTCTCTCTCTCTCTCTCTCTCTCTCTCTCTCTCTCTCTCTCTCTCTCTCTCTCTCTCTCTCTCTCTCTCTCTCTCTCTCTCTCTCTCTCTCTCTCTCTCTCTCTCTCTCTCTCTCTCTCTCTCTCTCTCTCTCTCTCTCTCTCTCTCTCTCTCTCTCTCTCTCTCTCTCTCTCTCTCTCTCTCTCTCTCTCTCTCTCTCTCTCTCTCTCGGTGGTAAGTACAAGCAGTCATCATTCTACTCGCTCCTGCTATCTTACACCATATTTAACGCACACTTCACTCTGAGGAGTGTTTTTTCGTTCTAGGAAACTGGCTCCGGTGGCTCTCAAGCTTGTGCCTAAGGTCTGCATGATTTTCGATGCATTTCTATGAGCCTGGAGCAAGTTTCCTGTTGAAGTCGCCAACATAACCTTAAACTGAAGACGTGATATCTCGCCAACATCTTTTCAACCATCGGATGGTCTGCACAATCTTCTTGCTCTGCACTATTCTTGGTCCCTTCAACTTTTTTGGTACCAGTGGCTGCAGTGCACGTGCAGCTAATGCTACAGTGCATCTCATACCGGCTTTTACAGACGTCTGCTTTTTGAATTTTTCCGTTGCCAACATAATCAACAACGTCTGCCAAGTGTAGTGCTGACAGTCCCCTATACCGTCACCTAAAAGCCTGCCGCACACCGAATCTGACTGTCATCATTACCGTTATTAACTGCCTGCCGCATACGGGAACATACTATCTCATCAGCAGTTGAGCCGCACTAAGCACATCAAGCGAAGTATGTTTACGCTTCCATCTTATGGTAATAGACGCGATGTATTACGTACGTAAAATCACCAACTGAATGAGTCAGGGTCTGTCACTTTGCATACAATTAGCTTAGTTGCTATATTATTTATTTGTTTATTTATATCACTCCGCATTCACTTAATATTACTAATCCAGCCTAATTTCAGTATTTAAGTATTCTAAACAATGAATATTTTGGCATACAAGTAGTTTAAGTTGCAACCAGTATTATTTATCTAATTATTATCAGAATTTAAATTTATATTTATTTATTTATTTTCACCTAGTCAACCTCGATTTATATCTAGTCTGAATGAGTCAGGGACTTTCACTTTGCATACAATTAGTTTTAGTTGCTATATTATTTATTTGTTTATTTATATCTTTATAAATTTTTTTTTAGTAGCTTTTTAATCGCTCCGCATTCACTCAATATTATTAATTCAGCCTAATTTCAGTATTTAATTATTCTAAACATAAATTTTTTGGCATACAAGTAGCTTAAGTTGCAATCAGTATTACTCATCTAATTAACCTAATTTATTATCAGAATTTATATTCATTTATTTTCACCTAGTCAACCTCGATTTATATCTAGTCTGATTAGTTTGTTCCGTTGTGAATTTTGTAAATTGCGTTTTATATTTTGTATGGCTGACCGTTTTCTCTTCGAACTACTTGTAAACGGGTGTAAAAGGTCTCTACTTGCCGACCTGTCTGACTTAGTTAACGTGCGCACTACTTACTCTCAGTATCATAGATAATAAAACTTTTTAACTCATTTTAACACATTTTAGAGCCGTTCTTTTCTTCATTTTCATCTCATTTACGCCTTTTCACCTCATTTTCATCTCATTTACGCTTTTAGGGTTCCTACTAGCTTCTTAATCTCTAAGATGGATATCACATGTTATAATTGCAGTAAATCAATTAAAACTAAATATGTCACATGTGATCATTGTAAAAATAATTATCATCCATCCTGTACTTTGCTTAAACAAGTCCGTAATAAGAGCAACAAACTCATCAACTGCTGTCGAAGTTGTATCACTGCAGCAAATACAACCAGACAGAGGAGTGATTCACTTAATGAAAGCAATGCTAATAGTAGTTCTGCTGCAATTTCAATATTACCATCTCTTTCCACTTCTTCTTTGAACCTACCGCCACAACCAAATGACCCTCTACAGCAGATACTCGATAAATTAACCACACTAGATACTCTTAACGCAATATTGAGCACTCTAAGCTCTTCTCTTGACGTACGTTTTGAGGAAGTGCAAACTACTCTGAACACGCGGCTGGAGGAAGTTTCCACACGAATGACCAACATGGAAGAAAAACTATCACTTCTAGATGATCTGCCCCACCTCGCGACTCGTCTTTCTGCTGCTGAAGAGGCCATATCTCAAGTGCAGACTGAACAAGGTAATCTTCGTCGCCTGTTCGATGACCTCTGCACATCAAATACTGCCACTGCTCCAAATGAACCTATTGTCAGACGACTGGAAAAACTCGAGCATGACCTTCAACATCTCAGTAATACGCAACGAAACCTCTCCAGCGAGCTGGTGATCACTGGACTCTCTATCCCCAATACAACATCCTTGAAAGGCGCTGTTTACGCTGCTCTGAAGTTCCTTGACGGTGAGCTTCATGACCGCGATATACTACATGTGCGGAAAATGCGCCTGAAACCATCCTCGGAGTCACTGAAGCAGTTCTCACTCGCTACTCATGCAGAAGAACCACCAACTACTTCATCTCAGTCAACCAATGGTGATGCTGGATCAAGGGTCACACCACTCATCGTTACTTTATCGTCACGTGCACTAGCTCAGTCGCTCTTAAGCGCAAAAATAAAAATTCGAAAAATGCATACGTCTCAACTCAGCACCGATTTGTTGGTACATGCTAATGCCAATCCTCCGCTGCCTCACTCTCTGATTAATATAAACGAGCTTCTTCCTACTGAACTCTACCGCCTTCGTATATCTGCTCGCGCAGAAGCTAAAAAGAGAGGTTTCGACAGCTACGTGCGCAATGGCAAAATTTACTTAAAGAAGAAGAAAGAAGACCACGCGACAATCATTTCTACTGCTGAGGAACTAAAAACTTTTTTAGCATAGGCTCATCACATCCTCATCGCTCTCTCAACGCCATTCATCTCATTCCTACATGTCCACCCCGCTCACGCATATCTCGCATCTCAGTGTCTCAGAACCATGGCCTCAGAATCTGTTACTTTAACGCTAACTCACTCAAAAAACGTATAGAAATGCTGAAATTTTTTCTCTCAACTCGTTCCTTTTTTCACATCATAGCGGTCACAGAGACTAAGCTTGACCCTAATCTAGATGCTAGTTCAATAGTGCACCTTGATAACTATGAACTCCTACGTCGTGACCGTAACAAAAATGGTGGTGGGGTTGCTTTATTCATTCACAATTCTATCTCTGCCACTATCCTCTGCTCATCTGATGGCATCTGAACTGGTAAGCCCGGCAAACCAGAGTATCTGCTCTGTGAGATAAATATCGTAGGCCACCCTCCATGTTCTGCTGCGGTAGTATATCGTCCACCGCACGCTCCCTTCATTCAAGGAACAGACTTCATTGATAAAATCACGACATTCATGCACGACTATAGCACAAAAATAATAGTAGGTGATTTTAATGCAGATCAGCTCTGCTCGTCTGCAGATGCAACTTTCGTTCACCGGTTTATAGACGATAATGGGCTACACAACATTCCTTATGGCGCGACGTATCATAGGGATACCTCCGATACCTGGTTCGACCTCTGTCTTGTGGACAACCAGGACAAAGTCGTTGATTTCTGGAAATCTGAGTCACCCTTTGCAGATGGTCACGACTTGCTCACTGCCACTTTAGGTCTGCACATGCATAATCCTCCTCAACCCTCGTTCTCTTATCGTGATTACAAGGCCATCTGTGCAACTACACTTATAGAATATCTGAAAGGTTTGGACTGGACTGCGGTCGAGTCAGCCCCACTTGAAGAGTGTGTCTCTGTCCTTCAAACGCACATCAAAGGGGCAATCGAGAGTCTAGCTCCTATAAAAACCATTTCACCACGTAAAAAACGCCATCCATGGTTTAACACCGAACATCACTCTATGATTCAAGAGCGCGATCGCCTTTACAAACGTTTTCGTAGGACTAGACTACCACTGGACCTCTTAGCTTACAGACAGGCACGCGATGTAGCTCATCGTACCATTGAAGAGACGAGACTAAACTACCATCACGCTCGGCTCTCCTCGCTTACAGACCCCAAGGATATATGGCGTGAGCTCGAACATCTTGGCATCTCTAGCTCCAAAAAGAAGTCGTCCGCCCAGCCTTTCACTACCACTGAGCTCAATGCTCATTTTAGGGTGTCCCCTTCGATCAAGACACTCCACCTGTCGCAGACTTCTTGGACTCTTTGGCCACCTCTACTCATAATGAGCAATTTTCATTTGATGAGATTCAAGTTTCTGATGTTGTAGCCGCAGTAGCACATTTTAAAACCCAGGCCAGAGGGCCAGATGGTATTCCACAACATGTAATAAAACTTGCTCTTCCTTTCTTAGCGCCTATCATCTGCAGGATTTTCAATCGATCTCTGCGAGAAGCACTCTTCCCATGTGATTGGAAGAAATCTATCGTGATTGCTTTGTGTAAGGTAAGCTCTCCTTCGTGCCTAAGTGATTTTCGCCCTATATCACTCTTATGCTTTTTGTCTAAAGCCCTCGAATGGCTAGTACAACGGCAATTATCTGCTTACCTAGAAGCACGATTATACCTAGATCCGCTCCAGACTGGCTTTTGCTCGGGACATAGCACACAGTCATGCCTGCTTAAGCTGACTGATGACATCAGACTTGGAATCGAAAAACAACATGTAACCTTACTATTTCTTTTCGATTTTAGTAAGGCTTTCGATTCAGTCTGTCATGTAAGACTCCTTAAAAAGTTGCTTGACTACGGTCTCTCCAGACTTGCCATCCGTTGGTTAGCATCCTACTTAACAGGTAGAGAGCAGGCGGTTATTGATGGCATTGGAAACTGTTCCACCTACCTAAAACTCAATACAGGAGTCCCGCAGGGCTCTGTGCTAGGTCCCTTACTTTTCTCAATTTATGTCAACGATATATCTTTGTGCCTGGATCACGATATCTCTCACCTCATGTACGCGGACGATCTCCAAGTTTATATTCGCTGCCCTCTAGGCGAGCTTGATCGCGTTTCCGCTATAATGAGTGCAAACGCCATCCGAATCATGTGCTGGGCCACTCAAAACCACCTTAGACTAAACGTTGGAAAAACAAAAGCAATGGTTATTGGCTCGCCATACTATATAAACAGACTATCGGCAGTGGCCAGAAACTACCTTGATATAGGTGGTGACCGTATCGTCTTCGAATCGTCGCTACGGATCCTAGGAGTGATATTGGACTCCAAGCTCTCTTGGAAAGACCACATAGCACAGACGAGCCGACGTGTGCGTTCCCTCATGTACAGGCTATACTTCTTAAGAAAAAGCACAAATCTCAGGCTACGTAAGCACTTAATATTAATGCTTCTCTTTCCAATCATAGACTACTGTTGTCTTGCTTACTGTGACCTGACATTGGATCTAGATGATAAACTCCAAAAGCTTGTCAACACTGGGATTAGATACATCTATGGTGTGCGAAGAAGTGAGCACATCACACCCTACAGACGCGAACTGGGCTGGCTAACCACATCTGGACGTAGAAAATATTTTGCAGCAAACCTACTGTGCAGGATATTCAACACTGCTACTCCATCATATCTGCTGGCATTTTTCAACTTCCGTTTCACTACTCGTCCAATTAGGGGTAATGCGGCAGCCTTAGACATCTCAAGCTGTCAAACAGAGACACTGAAAAGGTCATTTCACATCAGCTCGGCATATCTGTGGAACTCCTTACCATCTCACCTTCGCGATATCACCTCCATCCCTCACTTCAAATCACTACTTCATCATCATCTCCTTGAATCCGTATAATACAATTATATTCTGTCTGAGCAATTAACTGTATTTAGCTTCTCTCACACTGATTATGCTTCTTTAACTTTATACTTAGCTCCTTTAAAACTATATTTTGCCTTGCGTAACTTATTTATATATTGTAAAATTCTTGCTCCATGTACTCTGTATTTTTGCTTGCGTTAACTTAAAACTTGTAAACTTATATATATGTATATTATAATTCTTTATTTAACTTGTACAACATAATGTACAGATAATAAAACTATATAATCTAATCTAATCTCTCTCTCTCTCTCTCTCTCTCTCTCTCTCTCTCTCTCTCTCTCTCTCTCTCTCTCTCTCTCTCTCTCTCTCTCTCTCTCTCTCTCTCTCTCTCTCTCTCCCTCTTTCTCTCTCTCCACCCTCCCTCACTCCTCCCACCCACCCTCTCCCTCCCTCTCCCTCTCCCACTACATTTGTCAAACTCTGTACCAAGAACTTTAACGAGTCGAGCTTAAATATTTTTTTAAAACAATCAGTAAAACAAATAGTATTGTTAATAAAACTTTCTACGAAAGTATAAAATAAGGCAAGTATAAGTTTTTTCTGTATAATCTGTAAAATAATAATATTTATGATTTCGTAAAAGAAATCAAATAAATACTAGCGAAAAAGTCTTTTACTTCTTCGAGCCAATATATGCTCAACAAATTGTATGTAAGAGTACATTCACAATGTTCACTGCAAATTAAACAATCGAAAGTTGTGAAATCAATTATCAATAGTCAAGTAATGCAAACAACTGTCCGAAATAACTATATGACTGTTCTCAGAAATGTATTCGAATTTCTTCATCATTCTATACAAATTAAACACAAGAAAGTACTGAAATCAATTTATTGCAGTCAAGTATCCGTAAGTTAAATTGACTGACATATAATAGAACTTTTTGTACCTCGGGTGTAAAATTACATTTTACGTCCACGTGATAATGAGCTCGAGAGCTAGTGAAGTTGGCTTCAGGGAATCTTTATCACATAAGAGTGTAAAATCTTACATACCCGTCGTAGAATCATTATTTTTCGTCGTCGTGAGCGCAATATATCTCCATAAAACCTTCTTCTTGCAAACATATTTTGGACCCTTTACGAAACAATGGTACATATAGTTACAATCACTATTTTTCCTTATTCTTTTTCAATTTTGAACTCTCTGTAGTATAATATTACGCATCTTGGGAGGACAACAGAAGAAAAGTCTAGAGCTGCTCTAGCTGGGGTGGTCCTCCGTTCTCCCATATATACTTGGCGGACCCGACAGTTTGCTGTTTACAGTTGGACTATTTCCATAAATGTAGAATACTAAATTTTTGCATAAATTCATTAACAATGTTTATATGAGTCCGCTATAAATAATTCGTTCTAATTTTTAATTGATTCCGTTTAAGTACAATAATCCTACATATACTGTATGCATAATCATGCATAATTACTTTTAGAACCCATAATATTTTACCTTGTGTCCGTCTTTTTTTTTTTAGGCGATAGAAAATTCATATAAATTTATAGTCTATATTGAAAAAAGCTTGTGTGAGTATTTTTTTAAACTCTAAAAAATTCATATAAATTTATAGCCTATATTGAAATTTTATAAGCAACCTCTTTGTATATTTTTGCACTATCTATTTAAAAACAGTAGTGATAGATTCATGGATCAGTATTTAATATGTAGAAGCAATCGATTTATACATTTACCTGATATTTAAATATATGAATATTTACATAAAAATGACCATGTTTAACACCTTGAACTGCAAACTGTCGGGCCCACCAAGTATGTATAGGAGAACGGAGGACCACCCCAGCTAGAGCAGCTCTAGACTTTTCTTCTGTTGTCCTCCCAAAATGCGTAATATTATACTATAGTGAGTTCAAAATTGAAAAAGAATAAGGAAAAATAGGGATTGTAATTATGTACCAGGGTTTCATAAAGGGTCCACAATATATTTGCAAGAAAAAAGTTTTATGGAGAAACATTCCGCTCACGACGCCGAAAAATAATGTTTGTACGACGGTGTGTAAGATTTTACACTCTTATGTGATAAATAATCCCTGAAGCTAACTTCACTAGCTCTTGAGCTCACTATCGCGTGGACGTAAAATGTAATTTTACACCCGAGGTACAAAAAGTTCTATTATATGTCAGTCAAGTTAACTTACGGATACTTGACAACAATAAATTGATTTCAGTACTTTCTTGTGTTTAATTTGTATAGAATGATGAAGAAATTTGAATACATTTCTGAGAACAGTCACACACGGTTAAAAATTATGTGCCTATTTTACACAAAGTTTGTGTAAAATGTGAATATTCCTATTTTACACAAAAATGTGTGTAAATGATGTACACAAACATTGTGTAAAAATTCGACACAAGAATTTGTGTAAAATCGCCGTTTTACACAAAAATTTGTGTAAAATCGCGGCTTTATACAAACCTGTGTAAACTGCCGTTTTACACAAAAATTTATGGGAGAGGACAGGGATATCGACAGGGTTCGTGACGTGAGCTCTCGATTAATGTCCGTGCACCCCGATTTTGGTCCCTTTTCTGGCGATACTGAGAGGCGGTGCTAATCGGGCCGTCCGGTATGCTACAGACGCTCATCTTCCATATAAGTCATTAATGTCATTAATTTTAGATAATTTATTCGGGACGCCGTGTAATCGCGTATTTTTTTATATTAGTCAATCCTACACACTTACGCGATAATCATTATTTTACCTGCTTATGTGGTAATTAGAAGACCTCATGAATACGACAAGCCACAAGATTTGTCCATGATTCGAATACCTCTCTCCAAGCTCAAGGTCATTTCAACGAACTTCGCGTTGATTCGCCAGAAAAGTTGTAGGTACACATGCGATTTGGTTTTTTGTACTCTCTATTACGTTTTAACGCCAATCTTTTGTAATTAATACAGCCTTCCTGCGACACATTTCTTTAAATAAAAATTCGATCTACTCCCTTGACTTTGGATTTATTTCAAACTTAAGGGGGTTCGATGGGCAGATATAGTACTTAAATATAAAATATTCTACAATAAATTATTCTCATACTGCAAATTGAGAACGCATATAGTATCATAGACCAGTACTTTAAGTTATGGAAAAAACATTTTTTAACGAAATTTCAGTACTAACAAAGTATATATCATCAATGTAAAAAAAATGATACAACAAATCGCTTTAATCTTTTTCAGTTTTGCTTCAATTTCGATTTTTAACGGCTCATTTTCATCTTTGTTAGATTTTATTACGAGCTATTGTGGATCAAATTAAAAAATTTTTAAAACCTTAAAAGTTACAGACAATTGTTTATCAAGTTTTGTACGAATCTGATATGAATTCGAGCCAAACTTGCCATAAACAATTGCCTGTAACTTTTAAGGTTTTAAAAATTTTTTAATTTGATCCACAATACCTCGTAATGAAATCCAACAAAGATGAAAATGAGCCTTCAAAAATTGAAATTGAAGTAAACTGAAAAAGATTAAAGCGATTTGTTGCATCATTTTTTTAGACTAACGATATCTACTTTGTTAGTACTGAACTTTCGTTAAAAAAATTTTCTTCCGTAACTTAAAGTATCGGTCTATGATATTACATGGGTTCTCACTTTGCAGTATGAGAACAATTTATTTCAAAATATTTTATATTTAAGCATTATATCTGCTCATAGAACCACCTTAATATATATCAGGGAAAAAATGTACTGCACGATTTAGTCGTATTTAAAAACTTGTATTAAAATTTTCTGAACTTACGCAAATATCACGGTAGCAAGAAATGTTTTGTAATTATATAATCTTTACTTTAATTATAATAATATCGCCTTCTGTGCAAACATTGTACGCTGCAGTTTTTCTTTTAAATTTTAATTCTAGACCATTTTTCAACCACAGCATACACGCAGTCTTGCCACGAAAAAAACTCCAATACCTTTCCAAATACTGGTAAATTTTTTTTAAATGTTACCCGCGCAAAAAAATGAAGACTGGCCAATATATTGCTTGGAATGTGGGCAATACATGGGATATGTCACTTCCTATACATGGCCAAAATTTCTCCATGTTGCGCCCCGTGTCTTTTTCCCATAGTTGGGATGACCTATAGCCCATGTATTGGGCAAGTGTTGCTTTCAATTCCTCGTTAACAACAAATTTTGTAAATATATATGGGTCGTTCTTGTACTTTTTGGTCATAACCGGTCGCCGGGGGTTAACCGTTTTCCTCGCTGATTTTTCCTGTGAAAATACATATAAAAAAAGTGAGAAAGCCCCAATATTAACTCCCCATATCCAATATTAAGACAGCTACACTGTGCTGAATTTCGAAAAATTGTCAAAAAATGGCTATTTTCGAAAAATTCTGTACGGCTCGTTTTTTGATCGATTTGAATGATTCAAGAAGGAATGTTTTTATTTTGTCAAATTTTAGAGAAAAAAAATTTGTTGAATATAAATAACGCAACGAAATTTTTACACAAAGGAAAACGTGAATCTAAATATTTTTGTTTTTAAGGTGATCTTTCAACCTTTGTAGTTCCTCGAGTTTTATAGACATTGAGATCGGACAGAACCTGTTTTCTTCCTCTTAAAGAGACGTTTCATTTTCACTCGGCCAACGAGTAATTTGATTAACTGCAAGCAAATATACAGCTCTTTCAAAATGGTCGATTTTCGAAAATTGCAATGTTGGCACCCGTGTAACTTTTTTCTATCAAAATCGATTGGACTCGTATTGCGCGGAAAAAAAAGTTTTAACCTTCTAGAAAATAACCCAATTGGTTTCGTCCGGTTTTTTGGATATTTGCAAAGTAGGTGTTTCTCGTATACGTATCCATTAAGGGCGTGTTACACCTAGTGCCTTCTGAGGCCAAAATCACCTGAATCGATGGCTTTTCATGGATCTAAATTACTTTAAATTCATGTATTTATTGCCCGAAGAGTTGAAAATATTAAAAATATTTTATTAAATAATTTTATAATGATAAAAACGACAAAGAAAATTACAAAAACTCTTAAAATTAAGCAATTAAAAGTGGTTTTTCAATTTTTTAAAATACTTAATCAAATAATTGTAATATTTCCAACTCTTCGGGCCATTACTGTGTGAATTTTAAGTAATTTAGGACTTGTTCCATGAAAATTCATTGAATACTTTTTTTTTTAAAAGGCCTCAGAAGCCACTATGTGTAAGACCCCCTTTAATACGTAAAATACAAATCATCAGTTTCTTGTTTGAGCATCCCCAGCAAAATTTATATTTCGATACATATTTTTACTATACCATTTCTTAAAATATTGTAGTGACCGCATTATCGTTTGGATCTGTTCCTCGTTCTATCTGTTCCTCAAAGATGAGTAAAAGGCTGATAGACCGAACTATATTCATTGCTTAATGTGTTGTTTCAAATAAACAAAATGAATCTATAGAGAACATAATCTATGGATATACGATCCCGGATACAAGAATCTTTCATGAAAAAAGAGACAGGACCATTACAGACGAGCTTTTATAGATATAGAAACAATGTTTTAAAAAGTGGGATAGTAAAAATATGTATCGAAATATAAATTTTGCTGCGGATGCTCAAACAAGAAACTGATGATTTGTGAATTGTATTTTACGCACTAAGGTGGTTCAGTGTAGATCAGAGCTGATTGAACACATACTTCAAATTACACACGTAGGTCAATAAAGACATAACGAATGTCATATCCAAATTTCAGAGCATTTTATCGTTTAGCGTCTGAGTAATTGCTGTGTAAAGTTACACGGATTACATGGGAGATATATCAATATACACGGTGATCCATTTTAATCACCGCACCCGGATTTCTCGGAACCTAAGCCAGACAGAGAAAAATGGTTCAGACAAAAGTTATAGGGGACAAAGGGAGCCACATAATGGCGCTAACGTCTTTGACCTTGAACTTGACCTTTGAGGTTATTTCAAGGTCAAAGTGGTTTTTTCATATGGAAACACCTAGGTTTGACCCCGGATTCGGAAAGAGCGGCAAATTTTACGTTCAAAATCATATCGAGAAATTTTTTCCAAGGTCATTTCAAGGTCAAATCTAGGTCAAACTCAGAAAAGTACGTTAAAATTGTTTTTTTCCATGAACCACAGGCTAAGCTGGTTTAAATTGATCGTAGGCTTAATAAAGGAACCCACACACCCAAAACTTACACATCCTAGTAAACAAAACTCAAACTCGCACATCCTAACCCCATACACTTCATGCCCTCACATGCTGAACTGTTACATCCAGGTCCCACAACCATACCCCTCACACCCCAGTCCCGCACGTCCCTACCGCACGCATGCTAATCAAGCACCCCGAACAGTGAGAGGCAAGGGGACTCA
The DNA here is from genome assembly GCA_036365515.1 of Torymus aiolomorphi. Taxonomy (NCBI): domain Eukaryota; kingdom Metazoa; phylum Arthropoda; class Insecta; order Hymenoptera; family Torymidae; genus Torymus; species Torymus aiolomorphi. The sequence continues at coordinate 162,802,746 of CM070875.1, read as the reverse complement.
CTTTAATTAAGCACTCCAAAGGAAACAATCCTTACTACGTCCACGTCGTTGTTTCTGGGTAGCGCAAAAAGTAAGGTTAATACATTTATAACAGAAGCTTCAACGATCTTAAAGTTTCCGTTAAAAAATCATTTTGCCCTTGAAAAAATTTTTGAGGGTTCAGGATGTGTGGATTTGGGGATTAGCATACGTGGGGTAGGGATGTGTGGGACTGGGGGTGTGGGGTATGGTTGTGGGACCGGGGTGTAACAGTTCAGCATGTGAGGGCATGAAGTGTATGGGGTTAGGATGTGCGAGTTTGAGTTTTGTTTACTAGGATGTGTAAGTTTTGGGTTCCTCTATTAAGCCTACGATCAATTTAAACCATCTTAGCCTGTGGTTCATGGAAAAAAACGATTATAAACGGACTTTTCTGAGTTTGACCTAGATTTGACCCTGAAATGACCTTGGAAAAGTTTCTCAATATGATTTTGAACGTAAAATTTCCCGCTCTTTCCGAATCCGGAGTCAAAACTAGGTGTTTCCATATGAAAAAACCACATTGACCTTGAAATAACCCCAAAGGTCAGGTTCAAGGTCAAAGACGTTAGCGCCATTATGTGACCCCCTTTGTCCTCTATAACTTTTGTCTGAACCATTTTTCTCTATCTGGCTTAGGTTCCGAGAAATCCGGGTGCGGCGATCAAAATGGGTCACCGTGTATGTCGAAACTGTCGCGTTATCTGCTTACAACAACATCTAAGCAATGAGATTCAAGTCAGCCTTGGAATTTCATGTATCTAAGGATTCAGCTGTTTGCCCAACAAAATCTGACTGTTTTGACCAAAGATATTTGAGATTAAAATTTGTTTATAAATTTCTTATATTTGCAGTTTTAAAAAGAATATTGGATTGAGTAACTCAAGATTTTTACCACTTTTTACACTTATCAAGTACGACATTGCGCTAAAATTTCCAGAGGTTATGTTGATTTGTTTCCGAGAAGGAAATTATGTTTGAAAACAAGTGCGTTTCCTTTCGTTTACGATAACAGGAGTAAAAGTCAATGAATCGTTTTGAAATTTGGCAGAGAATTAGCATTTTTGTATCTAAGGATACAGTTCTTTGCCCAAAAAAATCTGACTGTTGTGACCAAAGATATTTTATGTTAAATTTTTTTTATAAATTTCTTATATTGGCAGTTTCAAAAAGAATATTCGATTGATTGACTCAAGATTTTTATCACTTCTTACACTTATCGAGTACAACATTGTGTTAAAATTTGAAGAGGTTATGTTGATTTGTTTCCGAGAAGGAAATTATTTTTGAAAACAAGTGCGTTTCATTTCGTTTACGATAACAGGAGTAAAAGTCAATGAATCGTTGTGAAATTTCGCAGAGATTTAGCATTTTTGTATCTAAGGATTCAGTTCTTTGCCCAAAAAATTCTGACTGTTGTGACCAAAGATATTTGAGGTTAAAATTTTTATATAAATCACTTATATTTGCATTTTTAAAAAGAAAATTCGATTGATTGACTCAAAATTGTTAGCACTTATTACACTTATCGAGTACAACATTGTATTAAAATATCAGTAGGTTATGTTTGTTTCCGAGAAAAAAATTATTTTTGAAAACAAGTGCGTTTTCTTTCGTTTACGATAACAGGAGTAAAAGTCAATGAATCGTTTTTAAATTTGGTAAAGAATTAGCTTTTTTATATATAAGGATTCAGCTGTTTGCCCAAAAAAATATGACTGTTTTGACCAAAGATATTTGAGATTAAAATTTGTTTATAAATTTCTTATATTTACATTTTCAAAAAGAATATTCGATTGATTGACTCAAGATTTTTACCACTTTTTACACGTATCGAGTACAACATTGTGTTAAAATCTGAAGACTTTATGTTGATTTGTTTCCGAGAAAAAAATTATTTTTGAAAACAAGTGCGTTTTCTTTCGTTTACGATAACAGGAGTAAAAGTCAATGAATCGTTTTCAAATTTGGTAAAGAATTAGCTTTTTTATATCTAAGGATTCAGCTGTTTGCCCAACAAAATCTGACTGTTTTGACCAAAGATATTTGAGATTAAAATTTGTTTATAAATTTGTTATATTTGCAGTTTTAAAAAGAATATTGGATTGAGTAACTCAAGATTTTTACCACTTTTTACACTTATCGAGTACGACATTGTGCTAAAATTTCCAGAGGTTATGTTGATTTGTTTCCGAGAAGGAAATTATTTTTGAAAACAAGTGCGTTTCCTTTCGTTTACGATAACAGGAGTAAAAGTCAATGAATCGTTTTGAAATTTGGCAGAGAATTAGCATTTTTGTATCTAAGGATTCAGTTCTTTGCCCAAAAAATCTGACTGTTGTGACCAAAGATATTTTATGTTAAATTTTTTTTATAAATTTCTTATATTGGCAGTTTCAAAAAGAATATTCGATTGATTGACTCAAGATTTTTATCACTTCTTACACTTATCGAGTACAACATTGTGTTAAAATTTGAAGAGGTTACGTTGATTTGTTCCCGAGAAGGAAATTATTTTTGAAAACAAGTGCGTTTCATTTCGTTTACGATAACAGGAGTAAAAGTCAATGAATCGTTGTGAAATTTCGCAGAGATTTAGCATTTTTGTATCTAAGGATTCGGTTCTTTGCCCAAAAAATTCTGACTGTTGTGACCAAAGATATTTGAGGTTAAAATTTTTATATAAATCACTTATATTTGCATTTTTAAAAAGAAAATTCGATTGATTGACTCAAAATTGTTAGCACTTATTACACTTATCGAGTACAACATTGTATTAAAATATCAGTAGGTTATGTTTGTTTCCGAGAAAAAAATTTATTTGAAAACAAAGGCGTTTTCTTTCCTTTATGATAAGAGGAGTAAAAGTCAATGAATCGTTTTGAAATTTCGCAGAGAAGTAGCATTTTTGTATCTAAGGATTCAGTTCGTTGCCCAAAAAAATCTGACTGTTGTGACCAAAGATATTTGAGGTTAAAATTTTTATATAAATCACTTATATTTGCATTTTTAAAAAGAAAATTCGATTGATTGACTCAAAATTGTTAGCACTTATTACACTTATCGAGTACAACATTGTATTAAAATATCAGTAGGTTATGTTTGTTTCCGAGAAAAAAATTATTTTTGAAAAAAAGTGCGTTTTCTTTCGTTTACGATAACAGGAGTAAAAGTCAATGAATCGTTTTTAAATTTGGTAAAGAATTAGCTTTTTTATATCTAAGGATTCAGCTGTTTGCCCAAAAAAATATGACTGTTTTGACCAAAGATATTTGAGATTAAAATTTGTTTATAAATTTCTTATATTTGCATTTTCAAAAAGAATATTCGATTGATTGACTCAAGATTTTTACCACTTTTTAGACGTATCGAGTACAACATTATGTTAAAATATCAGTAGGTTATGTTTGTTTCCGAGAAAAAAATTATTTTTGAAAAAAAGTGCGTTTTCTTTCGTTTACGATAACAGGAGTAAAAGTCAATGAATCGTTTTTAAATTTGGTAAAGAATTAGCTTTTTTATATCTAAGGATGCAGCTGTTTGCCCAACAAAATCTGACTGTTTTGACCAAAGATATTTGAGATTAAAATTTGTTTATAAATTTGTTATATTTGCAGTTTTAAAAAGAATATTGGATTGAGTAACTCAAGATTTTTACCACTTTTTACACTTATCGAGTAGGACATTGTGCTAAAATTTCCAGAGGTTATGTTGATTTGTTTCCGAGAAGGAAATTATTTTTGAAAACAAGTGCGTTTCCTTTCGTTTACGATAACAGGAGTAAAAGTCAATGAATCGTTTTGAAATTTGGCAGAGAATTAGCATTTTTGTATCTAAGGATTCAGTTCTTTGCCCAAAAAAATCTGACTGTTGTGACCAAAGATATTTTATGTTAAATTTTTTTTATAAATTTCTTATATTGGCAGTTTCAAAAAGAATATTCGATTGATTGACTCAAGATTTTTATCACTTCTTACACTTATCGAGTACAACATTGTGTTAAAATTTGAAGAGGTTACGTTGATTTGTTCCCGAGAAGGAAATTATTTTTGAAAACAAGTGCGTTTCATTTCGTTTACGATAACAGGAGTAAAAGTCAATGAATCGTTGTGAAATTTCGCAGAGATTTAGCATTTTTGTATCTAAGGATTCGGTTCTTTGCCCAAAAAATTCTGACTGTTGTGACCAAAGATATTTGAGGTTAAAATTTTTATATAAATCACTTATATTTGCATTTTTAAAAAGAAAATTCGATTGATTGACTCAAAATTGTTAGCACTTATTACACTTATCGAGTACAACATTGTATTAAAATATCAGTAGGTTATGTTTGTTTCCGAGAAAAAAATTTATTTGAAAACAAAGGCGTTTTCTTTCCTTTATGATAAGAGGAGTAAAAGTCAATGAATCGTTTTGAAATTTCGCAGAGAAGTAGCATTTTTGTATCTAAGGATTCAGTTCGTTGCCCAAAAAATCTGACTGTTGTGACCAAAGATATTTGAGGTTAAAATTTTTATATAAATCACTTATATTTGCATTTTTAAAAAGAAAATTCGATTGATTGACTCAAAATTGTTAGCACTTATTACACTTATCGAGTACAACATTGTATTAAAATATCAGTAGGTTATGTTTGTTTCCGAGAAAAAAATTATTTTTGAAAAAAAGTGCGTTTTCTTTCGTTTACGATAACAGGAGTAAAAGTCAATGAATCGTTTTTAAATTTGGTAAAGAATTAGCTTTTTTATATCTAAGGATTCAGCTGTTTGCCCAAAAAAATATGACTGTTTTGACCAAAGATATTTGAGATTAAAATTTGTTTATAAATTTCTTATATTTGCATTTTCAAAAAGAATATTCGATTGATTGACTCAAGATTTTTACCACTTTTTAGACGTATCGAGTACAACATTATGTTAAAATATCAGTAGGTTATGTTTGTTTCCGAGAAAAAAATTATTTTTGAAAAAAAGTGCGTTTTCTTTCGTTTACGATAACAGGAGTAAAAGTCAATGAATCGTTTTTAAATTTGGTAAAGAATTAGCTTTTTTATATCTAAGGATGCAGCTGTTTGCCCAACAAAATCTGACTGTTTTGACCAAAGATATTTGAGATTAAAATTTGTTTATAAATTTGTTATATTTGCAGTTTTAAAAAGAATATTGGATTGAGTAACTCAAGATTTTTACCACTTTTTACACTTATCGAGTACGACATTGTGCTAAAATTTCCAGAGGTTATGTTGATTTGTTTCCGAGAAGGAAATTATTTTTGAAAACAAGTGCGTTTCCTTTCGTTTACGATAACAGGAGTAAAAGTCAATGAATCGTTTTGAAATGTGGCAGAGAATTAGCATTTTTGTATCTAGGGATTCAGTTCTTTGCCCAAAAAAATCTGACTGCTGTGACCAAAGATATTTTAGGTTAAATTTTTTTTATAAATTTCTTATATTGGCATTTTCAAAAAGAATATTCGATTGATTGACTCAAGATTTTTATCACTTCTTACATTTATCGAGTAGAACATTGTGTTAAAATTTGAAGAGGTTATGTTTATTTGTTTCCGAGAAGGAAATTATTTTTGAAAACAAGTGCGTTTCCTTTCGTTTACGATAACAGGAGTAAAAGTCAATGAATCGTTTTGAAATTTGGCAGAGAATTAGCATTTTTGTATCTAAGGATTCAGTTCTTTGCCCAAAAAAATCTGACTGTTGTGACCAAAGATATTTGAGGTCAAAATTTTTATATAAATCACTTATATTTGCATTTTTTAAAAGAAAATTCGATTGATTAACTCAAAATATGTAGCACTATTACACTTATCGAGTACAAAATTGTGTTAAATTATGAGTAGCTTATGTTTGTTTCCGAGAAAAAAATTTATTTGAAAACAAGTGCGTTTTCTTTCGGTTACGATAACAGGAGTAAAAGTCAATGAATCGTTTTTAAATTTGGTAAAGAATTAGCTTTTTTATATCTAAGGATTCAGCTGTTTGCCCAAAAAAATATGACTGTTTTGACCAAAGATATTTGAGATTAAAATTTGTTTATAAATTTCTTATATTTGCATTTTCAAAAAGAATATTCGATTGATTGACTCAAGATTTTTACCACTTTTTACACGTATCGAGTACAACATTGTGTTAAAATTTGAAGACTTTATGTTGATTTGTTTCCGACAAAAAAATTATTTTTGAAAACAAGTGCGTTTTCTTTCGTTTACGATAACAGGAGTAAAAGTCAATGAATCGTTTTCAAATTTGGTAAAGAATTAGCTTTTTTATATCTCAGGATTCAGCTGTTTGCCCAACAAAATCTGACTGTTTTGACCAAAGATATTTGAGATTAAAATTTGTTTATAAATTTCTTATATTTGCAGTTTTAAAAAGAATATTGGATTGAGTAACTCAAGATTTTAATCACTTCTTACACTTATCGAGAACAACATTGTGTTAAAATTTGAAGAGGTTATGTTTATTTGTTTCCGAGAAAAAAAGTATTTTTGCAAACAAGTGCGTTTTCTTTCGCTTAGCTTTTTTATATATAAGGTTTCAGCTCTTTGCCCAAAAATATTTGACTATTTTGAACAAAGATATTTGAGGTAAAAATTTTTTTATAAATTTCTTATATTTGCAGTTTCAAAAAGAATATTGGATTGATTGACTCAAGATTTTTACCACTTTTTACACTTATCGAGTACAACATTGTGCTAAAATATCAGTAGGTTATGTTTGTTTCCGAGAAAAAAATTTATTTGAAAACAAGTGCGTTTTCTTTCGTTTACAATAACAGGAGTAAAAGTCAATGAATCGTTTTGACATTTGGTAAAGAATTAGCTTTTTTATATCTAAGGATTCAGCTGTTTGCCCAACAAAATCTGACTGTTTTGATCAAAGATATTTGAGATTAAAATTTGTTTATAAATTTCTTATATTGGCATTTTTAAAAAGAATATTCGATTGATTGACTTAAGATTTTTATCACTTCTTACACTTATCGAGTAGAACATTGTGTTAAAATTTGAAGAGGTTATGTTTATTTGTTTCCGAGAAGGAAATTATTTTTGAAAACAAGTGCGTTTCCTTTCGTTTACGATAGCAGGAGTAAAAGTCAATGAATCGTTTTGAAATTTGGCAGAGAATTAGCATTTTTGTATCTAAGGATTCAGTTCTTTGCCCAAAAATATCTGACTGTTGTGACCAAAGATATTTGAGGTTAAAGTTTTTATATAAATCACTTATATTTGCATTTTTAAAAAGAAAATTCGATTGATTGACTCAAAATTGTTAGCACTTATTACACTTATCGAGTAGAACATTGTATTAAAATATCAGTAGGTTATGTTTGTTTCCGAGAAAAAAATTATTTTTGAAAACAAGTGCGTTTTCTTTCGTTTACGATAACAGGAGTAAAAGTCAATGAATCGTTTTTAAATTTGGTAAAGAATTAGCTTTTTTATATCTAAGGATTCAGTTCTTTACCCAAAAAGATCTGACTGTTCTGACCAAAGATATTTTAGGTTATATTTTTTTGATAAATTTCTGATATTGGCATTTTTAAAAAGAATATTCGATTGATTGACTCAAGATTTTTATCACTTCTTACACTTATGGAGTAGAACATTGTGTTAAAATTTGAAGAGGTTATGTTTATTTGTTTCCGAGAAGGAAATTATTTTTGAAAACAAGTGCGTTTCCTTTCGTTTACGATAACAGGAGTAAAAGTCAATGAATCGTTTTGAAATTTGGCAGAGAATTAGCATTTTTGTATCGAACGATTCAGTTCTTTGCCCAAAAAAATCTGACTGTTGTGACCAATGATATTTCAGGTTAAAATTTTTATATAAATCACTTATATTTGCATTTTTTAAAAGAAAATTCGATTGATTGACTCAAAATATGTAGCACTATTACACTTATCGAGTACAAAATTGTGTTAAATTATGAGTAGGTTATGTTTGTTTCTGAGAAAAAAATTTATTTGAAAACAAATGCGTTTTCTTTCCTTTATGATAAGAGGAGTAAAAGTCAATGAATCGTTTTGAAATTTGGTAAAGAATTAGCTTTTTTATATCTAAGGATTCAGCTGTTTGCCCAACAAAATCTGACTGTTTTGACCAAAGATATTTGAGATTAAAATTTGTTTATAAATTTCTTATATTTGCAGTTTTAAAAAGAATATTGGATTGAGTGACTCAAGATTTTTACCACTTTTTACACCTATCGAGTACAACATTGTGGTAACATTTCCAGAGGTTATGTTTATTTGTTTCCGAGAAGGAAATTATTTTTGAAAACAAGTGCGTTTCCTTTTCCTTTCGTTTACGATAGCAGGAGTAAAAGTCAATGAATCGTTTTGAAATTTGGCAGAGAATTAGCATTTTTGTATCTAAGTATTCAGTTCTTTGCCCAAAAATATCTGACTGTTGTGACCAAAGATATTTGAGGTTAAAGTTTTTATATAAATCACTTATATTTGCATTTTTAAAAAGAAAATTCGATTGATTGACTCAAAATTGTTAGCACTTATTACACTTATCGAGTAGAACATTGTATTAAAATATCAGTAGGTTATGTTTGTTTCCGAGAAAAAAATTATTTTTGAAAACAAGTGCTTTTCCTTTCGTTTACGATAACAGGAGTAAAAGTCAATGAATCGTTTTGAAATTTGGCAGAGAATTAGCATTTTTGTATCGAAGGATTCAGTTCTTTGCCCAAAAAAATCGGACTGTTGTGACCAATGATATTTCAGGTTAAAATTTTTATATAAATCACTTATATTTGCATTTTTTAAAAGAAAATTCGATTGATTGACTCAAAATATGTAGCACTATTACACTTATCGAATACAAAATTGTGTTAAATTACGAGTATGTTATGTTTGTTTCCGAGAAAAAAATTTATTTGAAAACAAATGCGTTTTCTTTCCTTTATGATAAGAGGAGTAAAAGTCAATGAATCGTTTTGAAATTTGGCAGAGAATTAGCATTTTTGTATCTAAGGATTCGGTTCTTTGCCCAAAAAAATCTGACTGTTGTGACCAAAGATATTTGAGGTTAAAATTTTTATATAAATCACTTATATTTGCATTTTTAAAAAGAAAATTCGATTGATTGACTCAAAATTGTTAGCACTTATTACACTTATCGAGTACAACATTGTATTAAAATATCAGTAGGTTATGTTTGTTTCCGAGAAAAAAATTATTTTTCAAAACAAGTGCGTTTTCTTTCGTTTATGATAACAGGAGTAAAAGTCAATGAATCGTTTTTAAATTTGGTAAAGAATTAGCTTTTTTATATCTAAGGATGCAGCTGTTTGCCCAAAAAAATATGACTGTTTTGACCAAAGATATTTGAGATTAAAATTTGTTTATAAATTTCTTATATTTGCATTTTCAAAAAGAATATTCGATTGATTGACTCAAGATTTTTACCACTTTTTACACGTATCGAGTACAACATTGTGTTAAAATCTGAAGACTTTATGTTGATTTGTTTCCGAGAAAAAAATTATTTTTGAAAACAAGTGCGTTTTCTTTCGTTTACGATAACAGGAGTAAAAGTCAATGAATCGTTTTCAAATTTGGTAAAGAATTAGCTTTTTTATATCTAAGGATTCAGCTGTTTGCCCAACAAAATCTGACTGTTTTGACCAAAGATATTTGAGATTAAAATTTGTTTATAAATTTGTTATATTTGCAGTTTTAAAAAGAATATTGGATTGAGTAACTGAAGATTTTTACCACTTTTTACACTTATCGAGTACGACATTGTGCTAAAATTTCCAGAGGTTATGTTGATTTGTTTCCGAGAAGGAAATTATTTTTGAAAACAAGTGCGTTTCCTTTCGTTTACGATAACAGGAGTAAAAGTCAATGAATCGTTTTGAAATTTGGCAGAGAATTAGCATTTTTGTATCTAAGGATTCAGTTCTTTGCCCAAAAAAATCTGACTGTTGTGACCAAAGATATTTTATGTTAAATTTTTTTTATAAATTTCTTATATTGGCAGTTTCAAAAAGAATATTCGATTGATTGACTCAAGATTTTTATCACTTCTTACACTTATCGAGTACAACATTGTGTTAAAATTTGAAGAGGTTACGTTGATTTGTTCCCGAGAAGGAAATTATTTTTGAAAACAAGTGCGTTTCATTTCGTTTACGATAACAGGAGTAAAAGTCAATGAATCGTTGTGAAATTTCGCAGAGATTTAGCATTTTTGTATCTAAGGATTCGGTTCTTTGCCCAAAAAATTCTGACTGTTGTGACCAAAGATATTTGAGGTTAAAATTTTTATATAAATCACTTATATTTGCATTTTTAAAAAGAAAATTCGATTGATTGACTCAAAATTGTTAGTACTTATTACACTTATCGAGTACAACATTGTATTAAAATATCAGTAGGTTATGTTTGTTTCCGAGAAAAAAATTTATTTGAAAACAAAGGCGTTTTCTTTCCTTTATGATAAGAGGAGTAAAAGTCAATGAATCGTTTTGAAATTTCGCAGAGAAGTAGCATTTTTGTATCTAAGGATTCAGTTCGTTGCCCAAAAAAATCTGACTGTTGTGAACAAAGATATTTGAGGTTAAAATTTTTATATAAATCACTTATATTTGCATTTTTAAAAAGAAAATTCGATTGATTGACTCAAAATTGTTAGCACTTATTACACTTATCGAGTACAACATTGTATTAAAATATCAGTAGGTTATGTTTGTTTCCGAGAAAAAAATTATTTTTGAAAAAAAGTGCGTTTTCTTTCGTTTACGATAACTGGAGTAAAAGTCAATGAATCGTTTTTAAATTTGGTAAAGAATTAGCTTTTTTATATCTAAGGATTCAGCTGTTTGCCCAAAAAAATATGACTGTTTTGACCAAAGATATTTGAGATTAAAATTTGTTTATAAATTTCTAATATTTGCATTTTCAAAAAGAATATTCGATTGATTGACTCAAGATTTTTACCACTTTTTAGACGTATCGAGTACAACATTATGTTAAAATTTGAAGACTTTATGTTGATTTGTTTCCGAGAAAAAAATTATTTTTGAAAACAAGTGCGTTTTCTTTCGTTTACGATAACAGGAGTAAAAGTCAGTGAATCGTTTTCAAATTTGGTAAAGAATTAGCTTTTTTATATCTAAGGATGCAGCTGTTTGCCCAACAAAATCTGACTGTTTTGACCAAAGATATTTGAGATTAAAATTTGTTTATAAATTTGTTATATTTGCAGTTTTAAAAAGAATATTGGATTGAGTAACTCAAGATTTTTACCACTTTTTACACTTATCGAGTACGACATTGTGCTAAAATTTCCAGAGGTTATGTTGATTTGTTTCCGAGAAGGAAATTATTTTTGAAAACAAGTGCGTTTCCTTTCGTTTACGATAACAGGAGTAAAAGTCAATGAATCGTTTTGAAATTTGGCAGAGAATTAGCATTTTTGTATCTAGGGATTCAGTTCTTTGCCCAAAAAAATCTGACTGTTGTGACCAAAGATATTTTAGGTTAAATTTTTTTTATAAATTTCTTATATTGGCATTTTCAAAAAGAATATTCGATTGATTGACTCAAGATTTTTATCACTTCTTACATTTATCGAGTAGAACATTGTGTTAAAATTTGAAGAGGTTATGTTTATTTGTTTCCGAGAAGGAAATTATTTTTGAAAACAAGTGCGTTTCCTTTCGTTTACGATAACAGGAGTAAAAGTCAATGAATCGTTTTGAAATTTGGCAGAGAATTAGCATTTTTGTATCTAAGGATTCAGTTCTTTGCCCAAAAAAATCTGACTGTTGTGACCAAAGATATTTGAGGTCAAAATTTTTATATAAATCACTTATATTTGCATTTTTTAAAAGAAAATTCGATTGATTGACTCAAAATATGTAGCACTATTACACTTATCGAGTACAAAATTGTGTTAAATTATGAGTAGCTTATGTTTGTTTCCGAGAAAAAAATTTATTTGAAAACAAGTGCGTTTTCTTTCGTTTACGATAACAGGAGTAAAAGTCAATGAATCGTTTTTAAATTTGGTAAAGAATTAGCTTTTTTATATCTAAGGATTCAGCTGTTTGCACAAAAAAATATGACTGTTTTGACCAAAGATATTTGAGATTAAAATTTGTTTATAAATTTCTTATATTTGCATTTTCAAAAAGAATATTCGATTGATTGACTCAAGATTTTTACCACTTTTTACACGTATCGAGTACAACATTGTGTTAAAATTTGAAGACTTTATGTTGATTTGTTTCCGACAAAAAAATTATTTTTGAAAACAAGTGCGTTTTCTTTCGTTTACGATAACAGGAGTAAAAGTCAATGAATCGTTTTCAAATTTGGTAAAGAATTAGCTTTTTTATATCTCAGGATTCAGCTGTTTGCCCAACAAAATCTGACTGTTTTGACCAAAGATATTTGAGATTAAAATTTGTTTATAAATTTCTTATATTTGCAGTTTTAAAAAGAATATTGGATTGAGTAACTCAAGATTTTAATCACTTCTTACACTTATCGAGAACAACATTGTGTTAAAATTTGAAGAGGTTATGTTTATTTGTTTCCGAGAAAAAAAGTATTTTTGCAAACAAGTGCGTTTTCTTTCGCTTAGCTTTTTTATATATAAGGTTTCAGCTCTTTGCCCAAAAATATTTGACTATTTTGAACAAAGATATTTGAGGTAAAAATTTTTTTATAAATTTCTTATATTTGCAGTTTCAAAAAGAATATTGGATTGATTGACTCAAGATTTTTACCACTTTTTACACTTATCGAGTACAACATTGTGCTAAAATTTCCAGTGGTTATCTTTATTTGTTTCCGAGAAAAAAATTATTTTTGACAACAAGTGCGTTTCCTTTCGTTTACGATAACAGGGGTAAAAGTCAATGAATCGTTTAGAAATTTGGCAGAGAATTAGCATTTTTGTATCTAAGGATTCAGTTCGATGCCCAAAAAAATCTGACTGTTATGACCAAAGATATTTGAGGTTAAAATTTTTATATAAATCACTTATATTTGCATTTTTAAAAAGAAAATTCGATTGATTGACTCAAAATTTGTAGCTCTTATTACACTTATCGAGTAGAACATTGTGTTAAAATATCAGTAGGTTATGTTTGTTTCCGAGAAAAAAATTTATTTGAAAACAAGTGCGTTTTCTTTCGTTTACAATAACAGGAGTAAAAGTCAATGAATCGTTTTGACATTTGGTAAAGAATTAGCTTTTTTATATCTAAGGATTCAGGTCTTTGCCCAACAAAATCTGACTGTTTTGATCAAAGATATTTGAGATTAAAATTTGTTTATAAATTTCTTATATTGGCATTTTTAAAAAGAATATTCGATTGATTGACTTAAGATTTTTATCACTTCTTACACTTATCGAGTAGAACATTGTGTTAAAATTTGAAGAGGTTATGTTTATTTGTTTCCGAGAAGGAAATTATTTTTGAAAACAAGTGCGTTTCCTTTCGTTTACGATAACAGGAGTAAAAGTCAATGAATCGTTTTGAAATTTGGCAGAGAATTAGCATTTTTGTATCGAAGGATTCAGTTCTTTGCCCAAAAAAATCGGACTGTTGTGACCAATGATATTTCAGGTTAAAATTTTTATATAAATCACTTACATTTGCATTTTTTAAAAGAAAATTCGATTGATTGACTCAAAATATGTAGCACTATTACACTTATCGAGTACAAAATTGTGTTAAATTATGAGTAGGTTATGTTTCTTTCCGAGAAAAAAATTTATTTGAAAACAAATGCGTTTTCTTTCCTTTATGATAAGAGGAGTAAAAGTCAATGAATCGTTTTGAAATTTGGTAAAGAATTAGCTTTTTTATATCTAAGGATTCAGCTGTTTGCCCAACAAAATCTGACTGTTTTGCCCAATGATATTTGAGATTAAAATTTGTTTATAAATTTCTTATATTCGCAGTTTTAAAAAAAATATTGGATTGAGTGACTCAAGATTTTTACCACTTTTTACACTTATCGAGTACAACATTGTGCTAACATTTCCAGAGGTTATGTTGATTTGTTTCCGAGAAGGAAATTATATTTGAAAACAAGTGTGTTTCCTTTCGTTTACGATAACAGAAGTAAAAGTCAATGAATCGTTTTGAAATTTAGCAGAGAATTAGCATTTTTGTATCTAAGGATTCAGTTCTTTGCCCAAAAAAATCTGACTGTTGTGACCAAAGATATTTTAGGTTAAATTTTTTTTATAAATTTCTTATATTGGCATTTTTAAGAGGAATAATCGATTGATTGACTCAAGATTTTTATCACTTCTTACACTTATCGAGTACAACATTGTGTTAAAACTTGAAGAGGTTATGTTTATTTGTTTCCGAGAAAAAAATTATTTTTGCAAACAAGTGCGTTTTCTTTCGCTTAGTTTTTTTATATATAAGGTTTCAGCTCATTGCCGAAAAATATTTGACTGTTTTGAACAAAGATTTTTGAGGTAAAAAATTTTTTATAAATTTCTTATATTTGCAGTTTCAAAAAGAATATTGGATTGATTGACTCAAGATTTTTACCACTTTTTACACTTATCGAGTACAACGTTGTGCTAAAATTTCCAGTGGTTATGTTGATTTGTTTCCGAGAAGGAAATTATTTTTGAAAACAAGTGCATTTCCTTTCGTTTACGATAACAGGAGTAAAAGTCAATGAATCGTTGTGAAATTTTGCAGAGAATTAGCATTTTTTTATCTAAGGATTCAGTTCTTTGCCCAAAAATTCTGACTGTTGTGAACATAGATATTTGAGGTTAAAATTTTTATATAAATCACTTATATTTGCATTTTTCAAAAGAAAATTCGATTGATTGACTCAAAATTTTTAGCACTTATTACATTTATCGAGTACAATATTGTATTAAAATATCAGTAGGTTATGTTTGTTTCCGAGAAAAAAATTTATTTGAAAACAAGTGCGTTTTCTTTCGTTTACGATAACAGGAGTAAATGTCAATGAATCGTTTTTAAATTTGGTAAAGAATTAGCTTTTTTATATCTAAGGATTCAGCTGTTTGCCCAAAAAATATGACTGTTTTGACCAAAGATATTTGAGATTAAAATTTGTTTATAAATTTCTTATATTTGCATTTTCAAAAAGAATATTCGATTGATTGACTCAAGATTTTTACCACTTTTTACACGTATCGAGTACAACATTGTGTTAAAATTTGAAGAGGTTATGTTTATTTGTTTCCGAGAAAAAAAGTATTTTTGCAAACAAGTGCGTTTTCTTTCGCTTAGCTTTTTTATATATAAGGTTTCAGCTCTTTGCCCAAAAATATTTGACTATTTTGAACAAAGATATTTGAGGTAAAAATTTTTTTATAAATTTCTTATATTTGCAGTTTCAAAAAGAATATTGGATTGATTGACTCAAGATTTTTACCACTTTTTACACTTATCGAGTACAACATTGTGCTAAAATTTCCAGTGGTTATCTTTATTTGTTTCCGAGAAAAAAATTATTTTTGAAAACAAGTGCGTTTCCTTTCGTTTACGATAACAGGAGTAAAAGTCAATGAATCGTTTTTAAATTTGGTAAAGAATTAGCTTTTTTATATCTAAGGATTCAGCTGTTTGCCCAAAAAATATGACTGTTTTGACCAAAGATATTTGAGATTAAAATTTGTTTATAAATTTCTTATATTTGCATTTTCAAAAAGAATATTCGATTGATTGACTCAAGATTTTTACCACTTTTTACACGTATCGAGTACAACATTGTGTTAAAATTTGAAGACTTTATGTTGATTTGTTTCCGATAAAAAAATTATTTTTGAAAACAAGTGCGTTTTCTTTCGTTTACGATAACAGGAGTAAAAGTCAATGAATCGTTTTCAAATTTGGTAAAGAATTAGCTATTTTATATCTCAGGATTCAGCTGTTTGCCCAACAAAATCTGACTGTTTTGACCAAAGATATTTGAGATTAAAATTTGTTTATAAATTTCTTATATTTGCAGTTTTAAAAAGAATATTGGATTGAGTATCTCAAGATTTTTATCACTTCTTACACTTATCGAGAACAACATTGTGTTAAAATTTGAAGAGGTTATGTTTATTTGTTTCCGAGAAAAAAAGTATTTTTGCAAACAAGTGCGTTTTCTTTCGCTTAGCTTTTTTATATATAAGGTTTCAGCTCTTTGCCCAAAAATATTTGACTATTTTGAACAAAGATATTTGAGGTAAAAATTTTTTTATAAATTTCTTATATTTGCAGTTTCAAAAAGAATATTGGATTGATTGACTCAAGATTTTTACCACTTTTTACACTTATCGAGTACAACATTGTGCTAAAATTTCCAGTGGTTATCTTTATTTGTTTCCGAGAAAAAAATTATTTTTGAAAACAAGTGCGTTTCCTTTCGTTTACGATAACAGGAGTAAAAGTCAATGAATCGTTTTGAAATTTCGCAGAGAATTAGCATTTTTGTATCTAAGGATTCAGTTCGATGCCCAAAAAAATCTGACTGTTATGACCAAAGATATTTGAGGTTAAAATTTATTATATAAATCACTTATATTTGCATTTTTAAAAAGAAAATTCGATTGATTGACTCAAAATTTGTAGCTCTTATTACACTTATCGAGTACAACATTGTGTTAAAATATCAGTAGGTTATGTTTGTTTCCGAGAAAAAAATTTATTTGAAAACAAGTGCGTTTTCTTTCGTTTACAATAACAGGAGTAAAAGTCATTGAATCGTTTTGAAATTTGGTAAAGAATTAGCTTTTTTATATCTCAGGATTCAGCTGTTTGCCCAACAAAATCTGACTGTTTTGACCAAAGATATTTGAGATTAAAATTTGTTTATAAATTTCTTATATTGGCATTTTTAAAAAGAATATTCGATTGATTGACTCAAGATTTTTATCACTTCTTACACTTATCGAGTAGAACATCGTGTTAAAATTTGAAGAGGTTATGTTTATTTGTTTCCGAGAAGGAAATTATTTTTGAAAACAAGTGCGTTTCCTTTTCCTTTCGTTTACGATAGCAGGCGTAAAAGTCAATGAATCGTTTTCAAATTTGGCAGAGAATTAGCATTTTTGTATCTAAGGATTCAGTTCTTTGCCCAAAAATATCTGACTGTTGTGACCAAAGATATTTGAGGTTAAAGTTTTTATATAAATCACTTATATTTGCATTTTTAAAAAGAAAATTCGATTGATTGACTCAAAATTGTTAGCACTTATTACACTTATCGAGTAGAACATTGTATTAAAATATCAGTAGGTTATGTTTGTTTCCGAGAAAAAAATTATTTTTGAAAACAAGTGCGTTTCATTTCGTTTACGATAACAGGAGTAAAAGTCAATGAATCGTTGTGAAATTTCGCAGAGATTTAGCATTTTTGTATCTAAGGATTCAGTTCTTTGCCCAAAAAATTCTGACTGTTGTGACCAAAGATATTTGAGGTTAAAATTTTTATATAAATCACTTATATTTGCATTTTTAAAAAGAAAATTCGATTGATTGACTCAAAATTGTTAGCACTTATTACACTTATCGAGTACAACATTGTATTAAAATATCAGTAGGTTATGTTTGTTTCCGAGAAAAAAATTATTTTTGAAAACAAGTGCGTTTTCTTTCGTTTATGATAAGAGGAGTAAAAGTCAATGAATCGTTTTGAAATTTGGTAAAGAATTAGCTTTTTTATATCTAAGGATTCAGCTGTTTGCCCAACAAAATCTGACTGTTTTGACCAAAGATATTTGAGATTAAAATTTGTTTATAAATTTCTTATATTTGCAGTTTTAAAAAGAATATTGGATTGAGTGACTCAAGATTTTTACCACTTTTTACACTTATCGAGTACAACATTGTGCTAACATTTCCAGAGGTTATGTTGATTTGTTTCCGAGAAGGAAATTATTTTTGAAAACAAGTGTGTTTCCTTTCGTTTACGATAACAGAAGTAGAAGTCAATGAATCGTTTTGAAATTTGGCAGAGAATTAGCATTTTTGTATCTAAGGATTCAGTTCTTTGCCCAAAAAAATCTGACTGTTGTGACCAAAGATATTTTAGGTTAAATTTTTTTTATAAATTTCTTATATTGGCATTTTTAAGAGGAATATTCGATTGATTGACTCAAGATTTTTATCACTTCTTACACTTATCGAGTACAACATTGTGTTAAAACTTGAAGAGGTTATGTTTATTTGTTTCCGAGAAAAAAATTATTTTTGCAAACAAGTGCGTTTTCTTTCGCTTAGTTTTTTTATATATAAGGTTTCAGCTCATTTCCGAAAAATATTTGACTGTTTTGAACAAAGATATTTGAGGTAAAAAATTTTTTATAAATTTCTTGTATTTGCAGTTTCAAAAAGAATATTGGATTGATTGACTCAAGATTTTTACCACTTTTTACACTTATCGAGTACAACGTTGTGCTAAAATTTCCAGTGGTTATGTTGATTTGTTTCCGAGAAGGAAATTATTTTTGAAAACAAGTGTGTTTCCTTTCGTTTACGATAACAGAAGTAGAAGTCAATGAATCGTTTTGAAATTTGGCAGAGAATTAGCATTTTTGTATCTAAGGATTCAGTTCTTTGCCCAAAAAAATCTGACTGTTGTGACCAAAGATATTTTAGGTTAAATTTTTTTTATAAATTTCTTATATTGGCATTTTTAAGAGGAATATTCGATTGATTGACTCAAGATTTTTATCACTTCTTACACTTATCGAGTACAACATTGTGTTAAAACTTGAAGAGGTTATGTTTATTTGTTTCCGAGAAAAAAATTATTTTTGCAAACAAGTGCGTTTTCTTTCGCTTAGTTTTTTTATATATAAGGTTTCAGCTCATTTCCGAAAAATATTTGACTGTTTTGAACAAAGATATTTGAGGTAAAAAATTTTTTATAAATTTCTTGTATTTGCAGTTTCAAAAAGAATATTGGATTGATTGACTCAAGATTTTTACCACTTTTTACACTTATCGAGTACAACGTTGTGCTAAAATTTCCAGTGGTTATGTTGATTTGTTTCCGAGAAGGAAATTATTTTTGAAAACAAGTGCGTTTCCTTTCGTTTACGATAACAGGAGTAAAAGTCAATGAATCGTTGTGAAATTTTGCAGAGAATTAGCATTTTTTTATCTAAGGATTCAGTTCTTTGCCCAAAAATTCTGGCTGTTGTGAACAAAGATATTTGAGGTTAAAATTTTTATATAAATCACTTATATTTGCATTTTTCAAAAGAAAATTCGATTGATTGACTCAAAATTGTTAGCACTTATTACATTTATCGAGTACAACATTGTATTAAAATATCAGTAGGTTATGTTTGTTTCCGAGAAAAAAATTATTTTTGAAAACAAGTGCGTTTTCTTTCGTTTACGATAACAGGAGTAAAAGTCAATGAATCGTTTTCAAATTTGGTAAAGAATTAGCTTTTTTATATCTAAGGATTCAGCTGTTTGCCCAACAAAATCTGATTGAAGAATATTTATATGAATATAGGTGCAGGGAAATTGATCAAGGCGAATTGTTGTTACACGATTTTTAGATTAGAATTACTTCCCTTTTATTTTATTTACTTGCTACAAATTCCGAATACATATATTTATGCCTGTATGAATATGTGTGTATATGTAGATGTATATATGGTTATATTATATATAGCGTGTATTTGGATGTATTTGCGTGTATGATACTCGTAATATGTGTATATTCCCGCTGACAAGCTAATATGACCGATATTAATCAGACCTTGCCTTGGTTGTCGTGGTAGAGTTACGTTTGCCGCGGCGCGGAACGCTCATATTCGAATGCCTACGTAAGCGTGTGTGCCGGTTTGGTTCAAGGCTCGCGTCAGCGTGGAGTATTGCATGCGCACCCTTATGTATGTCGGCGGCCGCGAGCACTACAGCGACAATAGATCGCGGTCAAGCATGGATAAAGTCGCGCAACTCGGGAGTATGAGGTGACGTAGCTAACCTTGCGCGGTGTATTGTGGGTTAGCGAGGCCGTATTATGTTGGAGCAGAAAGTCGTCATGTGAGTGCAGGGATAAACAGGAAGAACGAAGGGAAGAGAATGTAGCGGGAGCTCTTCAGATACGTATACCTTCAGTAAATTAACTCCACTGAGGCTGCTGAAGGCCTACAGATACATTGTGGTCGTGTTGTTTTCTGTTTACAGGTCAGCGATATTTGGCCTTCAGGAACTTCCGAGGATATAGATATTTGTATGTGTACACACACCTATGTGGCAGGCTTCTGTGGGTTTGCTTATGTACTCCAACTACAGCTAGTATCCGGGAGGAACTCCTACTTTTATGCTGCAAATTGGTCTGAAGTTCCAGGACTGCTACTTTTCTTTTTGAAAATACTATCCTCAAAGATGGAAGATTTATTTGTGCCTACATTTATCCAAGGCACGAAGGAGGTTACACAATTGAGATTCTGGCTCCCTAGGTGTGGCCTTGGAAAGCGTTTGGAGATACACAAGGAAACTAACAGAGGGAAGAAAAGAGGGAGAAGGACTGCGGCCTATATAAAGTTCTGTTGTCCTTCTTTCAACGCAGAAGTATTAAGGTTTGATTGTTCGTCACTCTACACGAGAACCAATTCAATATGCCTGTACAACTTAATTTCACTCTAAGTTTAGAATCTTCAATTTCTAAGATAGTTTCTATGAATGTGAATGTCATATAGGCGACATCATATTTGGGGTTGCTTAACTTATGTAGAAAACATTATACTTTCACCTTATGATTAGTACTCAATATTGTGTTTTTTTTCTGTATACGTTCTTTGTAGGTAGTGGAAATAAGCTAAATGCGGGTTTGATGTTTTTATTTCTTTATAGACGCGAGAAGAGTGAGAACTAGATACGGAAAGTATAATTATTTTATGATTCCTTATTAGTCTTCTTATGCTGTATAAGTTTGGGTACCTAACATTGGTTGGCGTGTCGTTAATACTTAAACACCCCTGTTTTGTCACCTATGCTTAGATACATCCACTTTCAGTATAATTTTTAGTCGTCACTAAACTTATTTCTGGTTTTATTTAATAAAAACCTACAAGGTGATTTTTGAAATCCCTTTTTTTTATATATACATATATGTATATTATATAGTCGGAAGCATTATTTGTGTCACGCAGACCACCCTCGTCCCCCTCGCCCCCCTCGCCGCCCCACGCCGCCCCTCGGACCCCTCTCAAAATAACGTAAA
Source organism: Torymus aiolomorphi (assembly GCA_036365515.1). NCBI lineage: Eukaryota > Metazoa > Arthropoda > Insecta > Hymenoptera > Torymidae > Torymus > Torymus aiolomorphi. The sequence continues at coordinate 162,781,501 of CM070875.1, read as the reverse complement.
ATTGTGATTTTTTTACGTTATTTTGAGTATGACAGAGGCCCCTCTCGTCCCCCCCCGCCCGCAACTCCCCCCTCAGACCCCCCTCAGACGCCCCTCATTTAAATGTTAACTTAAAAGTTAACTTTTTTCATGAATATTATATAAAATTAATAATTTATATTTTTCATATATTTTATTACTAGGGTAGTTTTCATATTTTTTATGGATGATAGTATATACAGATGTAACGCTTAAGAGTAGTTCTTAATTCTTAATTGCTAAAACGGAGGAATAGATTATTGAAAAAACTACATTAATCATATACTCATTTTTTGCTAATTAATGCACAGCGTTAAAATACCGTAGCATTATAGCTGTGTGTAATGTTTCGGATTAGCATAATTCCATAGCGACGGTAGTCTGCACATATCTATCAACAATGATCGCTTTCATTACGCAAGCTGTTACGCGCATTTTCACTGTTTTTATATGAATCGGAAATTATCTCGAACAAATGTCCTGCCGCGCAATTCAGTGAATTATTGCGCAACACGCTTCAAGAAAGACAGTTTAAAGCGGAGGTAAAAAAAAGTGGAAACTATACAAATTCTGAAGCTGTGATGTCCCCGGGCGAAAAAAATCCTCTACACTTTGCTCCTCTCTCCTTTTTACAGTCCGCGAAGTAACACAATGACGCCGCAAGAGGCAAAATCGCTCCGCTTCGTTTCTTTTTCGACTGATATGTATACCCATAGAGTATAGAGAAAAAGAAAGCCATTTTTTTGTATATACATTTTTATTTTACTAATGAATAACCTACTAAAGCGTTTCTAATCGTCGAAGTAATTCCGGCTTCCGCGTGAATATAGTGACGGACAGCACATTGCGCGAGAAATATACATATAAGAGTATATAATATACATATATTATATACTCGCAGCAATCAAAGAGATTCGATAAGCTTTTTTCATCGGTATCGACCTAGTTGAATGGAACCTCGTTGCTTTTGCTTTCTCCCCCGAAGAGATTAACTCAAATGGGTTTTCTATGAAAGTTTTAATAATTCAAATTATGTAAGTCGTGAATTTTGTACACCTGAATATCAGGATTATAGTAATGCCAAATTTTATACATATTAAACAACAAAATTAAATTGTTTAAATCTATTAAGGAAATAAACTGCGGGAATCAAATAATATAACTTTCACATATATATATATATAGAATTGCAAACATTAATTTAAAGTTATATTAGCTTCATAAGTTGTCGACATTTATTACGGAACGATTAAATGCAAGGACGTTCAAATATCAAATAATAGAGAAATCAATTTCACATTTAGCTTGACTAAGCGAGGGGCTTTAAAGGCCCGTTAAAGTTAAAGGTTAAAGGGTCATTATGGCGAAAGTTCGGGCTTTCTCGCAGTAGGTATAAGAGCCGATCGATGTGCGTAAATTTCGAGTAAATTCACTGAATGAACACGAACCCGCGTGTGATGCGACTGCGCGTGAAATTCCCTAATCTGCTGAATGTATTTAGCCGCTCTAAGTCAATGCCAGAATACAGAGTTATTTTACCTTTTTGAGCTCGAACCGGCAGAAATAAAAGAAACACAAGGTAGAAAAAGAAATGTTATTTATAGTTACTCTATTAATTTTTTTATCACGCGTGCTCGAAAAATGCCCAATTGCATAAGGGTTTTTCGTACGCAAAATGGCCAATTACACACTGCGTGCGTTATTACTCTAAAACACGCTTCAGCGTGCGTTATGAAAATAACGCACGCAAAAGCGTTACGTAATGAAAATAACGCACGCTCCAGCGTGTACGCAGCGCCCTCACGGTGTGCCGACGGTAGAGAGGTTATGTCCGCTCACGCATTTTTCTCGCACTTGTAATAAAAAACATTGTGTGTAACTAGTGCGATACGTTGACAATAGCTTACGCGGGCTAAATGTCGCACTCGCTACGCTCGTGCGCCAACACGCCCGCGTGCGCTATTGGCAACTTACCACACTCGTTACACAGTGTACTATTATACGGTTCTTCGTAGTATGTAAATTACCTCAAACAGCTATAGAATAATAAACACAACTTTGGATTTGATTTCTTTTGCTTTCAATTTAACTAAAATTAAAGTTTTTTAATGCAATAAAAATTATCGAAACTGTGCATCTAATCTTTACAGTTAAATTGAAACTCTCGTAGAAACAGGAATATCTTCGAACAAAAACTTCTATCCCAGAAACACTTTCGACAAGTTAATCCCACACGAGGGCGTATACGAGTTGTCTTAATTAAAATTTTGAATTTGTTTTCCAACTACTATTCGCATTGTCTATTTTCAAAGTCAGAAACACTAAGTAAACGTATGAAAATAAATACAAGAAGTTTCCCACTTATCGCAAAACACACTTGAATCAATCTCATTAATGCGAAACAATCCAAGACACACATCAGTTCCGATAGTTTTTTCATTAGACCCGGACATATACATTTTAATGAAAAAACTTCGGGCCGACCTGTTTTTTAAGCGGATTTTCGAGACGCCGAACGCACTCCCTCTGGAACTTTTGCTTTTAGATAAGGCCCTATTGCGCTTCCAGCTAGAATTAAAGATATTTACTTAATTTTGTTTATTTAATTAAATTATATTGTTTAAAAAATGAATAATATAGTGAAAATTAAAATGATTGGTGATGGAAATTGTTTATTTCGTTGTTTTTCATCTTTTTTGTATAATAATCAAAGTTTTCACTATAAAGTACGATTTTATATTAGGTAATTAATATTATAAAAATGTAAAAAAAGGTAATGATTATGAATTGTTAACGTCTCAAAATGGAATATATGGAAATGAAATTGAAATTAAAGGTTTCACCGAAATGTATAATATTCAGATTATTGTACATTTAAATAATGATAATAATAAATATTTTTTTTGTAAAGATTCAAATAATCAAGAATTAATGTTAATGGTTGATGGTAATTTTGATTCAAGTCATTACGATATATTAGAATATTCTAATGATAATATAAAATCACAAATTATAAAATTTAAAAAAAATACACGTAAACGAAAAATGGATTTTCAGACAGATACTTCAATTTGTAATAAAAAATTATAATTAACGATTGATTCCAATTGTAATAAACGTAAAAAAAAATTAAAGAATTAGACAGCTCATCTTACTTAAGCGAAATGAAATATAAATGTTCTTTTTGTTCAGCAGTATTTTAGAACGAAGAAAAAAAAATCAAATTGTTGTCAAAATGGTAACATAGAACTTTCACCATTAAGTAACTATGACGCAAAATTAAAACATTTATTAATAAATGATCAAATTTTCAGATATCTAATTCGATATTACAACAATCTTTTTGGTTTTACTACATTTAATGCTAATATTAAATATGAAAAAAAGAAAGCTTAATTTACAACTTAAAAATTCAAGGTCAAATTAGTCATACAACACCAAATACATTGATACCCGTTAATAATAAAGAACCATGTTGTGGATAACTTTATATATATGATAATGCAACAGCCATTGAGAAAAGATTGAGTAAAAACGAAAATTTAAGTAAAGAACATTCAAAATTATAAACTGAAGTATTAAATAATAATCCATATGCTAAAAAATACAAACATTTACATGAAATATCAAATTTTAATAATGTGTCAAATTATAAAATGTATTTCGTTCGTAAATATAATAATCAAAAACATCGTTATAATGCACCTTTAACATCAGAATGTGGAGCTATAATAGTTTCACAAAACGAAATACCAAAAAATTATGATATATGTATTTATCCAAAACATGTTTCTAATAACTAAGAAATCACTTATTTAAACAAATTATCACATCACGTTGATCCAATGGTTTTTCCGTTATTATTTAGGAGAGGAGATTTAGGTTGGATTATTGGATATTTAAAAAAACCAAATGCAAAATCAAATGAAAATCTTACTGCATTACAATACTATTTGTACCGATTAGCATATAGACCAAACTGTAAAATTTTTAATCCATTATCATACGGTGGTAGATTAACTCAACAAATTTTTTTACATGCTTATATTATTGTAGAAAATAACAGAATGAATTATTTTAGAAGTGATCAAAAAAATTTACGTGTAGAATGTTATCAAGGCTTATTAAGACCACGTAATAAATAGCGCTGCAAACATTTCATCAAATTTTAAGAGTAAAGAAAAACTCGGAAATCTTTTTATATTACCAGCTACGTATATAGGTAGTCGAAGGTATATGCAGCAACACTATCAGGATGCTATGGCTATAATGAGAAACACAGGAAGACCTGATTTATTTATAACAGTTACATATAATCCTAAATGGAAAGAATTGAAAGAAATTTTAATAAAATTTCCACGAAACACTACTCCAAATGACATTCGCAATATTACTGTACAGTTATTTCATGTAAAATTAATGTTATTAATTGAAGATATAAGTAAACATAAAATATTTGGTAATGTTATATATTTATACCTTAGAATTTAGAAAACGAGGCCTTCCTTATGCACATATTCTTGTAACATTACATCCTAACGATAAATTACTATCTCCAGAAAAAATTGACAAATATATATCGCCAGAAATTCCATATATAAATGATGACGAAGAACTACATATATTAGTTATTAAACTTATGCTTCATGGCCCACATACTAGTAATTCACCATGTTTTGTCAAAAATAAACCAAAATGTAAAAAAAAATTTCCAAAACCATTCACTGATTTTACAAGATTTCAAAAAAATGGTTATCCAGAATATAGGAGAAAAAATAACGTTTCAGAAAACTTAACATACAAAATTAGAAATAACCATAAACCAGTTCCCGTAGACAATTCTATGGTTGTACCATATAATAATTTTTTATTAAAAAAATATAAATGTCACATAAATGTTGAGTATTGTGCTTCGATTCAAAGTATAAAGTATATTTTTAATTATATTCATAAAGGTTGTGACAAAGCACTTTGTAAATTAAAAAAAATAAATACAGATAATGAAACAGATGTACACCCGAGGGAAGTTGATTGTTGTGGAACGTGCCGGGTAAATGGCAACGTCGCACAGACGCTCAGCCGTCCACGTTCGAGTGACCGAATGTCATCTACAATGGCGCGCTGGTCTATGGCGTAAGAAATGACGTTATTAATGGTTTTGAGGTTACAGAATGAAATTTCAAAAAAAATAAATAATAAAAATTATCCAATTTTTAGTACACAGGAGGAGATTAAATATTAATAAAATATGTGTTTGAAGTTTGCAACGTTGGGATCCAACGAAAAATCAGTTTTTGTAAAATTGGGTTTTTCTATCTGGAATCAGTTTATTATCATAAAAAATGATTAAATACACATAAAAAACATAAACAAATGAAGCCCACCTTACCCCCACCCCCCAAACGTTGATTACATAGGTTGATTACAAAGAAAAAAAATTCTCACTTCGTTGCTTTTGGTATTCGTATCAATTTTATGGCAGATTATGAATTCTACCGATAAAATAGACCTAGAAAAAAATTAGCAACGAAATCGATTCCCCGGAACACCCCCGAAAAGTTGATTATAGGGAGGTCGAAGGCGAAAAAAAATTCTCAATTCGTTCGTTTTGGTATTCGTATCAATTTTATGGCTGATTATGAATTCTAAAGATAAAATAGACCTAGAAAAAAATTAGCAACGAAATCGATTCCTCGCAACACCCCCGAAAAGTCGATTATAGGGGGGTCGAAGGCGAAAAAAAATTCTCACTTCGTCGCTTTTGGTATTCGTATCAATTTTATGGCTGATTATGAATTCCAACGATAAAATAGACCTAGAAAAAAATTAGCAACGAAATCGATTCACCAGGACACCCCCAAAAAGTCGATTATAGGGGGGTCGAAGGCGAAAAAAAAATTCTCACTTCGTTGCTTTTGGTATTCGTATCAATTTCATGGCTGATTATGAATTCTAAAGATAAGATAAACCTAGAAAAAAATTAGCAAAGAAATCGATTCCCCGGAACACCCCTGAAAAGTCGATTACAGGGGGGTCGAAGGCGAAAAAAAATTCTCACTTCGTCGCTTTTGGTATTCGTATCAATTTTATGGCTGATTATGAATTCCAACGATAAAATAGACCTAGAAAAAAATTAGCAACGAAATCGATTCACCGGGACACCCCCAAAAAGTCGATTATAGGGGGGTCGAAGGCGAAAAAAAATTCTCACTTCGTTGCTTTTGGTATTCGTATCAATTTCATGGCTGATTATGAATTCTAAAGATAAGATAGACCTAGAAAAAAATTATCAACGAAATCGATTCCCCGGAACACCCCCGAAAAGTCGATTATAGGGTGGTCGAAGGCCAAAAAAAATTTCTCACTTCGTTGCTTTTGGTATTCGTATCAATTTTATGGCTGATTATGAATTCAAACGATAAAATAGATCTAGAAAAAAATTAGCAACGAAATCGATTCCCCGAAACACCCCCGAGAAGTCGATTATAGGGGGGTCGAAGGCGAAAAAAAATTCTCAATTCATTGCTTTTGGTATTCGTATCAATTTTATGGCTGATTATGAATTCTACCGATAAAATAGACCTAGAAAAAAATTAGCAACGAAATCGATTCCCCGGAACACCCCCGAAAAGTTGATTATAGGGAGGTCGAAGGCGAAAAAAAATTCTCAATTCGTTCGTTTTGGTATTCGTATCAATTTTATGGCTGATTATGAATTCTAAAGATAAAATAGACCTAGAAAAAAATTAGCAACGAAATCGATTCCTCGCAACACCCCCGAAAAGTCGAAGGCGAAAAAAAATTCTCACTTCGTCGCTTTTGGTATTCGTATCAATTTTATGGCTGATTATGAATTCCAACGATAAAATAGACCTAGAAAAAAATTAGCAACGAAATCGATTCACCAGGACACCCCCAAAAAGTCGATTATAGGGGGGTCGAAGGCGAAAAAAAAATTCTCACTTCGTTGCTTTTGGTATTCGTATCAATTTCATGGCTGATTATGAATTCTAAAGATAAGATAAACCTAGAAAAAAATTAGCAAAGAAATCGATTCCCCGGAACACCCCTGAAAAGTCGATTACAGGGGGGTCGAAGGCGAAAAAAAATTCTCACTTCGTCGCTTTTGGTATTCGTATCAATTTTATGGCTGATTATGAATTCCAACGATAAAATAGACCTAGAAAAAAATTAGCAACGAAATCGATTCACCGGGACACCCCCAAAAAGTCGATTATAGGGGGGTCGAAGGCGAAAAAAAATTCTCACTTCGTTGCTTTTGGTATTCGTATCAATTTCATGGCTGATTATGAATTCTAAAGATAAGATAGACCTAGAAAAAAATTATCAACGAAATCGATTCCCCGGAACACCCCCGAAAAGTCGATTATAGGGTGGTCGAAGGCCAAAAAAAATTTCTCACTTCGTTGCTTTTGGTATTCGTATCAATTTTATGGCTGATTATGAATTCAAACGATAAAATAGATCTAGAAAAAAATTAGCAAGGAAATCGATTGTCCGGAACACCCCCAAAAAGTCGATTATAGGGGGATCAAAGCCGAAAAAAAATTCTCACTTCGTTGCTTTTGGTATTCGTATCAATTTCATGGCTGATTATGAATTCCAAAGATAAATAGACCTAGAAAAAAATTAGCAACGAAATCGATTCCCCGGAACACCCCCGAAAAGTAGCTAATAGGGCGATCGAAGCCGAAAAAAAATTCTCGCTTCGTTGCTTTTGGTATTCGTATCAATTTTATGGCTGATTATGAATTCTAACGATAAAATAGACCTAGAAAAAAATTAGCAACGAAAACGATTCCCCGGAACACCCCCGAAAAGTCGATTATAGAGGGGTTGGAAAAAAAAAATCTCACTTCGTTACTTTTGGTATTCGTATCAATTTTATGGCTGATTATGAATTCCAACGATAAAATAGAACTAGAAAAAAATTAGCAACGAAATCGATACCCCGGAACACCACCGAAATTGATACAAATACCAAAAGCAACGAAGTGAGAATTTTTTTTCGCTTTCGACCCCCCTATAATCGACTTTTCGGGGGTGTTTCGGGGAATCGATTTCGTTGCTAATTTTTTTCTAGGTCTATTTTATCGTTGGAATTCATAATCAGCCATAAACTTGATACGAATACCAAAACCAACGAAGTGAGAATTTTTTTTCGGCTACGATCCCCCTATAATCGACTTTTTGGTGGTGTTCCGGGGAATCGATTTCGTTGCTAATTATTTTCTAGGTCTATTTTATCGTTAGAATTCATAATCAGCCATAAAATTGATACGAATACCAAACGGAACGAAGTGAGAATTTTTTTTCGCCTTCGAGCCCCCTATAATCGACTTTTCGGGGGTGTCCCGGGGAATCGATTTCGTTGCTAATTTTTTTCTAAGTCTATTTTATCTTTAGAATTGATAATCAGCCATAAAATTGATACGAATACCAAAAGCAACGAAGTGAGAATTTTTTTTCGCCTTCGACCCCCCTATAATCGAGTTTTCGGGGGTGTTCCGGGGAATTGATTTTGTTGCTAATTTTTTTCTAGGTCTGTTTTATCGTTGGAATTCATAATTAGCCATAAAATTGATACGAATACCTAAACCAACGAAGTGAGAATTTTATTTCGCCTTCGACCCCCCTATAATCGACTTTTCGGGGGTGTTCCGGGGAATCGATTTCGTTGCTAATTTTTTTGTAGGTCTGTTTTATCGTTGGAATTCATAGTCAGCCATAAAATTGATACGAAGACCAAAAGCAACGAAGTAAGACTTTTTGTTCCCCTTCGACCCCCCTAAATCGACTTTTCGGGGGTGTTCCGGGGAATTGATTTTGTTGCTAATTTTTTTCTAGGTCTGTTTTATGGTTGGAATTCATAATCAGCCATAAAATTGATACGAATACCAAAAGCAACGAAGAGAGAATTTTTTTTCGCCTTCGACTCCCCTGTAATCAACTTTTCGGGGGTACTTCGGGGAATCGATTTCGTTGCTAATTTTTTTCTAGGTCTATTTTATCGTTGGAATTCATAATCGGCCATAAAATTGATACGAATACCAAATGCAACGAAGTGAGAATTTTTTTTTGTCTTCGACCCCCCTATAATCGAATTTTCGGAGGTGTTCCGGGGAATCGATTTCGTTGCTAATTTTTTTCTAGGTCTATTTTATCGTTAGAATTCATAATCAGCCATAAAATTGATACGAATACCAAAAGCAACGAAGTGAGGATTTTTTTTTCTTTGGCCACCCCTATATAATCAACGTTTGGGGGGTGGGGGTAATGTGGGGTTCATTTGTTTATGTTTTTTTATGTGTATTTAATCATTTTTTATGATAATAAACTGATTCCAGATAGAAAAACCCGATTTTACAAAAGCTGATTTTTCGTTGGATCCCAACGTGGCAAACTTCAAACACATTAAAAAATAAAGTGGCAGTTCTTAACCAAAAGGTTATGTTTATAAGAGCCCAAATTAAATAATTATGAAAAACCTATAAAACTAATGTAAGCAAACAGAATCCATTCTTACAATAATTAACACTGAATATCGAATGAACCCTTAACTTTTTTGCTTATTCTATTAAACTTTATCTTTATTATTATTAATTTTTTTACATTTTTACCAATAATCTTTTTATATTTCATATTTTGATGGACTTTAAATAATTGTATTGGCTTTTTAGTGAAATATTTTTTCTGATAATTTTGGCATCGAAGGTTTATACCTCTAAGACTCTCTTAAAGAAATATATTATTGTAATTTCATAAGTATAAAAATTAAATTATTTTACATACAACTTTTTCGATTATAACAGATGAAAACGACGAGGAAGATGAAACTAATTTAAATTTACTGACTGAGGAGGTTCCTCATTGTTCACAAAGTCATTTCAAATCAGCTACAGGTGAAAGCGATATGTCCCAGTCATCTTGTAAGTAAATTAACTCATTACTAAGCATTATGGTATTTGATATTCGTTTATTATACAAAATAATCTTTTTAATTGAATTTTATTCAGCTAGATGTGAGCCGCCGACTTCAATTGAAAAAAATTGTATAGTGAATCACAGTCTAATGAAGGATCTCTTTATTTGGGAACAGTCCGTTATTATGAGTCACAAAACTTTCGAGGTTCAATTGACGTAATGACAGAGAAAGTTGTATCTGTTCTAGATACCTGTCAATTTTTTCTAGAAAATCAGTACATTTGATTAGTGCCATAGCTGAGAGTTTAGGCTACAATAATGATGAATTAATATTGAACAAATCTTCTTTTGATGAAAAGCGAAAGAAAATTCGCGATGAAACTGTAAAAAAAATTAAAATACTTTTAGGTTATACCCAAATAAATGCTGGCATAGTACACTGGGACGGAAAAATAATACCAGACTCGATAACCTGCAAACGCATCGATAGATTGCCTATAATTGTGAGTAGTGATGAATAATAGATGTACCTGCCTTAGAAAATGGAAAGGGAGTAACTATAACAAAGGCGGTTTATAAGGCATTATATGATTGGGGCCTTACTGATTCCATAAAAGCATTATGTTGTGATACAACCGCATCAAACTTAGGCTGTTTGAATGAGGCTGCAGTTATTTTGGAACAATTACTGAATGATAGTTTGTTATATTTACCTTGTCGACATCATATTTACGAAATTATATCAGCTGAAGCATTTGTGCAAAAACTTCCAGGTACAAATGGTCCCAATGTTCTTTTATTCAAAAGATTTCACGACTCTTGGAAAGAAATCAACAAAAGTAAATATAATAACGGATTGGCAGATATAGATCCAAATCTCTCAGGTAAATTAGATGAAGTTACAGGATTCATTAATACTTGCCTAAAACAGTCTTTACTTCGTGATGACTATAAAGAATTACTACTATTAAATAAAATTTTTCTTGGTAAATCATGTACGGAAGTCAAATTTTACAAACCCGGAGCATACCACCATGCTCGCTGGATGGCTAGGGCCATATATTCAATTAAAATTTATCTTTTTTTTTGTGTGGGACTCTATTGATGTTAATGAATACAACTGATTTAAATTAAATATACGATGTTTCGATAGCTTGATCGCTATCCTTTTCAAGTCCTAAATTTTATTACATAGTTAATACTACAAGTCACTTTTTTTAAAAACATATACAAAAATATACAATTATAAACAATTTCTTGTCTTATCTAATTAACATCAGTATTACACTTCGTCACATTTTTCTAGAAAATAACAGAGCTTTTTTCTTTTCTAAAATAATAATAAGAACAAAAATGCAATTTGTATAAGTTTTTTGCACAAAGGTCACGTCAAATCAAGTATAACTTTACCTTATTTTTCATTTTATCAAATACGTCAATGTATGTACATTGTTAATAAATTAAGACAGTTAATAAATATAAAAAAACCGACACTAATAATAAATTAACATATAAAAACTTTCACAACTAATAAATTAACAAAGAATAACATAAATTAACTGTTGTTAAATTGAATTTTAATTTGAGTTTATATCTTATAAAGTTATCAGAAATCTAATTTTAATTTGAAATTTCACGCTTAATTGCTATTAGGCACTCTGTTTCTGCTCACTCATCACCATTGAAAGTGATGCGCGCGCAGACCCGGAGCGCTCGGGGTGACAAGTCTCGTGAACTGCCACAGTCAGCGAGAATTTCAAATATTTCAAGGTTATGTTCGGCAATTATACTTGATTAATTTATTTATCTTATTTATTTGATTTCTTTGAGCAATTGCGAATAATGGTTATTTAATTTTTGTGTATCTTCTTTAATATTTATTGGATTCTTTTGTAATTTAATGTTCACCATTTCAGATATTAATCTTTTTTTCCATATTTCTTCTATGTCCAATATTGTTGTATTTTCAAAGTCAAAAGTATGTTTAAAATCATCCATGAGCTTATTAATGACAAATTTCTTTTCATCTTTTTTCTTTGTATTCGCAATGTGCTCTTTAATTCTTGTCCCTAACATCCGCTTACTTTCTCCTACATATGTAGCATCACAATCTTTACAATTAATTTTATAAACTATATTAGTCTGTTCCGTAGTTTCTTGTCTATCCTTTCCTCTTCTTATTACAGTACTGAGATTATTCTTGATTTTTGGAATAGTAGTGATGCTAATTTTTTTCAAATTATGTGAAACCTTTTCAAAAGTATCTGGTATATACGGCAAAGTCAATATTGTATTTCTTTTTTCTCTAGTTTTATTTGTATTGTATTATTACTAAATTCAATCTTTTTTAATCTTTCTTTCACATAAAATTCAACAAATCTACTAGGATATTGGTTATTTATTAAAAATTCTTTAACCAGATTGATGTTTTTTTCCCAAAACTGTCTGTTTGAAAGTAAAACCGCTCTGTCTATTAGATTATATATCATTGCTCTTTTTTGTGATATGGGATGGTTCAATTTGAAATTTAAAAATCTGCCTGAAAACGTAGGTTTGTGATACCAATCTGTAATGATTTTATTATTTTCTCTTATAAGTTGCACCTCTAAAAAACTTATCATACCGTTATGTTCAACTTCGTGTGTAAATTTGAGTCTATTATGTAAGAGTTAAATATTTCTAAAACTTGTTGTATTTTATTTTTAGGTATACTCATAATGACATCATCTACGTATCGATAATAAAACAGTGGTCTCAAATCTAGCTTTTTTATACATTCTTCTTCCTAATCTACCATTACCATATCAACAAATAGAGGATTTAGGGGACTCCCCATAGGAGATCCATAAGTCTGTCTATAGTACTTTCCATCGAATTGGAAAAATGTATTATTCATTAAAAACTTTGAAATATTAATTATTTCTGTTAAGGGTACGTCCTGAGTTCTAATATAATGATGCCCTTTTTCTATACTTTTAACTACTAATTCCTGCGGTACATTCGTGAAGAGTGATGTGATGTCTAATGATATTATGACGTGATCATCAGGAATGACAATATCTTTGATTTTATCTATTAAGTCATGACTATTTTTTATGTAAGATTTCGGTTCTGGTATCTTATTACGTATGAGAGTGTCTGGAGTTTTTGATAGTTTGTATGTTGGACTACTTACACACGAGACTATGGGTCTCAAAGGTGCATCTTTTTTGTGAATTTTTGGTAGTCCATAAACTCTAGATAAAGTAGTGTTTGTTAGTGTTAACTCATTTCTATGGTATTTTTTATTGAAAAAGTTACTATCATTCCAATGATTCAATATCATTTGAGTATCTTTTTGCAATTTATTCAGTGGATTTTTGTTAATTTGTGTATAAGTTTCCTTGTCTGTTAATAATTTATTCATCATCGGTCTATATTGTTCGTTATCTATCGCAACCGTCACATTACCCTTATCAGCCATGGTGAAAAAAACATCGTTATTTTTTAAAAAGGTTTTTGTTTTGTTTAAGCTTTGTGCAAAGACTTTGTCTTCGTACGATATATGTTTTTTGTGCTAATATGGTCTCTTAAACTTTTTATTACTGCATTCCTAATTTTATTATTTTTCTCATCAATGAAATCACAAGTGTCAATTAAATCTTCTACATTTTTTATTGTGTTAATGATTGCTTCTTTATTATTAATCAAGTTAACATTGTTAAATTTTTGTCCTAAGGATACTACGTCTATAATATCCTTGGGAATATCTATTTTAGTCAAATTACAAAACCATTTATTATTTTCACTTGTGTCATTATTATTATACACACTTGTGATTTCATTGTTGTTCAAATCTACATTGTTGTTCTCATTCTTATTTTTTAACAGATTATTAAACTTGCTTTTGATACTTTTGACTTTGAAAATACAACAATATTGGACAAAGAAGAAATATGGAAAAAAAGATTAATATCTGAAATGGTGAACATTAAATTACAAAAGAATCCAATAAATATTAAAGAAGATACACAAAAATTAAATAACCATTATTCGCAATTGCTGAAAGAAATGAAATAAGATAAATAAATTAATCAAGTATAACTGCCGAACATAACCTTGAAATATTTGAAATTCTCGCTGACTGTGGCAGTTCACGAGACTTGTCACCCCGAGCGCTCCGGGTCTGCGCGCGCATCACTTTCAATGGTGATGAGTTAGCAGAAACAGAGTGCCTAATAGCAATTAAGCGTGAAATTTCAAATTAAAATTAGATTTCTGATAACTTTATAAGATATAAACCCAAATTAAAATTCAATTTAACAACAGTTTTTTATAGGATTTGACAACTTGTTAATAAATTAAGACAGAATTAAATTTTAATAATAGTTATAATAGTTTTAATATAAAAATTGAAAATGAATATATTGACGTGATATGACGTAAATTGCTAAGTTTATTACGAAGCCAATTTGCGGTATATTAACGTTGTATCAATTCATATATTCAAACTTATGTTTACATTTTTCTCGTTCTACTGGTTTTATCTGCCTTGACGGCTTTTGCTCATTCTTAGTGTTAATTTATTAATTGTGGGAGTCTTCTTTGTTAATTTATTAGTTGTGAGAGTTTTTATATGTTAATTTATTATTAGTCTCGGTTTTTTTTATGTTTATTAACCGTCTTAATTTATTAACAATGTACATACATTAACGTATTTGATAAAATGAAAAATAAGGTAAAGTTATACTTGATTTGACGTGACCTTTGTGCAAAAAACTTATACAAATTGCATTTTTGTTCTTATTATTATTTTAGAAAAGAAAAAAGCTCTGTTATTTTCTAGAAAAATGTGACGAAGTGTAATACTGATGTTAATTAGGTAAGACAAGAAATTGTTTATAATTGTATATTTTTGTATATGTTTTTAAAAAAAGTGACTTGTAGTATTAACTTTGTAATAAAATTTAGGACTTGAAAAGGATAGCGATCAAGCTATCGAAACGTCATATATTTAATTTAAATCAGTTGTACTCATTAACATCAATAGAGTCCCACACAAGAAATACCAAAAATGAGTGATAGAATTATACAAAGAAAAAATTTATCTTTTTAGAGAACAGTTTCAGCTTACATGCCGGGAAAAATGTGGCCTTTTATCTGTTTGTTTGTTCGTTATTTTTGTTTATATTACAAATTGGTTTACTGCTCCAGTTACTATAAAAGCACCGATTAATGATTTACAGTTTGTAAAAAAACTTTATGACTATAAAAATGTTGATCAACAAATAGCAGAAGCTACTTTACGAAAAATAAAAAATCATTTATGGTATTTAAATCCAGAAATATGCATTATTTCGTTTTTTGAAGAAGAAATTTTCGTAGGTACAAAGTTGAAAATGTTGGATGCAGTAAAGTGTAATGTAGAGACTACCAGTGAAATTCCTAAGCGATTTTTTATAAACAATATCGATGACTTAGAAAATTTAGAAGATAAAAATTTAGACTATTTTATGAATTCTAATTTGTTACACTTACTTGATAGATTACAAATAGAAATTTTTTGAAAGTAGACGTTCAAGAATGGTCCCAAAATGAAGATTATTTGAAAGGATTGAAGATATTTAAAACCCTGCTGGTCGTTAACCATACTGCCGAAAGAGTAGTTCATTTAACAGAAGAATACATTAATTTACTTACAAAAGACGAAGTACAAAAACAGTATTTGTTGCAAGTTGTTAGTTAATACAAAAAACAATATCCAAATACAAATAAGACGACTGTAACAAAGGATAAAAATTAATTAATAATATGTACTTGACAAGCTTGTTTTTTTTATTATATAACTATGATATATTTCATTTTTCTATCAGGTTTTAGAACTCTAATTAGACTCATTTAAGATAAAAAGAAATGTGAAAAAAATTTTTAATAGAAAATCTAAATGTGAAACATGAGAAAAATAATGTGAAAATTCATTGAAAAACGTAAATTTTGATGGAAATAGTGGATATCAAAATTTTCAAAACTTTACATTCCCTAGGTTTATAAATTTGTACATTCAAATATGCCATTTTAGAATCATCTTAAATAATCGAAAATGTAGATTTTGGTATACAAAATTTTAGAAGGTAAGAAAACACTAAAAACGACAACCTTTCCATTGAAATAACATGGGAAAACAATAAGTACTTAGAGGCACGCAAATTTTTAATGAATCAAACTCTGGAGGGCGTCAAACTCATTTTCTTTTATCAAAGAAATGACTTCTCAACAGGTATGTTAAATTATTAAAATTGGTAAATAACGGACACCCTAATCATGACACATAATTGCTTGGATGCAATCGTGGTAGTTTTTAAGAGGCAAACTAGTATCCATAGCACTTAGCATGAGCTTTACGTTTTCGTGATGTACACACACGCATACATTATGCGTACCACTACTTCCAGCTAAAACACAATGTGGTGGCCTCAATTGTGTAAATTTAGTAAAACCAATATTAACGTGATCATTTTCTTTTTTATATGAACTATAAAGTTCATTTAAATTACCAAGAAGTAATCTTGTTTGAACATGTTCTCTTTTATCATTGGTCTGCTTAACACATATGTAATCTTTTAAAACTGGCATAATTCGGCTTACATCATCTTTTTCATAAAATGTTTTCACTGAATATAAAGTTTCAGCTGAAAGTAGTTTGCCACTTTTATTAGCAGGTATTGAAAAAATTCCACTTTTAGCTACTAAATTTTTTGCTTCGCGAGCTTCCCGTTCAGTGCAAGCGAATTCTCGCATTAAGTCCCTACCAGACCAAAACTCAGGCGAAAGAGTTAGTAACTGAATTCTCTCTTGCTTATTTGTTGATTCTGAAATTTTTTTCTTTATTTGTTCAAGAACTGCAATACCAGCTTTGTGATACTCATTGATACACACTATTTTAGCTTTTTTAGCATCAGGTGGAGGTAAACTTGATTTATGTTTGTAAATTTGGCGTTGACAATTAGAACAAATTATTGCTTTTTCTGGTACTAAGGGATATTCGCTTCTTAAAAGTGTTGGAAAATCGATCAAATCTTTTATTTTATATGAAGGATGATCATTTTTATTTAAAGGATTTATGCATTTTAATTTTTCAGTTGAATCCATTTTAGTTGCTACAATAAACGAAAGAAATAACGAAACAAAGAGTTACCGATGATTTAATCATCAAATACACGAATGACACTATGAAATCCAAGTTTGATTGTATTGACAGAAATTCGAAAAAATTTCGAAGAGGAATAAGATGAAAAATCATTGCAATTATATACTTTCGACGTGACGATTCACATACGGATAGAAAATTCCGATGTGAAAGCCACCTATCGAAAGAAAAATGAATCATGCGGTGCCGGGCGACGTCCCGCGCGCAGGAGAGCCGTTGCGCTACTATTTCGCGTTCTATTTCTCGAAGAAAATATCCTGAGCAAACTATTAAAAAAAATCATTTCCTATGTAAAAAATGCTCAGGTTTCGATCTAAATGGTCAAAAAAAATATTAAAAATACACTTTTTGAGATATAAGACGTTTTGTACTTATTGAAGATGAAAATGGAAAATTTCGGAAAAACTGCCTACACCATTGGAAAGTTGAGGAAAAAATACGTCGGAAACGCTTATGAAAGAATTTTTGTAGTTACATTTTAGTATCATAAACATGAGTTAGAGATAGCACGATTTGGCGCTCGGGCGCGGCGCTTGGGCAGTTGACGTGAAACGCCTCATATAGGCATAGATATAGGGCTCAACGGCTGTCGCGAGTGCATGCGCACTGAGAGTGCCGAATCTGCCCACGACGAGACAGCGCCGACGCGCTGACCAGTAAACGAAGGTCTGAAATCGACTTTTTCGAGGGAATGGCTGCATTTTGAATATTTGGTAAAACACATCGTGCAAAAACGCCGGCGTCACCCCTAATTTGTCAAAAAACCACCCCCGAAAACGGTTTTTCGCTTATAACTCGCGAACTATAAGAGATAACGAAAAAAATCCCAAACAAAAGTTGTAAGGCGTGAAATTTTACATAAGAATGACCTGTCACTTTTTTGCATTAGAAAAAATTAAGCTTGAGAAAAGCACGCAGAAGCTGCAAACAGCTAGCGGTGGAAGGGGAAGGGAGGCGAGACCTACGGCGCGCGGTTGCGGTATCGGTGGCATTGTTGTTATATCAGTGTGCACGTGAACTGAGTGTCTGCCGCTTGCGAGCCGTTTTTCAGTTTCTAGCGATTTCAGCTGTCCCAGGCGCCGGAAAATTTTTCGCTTCTGTCTCCCCCTCTACACCGGCTGTTGCAATTGAATAAAGTAACCATCGTTTTCTATAGATTATAATTCGTAGAATCTAAATTTCGAATTTAGAATTTATCAAAATGACAGGAACCTTGATTTAAATGTATTTGTTTAAACGAAAACGCCATTTAAAGAAATAAAAACAATCTTTTGAGATCAGAATAATTTTTTCTTGAAAATTTAGGCAATTTTAAAATTAAAATGTTACATTCAACATATACGAAAAACCAATATTCAAAGAGTTATAGATTTTAAAAATATTAATCTTCAGTATTTAAGATATTTTTTATAATAGTCACAAAATCAATATACTTGATATACAGTATCTCTTGATAATTTTTTATTTCCTCTTTTGTCAACTAAAAGAGACTCATCATTATCTACTAATTTAGATTTAGTAGCCAGCCGACGAGAAGAATTTGAAAATTCAGCAATTTTACGAGAGCTCCAATTCTTTGGAAGTAATTGCATGAGGACCAATTTTTCTTTTTTTATTACATTTTCATCATTTAACAATTTTTTCAAATTAGAAATTATTTCATAACAATCATTTATCGAAACTTCATTTTCGTCTTTACTCTTGGCGATAAATTGTATCCTGCAAGAATCACATATTTTATCTCTATCTTTCAAAAACGGAAAACGTGTCTTCATTTCTACTGAAACTAATGTCAGATTATGTGAATGTTTTGTTTCATTGTAAGAATTAAAACAACAATGAAAATTCATGATAAATAGGAGTATCAAAAAATAATTGTAAGAATAATTTTATGAATTATTTCTAGAAATATAATGAGGATGAATACATTTTTCAGTGGGCTTATAAGACTATGAAGTCGCTTCTTTGGGTATGGAGAGCAGATCTGTTAAATCTCTCTAGTGATAAAAAAACGAATGAAAATTACACATACGCGTGTAGCACATTAACAGCGTCTTGCATCGCAGCGCGGGGAGCGCGCCCGACCGCCCGCCGCTGTCTTTTCAATTTCGTTAATTTTGAACCTAAAACTTTAGGCTTTTGTAGCTTAAGACTTGTACTTTCGAATGGTGTAATGCATTTTGAAAAAAAAAAGGTATACTTTGAGAAAAATGGCTCTGAACATTTAACTTGAATTTTCAATCAGAAGAAATCATTTTGGAGAAAAAACAATAGTACGATTAGAAAGAGGAGGAAAAAATCTAATGATATACGTACCTTTTTTCCCGAGAGACTCAGCGAATGAATATGGGCGAGTTGAACAGAGTGCATTTTGCGCGAAAACAGCGCCGCGCCCGCCCACTGGCTCGTTTCTGGCGGATGCTCCCATATATAAATAATCAATTCTAATACCTATCTAATTCCAGAAGAATAATATCCTCTCGGGCGAAATGGACTGTTTTTAGACTCACTTTAAAATTTTCTCAATGATCGATAAAAGATTGCACGTGCTAGTAAGCGTGAGCGAATGCAATACAATATTTTTCCTATTTAATTTTTTTCAAAATAAATCTTTATTTCGTTAGAGACACCAGGAATAACTTCAAGAAAAAGTGTTTAGAAAAAATAATCAGCTGTTTGGGGGGTTTTCCGGGGAATCGATTTGGTTCGTAAGTTTTTTACGGGTAGTCTGTATGCTCAAAAAATAATTCCAGCAATAAAAAGTTTGGAAATAACAAACGCCGCGGAGAGAGAATTTTTTTCCCGTCACGACCACTATATAATCAGCAGTTTGGGGATTTTCCGGAGAGTCGATTTGGTTCGTAATTTTTTTACAGGTATTTTGTATGGTCAAATAATAATTCCAGCAATAAAAAGTTTGGAAATGACAAACGCCGTAGAGCGAGAATTTTTTTTTCGTCACGACCCCTATATAATAGGCTGTTTGGGGGTTTTCCGGGGAGTCAATTTGGTTCGTAATTCTTTTACGGGTAGTTTATATACTCGTGAAATAATTCCAGAAATAAAAATTTTGGAAATGCCAAATGCCGCTGAGAGAGAATTTTTTTTCCGTCACACCCCCATTTAATCATCTGTTTGGGGGATTTCCGGGGAGTCGATTTGGTTCATAATTTTTTTACGGATAGTTTGTATGGTCAAATAATAGTACCGGCAATAAAAAATTTGGAAATGTCAAACGCCGCGGAGAGAGAATTTTTTTTCCGTCATGACCACTATATAATCAGCTGTTTGGGGATTTTCCGGGGAGTCGATGTGGTTCGTAATTTTTTTACAGGTATTTTGTATGGTCAAATAATAATTCCAGCAATAAAAAATTTGGAAATGCCAAACTCCGTGGAGAGAGAATTTTTTTTCGTCACGACCCCTATATAATCGGCTTGGGGGTTTTCCAGGGAGTCGATTTGGTTCGTAATTTTTGTACGGGTAGTTTGTATGCTCATAAAATAATCCAGCAATAAAAAGTTTGGAAATGTCAGACGTCGCGGAGTGAGAATTTTTTTTCCATCACGACCACTATATAATCGGCTGTTTGGGGGTTTTCCGGGGAGTCGATTTGGTTTGTAATTTTTTTACGGGTAGTTTGTATGCTCATAAAATAATTCCAGCAATAAAAAGTTTGCAAATGCCAAACGCCGCTGAGAGATTTTTTTTCTGTTTCGACCCCTATATAATCAGCTGTTTGGGGGTTTTCCGGGGAGTCGATTTGGTTAGTTATTTTTTTACAGGGTGTATTTATGCTGAAAAAGTAATTCCAGCTTTAAAAAATTTGGAAATGCCAAACCCCGCAATGAGATAATTTTTTTCTCCTAGGTCATCTTGCGAATTCCGTGTTAGAGGTGGGGGATAGTTTGGAATTGATTTATTTTAATCAATTTTCATGTATTCTTCCATTATTTATAGTATATTATGTTACTCATGTGGAAAAAAGTGGTTTTTCGAAAATCGAATATTCGTTGGATCGCAACGTTGCAAACTTCAAACCCATTACAGATTTACCTTTTAATTTGGATACAGATGCTTCTGATCATGGAATAGATGCGGTTTTGTCGCAGATTCACGGGGGTATAGAAAGAGTCATTGGTCATTACAGCCGTGTTCTGACCAAAGCTGAGAGAAATCACTATGTTATTTGCCGTGAATTACTAGTAGTAGATTCAGTCCAAAATTTCCACTATTATTTATGTGGAAGGCCTTTCTCCATTCGTATTGATCATTCTGCATTGACATGGCTTCTTTCTTTCAAGAACTTAGATGGTCAATTAGCTAGATGGATAGCAAAATTAGTCTTTAAGATTCTACATCGGAAAGGTTCTTCTCATGGCAATGCAGATGGTCTCTCTAGACGACCTTGTAATAATTCTTCTTGTAGATACTGCTTTAATGTTGAATCAAAATATAAACTTGGTAATTCAGTATGTCGTATTGTTTTTGAAAAAATATCCCAATCAGCTTGGCGAAATCGTCAACATCAGGATGATGATGTTCATGCTAAAAGTAAAAAGGAGGGTGTTAAATTGTCGTGGCAGGATATTTCTTCTAGAGATGAATATATGAAGATACATTTATCTCAATATAACTCATTAGTTGTTCTCGATGATATCTTATACAGGGAATGGATTTCTTCTAACCTCAAAACAAAAGTTCTTCAATTAGTTGTCCCTGGAAATTATATCAATACTATTTTAGAAGAAGCCCATGATTCTCCTTCTGGTGTCATTTTAGTGTTAATAAACCGTTACAGAAAATTCGTAAAAGATTTTATTGGGCTGCTTGTAAAAAAGGTGTTGAAAATTGGTATAGATCTTGTTCAGTTTGTATTGCAAAGAAAGTTCCATCAGATAAAGGTCACAATGAGATGACAATCTACAATGTAGGATTACCTTTTGAGAGAGCCCAAATGGATATTTTAGGACCTTTCCCAATTTCTTCTTTAAGAAATAGGTATCTCTTAGTTGTAACGTATTGCTTTACGAAATGGGTAGAAGCTTTTCCTCTCCCTAATATGAGAACAAAAACTATTGCGGAAGTATTTGTTCGTGAAATTGTGTGTAGGAATTCGAATAATACTCTCAATCGTATGGTCTGGTAGAAAGACAAAACAGAAATATACTAGAATACTTGTCCATGTACATAACAGACAACCAGATTGGTATCGTTAGATTTCCTTGTATCCTTTAGCTTACAGATCCTCGATACACTCAACAACTGGGGCCACACCAGCAGAGATGTATACCGGTACAGACTTGAGGCTTTCTCTGGATTTGATACGCGGATGTCCTCCTGAAGAAGAAGATTGTCCTAACTATAGCAACTACGTCCAAAAACTAAAAACCAACATCAACAAAATTCATCAATCAGCACGAAAGAACATTTTCCTTTCCTCAAAACATACGAAAACAACCTATGACAGAACATCCAGACATGTCAACTTTCAAGAACCACAGAAAGTATGGTTGTATAATCCTCGCCGAGTCAAAGGAAAGCCTCTGAAGCTCCAAAGTGATTCGGAAGGACCTTCCACGATTGTCAAGAAGATCAATGACGTCGTTTTCTGCATCCAAAAGACACCAAAACACAAAAAGATCATTCATATTGATCGATTGACAACCTATCACGATAGATAATTTCTTCTGCTCTACTCACGGTTATTTTGAGCCGTGGTTTTTCCCGTGAGGCGCAAGGCAAATATCAGAGCAGGGCAGATGTGTGGTACCACGGCGTGCCAACTCCCCACTTGTGTTCAAGAATTACCGAGAGGACTCTACCCGCCCATGAGGACATGATGACACCCAAAAATGACGATTCTACATTTTAAGAGATGCCCGGATGATAAGGATCAACCCGCTTATAAGTATACGATATCAAGATGATTTCAAGATGATTTCAAGATGATTTCAAGATGTTTTCAAGAATTCAAGATGGACAATCCAAGAGACGGGCCCCTTTGGCCGGGTGAGCCAAGGACCAGCTCGCTTGAAGATGACGCAATTTTGATTCGGTTTTGTAAGTGGAGAACTATTTTTCAAGAGATGGCACTTTTTCATCGGATGAGCGTAGGATCAACCCGCTTGAAGAAGACGCCTTCTCTTTCGTTTTTATCTTAAGATTGTCGGGACGACAATGTGAAAAGAGGGGGAATAATGTTATGTATTGGTCATCGAAGATGAAAAGAACGAAAGCGTTGCTAAGCGATTAGTTTGTTGTCCCCGACTCGATTTTTCAGTCTAGTTGATTCGAGAGCTTGTTAATGACACATTTAATCTTTTGTGTTATTTATCTTGAATAAAATGTGTTTGAAGTTTGCAACGTTGGGATCCAACGAAAAATCGATTTTTGAAAAATCAGTTTTTTCCAACTGAACGGAGCTTATTATCATCAAAAATGATAAAATACATGTAAAAAACTAAAAACAGATCAAAAACAAGCCACCCCCACCCCCCCAAAGCACCCTTTACGTCGATCAGTCCATAGAAAAAATTCTATTTTCGTTGCTTTTGGTTTTTTCCACGATTTTATTGTTGCTTATGGATTCTAGCGATAAAACTGTACCAGAAAAAAATTGGCGACCAAATTAAATCCCCGGAACACCCCCAAATAATCGATTATATAGGGGTGCAAGAGGAAAAAAATTCTACTTTCGTTGCTTTTGTTTTTTTCCCCGATTTTATTGTTGCTTATGAATTCTGGCGATAAAACTATACCAGAAAAAAATTGGCGACCAAATTGAATCCCCGGAACACCCCCAAATAGTCGATTATATAGGGGTGCAAGTGGAAAAAAAAATTCTATTTCCGTTGCTTTTGGTTTTTTCCCGATTTTATTGTTGCTTATGGATTCTGACGATATAACTGTACCAGAAAAAAATTAGAGACCAAATTGAATCCCCGGAACACCTCCAAATAGTCGATTATACAGGGGTGGAAGTGGAAAAAAAATTCTATTTTCTTGCTTTTGGTTTTTCCCCGATTTTATTGTTGCTCATGGATTCTGGCGATAAAACTGTACCAGAAAAAAATTGGCGACCAAATTGAATCCCCGGAACACCCCCAAATAGTCGATTATACAGGGGTGGAAGTGGAAAAGAAATTCTATTTTCGTTGTTTTTGTTTTTTTCCCCGATTTTATTGTTGCTTATGGATTCTGGCGATAAAACTGTACCAGAAAAAAAATTGGCGACCAAATTGAATCCCTGGAACACCCCCAAATAGTCGATTATATAGGGGTGCAAGTGGAAAAAAAATTCTATTTCCGTTGCTTTTGGTTTTTTCCCGATTTTATTGTTGCTTATGGATTTTGACGATATAACTGTACCAGAAAAAAATTGGAGACCAAATTGAATCCCCGGAACACCTCCAAATAGTCGATTATACAGGGGTGGAAGTGGAAAAAAAATTCTATTTTCTTGCTTTTGGTTTTTCCCCGATTTTATTCTTGCTCATGGATTCTGGCGATAAAACTGTACCAGAAAAAAAATTGGCGACCAAATTGAATCCCCGGAACACCTCCAAATAGTCGGTTATATAGGGGTTGAAGTAGAAGAAAAATTCTATTTTCGTTGCTTTTGTTTTTTTCCCCGATTTTATTGTTGCTTATGAATTCTGGCGATAAAACTGTACCAGAAAAAAAATTGGCGACCAAATTGAATCCCCGGAACACCCCCAAATAGTCGGTTATATAGGGGTTGAAGTAGAAGAAAAATTCTATTTTCGTTGTTTTTGTTTTTTCCCCCGATTTTATTGTTGCTTATGGATTCTGGCGATAAAACTGTAACAGAAAAAAATTGGCGACCAAATTGAATCCCCGGAACACCCCCAAATAGTCGATTATAGAGGGGTGGAAGTGGAAAAGCCATTCTATTTTCGTTGTTTTTGTTTTTTTCCCCGATTTTATTGTTGCTTATGGATTCTGGCGATAAAACTGTACCAGAAAAAAATTGGCGACCGAATTGAATCCCCGGAACACCCCCAAATAGTCGATTATATAGGGGTGCAAGTGGAAAAAAAAATTCTATTTCCGTTGCTTTTGGTTTTTTCCCGATTTTATTGTTGCTTATGGATTCTGGCGATATAACTGTACCAGAAAAAAATTGGAGACCAAATTGAATCCCCGGAACACCTCCAAATAGTCGATTATACAGGGGTGGAAGTGGAAAAAAAATTCTATTTTCATTGCTTTTGTTTTTTTCCCCGATTTTATTGTTGCTTATGAATTCTGGCGATAAAACTGTACCAGAAAAAAATTGGCGACCAAATTGAATACCCGGAACACCCCCAAATAGTCGATTATACAGGGGTGGAAGTGGAAAAGAAATTATATTTTCGTTGCTTTTGGTTTTTCCCCGATTTTATTGTTGCTCATGGATTCTGGCGATAAAACTGTACCAGAAAAAAAATTGGCGACCAAATTGAATCCCTGGAACACCTCCAAATAGTCGATTATACAGGGGTGGAAGTGGAAAAAAAATTCTATTTTCGTTGCTTTTGGTTTTTCCCCGATTTTATTGTTGCTCATGGATTCTGGCGATAAAACTGTACCAGAAAAAAAATTGGCGACCAAATTGAATCCCCGAAACACCCCCAAATAGTCGGTTATATAGGGGTTGAAGTAGAAGAAAAATTCTATTTTCGTTGCTTTTGTTTTTTTCCCCGATTTTATTGTTGCTTATGGATTCTGGCGATAAAACTGTACCAGAAAAAAATTGGCGACCGAATTGAATCCCCGGAACACCCCCAAATAGTCGATTATATAGGGGTGCAAGTGGAAAAAAAAATTCTATTTCCGTTGCTTTTGGTTTTTTCCCGATTTTATTGTTGCTTATGGATTCTGGCGATATAACTGTACCAGAAAAAAATTGGAGACCAAATTGAATCCCCGGAACACCTCCAAATAGTCGATTATACAGGGGTGGAAGTGGAAAAAAAATTCTATTTTCATTGCTTTTGGTTTTTCCCCGATTTTATTCTTGCTCATGGATTCTGGCGATAAAACTGTACCAGAAAAAAAATTGGCGACCAAATTGAATCCCCGGAACACCTCCAAATAGTCGGTTATATAGGGGTTGAAGTAGAAGAAAAATTCTATTTTCGTTGTTTTTGTTTTTTCCCCCGATTTTATTGTTGCTTATGGATTCTGGCGATAAAACTGTAACAGAAAAAAATTGGCGACCAAATTGAATCCCCGGAACACCCCCAAATAGTCGATTATAGAGGGGTGGAAGTGGAAAAGCCATTCTATTTTCGTTGTTTTTGTTTTTTTCCCCGATTTTATTGTTGCTTATGGATTCTGGCGATAAAACTGTACCAGAAAAAAATTGGCGACCGAATTGAATCCCCGGAACACCCCAAATAGTCGATTATATAGGGGTGCAAGTGGAAAAAAAAATTCTATTTCCGTTGCTTTTGGTTTTTTCCCGATTTTATTGTTGCTTATGGATTCTGGCGATATAACTGTACCAGAAAAAATTGGAGACCAAATTGAATCCCCGGAACACCTCCAAATAGTCGATTATACAGGGGTGGAAGTGGAAAAAAATTCTATTTTCATTGCTTTTGTTTTTTTCCCGATTTTATTGTTGCTTATGAATTCTGGCGATAAAACTGTACCAGAAAAAATTGGCGACCAAATTGAATACCCGGAACACCCCCAAATAGTCGATTATACAGGGGTGGAAGTGGAAAAGAAATTATATTTTCGTTGCTTTTGGTTTTTCCCCGATTTTATTGTTGCTCATGGATTCTGGCGATAAAACTGTACCAGAAAAAAAATTGGCGACCAAATTGAATCCCTGGAACACCTCCAAATAGTCGATTATACAGGGGTGGAAGTGGAAAAAAAATTCTATTTTCGTTGCTTTTGGTTTTTCCCCGATTTTATTGTTGCTCATGGATTCTGGCGATAAAACTGTACCAGAAAAAAAATTGGCGACCAAATTGAATCCCCGAAACACCCCCAAATAGTCGGTTATATAGGGGTTGAAGTAGAAGAAAAATTCTATTTTCGTTGCTTTTGTTTTTTTCCCCGATTTTATTGTTGCTTATGGATTCTGGCGATAAAACTGTACCAGAAAAAAATTGGCGACCGAATTGAATCCCCGGAACACCCCCAAATAGTCGATTATATAGGGGTGCAAGTGGAAAAAAAAATTCTATTTCCGTTGCTTTTGGTTTTTTCCCGATTTTATTGTTGCTTATGGATTCTGGCGATATAACTGTACCAGAAAAAAATTGGAGACCAAATTGAATCCCCGGAACACCTCCAAATAGTCGATTATACAGGGGTGGAAGTGGAAAAAAAATTCTATTTTCATTGCTTTTGTTTTTTTCCCCGATTTTATTGTTGCTTATGAATTCTGGCGATAAAACTGTACCAGAAAAAAATTGGCGACCAAATTGAATACCCGGAACACCCCCAAATAGTCGATTATACAGGGGTGGAAGTGGAAAAGAAATTATATTTTCGTTGCTTTTGGTTTTTCCCCGATTTTATTGTTGCTTATGAATTCTGGCGATAAAACTGTACCAGAAAAAAATTGGCGACCAAATTGAATCCCCGGAACACCCCCAAATAGTCGATTATATAGGGGTGCAAGTGGAAAAAAAAATTCTATTTCCGTTGCTTTTGGTTTTTTCCCGATTTTATTGTTGCTTATGGATTCTGGCGATAAAAGTGTACCAGAAAAAAATTGGAGACCAAATTGAATCCCCGGAACACCTCCAAATAGTCGATTATACAGGGGTGGAAGTGGAAAAAAAATTCTTTTTTCGTTGCTTTTGGTTTTTCCCCGATTTTATTGTTGCTCATGGATTCTGGCGATAAAACTGTACCAGAAAAAAAATTGGCGACCAAATTGAATCCCCGAAACACCCCCAAATAGTCGGTTATATAGGGGTTGAAGTAGAAGAAAAATTCTATTTTCGTTGCTTTTGTTTTTTTCCCCGATTTTATTGTTGCTTATGAATTCTGGCGATAAAACTGTACCAGAAAAAAATTGGCGAACAAATTGAATCCCCGGAACACCCCCAAATAGTCGATTATAGAGGGGTGGAAGCGGAAAAGCAATTCTATTTTCGTTGTTTTTGTTTTTTTCCCCGATTTTATTGTTGCTTATGGATTCTGGTGATAAAACTGTACCAGAAAAAAAATTGGCGACCGAATTGAATCCCCGGAACACCCCCAAATAGTCGGTTATATAGGGGTGCATGTGGAAAAAAAATTATATTTTCGTTGCTTTTGGTTTTTCCCCGATTTTATTGTTGCTCATGGATTCTGGCGATAAAACTGTACCAGAATAAAAATTGGCGACCAAATTGAATCCCCGGAACACCCCCAAATAGTTGATTATATAGGGGTGCAAGTGGATAAAAAATTCTATTTACGTTGCTTTTGGTTTTTTCCCTGATTTTATTGTTGCTTATGGATTCTGGCGATAAAACTGTACCTGAAAAATATTGGCGACCAAATTGAATCCCCGGAACACCTCCAAATAGTTGATTATATAGGGGTGCAAGTGGATAAAAAATTCTATTTACGTTGCTTTTGGTTTTTTCCCTGATTTTATTGTTGCTTATGGATTCTGGCGATAAAGCGGTACCAGACAAAAATTGGCGACCGAATTGAATCCCCGGAACACCCCTAAATTGTCGATTATATAGGGGTTGAAGTAGAAGAAAAATTCTAGTACGAGGGGACGTTTATCCCCGGAGAAGCAGTAATCGCAGGATTTCTCGCCGGACTGATATGATATGGCGCGTCCTTGAGAAATGATGGCAGCGCCATTCTATCATTAGAGAAATTCATAGCATATACCGGGCGCTCCCGTCCTGCAGCAATGCTTTCAATCATCGAAGTTACGGCTTGTTCGACAACCAACAAAGATGCAGTCGAGTCAAGTGTCGGTACACCGCTCTGGAACGAAAAGAAATTTTTGATTAATAATTAAAATTAGTATTTTTTGTTTCTCCAATTAACATAAAGGAATTATCATAATAGGGGCAACAATTAAAGAGTTAACAAAAATACCTTGATCGAGGAATTATTTCTTGTAGAGTTCCAGTGACAAAACCACCATCCTTATCGTTTAAATAGACTTCTTTGACGCCAGCTCGCCGTAAATAAAGAGATTCAATAGACACCTCAGGTGATGAGACAATTCGATTTAATTGGGCGATTGCTATCTCTCGGGGAACAGACGGTAGTATATTAGGAAACTGAAAAAATATACATAATAAAACAATATTAGGAAATAGAAATTATATTAATATTATCTTAGTAAATCATTTGAAAAAAGAGAAACCGCTAAGGAAATATTAGGAATACAGGTTTTTCTAGAGGGTATAATTACTTGAATCATATTAATAATTAACCTTTGTTTGACACACCAGGGTACAAACGATCCCACGTCATTTTTACGTTGATTTAAAGTACTTAAATCTAAGAAAATCAGGTAATTTTAAACATATTTAATTTTAATATCTTACTATAAAACATATGTAGCCTTCAAAATAAATGTTTCAAGAGTTCAAAAAAAAAAAAGTTTTTTAGAATAAAAATATTTACTATTGTATTTTTTATGACGATTTTTTATCGATGGGGTACAAATAACCCCAGTGTGTCAAGTATGCTACACCAGGGAAGTGTGTCAAACAAAAGTTAATATACTACATTCTAATAAATTAAATAAAAGGGTAGTATTCTGTTAAATGTAAACCAATTATTTACGCTCGAGGTTCTATTTTATCACTACGAAGATTTGTAATAAGCAAGTAAATCTAAGAAAAAAAAGAAAAGGAAAAAAAAGAGTAATAAGAGTATATATTTAGTAGAGAGAAAATAAGTCTAAAGCAAAGAAAAAGCCAAAAGCGGAAGAAATGAAATAAAAAAATATATATATGATTTTTAAATAGAATAAGCATGGGATCGATTCTGAGGAAAAAAAATTGAGTCTTTACATTCACAGGGAATACCCTTATGGAATTACATACTAGTAATTAATCGAAATAAATAAATAGATAATAATATTAAAAAACCTACCACATGTACAAATTTATATGCGTGAGACCCAGTCGGCTTGTGAATAAAATCAAGCATCCTTGATATACACATATCCTTGTGGATACAAACAAATTCTTGAACCTCACCGCCGTAAAAAATATGTTCAGTTTCACAACTCATTTTGGTACAGTAGCTTTGAAAAGCGAATTATGAATGAACAGCATGCGAGCGTAATCTAGAGACCGCCAGATACTACCACAATTACGCCGCATGTCCGTGTGCTGCAGGCTAAGCGCAGCACAGGTAGAGCGCCACATACTACCACAATTACGCCGCGTGTCCGTGTGCCGCAGGTTAGTGCAGCGCAAGCCGAGCGCCACATAAGGTGAAACGCGCTATAGCGGGACAGCATTTTTGTTATCGTGGATTTCGCCATTTTAAATGAAACATAATTATTTTTTAAAAGCTTTAACCCAGTATTCAAATTATTTAAAGTAATTAAAAAAAAAAAAAAAAAAACATTTTTCAACTGATATTTTAATTGTATTAAGGGGGCTAGACACCTTTTTTCTCTGAAATAAGAAGTCACATTTTAATACATAAATGTAAACTAATTATTTCATACTTTTTACATATAAAAGTGGGTATATTTATCTTACCTTAAAACTTTCTCCGATGGGCCTTTTATATGGTCCAGAACCATAGTCATCGATGAAACAAGTTTTTTCACTAACCGTAAGCTTTGAAATTTTCCTGTGGATGGATTGACTCCAGATTTGAACTAAATTACTCCGAAATAGTATAATTCACATATGAGTGTAGGGATTTTTGATCTAATGAGAAAAAAAAATTGTGCTGTTTTTCAAGTTTTTTTTTAAGTTTTTTAAATTTTTTATATTTTTTCATAATTTTTCTGCTGTAAAAATTTTTTCCGACATTTAATCCTAAATCCCTAAACTCATATGAGAATTATACTATTCAGGAGTAATTTAGTTCAAATCTGGAGTCAATCCATCCACAGGAAAATTTCAAAGCTTACGGTTAGTGAAAAAACTTGTTTCATCGATGACTATGGTTCTGGACCATATAAAAGGCCCATCGGAGAAAGTTTTAAGGTAAGGTAAATATACCCACTTTTATATGTAAAAAGTATGAAATAATTAGTTTACATTTATGTATTAAAATGTGACTTCTTATTTCAGAGAAAAAAGGTGTCTAGCCCCCTTAACAAAAGTAAGTCTAACCTATAGTTGGACATATTGAATTCAAACTACGCTAATACCTGGACAGAGGTGCAACCTATACCGGGACAAATTAAATTTAAATGCAATTATATTGAAGTTGATAGAGGCACCCTCCATTGTTAATGTGAAATATAGTAATATATATGGGATCCTGTGAGGGCCAATACGTAGAAAGAAAACACAATTGTAGCTTGTGCGACGTTTCGTCAGCTTGATTACTGACCTCTTCAGGCTTTATTAAAAAATATACAAAATGGTTAGAATTTATTTTACAATTAAACAGAGATAATAAATTAACAATAATAATTAGACCAGGCTTACCACAACAAAAAATCTATGCTAATAAAAGACAACTTTATTAGCAACGTCGAACGAATAAAGTCAATGTTGTGGGAAACCGTACACATCTCTACTTATATATATATATACGAGTCAGTTTGTTTACATATATAAAGTCATAATAGAAAGTTAAAGAGCGATTTGTATACATTATTTAAATTTTGTGTATCCTCTGTTTTGTTAACTGTATTTTTTGTATTATTGATGTAAATCATTTCTGAAATTTTTCGTTTTTTGTAATCAACTTCTTTATCCAATATTTGTGTATTCTCCCAATCTATAATGTGGGAGTTGTTTTGAGCATGTACAGCTATCATGGATTTGTCTTTCTTATCTTTTTCATGTTCTTCGATTCGAATTTTTAAAGCTCTTTTAGTTTCTCCCACATATGTAGCAGGACAGGTCTTGCAGTTGATCTTATATACAACCCCACACGTATTCATTTTTTCAAGTTTATCCTTCCCAAGCTTAATAACGTTATTAAGTTTTTTATTGATGAGTGGCACCGTGCGTATATTGTGTTTGGAAAGAATTCTACTACATTTATGAAAAAATTCTTCTTGGAATGGAATAGAAACAATAGTTTGGAGATCCCTGTTGGACGATGTCGTTTTGTTGGAGTATTTTATTTTGCGAAGTCTGTTGTGAATGCAATTGCCGTTAAGACCGATCATTTCAACTATTGGTAGCCCAACGCATTTCTTATCAAAAACTATTCTCAATGAATTAAAAACCTGCATACCAGTGCCACATTCACATATCGACAATAGTTTCATATTAAAAAAGAAAATAGAAGAGGTTGTTATTCCTGATGAGTGTGTGTTAATATCATTAGATGTCAACTCTTTGTTTACCAACATTCCTTGTGAATCGGTTTTACAAAGTTTAGATAGACGCTTTACATACATTCACAATAATTGCAGAATTCCGTTTGATGAAATTCGCAATCCAGTTAAATTCTTATTTGATAACACCTTTTTCACTTTTAATGACACCATATATAAACAAATATTTGGCACACCTATGGGATCACGCATCTCTCCCTTATTTGCTGACATAGTCATGGAAAATCTTGAAAACGACTGTTTAGACACACTAAAAAGAAAATACAATATTGTCCCTCTCTTCTACTTTAGATATGTTGATGACATATTATTATGCATTAAAAAAGATGATTTGGAATTAACTTTAAATATTTTTAATAATTATAATGAACACTTAAAATTTACACACGAAATAGAAGTTAATAATCAAATAAACTTTTTGGATATCACCCTCATCAGATCAAACAACAAAATAATTACAAATTGGTACCAAAAACCAATGGCATCCGAAAGATTATTAAATTATAACTCTAACCACACTGTACAACAAAAAAGAAATATTATTTCTAACTTAGTGGATAGAGCGATTCTGTTATCTAATGAAGAATTCCATAATATTAACAGTAGATAAGCTATGGCGGTCCTGGAGTCAAGGCGGTTCTTGAATCAGTATGCTTTCTGGAGTCAAGCCTGACTGCAGAACTGCGGTCAGCTGTTTGACCGCAGAAAGTATACTGACTCCAGAGCTGCGACTCCAGAATCGGTGACTCTAGAATCGGCACGAGCGGCGAGCGACCAGTGGCGAGCGGCCAGCGGCGAGAGGTTCGCAAGAAGCGAACGCCCAACAGCGAGCGATTTTGGGGCGTGCGACCAGTGGTCGAGCGACTTTGCGGCGCATGGCCAGTAATGTGTGTGTGTGTGTGTGTGTGTGTGTGTGTGTGTGTGTGCGTGTGTGTGTGTGTGCGTGTGTGTGTGTGTGTGTGGTGTGTGTGTGTGTGTGCGTGTGCGTGTGTGTGAAAGCCTGTAAATAATTTAAATATAATTTTTTTTGCTCTTAAAAGAACAGTTGAACATAATATATATTGAATAAATATTTTCAAATAATTTGCACCAATGTTAAAATAAAATTACGGCCCTGAAAAGGGCCGATTGGTTTTAGTCCTGAAAGGACTGTTTAATTTTGGCCCTGAAAGGACCGATTGAATTTTTTTAATTAAAAAAGCCGCCGCCGTACTCCGTCTATATCTTGTTGACGTCGCCTTGATGGAAGTACTTCCAAAATTATAACGTCTTCTTCATCTTCTTCAGTGAGGTCGATAATTTCAACCGGAGTGCAATCCATCACCTCGACCTCGCCGCAGCGTATATCTTCTGCGGGGACTTCATAATATAACTGCTCTACGGGATCGTATAGCAGTATATTATCCGGTGACGCTATTTGTAGCGCAGAAGAGGATGAAGAAGACGGTGGAGGACTAAGCGAGTCCTGAACCTCAATCGATGAGTTGGCTCCCTCAAACATCAACAGCCACTCATCGAATGACATAGGCGCTGGCGGAGATGGCGATAGCGATAGCACTGCGAAAGCCAATGGTGGTGCCAATTGAGGAGACGGCGTCGATGATGAAGACGGCATGGGCAGCTGGAGAATCTCCTCGTAAAAACGAAGAGGTGATGATGGTGGTGGTGGAGATGACGGTGTTGGTGAAACCAATACCTCTTCGCTTCGCTGCCGCTGCAGTGGAGAAAATGACGGAGAGGAAATCGGTGGTGGATCTATCACAATCTCCTCGCCCCAGTCCTCCTCTAGAGCTGCTAGCTGCCTCCAGATCATCTCCTGAATATCTTCTGCGTTGCACTCTTTCACGATGAAATCCATTTCAAAGCTGAATTTTGAATGAGTTTGATGCGCTGAAGCATCGTACTTTTATAGTCCACGAGTCGCCGCCGCGGCCGCTCGAGCGTGCTCATTGGTCGCGAATTGATAGAAGGGGAAGCAGTTGCTGTCAGCACCGCGTGTATAAAATACACCGCGCGCGCGAATGCCGCGTTCATTCCGCGCGCGAGGCCCTTCACGCGCGCACGCAACTGCAACGTGTCCTCGAATCCACATCTTCGTTGGAGAGCCAAGCCGTCCACCGTATATGCTCTACCACAAGGCACAGGAGAGCGCAGCTATTCGACATTAGGCTCCATCGCGCGCACATGTGGCTCACACACCATCATAAAGGAAGGAAGGAAGGAAGGAAGTAAGTGTAGCCGTTAGCTCTCTCTCTCTCTGCATAATTAATAGCAAATGCTTTGGTATCTGATCGTCAGATTGACGTATAAGTCGACTACGATCAGCCATAGTTATTTGCTTTGAACGCAAAATTATGCTTGAGAGAGAAAACTGCAACATGTTCTCTCAAGGCCACACCGAAGCTCCAAACCGCATCATTGAAGGAAGGAAGGAAGGAAGGAAGGAAGTGCAACCATTATTTCTCTCTCTCTCTCTCTCTCTGCGCAATTAACAGCAACTTCTTTGGTTTGGTCGTCAGATCGACGTATATGTCGACTACGATCAGCCATAGTTATTTGCTTTGAACGCAAAATTGCACATGAGAGAGAGAAAAAATAAATAAATAAAAATAAATAAAAAAAATAAAAGATGTTTTCACTATAACTCTTTGTCTCTCACACGCGACCGTTATTTTCAGCCGAGTGTTTGTGTATTTATATGCGTGTTTATATATGTATGTGTGTGTATGTGTGTGCTCTCTCTTTTTCTCTCTGCGCAATTTACAGCAAATTTTTGAAATGTAATCGTCAGATCGACGTATAAGTCGACTACTATCTGCCCGTTATCTGCTTTGAACGCAAAATTGCCTTTGAGAGAAAAAGACATTTTCGTCTCTCTCTCTCTCTCTCTCTCTCTCTCTCTCTCTCTCTCTCTCTCTCTCTCTCTCTCTCTCTCTCTCTCTCTCTCTCTCTCTCTCTCTCTCTCTCTCTCTCTCTCTCTCTCTCTCTCTCTCTCTCTCTCTCTGTTATGTGTGTGTGTGTGTGCGCGTGTGTTGATGTTCTCTCTCGCTCTCTCTTTCTCAGCACAATTAAAACCATAAATGACGTTGACATATACAATCGTTAGATCGACGTATAAGTCGACTACTATAATCCTTCGTCATTTACTTTGAATGCGAAAATTGTGCTAGACAGAGAGAAAAGATGTTTTCGCGCGCGTAACTATACTTTTTCAATCAGGTGTCATATGTTCGCGTGTCGATGCTTCTCTCTCTCGCTCTGTTTCCCGCGCGCGCGATCGCCACATTGTCGGGGGTTTACAACAGCGCAGCGTTCTGCACTCGTAACTTTTTTGACAGGAACGGTTGCCATTATCGCTTGAGATTTATTTTTCTTTGTTTTTTTTTTATTTTCTTTTTTGTAAACAGGACACTATTTTGATCATTGATAAATGAAGTAATGATTTAAACAAATAGTGATAACCTTATGCATGCTGTAACAGACTAAATGTATATGTCAGCTCTATAGTGAGTTGAAATTTTCTTTCAGATTGCGGTTCCAGATGTTACAGAGACAATTTTTTTTTTCATTAACAATACATTGGAAACACACTAAATAGATGTGTTTTATACGGTATTATAGATAGATACGTTATTTATTTATTTATTAATTATTTATTACGTTATTTTTTTATTTATTAATTATTTATAAAGTCATTGCAGATGTTAGTTTTAACATTATAATTAGATAATAATATATAAAGCAATTGATGAATTTTTAGTTCTCGCGATAAATGTATTAATGCAATTAGAATATTAGAAGCTTTAAAAATTGTAAACAGGACACTATCTTGCAGAGTCACCGGGTTCGCTCGCAGTGTTGTGCTCTGTGATTGGTGCGGCGTGGAATGCTCGATCGGGTATAAGAGCACGCGCATACAGTTCAGCTTTCATTCTCGTCTAGAGCACGATGGGGCGACGTAGCAAAAACCATCGCATCAACCGAAACCGCCGATTAAAGGATATCCCGCGCCCGCCCGGGATGTCTCAGCGAACTCTGCGAGAAATCCGTAGGAAGGCTCGGGAAAAGTCAGGATGGCGCAATGCAATATCCTGCGCCCTACGGCTTTTCCAGGAGTCCATGACAGTTCGTGCGGAGCCGCTGACAATGCGACAATGGCGCGAAATTTATTTCGAGCCACGCATTGTCACGACTCCGCAACGATTCCCGGGCGAAAGGCAATGGGGTATGCCGCAAGATCGGGAAAAGATTGAGATGATAAAGCGTCGCCTCTTCGAGTCTTAAAGAGACTTTTTCATTAAATCAGCCCTTTTAAGGGCTAACATAAAGAAAAACATAATTCTCTCTCTCTCTCTCTCTCTGTCTCTCTGTCTCTCTTTCTCTCTCTCTCTCTCTCTCTCTCTCTCCCTCTCTCTCTCTCTCTCTCTCTCTCTCACCTCTCTCTCTCTCTCTCTCTCTCTCTCACCTAGGAGTGTGCGCGCTCGTGCTCTGTGTATATGTGTACATGCGTGCGTGTATAGCCATAGGTCGCGCGCTAAACCATATGCATAGGACGTGCGCTTATTCAGTGTAAATACTTCGCGCGACCGCCACATTGTTGCGTGTTTATAACAGCGCAGCGTTCTGCTCTCATATCTTTTTTTTTAACAGAAACGATTTCCATTATGCATAGGACGTGCTCTTATGCAGTCTAAATACTTACTGGAACTCAAAATTAAAGCATATGAGATTGTTACGTTTATTCTATATTACTGTATATATTCTGTACAGCTTATTGAGGTGACAGATTTCATCACTTTTTAAAGAGTGGATTTGTTTTAATTATTTAGTTAAAATGTTTAAAAATAAAATTTCATATAGTAAAGTAATTATGAAGCTAACAATCTAATTGTTTTAGGAGAAAATTTCAGATCTATAGCAAACATTTTCAATAATTCGCATATTTAGTTTAACATAAATAACTACACGCAGATATGATAATATATATGTATGTCTGTGTGAATATAATTTAATTATACATTAAGTGAAATGACTCCATTTTTTCTTCATGATGTTGCTCGAGCATCCACTTTTTCATGGCCATTGCGTTTCGAAGGGCACATACTGGGAAATCGCAACCGAAATGATTATTACACGAAAGAGGGTCCGCTGGGAGCTTTCTTAAAGACGGACATCCCAAATCTTCGATGTTGAAAACTAATCTGAAATAATATAATTGATTAGAATTTCTTTTTATGAAATCTGCTGTCACGATAAGACTGTTTTGGCGCGAAAGTCTAATATATTTGAATTTTCAGGATTAAATTCTTGAGTATTTAAAAAAAAAAAAATGAATAGTATAAATAAATTTTGACTATAGGCGCGAAAAGCTAATATTTGAATTTTAACATTGAATAATTAAAATAGTATAAGAAAAAATTTAATTATTTTATTTTTAAAAAAATATACTATTATCGTATAACTTAACATATTGAAACTAACTTGAGCATGTTCATACACATAAAAAAAAATTTTTTATACCACTCTAACCTCAAAATCACAACTTTGATATAATTTTTCAGCGCTCGTGGTATAAAATACCGTTCGAAACTAGTGCGTAAGTCGATTATTTAGGTGGTGTTACTTTTTCGCACTCGCTTCGCTCGTGCAAAAAGTCACACCAGCTAAATAATCGACTTCCCCACCCGTGTCGAAATGTACTATTTTTTAACTACTTACCGGTCAGAGAAAAATCTTTGCAACCATTTTGTTTTCTCCAACCCTTTTACATATATCTTTGCTCCGTCGAGCACACCGTGTAGAGTGTTGCTAAGCTCTTCATACGGAATATTGCCTACTCTCCACATAATTCCGTGGAAATTCTCTTCAAGCCATCTATTTTCAGACTTATTTTTGTCCAACAGCTTTTCCCAAGCATGAGGTGGTTTGAAGAGGAAGACAGATGGTGTCGGGTCTTCCTCGAGAGGGACGACGGCTACCTCCTTGAAAACGAATTCAGTCAAGGTAATCTTGAATCCTTGCACGTCGACAATGTACTTCATTGTGCTTCTGCAACTGATGCGACTGGTGCGACTGCTCCGACTGCTGCGACTGCTGCGACTGATGCGACTGCTCTCGAACGAGAGTAGAGAAGCGAATGAGATTTTTTACCTCACGTGGTTACTTTTATATCCTCCAGGTTAGCGCTTTTCCCCCACTGCTCGTTTTTGACCAATAACGTTATTTTCCTCCACCCCACACTTAATAACCAATCGCAATCGATCTCTCTTCTCAGCTCAGAGATAAAAGGCGTTGCGTTGACGTTGGAAAATCAGTCCTCTGCTCTGAGTCGTCGAGAGCAGTTGTATGAAGATGGCGCAAGAGTTTATGGATATAGGTCTTAACCTACAAGGAAAGCCTACAAGAACACTATGAATGATGTTGACAATGAGGACGATGACAGATGGTTGTGGATGGGTAATGTTGCTCTACGCAGAGCCAGAAATTCATCGCGTAACTTTTCAGAGGATGAAAAGCGGCAACTTGAAGTTGCTGTCATGCTTATAAAAAACGTAATGAAATTGATAAAAGAACGTCGCATAAGAATTAACGCGAATAATCCTGCAGTCGTCGATCCAAGTACCTCAAATCATTCGAATAATCCTGCAGTCGCTGGTCTGAGTAGCACAAATCATGTGAATAATCCTGTCGTCGCCGATGACCCAGTTCAATCTGACATCGCTCAAGATTGTAAGGATACAGCTCTTATGTTATGGAGAGCGTACCAGACCATACTGTGTGGTCGCGTTGATGATGACATCAACAGATACATAGAGATGGGACATGCCGCTCTACTCAAAATCCAAAATTCATCGCAAAACTTGTCTGTGCCCGATAAGCAGAAACTTCAAGCTGGAGTCGCACTTATTAACAGCGTTGTACATCTTTTGAGTGAACGTCGCGTAGGTGCAGGTCTGAACGAGAATAATCATGCAGAAAATAATCCTGCAGTCATTTGGGACAACGTTCAGTCAGCCTTTGAAAATCGAATAAAAACAGGAGTTATTACTAATCGATGGCATCTCGATCTATTAGCTGTCATGAAAGATGCTAAAAAGCAGTTCATTGCGAAAGTTACTGAAGCTCTCGAGGAACATCCTGCTCTCAAAGTTAACACGGTCTTGGCTGCTGAGTACACAATTGTAAAGGACGACGAGGAAACTGTCGATATTAAATATTTTAATACAAAGACTGCTCCCATCTATTCGACGACAGATTTAAATGAGTGGTTTGTGATGAATGTGCAGCTGCCTATCGACACAGAAATGGAAGAATTTCAAGAGCGAGAATCGGGCTGGTCACTCAAATCGATTTTAAATTTAGTTATAAATATATATAACTACAATTCAATGAGAGGAAGCTCTTGTATAGATTTGCCTCCATTTATTAAGAATAAGAAGGCATGTGTCAACGTAAAGAATGACGATAACGAGTGTTTTCGTTGGGCTATTTTGTCAGCGCTACATCCTAATAATGACAATACAAATCGA
The DNA here is from genome assembly GCA_036365515.1 of Torymus aiolomorphi. Lineage (NCBI taxonomy): Eukaryota > Metazoa > Arthropoda > Insecta > Hymenoptera > Torymidae > Torymus > Torymus aiolomorphi. The sequence continues at coordinate 162,741,345 of CM070875.1, read as the reverse complement.
GTAGCTTCCTATGTTTCATACAAAAATGAACTCAGCTTCGATGGGATTGAATTTCCAGTAGATCCCAGAAAAATTGACAAATTTGAAAAACAAAATGATGTTTCGGTTAATCTCTATTATTTGAAGAAAAAGGGAAAATTTTTTGACATCCTACCCCGACACTTAACATCTTACAAGAAAGAAAAGCATGTCAATTTACTTCTTGTCGAAAGTCATTACGTAGATGAGGAGGAGGAGGAGGAGGAGGAAGAGACTCGTGATAGTTTTGACATAGTATTTAAAAATCACTATGTATGGATCAAAAATTTATCAAGACTCGTACGAAGTCAGGTATCTGCTCACACTCACAAAAGTTACATCTGTGATAGATGTTTACATTTTTTCTGGTCTGAAGAGAAGCTGGTGATGCATACGGTTGATTGCAAAAAAATTAATAAGTGTAAAATTACGCTCCCCTCGAACGAAGACAGTATTTTAAGTTTAAAAACTTTGGCTGTAAAAATCGAGTTCCATTCGTAATATATGCAGACTTTGAATGCATATTAGAGCCAGTGACTGACAATGAACGATCTTATCAAAGTCACAAACCATTCAGCGTGGCTTTCTTTATTAAATGTAGCTATGACAATAGTCTTTCAGAATACAAAAGCTACAGACAAGAAGGAGAAGAAGCTGAATCTCCAGCTACATGGTTTGTGCAAAGTCTTCACTCTTTAGCTGTGAAACTAAATAATGCTTATAAAAATCCACGGCCGATGATTGACTTGTCGCCTCTCGAAAATATAAGGTTCGAAGACGCTTGTGTATGTCACATTTGTGAGGTGCCATTTACCGATGCTGATAAGAGAGTTCGCGACCACTGTCATTTTACTGGAAAGTGAGTATTATTGATTTTCTTTATTAATTTTCTTTATTAATTTTCTAAAATTGTTACAGATATCGGGGACCTGCACACAACAAATGTAATCACAGTTTCCAAGATTCGAGAACCATCCCGATAGTATTTCACAACTTGAGTGGATACGATTCGCATCTCTTTATTAGAGAAATAGCGACATGCTTCCCAGGACGAGTTTCACTACTTCCACAAACAAAAGAGAAATATATTTCTTTTACTAAGTTTGTGGAAGGTACAGACATCAATTTGAGATTTATTGATTCTTTCAAATTCATGGCATCGTCTCTGGATAAGTTGTCATCATATTTGGAGAAGCTTAATACTTTAGAGTGCATGTTCAAGCAAGATGGATTCACTGATGAACAGATTGCCCTCTTAAAAAGAAAAGGAATATTTCCTTATGACTATGTCTCATCGTTTGAAAAGTTGAAGGAGACAAATCTTCCTTCAAAGGATGATTTCTTCAGCAGTTTATATAATACCAACATCAGCGATGAGGATTATGAGCATGCACAACACGTTTGGCAGAGTTTTAACGTTCAAGATCTTGGTCAATATTCCGACTTATACCTCAAGACAGACGTCATACTGCTGGCTGAAGTTTTTGAAAACTTTAGAAATAACTGTCTTGTGGCTTACGAGTTGGATCCTGCACATTACTACACAACCCCTGGACTGTCGTGGGATGCTATGCTCAAAAATACTCAGGTATAAATTTAATTATTGAAAAATATCACTTTATTATTCTAAAAAAAACTTTCTTACAGATCAAACTCGAACTTCTCACAGATGTGGACATGTTGCTGTTTATCGAGCGCGGCATACGGGGAGGAATCAGCCAGTGTTGTAATCGCTATGCCAAAGCGAACAACCCGTATATGAAAGAAGGTTATAATGTTGAAGAGGATGATAAATATTTAATGTATTTTGACGTCAACAATTTATACGGTTGGGCGATGACCGAGTCATTACCATATGGAGGCTTTCAATGGGTGAAGAAGAATGTGAATGAGCCAAACTTCTTCGACATCCCCGACGACTGCGACTTTGGATACTTTGTTGAAGTAGATCTGAAGTATCCCGAAACACTACATGATGCTCACAAAGTCCTTCCATTCGCGCTGAGCACATGACACCTCCAGGATCTAAACAACATAAATTGATGACAACGCTTCACGATAAACATCGATATGTGCTTCACTATAGAGCACTCAAGCAAGCTTTGAAACATGGCTTAGTTCTCGTAAAAATACATCATGCCATTCAATTCAAGCAAAGTCCTTGGCTAAAACAATATATTGACTTGAACAGCGCAAAACGAAAGGAAGCCAAGAACGAGTTTGAAAAAATGCTCTTCAAACTGTTTAACAACGCTGTTTATGGCAAAACAATGGAAAACGAGAGGAAACGGTTGATGTGAAGCTAGTCACTAAGTGGAAAGGCCGCTATGGAGCTGAAGCACTTATTTCAAAACCAAATTTCCATAGTTCTGATATTTTTGATGAAAACCTCGTTGCTGTGCAGCTACTACGCACGGAGATCTCTATAAGAAAACCAATGTATATCGGATTGGCAGTTTTGGATTTGTCCAAGATATTAGTCTACAGGTTTCACTATGAGTACATGCAAGATCGTGTAGGTGACCAAGGCAAGCTATTATACACCGACACGGATAGTCTGATATACGAGGTGACAGGTGTCGACATGTACAACGTGATGCGACAGGATATTCAAGAATTCGACACGTCAGACTATCCAGAGATCAATCCGTTCAACATGGCTCGAGCCAATAAAAAGAAAGTTGGCTTGATGAAAGATGAATGTAACGGCGAGATCATGTTGGAATTCGTCGGGTTGCGAAGCAAGATGTACAGCGTCAAGGTACAGAACCAAAAACCTATAAAGAAGGTAAAAGGAGTCAAGACTTCCGTGGTTAAAGCCACGATCACCCCTGACGACTATATCAAATGTCTTTGTGAGAATGTCATCATCACTCGTGAGCAGCGAAATATTCGATCTCGACACCATCATCTCAACACCGAGAAAGAAAAAAAGATTGCTTTGAGTGCTCACGACGACAAACGCTGTTTGCAGCCCGGCACAACAGATACACTGCCCTGGGGTCACTACAAAATAGTGGGGGAAGCAGCGACCAATGAGGAACACTTCGAGAGGAGGGGATAGAGCCATCGAACACCGCAGAGGTTGTGTCCAATGAGGAAGCTCATCGAGAGGAGGGGATCGAGACGCCGAACGCCGCAGAGGAGGTAGCGGCAAGCTCACTACATAAGGAGACGGTGCGAGAGCAGGAGCTCATTCGCACAGTCGAGCCTTCTAGTCAGCAACAGACTCCCGAGCAACAAAACGCCTCGCTTCTCGCAGCTCAGCAGCAGACTTTCGAGCATCAAGACGTCTCGCTCCTTGCAGCTCAGCAGCCGTTCCTTGTTGCTCAGCAGCCACTCCTCATCGCTCGACATCTCAAGAGATCTTGTGAGACGACACTTGACGAATCACTCATCAAAAGAGCAAGAGAAATCTAAGGTTAGTATCATACATTGAGAATTTTTCATTATTTTAATAAACTAAAGGAAATTAATCAACACACTTGTATATGTTACAGATGGATCTTTCAAAGTTGAATGTCATCGCTCGTGGAGGATTTCTCCCTACAAAAAAACTCTCTGATCTACCTCAAGGAGTCAAGCTTATGGTGACGAAGTTAAAAATCGTGACGACAAAATATGGAACGAAGATCGTCGCCGAGCTGGACAGCAAGTTTGAGGTGTTCTTGCCCAAGCGAGTATCAGACGCATTAGTAGAAGACGAGAACTTCTTCTTTGACTTAGCTGGTGCAGCAAACAAGTATGAACTCTTTTTAACTTGTCTCGGCGTGTCTAATATTGAATTTAGTGGAAAATGAGTGTTGTGAATATTCAGTTCATGTAAATAAGTTATAGAATAAAAAAAATTGTTCGTGATTTAAAACTAGATGTTGGAAATAAGTAAAACTCTTGTCTCGACGCGTTTAATAAGTGATGTAAATAAGCATTGTAAATAGGCGTTAAAATTAGTTCTTGTAAAAACATATGTTAAAAAAAAAGTTAAAGACATATAAGTTAATGAATAAAACATTGTTCTTTGATTTCACTTTAAAAAATTGTTTTTATTAAACATTCCATCTACATATCTTTTTTATCAATCCAACTATTATGTGAATTATCAAAGCCAAGCCATTTTACAAAAATTTTACTTCCTTTTTTCTTAATTACTTTTTCTACAAGATAAATATCTGGATACTTGGCTTTGAGCAATTCTTGTTCGTAGAAGCCGCCTGAGACGGGCTGATCTTGATAGTCCTTCAGATGGTAAGTCGTGGGATTTGTAGCTGCTATTCGTATAATTGTAAATATCTCTGTAGACCAATTGGGAGTATATCCTTTGTCAAATACTGCTTTAGCCTTGCTCACTTGGACTTTATCACCAATTTTAAACTTTGGTTTAATCTTCTTAGTTATTTTACGAGCAAATCTCTGGAGTATATCTTCTTCGTTTTTGGATGTTACATCTTTAGGTTTCACGCCGATAGTACGATGTTTACGATTATTGTATGCGGTAAGTAAATCGGGTAAAATATCTAGCCACTTGTAGTTGCCTCTCAAACTGAATTTTTTCCACATAGCACTTTTTAACGTGCGATTAAAACGTTCACATATCGATGCTTTTAGATTACTAAAGTTTGAGTACAACTTTATTTTGTGTGTACTCATAAGTTTTTGAAAATCTGTGTTATAGAATTCTTTGCCTCTGTCGGTATGGAGATTTTTCGGTACTCTGCCTTTAACAAGTACAGATTTCATAGCTTCTGAGACATCTTTGCCTGTTTTTCTCTTTACAGGAACAGCCCATGCGTATTTGGAGAAAATGTCGATTATAGTAAGCAGGTATCTATAGCCCTTATTATCCTGAGCGTAAGGAATCATTTCGACAAGATCTGCTTGCCAAGTCTCGTCCAAACCACAACGCAGTTCTACAACTAGACTTTCGTGTTCCATGATTGTGGCATTACTGATTGAATATTTGTGCCATAGCCTCTTTTATAGTCAAATTGTCAGCTTTTATTTGAGGTATCTTTGCATCAACTTCAGCTCTATAAGTGTCAACTAACTTCTGTATGTCATCCAGACTAGCTTTAAGTTTTGTAGTTATTTCTTGAATTTCTATTTGAATAATGTTTCGTAGAGTCTCTAAATTTATAACATCGCTCGGTTGTTGAGGATCAGCAATATTGCATAATTTTTTATTGTCTATGTCGTAGTGACCGTCAGTCGTGACTTTAAAGCCAACGCCCGGTGGTCCTCTACTACCTTCGGTTTTTCCAAGATTACGTCCAAACACGTCAACGCTCATTTTAAGAATGATTCATATATTCGTGTGCGCTCAATATATATAGCCCGCTTCACGCAGTTCTTCGATTATAGAGTGTATCTCGTTTATGTGACTTGGATTTCCGGCAGATCTTTCAGCTGTTAGTAATTGAAGACGGTCAACGAGCTCATTTGGATCGTCCCAGTAGACGTAGTCTAAAGCAGTACGCTTTTTTGCAATTTTATAACGAGGTAACGAGCCACCTTTAATCGATTCTCCGGTAATTGTTTTCGAGGTAATATTGAACAACGGAGCAATAATATTATTAAATTTATTACTATTATGAACACGAATCCTTTCGTTCTTGTCATATCGCCTTTTATGAGCCGATGATAGTTTTAAAATTTTGCGATAATTTTTTAAATCATCTGTACTTATATTATTTTGATTTGGCTGTTTCGCTATGAGTAACTCGAATAATCCTGTAGTTTTCGGGTATCTTACTCCATTAACTTTAATTTGCTTACTATAAAAGCTAATCGGTAAATTACCAATAAAAAATTCACCCTTTTCATTTCGTACTCCATAAATTTTGTCAAGATACTGTGATTGATTGAGTTTCAGGGCTTTGATGTACAAATCAGAGTCATCAGCATCGTTATCACTACCTGCTGTTTCGAAAGATGTCTCGTGGGCATTTTGTATCGTTTCATTAAACTCGCTGTCAGAACTTTCATTTTGTTTGACGCTACTTAGTTCGACTGTGTTATCTTCGACACGACTTTGTTCGACGGTGTTATCTTCGATACTACTTTGTTTATTTTTCTGAGTTACAAGTTTTTGCAGAGGATCAACTATTGGTTTAAAAGTTTCATTTAAAATCTTTTCGACATTGTCTTTCCCAAATTTTAATATTCTATATTTGCGTTTAATCGCAGCTCGTGCCTTAACGAGTTGACGAAGCACGTTTTTTTCTCGTTGAAAGTCAGCCATGTTGTCGTTTCAACGTTCAGTCAGAAACTGGTGATTGTTACCTATGTGCATGTTATATTTATAGCAAAATTGTCGAAACCCTTGCGAAATCTGCCATCATTTATTTCTCTATCTTTATCGATTACTAAAAAACCATGCTTATCATCTCTCCAACACTTGGAGCACAATTCTTTAAATTGAATATAAGTCATATCGGTATTTATGTGATCGTCATAGATATGCTTTAGATTTACTTCATCTTGTCTAAAAATAGCAAGTAAGTTTACATTATCTCTGACAAGATGTTTGGGGACGTGAGCATAAGTTTGACATAGATAAAAGCAGTCAACCTTTTTATGCCTGCCCATGCAGAAAAATGCTCTAACATTATCCTGTTTTTCACAAGCAATATCGCCAAATATCATGATAGAGTTTGGAAGTGCGTGATCGGGGTCGACAACTGCATCGTGCTCGCTGAACGGAAAATATTGTACACCTTCTATAGGTTCTAAGATTTCATTTAAGAATTTATATTTTGGCTGATTGAGAGACTTTGAGTAGACGTATACATTTTCAAATCTAAGGCCATTAGGATGTGTTATGAGAGCAAGTAAACTATTTGTTTTTCCGCAGTTTGACGGGCCGCAGAAGACTGCTCGTATACTATCAGGAAGTAGATCACCATGTCGTTTTGCTCTTTTATCATGTTCTACAAACGCGTCAAAATTTTCTATTGGTAGCTTTACTCTTTGCTCTTTAAAGTTCATGATCATTACTCTATGAAAACCAAATTACGACTGATTGCTATGAGTATAAATAGCGGACTTATATAGCTTTCACCATCAGTTGCCCGTTGACATTCGAAGAGTGATGATCATTCACAAACGCGGACGCGGTTTAGTTAATAAAATTATCAATAAACTTCCATTTGAGCTTCACATACCTGGTTATCAATACTGTGGTCCAGGCACTAAGTTGGCAAAACGTTTAGCACGAGGAGATCTTGGAATTAATCCCCTAGACGCTACTTGTAAAGAGCACGATATAGCTTATTCTAAAAATCGTGAGAACGTTCAAGCGAGAATCGCCGCAGATAAAATTTTAGCTGATAGAGCTTGGAATCGCGTTAAATCAAAAGACGCTAATTTCGGTGAAAAAGCGGCTGCATACGCTATAACTAATACTATGAAATTAAAATATAGATTTGGCATGGGTTTGAAGAAGAAAAGTAAAAAGCGAAAGAACGCTAGAAAATCTAAATTAGGAATGGGTTTGAGGAAAAAGAAGAGAAACCAAGTTCCCTTGAAAAAAATTATCAAAGCTGGTGCCTTTAAATCAACGCCACGTAACTGCGCTCTAACAGTCATACGATCAGCTTTGAAAAAAGCTCGAAGCGCTGTTAAAGAAGCTGGAGGTAAAAAGAATATTAAAATTCCACGTATTTTACCAGTCCCCGCGAAAACAGGTGGTGTGTTGCCATTTCTCATACCCCTCTTTGCAGGTTTGAGTGCAACTGGCGCTCTAGCAGGTGGTGCTGCTGGAATAGTGAAAGCCGTAAACGATACAAAAGCTGCTAAGCAGCAGTTGGAAGAAAATAAAAGACATAATAAAACTATGGAAAGTGTAGCGTTGGGAAATGGCTTATATCTTAAACCACATAAAGTTGGATTAGGTCTTCATTTAAAAAAAAAAAGTTTGATCAAATAAAATTACCTCAGCACGCACTTACCATTGTTAACATATTAAAATATGCAAAACATTTAAAAATACCTAATTTTCGGGGAGTATTTATGAGAAATGCAATGCCGGCTTCTGGACCGCGCTATAGTGAATCAGCTATAGTTAATCTAGACGATGCTACCGGTCCTGGAACGCATTGGGTTGCATATAGAAAAAGAGGCAAAAATGTTGTATATTTCGATAGCTTTGGCGATCTCCGTCCGCCCTTAGATTTAATATTATATCTCGGGGTTGACGAAGTTCGATATAATAATGAAAGATATCAAGATTTTGACACATACAATTGCGGACACCTCTGTCTAAAATTCTTGTGCGGGGCTATATAAAGAGAGGTAGGGGAAGCATTGCGTCATTCTGATTTAAGCTGTCATGGAAGATTCATTAACCCTGACACTTTCAGGTACATCTTCTACACTAGAAGCACAGTATTTTCCACCAATCGAGTTATTGCCAAATAAAAATTACGTTTTAGGGCTTGTTGAACTTTTAACATTTAATTCAATCCCCAATATAGATAGTAACAATAATAAGTTTTACGTAGGTGGAAACGTTGTCCCTCTTCCAGTAGGAAGTTACGAAATTGAGGATATTGACAAATTCCTTCGTAAAAAATTAGCGCACAACGACATTACTTTCAATTTAAAGCCTAATAATAATACTCTTCGCTGTACAATCAAGTGTAGTCAGCCTATAGATTTTCGACCTGAAAATTCACTCGGTCGTCTACTGGGCTTCACCAGACGTATTCTCGAACCAAACGTCATTCATAATTCTGACTTACCTGTTACAATTCTCAAAATCAACGCTTTGAGAGTCGAGTGTAATATCACTTCAGGAGCATATATAAACGATCGAAAAGTACATACGATACACGAGTTTTTTCCTGCAGTACCTCCAGGTTATAAAATCATCGAAGTTCCCTCGCACGTCATTTACCTTCCGATTACCGTAAAGCGTATAGATCATTTGCAAGTACGTATCATCGATCAAGACGGAGATTTAGTAAATTTCCGCGGAGAAGCTATAACTATAAGATTACATATCCGCCAGGCATAATGGGAATCGTTTACAACAAAAACTATTTAAGCAGAGAAATATGCCCACCACGCATCAGTCATTAACGAATTGTGAAGGCGCTAACACGTCAGAGCATACAAATACTAAAAAGTCTAGGATTAAAAGTAGTACTTGGTGGAAGATAACTTGTATCATCTTTTGCTGCTTTCAACGAAATGGAAGAAATTCTAAGCATGCAAACACCTGTAACTTTCGATGAATCCGTAGCGTACTACGAGGTTCACGCTCACCAACCGTATACAGCATTATTCAACAACAGCGATGAAATTCGCATATCTATTCAACATCAAGATTTATGTCTGTTACCTTCCCGCAGTGCATTACATATATGCGGACGATTGGTTAAAACTAATAATACTCCAACTACAAATACAAAACTTATCAACAATGCCATTTGTCACTTGTTTGAAGAAATTAGGTATGAGTTAAATGCCATTGAGATAGACAAGTGTAAAAATGTTGGTTTAACCACTCTCATGAAAGGCTGGGTGTCACTCAATCCCACTCAGAGTTTTATCATTGAAAATGCGGGCTGGATCGATGTAGAAGAAACACAGAATATTGTTGATAATGCTGGTTACTTCAATGTATCGATTCCATTGAGTCTAATTTTTGGCTTCGCAGAGGACTATCGTAAAATTGTAGTAAACGCAAAGCATGAACTGGTTCTCATGAGATCGAGAAACGTCTTAAACGCCGTTAAACAAACAGCTATAAGAGTAGAAGATGCAGAAGGTTATGAGGACTTTAATATTGATATAACTAGAATCGAATGGCTCATGCCATACGCAGTTGCATCGAACTCTAACAAAATTCGCTTACTCGATTTCGTGGGGAAAGATCGACCCATTGCCATGAGTTTTCGCATGTGGGAATTGTACGAGTATCCACTACTGCCGATTACGTCGAGACAGGTATGGACTGTTAAAACATCTAATCAACTTGAAAAACCACGCTTTGTCATCTTAGGTTTTCAAACTAATAGAAAAGATCGAAGAGCTGCAAATGCTAGTCAATTCGATCATTGCAATCTTACAAATGTAAAACTCTTTCTCAATTCTCAGTCATATCCATATGGCAATCTTAACCTCGATGTGAATCGAAATCAATTTGCCATGCTCTACGATATGTACGCTAATTTTCAGAATTCTTACTATGGTAAAGATCCAGTACCTATGTTGAAAAAGTCGCAAACTCTCACTTACGTACCCCTAATAGTGATAGACTGCTCAAAACAAAACGAGTCCTTAAAGAGCGCCCCTGTAGACATTCGTTTAGAATTTGAAGCAAAGGAAAATTTTCCTGCTGGAACTTCAGCCTACTGCTTGATCTTGCACGATCGCATAGTTCAATATAGTCCCGTCAGCGGCGACGTGCAGAAAATTTAAGGAGTATATAAGGTGCGCGAGCCTCCGGCTCCTCGTCATTCGTCATTTGGAATTCGAAGCGAAATTTTGCCATGGACTACGCAGTGGATATGCAGGGCTTTAAAAAGCCTGGCAATGATTTCGTTTTGAAAGAGTTGGCTTTCGTGTCTCTTAACGACGACGATGTGCCTGTAGTGCACCTCTTCAAACCACCGTTTCCTTGGCGAAAACTAACAGACAAGTACAAACGTGAAAATTTGTGGTTAAAACTTTGCTATCATGGACTATCGTGGAATGACGGTGATTATGACTATACTGAAATTGGAAAAATTCTTCAAGATGCATTCAAAGATGCTAAAAGAATTTTCGTGATTGGTGAAATAAAAAAGTTGTGGTTAGAACGTTTTAATTTTAATGTTACTCATATCAATGAAATGAACTATCCATCTTTCGATTCTCCAAGATCAGTGACTATATGTACTAACCATAATGGAGCGTGCAAAACTACTTGTGCCCTGTACAACGTAAAGCGCATGAAAAAATTTTACCGCAACGATCCCAACATGGAGTGGGAAGACATAGGAGAATAAAATTTGAGGGGCAATGGAGGGGTTGATAGACAGGTAGAACCTCACAGGATAGGAGCGAGGTGGGGCTCCTATCCCCCTTCAAATTTTTTAATAGTTTCATAGCTGACCACTAGGTGGCTACGGTGCTCTCGTAAGCAGTCAGTAGGGGCATGGGTTATATATAAGCGTGATGAGGCCGTTAAAGGCTTTCATTCCTTAATAATGGGTCAAACCAGCTCGTCCGTTGCTCCTGAGCAACAACCACTAATCAACGACAAGAACGAGAAGAATCAAAAGTCGCAGTGGAAAAAATATTCGGAAAAAATTTCAACAAACACCTGTTCTTTGCCCCAACAACAGGGTTATAAAAAGTTCTAAATATTTATAAGTAGATAAGCTATCAAACCGCTGACCGCCCGCTGCGAACCGCACACCGTACGTAGCAAAGCCGCTGACTGCTCGCGGCTCGTCGCTTCTGGAGTCACCGCTTCTTGAGTCACAGCTCTAGAGTCAGTATACTTTCGGCAGTCAAACAGCTGACCGCAGTTCTGCAGTCAGGCTTGACTCCAGAAAGCATACTGACTCCAGAACCGCCTTGACTCTAGAACCGCCTTGACTCCAGAACCGCCTTGACTCCAGAACCGCCATAGCTTATCTATTAACATTCGTAAAATTAGACAAATACTGTCCTTAAATGACTATCCTAAAACATTCATAGACAATTGCATTCACAACAGACTTCGCAAAATAAAATACTCCAACAAAACGACATCGTCCAACAGGGATCTCCAACCTATTGTTTCTATTCCATTCCAAGAAGAATTTTTTTATAAATGTAGTAGAATTCTTTCCAAACACAATATACGCACGGTGCCACTCATCAATAAAAAACTTAATAACGTTATTAAGCTTGGGAAGGATAAACTTGAAAAAATGAATACGTGTGGGGTTGTATATAAGATCAACTGCAAGACCTGTCCTGCTACATATGTGGGAGAAACTAAAAGAGCTTTAAAAATTCGAATCAAAGAACATGAAAAAGATAAGAAAGACAAATCCATGATAGCTGTACATGCTCAAAACAACTCCCACATTATAGATTGGGAGAATACACAAATATTGGATAAAGAAGTTGATTACAAAAAACGAAAAATTTCAGAAATGATTTACATCAATAGTACAAAAAATACAGTTAACAAAACAGAGGATACACAAAATTTAAATAATGTATACAAATCGCTGTTTAACTTTCTATTATGACTTTATATATGTAAACAAACTGACTCGTATATATATAAGTAGAGATGTGTACGGTTTCCCACAACATTGACTTTATTCGTTCGACGTTGCTAATAAAGTCGTCTTTTATTAGCATAGATTTTTTGTTGTGGTAAGCCTGGTCTAATTATTATTGTTAATTTATTATCTCTGCTTAATTGTAAAATAAATTCTAACCATTTTGTATATTTTTTAATAAAGCCTGAAGAGGTCAGTAATCAAGCTGACGAAACGTCGCACAAGCTACAATGGTGTTTTCTTTCTACGTATTGGCCCTCACAGGATCCCATATATATTACTATATTTGCAATTATATTGGCAAATTGAACTTTATTGAATCATTAACTTCAGTTATACATCGAAATATAATATTTAACAGTAAATAAACAAAAATTGAAATCCTTTCTTGTTTAATTGGCATTTTTGTTGCAAAACAAGCATTTCAAGACATGATAGTTTTTCTCCAGGTCGTCTAATTTTGTGCATAATTTTGTTTTCTCTTCCTTGATTTCATCTCAATTTTCTTTAATTGTTTTAGACCTTATTTTTTACATTATCGTACAACTACTTTACATTATCTATGTCAATCTATTATTTTTTTTATATTTCATGTATTATATTGATGAAGAATCTTAAGTAGGCTATATATTAAATGCTAAAAGTTGAGTTTTTGAGTAAATAGCATCCTTAACATCACAAATTAGATTTTATATAAATAAGTTTATAATCTGAAAGAATACTTTTGTTAAGAGTTATTTTGACATAGATAACTTCCTTTCACTTACTGTTTTAATACAACTTACCTTCTAACTACTTTTGAGGTTATGTTTTGAAGCTGCTAATTTTCACAGTTGTTACAGCACTAGCCAAGACTATTCCGATACATACTAATTAATAATGTATTTAAGTTACTATTTACGTACAATTACTTCAATAATTGTACTATTTCTGTAGAAATGCCACGCGTCGATTGCACTGTCCGACTTAAGGAATGCGCGTATCAAATACTTACCTATAGTTGGACAGCTACTGCTGTTGTGTCCCGGTATGGAGCACCCGTATTTCAAAATAGCTCTATAGTTGGACATGGAATATTTTAATACATAATTATAATTTAAGTTCTGTTTACTTCCTAATTTATTTCAAAATATGAATATTGTGATTTGTGATCATTATTTTTTGACTTTGGGGTTAAATTATGTCTTTTTTCTTATAAAAGGTCAAGCTATAAAAAATACATGATTTGTATGAAAGTAGACTACTTTAAATGCGATTTGGAGGTAAACTTTTAAATTATTTTATAGTTTAAATTAATATTTAAATCAAACAATATTCACGCCTACTTGTAGCTAAGACCTTGGAATATTTAAAATAATTATCTTACTAATTAAACATTTATTTTACTATGAGAATTTAACTCTCCAGGTATAGGCATCAGTTTTAGCTTGTTCCGACATAGGGCATTTCACCTTACTACCACAACGACAGCGTATACACGTATGATAGGAATAACTGAATGATATTATGAATTACGGCCACTTTTATATGAATAAAAGAGATTATAAGACACATACTAGTTAAGGATTAGTATTTCAATTTAAATCATTACAAGTGTAAAGGTGATCGATTATTGTTCAATAGATAGACAAGAAATTATAATAAATTATGAACAAAATTTTTAGTAACAGTTAATTATTAATTTTTTTATGTTAGTGTAATCGCATTGAAAGTAATCGATTACTTATGAATAATTAAGATGTAACAATAATATTATAGGTATTGTATCATTATTATTAATTAGAGCGCCGGAAATACATAGAAATCATTTAAACAATTATCAAAACGTAGCAGAACATTTAAGGAAAAAATAACTTAATATAGTAAATGCAACATCATTAGTTATCATATAATAAACGTATAAAATAAGAAAAATTATAATTTATGCAATCCAGGAATGTAAGATTTGCAGAGTCAATCGCGCCACTCCAAATATATAAGTCAGCTCATTCATGAAATTGAAAAATACGGTACAATCACCGCAGGTATAATTCTTAGAAAGAAGGAAGCAGAAAGTAAGCAAAAGCATTTTTTGCACTTGCTTCTAGAATCATTGATTTAAACGCATTAAATATTCCATAGCGAGAAAAAATATAATGTTTCAAAAAAAATAACAATTACGGAAAGTATAACAACAAAAATACACATATTAAGTGTCAATTAAGACACAATTTATAATTATAATCGCATTGATCAAGTAGCGCGGGAGCGCTCCGAAGGCAAGTATAGAAGAGCCTTAGGAGTGACCGCAGCGCGATGATATACATTGAAATGGATGTACGAGAAAAATCAATGCACTTATATACCTATTGCGTTAGTTTCAACTATATAACACATCCCTCTTAATCAAAGATTTTATTTAAACAGATTATCTCGTTTAAAAGATATAGAGAGCTGAATTTTTTTATGTCCACCTTCCGATTCTAAATATTCTCCATAGTTTCAGACTCTCATCCGGTGTTGCGACTTCATGTCACGTGACACACACACACACACACACACACACAGACACACACACACACACACACACACACACACACACACACACACACACACACACACACACACACACACACACACACACACACACACACACACACACACACACACACACACACACACATACACACACACTTATCGGGGTTTATGTAGCCCAAAACTGTATATTCGTACTTACAGCCCAGAGTTTCCTATGGCAAGTCACTAAAGAAATAATGAACCCTGGGGTTATAGACTCTAGGTCGGGCCGCATAAACCCCTATATTTAGAAATATTATGAAGCCCGGGCTGCATAATCAAAATCGGGCTCGATAAACCCCTATATATAAAAAAACCGGCTTTATAAACCCCTTTCGAGAAATGTACACACACACACACACACACACACACACACACACACACACACACACACACACACACACACACACAGACACACACCCACACACACACACACACACACACACGCGCACGCGCACACGCACACACACACACACACACACACGCGCGCACGCGCACACGCACACACACACACACAACAACCTAACCTTACGCATCTCTCAACATATATATATATATATATATATATATATATATATATATATATATATATATATATATATATATATATATATATACAATATCACGGATGATTGTTTATAGTATAGGTATATATAATCGTTTCAATAATCAAAGAATCATCAGAATGAAGTCGACTGACGAAAAGAATAAAAGAATTTATTTACGAGCATCAAAGAGGCAACAACATTTTTTAGATAAGTATTAAAATGACTAAATGTTAAATAGTAATTTTTTTAAAGAATTGATACTTTGTGAAAATTTTTATTTACAGTTAAGTAGTGAAGATTAATATATATTCAAAGATCTCAAGTAGTCAACTGGTTATCGAAGAATTCATCTATTCATGTATCAATCAACGGGCGAATAATATATATTCCCTGGTCTTATATATATATTCCCGTGTCTGGGCGATGACGACCTAACCTTACACATCTTTACGCACACAGATGTTACAAATGTTATTATATCGTCGTTAGTTAGTTTAAAATTAAAATTAGTTAATTAATTATTCAAAGATCTCAAGTAGGCAACTGGTGATAGAAGAATTCAACTATTCATATATCAATCAACGGGGGTTTTATTAGATAAGTATTGAACAACAAAATGTTAAATGGCTACAATCATTTTAAAAAAATTGATACTTTGTGTGAATTTTTTTTATATTTACAGATTATACAAGATTTGTTTACAGTCATTGAAATTCGATTTTGAATTAACTTGGATGGTTGTACAACGTAGACAAATGCTGAAAGCCTTATTTGCATTCTATTTTGAATATGTAATATAGCCAATAATGTTGAGGAGTTCTAATTGTGTACTGTCGAAAAATATAATTTTGAATCAGCAAAAATGAACGAGTGCTCTCATGACCCTGCTGGTTATTTTATTATTAATGGACAAGAAAAAGTTATTTTAATACAAGAACAGACGCTTAGGAATAGACTTATATTAAAGAAGATAGTAAGAATATAGTACTACTCAAGAAAGAAAAACAAAACCAATATTAGCCTATCGAAGAGCAGGCAAATACTATTTACAATACAATATTTTTCAAGGTGCATCTATATATTCTCAACATGAAAATTTTTCATGAGATATAATTTTAGAAGAATATTAAAAATTTGTCTTCGTATTTGACAGGACGAATAGAGGACTTGGATGTCCATGAAGGAAATGACAGTTTCATTGCTTTCAATGAATAACACATAAAACAAACAACAACTAAGATGTTTATTTAGATAGTATTGGATTCAAAGTACGAAAAAAGTATTATGTTTTGAAGTAAGTTTTTAAAAATAGAAACAAAAATTGTGATTTTCATAGTTCGTCTATCTAGTTGAAAAGTATATTCATAATAAAATTGTTGCGATTATTAAAATATTACATCTAATCAGTGTTTTGCGTAATAAATAAAATAAAATACTGGTATGTGTTGCATGAAGTGCATATATAATCATATGACATGATAACAAATAACATAGTGATTAAAAAATAAATCAGTGTTTTGTGTAATATAAAAAAAATAAAATACTGGTAAAATGTGTTGCACGAAGTGTTATATCAAATTTTAAAACTTGTACTTAAAATCACTTTGAAATATTTTGAGAATAGAACATGTGTGTATTAATAAATAATTATGTGTTATGAGGTTCATAAACTTCATAATAAGCTTTTGCATAGAAGAAAATATTGCTGAGTGACACACGAGGTTATAAATATACAATATAATTTTCAGTGTTTTGTCTAATAATAAATAAAATATAGTACTGGTATGACGTGTTACGTGAAGTGTTTATAATCAAATTTTAAAACCTCTATTAAAAATCAGTTTCAAATATTTTGAAAGTAGCTCAAGTGTGTATTAATAAGTAATTACCCATTATGAGGTTTATACACTTCATAATAAGCTTTGGTATAGAAAAAAATATTGCTGAGTGACACGTGAGGATATAAATATACAATATAATTTATGGTGGCTATTTGAAATATTGGTCTGAGCCTTGATTTAAAAAGCATCTGTCATCTTTAAAAAACTTAGTCGATATCAGTGCTGTACTGTTGTACATATTTATTCAAGTGCCAATGAAAAGATTATGTCTAATGAACGTGGAAGTACTGAAAAGAGCAAAAATTATGTGTTATTGCGAAAATTTCAAGGAATGAAAGTACTCAGTAATCTATTTTATGATTTTCTCATGGTAGGAGATGTAAAAATGTTTCAGAGAAGTTTTTAGTACATATTTTTCTATACAAGATTCAGATAATAATAATGTTCAATTCATCAACTGGTTGTGTTTTTAATTTTACAAGATTATGTGTATGATGAAAAAAAAATATTATGAAAAAGAAATATGTGGTTACCAAAATAATGAAACGAATTCCAGCTTTAGAATGTGCAATAGAAGGCTAGAGGTAAATTTTAGCACAAATTTAATAATGTAATAATAAGTTATCAAAAAAACAATAGCAAATGGATGCATAAGAGTGTTTTGTGAAAAAACTTAGTATCAGGTGCTGTTACATAATGGTAGTTAACTTGGCAAATTTTGAGCTTCGCATTTTTAAGCTAGAGGATTAAGTGATTTCAGAGAAATAGATGCAAAGAGTAGTTTTTAAAAACTTTGTACCGCCTGCTGCTATGGAAATGGCAGTTGACATGCGAACTCAACTTTTCAGCCAATTTTGAGCTTCGAGTTTTATAAAAGCAAGAGAATCAGCTGGTGATACAGAGATTTGAATTGTAATTCTGATAACTTGTGCTTTTGTCTTTTATTCCTTGCAATAGCTAAAAAGAAAAAATATATTATTGTTATCTTTTTTAACAACTTTAAATTCTCTGTTGAAATACTAATATAAGTTTAATGTTTTTATCCAAACAATCTTGCTCTCAACAACTGTCCAACTCTTTACAAAGAACTTGACGGAAGCTTAAAAGTTTTTTTGAAACAATTATATAATAAACACTTTTAAAAAATATTTTTTAAACTATTTTCTATAATTCCTATAAAAACATTTTCTATTTCTCACAAAACTGATTTTTGCTATTTATATTACCTCTTTATCTTGTCACGGGGTGGATTTTCTGGCTAAGGCACGTTTCACCTGTATACCTTAGCGGTTCAAATCCATATCTCTCGGTTCAACTCCCGGAGATATAATAGCCAGATTAGGCAACAGACGCTACAACGTCGTGCAATGTTAACCTAATCTGGTTACTTACCGTGCGACACGCAAGTCGAAGACTTGCGCTTTGTTTCTCACCAGTGACTCGAACTCTCCTCTCGTTCACTGGTTCGTGTGCCGGCTGCTCAGATGAAACGATACGTTTTCTCTTACGTAACGACCGCGGAGGCGGCGGGGAGCGGGAAATGACTAAGGTCGCGAAATAATAACTCGAGCAGTTAAAGTTAATAATAAAAGACTATTGTTTATTAAATAAAAGATGATGAAGTTAAATGAATAATTAATAATTTAGACAGTGGAAGTGTCGCATTGAAATAGGTTAATTTCCCTACCTAACGGTGCGCCGGCACGTTATCTCAGACGTCAGCTGTCTCGAGGGCTGACGTCACGTTCGCGGTAATTACGCTGTGTACGCGCGGTAACACAAGCCTCGCGTCTACAGTAATATACGTAGCGTACTCATCGTCTACGTAAGTGAGAGAGCGGTCGCGCTCGCGTGTTGTGACACACACACACTTAACTTAGCCTGAGAGAGAACAGGCTACTAACGCATGTCGTCTGCGCACTTCTTATGCGCAGTTGCCGGTTACAAACTGCCGGCAAGCTAAATCATTGTCGGTGACCTTCTAAGGTTGACGACCCGAGCCTGTGCTCTCTCTACGCTCGCTCTCTCCGCACAAGAACGCCTATTCGGGGCCACTGTCCAGGTGGCGACGAGCCTGGACAAACGGTTACGCGTACTTACTCGCGACGCGGTTGATACGTGCACGCTTACCGCTATTGTAGGTTAGATTCATACGGTGTGGCCTAGGTTCCTTGCGGACATCCTCGCTGCTCATCTGACTTCGTACTATCAACTCTCATGATACTCTCTGCTGCGCTTATGCCAGGCGAACAGGCTTACTGCATGAGGATGTTGCTGGTTTGAGAGTGCGACAGGTGATCCTAGCCTGTAGCACTATCACTGAGTTCTTCTCGTGTTTCCGTCGAAAGTACAGAATAATAAGTCCCTCGAACAATGATATTAGCCTCAGGATGCATCACGCCCCCATTCCTGAGGCTGAAACAGAGAAACACTTCACTACTTATCGCGGAAAACGCGATCTCTCCGCGAATTCACTTCCGCGCGCGTTTCTGTCTGAACGATAACAACCACATTGATGCCGGTCACGTCTCCGCCGGCACCTTCGTCATGCTCTCAATACAGCTCCAATACTGCATCGAGGCGTCATCTAACGTTCGTTGCCATGAACTTATTTATTGCCGATTTATTACCGACGTCGGTACGGCAGGCCGTGACAATCTCTTTACAATATTTGTTTGTAAGTATTTGCTATGAAAATGTTTTCTTTCTCTTACAAAAATCATTTTTCTTATCTGTAGTATTACTCATTAAATTAAAGCCGTACTTTCAATAACAGAATCATTTCTGTAAATTATTCATTATTATATTTTCTCTACAAAACATCTCCAAAAATGGTCCATCACTATATCTTTTAAAAAATCCTTTAATAAATTATTTTACAAAACTTCTACAATCCTTTAATAGTATATTACGCACCAAAAGGAAAAAACTTAGATATTCCACAGCTCGTGTAAATTGCCACCCGAGCCGAAGGCAAACACGAGCTGTCGGCTGGCCAATTTTACTCCCGTGGAGCGTATACTATTTTTTTACCTAGCGAGGTCGAAAATGCAACCTTCGCGATCGGGCGCCGGGAGCGAAAATGGTATTTTCGGCCCGCTAGGCACAAAAAACTTTTGCAAGCAACGAGAAATTCTTTTCCAAAACCTTTACAATCACTTTACAAAAACTTTTACGAACGATAAGAATTTTTTCGGAAACCATAGCAATTATTTTTGTTACGATTTAATAATCGCATACAATAAATAAATAGAGGAGGACTCGATAATAAAACGGCTTGGCGTGACTCGGCGGGGAATCGAACCCCGGACCTTTCGTTTTCGCGACGAGTACTCTGACCACTGAGCTACCGATGCAGGTGCACGTCTTTCCTCGAGTAGACCTCATGTTGCTGCTATATGCAACCCGATCTGCCTCGTCACGTTGTGCATACTATGCACACATAACACGTCAGCGGCCCCGAAAATCGACGTCCTCGTCGATTCTAGAAATCTACTTTATCTTAGAGCGTTAGAAATCTACATTACCTTAAAGCGTTGGGTTCGTACAGTGCAGTTTAGCTACCGCCCCCTAACACCGAGCACCAGAAATGTTATGATTTAATAATTGCATACAATAAATAAATGGAGGAGGACTCGATAAAAAAACGGCATGCCGTGACTCGGCCGGGAATCGAACCCCGGACCTTCCGTTTTCATGACGAGTGCTCTGACCACTGAGCTACCGATGTCGGTGCACGTCTTTCCTCGAGTCGTCCTCATGTTGCTGCTATATGCAACCCGATCCACCTCGTCACGTTGTGCATACTATGCACACGTAACACGTCAGCGGCTCCGAAAATCGACGTCCTCGTCGATTGTAGAAATCTACTTTATCTTAGAATATTAGAAATCTACATTACCTTAAAGCGTTGGGTTCGTACGGTGCAGTTTAGCTACCGCCCCCTAACACCTAGCACCAGAAATGTTACGATTTAATAATGGCAAACAATAAATAAATGGAGGAGGACTCGATAAAAAAACGGCATGGCGTGACTTGGCCGGGAATCGAACCTCGGACCTTCCGTTTTCATGACGAGTGCTCTGACCACTGAGCTACCGATGTCGGTGCACGTCTTTCCTCGAGTCGTCCTCATGTTGCTGCTATATGCAACCCGATCCACCTCGTCACGTTGTGCATACTATGCACACGTAACACGTCAGCGGCTCCGAAAATCGACGTCCTCGTCGATTGTAGAAATCTACTTTATCTTCGAATATTAGAAATCTACATTACCTTAAAGCGTTGGGTTCGTACGGTGCAGTTTAGTTACCGCCCCCTAACACCTAGCACCAGAAATACTACGATTTAATAATGGCAAACAATAAATAAATAGAGGAGGACTCGATAAAAAAACGGCATGGCGTGACTCGACGAGGAATCGAACCCCGGACCTTTCGTTTTCACGACGAGTGCTCTGACCACTGAGCTACCGATGCCAGTGCACGTCTTTCGTCGAGTCGTCCTCATGTTGCTGCTATATGTTGCGCATACTATGCACACGTAACATTTTCCGAAACCTATACAATATTCTAAAGAATTATTTACGTTTTATTTTATGAAAAGGAATTCTACAAATCAATAATAAATTTTTGCGTTCTAAAGTCAAACTAAATTTCTTTCACGCGGATACTGAAAGTCAAACCCAAAAAAGTTGTGAAATCAACTAAAGTCTAGTTCTATACTTAACAAACATTATTTATAATGTACTTTTACTCTTAAAAAGTTGTGAAATCTCTCTAAAAAATTTGTTTACAAAAGTAAAAACTTATAGGCAAGAATAAGTTTGGTTACTATTCCATGTAGTTTTATACTTAACAAACATTATTTATAATGTACTTTTACTCTTAATTAAAAAGTTGTGAAATCTCGATCTCTAAAAAATTTTTTTACAAAAGTAAAAACTAAACTCTCGGAAACTACTGTATGACTGTTTTCAGAAATGTATTCAAATTTGTTTATCCTTCTATACAAATTAAACACAAGAAAGTACTGAAATCAATTTATTGTAGTCAAGTACCCATAAGATAACTTGACTGACATAATAGAACTTTTCGTACCTTCCGTGTAAAATTACATTTTATGCCCACGTTGTAACTTCAAAAATATTCAGCTAGTGGGCATAAAGTATTACTTAACACCTAAGAGGCGCAATAGCTCACATACTCCCATATAAAACCTTATAGAACCTACGCACTTTACGCCCGTGTAGGTGAAAATTATTTTATGACTATTATGCTTTCTTTTCATTTCTAAAATTCATAAGAATTTTTTGAGATATTTACGAAAAGTCAAAGTTTTGAACTTTCTATAATATTACGCATCTTGGGAGCACAAGAGAAGTCTAGAGCTGCTCTAGCAGGGGTGGTTCTCCAATCTCCCACACATTCTTGGCGGGCCCGACGGTTTGCAGTTCAAGGTGTAGACATGGTCATTTTCATATATAAAGATCAGATAAAATGTACAAATGGGTTGCATTTACATATTAAATTCTGATCCATGAATGTATCATTCTGTTTTTAAATAGAAATTGCAAACCCGCGTGAAAATATCATATGAGATCTCATATATGTGAATATCGGACATCAGATCTCATTATATATATATATATATATGTATGTGTGTGTGTGTGCGTGTGCGCGCGCGCGCGCGCGTGTGTGTGTGTGTGTGTGTGTGTGTGTATGTGTGTGTGTGTGTGTGTGTATGTGTGTGTGTGTGTGATCTCATATGAGATCTGATGGCTGAAATACTCACATGAGATCTTATATGATATTTACACGCGGGAAAAGGATAAAAAATAGGTGGCTTATAAAATGGTTAGTAAAATCTACAGCACTTTTGAGTAGATTTTTTAGTACAATTTATATGCATTTTTATTTCATTCCCGTTTAAAAACGACGGACACAAGGAATAGTATATTACACACCTGGCAGTAAAAATAAGAAATGTCCTCGGCTTCGCCTCGGCCGACAATTACATGTGATCTGAGGCTTTCTTTTTTACTGGCCAAGGTCTGTATACTATTTTTCTGCTCGACGGCACCGGAAAGCGGCAACTTCGTTTCGCGCAGCGGCTGGGAAGTTCGCGCTTTCCGGCCGGAGGACAGAAAAAATATTTTGGGCAATGTAAGTAAATCCCGAGATTCTGCACATATCGATGCTCCTTACGAAAACTAGCACGTTTTTTGGACTCTTTACGAAGACTAGCACATTTCGGAAAACCGCAACGAAAACTAGCATAACTCACGACCTTGCCGCGAATACTAGCACAATTCGCGAGCTTGCCGCGAAAACTAGCATCATTCGCGAGCTTGCCGCGAATAATAGTACAATTCGGAAGATTGCCACAAAAAGTAGCACGATTCGCGAGTTTGCGACGAAAAGTAACACGATTCGCAAGGTTGCCGCGAAAACTAGCACTTCGCGTCTCCGTGTTAATTTACATAAGAGGCAGTGAAAAGTGCTAGTCTTCGCCGCAATCAAGCGGATCGGGCTATAGTCTTCAACACAAATCAATGGGGCGTGCTAGTCTTCGTGGCCAACGCTGAAATTGATTAGTCTTCGTGGCAATCTGAATCGTGCTAGTTTTCGTAAGGGGCGTCGATATGTAGGGATGATATATTTGAAAAGTATCAATTAAAAATTAGAGTCATTGTCATTATTTATTAATTATAGCGGACTTATAGATATAAACATTTTTAATGAATTTCTGCAAAAATTTAGAATTCTAGATTTACAAAGCCCACCGGTAAACTGCAAACCGTCGGGCCTGCCAAGTATGTGTGGGAGATTGGAGAACTACCCCTGCTAGAGCAGCTCTAGACTTCTCTTGTCCTCCCAAGATGCGTAATATTATAGAAAGTTCAAAACTTTAACTTTTCGTAAATATCTCAAAAAATTCTTATGAATTTTAGAAATGAAAAGAAAGCATAATAGTCATAAAATAATTTTCACCTATACGGGCGTAAAGTGCGTAGGTTCTATAAGGTTTCGTATGGAAGTATGTGAGCTATTGCGCCTCTTAGGTGTTAAGTAATACTTTATGCCCACTAGCTGAATATTTTTGAAGTTACAACGTGGGCATAAAATGTAATTTTACACGCAAGGTACGAAAAGTTCTATTATGTCAGTCAAGTTATATTATGGGTACTTGACTACAATAAATTGATTTCAGTACTTTCTTGTGTTTAATTTGTATAGAAGGCTAAACAAATTTGAATACATTTCTGAAAACAGTCATACAGTTGTTTCCGAGAGATCTTTGCATTACTTGACTATTGATAATTGATTTCACAACTTTCGTTTGTTTGATTTGCAGTAAACAATTTGAATGCTTACATATAACTTGTTCAGCATACAATGACTCAAAGAAGTGAAAGACTTTTTGACTGGTATTTATTTAATTTCTTTTAAAAAATCATAAATATTATTATTTTATAGATTATACAGAAAAAACGTCTATACTTGCCTTATTTTATACTTTCGTAGAAAGTTTTATATTTTTCAGTATTTTCTTGTGTTTAATTTGTATAGAAAGATGAAAAAATTTGAATACATTTCTGAGAACAGTCATACAGTAGTTTCCGAGAGTTTAGTTTTTACTTTTGTAAAAAAATTTTTTATAGATCGAGATTTCACAACTTTTTAAGAGTAAAAGTACATTATAAATAATGTTTGTTAAGTATAGAACTACACTTTAATTGATTTCACAACTTTTTTGGGTTTGACTTTCAGTATCCGCGTGAAAGAAATTTAGTTTGACTTTAGAACGCAAAAATTTATTATTTTGAATATAAATTAAATTGCACTCCCGTTGTATGTGGATGGTGTTTGTATAGAATCGATTGGATGGAGGCAATGGAATGAAGTCAAAAATTTTTTTTGATTTCACTTGTTAAGCGACGTTTCGTCGGCCTGGTCGGCCGACCTCTTCAGGCTTTATTAAAAAAGAAATTAAAATTACAGAAATTATTAATACACTATCAATCACAGATCTAAAACAAATAACAAACAGTCGGTACCTTATTTAGAAGTTAATGTGTCATATAATACACATTTCGTCGAAGTGAGCGCATGAGATACAGATTTAACGCATTTATATAGTAAACAATGCTAGTGTTTAGGTGCATGTGTTTACAAACAAAAATAAATACATATAAAGAGAAGGGAAACGACATATAAATTTAATTTAAAATTCTTAATAACGGAACATTTGAAGAATTGAGAAATTGCACGTCTTCTTTTTTGTTAACGTTGTATTTGTTACATTTAATATGAATAATTTCTGATATTAATCGTTTTTTATAGTTTGATTCATAATCTATAATTTTTACGTTATTCCAATCAAATTCATGTGAAAAGTTTTTTATGTGTTGATACACAACAGCTTCTGGATTATTATTCTTTTTATGTTCGTTAATTCTAGTTCTAAGCGCACGCTTAGTTTCTCCTATGTATGACGCCGGGCATGATTTACATGCGAATTTATATACAACGTTCGTCCGATCCCATTTTTCAGTAACATCTTTACCTAATTTAATAATAGAGTTAAAACTTTTTTTGACTAACGGTAAAACTCGAAAATTGAACGGTTTTAATATTGATGCTATTTTACCAAATTGATCATTAAACGGTAAGGAAATATAAGAGGTAAATCTATTGTGAGTAAAAGTGTCTTTTTGTTGTGGTTTGTGTTTTATTCTATACAACCTATTGTGTATGTACTGATTGATGAAATTTCGAGGATAATTGTTATCTTGGAGTATTTGGATTACGATATTTAGATTTTTCTTATGAAATTGTTTATTTGACAAAGAAATGGCTCTATCTACGAGGTTGTACACAATATTTATTTTTTGTTGTTTTGGATGATTAGAGCGGAAATTGATTAGTCTGCCGGATGAAGTAGGTTTGTTAAACCAATCTGTGATGATGGTGTTATTATAACGGATTAATCCGTATCGTAATCCAAATACTCCAAGATAACAATTATCCTCGAAATTTCATCAATCAGTACATACACAATAGGTTGTATAGAATAAAACACAAACCACAACAAAGACACTTTTACTCACAATAAATTTACCTCTTATATTTCCTTACGGTTTAATGATCAATTTGGTAAAATAGCATCAATATTAAAACCGTTCAATTTTCGAGTTTTACCGTTAGTCAAAAAAAGTTTTAACTCTATTATTAAATTAGGTAAAGATGTTACTGAAAAATGGGATCGGACGAACGTTGTATATAAATTCGCATGTAAATCATGCCCGGCGTCATACGTAGGAGAAACTAAGCGTGCGCTTAGAACTAGAATTAACGAACATAAAAAGAATAATAATCCAGAAGCTGTTGTGTATCAACACATGAAAAACTTTTCACATGAATTTGATTGGAATAACATAAAAATTATAGATTATGAATCAAACTATAAAAAACGATTAATATCAGAAATTATTCATATTAAATGTAACAAATACAACGATAACAAAAAAGAAGACGTGAAATTTCTCAATTCTTCATATGTTCCGTTATTAAGAATTTTAAATTAAATTTATATGTCGTTTCCTTTCTCTTTATATGTATTTATTTTTGTTTGTAAACACATGCACCTAAACACTGGCATTGTTTACTATATAAATGCGTTAAATCTGTATCTCATGCGCTCACTTCGACGAAATGTGTATTATATGACACATTAACTTCTAAATAAGGTACCGACTGTTTGTTATTTGTTTTAGATCTGTGATTGATAGTGCATTAATAATTTCTGTAATTTTAATTTCTTTTTAAATAAAGCCTGAAGAGGTCGGCAGACCAGGCCGACGAAACGTCGCTTAACAAGTGAAATCAAAAAAAATTTTTGACTTCATTCCACTGCCTCCATCCAATCGATTCTATACAAACACCATCCAAAATTTATTATTGATTTGTAGAATTCCTTTTCATAAAATAAAACGTAAATAATTCTTTAGAATATTGTATAGGTTTCGGAAAATGTTACGTGTGCATAGTATGCACAACATATAGCAGCAACATGAGGACGACTCGAGGAAAGACGTGCACCGGCATCGGTAGCTCAGTGGTCAGAGCACTCGTCGCAAAAACGAAAGGTCCGGGGTTCGATTCACGGCCGAGTCACGCCATGCCGTTTTTTTATCGAGTCCTCCTCCATTTATTTATTGTATGCGATTATTAAATCGTAACAAAAATAATTCCTATGGTTTCCGAAAAAATTCTTATCGTTTGTAAAAGTTTTTGTAAAGTGATTGTAAAGGTTTTGAAAAAGAATTTCTCGTTGCTTGCAAAATTTTTTTTTGCCTAGCGGGCCGAAAGTACCATTTTCGCTCCCGGCGCCCGATCGCGAAGGTTGCATTTTCGACCTCGCTAGGCAAAAGAATAGTATATGCTCCACGGGAGTAAAATTGGCTAGCCGACAGCTCGTGTTTGCCTTGGGCTCGGATGGCAATTTACACGAGCTGTGGAATATCCAAGTTTTTTCCTTTTGGTGCGTAATATACTATTAAAGGATTGTAGAAGTTTTGTAAAATAATTTATTAAAGGATTTTTTAAAAGATGTAGTGATGGACCATTTTTGGAGATATTTTGTAGAGAAAATATAATAATGAATAAGTTACAGAAATGATTCTGTTATTGAAAGTACGGCTTTAATTTAATGAGTAATACTACAGATAAGAAAAATGATTTTTGTAAGAAAAAGAAAACATTTTCATAGCAAATACTTACAAACAAATATTGTAAAGAAATAAAGAGATAATTGAAATAGCAAAAATCAGTTTTGTGAAAAATAGAAAATGTTTTTATAGGAAGTATAGAAAATAGTTTAAAAAATATTTTTTAAAAGTGTTTATTATATAATTGTTTTAAAAAAACATTTAAGCTTCCGTCAAGTTCTTTGTAAAGAGTTGGACAGTTGTTCAGAGCAAGATTGTTTGGATAAAAACATTAAACTTATATTAGTATTTAAATAGAGAATTTAAAGTTGTTAAAGAAGATAACAATAATATATTTTTTCTTTGTAGCTATTGCAAGGAATAAAAGACGAAAGCACAAGTTCTCAGAATTACAATTCAAATCTCTGTATCACCAGCTGATTCTCTTGCTTTTATAAAACTCGAAGCTCAAAGTTGGCCGAAAAGTAGAGTTCGCATGTCAACTACCATTTCCATAGCAGCAGGCGGTACAAAGTTTTTAAAAACTACTCTTTCGCATCTATTTCTCTGAAATCACTTAATCCTCTAGCTTAAAAATGCGAAGCTCAAAGTTTGCCAAGTTAACTACCATTATGTAACTGCACCAGATACTAAGTTTTTTCACAAAACACTCTTATGCATCCATTTGCTCTTGTTTTTTTGACAAATTATTATTACATTATTAAATTTGTGCTAAAATTTACCTCTAGCCTTCTATTGCACATTCTAAAGCTGGAATTCGTTTCATTATTTTGGTAACCACATATTTCTTTTTCATAATATTTTTTTTTCATCATACACATAATCTTGTAAAATTAAAAACACAACCAGTTGATGAATTAAACATTATTATTATCTGAATCTTGTATAGAAAAATATGTACTAAAAACTTCTCTGAAACATTTTGACATCGCCTACCATGAGAAAATCATAAAATAGATTACTGAGCACTTTCATTCCTTGAAATTTTCGCAATAACACATCATTTTTGCTCTTTTCAGTACTTCCACGTTCATTAGACATAATCTTTTCATTGGCACTTGAATAAATATGTACAACAGTACAGCACTGATATCGACTAAGTTTTTTAAAGATGACAGATGCTTTTTAAATCAAAGCTCAGACCAATATTTCAAATAGCCATCATAAATTATATTGCATATTTATATCCTCACGTGTCACTCAGCAATATTTTCTTCTATGCCAAAGCTTATTATGAAGTGTATAAACCTCATAATGGGTAATTACTTATTAATACACACTTGAGCTACTTTCAAAATATTTGAAACTGATTTTTAATAGAGGTTTTAAAATTTGATTATAAACACTTCACGTAACACGTCATACCAGTACTATATTTTATTTATTATTAGACAAAACACTGAAAATTATATTGTATATTTATAACCTCGTGTGTCACTCAGCAATATTTTCTTCTATACAAAAGCTTATTATGAAGTTTATGAACCTCATAACACATAATTATTTATTAATACACATTAGATTTAATTTATTTTCGAAATTTATTTAAATTAATATGAAAAAATAGGAATTGATAAATAACAATGAAATGATATGACTTTTACAACAGAACATTTCCGACTTAAGAAAAAAAAAAAAAAAAAAAATTAAGGGGAGTGCGGATCGAACCCTCTACCCTTAGGTTGCTAGACAAGCACCTTGCCGACCGCGCTACAAGGTGATTCTTATGAGATATGATTATAACACATGATATAGAAGACATCATGTAGTTTCTACATAAAGAAATATTAAACAATATAATTTTTTTCTTTTAAAAGGAAAAAGCAATTAATGTTATAAAGAAATACAAATAATTGTTAAAATAAAAGTAAATCAAGTAAATAAAATAAACATACAGATAGGATAATAAATTATAATAATATACATCATAATAGGATAATAAAGGGAATAAATAAACGATGAATGTATCATTACGGTTGAACTAGTGAGCCGAGACCCACGTGCGAAGACCGCATCGGCAGACTCTCGCAAGCAAGCACAGTCGCACACCGCTGCGCATAGTACACAAGGGCGCCACCGCATAGCAAGTATCATGCGGCCACGGCGCTGCGAACGACTGACACTATGCAGGTGCTTCCCATTATATAACGCATCAAATGAACCAGCATTACTATTTGCCAATTCGCGTATCACAAACATGTATAAAAAGAGAAATTTTTTGGGAAACAGAGGAACAGAGAAACATTTGTTAAAACTACTCACCAGTTATTTTGGACTTGAAAAGGCAAATTTGAAAAAGTAGACATTTTTTTACAAAAATTAACTAATTTTACGAATTAAAGAACTTTCTCGGCGTTACATCTCATAAACACAGATTCTTAAAAAACTCGGAACTGATTGAATTCTGAGGTCAAATAGATGACTTAAAAGTCTTATTTTTTTGGACTTACAATTGAGAATTTGAAAACGTAGCAACTTTTACTACATAACATTTTGAATAATGTATTTATGAAAAATAAGATATACGGAAAATATGAACATAAAAATAAAAAAAAAAAATTATTTGATGTCCTTATCAATTTTCTTTGAGGAAACATTCTGCTAAAGCAGTTAGCAGCGATTTTTTCTCGAAACAGAATTGTTTGATTTTTTATATTTGTAAGAAATAATTGGGAACTCAATGGAGTAAAGGAAAGGTACCCAGAAATAAACATACAAACAAATGAAGTTAAAATACAGTTTTATTAATTAAACATAACATATACTTATTACACAATATTATAATTATATGATAATAGAATATTTTTTTACTTCATATAAATTGACAGACCAGGACTGCACAGATTCCAGCAGCAGATCTATAATACACACACACACACACACACACACACACACACACACACACACACACACACACACACACACACACACACACACACACACACACACACACACACACACACACACACACACACACACACACACACACACACACACACACACACACACACACACACACCACACACACACACACACCACACACACACACACACACGTATGCAAGTGCCGCGCGCGGCAGCTGACCCCGGCTCGAACAGACCACGCCGTGGGAGAAACGGCCCTCGCCGAGTGATCATTAGGTGACTAGGAGTCCCGATCCACAGACGAGCTAGGAGAACGAGGCGTGTCACGATCTGGTACGACGGCCCGTGGCTCCAGCAGTTTCGGGCCAGGACTCGAAGGCGGCGTCCTCATCGAATGGACGACCTCCCCAGCATCACAAGTATGTGACGCCTGACGATCCGCCCGAGCTGTCTCTCGTTCAAGCACATCTCGCCGGCACTCAGTCTCCCTCTTCGACAGGGAACTGCGCATCTGTTCCAACAGCAAATGACGGTCTCGGGCCCCAGCCTTCCGGGACACCTCGTGACGGACCCATCTGGCCACAGGGTCGACCGACGGGTTGTCGCGGCGAGCCGCCGATACCACCGGGCGATCTACGGAAAGAAGGACGCCTCCCGCAAGCGCGTCCTCTGTCACCATTGCGCCCAGGCCCTGGGCGAGGCACTTTTGGGACCTATAAGCGCAAGAAAAACTAATAATAATAAGAATTAGGAGAACTAGTGACGAAACAATATACACACACACACACACACACACACACACACACACACACACACACACACACACACACACACACACACACACACACACACACACACACACACACACACACACACACACGACTCACCAGAGGAGACGACGGATGGAGTGGCCTGATGACCAACCTCACGGGGAAACCAGCAAACATTCCGGTGACTTCCATAGCTCCCACGAATAGCGATGATACGAATGATACGGAAAGAAAGCTACTAATGCTATTACCTGGAACACATCTAATTTATACCAGAAATCACTGGACCACAGCAGCTCCCCACGCCGAGCCACGGCACGGCGTGAGCGCTGTCTCAGCATCGCGCGACGGCCAATTCCTGGAAACACACACCACCGGCAGACACCGATTTCGGGTACTCAAGGAAAACACTCGGCAACATATAATAGCTAACATTGCATTTTTTTACCATGAATGAGAATTGTAATCAATTGCGTCATCTAATATAAAAATAATATTAAAAACAGAGAAAGGTGCCGAGGGCGATTATGCCTATAAAATGCTTCATATGACATTTTAAATTATCATAAATAAATAATACTTACCGTAAACGGAATAGGGCATCAGAAATATATAAATTATAATATTAAAAACACAGTAAAATAAGCACATCACTGTAAAACAACAATAATACTTAGAGCATATTTAGAAAAAATCCGATAGAAAGAAAAAAAATGAAAAAAAAAAGGAAATGAGAAATAGGAATATCTGATTACAGGGCAATTTGCAGCCAGGAAAATGCGATGGCGACTACACGACCAATGGAAGGAAACCCGGGAATACTAGTAGAACAACTCAGCTCCCTCGTGATATCCATTACTACATGGAGAATAATACAGCAAATAGATTTGGAACCACTAACGCAGCAGGGAGATAAATTAATGGAAAGCTGGAGAACATTAACACGGTTTCGGAAGGAAAACAAAAATGAAAACCAATATCTACAATTGAAAGGCATCTACAAACAAATAAAGACCTGTAGTCAAGATATGGAGAGAGTGTTCGAATTAATGCAAGGACACAAACACCCCAAGCATAACCGGGAATGCCGCGCATGGTTATCCGCAGTGGGCAAGGTGAGCAAATTCCTATTTGGAACGCTCGACGAAACCACCGAAAAGGAAACAAGAAAAAGTGGAAGCAGCCTCCAACAGGGCAGTACAGATACTCGAAGAGCAAATATTACAATATGAGATTGACGTGCAGACCCTAACAGACGCAATCCTGTTCGCAGCTCAGGGATCAATCCACCCGCGATTCATAGACCCAGCTCGGGTACAAGAGACAGCACGATTAGTTTCCACAACGGTGTCGGGCGCCGCATTCCCGATTCCAAGTGAGAATGGCAGCATAGCTGATTTAGTGAAAATTGCGGATGTTTCGATCATGTTATGTGATTCGCAACTTATATATTACATCGTGATACCACTAGCCGATTACCGCGAGTATGATCTGTATAAATCATCTCCATGGCCAATACCACAGGCCACTGCAAATGGATCAACGGCATACGCGTACATTTGGCCAAATATACCATTCTTTGCGCTCAGTCGAGCTAAGGACGCATATATCAGTATCCAACCGGAGACATTAAGTAAGTGCAAACGCGTCAATAACTTATACATTTGCAGGGGAACAGATCCCGAACAGTTACTCAACGATCGAGTAACATGCGAAATCAAAGTAGCCGCCAGGCAAGAGCTGTCTAGACTCGCTGCTTGTAATATCAGAATAATAAAATTAAGTACTACATTTTGGGCTAGAACGAACTCGACGAACACCTGGATGTTCTCGGCCGGAACCAAGAACAAGTTATTAGTCAGCTGTATGAGAGCAGCAGATCAGGTAGTCCCAATACAAGGAGTCAGTCTAATCGAGTTGCCAGGAGGGTGCACGACCCGATCAGAATTTATACGATTGAGCGCGACCCGCGAGGTAACCACTGAATTCAAACCGGTGACATACGGCGGAAGCGGACTGAATATATCGGAGATAATTAACACCACAATGGTCGAGTCAAGTGCATTAATGCGGCATATAATGGAAGGGCCTGCAAACTCGCCCACAGACACAAACGCTCAGGCCCAATTTCTGAAAACGGCGAAGGGCTGAAAGAGATCATCAATCAGGCTCGCCAGGTGGAATAGAACCAAGAGATAAACGACGAATTCGTCGCATTCAGGCAATTAGTATCATACTCCGGTGGATCGGTAATAGTAATCATATTAATGGTGGGAATACTTTGGAAAATCTTGCCGAAAGGGGGCGCCCGCTACTAATCAATAGAGATATTTTTACAGGCACCCAAGCACCGGCTCGACAACCCCAGGGTCCAGTCGTACACTATTCAACAGCAGGAGGTCGAGTATTTAGCCTTCCGCATCTTCACGAACTAGACCTACAGGACCGTCCAACCCAGCTCGGGGGCAGCGGATATTCGATAGTACGCAGTCCATATGTTCTTAGCAAGAAGGGCAAAAAGAGCACAAGATTACAACTTCGTATTTTATGTAACTTAATTTGTTGTAATTATAAAAAGAGAGAGATAGATAGAGATTATTAGATTTGTAATTATTAGGTACACAAGCACAAACAATACATTACACATAAAAACATTTTTTTTTATACTTAATTTGTAACAAATACACAAGGAACACTAGCTAGTAAACAATTGTAATCCGCTCCGCAATAACAACAGCCAACCTAAGCAACCTCAGCAACCGCTCGATGAGGATAAATGTGAAAAAAGCCAACCTAAGCAACCTCGGCGACCGCTCGATGAGGACAAATGTGAAAAAAGCCAACCTAAGCAACCTCAGCGACCGCTCGATGAGGATAAATGTAAAAAGAAAGCCAACCGAAGCAACTTCAGCGACCGCTCAATGGGGATAAATTCAACAACAATAGCCAACCTAAACAACCTCAGCAACCGCTCAATGAGGATAAAGGCAAGAACTTTGGCCAATCCTTTAAGGAGGCCAGCCCCAACCCAGAATACAGAAAATTTTTTTCGAGGCTTGGGCTTTGGGCATCGACCAGGAGGCCGATGTTGCGGCCCTCAGACGTGTTACGAGTAGAGGCTTCAAGAGATTAATCACGCTATCAGAGGCGAACTGCATGTCAGCAGATCGCAGGACATCGAACCTCAACTACAGCGGCGCGTCAGCAGCACGCGGTGTGGAAACTTCCGAAACTCAAGTGCGTGAATGGAAGCGAGCTGCATGTCAGCAGATCGCAGGACATCGAACCTCAACTACAGCGGCGCGTCAGCAGCATGCGATGTGGAAACTTCCGAAACCCAAGCGCGTGAATGGAAGCGAGCTGCATGCCAGCAGACCGCAGCACGTCGAACCCAAGAACGAGATGATGAAACTAGGGCGCATCGGACACAGCATTGAAGAGCTGACACGATGGCTCGATTGGCAATCGACGAAGTTAGCGATTGACTCACACCCACGGACACTTTGGTACTGGTATAAATACGGTACAGAGCACGTATGAGGGAGAGTTTAAGACCATCCGGGAACGAGCGAGGAAGGACGAACAAGGACGCTGATCGGCACAAGTGACCCACGAGAGGACGATCGCCAGTCGACCGCACCGCGCTTTTTAAAACACGTCATCTCTCTCTTATTAACGGAAATAAATATCAGTACACGCATATAACCCGACTAGTATTTCACTGCATCGCTTCGAGTGCAAACCTGGAGCGACCCGAGAACCAGAACCATCCACATCCTCGAATACGTCTCACACGTAACACTTTGTTTCTGTACCTTTCCGTACGATTCGGTACGTTTCGGTACATTTTGATTAAGGTTCGGACATTTTATACGAAAACGTACCAAAATGTACCAAATCGTATCGAATAATACGTAAACTTGCAGAAACGTACGGTGACGTACAGTGACATACTTGTACATACGAAAATGAACGGAAACATACTTATATGTACCAAATGAATGTATCATTATGCAAATATTTGTGTACCGAAACATACCGAAACGTACCGAAACGTACCAAAACGTACCAAAACATACCGAAACCTACAGACATTTACCAAAACGTACGAAAACGTAAAGCAATGTACAACAACATACGTGACCTTACAAAAACATGCGATAACATATGTAAACGTACGGAATTTTAAAATGTAATATTTTACGAAAATTTTTATTCTACAAAAACTTTTGAAATGACAAATATTTTCCAGTATATTTCAAGTTCTCATAATTTTCTTTACAACACCGTATATTACCGTACATTGACGTACATTTTCGTACGTTTTTGTACGCTGAGGTACGTTTCTACATGTTTTGGTACGTTTGAGTACGTTTCGGTACGCTTAGGCAAGAAATTTTTGGAGACAAAAAATAATTTTTCTCAGCATATGTAAGTTTCTGTAGGTTTCTGTATGAGGCTGTACCTTCGAGTAGCCTGACATACATTTCCGTACGATTTGGTATGTTTAGGTACGATCCTGTACAAATGTTCGAATCTTAATCAAAACGTACCGAAACGTGCCAAATGATGCGAGAATTTACAATAATGTACTAGATTGTAACATAATTGTACGATTATTATTTCCATTCAGGTTGCAAATTCTTTAATTTATTAATATAAGAATCAAAAGTTCATGCAAAACTTACATGTTTAAAACTAAACTATTGTTATTAAAAACGTTGAATATTTTTTCAAAACAGCCCTCAAGACATTCTGTACAAGAATAATACACTAAAAAACTTTATTTTGAAAGATCTACAGAATCCTCGAAACATGTTTTCTCTAAAAAGAAAGCATTAATATTTTTTCTCGAAAATATTTAATTTATAAATTTGTCTAAACTAAAGTAGAAATAAAAATTAAAGTAGAAATAATAAAACTTTCTACGAAGTATAAAATAAGGCAAGTATAGACATTTTTCTGTATAATCTATGAAATAATAATATTTATGATTGTATTTAAGTACATTCACATTGTTTATTGCAAATTAATAAACAATCGAAAGTTGTGATATCAATTATCGATAGTCAAGTAATGCAAACAATTACGCAAAATAACTGTAAAATGACTTTTCTCAGAAATGTATTTAAATTTTAAATTAAACACAAGAAAGTACTGAAATCAATTTATTGTAGTCAAGTATCCGTAATTTAACTTTACTGACATAATAGAACTTTTCGTACCACGGATGTAAAATTACATTTTACATTCACATTGTGATAATAAGCTCGAGCGCTAGCAAGGTTGGCTTCAAGAATTATTTATCACATAAGAGTGTAAAATCTTACACCCGTTGTACGAACATTATTTTTCGTCGTAGTGCGAGCACAATGTAACTTCATAAAACCTTTTTCTTGTAAACATATTGTAGATCCTTTGCGAAACAATGGTACAAAGTTACCATCCCTATTTTCCCTTATTCTTTCTCAATTTTGAACTTTCTATAGTAAAACATTACGCATCTTGGGAGGACAAGAGAAGAGAAGTCTTGAGCTGCTCTATAGCAGGGAAGGTCCTTCGTTCTCCCATATATACTTGGCGGGCCCGACGGTCTGCAGTTTACAAGTGGACTGTTTCCATAAATGCCGAATACACTAAATTTTTGCATACATTCATTAACAATGTTTATACGAGTCCGCTATAAACAATTGCGTTTGCTCTAATTTTTAATTGATTCCAATTAAGTACAATATTCCTTCATTTACTGAGTGCATAATAATGGTTTACTTTTATTACCGAAAAAAATTTTCCTATTGTTCATCTTTTTTTAAACTCTAAAATTTCATATATAAATTTATATATTGAAAAGGACTTTTTTGCATAGTAGATTCGCATCGTTTTCAGTGCTTCGCTTTACGCATACTATGCGTAAAATTCAACTTTAGACACTCCAACAATGCGACGACGTGCTTTACTCATACTATAAAAAAAATATTGTTCGCCACGCGGGCGAAATCTTTACGACCTCGTGATCGCCCAACATTCGGTGCGTAAAGTTCAACTTTACGCCCTAGTGACGAAAACTACTATTACATTTTACTAACCATTTTAGAAGTAACCTCTTTGTATCATTTTGCTCTATCTATTTAAAAACAGTGATCGATTCTCGGATCACTATTTAATATCTAGAAGCAATCCATTTATACTTTTTACCTATGACCTTTAAACATATGAATATTTTCATGATGAAAAATCGTATACGCAACATGGAGATAAAGAGGACCACCTCAGAGCACATGTTTGCCACCCTCGATCGCCTTCGGCTCGGGTTGCAATTTAGACGTGCTCGGGACTGACCAATTCTTTACCTCCCTAGTTGCGTACCTAATATACTATTACATGAAAATGACTATGTCTACACCTTAAACTGCAGATCGTCGGGCCCGCCAAGTATATATGGGAGAACGAAGGACCTTCTCTGCTATAGAGCAGCTCAAGACTTTTCTTCTCTTGTCCTCCCAAGTGCGTAATGTTTTACTATAAAAAGTTCGAAATTGAGAAAGAATAAGGGAAAATAGGGATGGTAACTTTGTACCATTGTTTCGCAAAGGATCTACAATATGTTTACAAGAAAAAGGTTTTATGAAGATACATTGCGCTCGCACGACGACGAAAAATAATGTTCGTACAACGGGTGTAAGATTTTACACTCTAATGTGATAAATAATTCTTGAAGCCAACCTTGCTAGCGCTCATGCTTATTATCACAATGTGAACGTAAAATGTAATTTTACACCCGAGGTACGAAAAGTTCTATTATGTCAGTAAAGTTAAATTACGGATACTTGACTACAATAAATTGATTTTAGTACTTTCTTGTGTTTAATTTGTATAGAAGAATGAGCAAATTTAAATACATTTCTGAGAAAAGTAATTTTACAGTTATTTTGCGTAATTGTTTGCATTACTTGACTATCGATAATTGATATCACAACTTTCGATTGTTTATTAATTTGCAATGCACAATGTGAATGTACTTAAATACAATCATAAATATTATTATTTCATAGATTCTACAGAAAAATGTCTATACTTGCCTTATTTTATACTTTCGTAGAAAGTTTTATTATTTCTACTTTAATTTTTATTTCTACTTTAATTTAGACAAATTTATAAATTAAATATTTTCGAGAAAAAATATTAATGCTTTCTTGTTAGAGAAAACATTTTTCGAAGATTCTGTAGATCTTTCAAAATAAAGTTTTTTAGTGTATTACTCTTGTACAGAATGTCTTGAGGGCTGTTTTGAAAAAATGTTCAACGTTTTTAATAACAATAGTTTAGTTTTAAACATGTAAGTTTTGCATGAACTTTTGATTATATTCTTTTTAAAATGCAAATATAAGAAATTTGTAAAAAAATTTTAACCTCAAATATCTTTGGTCACACAAGTCAGATTTTTTTGGGCAAAAAGCTGACTTCTTAGATATAAAAAAGCTGATTCTCTGCCAAATTTCAAAACGATTCATTGACTTTTACTCCTGTTATCGTAAAGGAAAGAAAAAGCACTTGTTTTCAAAAATAATTTTTTTCTCGGAAACAAATCAACATAACCTCTCGAAATTTTAACTAAATGTTGTACTCGATAAATGTAATAAGTGGTAAAAATTTTGAGTGGAAAAATGAAAAAGTTTTTGAGATATTAATTAAAGAAATATAAACCATATTTTCATTAATAACAAATGACAGGCTAGGGACAATTTAAATTAAAAAAAAAGAAATTGTTGGTAATTTAAAGACCTTTTAATAAAAATTTAGTTTATTAAGTAACACTGGCTGAAACAAATTAAAAAATCAAAAAAACGAAAAATTCAAAATCGTTTTTTGGTTATAAAAAAAATTGGTAAAATCAAAAAGTAGGTTATGCTCTCTCTATTCTCCTCCGAAACGAAGAGAATAAGCCTTTTCCGATGTAAATCGGTCGATCGGTTAAAAGTTATCGCCTACACACACACACACACACACACACACACACGTACGCACGCACACACACACACACACACACACACGAAAATTTTCTTTATCAAAAACAAAGGCTTTTAGCGCTAAAAGTCTTAAAACATGTTTATGAACACTTTTTGTTTCAAAAATTTTGTTCACCGTTACAAAGCTTTCTCTTTGAGGAAGCAAAAAATTACATAGTTTCCAACACATCACTATTTTTCATTATTCCTCCTCAATTTTGAACTTTCTATAATATTACGCATCTTGGAAGGACAAGAGAAGTCTAGAGCTGCTCTAGCAGGGGAGGTCCTCCGATCTCCCATACATACTTGGCGGGCCCGACGGTTTGCAGTTCAAGGTGTAAGGCATGGTCATTTTCATATAAATATTCATATGTTTATAGATCAGATAAAATGTATATAATAATAATAATGCTGACGTCTGCATAATTCCATGATTATCTGCACAAGTCTCTTTTCATCTTCGATTTTGTCTGCACAAGTGTTGTTTCATACAAATATATTTATATATACGAGGGACACATGCATGATCGTATATTTGATGTCAACTCAACAGGCAAATCGAATTTTCGAGACAACGCGCTAAAACTGCAACGGTTTCATGATGATAATGATTATGGATCGATTCGAGGGAAACGGTTTTCGAAAGGGCGGTGCAAATTTTCTTGCTGTTATCTTGTTTTTCACATGCTACATCGTCAAATACCATAACTGAGTTTGGCAATACATCTTCTGTGTGTGTGTGTGTGTGCATGCGTGCGTGCGTGCATGCGTGCGTCCGTGCGTGCGTGTGTATGTGTGTGTCTGTGTGTGTGGGCGCGCGTGCGTGCATACGTGCGTGCGTGCTGCACGGAGAGAAGTCCAAGCGCCTGTGGACCGTTCGTGCTCAGAGCGAACGCTACGCCATCGCGCGCGCCCTGTGCATGACCGTGTGCGCACACGTATTTGATGTTAATAGCTGGACGGACTATCGGCTGTGCCCTTTTTTGCTGTGTAATTTTTATCTTCCACGACAAAAGTTGTGTTACGAAATTTCGATTTGCCATAATCTAACTATTTAGTATTGAAGTTTAATAGTTAAAGAAGCCCTCTGCCAAGTTTTAGATCTCTAAGTTACGAAGGTGCAAAATGGTTACAAAAATCGCAAACGGTGTTACCGCGCGCTCGGTCTGCCTGACCTGCAGTCTGGCGCGCTCATGAATGCAATTGCGATTTTCCCAACCATTTTGCACCCTTATAACCTATAGAGATCTAAAACTCGACAGAGGGCCTTTTTAACTACTAAACTTGAATACTAAAGCTACACGGAGAGAAATTTTAGAGTAAAAATTACCAAGGTGCCTTGGTAGCGCATGGACAGACTGTCAAAAGCCGTGTTATTCCCAGGTTTCTAATACAATTTATAAGTTTCCCAAGAAAAACTACCATAACCACTTAAAAAAAATACCAAATTATCTGAATAAAAATTACCAGAAACACTGGTAAAAATTGAGATCTAGTCATTTTTACAAGGTAACCTAAGAATTTTTACTAAGAAAACTGATAAATTTTACCAAATAACCTGGTATTTGTGTACTCGCGCATGCGCACTGCGCATTATTGTGTTTCAGAAGATTGATACTAGAGGCGTGCGCGACGTTAAAATGAAAACAATACACATATTTTCAGTAAGTAATAACGGCGATTCAAATGACTGTTGGTAACAGCTTCTGTGGCACAGTCGGTAGAACGTCGGACTCTCAACCCAAAGATCGTCGGATCGAATCCCGCTTCCGTAAAAATTTTTTTCAGTTTAATGTTTTTTCATCATTGTTTCTGTTTCTATTTCTATATTAAAATACTATATATCCATCAATATGGATAAAAAAAGTTAATTTTTTTAATTTAAATTAACTAAAAAAAAATTTTACCAAGGCACTTTGGTAAAAACTTTGAAATTGTCAGTCTGTCCATCCATTACCATAGAAACTGGTAATTTTGTCTCGAATATTTGTAATTTTCACTACAAAATTTCTCTCCGTGTATGTTTTATCAAAACGAAAAATTTTAACACAACTTTTATCGCTAAATATAGAAACTCAAAATTATAGATATTTACTATTTAGAAAATTTCCGCTACGAATTTTAATCATTATTTGACAAAATCAAACAATTTATTATTAAAGTTTAATAGTTAAAGAAGTCCTCTACAAAGTTTTACATCTCTAGATTGTAAGGGGGCGAAATTGTTGCGAAAATC
Source organism: Torymus aiolomorphi (assembly GCA_036365515.1). NCBI lineage: Eukaryota > Metazoa > Arthropoda > Insecta > Hymenoptera > Torymidae > Torymus > Torymus aiolomorphi. Next base: position 162,699,505 of record CM070875.1, on the reverse strand, counting down.
GCAACTGCTGTGTTCTGCCCGCTCGGTCTGTCTGACGATTTACAACATTTACAAACATTTAATGTTTATGACGAAGCTAGCGGTACTTACAGCATCGCAGAATTCACCTTTAAAAAAGCGATGAGACTATAGAGTGAATATAAAGAAAGCTGACTAAAATTTTTAACAAAACATATATTTTTAACTAATTTGACTGGTCAAACATTACTCATTTAACGTATTTGAGTATAGATATAATGATATCATATGCAAAACTGTCTTGATGTTTTCCTTGTAGATGACATTTCACGTTCAACTATTAATCTACTTAAATCTGTTCTAAGCGACACAATTTTTTGACTTTTAGCATATTTAAACAAAATAATATTACCAATGAAATTATGGGAATCATTCAACAGTTTAAATATATTAAAAAAAATTAATAAAACATATTAAAATTAAAAAAAACATATTAAAAAAAATTGATTTATCGTTTTGTATACAAATAATATAAAATAAAAAAAAAGTTAATAGAGTAAAAAAGAAATACTTTGTGTGTAACACTCGTGATAATTGAATAAAGTGACAGATTTGTCATTAGATTCGGAACTACTTTGAGGAATTTCCAACGTAGCAAGCGCAACATCCTTATTGTTTCTAACATCATCGTCACAATCATTAATATCATTATCCCTAGAGCTTGTCAACTTTTGCACTGGTCCATTTTCAATAAAACAAACAGGTTCACTACTACAACTTCCTCTCGCATAATCACGCTTATTATTCCAATTCTCATGTAATTTAAAACTGCTATAAAAGGATTTGAATGTATTTTTATTGGTGCACGAGTCAGGAATAATCCCATCTATTTCTTCATTACTTAAACATTTAAACTTTACATCATCTATTTTCTGAACTAAATATTAACAAATTTCAATTTATATAAGAAAATTATCAAAACTCGTTACTAATAAAAATGTAAAGACAGTTAAAACCACAATATAAACGCTACACTTACCGTGAAAGAAGTAGATTAAGTCAGTCAGGTGCCACTGTGTCAAATAATTTATTACACTTCCCATGATTGAAGTCTACTTTGAACGATGTTCTCGAGCAGAATGAGAAAGATTATGAGAACCGTATTCGCATTTAACGATTATATTTGTACGTTATTCGCGAGTGTCTTTAAGAAAGATCGCCAACGGCTCGATTAAGGTCGTTCACGTATATATGTGTGAGCTAGTACACGAATCCATTTATACTATCCATTTCATAAATTATGTTGTCCGCAACTAGCAGATATGATAGCTCAATCATACAATCCATTTCTACTATCCATTTTATCAGTTATTTAGTCCAAAACTAGCAGATCTGTTGTCTATTTAAAAATGTTTAAAATTCGTAACGGGAATTTCCTAAATAGTAAATATCGATAATTTTGAGTTTCTATGTTTAACGGTAAAAGTTGTGTTAACATTTTTCGTTTCGATAAAATCTAACTATTAGTAACTTGAGTTTGTAATTGTATTCACAATTTTACTCCCCATTGTCAAATGTAAAAATTGTTGTTTTGGTCAATTCTGACCAGATCCGTTGGGAGCAGGAAAGAAAATAGACTACGATGTTAAGTAGTTGCAACGTTTCGTCGACGGGTTTGTCGACCTCTTCAGGCTAAGTTATCGCACAGCGATCCGTCGAGTAATGACTCGAACATTACTCGACGGATCGCTGTGCGATAACTTAGCCTGAAGAGGTCGACAAACCCGTCGACGAAACGTTGCAACTACTTAACATCGTAGTCTATTTTCTTTCCTGCTCCCAACGGATCTGGTCAGAATTGACCAAAACAACAATTCTAACTATTAGTATTAAAATATAATAGATAAAAAATATACAACATTATAGATCTCTAGATATTAAAACGATTGAATTATTGCGGTTGCAACCGCGTTGATGAGCGTGTCAGATTGCACGTCAGACAGACCGAGCGGGCAGAACACAGCAGTTGCGATTTTCGCAACAATTTCGCCCCCTTACAACCTAGGGATGTAAAACTTTGCAGAGAACGTCTTTAACTATTAAACTTTAATAGTAAATTGTTTGATTTTTTCAAATTTATTTAAAAATGTTTAAAATTCGTAGCGGAAATTTTCTAAATAGTAAATATCTATAATTTTGAGTTTCTATATTTAGCGATAAAAGTTGTGTTAACATTTTTCGTTTTGATAAAACATAGCTATTTAGTATTCAAGTTTAGTAGTTAAAAAGGCCCTCTGTCGAGTTTTAGATCTCTATAGGTTATAAGGGTGCAAAATGGTTGGGAAAATCGCAATTGCATTCATGAGCGCGTCAGACTGCAGGTCAGGCAGACCGAGCGCGCGGTAACACCGGTTGCGATTTTTGTCACCATTTTGCACCTTCGTAACTTAGAGATCTAAAACTTGGCAGAGGGCTTCTTTAACTATTAAACTTCAATACTAAATAGTTAGATTATGGCAAATCGAAATTTCGTAACACAACTTTTGTCGCGGAAGATAAAAATTTGTAATTCTGACTTTTTGTTATTAAAAAATTGCCATTGCGTTTTGCAAATATTTGAAGATATTTTAATAAGCTTATGAGCCGCGGATAACCTTCAAGAATCTTTCCTCAAAATTTCAAAGCAATCGATTCAATTGGAAGGAAATGGCAGCGAGTTTAAACAAAAAAAAAATTTGCGTAGAGAAATTTCAATAAATTTCAAAACATCATAACTCCGTTAATTTTCACTTTTTAATAGTAGTTGAAAGGACATTTTCATCATGAAATAATGTATATTTTTAGAAAAAAAATACTCCGATAGCAAAAAACAACATTTTGTAAGTTATTTAAATAATTGCATTTTAAACAATTTGCACAAATTTGATCGTAAAGAGACTTGAATATTTGGATTCTACGGATCAAAATACATAAGGAAGCATAGTGGTTTCCATGATTTTACAGTTGTGTGCGGAAAGAAATGGTCCAAGATAACTTGAACGAAAGTGGCTGATTTGGCCTCGGATTGCAGGGCGAAACACCGTGCAGACACGATCGAGAGTGATGCGCGCTGCTTGCAAGGCAGCGCGCGCACGGTGGAGAGACGCTCGGGCACAGCCGACAGTCCGTCCATCTATTAACATCAAATACACGTGCGCACACGGTCATACACAGGGCGCGCGCGATGGCGTAGCGTTCGCTCTGAGCGCGAACGGTCCACAGGCGCTCGGACTTCTCTCCGTGTGGGTGGGTGGGTGTGGGTGTGGGTGTGTGTACGCCTGGATCTCAGCTTCTACTCGATCGATTTTGACCGGACAGATCTCATTTTTTTTTGTTTTTTTTTTGTGCCATGGCGGGTCAAAAATTCGTTTTTTGATTCGCCGATACGTTTTTGTTTTATTTCGAATTTCCGATTTTCTCAAAATTGATTTTTGCTTTTCTTTAATGAACTTGGTCGAGATATTTGAATCGAAAAGATAGCATTCGAAAGAGCATTAGAATACCTATATTTAAAAAAAAAAAAATTCAAATAGTAGTTTGATTAAACGAAGTGATATAATGTAAATAGGATTATTATAAAAACGTAAAAAAAAAATAATGATTCTCATAATGTTCAATTTATTAATATACCCATGATAAGAAGAATATTTGTAAAAAAACATCGACTTATTTTCATTTTTTTTCTAGAGTTAATAGAACTTATAATATTTATTATATACATAAATATCATATCATGATATATTAATAAATTTTTCGTTTGCCTTTTATTGAATGTATGTTAAATAATTACAATTATCTAAAAAAGTCGTCAGATTTATGAACCCAAATATCTCACAAATACTATAACAAAAATGATCCACAACATTTCTGAAAATTATCTCCGCACAAATCGAAGGCCTGAAGTCGAGATTAAATCAAATAAATGTTTACAAATTAATATTTTTAATTAAAACACGTGGTGGCCGGTAAAGTTTCTTACTCTTATTCGACATGCACTCAATAACTGTTTTAAATAAAACTAGTATAATATTTTATTGTAATGAGTATCTTGCCCATTTAATACAATTAATAAATAAAATTAATGAAATCGTATGAGCGTGCGTGTGTAAGCGTGTGATTGCGTGCGCGCGCTTGAGTGTAAATACATATATTCAATTCCATTATTTTATGTATTTATTATATTAAACTGGCACGATTCTCTCTACCATATAATAAACAAATAAAATAAATTAAATTATTTGTGTGTGTCACATAATATTGTAGTAATTATAATATTTTTACTTCAGTAAAACAGAATTTTATTTTAAAAAGAAGACTAGATCAAACGCGCACTGCCCGCGCGGAGATGAACTATGCTTTGAATACAATATTCAAAAATGGGAAAATAACCTTATAAGAAAAAGATAAACAAACAACATTACGTTGCCATGCACATATCTACGACATGGCAACGCTTCCGACCAATCAGATTACGAATAAAACGTGAAATAACATAGCCATCAATTTTAAGAAAGGGGATAAAATGATGAAATATCTGAAATAAAAGAAAGTTCAATTCACGTTCATGAAAATAAAATAAAGCTATTTTAAGTAAAATAATAATTACAGAATAAATAATCTACAGCTGTTGCTTGAACGTCATCGCCTCAAATAAAATTAGAAAATAGCTATTAATCCACTGGTTGTAATATCTTTATTATCTATAATCCTAACAATGTTAAAATTGAAGAATCACAAGCTAACGAACAAGAGATAACTTTATATCATGTAATAGAAAATATAATAAAGGACAGTGTAAATTACAATTTACATAGAGAAGAAGAATATACTTTACTTTTTGAGATGACTACAGTGATACACTTCCACAAGATATTGAAGAAGAGGATGAATTAAATAAAGATTATGCAGAGGTTCCTGCTTGTTTACTGAATGAAGAAGATGTAGACTTTGAATATAAGAAACAGACAGTGCAGTATTGGCAAACTGGAAAAAGAAAGCCATTATCCTTGACAAGTGTACAATCGAAGTATAGAAAAGTTACTTCCGATCGTCAATTGCGACAGTGGAAATTACAAATTGAAGCAGGGGATACCAGAGAAACTATTCTATATGGAATAACGACTTATTTACTTCAAAAAGTTAAAAAAACGATAGAATCAAAAATGACTCTGTATGATATTGATATAAAAAGATGGGCTCTCGTAAAGAAAGCAGAACTAAATATTCCGTGGTTTAAAGCTTCACATAGATGGATACAAATATTCAAAAAAACAACATCACATTGTTTCACGTAAAATAACAAAATGTATTACTATGTCATCTACACAGAAGGCAATAGAAGTAGAACAACGCAAAGAAAATTTTGTTAACGATGTCAAAAATCTCATTAAAGTACATGGTGCTCAAAACGTTTACAATTCTGATCAAAGTGGGTTCAATTTAGAGATACATAGTGGTTGCACTCTTTGTTATGAGGAGATTAAAAATGTAGAAAACATCGTTCAGTCGGTATCTTCTACAACACATAGTTACACTATTCGACCAACAATATCAGCAGAGGGATAGCTTATGTCCCTGTTATTTATAGTTTTGAAAGAGGCTCATGGGAAATTTGGACCCAAAGTAATGAAAACTTTATTCAAACCAGATAATATATACGTAGAAGCATCAGCGTCCGGTAAATTATCCAAGGAACTATTTCAAATTTGGATTCAAAATGTATTTTTGATTCACAGTGGGAATTCACCTATACTGCAATTAGATTCATGGAGTGGACAATGTGAAAACGCTGTAAAAGATGCTTTACCGAAAAAATCAAATCTTATATTGAAAGCGATACCAAAAAGCACAACTGGTCAGATACAGCCTCTTGATGTATATGGTTTTCGATTATGGAAAAAATTTATAAGAAAATCATCAGACATAACACTTCTTATGAATTATGATGCTAAATTACAGGAGAGAAATAATATAATCAAAGTTTGGGTCCTTGAATAAGTTCTCGCTGTTTCCTAACATATGGCGTTACCAGGACTAAGTGTATGTAATTTCAGATGCTAACACATCTATAAGGAAGTACTGTCGGTAAGCTTGAACTTAAGTGTATGTTAATTCACCATAGTATAAACAGCGCTTTTTGTTCTTACTACTAAAAATGTCAAGTTTTGTGCCAAGTAAAGAGTACTTGTGGGGAATTTTATTGCACTATTTTATTTAAAAAAAATCTGCAGCTAAAGCGCACAGGATTCTTGTTGAAACTTACGGTGACCATGCTCTGTCGGAAACGACATGTAGAGACTGGTTTCGACGCTTCAAAAATAACGATTTTGATGTTGGAGATACAGAACGTGCTGGTACACCAAAAAAGTTTGAAGACAAAGAATTGGAGGAATTACTAAATGAAGACTCATATCAGACGCTAGCTGAACTTGCAAAATCATTACGAGTAGATGAGACAACAGTTTTGAAACGTTTGAAAGCGTTAGGAATGATCCAGAAGCAAGGACATTGGATGTCGTATGAGTTGAAGCCGAGAGACGCCGAACGGCGTTTTCTCACATGTGAAGTGCTGCTTCTACGGCAGAAAAGGAAAGGTTTTTTGCATCATATCGTGACTGGCGATGAAAAGTGGATACAGTACAATAATCCTAAGCGTAAAAAATCGCGGGATAAGCCCGGCCATGCATCAACATCGTCCGCAAAGCCAAATATCCATGGTTCGAAGCTTCTCCTCTGCATTTGGTGGAATCAGCAGGATGTAATTTATTATGAACTGCTAAAACCGAATGAAACTATCACGGGAGATCGCTATCGACTGCAATTGATGTGTTTGAGTCGAACCCTAAAGGAAGAACGGCCGCTGTACGAGCAGAGACATGACAAGGTGATTTTGTTACATGATAATGCTCGGCCACATAATGCAAAAGTCGTCAATGAAACTTTGGAGGCGTTTCAATGGGATGTCCTACCTCACCCGCCGTATAGCCCAGACATGGTTTCTTTCGACTACCACTTGCCTCGGTCGATGGCTCATGGCTTGGGTGAGCAGCACTTCCATTCTTATGAAGATGCCAAAAAATGTGTCGATTCTCGGATAGCTTCAAAAGACGAACAGTTCTTCCGAGATGGAATCCGTAAATTGCCAGAAAGATGGGAGAAAGTAGTGACTAGTGATGGGCAATATTTTGAGTGACATGCTTTTTACTAGATACTTTAAATAAAGCATCAATTTTCACAAAAAAACAGCGAGAACTTATTTAAGGTCCCAATACAATTTCTAATCCATAATCAATTTTCTTCACCAAGATTTCAAAATGTTTTTAAATATGCCATGTATAAAAGTAGATACGTAACGAAAAAACCTCCAAGACATCAACATCCAGTAGATTTCTATTTCCATACACAAGAGGAATCAATTTGCGACATATGTGGAGGAATTGCAGTCATACGATGTGCATGGTGTAAAAAGCTATTATGTTTTAAACATTTTTTCATAGATTACTATTATTGTCAAACGTATATTGAATAAAATTTGCAAATTCACCATTTTCTGTAATATTTATATATGTTACATTGACAAATCATCACATTGTACAAATTAATAAAAATGAAAAAAAGTTTACGCTCATAATCTAATAATAATAATGTTAATAGGGGTAGCCACCTCCACTAAAATTAAAATAATTTTTATTATTTTAACTTTTAATAGTAAATATGAGTCAAAATAAGCATTACAAAATTAAAAATCCAAAGGAATTTTGTCATTAATTTTTTTTAATCACTAAAAGATAAGTAAATAAATAGGGGTAGCTCACCCTTTCTATGTGTTTTTTTAAACCTCGAAACAGGTCAACTATAATTTCTAATTTTCTTTACAACATGACATTTTTTTACCAAATATGGCTCTTCAAAACTTTGTTATTTCAAAAACAGTGTGAAAAAATATATTTACCCCCATAAAAATAGGAGGTGCAATCCCTTATCATTAAAACTGTGTCCAAATACTCGTCTTTTTATAAGAAACAAATAGATGTTGGTTTCCTTAAAGAATTCCGATTCCATCTCGAGATATTAAAAAAAAATGTTTTTGGGGTGAACTTTAAGGGTGCTTTTCACCCCCAGATGTCTTTCTCCAAAGATAAAAAATACGTGTCAAATATTTTTCCATACTCTAACCAGTTGCAAAGCTTCATGAAAATCGAAGGCAGAGACTAACAAAAAGGTAATTAATTAAATTAGGGGTAATTCACCCCGTGAACGTGTTTTTATTTTTAAATCTCGAAACAGGTCAACTATAATTTTCAATTTTCTTTATAATATGGCAATTTTCAATCAAATTTAGCTCATTAAAACATTTTTATACCAAAAATACAAGGGAAAATATCATATTTACACTTATAAAAAATAGGGGATGCAATCTCCCAGCTTTAAAACTGTGCCGAAAAACTCGACTTTTTATAAGAAACAAATAGGTGTTGGTTTCATTAAAAAATTACGATCCCATCTTGAGATATTAAAAAAAACGGTTTTTGGGGGTGAACTTTAAGGGCGGTTTTCACCCCTTAGATATGTTTTTCCGCAGATAAAAAAAAATACGTGTAGAATATTTTCTGACACTCTACTCATATGCGAAGTTTCATGAAAATCGGAGGCGGACGTCAAGTATCCTTGCCTTGTGAGTAGTTTGGCATCAAAAAAGCTGCTTTAATGATATTTTAGATCGTTCCGTCAATTATGTGAAAAAATACTATAAGTATTATAATAAAAGGCTTTAAGTACAAAAAATGCAAAGCATCAACGGCGACAAACACGACAGCAATGTAGAGAAATTCTTTTTGACGTTTCGATGATAGCTAAAGTTTCTCAAGAAAAATTTTTATCTAACGATAAAAACAAAAATAGCTTAATACAAATTTTAAGCGAAAAATTGGAGAAAGCTGGATTTACAACAAACAAGCTCTCGATGATGCTGATTTTCTGATCGCAGAAATTGCAGTGGAAGTTAGTGATTCAGGGAAACCTTTCGTAATTGTCGCCAAAGACATCAATGTTTTAGTAATTTTTGTACAAAGAGCATTGACGAACAATCTCGTTTAGTTTTTAAAAGCTGCAAAAGATAAAAGTGACAAAAAGGTTTTTTCTTTCAATTCTTTTGGGAATAATATTTTAAATAATTTAATAGCATTTATTCATACATTTTCTGGTTGTGACATCACATCGGCTTTGTACAAGAAAGGCAAAGGAAAAATCATAAAAGTTCTTGAAAAAGATTCAAAACTAAGAGAAATCGAAACAGTTTTCTATTCACCTATTGCTACAAAAACACAAGTCGCAACAGCTGACCAAGAGGTCATGCGGGCGTTGTACAGTGGTAAAAGTAAAAATGAAATGACTTGAACTAATTTGCGATATAATATTTCTAAAAAATGCTCGAAATAAAAAACATTTTATTTAGCGACATTACCACCAACAGAATCTGCAGCAAAACTTCACTCACATAGAGTTTACTATCAAGTCCATATGTGGATGGGAAATTTGTTGAACCCGGTAGATTGGGGGTGGAAAATCAATGAGGATACATTTGTGCCCATGTATGTTGAAGGTCGTTTGGTACCCGACAACATTTAAAAGAAGAGACTAATAGTTGCAAATGTATAGGACAAATGTAAAATAAATTGTGGTTGCATTAAACATGGCTTGCAATGCTCTGATTATTGCAAAAACTGTCATTGGCAATCATGTAAGAACAGTGAAGTATTACACGTATCATGAGTGAATACGAATACATGAATGAGGATATAGAGGAAATTGTTGAAATTGAAAACAGACGAATTAGAGGAACCCGACACTCATTTCTGTGATGAAAATGAAGATGTTTAAATACTCAATATCAGCAACAGTGAAATGATGAAGATTCAGAAATTGATGCTGATCGCATGACGCCTTTTAAAAAACTGAGGCTTGATTTTCGATAATTTGTATGTGTATATGTACATAATTTTCATTTTTTATGATAGAATAAATTTATTTAAAATGCCATTTTAATACTTCATTCATTCTTTAGTTTCCTTCTATTCCTAGAATCCAGAATTATTAAGTTCAATGAATGTATATTTATAAAAATAATTATATATAAACGAATGACGGACAATTAAAATTGGCAGATAGCATTAAAATACAAAAGTAAAAAATTTTGACATTTAAATTATAGAAACGTTTTGGGGAATGTTTTGGTGAACATTCACTTATATAAAATTAATTTCATATTGTAGTTACTTTTTTGACGCAAAAGAAAATTGCATAATTTTTCGAGCTCAAAATTTGGTCAAAGTTTACTTGTTTTAATAATTTTTAATGCAATATTCGTATTCCTCCCATTTCGCTATATCAAATTAAAAAAAAAAATCATCTTGGTAAGTGCTACCGTTATCGAAATAAGTCAACTTTTATTGCGCGAAAGCGTTTCGAAACAAAGTCTATTAAGCTAGCACGGCCACTCTCGAACGTCCCCTCGAGAACTAGTTGTTAATTTGTTGCTAATTAATTGCTAATTTGTTTCGCTAATCCCAATTTTGTTGCATTTCGAAACACTAGCTGCGCGCGCCAACGCCGCTGCACTCGTGCATCCCCAGTTCGAAATTCCAGTGATCACATCTTCCTTGTTTTTTTTTTACATTAAGCTGATATCTGCTCAGAATGAAAGCTACGGTTGTCGAAAGTACTTGTAAACAGCTACAAAAACATAATTTTTTTTTTTTTTTTTTTGACTTCACTATTAGGCTCCGAATATAATCAATGATTTCTGTCGTTTTAGTTTCAATTGAAGCGTTTTTAAACGAAGTTTTCATATGGATCTGGATTTTTTTATTTTTAATGAAAAATCCTTGATTTGTGAAAATTTTCTATAACGTAAAAATTAAAAAAAAATTTGATTCAATTCTAAATGATTGTTAAAATCTAAAAACAGGTATTTTTAGTAATGCATATTGTTTATTATTACCACTAGTAAGCGGAAAAATGTCACCCTTTATTTAAACTTATGGCATGCGATACAATCCCTCTATAAAAAAGAGATTAAAACGTTACGATGTATTGCACGCGCATCTCATGACGTAGTATCATGGCGTCGTATAAGAGAGAGACACCATGCTAAAAATAATTAGCTGCGAAAACAGCTGCGATTTTGGCCACATATCGCAGCTGTTTTCGCAGCTTACTTTCCGATTCTAATTTTTTAAATATATTGGTGAAAATATTAACTAGATAATAATAAAGCGTTTATTTAATGCCTTCTTTAACAATGAGATTTTAATATATAATTATAATACAATTTTCATTATAATAGCTTCAAAAATTAAGACAATTATAATTTTATTAGAAACAAACTTTATTAATAGAAAGTATTTATAAATAATTATAAAAATAATCATACATTGTATCATAAATGTATGTATTAATAGTATTGTATACGGTACCTACAATTTTCTCGACGACAACAAACGGCAGAAAAGAAAAAGACGAGACGATGTTAAACGAGTCTCGGGCTCGCGCTACTCCATGCCGACCCACCATATCAAAATCACGAGGGGCCGGTATCGAGCGCGCTCTGGAGTACTCGATCGTAACCACCTTGATAGGCGTCGGCGATGACGGGGGAATAGGGTTTGCGTACCCCAGGTCCCTAACACACCCATACGCACTACAAACTGTAAGCTATATTTTAATGATCAAGTAGCATTTATCAATAATGCATGGGTTTCTTCTTTCGCTGTAAGTTATATAACAATAACTTAGAAACACACATATCAATACTCTTTAATATGTGAATTTATTTTATTACTATATGTCAATTGGCCATAATAATATATGATTATTTTCTTGTAATAAATCAACTGATATTCAACCTGTTTTTGTTAGCAGTATGAAAGAACACTGACATTTTATATGACTTTAGATATGGAAAACACTATCGCTACTGTCTTTCAATACTATACTTATGTTTAACGAATAACATGTAAACCAGTATTATCAAAAATTTCTTACTTGGCCGAGTATCTTATTAAATCCAAATAATCCTATTTACTCGTTAATCCTATTTACTCGTTAAATTTGTCATCGGTCTCAATTATATTGCTCCTCTCTGACAGGGGCCTGATTCTAAACCGATAGATAAACTGAAACAACAAAGATAAAAGATACAAAATCAGTGCGTAAAACAGAGAAAGAGATACGTTTTATCCGTCCAGAATTACCCCCCCTGATGAAGCTTCCACATCCTAGAAAGAAAAAGAAAACACACACACACAAATAACCAATTTCTCATGTAAAAAATAAGGCATAAAATAAGCAAAAAATATTTGATTCTTTACATTGTACATAATTAAGGTATATTTTAACAGTGTAAGTCATTATATATATATTAGTTATAGTGCAAACAATGGACAGGCAAAATAGATTAAATAATGCTTAAATTTTCCCTTTTTTGGAAAATCATAATGGTTCTAACTTTTTTCAGGGAAGGCGTTAGGGTCTATAACTGTACAGAGTTCCATTTTGAAGTATTACCACCAACTTCTGCGAGTTTGAAGAAAATTGGGGTCCGGAACTCCGAGCCTCTCCTAGTGAGCAGTTCTAATAAAAATATATTAGTATAAGCTTCAAAATTTTAAGTTAGAAAATTAAAAAAATCAGACAAACTATATATATATATATACACGTTGATCATTGACTATATTATGGGGACATCAACAGCTTTCTCTCAGAGTTGGCCTATGTTAACGTGACTAAAGAAATATGGACCCTCAGGTTATTGACTATAGATTTGTCCCCGAAATAGTGGATTCGTCCATTTTATTATGGGGACAGTCCCCATACTATTGCAATGTCCCCGAAGTATGATGAATGTATACGTTTTTGTCTCCGTAATAGGGCAAATGTATAAATGTGTGTGTGTGTGTGTGTGTGTGTGTGTGTGTGTGTGTGTGTGTGTGTGTGTGTGTGTGTGTATAATTATCCCCCCATCCGTTTATGGAGCTCATCCCTGTATATTAGTACCTACAGCCCAGAGATCCCTATGGCAAGTGACTAAAGAAATAATGGACCCTGGGGTTATAGACTCTAGATCGGGCTCCACAAACGCCCGAGAAAAATATTTTATGGGACCCGGGCTCCATAAAAGAAAACGGGCTCCATAAATATGCTCATGTGTATAAAAGGGCTCCATAAATCTGTTCAAACAAATGTGTATATATATATATATATATATATATATATATATATATATATATATATATATATATATATATATATATATATATATATATATATATATATATATATATATATATATACCGGGTGTCCCATTTTAAAACCACCAGGCAAATATCTCGAAAACTAAGGGAGATGGAAAAAAACTTTTAATACAAAAGTTGTAGGGTTCAGAGGGGCTCAACTGATCGTGACCTTGGTTATGACCTCGAGGTCAATGATCAAGGTCATTTGAAGGTCAAATCGATTTTTTCAAATGGGAACCCCCACTTTTGACCTCGTAAATGGAAAGAGCGGAAAATTTTACGTTCAGATATGTCCTTGAGTCATGGCCATGGTCATGTTTAAAATCAAAATCAATCAACGCATCAAAACATTCCCATAATTAGGCATACGAGACAGATTGTTAAATACAAAAGTTGTAGGGTTCAGAGGGGCCCAACTGATCGTAACCTTGGTTATGACCTTGTGGTCAATGATCAAGGTCATTTGAAGGTCAAATCGATTTTTTCAAATGGGAACCCCCATTTTTGACCTCGTAAATGGAAAGAGCGGAAAATTTTACGTTCAGATATGTCCTTGAGTCAAGGCCATGGTCATGGTCATGTTTAAAATCAAAATCAATCAACGCATCCAAACATTCCCGTAATTACGCATACGAGTGTTAAATACAGAAGTTGTAGGGTTTGGAGCGGCCCAACTGATCGTGACCTTGGTTATGACCTAGAGGTCAATGATCAAGGTCATTTGAAGGTCAAATCGATTTTTTCAAATGGGAACCCCTATTTTTGACCTCGTAAATGGAAAGAGCGGAAAATTTTACTATTTTTACTATTATCAATATTTACCTGGATTAAATATCAAATAATAACAAAAATTAATAAGTGTTGTCCACCTGTATCCAATAGTGACCGGTAGTATTCAGCATTGATCGGTAATAGTCAATAATTATTACTGTTTACATCAAATTATATCAAATAATAACTTATATCAAATAATAACAAAAATTAATAAGTGTTGTCCACCTGTATCCAATAGTGACCGGTAGTATTCAGCATTGATCGGTAATAGTCAATAATTATTACTGTTTACATCAAATTATTTTCAAATTGAGCACACTTATATTGGCACAGAAAATTAAACTTTTTCGTTTTAAAATATTGTATAGTATAATAACATATTATTTCTTTTGTGATGTGTTTTGATAAATAATTGCATTTACAACTAAAAAAGAATGCCTGACTATTCTGCTAATGAAATAGTTGACATTCTTCTTATTTTAGGAGAATGTCGACGAAACTATCGAGAGGCAAGCAGATTGTATCGTGCTCGGTTCCCTCAACGACAACATCCTGATCATACGGTAATACGTGACATTGAACTGCGCGGTCGACAAGGAAACTTCGTTCGAAGAAGGAGGACACTGAATGAACACGATTATGAAAATAATCCTCGCTTTCTTGCTGTTCTAGCCATGGTACATTTAAATGTTCACGTCAGTTTACGCGAAATCGAGTTAACAATGCGTATTCCAAGATCTACGGCCAGTAGATATTTACGATATGCGCGTTACCATCCTTACCACATTACTCTAAATCAAGCTTTAACTGTGGAAGATTATCGACGGAGAATAACATTTTGCCAATGGGCAACGCAACAAATTACTGATGATCAAAATTTCTTTAACAATGTTCTTTTTAGCGACGAGGCTACATTTCAGAGTACTGGTATGTTGAATCGCCATAATTGCCACTACTGGTCTCCTGTTAATCCTCATTGGATGCGAGAAGTTGATCATCAGCATCGCTGGAATGTAACGGTATGGTGTGGTATTATTAACGGATGTCTGATTGGACCTTATTTTTTTGAAGGTCACGTAACTCAACATACTTATTTACAGTTGCTGAGAGACGAGCTGCTACTCTTTCTAGAAAACGTTGATCTCCATACAAGGGCCAGAATGTGGCTACAACAAGATGGTGCTCCTCCACATTATGCCAGAATTGTCAGAGATTTTCTTAATGAAAGGTTTAACGGTCGATGGATTGGTAGAGGAGGTCCCGTAGCATGGCCACCAAGATTTCCAGATCTGACATCTCCAGATTTTTAGTTATGGGGCTTCCTAAAAAATACAGTCTACCGCAACAGTCCAACTACAAGAGATGACGTGATTCAAAGGATTACACAAATCTGCTTAAGTATTCCACGTCAAGTATTATTAAATACTATTAGAAACTTTAAAAAGAGAATAGAATGTTGTCAACAAGTAAATGGTGCAACTTTTGAGCATCTTCTTCAGTAAATGGTGACCGAAACACTTGGATCCTATGACTAAATACACACGAACGTGGAATTTTCCAATGAATTTTTAGCTGGCCTGATCATCTCCGATCTTGCCTTAACTGGCCGGGTCATCTCCGACCTTGCCTTAACTGACCGGGTCATCACCGACCTTGCCTTAACTGGCCGGGTCATCTCCGACCTTGCCTTAACTGGCCGGGTAATCTCCGACCTTGCCTTAGGACGGAAACTGACCATAACTTTGACCATGACCTTGACCGAAGGTCATATCAGAATTTTTCGGTTTTTCCATTTACGAGGTCAAAAGTGGGGGTTCCCATTTGAGAAAATCGATTTGACCTTCAAATGAACTTGATCATTGACCTCAAGGTCATAACCAAGGTCACGATCAGTTGGATCGCTCTGAACCCTACAACTTCTGTATTAAAAGTTTTTTTCCATCTCTCTTAGTTTTCGAGATATTTGCCTGGTGGTTTTAAAATGGGACTCCCGGCATATATATATATACATTGTCACGGTCTGCCGTATCGTCGTTGATAATTAGTAAGTTCGTGGTAGCGAACGCTAGAGGGCGCGTCGATGCAGTATTGGAGCTGTATCGAGAGCATGACGAAGGTACCGGGACAGACGCGACCGGCATCAATCTTGTTGTTACCGCTCGTGAGAGATACGCGCGTGCGAGTTCGCGGATTTTGTTATCGTTCGGACACAGACGAGCGCGATAGTGAATTCGCGGTGATATCGCGTTTCCCGCGATAATTGTGAAGTGTTTGATAGTTGTAACCTCAGGAGTGCATACGTGGTGCATCCTGAGGCCACTATCGTGATCCGCGAAATGTGTTATACCGTACTTCCGACGGAAACACGAGGAGAGCTCAGAGATAGTGCGACAGACTAGAACTACCTGTCGTACTCCCGAACCAGCAACATCCTAGTACAGTAAGCATGTTCGCCTGGCATGAAAGCAGGAGAGAGTATCACGAGAGGCGATACAATGAAGCCAGCCTAGCAGCGAGGATGCTTGCGAGAAACCTAGGCCACACCGTATGAATCTAACCTACAATAGCGGTAAGCGTGCACGTATCAACCGCGTCGCGAGTAAGTACGCGTAACCGTTTGTCCAGGCTCGTCACCACCTGGCCAGCGGCCCCGAATAGGCGTTCTTGTGCGGAGAGTGCGTGCGTAGAGAGAGCACAGGCTCGGGTCATCAACCTTAGAAGGTCACCGACAATGATTTAGCTTGCCGGCAGTTTGTAACCGGCAAGTACGCATAAGAAGTGCGCAGACAACATGCGTTAATAGCCTGTTCTCTCTCAGGCTAAGTTAAGTGTATGTGTATGTCGCGACACGCGAGCGCGACCGCTCTCTCACTCGCGTAGACGATGAGTACGCTACGTATATTACTGTAGACGTGAGGCTTATGTTACCGCGCGTACACAGCGTATATTACCGCGAGCGTGACGTCAGCCCTCGAGACAGCTGACGTCTGAGATAACGTGCTGGCGCACCGTTAGGTAGGGAAATTAACCTATTTCAACGCGATACTTCCACTGTCTAAATTATTAATTATTCATTCAACTCATTTTACCTTTTATTCAATAAATCATAGTCTTTTATTATTAACTTTAACTTCTCGAGTTATTATCTCGCGACCTTAGTCATTCCCCGCTCCCGCCGCCTCCGCGGTCGTTACATAAGAGAAAACGTATCGTTTCATCTGAGCAGCCGGCACACGAACCAGTGAACGAGAGGAGAGTTCGAGTCACGGTGAGAAACAAAGCGCAAGTCTTCGACTTGCGTGTTGCACGGTAAGTCACCAGGTTATTTAACATTGCACGACGTTGTAGCGTCTGTTACCTAATCCGGCTACTCAATCTCCGGGAGTTGAACCGAGAGATACGGAATTGAACCGCTAAGGTACGCAGGTGAAACGTGCCTTAGTCCAAATAACCACCCCGTGACAATATACACATATATATATATATATATATATATATATATATATATATATATATATAGGATACAAAAGTTTATTCCAGCATAACACAAGGCTGGAGTAAACTAGTGCAAGACAGTTCGTCTGATATCCAATTTTTACAATTTCCTTAACGGGGTGTAGTACTCATATACTCTGTTTCCCGACAGAACACAGTAAATTCTCTATTATCAAAACGTATTATTTCTGTTTTGTGCGCTTTTAATGATAAACCCCTTGTCTGTGCTACAAAAAAACTGTATCCAATGACAAACTGTTAAAACATATATAAATTAGGTAAAATATAAATAGTCAAGTCAAATTATTTAGTTAAAAAAATTTTATTACAATATATTCAATTTCTTGCGATATTTGTGATATTTCTTTTTTGTTCCAATAGTTTCTTTTCTCCATTTATAAGGGCATTTGTTAGTATATAATTTTATCTTACTTTTAAGACAATACAATGTGGTTGGTGGTAATTTAAGAGAATTGTGGTATTTAAAATATAAATAATCTTATTATCTCCATAAACTTGTCATTGGTCTCAATGCTATTACTGCTCTCTGATAGATGAGACTTCCATGTCCTAGAAAGAAAAAGAAAAACACATGAAGAACCAATTTCTCAAGCAAAAAAAGGCATATTAAGTTGAAAAAGTTTCCTCAAAATATTTTTTCTTGTTTTATGCCATGTTTTTTACTTGAGAAATTGGTTCTTTTTTTGTGTTTTCCTTTTTCTTTCTAGGATGTGGAAGCTTCATCAGGGGAGTGATTCTGAACCGATAAAACGTATCTCTTGCCTCTGTCTTACGCACTACTTTTGTATCTTCTATCTTTGTTGTTTCGGTTTATCTATTGGTTTAGAATCAGGCCCCTGTCAAAGAGCAACAATATAAATGAGACCAAAGACAAATTTAACGAGTAAATATGATTATTTGAATTTAGGCCGAATCCATCTCAAATCAGGTAGCCCGCGTATGCCTATGTCACCGATCATTTTGGGATAAAAGTATTTATGTTCTCCAAAAATTATTTAACCCGGATAATAAGACTCGGGTGGTGATACTATCAACTTATTTATTCACTAAAATAAATAACGACGTTTCGGCCCGTACAGAACGACGTACATTACAAGGCCCTTATCACGTTTCAATTTAGTTCTTTCTACAAAAACAACTTTCGGCAACACGCTAGATGGTAGAGCGGTGAATACCATCTAGCGTGTTGCCGAAAGTTGTTTTTGTAGAAATAACTAAATTGGAACCTGATGAGGGCCTTGTAACGTACGAAGTTCTGTACGGGCCGAAACGTCGTTATTTATTTTAGTGAATAAATAAGTTGATAGTATCACCACCCGAGTCTTATTATCCAAATTAATCTATGGGTATCACTAGAGTCATTTAATCATTAATTATTTAACCCGTATATTTTTATTTTTTTGTTGCAACAAAATTTCATGTGTTCAGTAATGTCGCAAAATTACGAGAAAATCCTTACTTAGAAATAAATTTTTTCAATGTAATTTTGAAACAGCTACTGCTTCACCAGTTTTTTAAGCTTTTTAGCATGCAACTCATAATTCCACTCAGGTTTGAGCCCTCTTTCATGGTCTGTATATTATTTTCAACAAAAATAAAAACTACCTGAGTTATGCACTTTTTACTGAAAAATACAGTTTTTAGGAAAATGCGTTTTTCTCGAAAAAGCCTATTTTTTTCTCAATTTTCTTTTCTCATGATAGAGGACGTAAATAGCTATCTAGGCGTGCTTGTGAGATTCACGGGTTTTCTGCTGGGATAGCGATCACTAATGAGATAACACACAAACAAATTTTTCACGCTTAGCGCATATATCGACGCTCCCTACGAAAACTAGCACGATTCAGATTGCCACGAAGACTAGTTCATTTCAGCGTTGGCCGCGAAGACTAGCACGCTCCATTGATTTGCGTTGAAGACTAGCCCGATCCGCTTGATTGCGGCGAAGACTAGCACATTCCACTGCCTCTTATGTAAATTAACACGGTGACGCGAGGTGCTGGTTTTCGCGGCAAGCTTGTGAATCGTGTTACTTTTCGTCGCAAACTCGCGAATCGTGCTACTTTTCGCCGAAATCTTATGGATTGTACATTATTCGGTGGAAACTCGTGAATGATGCTAATTTTCGCGGCAACCTCGCGAATTGTACTAGTATTCACGGGAAAGTCGTGAGTTATGCTAATTTTCGTTGCAGTTTTCTGAAATGTGCTAGTCTTCGTGAGGAGGCCAAAAAAGGTGCTAGTTTTCGTAGGAAGCGTCGATATATAGTGATATAAGAATGATATAACAGTTAATATAAAGATGTTTATCTTTGTGCGTAATATACAGGTATGCACATATATATGCATTTTTTTTATTTATGCCTTTTAGATTTTTTATTTTTATAACTACCTTTGTTTTTCGGCTTCATTATTCTTACTTCAGTAAGGGGACGATCAGCGGGCTTTGCTGTCAAACAATGTACTTTATCATTGCACGTTTCTTTAATCCATAAATCTCTATATTTTTTAACGTGCTCTACAAAATCGTTGCCATTTTGAATGAATTTTTCATGAGGCTCTCGAAGATTATGCGAAGTAGCATAAGTCCACCCACACCATCTAGATCTCCTTTACCGTGCCCAGTAGCAGTAGCATTTTATATCAAATGGTGCTCATTTTAATTCATATAATTGAAAGCGATTTTTAAAGTGGCTAGTGGCGCCGTCTGATACAATGGTAATTTTTTTTATTGAATCACAACAATTGGCTTTCAAGTAGGTTATATTGTTTTTACTGCTAGCAAAGCATACGCTGAATCATGTTTTCGGTCATCACTTGTGACTGCGAAACTTTGTGTCGAATCCCCTTCATAAGAGATTGAAAATTACCATTGTATCAGACGGTGCCGCTAGCCACTTTAAAAATCGCTTTCAATTATATGAATTAAAACGAGCACCATTTGATATAAAATGGTTGTTCTCTGCTACTGGGCACGGTAAAGGAGCTGTAGATGGTGCGGGTGGACTTATAAAGTATTATGTTACTTCGCATAATCTTCGAGAGCCCCATGAAAAATCCATTCATAATGCCAACGATTTTGTAGAGCACGTTCAAAAATATACAGAAGCAATTAAAATAATAAATTTACAAGACGTTGACGTAGAAGAGTTTAGAAAAGTAAAAAATGTTGATTGGCTTGCTACTCCTAAGTATCCTGGAATTTAAAAAACTCATTTATGGGTTAAAGAAACATGCAATGATAAAGTACATTGCTTGACAGCAAAGACCGCTGATCGCCCCTTACTGAAGTAAGAATAACGAAGCCGAAAAACAAAGATAGTTATAAAAATAAAAAATCTAAAAGACATAAATAAAAAAAATACATACATATGAGCATACCTGTATATTACTTATATACGCACAAAGATAAACATCTTTATATTAACTGTTATATCATTGTTATATCACTATATATAAGCGCTAAGCGTGAAAAATTTGTTTGTGTTTTATCTCATTGGCGATCGCTATCCCAGCGGAAACCCCGTGAATCTCACAAACACGCCTGGATAGCCATTTACGTCCTCTATCATGAGAAAAGAAAATTGAGAAAAAAAATAGGCTTTTTCGAGAAAAACGCTTTTTTCTAAAAACTGCATTTTTCAGTAAAAAGTGCATAACTCGGGTATTTTTGATTTTTTTTTTAAATAACATACAGACCATGATAGAGGGCTCAAACCTGAGTGGAATTATGTGTTGTACGCTAAAAAGCTTAAAAAACTGGTGAAGCAGTAGCTGTTTGAAAATTACATTGAAAAAATTTATTTCTAAGTAAGGATTTTCTCGGAATTTTGCGACATTGCTGAACGCATGAAATTTTGTTGCAACAAAAAAATAAAAATATACGGGTTAAATAATTTTTAGAGAAGAACATAAATACTTTTGTCCAAAAATGGTCGGTGACATAGGCATACGCGGGCCACCTGATTTGATATGGAGTCGGCCTTTAATAAGATACTCGGCCAACTAAGAAAATTTTGATATTACTGATTTATGTTATTCGTTAAACATAAGAATGATATTGAAAGGACAGTAGCGATAGCGTTGTCTAGATCTAAAGTCATATAAAATGTCAGTGTTCTTTCATACTGCTAACAAGAACATATTGAATATCAGTTGATTTATTACAAGAAAATAAAAAGCATATATTAATATGGCCAATTGACATATATTAATAAAATAAATTCACATATTAAAGAGTATTGACATGTGTGTGTCTAAGTTATCGTTATATAACTTACAGCGAAAGAAGAAACCTGTGGATACATGCTAGTAGCATAAATTCTACTTGACCATTAAAATATAGCTTAAGGTTTGTACGTTAAATGAAACTGTAAATTAAAACAATATTATATTTATTACATAGCCTTTTACACACTGTTAATTATCAGGTAGCTATTAGCAATACTGCATGGGTTTCTTCTTTCGCTGTAAGTTATATTACAATAACTTGTACTTTTACATATAAAAAACTTGCAATCCGTAAATATTAAATTAGACAAAAATAAACAGTTTTAATCGAAGACATACACCTGTCAGTATTCTTTAATATGTGAAGTTATCTATTCTTTGTACTGAATCAAGTGATATTCAATCTGTTTCTATTGAGATTAATATACCTTATAAATATAAGCCAAAATGCAACTAGTTACATTATAAGATACTCGTAGCTTAGTCTTATATGCTTATTACCAGGGTGGTAATATGAAAGAGCATTAGCCTTTTATACGGCTTTACCAACTGATACTACTGCATCTTCATCTAATAAGAACCATATTAAATTTTAATATTATGTCGAAATATTCTTATTTTGCTAGTACTGGTTTACATGTTATTCGTTAAACATGTGTAGAAGCAATGAAGGGACAGCAACGATAGTGGCAGGTGTAAAGTCATGAAATGTCAGTGCTCTTTCATATTACAGTACAAGTACAAGTTATTGTTATATAACTTACAGTCAAAGAGGGAACTTAGCAGTAAATTTAGAACAGTATAATATTTATTACATGCAGGGAGAAAAATTTATTTGTAACTTTACTCTTTTTATAATAAAATTTATTTTTTTTATGGTATCGCTGGGATACACTCGACATATCGGATTTTTACTGTTTTAAATAGTAATTTTTACGATTTTCGTAGCAAATTTTACTTTTTAAATAATAATTTTTATTATTTTTCTAGCAAATTTACTATTTAAAATAGTACTTTTTATGACTATAACTGATGTGTACTGGTTTAAACCAGTAAAAATCCCACATTTCGAGTGTGTCCCAGCGCTACAATAAAAAAAAAAAAAATTTTCTTATAAAAACAGTAAAGTTTACAAATAAATTTTTCTCCATGTGGATTTTTTCCTAATTCAATGGTATGTGATAATAATTAAATAGCACTTGTTCATATCACTTGCAAAACATACATATTAAATTGAAAAAGGCATTTTGAATAATTTTAACTCAGGCGTTTTTCATGTCAACACGCTGGTGTAGTGTGTATGGGTGTGTTGGGGACCTGGGGTACGCAAACCCCTATTCCACCGTCGTCGCCGATGCTTATCATGGTGGTTACCATCGAGTACTCGAGAGCGCACTCGATGCCGGCCTCGTGTGGGGATTTGGACCCCACGTCTCCTCAGATTCCAGGAAAGGAAGGGGAGAGAGAAATGATGAGTCGGAGAGTTAACAATATAACAAAGAGGTTTTATTGAGTACTGGGTGTACAGCGGACGAACGTCCGCACGCTCTCAACTCTGAGCAACGACTGCCGCTCGCAGGTGGTTTCACGCAGAGCGCGACATGGCTGCTTCCCCCACTCTCGCAGTTAGAGTGAGAGGGAAGATCGCAGTCCCTACACTCGCGTGATTTTGATATCGTGGGTCGGTGTCGAGTAGCGTGAGCTCGAGACTCGTTCAACATGGTCCTGTCTTTCTCTTTTCTGCCATTTGTTGCCGTCGAGAAAATTGTCGGTACCGTATACAATACTATTAATACATACATTTATGATATAATGTAAGATTATTTTTATAATTATTTATAAATACTTTTTATTAATAAAGTTTGTTTCTAATAAAATGATCATTATCTTAATTTTTTAACCTATTATAATTAAAATTGTATTACAATTATATATTAAAATCTCATTGTCGAAGAAGGCATTAAATGAACGCATTTATTATTATCTAGTTAATATTTTAACCAATATTTTTAAAAAATTAGAATCAGAAAGTCAGCTGCGAAAACAGCTGTTAAATCAATTGCGATATGCGGCCAAAATCGCAAATGATTTCGCATCTGAGTTCGCAGCTGTTTTCGCAGCTGATTATTTTTAGTAGGGCAAAGATAGATTTGGCGCGGAATCTTTTTACAAAGTTTCATCAATATTTATAAATATTTACTCCCTTTAAAAAATTCATTAAAGATACGTAAGTTTTTGTCTTATTTTTCGCCCATTTTTACTGCATATTTCGATTTTTCAATCCACACTTGTTGTAACTTTATAGAAAATTGACAAATAAACAATTTTCAAGAATAAATTTTTTCGATTTAAGACTCTGTTTTCATGTTACAGCGAAAAATGTGGCAAAAATTGATCATTTTTTGTAATTTCCTGATATTTGTTGTTCTATTAAATTTATCCTTTATTTTTTGCAGTTGGCAAACACGGGCTGTGGGTGGTCTCTTTTCTTAGCGCTCGACCGAATTGTCTATTTTCTTAGCTCTCGACCGAGTTGTCTGATTTCTTAGCGCTCATCCGAATTGTCTGGTTTCTTAGTTCTCGACGGAGTTGTCTGGTTTCTTAGCTCTCGATCGACTTGTCTGGTTTCTTAGCGCTCGCATAAGTTGTCTGGTTTTTTAGCGCTCAGCTGAATTGTCTCCTCTCACCTCTTAGCTGACGATAGGTAGTCAATCGGAAAGCTACAAAGCAGGGCAGGAAGCACATTGTACTACCCTCACACGCTAAATGGAATAACTATTACAGAAATAGAATATACACTGTCTTAACGTGAACTGTGTGTATGTGTGTGTGTGTGTGTGTGTGCATGCGTGCATGCATGCGCGAATAAGAAATAAGGATTGCGACTAAGCTCCTTTTCCTGATATAAACATTTACGGTAAATTGTAAAAATAAGAAATAAGGCTCATTGTTATTCGTTAATCATTATTTTATTTAGCGTATCGCGACCTTATAAAACTAGTTTATGAAAATAGAGTGCCATCTCAAGCTTCTCCTGCTTTAGTGAAAATGAATAGATTAATATTAACATAACATGACCCTTACTAATCTTCTTTTCTTTTCTTTTCTTTTTTAACTTGTCTATTTTTATCAAAGTACTTGTATATCTTTTGATAAAGTGATCAAATTAAAACAAAATTAATATTATTTCCATATATTTATTCTTTTTTGTCAGTAATCTTAACGGTCTTTTTACCTTAATACTACACTAAGAAAATCGTAAAAAAGTGGCAAAAAAAAAAAAAGTTTTTTTTTTGCATTTTTAACCATGATCTCTAATTTTTTTTTAATTTTTGATCCGACCAATCGAAAGAACAGGAAAAATACACTAATTATATGTTTTTACAACTTTGCCAATTTATGAGATTAAGGTTAGAAATCGATCTGAAAACTTCAGGATTTTTTTTTAAAGCGCAATTAGGCTTTAAAAAATCTGAAAAAATTCATGTTTATTAGCTTCTAGAAAATATACTTTGCAATTTTTTCAGATTTTTTGGAGCTCAAAAGCGCTTAAAATAAAATAAAGTGAAAAAAGCACGTTTTTGAGGTTAGGAAATGTATTGAGCCACTTAAGGATCTGAAATTTTGGCTAGCAAAGTATTTTAATGATCTTTTGACAAATCCAGCCAAAAAGGAAATCCCTTACGGAGAAATTTTCACCGGCTAAACCCTTTGGGAGTTGATGGCCACTCTTTAATTAATGAAATTAAATAATTTTATATATCAATAATTTCAAAATGTTTTTAATATCAAATTTAATTATTATATAATTAATAAATTTTAACAATAAAAATCCAATAATGTTACATCAATTAATAAAATTGATTAAACTGAAATATCAATAACTTAGAAATTATTATTAATATCTAATTAATTGTTAGTATTAGTGAATATAATAATAAGAATCGCAATAAAAACCTTGATATTATTAAAATTGAGATTATTAGATTTATTAATTTTACATATCGATAATTTGAAAATTATTAATATTTAAGTTGATACTAAAAAACCAAAAGGAAAAACCAAGGAATGGAATGGAAGAAAAGTAAAAGCCATGATTATCATGATTATCATGAAAAAACTACATTATTCATGATTATCATGAAAAAACTACAAGGAAACGAGTGCTAATGTTTATTTTTAAATAAAAATTTGAGATGGATGAAAAATCGATTTTTATAGAAATAAAAATGCGATATTCTCTCTAGATAAGATTTTCAAGGTTCAGAAGTATATTTTTTGAAAAGTTGAGAATGTTAAAAAAAAAAAAATACATTGTTCAATATTTTTTTCCCATATAAAATAGCAATTATTTATCAATAAGCGTTGACAAACAAGATTACACGTTTGATTTGCTGCTGCGCGCCTGTCTTAACATTGCTTGAGGGCATTACTGTTAAAATGGATTTTTATGTAAAAAAACTGCAAGAAATCGAATGGAAGGAAGGGATGTTTATTTTTTTTTCCGAAGTTGAGATATACGATAAAAATAGATTTTTCTCTAAAAACACGATTTTCGACCACATTGGTGAATTTTTGGTGCTTTAAAATTATTGTTTTGAAAAGCTGCGAATTTTTTTCATAAAAAAAATATTTTTTTGCATAATTTTTGTAATTATTTTCTTATCATAGAAATTTGAATACAAAATCATTTTTTTCTGGTTCAAAACTTCACGCGTTCGCTTAAAATCGTAGACTGTCTTTTACAGACTCTAACGAATTGATTTACTCTTCTTACAGTGTCTTTAATAGACCCTCAACACAAAACTTGTCTCAGAATTAAAAGAATTCCCCAAATACGATTATCTTTTTCTTACGTCGGACCAACAGTCCAAAGTTTATTTTTCGGCACTCCGTGTGCAAAGCTCGATTTCGCACACGCTCGAATAAAAGCGCATTTACTAAACTAAGCTTTTTACACGTCGTGTCAAAAAATACGAGCGAGCGAGAAGGTGATATTAACCTCGTGTGACCTTTTCACCATCGCTTCGCTCGGGCGCAAACATCCACACAAGGATAAAATCACTTTCACGTACTAGTATCGAAATGTACAATACTATTTCTAAACTAAGTACGAAAAACTCTATTTTTCTAAACTAACAAGGGGATGCCGGAGTCTTTGGGTCATGGATTTGACTCAAACTGAGACAAACCAACTTCTTTTGTCATAAAATGAAGGAAAATCAGGGACATTTTGCCAAATGGGCCTTAGATATTTAATACTTACAGGTTAAAGTTCCATTTTTGCAGGGTTTTGTTAATTTTCCATATATGAGGCGTTTCACGTCAACTGTCCCAGCGCGCGGCGCGTGAGCACCAAAACCTGCTATTTCTAACTCATGATACTAAAAAGTACTTAAAAAAATTGTTTGATATGCGTTTTCGACGTATTTTTTCCTCAGCTTTCCAATGATGTTAGTAGTTTTTTCAAAATTTTCCATTTTCCTCTTCAAAAACTCTTTTGCATTCTATTTCTCGCAAAAAGCATCTCGGGCACTCTTTGGAAAATATCCTTTCCTATGTAAAAAATGCTCAGCTTTCGATCTAGAGGGTAAAAAAAAATATTAAAAATACACTTTTTGAGATATAACATGTTTTGTACTTTTTGAAGGTGAAAATTGAAAATTTCGGAAAAACTGCTTACGCCATTGGAAAGCTGAGGAAAAAATACGTCGAAAACGCTTATCAAACAATTTTTTAAAGTATATTTTAGTATCATAAACGTGAGTTACAAATAGCATAATGTGGGGCTCCAGCGGCGCGAGTTATGTGGCAGGCCCCGGTGGATCACCAAGGAAAGGTAACACACACACACAAGTAACACTCGCCAAAGTAAGTAATCGAACAAAGGGTGTTGATTAGAATAATGATTTATTAAAACGTCGTTACAGGTTGAATGCCCGACAGAGACTGGCGATCGTCGATGCGAAGAGCAGTAAGAGAGTATAAAGAGAGTATATGTATAAAGTATATATGAAAAGTATATATTGCATCTTCATTGTCTTCTGGCTTCTCTTTGTCCATGCAGATTCCATTCGGAGCGATAAGGAGGTTGGCTTGCCGATGCGTCTAAGTACCTATGTGGTGACTCATATAACTCCTCCATGGCCAAGTTCAATGACGTCCTCGTCTTTGATATCCTTATCTTTGGACTTTTTGGTAAGTTGCGGCCGTTGTTTCTTGACTTTTATTTTGTATATTAAGTAAATCGATGTAATCATTATGAACAGCAATACTAATATAATTGAACTTGTAGACAGGACGAATTCGGTTCTAATTTGATTAGAAACTGGCATATTTAGTGTAGGTGATGTCAAAGTTTTTAGAGGTTCGAAATTCAACTGGTGGTCTTTGATAACTAAAGGTGAAATTAGGCTGGATTGTTCTATTTCACCAAGATTTTCGTCAAGTCGGTATCTCTGTACTTGTACATCATTTCCTTGTATTTCATATGTTCCTCGGATCATCAATTGGTCATTATCATGTTTAACCTTGATCGGATAATTACTCGATACTAGCGTTAAATTTTCAGATAATTTGTATGTCAGTATTAAAGGTGGACTAATTGAAATGATAATCGGTTTGACTCTTTCCGTTATAATTTGTTGACATAAAAAATTCTTTTCATACATCTGTCGGCACTTATTAGCAAATAGTTGTATAGATGTCCCGGTCAAACTGTCTGATTGTTGTAATTGATTATAGCAAGTCTTTGATGGAGTGAAAATTCGATAGGATTAAGGATAGGGATTTTGATGGTGTATACAATAAGATTTTGTGTTAATGCAATTGATCCCTGAGCAAAGCGAAAATCTAGCAAATTATGGTAGTGTAATATTAATTCGTTCTGAGAGTAGATTGCCAATAAATGTACACGTATATCCGATATTTGGTCATATGTTAACAATTCTAGGTCGAATATTTGTTCATTGAAAATAAATGATCTTTTAATTTTATTAAGTAATCGTAATGCGTCTTATTTTGGTTGATTTCGCTACTCTCCGCGAGCAGAGCTATGAGCATCAAGATTAGTGCCGTCTTCATTGCCCTGCAAAGAAGAAGTTTTTCTTATTCTTTTGGCACTTCGTAAATTATATCGGCGTTCTTGACCATGAATATAGCAACCTAACGAGGGGCCTTGTTGTGTCTCTACAAGTAATTTTTGATATCGTGGTGCGGTTTTGTCGCGTTGTTGTTGATGTGTTTTCATGTAAATTTCTTTATTTTCTAACGATTTGTCAGGACTATTAGGTAACTTTTGTTGCTCTTTTTGGTTTCTATATAGCGTGTCATAAAAAGGTAAAATTTCATTTTTTCTGATTTCATTATATCTTTCTATGGTATCGGCATCGGGCTCGATAATGTGTTTCTGTAGTTCGTCATAAGGTCCATATAACAGTGTAAAAGGCGTATAGTTAGTTGTAGAGTGTATACTCTGATTGTATATTAAGAGAGCGGTGATCATAAGATTTTTCACTGTTTCTTTTGGATTTTGATTGGATAAAATACTTAATTTTTCCTTTAGGGTTGAATGCAGTCTTTCTATGGGTCCATTCGATGTATGCCTGTTTATCGTTGTTTGATGATATTGAATTTTATGTATGCGGCAAAACTCCTTAAATACTGTTGAGTTGAATTCACTTCCGTTGTCTGTCGTAATTTTATCCGGAAAGTTATGGTGTGAGGCAAAGTGTCTCAATTTGTTTATCATGGTCGTGGCATTTCCATCTGGTAGATAATAGGCTTGAGCATATTTGGAAAAAATATCTATAATTGTTAAAAATTTGCCCTTGTTGAAATGAAATACGTCCATGTGTATATGTTCAAGCGGTCTTCTAGCTATAATAGGGCCGTATGTTTATCTCGTAAGCATATCTCACATTTATTTATAAAATTTTGAATAAGTCGATCCATATTAACCCTGTTGAAAATATCCATGTGGATTTTACACTGATTTCCACATGGAATCCATATGGAATCCATATGGAATCTATACGGATTCCATATGGATTCCATGTCGATTCCATGTGGAAATCAGTCCCAAATCGTCCTGTGGACTTCCACATGGAATTCCATATAGATTTCCATATGAATTTTTCTACAAACATTTGTAAAACAAAATCCGTATGGATTTCCATGTAGATTTCCATGGGGAAATCCAGGTAAAAACGACATGATCCATATAGATTTCCACATGGATTTCCATATGGTAATTTTAATGTTTATAAAAATGTTTATTTATAAAATTGTTATATTTTTTTTTACTAGGATACATATTTTTGACAACAAGTACTGTAGAATCTTTTCGAAGAATTACATAAGAGGAAATTATAGTTTATAATTTTTTATGCTTTACTGATATGATAAAAAACGTATCCCTAGTAAAAAAATTTAAAAATTTTATAAATAAACATTTTTATAAACATTTAAATTACCACATGGAAATCCATATGGAAATCTATATGGATCATATCGTTTTTACCTGGATTTCTCCATGGAAATCTACATGGAAATCCATACGGATTTTGTTTTACAAATGTTTGTAGAAAAATTCATATAGAAATCGATATGGAATTCCATGTGGAAATCCACAGGACGATTTGGGACTGATTTCCACATGGAATCCACGTGGAATCCATATGGAATTCGTATAGATTCCATATGGATTCCATATGGATTCCATGTGGAAATCAATGTAAAATCCACATGGATATTTTCAACAGGGAAGTGTATAGAGTTTTCTCTTAAAGTGTAATAAGGTCTCTCGAATACCGTTATGATTTTGATTATGATATGTCTCGAGTTCTTTTATGAAATTATTTTTATCAATCGTAGGGGTATACGTGGTTGTTTTGATTAGTTTTAATTTTTCATTGAAATGATCCTTCAATATTCTATACGTAATTCTTTCCAATTCTTCGGTCGTAAAGTAGATACCATATTGCTTATCGGGTTTAATATTTTCCTTGAAAAATTTAAGTAAATGTGTTTCTGCGTTTGATTTATTAATTTTCACCGTGTATTGTACTTTAAGTTAATCTTTGTTTACTTTTAAGTTGTAATCATTTACTCCTTTTATGATAATGCTGTAATTAAAAGCGTGAACATTTTTGTCTGTTATAGGTAGTGAAAAGGTCGGATTTTCTTCAGCTGTGTGGACTGTTGCCATGTCGTCGTCAAATATTTCGTCCATTTCTTCAGGTGTGACAGGTGCATCATCAGGTGTTTGAGGCACCATTGAGAGTGAGTCTTCTTCTATTGTTTTATTAGCATTAATTTCAATTCGACTCAGTGCGTCGGCGATATAATTTTCAGAACCCTTTTTGTATATTATTATGTAATCATATTCTTCTAATCTTAGTCTCCATCTAATCAGTCTAGCGTTAGGCGTTTTTAAAGAATAGAGCCAGGTTAATGGCTTATGATCTGTTTCAATCGTAAATTTCTTACCATAGATATATGGTCTAAATTGTCTACATGCTTCCACTATTGCCAGTAATTCTTTCTCTATCGCCGGATAGCTTTGTTCTGCTGAGATTAATGTTCGCGAATAACACGAGATAAGATGTTGTTCTTGGGATAAAACTGCACCTATTGCTAAGTTTGAGGCGTCGGTTGTGATAGTAAATGGTTTGGTGAAGTCTGGGTAGACGAGCACTGGTGCGTTAGTGATCAATTCTTTAAGTTTCTCGAACGCTTCTTTATAGTCTTTATCTTCTGGATCTATTTTTTCTTTTTTCTTGAGTGCTTTTGTCATTGGTTTCGCTATTTTTGCGTAATTTTTTATGAACTTTCTGTAAAAGCCGGTTAGTCCTAAAAATATTCTAACTTCTTTTTGGGTTTTAGGTATCGGCTATTTTAGAATTGCTTTGATCTTATCAGGATTTGGTTTGATTCCGTCTGCTGTTATTATATGGCCTAAAAATGGAACTTCTTTCCTTAGAAATTCACTCTTATCTAATTGAATTTTTAAGCCATATTTCTCTAGTTCTTCGAATATTAGCTTCAGATGTTGTAAATGTTCTTGGAGTGATTTCGAAAATATTACTATATCATCCATGTAAACGAAGCAGAATTTATGTAGATATTTCATTAAAATTCTATCCATCAGACGTTGAAAAGTAGCCGGAGCGTTTTTTAAACCAAAAGGCATTCTGACATATTCATAGTGTCCGTTTTCTACGGTAAACGCTGTCTTTTCAATTGAATCTTTGTTGACGGGTATTTGGTGGTAACCTTGTGCTAAATCTAATGTACTAAAGTAAGAACATTTGCCCAGATTTTCTAGAATGTCGTCCATTCTAGGTAATGGATATTTGTCTTCGATGGTGTTGTCGTTTAATTTACGATAATCTATTACCATTCTCCATTTTTTCTTCCACTTGCATCTTCTTTCTTCGGAACTATCCATACGGGGGATGAGTAGGGCGAGTTGCTTGGTTGAATAATTTCTTCGTCTAACAGTTTTCTGATTTGAGTTTGAATTTCTTCTTTTAGATGGTATGGGTATCTAAAACTCTTTACATAGATAGGGTGATCGTCCTTTGTTCTTATATTGTGTGAAACCGCAGAAGTCGCTGATAATTTTTTATTTTCATTGTAGAAACAGTCTTTGTACTTCTGGCATAGTGATGTAATTTTATATCTTTCTTCTTCGTTCATGTGATCAGTTCTTATCGGTAATTCTACTCCTTGATGATGATTCACTTTAACATTCTGATGATCGTCGGGTATATTTTTAAAGTAATTTATTTCAAACTTAGATGTGCTAAAAATTTGAGTTTTGTAATTAATATTCGCTTCCAAATTCTGCAAATCCTTATGTCCGATTAAACAATCGTACGTATAGTGCCATGTTGCTATTAAAAAAGTTATAGGTGTGTCGTCACCGTATTCACGTAATATAGGAAAGGTAAGCGCATGTGTACCTTTCGTCGTTTTGTGCACCGATTTAATTTCGAATTCGTAAGGAAATATGAATTTTGAAAATAGTTTATATGCAATTTCTGGATTGATAATGGATGATGAGGCTCCAGAATCGATGAGAATTTTAAGAGGTGGATTTGTCGTTATTAAGTGTGGTAATTCGGATGAATGGCTAATCCAATTTAAATTTATCACGTCGGTTCTGTCGTATCGGGAGCTTGTTGAAAATTTTAGCAGTTATCACTCTCGTCGTTTTCTTGATTAAATTTTTCATGGTCTGGTACAGGTGAGTCATTTTGATAATTGATTGCTTCCTCTTCTTCTTGTTCTTGTTGATGATGCAACTCTTCAGCGATAAAGTTTGCTGGTCCTGTGCTCTTAAAGAAGTTCGTTCTTGGTTTAAAGTTATTTTGTGCTGGTAAATTATTTGATCTATTTGTTGGATTAACGCCTTGTTTGTTAGTATTTCTTGTACTGACTGACATTGGTGTTGGTTGGTAATTTTGTTGTCTTGGCAGATTATTATTATTTTGACCAAAATTGTTATTACAATAATTTGTGGGGATAAATCCAGGTTGTGTTTGTGCAAATGCGGGTGTCGCTTGAAAATAAAATGGATTTATATTTCTTGAAGTACTTGGTAAATTATTTGAAGGGTGAATAATTTTTGGATTACTATTAGTCGCAAATGGGTTTGTACTTTTAGCATTGATTGTACCGAATACGTTGGGCTTAGGTTTGTTATCACGTTATCGTGCGAAATTGAGGAAAGCACTTTGTTGTTCATGGTTGTCGTATTTACGGCATTTTATTATACATGCCTCAACGTCGTCTAAATCAAAATTTAGCAAGTAAGAATGGTACGGCTCTTTAATACCATTTATAAAAGTACTTTTGGCTACGTTTTCATAAAATATTTTTAATACTTATAACATTAGCATCTCGATTATTTAACTATATGTGTTCCTTCAATTTATTTAGCCTGCTTTTGATTTCGTCCGCGTATTTTTCGTAAGACTGATTTATCAATTGATAACAGACACTTAGTCTGTTAAATAGTAACTCCTCCGAACTTGGGTCACTAAATCTATTAACTAACAAGGAAACCGATCGAGGTGTCCGCCTCCGATTTTCCTGAATTTTTTATATGTTGTAGAGGACCGAAAAATAAGAGACTCGCAATTTTTTTTATCGGCCCAATCCCTTATTAAAGGGGTGAAAACCGCCCTTAAAGTTTACCCCCGAAAACGGTTTTTTTTAATATCTTAAGTTCTAATCGATATTTTGAAATGAAACAAAATGGAAAATATTTCTCCTTGAATTATGTAACCATCAAGTATAGTTTCGTCCTCGAGGGTGGCAACCCTT
Organism: Torymus aiolomorphi; assembly: GCA_036365515.1. Classification (NCBI taxonomy): domain Eukaryota; kingdom Metazoa; phylum Arthropoda; class Insecta; order Hymenoptera; family Torymidae; genus Torymus; species Torymus aiolomorphi. Next base: position 162,665,364 of record CM070875.1, on the reverse strand, counting down.
ACTTTTTATTTTAGAAAAACCTTATTTTTTAAACTATTTCTGCATATAATATTTGCAATAAAATTAATTAATTATTATAAAAATAATTTTTTGACTTAAAATAAAAAATAAAGTTTACGTGTTTCAGGGTTTTTGCAAATAAAGACGTCATCAGGGGTAAACAACCCTTTAGGCACAAAATACTTGCAAACTATTAAAATTAATATTTTCAGTTATATATAATGCATAATTTATTTTTATTTAGGCTATTTTTCCTATGGGCCCAATTTCCTATTAAAGGGGTAAAACGCACCCCTAAAAATCACCCCTAAAATAGGTTTTATCTGAATATCCCAAGTTCAGATTCAAATTTAAAATGAAACAAAATGAAAAATATTTCTCTTTGAAATGCCAAATTAGCTACCCTTATATTTTATTGCGGAAAAATTTTTTTTTTTAATTTTTTTTGTATACAATATTTGCAATAAAATTAAATAATTATTATTAAAATTCAAAATCAAAGTTGACTTGTTTTAGGATTTTTTCTAATAAAAGCATTATCGGGGTTTAGCAGCCCCATGGACAAGTATACTTACAATTGAACAATTGAAATAAATATTTTGAGTTGTATAATGCAGTTTTAATTAATTTGTGTCAGTTTTTTTTATCGAGATAGCGTAATTAATGAAGTCACTTATAAACTCTTATACTTATTGTGCAATTTATATTCGAATATTTTGTTCGTATTTATAGGTAAATAAAAAGGATGGAACTGGGAAAAGAATAGGTGAGTTAAATGATTGACTAATCTAACGAATAGAAAAATATAAATAAAAATAAAAAAATAAAAATATAAATAGAAAAATATAATATAAAATATTAATTGTTATTATGTAATTAATTTTTATTAAAAGTAAAATATAGGTATATTTTCACAAATAGTCAAAAAATATTCAAAGAAACTCTATACAAATGAGTTTATAATTTAGTTCTTATCGCAATTAATTTTGTTTAAGGATTATAGGTTGAACAATAATGAAAATCTTCAAAAAAATGTTTTAAGCAGAGTGATTTCTGACACCATGAACATTTTATAATAGCAGTAATTTACATCCTGGTACCTCACAATGAGCTTGGGATCTACCAAAGCTAAAGTCCACCGGATTTAAAAATTCATTTGGTTTATTATCGATATAACCGCTTTTATACCAAGAGTATTTAAACAGATTTACGTATCGGGGAGAAGATAACTGATTGTGCACCAGAGAGTGCAATTTAATTACATTATTTCGTACGTGCAAACTTATATCCTTATCCAACAAAATTACACTATCGGAAAAGTGTCTCACAAAATTTTTACATATACGAAAACCAAACACATCCAGCGGTTGTATTTTTCCAGTTGTACCTTTAGGAATTTTGAAAAGTTTGATGTTTTTATCATCAGGTTTTTCTCTTTTGACTGCTTCTGTGCAATGTCCACTCCAAAAATCTAGCAATAATATACTATTTTTTCCAACATTTGGAAAAAATACATCCCTTAACCATTTCCGAAAATGATCTAAAAATAAATTGTAAACAAATAAATTTTGCAGGTCATTATAGTAAACTATTGCTATTTGTATTAATATATATATATATATATATATATATATATATATATATATATATATATATATATATATATATATATATATATATATATATATATATATATATATATATCGATTTATTACATGAAATCAAATTAACAAAAATAAATAATGAAATTCATTGATAATTTACAAGAACTTTTTTATAATTTTCGGAGTTTACGTTAAAATACCTTATTTTAAAAATAATTTACTAATTATTGTAAATCTTTTTTAATATGAGTCTACTGAAATTAAAAGTTTATAAGTAAAATCTTTAAAATAGATATAAGCTACAAGTTTACGAATACAAGTACACTTTATTTAATTTCACTCACATGATGTCATTTTGCCAGATTTAGATGCCATCAAACATACGTTATCTGGCTGAAATAAATTTTTTTGTATTATTGTTCCAAATTTACCTTTAGTCTCTTTTAAAACTATAAATAATGGAGAGAGCAATTTTCCAGCAGCATTAATTGTAGGTAATATTGTATAACTATGTGTTATGGATGAAACAGATTGCACAACACATTCAACAGTCTTTGTTCCTTCTTCTGCTAATGTACGACCAGTATGTAATTCTAATTGAAATCCACTTTGATCAGCATTGTAGGTATTTTCAGTTCCAACTTCTGAAATCAGTAGTTTGATGTCAGCTACAAATTTACTGGCTTCTTGATTTACAGTTTCTTTGTCCTCAAGAGTTTTTTTTGTTATAAATTTGTTGATTTTTCTACTGACAATTCTGTGAGCTTTCTTAAATTTTCGCAGCCAGAAATCACTTGCTTTGAATCTAACATCATTAAATTCTAAATTATTTTTAGCTTCTAAGGCCCACCTACGTATATCAATATCGTGAATAATATGGCCAGCTTCGAGAGATTCTTTGAGATTTTTTAAAACAAATTCAGAAATTTGATATAATTTTTCTTTGTAAGTTCCACCTTTGTTGATTTGACTAGCCCATCGACGCAGTTGCCGTTCTGAATTAGCTAATTTAAATCGATGTTTAACACTTTCTATACTGCGATTTTTTTTAGTTTTACCTGATCTCCAATATTCGACTGCTCTTTTTTTATATTCGAAGCTCAACTCTTCATCATCGTATGAACATACATCATAATCTTTTTTTTCATTGAAAATTGCGTCATCTTCAATGTCTTGTACTTCATAATTTTTAAATTGCTCTTGAAAATCTAATGTTTCTTCTTCCATTGTTTCAATCGCATTAAAATTATTCATACTGTCGTATAAAATATTTTCGAATTTTTCAGCTAAATCCATTTCAACAAGATTAACAGGACTTTCTGGTATCTGAAGCCCTGAGAATGCTGCCAATAATAAATTTATGACGTTGATAGGATTTACCTTCATTTTTTCTATTCTTTGATTTTTATGAAATAATAAATTCTATTGTAGGAAAAAAACAAATAGCGGACTCTCGAAAATTTGTACCTCGCGACAGAAGCGATAAAAATATACTGACTAACTAATCCGTTTTTAGGCAGCCGTGGACTCCAAGCTCACTTGTGTCATCTTTGCTTATGCATGTTTACAAGATGGGCTTACAAAAAATCGCTTATTCATATATATATATAAATAGAAATCAGGAAAATATTTACTTAAAAATAAGTATTTATGAAAAAGTACAAATGAAATATAATGTGATATGCCTAAATACGCAAACATAAATATTCTAAAATTATAAGTAAACTATAATTATGAAGCAGTGATATATAAAAAAAACTAATTGCAAAATATACCATGAAAATAATTTTAATCCTGGCTCAGCTTTTAAAAACTTTTCTGCATACAAATATTTATGCAGAAATAATAAAAATATAGTCATGTAATTATTTATTCCTCTATTTATCTTATGCTATTATATATTGAACATTAAAATAACGAAATTGTCAAATTCTTTGTCAGTGATTTTTATTCATTAAATAGAAAATTGAGCCTATAGACAAATCAATCTGCAATAAATAAAATATCCATGATTATTTATTTTGATTATACGCACCATACATCTCAAAATATTTATTTCAAAGGTACTAATTGTAAGTATACGTGCCCAAGGGGCTCCTAAACCCCAATAATGTTGCTATTAGAAAAAATCCTAAAACAAATCAACTTTGATTTTGAATTTTAATAATAATTATTTAATTTTATTGCAAATATTGTATACAAAAAAAATTAAAAAAAAAATTTTTTCCGAAATAAAATATAAGGGTAGCTAATTTGGCATTTCAAAGAGAAATATTTTTCATTTTGTTTCATTTAAAATTTGAATCTAAACTTGGGATATTCAGATAAAACCTATTTTAGGGGTGATTTTTAGGGGTGCGCTTTACCCCTTTAATAGGAAATTGGGCCCATAGAAAAAATAGCCCAAATAAAAATAAATTATGCATTATATATAACTTAGAATATTAATTTTAATAGTTTGAAAGTATTTTGTGCCTAAAGGGTTGTTTAGCTCTGATGACGTGTTTATTTGCAAAAACCCTGAAACACGTAAACTTTATTTTTTATTTTAAGTCAAAAAATGATTTTTATAATAATTAATTAATTTTATTGCAAATATTATATGCATAAATAGTTTAAAAAATAAGGTTTTTCTAAAATAAAATGTAAGGGTTGCCACTCTCGAGGACCAAACTATACTTGATGGTTACATAATTCAAGGAGAAATATTTTCCATTTTGTTTCATTTCAAAATATCGATTAGAACTTAAGATATTAAAAAAAACGGTTTTCGGGGGTAAACTTTAAGGGCGGTTTTCACCCCTTTAATAAGGGATTGGGCCGATAAAAAAAATTGCGAGTCTCTTATTTTTTGGTCCTCTACAACATATCAAAAATTCAGGAAAATCGGAGGCGGACACCTCGATCGGTTTCCTTGTAAGAGCTTTTTACATGCGGCATATGTAGCCGGGTTATTTGCCTCTATTACGTCTAGTGCTTTACCGCGAATCTTTGATTTGATTAATGCGAATAATGTCTCGTTTATTGCATTATCTGCAGTCGTCACATTTTCGACGAATTTGTCGCACGTTTGTATAAACTGCGAAAGGAGTCTTGTACCTCCTTCATATATGGGGATCGCGTCGCGCCATATCGTAAGTCGCAATTTAAATTGTTCTACCGTAAGATTTTGTTGATTATCTCCGTTATTTGCCATTTTGCTTTATCTTTGATTACGCTTCACGTAAAATCAATTGCACTTAAAAGGATAGGGTTGGGTAGGATATAGGAAATTTCAAAGACTTACTAGTTTGTCTTTAATGATTTCAGGTGAATCTCTACTTGCAGGTGGACTCCAATCTTGACGTCGTAGGTTCCGTGATGATGGACGTTGAAACGCCAACTGCTTCCTCGCTGAAGATTTCCGTCACCAGGTTGAGGGAAAATCTGAGTTTTTGCAGCTTCACGGTCCTGTCTCCGCAGCGCCAGTTATGTAGCAGGCCCCGGTGGATCACCAAGGAAAGGTAACACACACACAAGTAACACTCGCCAAAGTAAGTAATCGAACAAAGGGTGTTGATTAGAATAATGATTTATTAAAACGTCGTTACAGGTTGGATGCCCGACAGAGACTGGCGATCGTCGATGCGAAGTGCAGTAAGAGAGTATAAAGAGAGTATATGTATAAAGTATATATGAAAAGTATATATTGCATCTTCATTGTCTTTTGGCTTCTCTTTGTCCATGCAGATTCCATTCGGAGCGATAAGGAGGCTGGTTGGCCGATGCGTCTAAGTACCTATGTGGTGACTCATATAACTCGCGCGCTGGGACAGTTGACGTGAAACGCCTCATATATATATATATATATATATAATTTGTCTGATCATCAGTGTCATCTTTCTGTATTAAATAGTCTTTAAGTATACGTAATATAACATGGTATCTTACTTACCTGTTTTTTTAATATACTTTCACCATCACAAAACAATTTAAGAAAAGCTTTTAATTTTATTTATGGTCAAAGTTGTCATACACGTTATATTTTCTTTATTGGCACAAGAATTTTGGTTTTGAGGATTGAAACACTTAAAATTCTGAGAATATATTCTGTTTTTAGACCAACAATACTAGAAACTTCCACCCTATTTCAATATTTAAAAGTTTATTCAATTTCTTAAAAGTAAAACTAAAAATCATCAGAATAAAAGTTATGATATAATTGATGTAAGAATAATAAAAACTAATTATAAGTTTTTGAAAAACTTATAAATAATTGCATTCTTATCAAACTCATAATGAGATATTTTATTGTTTTTGCTTTATTGATTGAAGGATAGATACCACTTGAGGAAAAAATTTTTTTCCTTTAAGGTAGCTCATGCGGGCTAGTAAACCTAAAGCTATGAAATTTTTTTACAAAGATTCATTTACACATCCCAATCTTAAAACTGATATGATAGGAAAAAGGGTTCTTAACATAATGGAAACAATTTTTGTTACAAAATTTCCACTGTTGCAAAAGTAGATTTTGTCCACTCAAAAATAAAATTCAATAAGTAATTATAATCTTTTTTGTTATTCATTCAATTTTAATTTGCAAGATCTCATTTTCTTCCTTTTTCAATTTCAGGGGGAGGTACCCATATCAAAATTGTAAAATTTCAAAACCTGCTAAGTTATATGCTAATTGTTTATAAAATTCAGTGACAAATCTACAAACAATTGCATATAACTTTGCAGGTTTTGAAAATTTTCCAATTTTGATATGGGTACCTCCCCTTGAAATTGAACAAAGAAGAAAATTAGACCTTGCAAATTAGAATTGAATGAAAAACAAAAAAGATTATAAATATTTAATGATTTTTTTTTGTGAACAAAATCTACTTTTGCGACATTGGAAATTTTGTAACAAAAATTGTTTCCATTAGGTTAAGAACCCTTTTACCTGTCATATCAGTTTTAAGATAGGGATGTGTAAATGAATCTTTGTAAAAAAATTTCATAGCTTTAGATCTATTAGCCCGCATGAGCTAACTTAAATAAAATACACATCGTAATACAATAACGTATTTTATACAAAAAAATATAATTTTTTGCCAATTTTGGAGGATTTTCATTGATTACATTTGGAATTATTCCTGAAACTACTGATAAAATAGTATTTAATTTGAAACACTCCGAGCGACTGGATTTATTTTTAATCATCCTGGGATTACAAGTTCATATTTTTAGCATCGAATATTTAAAATCTAACAAGAGAAAATTAATTTTAAATTAATATTTTTTTATACAGTTAGATTGAGTGTTTTTAAAATAAAAACAATACAAATTTATTAAATTTTAAAAACATTTAAACTTTCAACTAAAAAAAAAATCAAATGAGAAATAGCTTTTCATAGAAGTTTTCCAAATTAGTTCCAGAATATGTAAAAACAAAATGAAGAAAGGAGCAAAAAAAAAATTCAGTCGCTCGGAACATTTTGAATATCATAAAATTAAGTTATTAGAAAAATGCATTTAAAGATAAACATAATTTAAAACAGAATTTAAGACAAGTTTGATTATGTTTCTTGCCTTTTGAATTTATGGGGTTGGTAGGAGCAAGAATACACTTTGTAGAGTATTACTCGTAAAAATATAAAACAATTTAAAAAAATTAGTGATAAAGCATCTTTGAATTTAAATTCAAACATTATGCAAAAAATGATGTAGAATGAACAAAAGAATTAAGAAATACAATTTTCAAAAAATATGAAAGAAAATATTATATTATCAAATTTAATTGAAAAAATTCAATAAAAAAAACTCGATTTTTTTATCGTTATCAAGTGGTCTCTACACTTAAAGGTTTAATAAACAAAATCAGCCTATAAACATTAAATTTGGATAAAAGACAAAAAAGTCGAACCATTTTATGTACTTTTGCTGAATGCTTGGTATATGTTATTCTAATGTCATAAAGGACCCCGCACACAATGTATGGAAAAAATCATCCGGTCAAATATGGGGGGGGGGGGGTTGGCCATGAGAACTTTTGTTCAGGACTTCAAGCTCTATTTTTTCACCAAGTTTGATACAATTTGACCGTATGATTATTTTCCACACATTCTGTGCGGGGTCCTTTGTACAAAATATTATTTCTGAAATGTAAAAGTATTTTATTTTGTTACAGGATCTTTAACCTGTAAGTATTAAATATCTAAGGCCCATTGGACAAAATGTCCCTGATTTTCCTTCCGTTTGTGACAAAACAAGATGGTTTGTCCGAGTCTGAGCCAATTCAATGACCCGAAGACTTCGGCCTCCCCTTGCAAGTGTGGACAGTAAATTACTTTGCACACTCAGTGCTCAAAGCAAACACTGCACACTGCGAATTCAAAATGCGAGAAACACACTCTACGTACGCTACATAGGCATTGAAAATCTATTTGCACACACGTTTAGAAAAATAGTATACGCAACGCGTGTGCGTAGGTGCTCCCCACAGTCGGCTGTTTTGATAAACGCGTCTCCTCTGGTGGTCACCTACTTTACGCACTTGTTGCGTAGTGTACTACTATTCTATGCCTATTTAACGTCCACAAAGTGTAGGATTCCCGCATTCAGAACTTCAAGTGTGGAAAGCAAGCACTTTGCGCACTGGAGTTAACAATGGGGGAATCCTGCACTTTGCGTACGCTAAATACACATAGAAAGTCGAGTTTTGCGCACTTAGTTTACAAATAGTACATTTCGATACTAATACGTGAAAGTGATTGTATCCTCATGTGGGCGTTTGCGGCCAAAGCGAGAGTGAAAAGGTCACACAGGCTAAAATCATCTTCTCGCTCGTGTATCGAATAGTATTTTTTCAACGATATGTTCAAAGCTTGATTTAGCGCATGCTCTTTTATGCAAGCGTGCGTGAATCGAGCTTTGCGTACGGAGTATCAAAAAATAGTATATGGAACACGAACGCATAGGTGCTTCTCAAACTCATCTTGTTTGTCGCCCGAGCGTAGCGACACAGACACGACTCGTGTGGGAATCGACTACTTTAGGCACTTGTTGCGTAATGTAGTATTTATCGATTGTCATCTTATTGCTGCAACAACTAAAAGAATAAAAGTGTACTCACGAATATTGCGACGCTCATGTACGACGTTTTTTTCGTAAGTGAGAGTGTCAGCTAGGAGGAAGGCGCTCTCTTCGAGGCCAAGAAGCAGGGACTTTGCGAACTCTATCTGCTCTTCATGGCTAAGATCGCGCCACGAGTCCGATTGAACTTTATCGAGCAGGTTGCTACCGGTGGTGACGACGCCTTGCAACAGTTCGGCAACGCTGACCTCTCTCTGACGTGAATCCTGATACGTACGGACATTTTTAGCCATACGCTCGGCCATGTTGCAAAGGATGTTAGTCGTGATGATCATGTCACCGCCGTAGAGCTCACGGCTGTTATTTGTCACGAGGCTGAGCTCGCTACTGATTCCAAGAATAACGTCACCTTCCCGTACCCGTTTCTCCAGTGTCGACAACCAAACGCTGCGGCAGCCGCTAAGGTCAGGCGTGCCGCGTTCCCAGACGGCTGCGTTTCTGTCGGCCCCATCCATGCCAGCGCAGTGCCAGCGGGCGAGCCCGCTTGCTCCACCCGGGCAGTTCATTACAGCAGTTTCACCCAGTCGTGTCGCATTCCACTGGATCTTGCGTTTCTCCTGACCCAAGCATACCGGTCCTAAGTCACCTCCTGTCAAAACGAAAACTTATATAATTAACTCTATTTTCAGAATTAGATCGGTTAGGTATACAAATGTTTAAGTAATGTATACAATATGCGTATAGTAATTACAGTAAACAATATGAGTGTATTGGATAGAAAATGACTTTACAAAGAATACGATGAAGTTTGAAATATTCATTCAGTGTAGGCTTTACCAGAAAATTAAAAAATTGGTGAGTTTATTTCAAAACTAGCAAATTACTGGCACGCTATCACTCGCTCGCGATAAAATAATATAGGAATAATTGTATTTAATAAGCACTTCATTGGAATACGGATGTTATGTTGTATCAAGACGGTGATAAATGTTAGAATATTTAAACAAATAAAAAATCGCTGCCAATACATTGACACTTAGTCTCCTCAAATTAATATATTTATCTGAAGGAATAAAAAACGGACACGAGACGAACCAAGTTGTTTTGATGAATTTATTACACAAACGTTTCGAAAGTGTTGTTACTTTCTCCATCAGGGCTGCGAAAGCATAGTTTTAAATATGTAGATTTATATGCAAAAACAATATTAGACAAAATATGTAAAAAACATACCATAAAAACAATATTATAACATATTAGGTTCGTCTACGAGGAGTTTGAACTTCTCATCACGAACGCAACGTCGCCAAATCAATTACAATAATATATTTATCACTTTTTTTTCAATTTTTAATGACAATAATTAATTATTGCTTCATGCCCTCACATGCTGAACTGTTACACCCCGGTCCCACAACCATACCCCACACCCCCCAGTCCCACACATCCCTACCCCACTCATGCTAATCCCATACACCCCAAACCCATACATCCTGAACCCTGAAAAATTGTTCTCAAGGGCAAAATGATTTTCTAACGGAAACTTTAAGATCGTTGAAGCTTCTGTTATAAATGTATTAACCTTACTTTTTGCGCTACCCAGAAACAACGACGTGGACGTAGTAAGGATTGTTTCCTTTGGGGTGCTTAATTAAAGTGAGTCCCCTTGCCTCTCACTGGTCGGGGTGCTTAATTATAGTGAGTCCCCTTGCCTCTCACTGTTCGGGGTGCTTGATTATAGTGAGTCCCCTCGCCTCTCACTAATGTAAATAAATTTTTATTTAACCTCGAAGCAAGTGTTCGAAATGACGACCATATGCTTCAAGGCACATAGTCAAACGCCTTTGAAAATGGCGAACTGTGTTCTGCAAAGTTTGTCTCGGAATAGCAGCGCATGCTCAACGAATCCTATCCTGCATATCTGCTCTTGTTGTGGGTTGTTGCTCAAAAACAGCATTTTTTAAATAGCCCCATAAATAGAAATCTGGTGATGTAAGATCGGGTGAGCAAGCAGGCCAGTTAACCGGACCTCGTCGACCAATCCATCTGTTACCATAGTGCTCATTCAAAAAAGCCCTTACAATTCGAGCGAAATGTGGTGCTGCGCCGTCCTGCTGGAGCCACATTCTTCGTCGCGTTTCTAAATCAACATCTTCCATCAATCCAGGTAGTTCATCTATTATTAGCGTCAAATAGGTATGTAGATTTACATTTGCTTCAAAAAAATAAGGACCAATCAAATATCCATTGATAATCCCGCAACATACCATAATACTCCAACGTCTTTGGTGGTTTACAGTTCTGACCCAATGAGGATTCACATCAGACCAATAATGGCAATTATGCCTATTCAGTTTCCCATCACTTTGAAATTGTGCCTCATCAGAAAAAAGAACAAAGTTAAAAAAGTCTGGATCATTTTCTATCATTTGTAAAGCACATTGGCAAAACACAATACGTTGTTGGAAATGCTCAAAGTGTAGCTCTTGAACCAAAGTAATATGATACGCGTGATGTTGAAGCACCTTCATAATTCTTAAAAAAGTATTTCTTGGAATACCAATTTCCCTTTCGACTCGACGAGCGCTAATGTGTGGGTCAAGATGAATTATTGCAAGGATAGTTATAACTCGATTATCATTTTCATCATACTCATGGCGCCTACGTTGGCGCACCATGTGTCCACCACGAGCTCTTTGAGTTAAACGTCTGATAGCTCTATCGTCAGGATGTCATCTGTCAGGATAGCGTTCAGCATAAAGTCTTGCCACACCACGATAATTATTTTGGCTTGCTCCCAAAACCAAAATCATATCAACGATCTCGCTGGGCCGATAGTCAGCCATTTCAGAGCCAGCTATTAATTACTATTAAATTTAAATAGTAAAATGGTATCAAAAATATTAATAATTATAAGGCTCGCCCGTATATGGTCGCGCCTAAGAAGGAAAAACGTTGGAAAATTACGGTAACTTTAATTAGCTAACTGTAATTGCCATAAATACTTCGTTTGTCACACTTTTTTAATTTTAAATTTTAAAATAGAATAATCGTTAAAACATTAAAGGTATTCAATTCAATAAAGCATTATTTCTTATTTTAATTGCAAATAAAACTAAAACTTCCTTTTATTTATTTGCTTTATGTAAATAGTGTGAATTAGTAGCGTTCGAATTTCAGAAATACTAATTTTGATAATGTAATCATTAAAAACACATCTACGAAGAAAATAGGTTCCGTCAATGGTTCTTTTAAATTTATTTTTCAGGTTTTAGCAGGATAGTGAAGCACCACATTTCACGCTCATAATAACAGCATTTTTTAATAAACACTTTAGTATTAGATGGATTGATTGAGGAGATCCGGTGAAATGGCTTGCTTCTTCATCCCATACTTCACCATCAGAATTTTGTTTATGGGGGGTATTTCAAAAATGCTATTTTTGATCAAGCTCACTTATTATTATTTAATCAAGCACCCCGAACAGTGAGAGGCAAGGGGACTCACTTTAATTAAGCACCCCAAAGGAAACAATCCTCACTACGTCCACGTCGTTGTTTCTGGGTAGCGCAAAAAGTAAGGTTAATACATTTATAACAGAAGCTTCAACGATCTTAAAGTTTCCGTTAAAAAAACATTTTACCCTTGAGAGAAATTTTTCACGGTTCAGGATGTGTGGGTTTGGGGTGTATGGGGGTGTGTGGAGTATGGTTGTGGGACCGGGGTGTAATAGTTCAGCATGAGAGGGCATGATGTGTATGGGATTAGGATCTACGAGTTTGAGTTTTGTTTACTAGGATGTGTAAGTTTTGGGTGTGTGGGTTCTTCTATTAAGCCTACGATCAATTTGAACCAGCTTAGCCTGTGGTTTATGGAAAAAAACGATTTTAAACGGACTTTTCTGACTTTGACCTAGATTTGACCTTGAAATCACCTTGGAAAAAGGTTCTCAATAAGATTTTGAACGTAAAATTTCCCGCTTTTTCCGAATCCGGGGTCAAAACTAGGTATTTCCATATGAAAAAACCACTTTGACCTTGAAATAACCTCAATGGTCAAGTTCAAGGTCAAAGACGTTAGCGCCATTACGTGGCCCCCTTTGTCCCCTATAAATTTTGTCTCAACCATTTTTCTCTATCTGGCTTAGGTTCCGAGAAATCCGGGTGCGGTGATTAAAATGGGTCACCGTGTATATATAATTATATATATATATATATATATATATATATATATTATAACTATGGGAATTGGTATATTTGAAGAGATATCAACGTATAGATCGGTACTTTTGAAGAGATGTCGGCATTTTGAGGAGGCTCCTCAAATTTCCCAACGCAAGAATCGCGACTTTTGAGGAGAAATCTATACGCCCTTTTCGCAGAGTCGGTAAACTGAGGGTCATTATTTCTTTAGTCACATTGCCCGAACTCTGAGCGAAATGTTCACATCTCCTCAAAAGTACCAATTTACAAACATATTATATATATATATATATATAAACAGATGTATAGGTACACATGTAGACTCGTCCGCATAAGTCCCGATCCGTTTACGTAAGTTGTCCGCATAAGTATCGTTTCCATTAGACCCGTGTCTGCACAAGTCACGCTTGGCTAAAGAAATAACTCTCTCTCTCTATGTAGACACTAAAAAATGTCTGCACAAGTCGATGAAAGTCCGCATAAGTACCGTTCCCATTAAGGATGCGTCCGCATAAGTTACCTTTGAGATAAATATACACATATATACACACACACATTTCACAAACCGCTACTTTTGAGGATCTATAGTTTTTTTCCCCAGAGTTCATATATGCTTGACTAAAGAAATAACTCCCTCTCTGCGTTGAAGGTATTAATATAAATCCTCAAAAGTACCATTTCATACCGAAGGAATTTTGAGGATGTCCTCAAAAGTCCGAAAAATCCTCAAAGTATCGAATCCGTGCTGACATAGATCCTCAAAAGCTGCATTTGATATATATATATATATATGTGGGAGCGTCCAGCAGGAACGGGCCACCGAGCGCGCGCGGTGCCTTTTTTCCCGTAAAAGGCGCTCTGTTTAACTCGTTCATAATCGTATGCTGCGTCTTTGAAAATAAAAAGCAACGACCTATATCGATAGATTTTTTCCTGCTCTTTCCAATGGTGCCATTGTTTTTATTGCGAAACGCTTTGTTCCGGACGAAAACTCGAGTTGAATATTGAAAGCCATTTTTCTCAAAGTACATCATGTTTTTTTCAAAATAAACTACACCATTGGAAAGTACAACTCTAAAGCTTCAAAACCCTATCTTGGAGAAGTTGGAGAAATAAAGGGTTTAAAAGTAACAACATGAAAAAGACAGCGCCGAGGGTCCGCGCGAGCCCCTCGCGCCCGTGCGTACGGCACGTTTAAGTGCACGCTCTATTCAATTCGCTAATAATCGTGTACCAAGTCTCTGAAAAAAGAACTAAGGACATATATCGATAGATTTTTTCCTGCTCTTTCCAATGGTGCTATTATTTTTATTCCGAATTTCACTGCTTTCAGTGCGTTCATGAATATTTTTATGTTTAATATATTATGTTTTTCAAATTTTGTTATATAAATGAACAAAGTTCATTGTAATATTATACTAACTGTTACAACTAGATCCACAAAATTATGTGCACGCATTGGCATTGTAAGTTACAAAACATTATATATTTACAAAAAAGAAAGGGCGAAATAGCACATCGCGTGTATTAATCCGCCCTTGAGCATAGCGTAAAAAGTTCGGGCAGCCGCTGTCTTTTTGATCTTACTATTTTTGAACTTTTCATGTTTCAACTTAAAAATATAATATGTTATAGTTTAAGACTTGTACTTTTGAAGAATATAATTCATTTTGAAGAAAAGATTGATATTTTATTGAAAAAATAGAGTTTAAACATTCAAATGGAATTTCCAACTAGAAGGAAGCATTTCGGAATAAAAATAATAGCACCATTGGAAAGAGCAGGAAAAAATCTATCGATATATGTCCTTAGTTCTTTTTTCAGAGACTTGGTACACGATTATTAGCGAATTGAATAGAGCGTGCACTTAAACGTGCCGTACGCACGGGCGCGAGGAGCTCGCGCGGACCCCTCGGCGCTGTCTTTTTCATGTTGTTACTTTTAAACCCTTTATTTCTCCAACTTCTCCAAGATAGGGTTTTGAAGCTTAAGAGTTGTACTTTCCAATAGTATAGTTTATTTTGAAAAAAAAACATGATATACTTTGAGAAAAATGGCTTTCAATATTCAACTCGTGTTTTCGTCCGGAAGAAAGCGTTTCGCAATAAAAACAGTGGCACCTTTGGAAAGAGCAGGAAAAAATCTATCGATATAGGTGCTTGGTTTTTTTTTTCAAAGACGCAGCATACGATTATGAACGAGTTAAACAGAGCGCCTTTTACACGAAAAAAGGCACCGCGGGCGCTCGGTGGCCCGTTTCTGCTGGACGCTCCCATATCTGACCGGTTTTGGAGAGTTTTCGGCCATTTTCTAGAGTCTATAACCCCAGGGTCCATATTTCTTTAGTCACGTTAACATAGGCAACTCTGAGAAAAAGAACTATACCTCTCCAAAACCGGTTCACCCACATACTTGTTTATATAAATTTTATTTATTTATTTATTAAACCAGAGTAAGTACATAGGTATTACAATAATATCAATATACATTTTTACATTACATGCGTAACCCAGCAGAGGAAGTATTTCCTGTATGCTGGTCTGGTGACTTAAACTAACTTAAAACTAAATTGAAATATTGTCCCTGATTGTTTGTCGATCTTGTATCCCCGTAGCTAGCAGCTACGGAGTCAAGTCGACAACCACACATTATTCATGACTTTTCTTCTATCACCAATATCCAACCAACATTTGTCTTGCTGTTGTAAATGATTCCGTGGATGCGTTTCTGTCTCTTGCAAAGATGATTCTTTCGTAGCTGTTTAGTCTTGTTGGGCAGGTGAGTCCCGCTGCACAGGTAACTCTGTAGTGTGGGAACATCAATCTGTGTTGGTTGGCTGAGTCACATTTACATGTTGATGTAAAAACAATGTCGTCTACTACTATGAGATCGTTGTATTTCGGGTGCTGTTCTAGAGTATACATTGAGTTTGTAAATGTTTGTTTACCTCGAATGCCTCTGTCGAAATACAGTAGTGCTTTATTACAGCCTAGATAGTTGAGATCTCCGTAAGACATGCGGTAGGTGTTATCTTGCAGTATAGGCTTTCCCGGTGCGCCACTTGCTTCCATTGACATGGTTTTTGTATTGTTATCCTCAGCCATTTTATCTATCGTACTAAATACAGTTTCTATGGGATTATATTTTTCGTTGTTGTGTTCCTTTTTTATTTCAATATCTTTGGATTTTTCTTTGACAAAGTGTATATGTTTTATTTCATTATTTCCGTTAGTAATACGATAGTCACAACACTTATTGCTTAAAGTTGTATTTTTGTTGCTCTCTGAGAGCGTCCACCTGTTAGCAATCATATTTGCAATTTCTATGATAATTTGTTGATTAATATTGAGTTTTCGGATTTTGTTCCAGTTGTAATTAGATAATCGACGATGAGAACGTTTATAATGTAGTGTGCATAACCCGTGTGCGCATATATATGTTCTTATATCCAGTAACAGTTTATCGGACTCTAAACTCCCCATGGACTTCCAATGTGGAAGGTCTGTGTCCGATATCTTTATTAGTGAATAATATAGTTGCTTTATCTGTTTACAGTTAATATTATTAGTATTATTCATGGGTGTTTTATTATGCTAGATGTTTGCTTTTATCCAGATCTTGATTTTATATTTCAGACTTTTTTTATTCGTTATTGTTTTAAGGTCATTAGGCAGTTTGTTGTAGGTAGTTAGTGCTCTAATGTAGCTGTTTTTGATGCTGATGCGTTTACAACGTTTAGGTATTGGTATACTTTTATTCCTCGTTACTTTGTCGGATTCTATATATTTGTCTTGTAATTCTTTGTAATGAAATATTAGTGACTCAAAGGTAAAAATTTGCTCTATATTTAGTGGATTTCTGTCATAAATAAAATTGTTTTTATTTATAAGTTTAAGCAGTCTGTTTTGCAGGCTTTGTAAGCTTTTGGTTCTACCTGCGTAAGCGCCTCCCCAGGCTATAATACCGTAGGAGGTGATACTGTGGAACAACGCATAGTAAATCATACGGAGATTGTCTGTGTCCATTATAATAGACAGTTTGTATAAAATGAAAGTAAGGTATTTGGTCTTATTATATATATTTTTGGTGTGTATATCCCATTTCATGTTGCTATCGAAAGTTACTCCTAGGTATTTGGTGTTTTCTACTCTTTTGATGTTTTTTCCTTGTATGCAAATGTTCATATTTTTAGGCGTGCTTTTATAATTGCTGCCGAATTCCATGTATATTGTTTTGTCCTTGTTGAGAGATAGTTTATTTAGTGCTAGCCAGTCGGCTATTTCTTGTAGGTAGTCGTTCATTTTAGTTTCTACTTCTTGCCAGGTTTTACCTATTGCTATGATCGCAGTGTCGTCAGCGTATGACAATATTGTATCTTCAGGCATTGAAGATAACATATCATTAATATAAATAATGAACAGCAGTGGTCCAAGTATTGTACCTTGCGGTACTCCCATATAGACAGTTTTGTATTGGCTATAATCATTACCTATTTTCACCCTTTGTTTCCTATTACTTAGATAACTTTTTATGAGGTTATATGCGCTACCTCTGATGCCGTAGTTATATAGTTTATCAAGCAAAATTTGATGATCTACTGTATCGAATGCTTTCGCTAGATCGAGGAATGTAATAGCTATTGGGTCGCTTGCATCTATGTGGTTATAGATTGTGTTAGTTATTTGATATAGTGCATCTTTAGTGCCTCTATTTTTCCTGAATCCAAATTGTTTATTTGAGATCAAGTTACATTTATCTATGAAAGATGATATTCTACTATGCAGTAGTTTTTCCAATACTTTTGCAACATTTAAGATCAAGGAAATTGGTCTGTAGTTTGTTGGCAGATGCTTTTCTTTGGCTTTATGTATTGGTATAATATCCGCAGTCTTTAAAGCATCAGGACAAATTTCTTTCTCTAAGCATAAGTTGGTTATGTGAACCAGTGGGTCGGAGATGTGTGATATTATAACTTTGAGTGAGAGTGTGTTAATACCATCACACCCACCATTTTTATTTTCCATGTTTAATATTGTTTTTTGTATTTCTTGATGATTAGTAGGATATAGAAAAATACTCTTGTTATTCTTAGTAGGCAGCCTTACTCTTTTGTTTGGTGGAGTTTTAATTTTGTCACACAGTTGTTTACCAACGTTGTAGAAGAAGTTGTTGATATGTTCAGAAATTTCTTTTGAGTCGGTTATTTTTTTATTGTTATTATCCATGATAAAATTAATGTTGTTATTTATTTTACTATTTTTTCCAATTTTGTTATTAATTACTCTCCAGAGATTCCTTTGATTGTTCATGTTTGATTGTATTTGCTTTCTATCATGGTCCTTTTTTGCTTGGTTGATAATGTGGTTAAGTATCTTAATGTAGTTTTTGTAATTTTCTTTTTTTACAGAGTTAGTAGGATCCTTCTTCCATATATTATATAGTTTTTCTTTATTTTTACACGAATTTATTATTGCTTTTGTTATCCAATTTTTCTTCGGTTTCATGTTGTTTTGTTTATTGCTATGCGTCTTAATTATTGACCTGTTTAGGCATGTTTGAATTTTTTGTATAAGGTTATTTAAGGCTTGGTTGGGATCTGTTATTAATGAGATATCTGCCCATTTTATAGTTCCTGCTGTTTTTTCCAGTTTATTGTAGTTAAATCTTTTTCCTAATTTGGTACTGGATTGTTTTTTAATATTTTTTAATGACATCGTTATGGGAAAATGGTCGGTAAAAGGTGTTTTTAGTAAGTAGGTTTTATATTTAATTTTGTCTAGTTTAATGAAAAAGTTATCTATACAGGTGCCATTGCTATTGTTATTAATATCTGATGGTCTAGTTATACTTTTAAATCCTGGGCAGTAACCATTTTCTATTAGTATTTGTAAAAAGTCTTGATCTAAAACATCTTGGCTTAATATATCAAAATTGAAGTCTCCTATTATTATATTATTTTTTTGTTTCTTGCTTATTTTTAGAAAATTTTTAATATTCGTTAAGAATTCAGTTTTATGTATGTCATGTGATCGGTAAATTGATGATAATGTTATGTTTTTGTTATTTTCAAGTGTGATTTTCGTGTTCATTATTCTAAGTTTATTTATTTGTATAATTTCCGTGGTTTCTGTGATGTCTTCACTTATATATAATACTACACCATCCGATTGGTTTATGTTGCTTTCATTATAGTACATTCTATATTTTGGAATATTAAAAAATTCGTGGTGTTCAAGTTTCCATGTTTCAGTACATACTATAATACAAGGCTTTGTAACAAGCCTGTTTAAGAATACTAATAATTTATTGTAATTAGCATTTAAACTTCTTATATTAACGCAAAGAATAAATTCTTTGACTGTAGCTAGGCATCTATTTAATTCGGTTACACTATTTGTGATATGTTCGTTGTCAAATATTACCTCTTGAGAATCAAGATTCATTTTCATTTTCATTTTCTAACGTATCAAATCTTGGTTGAGCTGTAGATGTAGGGGTTGCTGGAGATAATGTACCGGCAGATGTGTTGGTCGTTAATCTAACTCTTCTAGTAGTTATCCATTGCTGTGAGCGGGAATTGCTTTGTTTGCCGATTTCTAGGTTGCCAAAGTACCGACGGTAGGTAGGCTGCAGTGGATAGTCTGTCATTTCAATGTATTTTTTTATTTTGTGTTTTAGCACTTCACACTGATCACTGTCTATTGCACTATGATTTATATTGTAATTAGTTTTGTATTTGTTATTGTTAAATTCACAGTTTGCACATTTAAGAGTATCACATTTACACTCAGCAGCTGCGTGATTTCCTGCATATTTGTAGCACTTGTCCTCATTATCGCATTTTTTGCCACTGTGACCGAAATATATATATAAACTCCTTTAACTCTGTTTTCCGGGACTTTTAATGATGTATAACTGTGATTTCCGGGACCCGTTGTTATTTCTGGGCCGTCCCAGAAGTGTTTTTGGTGCGGAACTGTTATTTCTGGGACGCGTCTAGAGTCAATAACCCCAGGGTGATTATTTCTTTAGTCACGCGCCTATATAGCGAACTCTGAAGAGATAAACTA